>CM077646.1:72425214-73750214 GCA_039707465.1 Rhabdophis nuchalis
TCTGGTTGAAAGGCACTGGCCTTAGGGAATGCCTAGTCTATTGCAATCTCAGACTGCTTGCATTATGATATAGAGCCATCTCCAGTGATGATTGATGTTTCCCCAAGGACAAGCATACTTTCCCTTTTGTATAGACTTTCTCATGGCTATGAATTAGGAACAGATGAGAGTAGTATAAAATATAAGACAATGTGAACGTATAATTATATAATATACATGGTTAAATAAAATAAAAGACAAACGAATGGGGGGGGGGTTCAGTTATAGGGGTGCACTGAAATATTTGCAATGCCTCAATGAATAAAGTTAATCAAATTCATCCTATGTTGGGCTCTGATGTTGTAGCAGATCCTATGGAGGTGACTGGGACAAGGTCTGGCTTGGTTATCTTTTTTATATTGAAAAAGTTTTATTGGTTTTACAATTTTTTCTATAGGGTAGGGTAAGGGATACAAAGAAATTTTGAGAGTATTCACGTCAAAGTCGTCGGCCCTTCCGGGGCCTCAAAATACATCAATAACAATAAAAGAAAAAATTATTATCTTAACACTACAAAGTGAAAGCAAGTACATATACCTAAGTTCTCAGTTCTATACTGTCAGACATTTACAAAAAATCCAAATACAAATATTATGCAAAATTAATCAGAAAAAATCAAGGCAAAGTTATTATTTTTTTTGATCTAAGTCTCTTGGCGGTTGTATCTTCTTTTTCTCCTCCCAGGCCCCCAGTGGGCGGGGCCATGGCCCCCTCCGTCCCCCCTGAGTCCTCCCCCAGGATAGAGGAATGTTTTTTAAGAAAGGCTTCCGCCTCAGCAACTGTTTTAATCCTCACTCTTCCTCCTTCCCAGAACACCAGCATCCCTTCAGGTGTCACCCACTTGAACCAAACCTCATGATCAAACAATGTTTTAGACAAGAAGGAAAATTTCCTTCTTGCATCTCTAATCTTTCTAGGGATCTGCTTCAAGATGGCAACCGTTTTTTGTTGGTAAATTAACGGACTCCCTCTCTGCACTTTCAGGATTTCCTCTCTGGTTGACCTTCTAACAAATTTCACATGTATCTCTCTAGGCACTTCATTTATCCTGGCATATGCTGAATTTATTCTATAAGCTAGGTCAATGTCCCCCCTGATCTCATCCTTAGGTTTTTGTAAATAGTCTGCTATAATCGTGCTCATAAGATCAGGGAGGCATTCACCAGGTTGCTCAAAAACATTCTGAAATCTCAAAAAATATGTCATTCTTTCCATATCAATCCTAGACACATGCCCATTTATTTCCACAACCTCATTAGTAACATTTTTAATCTCTCCCTTAGCCCCCACCAGCCCCCCTTCCAGTTCTTCATTCTTCTGTGTATTTTCCAGCACCTGCTTCCGTGTATCCAATAGCTCCTTCTTGAAGTTGATATTTTCTGCCCTCTGGGCTTTAATCTCTTGTACCAAAGTTTGTATAACAGTTTCAAGAGAAGCCATCCTTTGTTCTAAGCTTGCCAGCGCTGTTTCTTGTGCCATGATTAATTGTTAAAGTCAATGCCACTAAAATGGCGTTTTTGGGGTGGGGCTGTTGAGGCAAACCAGGAGCCAAAAGTTCAGTTCAGAGTTGTAAAGTTGTGAAATTCAGGAACCAAGAGAGAGACAGTTTTCCAAATCAATAAGTATAATAACGAAGATACTCCAGAGAAGAAATCACAAATCCAAAGAAAAAAATTTTTTTCCTTAATATCCAGAGGGAGTCCAAGTTTCAAAGAGACGCTGGAAATTTTCCATAAGTAAAATAGTCAGTCAGGAACAAAGAGAGGCCATCTTCCACCGCCCAAACTCAGAGCCCAGAGGAGAGAGTGGTAAAAGAAATTGTTTCAGCCAGACCTAGAGACATTGTTGCAAACAACCACAGACAACTTTCCCTTGCTGCAAACAGTCAGGATTAGAGATTTCCGCTTTCTCTCCATGAGAAGCCATTTCCAAGTGCCGCTTAAATCCGAGGGGGGGGGTTTGAAAATAAACTCCCCCCTCCCAGTCCTTTCAGCCTGGCTGACAGCAGAAAAAAAGTTTTTAAAAAACTCACTCTCCCCTCGCAGCTGAAGCCTCGGGAAGCCTTCCGACTGAGCCGATTAACCCTCTTCATTGTTATGAATGGCGCCGTCTTCCTTAGGCGAAGGGAGAACCCCCCGCAGCATGTTCTCCCTCACCTAAGCCGCGCCGGGGGCCACTTCCTCCACCGCCGTGGGGGGGGGCGCCCCCCGACGAGCCGGCTTTACGGGAGACCCTCAAACAAGAGGGGTCTCGCCCCCGTGGGGGGGCAGAAAGAGAAACAAAGCGGCGAGCGAGCGCTAGGCTCGCCCGTCACCGCAGGAGCCGGAACCGGAAATGGTTATCTTGAAGGAGTTTAATCCTGTAAGGTCTGATGAATTCTGGTGCATTATAGCTCAGTCACCTCAGTGTAGGTCCAGGTTCTTTTTGGTTGGGAGGTGACATGTGGTTGGGTCTTGGTGGTGGTTAATTCCTCTCGGAGAGAAGGATTGTTCCATTAGGCCAGGGTAAGGGAACTATGGCTCTTTCATGACTCATGGACTTCACTACCCAGAATTCCCTACCCCTGCATTAGGCAGTGGTCCACCCCCCACCTCCCCTCTTCATCCTTAGAAGAGAATGCTTTGTAGCTCAGTGAATTGTGAGGTCCTTGGTGTTCTTTGACCTTGGTTATTTTCTTGCAGGCATTTTGTTACCAAGCTTAGAGAGCACCAAGGACCCCACAAGAGACCATCACTGGGACCCAATGACACTAGATAATGTTTGGTTTCCTACATTTCCTTTTGGGGGAAGTGTGTGGAGAAGGTGGTTGTGCAAAAGCTTCAAAGGACTCTGGAAGAAGCACGTTATCTGGATTCCTTTCAGTTAAGATGCTTTCTAGGGACCAAGAAAGCATTGCCTTGCCCCTTTTCAATTCTGGTGATAGTATTCTTATATCCATTGCAATAAGTATTTATTCACAACGACAGACATTTACCAATTGAAAGAATAACACTGAGTCACACTTTGTATATTTGACCTAAGTCTGCCTTAACACTTGAATGTTAAACTCTACAAGTGCTTACCTCTATATCCAAGTTCAATTAACACTTTTCGCAGATCACTTCACTTTATGTTTATTAACCAATTATATATATACAACTTTTAATCTTGTAGACTGAGCAATACATAACAAACTTAAAACCAAAATAGGAATATAATTTAACTATCCATAAAACCTCAGCAGTGGATGGCAATCATACTAAGAACCAAAGGCCCATTGAAAGAGAGTTGTCTTCAGCGCCTTTTGGAATAAGAGTGACATCAGGGTCAGGGACATGCCCAAGGAAAGGGAGTTCCAGAAAGTGGAGATGTCACTGAGAATATTTGCTGAAATGTTTGATGTGCTTCTAGGCTGGTTTCATAATAGAAGGAACAGGGTCATCAGTGCAACTCCTTTCTCTGCTCTATTTCCTTCATGTGTCTATTCTACATGTTATTCATGTACAAAAAGGACCAATGACTGCTTACTTTGGAGCACTACAGGGAAGTCCTCTGGACAAGCCAGTGTGTAGTGACAACCAACTCATCAGCCACTTGGAACTCACGGGGGCCTCTTTCCACTCTGCTTTACGAGAAGGCTTTACAAATTTATCATTTTCACCTGGCCTAGTCACCTAGTGTCTAATTGTGCAATGGAAACATGAATTTGACTTTTTTTTTAAATGTTGGGCAACACCAATTTAAAGATTTTGTGTGTGTGTGAGCAGTGTTGTTGATATGCACACCACCCCCGGTCCTTGATATTAGCCATCTAGAATCCAATAGATTTTTTTAAAAAAAATAGATCTAGAAAGTTTGACATACTTGCCAGTTTCACTGATTTTAAGTGGAAGAATGACGCACATGATTTGTGACCTTACTGAATATAATGGAGTTCAGCAGTATTCAACGCAGCTGGGTCTAATGCTTTGTCATATAAATGGCCTAGTGTAGGCAAATTATAACTATTTTGACTACGTATATTGCTTTGCCCGTGAGATTAACTTTTTAGTGGCAGGTCAAATTTTTAGCAGACCACGCCTTCTATGAAGTGTTCAAGGGATAGCTGGTGCAGCCAGGGTTATTCTATTATGATTGCCCATTGAATTTCCTGCCTGTGCTTTTCCTGCCAGAGGAACATGCTCCCTGAATGCCCTAACCATTAAGTGATGCTCTCCCAGTCCAGTTGTGTGGCCTGACTCTGACCCTGGTTCTCAATAGCAATTAAGCCTCCTGAATGTAAGCTAGACCAAATCGTCTTGAGGAATTCATATTGACATTAAAAACAAAGCCCCTATGTACTCATTAATCGAACTCATTAAATTTAATAGGATGTTAGGTAAATACCAACTAATTATGGGAACTTATTTGCCAGGGTTTAACTGTGCAATTGATGCTATCAGTTATATGGTTATTACACCTCAAAAAATCTACACACTTAATAGTGAACTGACATTTAAACAACATAATAGACGCTTTAGAAAACATTAATATAGCTAATGTTTGAGGACAAAATCATTACTGTCCTCATACAGGAATCCTATATATTATCCCTTTTTGGTTTGGGCTACGTAGCCCAAATGGCTTTTTAAAAGAAAATTTCTGGGAACAACATTCCTGCATTGAGTGATGGCAAAGAAAGAGTAACATTAGATTGGCATTTTCAGTGTTTCATGCTACCATCATGAGTTATATTTTATTTTAAACAACTGCTATCCTTTTCGATATGAAACATGAAGGTTACCCTTTATTTGAAGACATCACAGGTCCCAAAATGTCAAAGGAACAGCTAATCTAGCCATGGATTTGAAAGAAAAAGAAAGAGAGATGCTTTCCTCTGTCTTGGTGGTATAGGAGATGGATTTTTCGTTTCCTTACAAGTACATTTCACTGCACGATTTAAATCTTCTTTATATGCCAAGGTGCTTTATGCCCAGAGCCCCAAAATTGTTAACTTGTCTCTAGTCAAACCAATTTAAAACCACTGCTGTGCCATAACTCACTAAGGCCTGCAATGTAAAGCTTAATTAAATAACTTAAAAACAAAAACACTCCATGCACAACTGAGAGGCAGAAAGGGCAATAGAAGTCCAGAGCATTGAAAGAAAAAAGAAGGCAACAGTTCCCACAAAGATACGTAGGAAGAGTCCTAGCCTTCAAATGTAGAGAAAGAGAGAAAACAAAGAGTTTATTATAAAAGAAATGATATTTCTTTTCTCACTAGACTTGTAATTCTTCTTTTTCTTACTTTTTTTCTTTCTAAACTTTTCTTTTTCTGTTATTCTGTATTTTATCAGTTTTTGAAAGTCAGTAAAGTCATATTTTTAAAAAAGGATATGAATGAAAGTGTTAGATTCTCTGCTGAGAGAGAGTGAGTCCAGACCGGTAAGGTTAAAAGCTCTTTATTCCAAACAGCAACGGTTGCTTATAAAAGTGACTAGTTAAAAAGGTGGGGGCCTTCTGCCCTACAGCTCCTTTTATGGAGAGCTGCTAGGCAGCCGGCCAATCAGCGCGTCAGCCGCCCTCGGCCACAGCCAGCCGCGCCTAAGCCAATCAAACGGCTGGCTGTTACCGGGGCTTTTTGAATGCCGTCAGGATGCAACACTCCTTCCCCCCCAGCGAGCACGCACGCAGTCCCTAGCACACGTACTCGCTGAGGTAGGTGGGGCTGCGTCTACTCCGCCCCGAGCGCCTCAATGTCTCTGCCGGGGCCGATGGAGGAGGACGAACTGTGTCGTCGTGGTCTGTGATGTCACCGCGTACCACTGTAGACGGCGGAGCAACGTCCCGAAGCGCGTTCTGTGGGTTGGCATCGTGCTCCAGTCCCTTGGGTGTTGGGTCCAGATCGGCCGGGTCCGGACATGGATCGGACCGTCGTCGTTGCGCACTTGGGGTATTCTGTGTGTCGGGTTGTGGATGTTCCAGGGGCGACAGTTCCGGCATAAGCAGACCCGGAAACTGTTCAGGGGTGGAGTGGTCGGAGAAGGTGGTAGATGGCCAGGATGGTGCGGTGATGGGCCAGTCGTCCCGCTGGGTTGAGGCCTCGACGGTCGGCAGGTCTGGAGGCCGTAATGGCGTCGGCGGGGCTGAAAACGGAGGGTGGCGCCTCAATTGATCCAAGTGGCGCCGCCACTCGGATCCATCCGGTCGTCCAACCCTGTAGGAACAGGGGCCCGTTAGTTCGCGGACGACAGCGGGTACCCACCGCGGATCCCCAGCGAAGTTCCTGGCAAAAACTGTGTCGCCGACGGAGAAACGGCGGGGAGAGGGGACCCCCAGTTTGCACGGCTGCACCTCATTATACTGGGGGTGCAGCCTGTCCAATTTGGTCCGCAGGCGGCGGCCCATCTGCAGCTCCGCGGGGCTCTTCCCTGTCGCCTGGCAAGGCGTAGAGTGCTGTCCCATAAGGTAAGCATCTACCCTTGACTGCCAATCCCCCCTATCCATCCTCCCGAGGGCCTCCTTGGCCGAGCGGACGGCTCTTTCCGCCCGGCCATTTGCGGCAGGGTGGTAGGGGGCCGTTGGCACGTGCCGGATCCCCTGGGAGGCCAGGAATTCCTGGAAAATGGCAGAGTGAAATTGGGGCCCATTGTCGGAGACCAGGGAGTCCGGCAACCCGTGCATAGCAAAAAGGCGCCGAAGCGCGCGCACGGTGCTCTCAGCCGTGGTCGAGGCCATCAGGATGACCTCGGTCCAGTGAGAGTAGGCGTCTACTACCACCATGAAGGTCTGACCATGGAAGGGGCCGGCGAAGTCAATGTGGACCCTGGACCACGGTGACCTGGGGGCGTCCCAATCCCGATGGGGAGCAGAGGGGGGTGCGGGGCGAGAGATCTGGCACGCCTGGCAAGCACCCACCCAGGCAGCCACCTCGTCGTCCATGCGCGGCCACCAGACATAGCTCCTGGCCAACGCCTTCATGCGAGCTATGCCCGGGTGGGTGGCATGGAGGGAGCTGAGTACCTGATGGCGGAGGGGCGGGGGAACGATGACCCGGTCTCCCCATAACAAGCACCCGCTGTGGAGCGATAGCTCCAGTTGGCGGGACTTGAAAGGCCGATACACGTCCGGCAGCGAGCCCAGGGGCCACCCTCACAGGACCCAGGTGGAAACTTGGGACAGGACAGGGTCTGCCTTGGTCTGCGCCGCGACGTCGGACGAGGTAAGGGGGAGATCTGAATCTGCCACTGACAGGACAGACAGGGCCGGCACCGGCGCCTGGTCCATCCAGGGGAGGGGGCAACGACTGAGGGCATCAGCATGTCCCAACTGTTTCCCCGGACGGTAGAACAGCGAGTAATCGTACGCAGTCAGAAACTCCGTCCACCTGGTCATCCTGGGAGAGAGAATGGGAGGGGTAGGCCGGTCACCGGCCAGAAGCCCAAGGAGCGGCTTGTGGTCAATGAAAACGGAGAAGTGGCGGCCGTACAGGTACTCGTGGAATTTTTTAATCCCGGACACTACAGCCAGGGCCTCCTTGTCAATCTGACTGTAGTTGCGCTCCGTAGGAGACAGCGTCCGGGAATAAAAGGCAATGGGGGCCTCCGAGCCATCGGGATGAACGTGGCTCAGGACGGACCCCACTCCAAAGGGGGAGGCATCGGATGCCAACACCAAGGGTAGGCGGTCCGAATATTGAACCAGCACGGCCTTAGACGTTAGCATGTTTTTAATAGCCGCAAACGCCTGCGCCTCTCGGCTGCCCCAGCGCCAGACCGCCGAGCGATCGAGCAATCGGTGAAGCGGCTCGGCTAGTGACGCCTTATGCGGAATAAAGGGCACGTAAAAATTGAGCAGGCCGAGGAATGCCTGCAGCTCCTGTTTGGAAGCAGGGGTGGGGGCGTCGTGGATCGCCTCGACCTTGGAGGGAGTGGGGTGAATGCCCTGGGCATCCACCATAAACCCCAGAAATTCTACCCTCGGCTCAGCGAACTTACACTTACTGAGTTTCAATTTAAAACCCACGCCCCTGAAGATGGTAAGGACCTTCCGAAGTACTTTGGCGAGATCTAATGCGCTAGCAGCGGCTATCAAGATGTCATCGAAATATGGGACAACCCCCGGAAGCCCATGGAGCAGCCGCTCCATGAGGCTCTGGAAAATCCCCGGGGCAACGGAAACGCCAAATTGGAGGCGGCGACAACGGAAAGCTCCTCGGTGGATGACAATAGTCTGCGCTTCAGCCGCCTCATCGTCCACCGGAAGCTGCTGGTAGGCCTGCGCCATATCCAGTTTTGCGAAAATGCAACCCTGTCCCAAGGAGTGTAACAGGTGTTGCACCACCGGAACCGGATATGGGTTCGCCTGAAGCCCGCGGTTGATCGTCGACTTGTAATCGGCGCAGATGCGTATGGAACCGTCGGGCTTGATGGGAACTACGATGGGGGTCTCCCACTTCGCCTGGTCGACCGGCTCCAGTACGCCCTGCGCCACTAGACGATCAAGTTCCACGTCAACCCTCGGCTTCAGTGCGAAAGGCAGCCTGCGGGCCTTGAGCCGAATTGGAGCAACCTGAGGGTCTAGGTTAAGGGAAACCGGGGAACCCCTGTAAGTGCCCAAAGTGCCGTCGAAAACGTCGGGGAAGTCCGCCAGGACCGCATCCACCGGCGAGGCAGTTGGCACCCGGTGCACACGCTGGACCGAGAGACCCAGGGCAGCGAACCAGTCTAAACCTATAAGGGCGGTCAGGGGGCGCTTGACGACCAGAATGGGCAGGAACCCGGTGAAACGACCATAGCGGACGTGGGCACGGAGTTGGCCCAGCACGTCGATGGGGTTGCCCTGGTAGTCCCTCAACAGAGTCTCGGGCTGTGTCAAATCAGCAAGCCTAATGGCAGGGCAAAGGCGGGCCAACTGTGGCCAGGAAACAAGGGACCGAGACGAGCCCGAGTCGACCTCCATGGTAATAGACCTGCCATTTATAAAAAGGGACGTGGAAATGCGCCTACGGTCATCCGTCGGAAGCGGAATGGAGTCCTGGAGCTCCGTCGCAGCGAAACAGTTGGCCTCAGGCTGCAGCCTGCGGGACGAGCGGCGTTGACCGTAGTTCCGGGAAGGCGCAGATATTGTCGCGTCATGAGCCGGCGGGGGGGGCAGGGCTGGAAGGTTGGCTCTGCAGACGCAGGCGATGTGGCCCTTGCGGTCGCATCGTCGGCAAATAGTAGCCCGGAAGGGGCAGTCGTTCCTCACATGGCCGCCACCGCACCCGATGCAAGTCGTGGGTGGCCGGCGAGATGGTTGGGCTCTGGCGCGGCTCCGGCCCATAGCTTGGATGCGCGCCACCTGGTCATAGGCCTCGAAGTCCTCCGACGGGTCGAGGGGGGCGTAGTCGTCGACCCGGCAGGCCTGCGGGGCGGGCAACGGCATTGCCGGCTGGCCGGGGCCTAAATCAAAAGAGGCGGCCTCGGCCAACTCGGCGCCCCTGACCTCTTCCACAGCCTGCTCCAAGGTGATGTCCGAGCGGGCCATCAGCCGACGCCTGAGCTTCACGTCCTTTAGCCCGCAGACGAATTGTTCGACCAACGATTCGTCGAAGTACGGGGCGGCGAATTCGCACAAGATGGCCGCGGTTCTCAGGGTCTGCAGGAAATCCGCCGCTGACTGTGTGGGCAGCTGGCGGCATTGCCGGAACGCAAACCGTCAAGAAATCCGCGAGGGTGCGGGGGCGAAGTGGGCCTTCAAACGGGCCTGCAGCATGTCCCATGCCAAGGTATGGACCGGTGCGGGCGCGGCAATATTCCGCGCTACGGCGAAAACTGTGCGGCCTCCACAGCCCAGGAAGAGCCCCAGTCGACGCTCCGGGGTGAGTTCTCCGTGGTCGCCCGCGAGGAGGAAGCACTCGAATCGAGTGAGAAAGGCTTCCCACGATTCTTGCGACGCGTCATAGGGGGCGAAAGGCAGCAAGGTGGCCATTGTGCGCGGCAACAGGCCAGTAAGCTCGCTGGAGAAATAGCGAGGCCGGAGGATAGTCAGACAGAGAGACTCTTCAGTCCGCAGCGAGAAGAGCTTCGTTCCGTGTAATCAGTACCGGCCCCAGTCCTTCGTCGCCAGTGTTAGATTCTCTGCTGAGAGAGAGTGAGTCCAGACCAGTAAGGTTAAAAGCTCTTTATTCCAAACAGCAACGGTTGCTTATAAAAGTGACTAGTTAAAAAGGTGGGGGCCTTCTGCCCTACAGCTCCTTTTATGGAGAGCTGCTAGGCAGCCGGCCAATCAGCGCGTCAGCCGCCCTCGGCCACAGCCAGCCACGCCTAAGCCAATCAAAAGGCTGGCTGTTACCGGGGCTTTTTGAATGCCGTCAGGATGCAACAGAAAGACCTTCTATCTTGGATTGATTAGAGTTGATAGGATAGAAGAGACAAATTCTAAAACACATTGAAATTCAATTATATTACTAGAATTTAACTCTATTTACTTTTAACTAGTTTTTTGCTCTGCCCCACTCAGTGCGGTCCTTTGTTTGGTGTATGGGTAGTGTCCTTTTCATCCCACCTCCGCATTATGGGTTAAAGGAGGTGCAAAATATATGGTAGGTTTCTCACCATTTCTAAAAGGATTTAATTAAGGCCTTTCATTAATGCCTCACAAGAAGCTTTCTTGTCAAGGTATTAATAATCTCAAAGCAGCATTTTTATTCACTCTCCCACTTAACTCCCATTAACAGAGAAAAGTTAACTGTTCTTAAGAACTTCAGCTAGCAATTTCCCATTAATCTGGGAAAATAAGGTTTCCTCCCTCCATAATTAATTACCTAACCTCTAGAATATTGAGAAAAAGCCCAATACTTGGGCTGAACCAAGGGACCTTGGAGGTCTAGTCCAATCCCCTGCTCAAGAAGGAGACCCTATACCATTTAAGACAGATGGCTGTCCAGTCTTTTCTTAAAAACCTCCAGTGATGAAGCCCCTACAACTTCTGAAGACAGGCTGCTCCACTGGTTAATTTCCTCACTGGTGGTGAGTAGATTGTGGTCCACTTTGTCAAATGCCTTGCCGAAGTCTAAGTATATTATGCCCACAGCATTTTGCTGGTATACTAATTTAGTCACTTTGTCAAAGAATGAAAAAGATTGTTTTGGCATGATCTGCTTTTAACAAACCATGCTAGCTACGAATTATAACTTTGTTTCTAGATGTTCACAGATCTGTTTTTTATTATTTTTTCCAGTATCTTCCCAGGTATTAATGTTAGGCTGCCTGGTCTGTAGTTTTCTGGGTTCTGTTCCCTTCCCCTCCCCTTTTTTTTTGAAGATGGGAACCACACAGCAGCTCTTTTCCAATCCTTTGGTAGTTCCCCAGTGCTTCAGGATTTTTAAAAGATATGGTAGAATGATTCCGAGATAACATCTGCCAGCTCCTTCAGAACTCTGGGGTGTAATCCGTCCAGTCTCAATGATATATAGTCATCAAGATTAAACAGATGTTATCTTTCTATTTTCTGGCTTATTTTAATTTTTATTTCTAGTCTGTCTTTTATAGTTACGTTTTTGGTAGGTTGGGCTATAATTTCTTTTTGTGTGAAGACTGATGCAAAGAATGAGTTAAGCAGTTCTGCTTTCTCTCTACTGCCTGTCACTTCCTTGCTATCTTCTCTCTTTAGTGGACCAACTGTTGTCTTGACTTTTTTCTTTTTATTTATATGCTGAAAGAAATTTTTTTTATCTTTAACTTTTGTTGCAAGTCTTTGTTCATTCTGAGCCTTTGCTTTCCTGACTTCATCTTTGCAAATTTGGAATATCTGCTGATCTTCTGCCCAAATTCCTCATTGCTACTCAAAAAGCATAATATCAATAAGAATTGTAAGGGTGTGAAACCTAAGTTATCAAGGATACATAATGCCTATGAAAGCAGACTAATAGTGGCCCTTTCCTCACAGCAACAATCTAATGAAATAGATCAGGCTTAGAGTTCACCAACTGAGAGTAGACTCTGGAGTCTGGCCAGTCCTCATCCAATATTTTAACCATTGCCCCAAATGGTTAAAAGAGATATATACGTGAGGCTCCAAGAACTTCTACAAAACTTGTCACAAATTAGTAATTTAACTTGACATAGAGAGAAATCATATTGACTGAATTTAAATAATTGCTCTTAACCTAAAGTGAAATTAAATTTAGTTTCTCATGGCCCTCCCTAATTTCCTCCAAAAGCCAAGTGTGACCTTCAAATTGAAATTTTTTTTTGCGTTGTGCTCTAGATTCTGTCTCTCCTACAGTTGATTGGATATCAGAAGAAGTCAGTGACTACAGGGGTTAGCTATACATTTGGCCCAACTGATTTAGTTGTGAAAAAAACATGATTTGATGCTATAACGTGTTCAATCTCTTTTGATCTTTTCTTTATAACCTTTATAAAAAATGATAGTCCTTGAATGAGGTTTTTTTTAAATCACAACCCTTCTTTAAAATCTCTTTTTTCCCTTCTCTATGTACCCAGTCTATCTGGCCCATTTCACTCATATCTTTCCTTTGTTCTTACAGAGAAGGCAATGTTTAATTATAAAATGATTAAATGCGTTATTTAGAATAATACCAAGGAAGATGCTCTGGCCCTTGTTTAGAGATCCCTGAAGCTGACCTTGTATGGAAAAGACTACAGGACATATAAAGTGACAGGTAGGAAGGAATATGTTATCTTGCATAGTCAATTGGATATTGCAGTCTTTTGTAATAATTTACAATCTGAAATGTTTCACTATCACCATGAAGAATTTTTAAGTGCTTAAAAAGGTGAATTTAAACAATGTCAAAAATTGAAGCTAATACCAGATAGAATTGAAGAAGCCCTGATTAGCTCATGAATCATGTTGGCTGCACAGGAGATAGGAGATAGAAAAATGCCAATCCAACCAGCTAGCGCATGACATGCTGCGGGGAAGGTCATGTTGGTCTGATTGTCTCCTGGTATTGCTGCATTCATGCCAAAAATCCATGAGTGCTTCTATGATTGTATCAGGCAGCCTTTATTAAGAGAAATCCCTTCTCTCAACTGGGCTAATAACATAGAATTACCGAGATAAAGTCCACTTCAGGCCTCTAGTTCAAACCCCAATCTCAAGCAGGAGCCAGCTGTAGCATATTTGACCAAGGGCAGCCCACCCTCTGCTTAAACATTTTCTTAAGCTGTCTCTTCCACTGTCAAAAATTCTTACCTTTAAGGAAGTGTCTTCTAATCTTTAGCAGAAATCTACTTCCCTGTAATTTCTATCTTTTGGTTTTAGTCCTGACCTTGGGATCAACAGATAATGAGTTTGCAATATCTTCTCTGTGAAAACAAAATGAGATAGCTGAATACAGCTATCAAGGCTTCCCTTTCAGCTAAACATACGCTACATTTGCCCTTGACAGATTCTTTTTTAGAGGAAGATCTGAAGCTCTCCAAGTTTGGTTAGAACAGCAGATTTCTCCTATGGCAGAAATGAGGAGAAGGACTTCTACTGCATTAATTAAGTTTAAAGCGCTCCATTGCATGGGGCCTGGTTACTTGCAGGACCGCATCCTGCTACCAAATACCTCCCACCGACCAGTTCGCTCCCACAGAGTGGGCCTCCTCAGGGTACCGTCGGCCAAACAATGTCAGCTGGCAACCCCCAGGGGCAAAGCCTTCTCTGTGGCAGCTCCTGCCCTCTGGAACGATCTGCCCCCCAACCTTCGTACGATCACCGACCTGCGCCTTTTCCGTCAGGCCCTGAAAAGGCACCTATTTCGTGCGGCCGACCTGGTGTAGTTTTCTTTTAATCGATTGTAATTTTTTAATTGATTTTAGTTGATTTTATTAACTGTTTTATATGGTTATCTGGTTTTTAGAACGGGCCCTTACATTTAATTAGTTTTTAATGTATTTTAATGTATTTTTGTATCGGATGTTTTACTGTTTTATTATGCCTGTTCACCGCCCTGAGTCCCGCAAGGGAGAAGGGCGGTATACAAATTTAATAAAAGTATAAAGTAAGTACTTCTTGGATCTGCTCTTTTTATCTACTTCTGATGTTGAGTCACAAAAAGATCTGCTATCTAGTACTGGACACATAGGCTATTAGCTCAATTGAAGGGGAGTAAAGGGGTGCATTCTTTAGAAACAGGATTTTTCATGAGCAATAGACCTCTCAGGAGTAATATTATTTCAGCCAAAGAAGCACCTATGTTGGCCAGAAGGCTGGATAGATAGAAGAACCCAGCGTGAAAAAGTCAAGCACATGACTGAGATAAAGCAAAGGTTTTTTGTTTAATTTATAACCCGCTCTCTCTCCCCGAAGGGACTCGAGGCGGGGCACAGGGAATTTAAAAATACAAATAAAAACCACAAACATAATACAATATTAAAACGAATTAAACTAAAACCCTGCGCTAAAATCCCATATGAAAACTAAAACTAAGCCCCTAAAAACCCTAAAAACAGTTTAATTACCCCAGGCCGGCCAAGCAGAAGAAGTGTGTTTTTAATTTTTGACGGAAGGAGCGGAGGTCCGTGGTTCTAATTTCGGGGGGAAGGTCATTCCAGAGGGTCGGGCCCGCCACAGAGAAGGCCCTTCCCCTGGGCGTCGCCCGCTGGCATAACCTAGTGGACGGCACCCGGAGAAGTCCCTCTCTGTGGGAGCGAATCGGCCGCAGGGATGTATGGGGCAGGATGTGATCCCGCAGATAGCTAGGTCCCGTGCCATGGAGCGCTTTGAAGATGATGACCAACACCTTGAAGCGCACCCGAAAGACGACAGGCAGCCAATGCAGCTCGCACAGGAGCGGTGTTACATGGGAAAACCTAGAGGTTCCCATAACTGCCCGCGAAGGTGCATTCTGGACAAGCTGAAGTCTTCGGGTGCACCTCAAGGGGAGCCCCATGTAGAGAGCATTACAGTAGTCCAGTCAGGATGTCACGAGAGCATGAGTGACTGTGCAAAGGGTGGAAGAAGCAGAAGAGGACACCTCTATGTTTCATCCCCAAGGCGCCTGCCCCCAATATGGCCCAGTTGTTTTTGTACAATTTACTAGAGGAAGTAAAAGAGAATTGTTGATTAGTTACAAAGTCACATGACAGTTACACAATTGCACATATGCACAAGGCAAAGCACCCTTGCCCAGATTGTCCTAACCATGTCACCTTCCTTGATTCCAGGAAGAGGTTCTCTTCCAAGGTGTGCCTTAGCCAAGTGTGAAAACCACAACCTCTTAGCAAGTCTATTTTAGTCTCTATATAAAAAGTTTGTGGTCGGCCTAAGAAGTGTTTCCCTCTAGCTCATGCTGACAAGTGTTAAAAATGTACACGGCTGAATCAGTACACAATACAGGATGCTTTTATGCAGATACTGTGCTTGTGTGGTGTAACTTGATACAGCTCCTATTGCCTTTTTTACCAGATGTGCTGCTTTATGTTCAAGAGCTTGTTATTAGCTAAAATGTCTAGTATTGTCATGAAAAGTATTTGAAACAGATGCTTCACAAAGATGAATTAGCATGAAGGAAGCCCTACTCCTCTGGGTTTCAAAAGAGTATCTAGTTGCTGCTGCAGGTATTTACAGGTAGTCCTCCTTTAACAACTGGTTGCTTAAGGACTGTTCAAAGTTACAACAATCTCATAAAAGTGCTCTTTATGGCTTATGTTTTTTGCAGGAAACATCAACAATAGCCCAGCGGATATGCTGAATTCACTTAACCTCAGAAAGGAGACTTTACTGCTTGTTTTCCAGAAGAAAACATTAAAACAACCAAGTCGATATGCTGAATTTGCTTAACCACCAGTTATAAAATTGAGTTGGGTTAGATAGTGACCTATTTAAAAGCTGCCTAAATTGTGGTCATATATCAAGGACTACCTGTATATCAAAAATACTTCTCCTAAGATCACTGGCAAAGAGTGGTGGCTGTGCAATGCATACACAGAGCCCTGGGAACAACATGCCTTGCAAAAGGAGTAGTTGCTTTAGCACTTTGAAGAAAGGATATTTGGTTATAGAATAGAACAGAATAACAGTTGGAAGGGACCTTGGAGGTCTTCTAGTCCAACCCCCTGCTTAGGCAGGAAACCCTACACCATTTCAGACAAATGGTTATCCAATCTCTTCTAAAAATACTTCCAGGGTTGGAGCATTCACAACTTCTGGAGGCAAGTTGTTCCACGGATTAATTGTTAGTTCTAGGTTGCTTCTCTGTTTGATTAGTTTCCGTCCATTATATTACTACACACAACAAAGCACTTCATGTTTTGTACAGCCTAATGTTTAATTGCTTTTTAGATGTCCTCATGCCCACTTAGTTCACATTTATGCTTTTTTTTTACTTTAAAATTTTAGCATAATTTAGCACAATATATTTCTGCTAAACATCCTTTGGTTAGTAACCACTGAGCACTTCAACCTGCCAACATTCTAGAAATTATGACACTGCCTTGTTTGGTATTAAACATTTTTTCTGGGTTCATGTTACCTGAACAATTGGTTAACATCTTTCCTTATGTGGTCAACCAGGCCATTTATAAAAACAGCACAGGGCTCCAAACATAACCAGTAACCTGCCATTTAAGTGCTCCTCCATGCTGAAAGGAAGTTAGCAGTAAATAGACCTAGAGTAAAATTATTCAAGCAGCAATGAATTTTACTCACTCGTCAAGAAAAGAAAGCATTGTAAAAAAAACTTTATTGAAAATAACTTGATTTAATGATTTAAAATAGTGTTTTTCACAACTTGAAACCAATAGATTCTCTGGTATCGGCAAATTCATCTGACTGTCTGCAATCTCTGATAATCCTATTGCTAAATCACATTTAAACTTCCCAGACTTGCTGGGATTTGGGCAGCAGGTACATTGAATAAATAGCAAAAACAACAATAAAGTCCTTGGGAAGGAGCCGATAGGTGGATAAAAATGCCAAATCCATTCTAAACATGAGTCTATGATAATTTACCATGGACCACTCGCTAAGGGACAAGAGTTACACTAATATCAAAGAAATAATGGAATAGAATCATTAAAGAAAGGATGCAAAAGGAGGGGCAGAATGAAATGTGAATTACAAAAGTTATATATTTTTTAATTTATTTTAAATAATTAAATAGAATTGTTAAACTGTGCTGCAGCAAGTTGTCCCACGGTGGGTTAGCCATAGCAGGTTGTCCAGCAGTGAGCTGGCCATGGTGAGTTGGCCATGGCTGGTTGAGTGGGCTGTGGCAAGTTGTCCCATTCCATCTAAACATCTGGCTGATTGTGTGACCAACCGTTATGAATGCAGACTCCTCCATGTTTCATTTCTCCCTCTCCCTCCCTTTTTTTAAATTTGTTTACTACAATTGCAATTGAAAAATTCTGCAAAAATGTGAAAGTTTGCACTCTATTTTATGAACTTTATGTTATTCTCATAATTGCTTCCACTAATAGGGAATTTTAAATTACTGCAAAGAAGGATAAGGCTTGCTGAGATAACTTTTTGATATAGATTCTAGTAATAATTTCTTTTTCTAAATGCTCACAATCCATCTGCTTAATGCTATCATGTGTTTTTTTCCAGAATTTCATTCAGTATTAACTTTATCTTATTATTTCTGGGTCCCAAACAGAGGTGGGTTGCTCCCAGTTTGGGCAGTGGCGGCGATGTGAGGCTCCGCCCCACCTGCCCGGATGTTTCTGCACATGCTCAGAAGTGTCGTGCACGAGTGAGCATGAGCGAACCGAAAGCACAGGGATTTGCAATCCACCTCAGGTACCAAAGATGCTTTTCAAAAGGCAACTAGGCTTTCTAAGGTTTTTTTTCCCCATCCAAGACGCCTAGTCAATTCTTCGGTTCTTGGATGAGAAGCAAAACGTTTTCAAGGGAAGAAAAACTAGAAAGTCAAGTTGCCTTTTGAAAAGCGCCTTCGGAGCAACCATGACCTGGATGAACGAGAAGCTCCAAAGACATCTTCTTTCTGGGATTTGCTTTTTGGATTTAAGAATGTTTGGCTATATCTTCAGTGTTTCAACATCTCACATATTCACCAGTAATACTGTCTGAAAGTTCTTTGAACACGATGGGATAGAGGTAGAGCTGAACTTATAGCCCCAATTGAGCCCCAAATTTCCATTGCTAAACAAGACAGCTGCTAAGCGTATTTCCCCCCATTTTACAACCGTTCTTGCCACCGTTGTTAAGTTAATCACTGCAGTTGTTCAATTAGCAACATAGTTGGTAAGTGACTCTGGCTTTCCCATTGACTTGGCTTATCAGAAGGTTGCAAATGTGATCATGGGATGCCAGCACACTGTGATTGTTATAAATATCAGTTGCCAAGCATCTGAATTTTGATCATGTGACTACAGTGATGCTGCAACAGCCTTAAGTGTGAAAAAGGTGATGCCACTTTTTCAGTGCTGTTGTATAGTGTCATTTGACTGCACTGGAGATGTCAGTTTTTCAAGTAAATCTGTTTACAAGATCCCCATATTTTTTTTCCTGCCAGACAAATCCAGCCTTCTCCCCCACCCCCACCTGCCCCTCAAAAAACCCAGTTATCTGAAAGAAAGGACATGGCCATGAATGCTTATGAGTTGTAGATCTTTAGAAAAACCATTTAAACAAGCAGACTCCTTGTCCCGCCGGAACCCCTTTTTATTAAACTAATGTGAATTCCTCTCATTCACATCAAGCAAAGTCTCGGCAAACAGTCTTTCAAGGGTGAATTTACAACCACAGACCTTATCAGACTTGGACCGCTGTTACACCAATATCTTCCAAATGCAATGCTATACAAGAAAATACTTTGCAAGGAGTCTCTGAGAGTCACGGACAAATCTTCATACTAATTAAGTGAACTAATTGTCTCCTGCAAACTCCACTTTCCTTTTTCTCCTCTTTATTCCCTATGGGAGTGGCCATCCACCATCCACCTGTGCCTTCACTCCCGAGTTGGCCCTGTTCCTTAACTGTTCCCTTCTCCTGGCAGCTCTGCATATGCACACATCGGGGGCAGGCTCCAGCTGTTCTGCCCCACTGATCTCTGACTCTGAAGGCAGCTGATAACTGTCAGATGGCCATGACCCCATCTCTGTCTCCGATGCAGAGCACTCGTCAGAACCTTCCCCAGACTCCAGGACTGGCCCATGTTCCTCTCCAACCTCCTCACTGTCTAAGTCTGCCATCAGCTTTGCTGGCTGCTGGTGGGCTAACACGTGACACATCCGGCCCCAAGGGCTGTGAGTTTCACACCCCTGCTCTAGAATCTGACTGTATGCAGAGGTGCTTTTAGGGGGTGGTGATAATAGAGCCTCTTCTGGCCTTGCTTCACCATTATTCTGAGAAGAAAAGGAATTAAGACCTTTACATGATAAAAAGCCCAGATGTCCTTTACCTGCAAACTATTCTTCGGGTGCAGATTCTAGATAAAGTAAGTTTTAATTAGATAATGCAAGGTTTCATTTTATTTTACAAGCAGCTGATAATTTCCGAACAATGCTCTGCTTGGTTCTTGAATAAATACCCTCAACTGGAAACTGAATTAGTTCTTTTGCCTAACTGATTTTGCTCATTTTATGCCATACATCTTCTCTTTTGTTTTACAGATGAAACCAAACTCTAGAAGCAAAGCCCTATTCATCTGCAAAACTAAAGAAGCCTGAACATCTCCACAGCCTTACCTCTGAGGGTTAGAAACGGAGATTCCCATTCATCATAGACTCTGAATACCAAAACGGAACTGACTTTCTAAAACAGCAAAGCAGCTGGAAGCCTAGTTAAAACCCCATAGCTATCTTTTGTATTAGCAAAGGGAGGGGGTAGCTTGGTTGTTTGTTTTTTTACTGCTTGCAAGTATGAAAACTGTTGGGAAAAGTAACGAGTAGTTTGTCCTAGCGTTTGAGTTTTATGCTGTAGTGTATTTCCGGAGGAAAAAATGTCTAAAAAATTAATCACAAAAAGTAGGAATTGTGTACAACTTTATCTTTAATGAGTTTAAACCGTATCATACCACAGGACCATTATTCTGCTCTTATCCCACTGTGACCACCAATTTCTTGATGATTAGAAGGGAGGCAATTTTCCTTAACACTTGTGTTCACACAATACAATGAACCACAAACTAACCATTCCCATTTCAGCCTAAAGTTGTATGAACCTAGTCTTACAGTAGTTTGTGATTCTATGTGGTTTGTGAACTTATACAATTTAGTTAAACTTAGTTGAAGCTAAGCAGACAAGCTAATTCTTGTGATGGGATCCTACTGGTAGGGAGAACAGAAGGAAGACCATTGTTGGAGCCTGCAGGCAATTTCACAGCTTATTTATTTATTTTTATTATTTATTTTTAACATACTGTATAGCAAACTACAAACTTACCTATGAGGAAAGCAGAAACTATAGGTAGGTTTCTGAAGATAATGTTTAACACCCTTATTAAGCTGTAGTATGGTTTTCTAGATTTGTGTGTTGTGTAAATAATGCCATGTCCTATGGCAGGCACAATGTATAAATCCAAATTCCCATTGACAACAGTGACACTATATTTACAATCAGGTCCAAAAATATTGGGACATCAACACAATTCTAAAATTTTTGGCTCTATACACCACCACAATGGATTTGGAATGAAATAAACACAATGTGCTTTAACTGCAGACTGTCAGCTTTAATTTGAGGTTATGTACATCCAACTCAGGTGAACGGTGTAGGAATTACAACAGTTGGCATATGTGCCTCCCACTTGTTAAGGGACCAAAAGTAATGGGACAATTGGCTTCTCAGCTGTTCCATGGCCATAAACCCAATACAATGTGCAGATAAATCCCAATCTCCTCATAATCTCAATTACAATGTGCAGATAAAAGGCCCAGAGGTCATTTCAAGTGTGCCATTTGCATTTGGAATCTGTTGCTGTCAACTCTCAAGATGAGATCCAAAGAGCTGTCACTATCAGTGAAGCAAGCCATCATCAGGCTGAAAAAACAAAACAAACCCATCAGAGAGATAGCAAGAACATTAGGCGTGGCCAAAACAACTATTTGGAACATTCTCAAAAAGAAGGAACGCACCGGTGAGCTCAGCAACACCAAAAGACCTGGGAGACCACAGAAAACAACTGTGGTGGATGACCGAATAATTCTTTCCCTGGTGTAGAAAACACCCTTCACAACAGTTGGCCAGATCAAGAACGCTCTCCAGGAGGTAGGTGTATGTGTGTCAAAGTCAACAATCAACAGAAGACTTCACCAGAGTGAATACAGAGGGTTCACCACAAGATGTAAACCATTTGTGAGCCTCAAAAACAGGAAGGCCAGATTAGAGTTTGCCAAATGACATCTAAAAAAGCCTTCACAGTTCTGGAACACCATCCTATGGACAGATGAGACCAAGATCAACTTGTACCAGAGTAATAGAAAGAGAAGAGTATGGAGAAGGAAAGGAACTGCTCATGATCCTAAGCATACCACCTCATCAGTGAAGTGTGGTGGTGGTAGTGTCATGGCGTGGCCATGTATGGCTGCCAATGGAACTGGTTCTCTTGTATTTATTGATGATGTGGCTGCTGACAAAAGCAGCAAGTTGAATTCTGAAGTGTTTCGGGCAACATTATCTGCTCACATTCAGCCAAATGCTGCAGAACTCATTGGACGGCGCTTCACAGTGCAGATGGACAATGACCCAAAGCATACTGCAAAAGCACCCAAAGAGTTTTTGAAGGGACAGAAGTGGAACGTTATGCAATGGCCAAGTCTATCACCTGACCTGAATCCCATTGAGCATGCATTTCACTTGCTGAAGACAAAACTGAAGGGAAAATGCCCCAAGAACATGCAGGAACTGAAGACACTTGCAGTAGAGGCCTGGCAGAGCATCACCAGGGATGAAACCCAGCATCTGGTGATGTCTATGCATTCCAGACTTCAGGCTGTGATTGACTGCAAAGGATTTGCAACCAAGTATTAAAAAGGGAAAGTTTGATTTATGATTATTATTCTGTACCATTACTTTTGGTCTCTTAACAAGTGGGAGGCACATATGCCAACTGTTGTAATTCCTACACCGTTCACCTGAGTTGTATGTACATACCCTCAAATTAAAGCTGACAGTCTACAGTTAAAGCACGTTGTGTTTGTTTCATTCCAAATCCATTGTGGTGGTGTGTAGAGCCAAAAATGTTAGCATTGTGTCGATGTCCCAATATTTCTGGACCTGACTGTATATGCATAGCAAAATTATGAGTAAGACACAGAAAAACCTACAGCAGGTTTACTCACCGTGCTTTACACAAAACAAGTTCACCATTTCTCCAGGCATGAGATACAGCAATGCACAAGGGGGAATAGAACCACAGATCTGAATCTTATCACATGCCAATGTCCTTTCTCTACTCAGGGCCAGATGCAGAAACATCTGGTCCCCCCAGGTACTTGTGCCTGATTGAAAGATCACCTCTCACCTTCCCTACTGCCAGGACTTATGTGTCATAATGGGCTATAGTGGAGAAGCATGAAGGAGAGGGAGACCTAGATCAACTGGGAGTCAAGGAAGGTGACAACAAAACAGAAGAAAGCCAGAGTAGCATCAGGGCAAAGCTTTGTCAGTGAAGTGGTGGACATCAAAAGTAGCCATTTTAGGCAACTAACTCAACATGCAGAAATGCAGTACGTGATCCCATTCCTTCCCCTCAATGCATTTGTTGTAGGTGGAGAGCAAAGGCCAAAGAGGACTTTGTGCCTCCCATGTAACAAATTTATCATGTATGACCTCATTCTTTCTTGACTCATTGGAAAGCACTGGGACGTTTTTCCTAAAAATGGCTCGTCATTCTCATTGCATCCTCTAGTTCATCGTACTTCTCTTAGCCAAAGAGCTTCCCAATAAACACGAGGTTGCCGCAATGCTCCTCTGTAAAATACTGATGGGGAAAACAAATGCGGCAGCTGCCTGAGTTACAGTCTTGGCCAAGTCATGGTGGCGATTAGTATTGGCCAAGGGTAGATTAAATCACTTAATAAGCTATAAAATAAAAAGCTTCTATTGAACGGCCTGTAATAAAATGCAACACGTTTTTTCGCTTCTTACTAATCCTTAAGTTTCTTCATTATTTTTTAAGCAAATGTTTAGAAGTACTGTATCCTGTTGCAATTTTTTACGGTTAACCAAATAAACCTGCCTCAACGATCTTTCTGATATGATAGTAGGGGCAGATCTTATTCCTTATTTCTGTCCATTTGCAGAGCTGTGATCTGACTTACTGTATCGTATGCCCATTTGTTTTATATCACCCAGTTTATTTTCTTCTGGATTCATTCACTTAGCTACTTCTTTTGCTTCTTTTGGATTGAAACCAAAACATGAGATCAGAGTTTCATCTGCAGTTGATTAAACGGGATCTCACTTTTCAGTGTAGTTTTGGAGACCCTAGGAAACCAGATTGAAATTTGTCCACTGTACTGGTAGATTAGCAGAACTTGGAGTGGGGGGGGGGGATTGATTTCTTTGGACTAAATGCCACACAAGGTCTTGTATGAGTGCCCTAATAGCAGATATGCCCATAAAAACCAGTTAAAGAGAAAAGGTGAAATGGATAGGACCATGTTAAGAAAATGGATAGATCCATATTAAATGAATTGAAAGGGGTAGATGAATGAATGAATATCCTGCCACCAAAAAAAAAAAAGCATTTATGTCCTGATAGGTTGGACATACTGTCCTCCACACCATAGAGGACTATTACACTATTCTATGTCATGCTGTGAGGGCATTGTATTCTATAGGACTAGAAGAAGTTGACCCGCTGCTTGGGTCTCAGTAGGTAGCATCACCTGATTGGCCTTATTTGGGTTCTGAATGTAAACAGGTTCAGACCTGGTTAGCATTTGAATGGGAACCTGGGTAATTAAACAATATACCACCAAAAATGGTACTGCCTCCTTCATATCTCGGGGACTTGATGAATATGTCCATGACGTAATAGTCCAAAAATGCTTTGTCGTTGCCTTTGGAAGAAGGCAGTGGCAAACTATTTTTGGACTATTACTACATGGACATATTCATCAAGTCCCCATGATTTGAGTTCTATTTGAAGGAAATGTTACCATTCCCCATTGGTTGGACAAACTGACTCGAAGATCATTTCAATTTGAAAGAAGTCTTCCTATCTTCTGACAGAAAGCCACACAATAAAAGTAAAATAGAGGCCTCTCCTATGTTATGGACCAGTTCAATGGTTTTGCCATAGCAAAAGATTATGAACAAACACAACACAACACAACCAAACTAAACCAAACCACATAGAAACTAATGGAATCTCTACTCCTGGCAGCAGGAATTCTGAACATCCATTTTATGAAACACTTCCTTGCATTGAAGTGCTGTTCAGGAGGACAAGGACATACTCCTTGTAACTGGTCTTTTTAAGATACCTTGAAGGTTGCTAGTACGAAGCCCCTTTTCCAACAACAGAGGGAAATGTCTGGATGTTTATCATGTTGAGCTTTTCTATAATATTACTATGCCAGTTTCTGCTCACAGAGAAATACCATTTCAAATAGTGAACGCTGCTTCAGAAGAGACAATATTTGACCCCTTGCCTTGTCCCCATCCCTTCTCTTGTAGAAGCATGCTCTCCATGCTTCCCTTACCAAGAGTGGTCCCTTACCAAGAGTGGTCACTGTTGTGGCCCAGCCGGCTCCAGATGAGCTGCTGACAGACTCTTCTGGCGAACAGCCCTATGAGTCTGCTCTGGAGGAGGAGGGAGACCTTGGGGAGTGCTCAGAGTCAGAGCAGGAATCAGAGAGGCTGGTTGACCATCAGGAGGCGCCTGGGTGCAGTGAGGCAGTGAGGAGGATCAAAGGAGGATCAAAGGCAGGATGCAAGAGTGAGCAGGGCTGAGAGGCGGAGGCAGCAATTACATCATAGTCAGGCTCACAGACAATGATTAAGAGCCAGGTGGTGGCTGAGTGGCCCCTCCCAAGAGAGCTTACAGGTGAGACGTTGGGAGGGGACATTTGCAGGAAGCAACCATTTGAAATTGAGTATTCAAGAAAGTCTGTGCCTTCTAGTCATGTTTGGGATTACGTGAGTTGTCTGGGCTCTTAGCCAAAACATTCGCTTATCTCATAATTAAAAGCGGCAAGCAGCCAAGCCTGTGAGCTGGGCTATTCAGGCCGTGGGACAGAACAGGTCACCATGACCATTTTTCCCCAGGCAAGCATGCATTATTGCCTTTAGCTTCAGATCATAGAAGCCTCAGTCTGACAGTGGCAGCAGCAACTCTTCCAGCAACCTGAAATATATCTGAAAATAGTCCAGATCAATATTAGTTGCATTTTAAATTTGATCCTGGAAAGCTGATCATATGGAAGTTTCCTGAGATCTATTAGCAATACCAATAGCACTTAGACTTATATACCACTTCACAGTGCTTTACAGCCCTCTCTAAGCAATTTACAGAGTCAGCATATTGCCCCCCAACAATCTGGGTCCTCATTTTATTGACCTCAGAAGGATGGAAGGCTGAGTCAAACTTGAGCCTGCTGAGATTCGAACTACCAAATTGCAGGCAGCTGGCAGTCCGCAGAAGTAGCCTGCAGTACTGCATTCTAACCACTGCACTACCATGGCTCTTCTCAAGGCTGTTCTGTCTAGAGAACAATATGGGAATCCCTTAGTTTCCCATGTGTTCTATTGAAATAGCTTTTTTGGACACATCAATTTCAGGCTTGAGAAGTTGAGAAAGCTGCACTGCTGCATTCCGAGGCCATGGCCTATATGTTCCTGATCAGCAGTTCAAACAACCAAAGGAGAAACTTCTCCCAAGAGCTTATCAAGCTTTGCTCTCATCCCAGTGCATGGCACGATAGGCCTTTGAAAACACAGGAGACACTGTGTGGAAATCAGTGCACTGAAGACATAATCAATAATACTCATATGTATGCATCTGCCTGCAGCATTTGGGGCCCTAGATTTGAGAAGCTACTGGTGACCCTTTGGCCTTTCTTTTTCACTTTAATAGGACACACAGGGGAGAATAAACACTGGATGAGTTTCTCATTCCTCTTTCAGATCAATGCACACCTTTGTTCAGTATAATAAATGCACAGCAGAAATTGGACCTGCAGCTAGCCATAGTCTGGCACAAACAAATGAAACAGAAGAGTTAATGAGTAAATCAATGACCCACATTAGCAACACTTTTCATGCAGTTGTAGAATCTTAGAGTGGAAAGAGGCCATCCAACCCATCGAGTCCAGCTCCCTGCTTGGTTCAGGAATCCAAATCAAAGCCGAATCTGGCTGGCTAATATCTACTTCAAAGACAGCTGTATTTTTCATTTTATTTATTTGGTCAAGTGTGCATAAGATGACAGATATAAGTATAAACATGCTTATGAATACAGGAAATGGATAAAAATAAGTGGGGCCAGTAGGACAGGGATGGTAGGAACGTTGGTGCCCTTATGCACGCCCCTTACAGACCTCTTAGGAATGGGGTGAGATCAACAGTAGACAGTTTAAGATTAAAGATATGGGGGTTTGGAGATCTAACAACAGAGTCAGGTAGAGCATTCCAGGCATTGACCACTCTGTTGCTGAAGTCATATTTTCTGCAATCAAATTTGGAGCGGTTTACCATGAGTTTGTATCTATTGTGTGCTCGTGTATTGTTGCGGTTGAATCTGAAGTAGTCGTTGACAGGTAGGACATTGTAGCAGATAATTTTGTGTACTATGCTCAGGTCAGACCAAAGGTGGCATAGTTCTAAGTTGTCTAAAACCAAAATTTCAAGCCTGGTGGCATAAAGTATTCTGTTGTGAACAGAGGAGTAGAGCAGGGGTCCCCAACCTTTTTTTCACCAGGGACCGGTTTCATTTTAAAGAAAATTCTGCGGACCGGCTGAGGGGCTCAGCAGTCATGTGACTGGGTGGGCGTGGCCAACTTTGAAAATGTGAAACTCACTTAACAATGATTTTGGTTAGCAACCAAACTTTTGGCCTCAACTGTGGTCATAAGTTCTTTCTTTCTCTCTCTCTCTCTCTTTCTTTCTCTTACTTTGTCTCTGTCTCTCTTTTTTTCTCTCGCTATTTCTTTCTCTCTTTCCCTTTTTCTCAATTTCTTTCTCTTTCCCTCTTTCTGTATCTTTTCCTGTCTCTTTCTTTCTTTTCTGTCTTTCTCTCTGTCTTTCTCTCTCCCACTTTTTTCTTTCTTTCTCTCTTTGTGTCTCTCCTTCATCCGCCCATTTCTGTCACTCTGTGTGTGTGTGTGCGTGTGTCTGTCTGTCTTGCATTCATTCAATCACTCCGTCTGTGTCTCTGTCTATCTTTCTCTCCCTCCCTCCCTCTGTCTCTCTATGTGTGTCTGTCGTCGTCATCGTCGTCCCGTCCCCCCGCCCCCAGCCTCCTCATCCCGCCTGCCACGCTTGGTCGCTCGTTCGCTCGTTCAGGCTCCGTGGCTGGATAGGTGCCGGGCTGGAGAAGAGGAGGAGGGAGGGGGGCAGCCCATTGGGTAGAGCGCACGGGAGAACGCAGGAGGATGGTGGGGGCTCTTCCTCCACCCTCGTCGACGGAGGGACTCCTGTGCGCCGCCGGAGCAACCCGCCAGTTCCCTTCCCAGCCCGCAGAGCCTCCGCAGTCCCTGGAAGAAAATGAGTGGCCGGCATGCCAGCAGGGGAGGGAATCGGTGGCCGGTCCGGCGGCGTCCAGGAATCCTTCCGTCGACGAGGGTGGAGGAAGAGGCACACTCCAACGGCGCGAACAGCCGCGCCTGCGTTCTCCCGCGCGCTGTGCTCAGGGGGCTGCCTCCTCCTCCCTCCTCCTCCTCTCTAGCCCTGCGGCCCGGCTCCCATCCAGCCACGGACCGGCACCGGTCCGCGGCCCGGGGGTTCGGGACCCCTGGAGTAGAGGACTCTTCTTGTGAAATATCTCTGGACTCGTTCAATTATATTTATGTCTGATATACAGTGCGGGTTCCAGACAGATGAGCTGTATTCGAGAATAGGTCTAGCAAAGATTTTTTTATGCCCTAGTTTGCAATATAATATTACCAGAGAAGAAGCTTCGCAAGATAAGGTTAACAACTCTTAATGCCTTTTTGGCAATGCTGTACAGTGAGCGGTGACTGAGAGGGCTTTTTGTCTACTGGGCTCATATTTGAGATATCAGTGGGTGTGTATTTGAACAGCCTGCAACTCATAATAGAACAACGCCTTTTAGAAAATGGCATAAGAGTGAGTGTGCAATTTTGCACACTGCCCAATTATTCTTTCATGAACCACCAGGATGTGGTTGTTAGCTGTTATATACTGAACAAACAAGTGTTTTTCCCAAAAGTCATAAAATGAAGAAGCAGATAATCGCTTGAAAAGAACCTTTATAACTTGTGATTAGTCCAGCTACGATGCATAATATTCAAGCTATGCCTAAATCCTCCTCTTGTTCCTCTTCAGAAAATCACCTGTTTTCTTCCCTTTGGTTTTCATTTTAGAGACTTAAAGTAATGAGTATTGTCTCAAGTGCTAAAATGGGTGAGGCAAAAGCAACAATAAAACCTTAGATGAACAAAAAATGAAATATAAAGACAAATGTAGTGGCTGCACTATTACCTGAAACATCTCAAAATAGACATACAGTAGCTACCCAAAATGATAAACACAGCTTGTATTCCAAGCAAGTTACATTTAAATTTATTCAAATCAGTAAGACTTATATTAATCACTGAAAAATGTTTGGTGTAGTGGTTAAAGCATCAGGCCAGAGACTGTGAATTTTAATCCTACATTAGCAGGGGTGGGCTTCAAAAATTTCAGTAATGAGTTCTCGGCCTGAATGTTGGGTGGGCATAGCCATAGTGGGTGTGACTTAGTTGGCCTCCTGCACCATGGTCAGGGGGCATTTTCGCCTTCTCCAGCCTCCGTGTAGGCCCTGCACTTACTTCGTATCCAAAACGGGCCACATAGAGACTCCTAGGGGGCAGGGTGGGAGGGGAGGGGTAGGCTGGGCCAGCCAGGGGCAGGATTTGGAGGTTCTCCAAACCTGCCATAAAGTTAGCTATGGATTCTCCCGAACCTGGCAAACCTATAGCAGCCCACCCCTGTATACAACCAGGTAAGTGATCTTGGGCTAGTCACTTTCTCTCAGTCCTAGGAAGGAGACAAGGCAAACTAGTTCTGAAAACCCTTGCCGAGAAAACTGCAAAGACTTGTCTGGGCTATCTTAGAGAATTGGACACAATTGAACAAAGAAAAAAAAAGTTAAAGTCGTTACTAATTTAATTTAATTTATTAAATTTCTATAGCGCCCTTCTCCCTTCCGGGACTCAGGAACTAAAGGAAGTCTGATTGACTTTCACAGATCTATATTAAGCACAGTCAAGACTGAATCTTTCCTTACATCTCATATTTCTTAAAAATGTAAAGCATGGTCCAGCAGCGAAATTTTCCACAAAGACCTAGTCTTTCCTTCACAGCAATATCTCCTTTGAAGTCTAGCAAGCTTCAAAGAGCCTTTCACACAATGGATGGCAAACTTGGAGAATGAAGAGGGAAAATGACGCTCCAAAAAGACAGCAAAACCCTGGGCCCAATTTGGCGAATATTCTTCTTAGCCAAGAAGAATAATGACACCTTAACAATGTATTGCTACAAGTGCCTTGTCATCTATTCTTCTTTTTTCCCCCTGTCTCATGTCATCTCTGTCACCTCTGACACCCATTCAGATGCCATTGCACAATCACTCTGTCCTCACTCAGCTCTTGGTGGAAAAGCTGAATAGCTGAATACTTCCATGTATGTAACTTAATTTTATTACTTCTCTCATTCTGCCTCTCTTTAAAAGTTTCTACTGAACAATGCCTTCTGGACAATCAGAACAACTAAGTAATAAAACAAAATAAATAAACACAAATTAAACTGGCTTTAAACAAGAGTACAGTTGGAAGTGGTTTCAAGGGGAAGTCAATCAATTCAGCTCTCCACTGCAGTTGATGTTACAGGAACACAGAGAACTGAAAGAAAATCTAAGTAGAAAATAGAATAGCAGAGTTGGAAGTGACCTTAGAGGTCCTCTAGTCCAACTCCTGTCTAGGCAGGAAACCCTATCATTTCAGACAAATGGCTATCCAACATCTTCTTAAAGGCTTTCAGTAATGGAGCATTCACAACTTCTGGAGGCAAGTTGTTCCACTGATTAATTGTTCTAGCTGTCAGGAAATTTCTCCTTCATTCTAAATAGCTTCTCTCTTTGATTAGTTTCCACCCATTGCTTCTTGTTCTACCCTCAGGTGCTTTGGATAATAGTTTTCCATCTTCTTTGTGACAGCCCCTAAGGTATTGGAACACTGTTATCATGTCATCCCCTAATCCTTCTTTTCATTAAACTAGACATACCCAGTTCCTGCAACAGTGCTTTATATGTTTTAGCCTTCAGCCCCTAATCATGTTTCTTGCTCTTCTCTGCATTCTTTCTAGATTCTCCATATCTTTTTTACATGATGGTGAACAAAAACTGAATGCAGTATTCCAAGTGTGGCCTTACCAAGGCATTATAAATTGGTATTAACATTTCACGTGATCTTGATTCTATCCCTCTGTTTATGCAGCCTAGAACTGTGTTGGCTTTTTTGGCAGCTGCTGCACACTGCTGGCTCATATTTAAATGGTTGTCCACTAGGACTCCAAGATCCCTTTCACAGTTGCTACTATTGAGCAAGGTACCACCTATACTGTACCTGTGCATTTTGTTTTTGTTGCCTAAATTTGGAACCTTACTTTTTTCACCATTGAATTTCATTTTGTTAGATACCGCCCAATGTTCAAGTCTGTCAAGATTCTTCTGTATCTTAAGCCTATCTTTTGGAGTGTTGGCTATTCCTGCCAGTTTGGTGTCATCTGCAAATTTGACAAGTTCCCCATCTATCCCCTCATTCAAGTCATTGATGAAGATGTTGAAGAGTACTGGGCCTAAAACAGAGCCTTGGGGTACTTCACTGCATACTTCCCTCCATGCAGATGCAGTTCCTTTGAGGATTACATGGTGTGTGTGCTTGGTCAGCCAGTTACGAATCCATCTAGTGGTGATGGTGTCTAACCCAAATATGCAAGTTGAATCTAGATGTACAATCCACCTTGGACCTAATGGTATTGAAAGAGTCTCTAACAGCTTTTATCTGTTCCTGATCTCATTGCCCACTGAATTTAATTCCATCCACTGCTTACCTCCTGTATCTTCCAAGATACACTTGGTATATTCAGGGATGAATGCAACTATACTGGGCCATACAGGTTCCCATTTAGGAGGGATGTGTATGTGTGCGTGTGTCAGCAAAGAAGAAAACTGATGTATTTAACTTCCTTAATGGAAAATGAATTGATTTCCTTGGGCTGAAAACCAATTAATGCCAGAACCAATGATCCCCACCTTGATTTTATGATTATAAAATCATGCGGGTGCGCTTCAAGGTTCTGATGACCATCTTCAAAGCGCTCCATGGCTCGGGGCCTAGTTATATGCGAGACCGCCTCCTGCCACATACATCCCTAAGACCGATACGCTCCCACAGAGAGGGCCTTCTCAGGGTGCCATCGGCCGGACAGTGCCGACTGGTGACACCTAGGGGAAGAGCCTTCTCTGTGGCGGGCCCAGCCCTTTGGAACGACTTACCCCCTGAACTTCGCACCATCTCCGACCTCCGCCTCTTCCGCAAGTGTCTAAAGACACATTTGTTCCATCTAGCCGGCCTAGTGTAACCTCCATTACTGACTGTTAGATAGTTTTAAATTTGGGGATTTTAATTTGGTTTTAGCACAGGATTTTATTGAATAAGTTTTTTAAAATTTTATATGGTTTTGTATGTATTTTTTAATATTCCTGTGCGCCGCCCTGAGTCCGTTTGGAGAAGGGCGGGGTATAAATTTAATAAATAAATAAATAAATAAATTATATCACTGTATTCATTAAGAGTCGTGGTGGTGCAGTATTTCAGACTGACCTGCTCACTGCCAGGAGTTTGATCCTTACTGGCTCAAGATTGACTCAGCCTTCCATCCTTCTGAGATGCGTATAATGAGGACCCCAATTGTTGGGGCAATATGCTGTTATCTGTAAATTGCTCAGAGAGTGCTGTAAAGCACTATGAAGCAGTATGTAAGTCTAAGTGCTATTGCTATTGTTACACCTGAACTGTCTTTGAAGAAGTCTCAGCAACCTATTTGCCTTCAGAAAAAAAAATCTGAAGAATACTGAACTGGAATTAGCTAAAAGGTATATAAGATACCACCTTTGAAATAGCTTCATTGGCTACAATTTCATTTCTGAGTTCAGTTCAAAGTGCTTTCCAGAGAGATAGCTAAAAATATCACAGAAATATCAGTCTTTCAGCACCTTAAAGTCTAGCACAATTATAAACTTTCATGGAATGAATAGAATGTGGGTATCATAGAAGCCACTTGCTGTCACATATATTTCTTTTTTGCATCAAGAGTTTAATTAGAAGTCCTAATGCACTGACAGTACTCCCAATGGTGAAGATGGTGGAACTTTCAGAGATGAATAAATTGACATAGTTCATTAGAGAAAGGGTGATATCTACATTTATGGATGACTAGAAACCGCTTGTATAGACTTTTTGCATAAAACAAAAAAAGAATAAACTTATAAATTGTGGCTTTGGTAATTAGAAAAAATTGATAATAGAAAAAAGGGAACCTTTTTGTAATCCTAGAATAAGAGATAACTTTGTAATCATACTTACATTTTTTGCAAAGGAAATTAGAAGCTTTTTTCTATTTCTATTTATTTTTTTCTCCCTGCACTTTAACAATGAGTATTGTTGATTTCACATGGCAGCAAAATGATGCTTATGATCCTGCAATGCAAAGTAAACCCCAAAGAACACCAAAAAGAAGTCAATTTGTGCTTCATTGATTAAAGAAAACCCTTTGATTATATCAACCATTCCCTGTGAAGCTGTGAAATGTGCTGGGGGAAATGGGAATCCAGGACAACACATTGTCTTGTCAAATCTAGATCAGGAAGCCACCAATGAAACATTGCAACCAGATTGACTCCAGATTACCAATGGACCAAGACAAGGATGTATACTCTCCTCTTATTCATTCAGCTTTTATGCTGAATACATATTGAAAGAAATATGAGAATGGTTTTACAACTGGAAGCAGAAATATCAACAGACTATGCTATGTTGGTGACACTATTCTAATAGCTGAAAGCTCTAGTAATGAAAGTCAAAGAGCGCAATGAAAAAAAAAGTCCCATCTTAAACATATAAAGAAGACCAAATGAATAACAACAGGAATAACAACCAGCTTTAGATCTGGAAACGAAGATACTGAAGTGATGGATAGTATCTGCCTTTTAGGATCAGCTATCAACAGCGAAAGAGTCAGTAGTCAGAAAATACGCTGAAGACTAGTAGCACGGAGAATAGCATTGAAGCCCATAGAAATTCTATTTAGTTGCCCTTGTGTGTCTATGCATACAAAGATCAGAACTGCATCAATGGTTTTCTCTTTGGCACTCAACAGAAATAAAAATTGGAGTTTGGAGAAGCAGGATAGAAAGAATATTGAAGCTTTTGAATTTTGGTGTTGGAGAAGGCTTTTGAGAACACCACAAATAGCCAAGAAAACAAGCAAATGGACTCTAGAACAAATCAATCCAAACAAATGACCAAGCATAAATTATTATACTTCAAATACATTATGCAAAGAACTAAATTATCTTAGGAAGTCTATAATGTTGAGACAAGCGGAAGGAACAAAAGAAAGTGGATGAACAAGAGCAAGATGGATGGACTCAATTACAGCTGCAATGGGGGCACCATTGAAAGATTTGAAGAATCAGTTGAAAACAGATCATCCAGAAGCAAATCTATTACTTTTACTTTTATTAGATTTCTATCCTGCCCTATCTCCCAAAAGGGATTCAGGGCGGCGCACAGGAACTTAAAATCCAAAAATACAAACAATACAAAATACTACAAAAATTAAAACTACAATTAAATAATTTAATTTAACCCGTGCTAAAAAAGGAAATTTCCTGCTAAAAAAGGAAATTAATCTATTAATCTGTGATCGCCAAGGTTGGTCAAATCCTCCTGGGAGGTTGATATGTGGTTAGGTTTACCCACCTCTGTTGCTTAAGGTGTACTGGTTTTTAGTTCCCTTGCAGATGAAATTCAAGATGCTAGTTATTTAAAGGTCTTCAATGGCACAGGGCCAGGTTAGCAATAGCCTTTGGGCTTATATACTGCCCCATAGCCCTTTATAGCACTTTCTGGGACATTTACATTGTAAGCATGTTTTGTATAGTGTTCCCATATAAATCCTCATATAAGTCCTCATCTTAATGATCTCAGAAGGGTGGAAGGTTGAGTCAACCCTGAGTCCTGGCAGGCATATTTCTCTAGGCTGTGGGCAAAATTTGCCTGCAATGCTGCAGTTTAACCACTGTGCCACCAAGTTATCTGTGAGACTTGCCTCTCGCTAAGGACATTTACCTGTCCTACCAGATCAGGTAGGTGGGCACTCTCTTAGTCCAGTGGTGGCTAACTTTTTCGGCACTGAGTGCCCAAACCAGAACATGCATGTGTATGTATGTGCATGTATGTGCATGTATGAGCGCCAGAGCACCAGAAACCTGAAAACCAGGCTGGCTGGTGCACATGTGCATGCCGGTCAGCTGGTCTTTGGGTTTCCAGCACACACACGTGTGCCGGCGAGCTGCTCTTCATGCATGCTGGAGCACTGGAACCCTGAAGACCAGCTGGCCGGTGTGTGAATGCCTGGCTTTTGGCCGTGTTTTGGGTCATTTTCGGGCTATTTTGGCCTGAAAAATGCCCCCAAAACAGCCAAAAAAGGCCCGCAAATGTTCAACAAATGGATCAAAAAAGGCCTAGAAAATGGCCTGGATTTGGGGTGTTTTTTAGACCATTTTCATTTTTAGACCATTTTCTGGTGCTCTGACACTTGTGAAGAAGACCAGCCAGCTGGCACGCATGTGCCTGCTGGAAAGTAGAAGAGCAGCTGGCGATGGCATGTGTGCCCACAGAGAAGGTTCTGTGTGCCACCTCTGGCCTTCGGTCCTGGTCCCTTCTGTTAAAACATTGCCATCTTATGGGATCTAATAAGTGTGCGTCTTCCATGACAGCCCCTGCCCTGAGGTTCAGCAGGCCTCTAAACTCCTGGCCTTCCATAAAGCACTCAAGACCTGGCTTTTTCCCCAAGTGCAAGATTGGCTGAGATGGCTGAGATGATTTAGTGATAGACACTGATGATTTAGTGTGAAAGCTTAACTTTGGTGCCAGCTTTTTAATGTTTGTGGTTTTTAATATAAACATGTATTATGTTGATTTATTATTGATGATGCTTTAACTGTTGGTTGGATGCTGCCCAGTGTTCAATATAAGATGGGCTGCTATATAAATGTTTTAAATAAATAAATAAGGGTCACCACCAACTTAATAGTACATAATCACCATAGCCAAAAGAAAGATTACTATTAGTCAGAGTGAAAGGATTAATGTTACAGATCAGTCCATATTCATCTTGTTGCACAGGTAATTGTCATGTAGAATAGGGATGTCAAACTCAAGGCCTGGGGTTCAGATCCAGCTTGTGGGGTGCTTAGATCTGGCCTGTGGGGCAACCCTGGAAACAGCAAAGGACCGGCCAGCAATGCCTCTGCCAGCAAAAACGGAGCTCAGGGAAGCTGCACAAGGTCTCCCTGGGCTCTGTTTTTGTCTGTAATGGCCTCCTGCAGGCTCAGGGAAGCCATGCTAGAGGTGGTATTCAGCAGGTTGTGACCAGTTCTGGAGTACCGATAGCAGAAATTTTGAGTAGTTCAGAGAACCGGTAAATATCATCTCTGATTGGCCCCGCCCTTATCTGTTCTCTGCCTCCCGAGTCCCAGCTGATCGGGAGGGAAAGGGGATTGTGTAGTAACCTTCCCCTGGAATAAGGAGGGAATGGAGATTTTACAGTATCCTTCCCCTGCCACGCCCACCAAGCCACACCAGGACCGCCAAGCCACGCCCACAGAACCAGTAGTAAAAAAAATTGAATCCCACCGCTGGGCCGTGCACTCCATTTTCATTGGCAGAGGACTGCAGGAGGCTGTCACGGTTGAAAATGGAGCCTCATCAAGTGATGTCGAGCTGGCCACGCTCACCCATCAAGCACAACCCTGATGCAGCCCTCAATACAATACAATACAATACAATACAATAGCAGAGTTGGAAGGGACCTTGTAGGTCTTCTAGTCCAACCCCCTGCATGGGCAGGAACCTTATACCATTTCAGACAAATGGCTGTCTAACATCTTTTTAAAGACTTCCAGGGTTGGGGCATTCACAACTGCTGGAGGCAAGCTGTTCCAGAGGTTAATTGTTCTTACTGTTAGGAAATTTCTCCTTAGTTCTAAGTTGCTTCTCTCCTTGGTTAGTTTCCACCCATTGCTCCTTGTCCTGCCCCCAGGTGCCTTGGAGAAAAGTTTGACTCCCTCTTCTTTGTGGCACCCTCTGAGATATCGGAACACTGCTATCATGTCTCCCCTGGTCCTTCTCTTCATCAAACTAGACATACCCAGCTCCTGCAGCCGTTCTTCATATGTCTTAGTCTCCAGTCCTCTAATCATCTTGGTTGCTCTTCTTTGCACTCTTTCCAGAGTCTCCACGTCTTTTCTACATCGTGGCGACCAAAACTGTATGCAGTATTCCAAGTGTGGCCTTACCAAGGCACTATACAGTGGCATTAACACTTCACGCGATCTAGATTCTATCCCTCTGTTGATGCAGCCTAGAACTGTGTTGGCTTTTTTGGCAGCTGCTGCACACTGCTGGCTCATATTTAAATGGTTGTCCACTAGGATTCCGAGATCCCTCTCACAGTAGCTACTATTGAGCAAGGTACCACCTATACTGTACTTGTGCATTTGGTTTTTCTTGCCTATATGTAGGACCTTACTTTTTTCACAATTGAATTTCATTTTATTAGACAGTGCCCAATGTTCAAGTTTGTCTAGATCCTTCTGTATCTTAAGCCTATCTTCTGGAGTGTTGGCTATTCCTGCCAGCTTGGTGTCGTCTGCGAATTTGATGAGTTCCCCATTTATCCCCTCATCCAAATCGTTGATGAAGATGTTAAAGAGTACTGGGCCTAAAACAGAGCCTTGGGGGACTCCACTGCATACTTCCTTCCATGTAGATGCAGTTCCATTGAGGACTACACGTTGAGTGCGGTTGGTCAGCCAGTTACGAATCCATTTGGTGGTGCTGCTGTCTAACCCACAATTTTCTACTTTATCTAATAGTAGGTTATGGTCTACTTTATCAAATGCCTTACTGAAGTCCAGGTAAATTATATCAATGAAATCGAGCTCGACGTCCCTGATGGAGAAGAACCATTAATTCTATTTTCTCTGTATTTTCTAACATATTTCTAAAATATATTAGTTACTTTACCCCAAATTGCTCTGAGGGTAATATAGAACAGGGGTCTCCAACCTTTGCAACTTTAAGTCTGAAGGACTTCAGCTCCCAGAATTCTCCAGCCAGCTTTGCTTTCTGGGAGCTGAAGACCTTCAGACTTAAAGTTGCAAAGGTTGGAGACCCCTGATATCCAATAAAACACAAACATTTTTATGTCAAGTCAAAGCAACCAAATAAGTCAATTAACACTTAAAGCAGAAAATTAAACCAACAGAGAATAAACACTGCACCTTAAGCAGCTCCTCAAATATCACAGGGATAAAACTACTTAAAATGGAACACAGCAGCAAAAATTCAAGGGAATTAAAAGGCCTGAGGACATTTTTGTTTTTGATGGTCTCTGGCCCTGAAAGAGTAATATATAAATGCCAAGTGGACTTTTTGTGAGGTCTTCCATAATTGCAGCGATGTCAGTCTGGGATGGGCAGATGGGCCAGGAAAGAGGACTAAGGAATTGACTGGATAAGCAACAAATTAAACAACAATAAAAAAGTCCCAAAGTTTTGAAAATGCCAGTGTTTTTTTAGAATTGTAACCTCACTCTTATGTTACAAATATAAAAACTTCCTTGGGTCCATTTCGTCCCTTGATGATTGCAGGGATCTAACCATGCAGTTTTCTTGGCAACGTTTTGTAGACAGCTTTAATATCCCATACTTTATAAACAACTTCCTGCTGCCCTAGGTAATTCCTTTGATATCCCCTTATGTTGTCGTAACAATCATCTCCAATATGGCAGGTCAGCCAACTCGCTTGCCAGGTTTAAATATGGCTGCTGGACTCTGGCAGAGGGACCTGCTCTGATTCAATCAAATGAATTGGCTGCAGCCATTGCTGGGAAGCTGGGAATTTGGGGCAGAGGGAATGGGAAAGGGGTTGTCATAACAAACACATGCAGCTTCTTCTGCCAAAATCCGCAATATACAAGCCAACCCAGTCCATAAAGGACTCAGAACAGCTGGATCATAGCCTTTGCGACAAGGTTTACAGCAAGCAAGCAAGCAAAGGAAGTCCAGACAACAGATTAACTGGAGAATGCAGACAGCAAGAGAGGATTTTTTTAAAACTCAAAGTCACGGATGGCATTTATTGATAAATGAATCAGAGCAGCTGTTGGGTCCAGGCAGGTTGGCATGCAGCAACCGACTGGCAGAGCAATGCAGTTTCTTAAAGAAGAAGATCCAACATCTTGTTAGCTTACAATATAAAGCCCCCTCTTTGGTTGCTACAAAGCACATACAACATTCCAAGAGACTGTTCCTTGTCCTCCAGCATAGGCAAAAAAAAAAATTCTTTGAAAAAGATTTCTTTGTTTACCCAGAATCCTGCTATTGCACCTTGGTCCTTCTTTCTTTTTGGATATGGATCTTTACAAATGTCTCTAAGTGTTTTGCTATTTCAGAGTTCTTCCATTAGATTATATATATATATACATACATACATACATACATACATACATACATACATACATACATACATACATACATACATACATACATAATTATTCCACAACACCCTGTTAGGGCCCCAATTAAGGGAGGAGACATACTGTTTCCTTTTCTGCCTTTCGGCTCATCACCAGAGACCATCTAGACAGAAAGCCATGAGTTCCGTTGTGTGATTTTTTAATATGTGTGTTAGTTTTATGAGCTGATCAATAAATAAATCAGAGAGACTAGGATCTATTTCGAGCTTTTTAGCTCTCATCAGCTAGTCATACTCTTGCTGGGATTCGAACCGGGGCTGTATTGCATATCAGGCAGGAGCCTGTAACCATTCAGCCAGCCAGGCTGTCCCAATTGCATCAGCTGAGACAGGAGGATTAGTATCTATAATTATTCCACAACTCCCTGTTAGGGCCCCAATTAAGGGAGAAGACATACTGTTTCCTTTTCTGCCTTTCGGCTCATCACCAGAGACCATCTAGACAGAAAGCCATGAGTTCCGTTGTGTTAATTTTTTAATATGTGTGTTAGTTTTATGAGCTGATCAATAAATAAATCAGAGAGACTGATATGCAATACAGAAAGCCATGAGTTCCATTGTGTAATTTTTTTAAATATGTGTGTTAGTTTTATGAGCTGATCAATAAATAAATCAGGGAGACTAGTATAGATCTATTTCGAGCTTTTTAGCTCTCATCAGCTAGCCATACCCTACTGGGATTCGAACATCCTTCCCAATTAAATGGCTTCTAATGAACTGCCGTAAAATGGTTTCTACTGTACAGCACAGTGGAGTTGCCATGGTAACAGCTTCACAGAACTCCCCAAGAGGACTCCCTCTGATAAGGGGGAAAATCCAACATTAGAAATTATGTTTGGTCCAGACATTTCCCCTATAAATAAATACCCAAGCAACACCGGATTATCAGCTAATCATGGCATAAAAACATTCATGGAGACACTTTCAGTCATATCTTCCATTCACAGAGATGGAAGGAAATGTAACATTTAGTCTTTTTTTAAAAATCCATAAAAGTAGGTGGAACACACTACCTAATATCATGACTTTCTTACTCTAAACTTTCTCCATTCTCCATCCAATATGGAGCACTGGTATAATTAGAGTCAGAACACCAGGCACCTATGTGGAGCACTACAACCTGGAGAGTTCCCCAAATTTAAAGCCACCCCCCCTTCCCCCCCACCTCTCTTTCTCTCAACTCGGCAGAGGTTCTTCCTCCTCCTTTCTCCCACCTCTAGAAACTCTAGGGCAGTGTTTCTTCACTTTAGAAACTTTAAGATGTGTGGATTTCAACTCCCAGAACTTCCCAGCCTGCTCTAGAGAAATTAAGGTGGTGGATGTAGCTGCAAGTTTGTGATATGATGGACAGCATATTGTTTCAAATGCTGCAACAAAAAGAAAAGCCACCAGCATTCCCAGCAATCAGAAGAACAGGCAGCATATAGGTGCTGAAAGGTAAGGGAAAGGGCTAAAGAAGGAAGAAGAGAGAGACAATATGAAGAAGCAGCCGGAAATATGAGTGAGAATTCTTACCAGGGCATCTTGAAGCCCCTAATGTTTTTCTATTGACTGTGACTCCTAAAATCCCCACTGGCTCTGCTGGCTGACTAGAAGTCATATGAGTGGGGCAGTCAATGCAGAGTATGCAGAATTAGCTGCTAATTCATTTCTCAGTTCTCTGCCGTTTTCCCAATGCTGTGCACTCATGATGAGTTCTACTATTATTACAATCTCTTTCCACTGTTAATAGAAATACTACTTTCTGACTCTAATGGCTTTTTTAAAACTCCTCCTCCGCTTCATGCGGTGTGAACAAAATGCCATGCTTTTATTAACATTTTGAAATCATCAGAGAAAATGTCTTGAGTTGTCCCTGAGCATCTCTGAACAGTTTGATTTCCAATTCTACCATCGCTGGGCTCGATTACTGATTTATGTACGATATCCTGCAGCAAATATACTTTCATATTTCTTGGGCAGCAATCAACCCACAAGGAGATAGTCTTTTCTCTTAAAATTCAAATAAGTCCATTCCCAGCTTCTGTCAAGGCTTTTTTGGAATTTCATGAGGCAACATACGTTCTTTTTGTGCTTTATTTCTGAAGGCTTGACATCTGGTACATGACTGTACCAAGTCTTCATTTTGAGCACATATGCTTGGCCAATAAATAACTTCTCCCTTCAAGCCCTTCATTTAGCATTCTTTCGTTTCCAGATGACTCTTATGTTTGGCATTCAATTTTCCCCCCCTCTTTAGAGTTCCTGCCGTGGCTGTCTAGTTCCATCAAGAATCTCTAGAACTTCAAGGTGCTGTTCTTCAATTATGATGACCTCCATGGTCTAGAGCCAAGTTATTTGCAGGTATGATGGTGACTACTCATCTTACAAGATCCATCAGGGTTGGTGGGCTTTAGATCCCATATATTAAAAAGTTCATCTTATGCGATCCAAGACGTATGCCTTCCCTTCCTTCTGGAATAGCATTTCTTCTGAGTTCTCTATAAGAAAGGAAGAAGATCTTTTCACCAGCCATGGATCAAAACATTACATATGCCCACTATTAAGACTGAGTTGGTTTTGTTAAGAAGCATCATAGTTTTATCCTGTGGAATGGGCTTCTTACGATTGTGTTATAAACTCTTTAGTTTTCTGTTTGAACCCTTGCAATTTGCCCGTTTTGGTGTCCAAGTGAATGACCATAGAAAGTTAAATCAAAAATAAACTTCTGTTCTCTCCATGCCTGTAAAATAAAATAAAGAAAATTGAGAGTGGAGTTGGATAGTGACTGCAGTAGTTGTATGAAATGCCTTCTTCCCTTTTAGCTGGCTAATGTGTGTGGTATTGTATGATTAACATATCAGTCTACAGTAAGAGATACGCTGCAGAAAGAGGGCAACAATCCAAGCAGCGATTCATTTGTTCTGTAATATAAATGAATTACTTAATGACTACATGGGGTATTCTGGAGTTGAAGGAGGACAGGGAGTACATGATTATTGTTCCAGTTTTCCAGCAGACTAAAATGACTTTCAGTTTAGCATTGCCATAGAAGAAGGCTTGCACTTTCCAATTTTCCATCTATCAACTGGGAAAAGAAAGCATTTTTATACAGTGAATCTAAGCATGTGGAGAGTATTTACCTACTGTACAGGTGGTCCTTGACTTGAAACTGGTTGCTTAATGCCACTCAAAGTTAAAACAGGCTTTTTAAAAAGTTTACAACCCATCCTCAAAATTACAATTGCCACACAATCCCTGTGACCACTTGATCGCATTTCAGGCCCGCGGCACCTGGCTTGAATTTACAATAGGTTGCCATGTCCTGTGGTCACATCAAAAAACACCCATTGGGTAAGCTGGATTTGGACTTATGACCACGTGATTCACTTTATGATCATGTGACTCACTTAATGACCAACAAGAAACAATCATAAAATTGAATCCAGTCATGTGTTGACTCAACTTATGACCGCAATGACTTACAACAAAAATTCCAGTCCTAATTATGGTTATAAATTGAGGACAACCTGTATGCCCCAGCAAGAGGCTTAAATCAGTGGCCATGGCATGATTGATAGACAATTGCATGGAGCTTTATTTAAAGGCACAAATAACTTTTCTCCATTTTGCAAGCAAAGAAAGCAATTTAAAAAAAAAAGAAATTAAAAATATAGCCTGAATCATTTTGAACAGTCCACCATTATTCTCACTTCTGCACCCAGGCCATAGGTTTCAACCTTTTGTAACCTTTCAACCAACATGTTGCTTTTTACAGATTCTATTTTATCCCACCTATCCTACTTCTCAAAGGAACCTCCTTATCCTGCTCTAATCTCACTTGAATCCTATTTAATGAAATTTACCCAGCAAGGATATAATCAGATATAATCATTGTTGGCTATCATTCTTTTAAAGGCTAAACAAAAAGGTTGGTTCATATTTTTATACAGACTGCGAGAATCTTATTTTGATTCATGTTGAGATATATATTATGTGACGGTCATGGCTCTCAGAGTCTCGTCTGAGAAGGAGAGGGATAAAGGGGCAAGGAGAATCTACAGTAAAATCCTGGATTCTGATCCTGATATGGTGACACAGCTCCTAAGTCTGCAGGATGTTAATGGCTGTGTGTCAAGAGCCAAACCGCGGAAAGCGAAGGAATGCCAGATTGCTTGGAACAGCTTTGGAAAGTAATGGTCCACTTGGGAGTCAGTTTGTACTCCTGAAAATCTGGCTCAACCAACAGTCCTGGCTGTTCTGAACAAAAGCCAAGTCCTCTTAATACAAAGGCTTCTTCCCGACAGCAGTCAAACACTGGAAGAGTCAAACATTGCGAAAGCCACATCTCATGCCTTGACTCCGGACCTGGTATTGTTTCTGGGAATTATCACCTTGGCCTGATCCTTGTATTTTTGACCCCTTTAACCTTGATGGTGGATGATGGATTTTTTTGTCTGGAGCCTGAACTGAACTTAGGTTTTGGACTGTAATTGTAATTTGCAATGTATGGCTGTGCAAGTTGGACCATAAGGAAGGCTGAGCGCCAAAGAATTGAGGCCTTTGAATTATGGTGCTGGAGAAGCCTCCTGCGAGTCCCTTGGACTGCAAGATGATCAAACTGGTCACTCCTAGAGGAGATCAACCCTGACTGCTCTTTAGAAGGCCAGATCCTGAAGATGAAACTCAAATACTTTGGCCACCAAATGAGAAGGAAGGTCTCACTGGAGAAGAGCCTAATGCTGGGATCAATTGAGGACAAAAGAAGAATGGAATGACAGAGAATGAGGTGGCTGGATGGAGTCACTGAAGCAGTAGGTGTGAGCTTAAATGGACCCCAGAGGATGGTAGAGGACAGGAAGACCTGGAGGAACATTGTCCATGGGGTCGTGATGGGTCGGACACGACTTACAACAACTAACAACAACTGGATTTTCACCCCAGGACAGCTTGTCTCCCTGTTTGAAATGTGAATGGGATAAGGATTCAGCAACTGATAATTTTTTAAGAGGTCCATATACTACTCGTAGGTTGTACAGAATTTATAGGTTCTTTGGTAAAACTTTCTGCAGTTCATTACCCCTTCCTATTAAATTGACATCTACTAATGGAAGTTCTAGTTGTGCATGCTACAATGTATCAAACAGGACTGCAATTAATGTCTTAAAATCTATTCCATGGAGCAGCCTCTAGGAACGTTTAACATCTCTGGTCAATCACTGTAGAGGTTTTGCTCAGTGCTTCTTCTTCTTACAATGTGTCACAGTCACACATTTCTTTATTCAGTTTTCTTACGGAACCCTGGAATTTATATCAACTTCTCATTTTCTTTGTCTTCTTTTTATTTGACAAGGATATTGTTTTTTATAGTGGTAGATGGAATGAAGACACTCAAATATCTATTGGATCACTATTGAAGAGCATATGATACAACCAGTGAGATGAATCTAAATCTGTCTAGATGAGAAGCTATGGTTCGTTTAATGATAATTATTTATTTCCAACCCCTTGAATTTTACCCAGAAACTCACCAGTAACCAATGCAACCTGGAGAGGAATGGTGACACATGGGCCATACTTAGTTTGCTCATCACTGCCTACACTGCTGTATTTTGGACCAGCTGTAGCTTCTGAAGGGACCTCGTGTAGAGTATATAGTCCAGTCACGAGATGGCTAAAGCATGAGTAATCATTTAGATGATATTTAGGAAGGGGTACAGCTGGCACACTAGAAGGAGCAGTGCAAAGGCTTTTTGTCAGCCTCCGCTTTGTTTCTTGCTTTGACTGCCATTGTAACGGGGAGGGAATGGGACTGCATAGTGCAGGAGGGTGATTTGGAGAAAGGAGTATGTTATTACCATCTACTTTGCATACCACTGACTGGGCGCGCAGTGGTCAAGGTCTTGCATGCCATCCTGATGATGCTCCTGGAGATGGAACCCACATGACGCCTCTGGGGATTTTGCATTGGACAATGGGTGGGGGTTGCTAGGGGAAAGGGATTGGACAATTATTGATATGTATGCTTTCACGCATTTGGGCCTCAGACCTTGCTTTACCTCGCTGCTATCTTTTCATAACCAGTAAAAGTACTCTTAATTCTTTTAAAATGGAGTTGAGTGGATTCTTTCTTGGTTATTGTTAGAAGCAGACCTGACACTCTTAGCCACAGCTTCCATCTGTTCTTCAAGTAGGATCTGTGATTCCAAAATGAATATCAGATGATCCACTTTCTCCGGGATACTCTGCAACTCCCATCTGACTACTTTCTCAATAATTTTTATTTAAAGGGGAGGTTGGAGACAGAGCAATAATTGCTTCTAGGTTCAGGGATGGTTTCTTGAGGAAGGGACATATTACCACCACCGCAATATACCTCCTTTAATCGTAAAGCCATCAAGTTCCCTTTCAGAGAAACCAGTACCATAATATCATCCAAGACATCTCCATGGAAGCTTTGACAATCGTGGAGGGACATGGTTCTAATAAACATGTAGCAGAAATCAGAGTTTGGTGGGTTCTTCCACTACAATGAAAGTTGTAGACTCAAAGTCACTGCAGAAAACCCCATAAGCTCAATCAAGAACCCCCAACTAGATTTGCCCAGTTGGAGTCCAACTCCACACAAAACCGAGTGATCTTTATTTGCCAGATAGTTAGAGTCTTCTTCAAAGCCCTGCAGATGATCTTGGGACCTCTACTTCCCCAGTTGAGACAGTGGATGTAATAAGGGCAGAGAAATAATGATTCTTGCCACTCATCTGGTAACCCCAGATATGGGCTCTTACTCATGTTCAATGAGACTCGTTCTTCATTAAAAGTGCTCCAGCTGCCTCTTCTGGTGCTTCATTTCCCACAGTTCTTTGATATATTAATGGGCCCCCTAGGATTGGCACACAGGGAGAAACCACGTAGAAATAATGCAGCCCAGAACATCTTCCCATAAGATTCCCAGGGAAAAAAACCAAGGTCCCTTTGGAATTCTACAGGATCCATCAGTTGCCTGGGTCCATCTTGAGTTCCATGATGGAAAAACATAAGGTTCAATTAATTAAATTAGATCAAGTTAAGCCATAGAAAACTGTATATTCTGCAAAATATCCACCAAAACTAGAGGTGGTATTCAACCGGTTCGGATTGGTTCACCTGAAAAGTTAGTAAAAATTGTGAGTAATCTCGCCCACCTGCTCCGACTCTATGCCATCTGATTTAGGCATGTTTTCAAGCCTTGTGCATGCATGCAAGCCACACATGTGATCAAAACGCATTCACAGAAGGCCAAACGCATACATGGACAGAGTGCATGCAAGCGAATCAAGCATGTGCTCACATTTGCAAAGTAAGGGAAAGTAAGTGAATACCACTCCAGACCATAACACTTGTAGATTATTGTCCACGTGCACACACAGTTTGTACTGAAACTAAACAGCACTTTTTCAGTGTTCCAAAAGCTCACAGAAAGATTCTTTGCATCTTTGCATCTAGGTCTTTGCATTCCTTTCTGGCAAAAAAAGATATTTTTTAAAAACTTTTCCCCTCTCTCTCTCTCTCTCTCTCTCTCTCTTTAGTTTTGCATGCCTCTTTCTAAAGAATTAAGCATACCAAATGTATTGCACAGTAATTCATGCTGTGGCTGATGCCACAGTACCGAAAATGGCCCCTGGCATTTTGTACTTTTTTTCCTTGCTGAGAACTTTTGTTGGCACTAAAGCTTTTGCCCTGGGAGCTGATTGTTTAGTTTTTGGGTTGTTGTTTGTTTTTGACCATTTGAGTGCCCTGATTATTATTTTTTCTTTCTGTGGTTATTGCTTCCTAGCCTCTTTCTATATTAAGTGCACTCTACAGTTGAGTCACTGTCTGTTTCATTGTCTATTTGTGTGTCTGCCTGCCTCTGTCTTGTATTTAATTTTGTGCCAGCAGCTTTAAATCAGCCATATATGAGGCCATCATTTTTTCTTCATTATTTTAGCACTTGTAACTTTCATAAAGTCTTTTTTTTCCCCCTTGGTACTCAATATGCTTCAAACATTAATCAAAAAGTTCATGGTCATCAAACTGAAAAGAAAAAAAGTTTAATCTCTCTTGGCCATCATCTGAAGGAATAATTCTGCTTGTAATTTCTCTCTCTCTTTTAATCCACTCCATTCACAATTCAGTTCATTACTGACGTAGAGTTCTTTCTTTGAACCCCTACTTTCCTGGGGAACGAGTTGCTGCATTTTTACACCCATCTTCTTTTTGGCAATCTGTGATGAAATAATAATGATAATAATAATAATTTTATTTATAGACCGCCTCCTCTCCCCAAAGGGACTCGGAGCGGTGCACAGGGAAGTTAAAAAAGCAAATATAAAATACATAAATAGCTAAAATAAGAATTAAACAAATTGTCCCTGCGCTAAAACCCACTATACTAAAACTAAATGTATTCCTGCAAATATTATTAGGTGGTGTGGCAGCAGACTGCAGTATGCCACTGAACAAACTGATATGCACCTTCCTCTAGATCTTGACCTCTAGTGCTCAGCAGCCTTGGAGGTTAATCCCCTACTAGAGTCCTTGTTTCTCTCCATGCACCTTCTTCAGAAATGTATGGGATTCTACTGGCATCAAACTACAATGCAGACCCCCCACCAGGTGATTGTTTCAGCTCACATGGAACAATATTAGGGTTCAAGAACCCTGATCTATCTCATGAATATAAATGCTCTAAGTCAGTGATGGCTAACCTTTTAGGCACTGAGTGCCAAAAGTGTGTACACACCCATAATGCAATGCACGCACACACACACCCCATGTGCACCCTGTCCCTGTGCATGCATGGCAGAGACCTGATAGTCAGCTGACCACTGGGAGGCATGCATGCACGCATGCGCATCAGAGCTTAGCTGGGGCAACGGCTTGCGTGCCCCTCAGAGAGGGCTCTGCGTGACACCTGTAGCACGCGTGCCATAGGTTCACCATCATGGCTTTAAGTGTTCCTCTAAATTCTGTATGTTGGGTTTCCATGGCAAATTATTCAGCATAGAATGTTTAAGCCAAAATCCAGATCTTCCTACCACAGTATATTCATGTTGAAATACATTTCACTGAAAAATATAAGCTTTCTTTATGTGCATTGGATGAGGCTGGGAGTAAATCTCTGAAAGTTAGAAGAGTGAATAGCCTTTCCAAAATAGAGTCAAAGAGGATATATCAGCTGTAGCTGTGCTTTACATCTACTTTATGGTATTTAACTTATACCAGAAGTATTTGTTTTAGAAAAAAACCAAATCCCAAAGAGATATTGTGAGCTATGTTGATCATTTTATAAGTTGCAAATTGCACAAGGTTATATTGTATAGAATTGGCAACTTGTTTTGCCACTGGAAACAGTTATGGGATGGGATGAATCAACATGATTAGGGATGTCATGGTAAGGCTAATATTTTCAGCTCTTTCTTTCAGTTCTTTCTTTCAGTTCTTTCTTTCTTTCTTTCTTTCTTTCTCTCTCTCTCTCTCTCTCTCTCTCTCTCTCTCTCTCTCTCTCTCTCTCTCTCTCTCTCTCTCTCTCTCTCTCTCTCTCTTTCTTTCTTTCTTTCTTTCTTTCTTTCTTTCTTTCTTTCTTTCTTTCTTCTCTGTTAAGAATACTGGGCTCTGAACTTAGTAGGGAATGATCAAGGAACCAAAAGGGTCCATTCAATTTCTACAGGCTGAGGTGAGATTTAAACTTTCAAACACAAATCTGCTCTTTGGCTCAATCTTTGATGCATCTCATCTCTTCAAACATACTTATCTGAGTAATTGCAAATTTTCTTTCCTCCTCCATCTCTCATCCCAATTTATCAATTTCATTTTCTCCAATGTTGAATCATCCACAGCCATTCTGTGCCACCCTCGAGTTCTGCACTCCAATGCCAATCTGGCGCCCCTACTCCTTTCCCCTCCCATCTTCATGTGTTGTGTTTCAACCACCCTCCCCAATTGCTTGCTGCCCCTGATTTCCCCCCCCCCCCCTACTGACTAGGTGATAGCATAGAAACTAAGAGGTCTCAGCATGGTGGAATCTAACTGCCAATCCTCTGCTTATTAAGAACATTTCTAAGTGAGACCCAAGAATCAGCAGAACACTTGAATGGTGTCAAGAGTTCTATATTTAACTAATGTAAATGAATATAAAAATATGTCTATGAGTCAGCTGGTCCTGTCAATGTCCAGAGCAAACAGTGTGAGCCAACTCACAAATGATGTGGGGAAAACCCTATCATTGGATTTCCAGATGCACACTATTTGGTTCAGAATTGGAAGGGAACTTGGAGATCTTCTAGTCTAACAAGCCGGCCTAGGATAACCCCGATACTGAGTTTTAATCATTGAAAATTTTAATTAAAGATTTTATAAATGGGTTTTAGCACGGGATTATGATTTAATTGCTTTTTAATATGGGTATTTATATGTATGTTTTGGTTTTAGTAGCCTGTGCGCCGCCCTGGGTCCTTTTTTAGGAGAAGGGCGGGGTATAAATTGGAAATAAATAAAATAAAAAAATAACCCCCTGCTTAGGCAGAAACCCTAAACCACTTCAGACAAATGGTTATCCAACATCTTCTTTAAAACTTCCAGTGTTGGAGCATTTCAATTTCTGGAGGCTAGTGGTTCCATTGATTAATGGTTCTAACTTTTCTTTGAAGACATTTCGCTTCTCATCCAAGAAGGCTCTTGAAAAAGCACCTTTGGGACAAACCATGACCTGGATGATTGAGAATCTCCATACACAATTTTCCCCTTTCTACGTCTTCTTTTTTTTAACCACAATAAAAATCTTGTGAGGTTCAGTTGAGAAAAGATGATTGGCACAAGGTCACCCACTGAGCTTTTGTAGTAGAGGAGTGACCTATCTTGCTGCTCAACACCTTAACCATCACTCCATACGGAGTGTTGAGCAGTTCCATTGTTTGATCTCTGTTGCACAAAAGTGACCTATTAGCCTGCATGTAGCTGAAGGTTAGCACTCAAGCAATTCATGACGTATGGTGGGAAGGACCAGAAAAATATCATAAAAAGATGGAATCTGTCCTCTTGCTACTGCAAAAAAAAAAATACCCTGAAAGGACATAATGTCAGCCGGATCTCCAGCATGGGTTTTCCCTTTGATGCTTGCTTGCTATCGGCTGCCATAGTAATGGGGGGTAGGGGGCATGGCATTGGGGTTTGGGAAGTGAGCTGGTGGGCAAAGGCAGGTTTGCTCTCAAGAATTACTGCGCTGCTGAATGGAGTTGTTTACATCCAGTCAAAGCCAACCGTCCTGGAACTCCAGAGGGACAAAAACACTTGAGGATGTGTCCCACATGACACTATGTGGGATGGGGATTGGACATTCCACCTGGGTCCCTGGGGGGGGGAGGAATTTGGGGAAACTTTCAATATGTAACGTTTGCACATTTTGCCTCAGATCTTGCTTTCTCTTTGCTGCTATCATTTCAAACTCAATAGCCTCTTCTCTACTTCAAAGGAGTCGGGAGGTTTCTGTCTTGGGTTTTGAATGAAGGCAGGCCTGACCCATTCAGCATTTGAAACTTTAAAATCCTCATTCCTGTACCTGCTGAACAGTAGTTACATGGTACGGTGAAAGGGAGAGAGGAATCTTCAATTGCAAGCACCCCTCCTTGCATCAAAACTTCCACAGAATTATTGGAAAGTGGGGTTTTTCTCTCCCTGGAGGGCCTACGAAAGATAGAGAAGCCAACCCTGCACAGCAGCAGGTGACCCTGCACCACCTGCCAGGGAGTCGCTGAAAGGTGCTTGGCCGGCAGCAGCAGAGAGGGGCTGAGAGGGGCCCTCTGTCACTCAGGCCTCTTGGCCTCAGCTGCTAGCGGCATGATTAAGAGGGAGGCCTGGAGCAAGTGAGTGTACCACGTGAGTTTGGGCAAGATGTGTGGTGGGGGGGAGGCAGCTCCGGAGGAGCATCGGGAGGGTTGCTATTAGGTTGGGAAGAAAAGGTTTTAATGAGGCCTGGTGTCTGCTGATCCGGCAATCTTCATGGACGCCATCCAACTTCGCAATAGAGTTACCCGCTTAAACAAAAACCGCCAAAGGAGCTGAGCAGGGAAAAGAACACATTTTCCTGTGTAGCAAACTGTGAAGTACAATCAGGAATATACAGCAAAACCCTCAGAAACCAATTACTGTTTGTGAGAACCAAACTGCTAAAAATACTCCCACCCCCCTTTTCTGCTCCAGCGAAAAGGGAAGAAGTGCTGAGCCTTCGGAATGGCTGCCCCCTGCCAGAGCCGCTATGCCCCAGCTGAAGTCTGAGTGCCCCAGTGCCCTTTCCAGGACTCAGCCAGGTCCAACTCTGAAGTCAAGGCAGGCCAGGAAAGAATTGCCCACCCTGCTATAAGAGGCCGAGATATTCTCTTTTATCCTCTCCCAGGATAGGAGAAGCTGGTCAGGTGCGACCCTGAAAATATATCTTTCATGTAACAGCTGTGCTGCCCAGCCAGACTGGCATGCCGGTTTAATACAAGGGTTACCTGGGAATAGACAGAGCCAAGTTGTGGATTTCATCCTAATGCAAAAAGAATCATTCTTCAACCCAAAGAATGCCTCAGAACAGGAGTCTGTTTCTCAATGGACTCCCATATTTCATTAAGCTATGGCTTACTAATAAACCATAAACAGCTGGCTTCATGCAATGTACTAAGTTGCATAAAGATAGATGTATGTGTGTATGAACCTGAAAGTTCATACTGATGCCCAGGGACAAATGCAGCATTGTCGTTACACAACTGGGCTTCCTCCTCCCCCAGCAAGATCATGGCATTATCATCAGGAATATTCTACCAATCCTTGCACCAGAGGCTATTTTATTTTTGAACTAAGAGTTGTTGTTTCAACTTAGGGTCAGTTAATTCAGAAGTGACAAAGTATGGCTGCCTTGTGATTTAAGGCAGAGTTCTCCAATGTTTTCAGCGGGGACGTGGGGTGGTGGGGAGAGTATGGTATGGTCCCATGTAAGTGGCCAGTAAGCGTGCACACATGCAGTTCTATTTACATGAATGGAGAGCATGCACGCCCATCGTTCACACAAATGGTGTGTGTGTGTGTGCACTCATCCACTGCTTCTGTGGACCAGGTCTGAACGGCTCCCAATCCAGTAGTGGGCTGCATCATTCAGGGATTCTTCTCGGCTCCTCTTCTGGCAATAGAGTAGGAGCATTTGGGTAAAGCATTCTACAGTGGAACTAAAGGGGGTGGGATGAGTACTCAGTTATACTCTGGCTTGAAATGACAGCTGCGAGCACTGATTGTGAGAGTTCTCTGTGCTAAGCTATCAGCCACAAAGAGCCGGCACTGGTTGGCTGAAAGTTCCCCGTGAGCTCCTAACTAAATAAATATGATCTTGCAGTGTTTTGATATCTGAATAGATCTGGAAAGAGTCAGAAGGCTCAGTTTAATCCTGAGTGCATTTTAAACTGGATTGGACATGGAAACACTGGTCATCTGGAAATCTCAAAGCAAACAAAGAAACAGTTCCAAGTCTTAGTGGGATGATGTGTGGATCTGGTTCCTTCTCAGGCAATCAGCTTTTTTATCTCCCAAGACTCCTGAATCCAATATAAAACATATTTAAGACTGAGCTGCACTGTTTTAAGGATATTGCAAGCATTGACATGTTTACATATTTGCTCATCTGGAGTCATGGAAAATCACCAGTCAATCATCATTTGCTTTTTCTGGCATAGTTCAGCACATAGAACTGCCTGACAATCAGTACACACCAATTGTCTCTTCAGATCCATGTTTAAACACTCTGGCTTCACTTTTCTTCACAACACATGTAATATTTTTCCGTATTCTTGAGTTCACCTGCGTGGCAAGCTGCCATTGCCTTCCAAGCTTGTAGTAGTGAAACAGTGACACTACATCCTATGTCCATGCCAACAAGTTCAACACTGTGTTATACAGGATTGGAAGGTCACTGACCAACTCTTCAAACACCAAAGTTCAAAATACATGCCTACATAATCTTTTCCTCCCAGCCAAAAAAGAGTTACGTATGCTGGATGTGAAACAATAAGGTGAAACAATAAGGTAAAACATACACAGAACAATGGAAAAAATGTAACAAGGCTCCAAAAGCAACTAAGAGGCAAAGGCACACTTGAAGAAGGTGGTGTTAACCTGTTTGTGAAACACAAGAATTGGGTTCCTCTACAGCAGGGTGTCAAACTCACATTGTCATGGTGGCATCACATGACGTATTGGGATTTTTTTCCCCTTTGCTAAACTGGGTGCGGGCGTGGCCAGCATGTGACATGCCTGGCCTGCAGACCAAGAGTTTGACAGCCGTGACCTAGAGTTCCTTTTCTTTCAAAATCTGGTGTGCACAGAATATATACTCTCTATGTCTCTGTTATGTGTCTATTAAAAATAGTAATATATGTGTAGGTTTTGTATTGCATTAGACCTGAAACATTAAATTAAAAAAAACTCATTTAATTCTTTGCATTTTAATTATTATTTTTTATTTGCTTCATACGGTCATTTATACTCAAAACCAAAGTCATTTTGAGTCCTTTAACAATAACAAGCAGAGGGAAAACTATTGTGGGGTCAAAAATGGTCTCTATACCAAATATCTCTACTTATTGAAATCTGACATCTTGTGTTTACTAAGAGACCTCTTGACTTGTCTTTCCCCTTTGGATATTCAGATTTGGAGACTTCTTCAATATTCATGAGGGAACAAAACAAGTCAGGAATGATTTTAGCTGTTGGTTTCCTTGGAATATCTGCCCTGATTACTCAGAAGCTCCATTTAAGCTATTAACAGAATAACAGAGTTGGAAAGGACCTTGGAGGTCTTCTAGTCCAACCCTGTGCTCAGCCAGGAAGTCCTACACCACTTCAGACAAATGGTTCTCCAATCTCTCGTTAAAAACTTCAAGTGTTGGAGCATTCCCTACTTCTGGAGGCAAGTTGTCCAGTGATCAATTGTTTATCATTCCCATTAGTGGGAATGATCCCACAAAAGACACCTGGAGTACTATGGAATGAAGCCACCTGTTCCTGCTTCCCTCGGACAACCATTTAGCTTCAGATTACACATTTCTCAGAGGAACAAAACAGAATTAAATTAGGATCACCTTGCTACATAAACCCAAATGTAAATCACGCACTTAGCCTGTGCCATGATTTGGGCCATCCATTCCCGTAGCAGTCACAAAGTAAGCCCAAGTTTCTTGAGATGACGCATATATCTTTATTCATCATTCATTAACATCCCAATCTCTAGAGGGTTTTTTTCTACATTCTCAAACAGTTCCCCACTTTATGTATTAAGGAAGGGAGACAGTCTGCAATGTTTGGCGAAAAAGGCTTGTCAGAGGCAGGAGTGCTTAACTGAGGAAACTGGAGCTGTAAAGGGATCCATGGGCAGACACTGAATCAGCAGGCCCCAAGCCCATACCAAAAAAACCCCTAAAGATGGAAAGAAGCAGATTGTAGAAACATATGTCTTTGCACATTTACCTAGGTTCTGAATGACATGCTGAGAATTCTTCCACGGGCATATAGCAAATGCTGCTGGTAGTCACGTGCCATGTAAGCTGCAATATAACCAGATGTAGTAACAATCAATGGATCTTCTAGACATTTAATTGTGGTGTTAGCAATTAGGGAAAGTATCTGTCCTTTTGACAGGTATGTGCTTGAAAACCGCAGAGGCCATCTGCTTTCATGGAACTAATTCCCCAACTCCTGGAGGATCAGGCTGGCTAAAAGGAGAAAGTGTAATTTATGGAGGGAAATATGCTGTGGGAGGAGATATCGTCCTACAACATTTGCTTTAGGGTCCCCTAGAGGCATATCTCTCTCTCTCTCTCTCTCTCCCTCTCTCTCTCTCTCTCTCCCTCCCTCCCCTCACTACCTGTTGTTTTCTTCAAAGTCCTTCATTTCAGAGCAGGATTTACTATTCACTCTTGATGCCTTGGTTTTTGGAAGGAGCAAGGCTTTTGTGAAGTGAAATGAGGTCAGAAAATCCAAGGAAAACATTGTTCCTGTACAGGGCAGGCCCACACACAATGGGGCTCTAGGAGACTATTTGCAAAATGGGCTATTTATGATGAGAAGCTAAGGATGCAGACTTTAGATCTCCCGAGTTTCCAGTACAGCACAGGACTGTTCAGGTTTGAGTAGGGGAGGGGTCAAGAATCTTTTGGCTTAGGCTCCAAAGCCACACGCCTGCGTGGAGTTGATATTACACAGCAAAGGTGTGTAATTATTTTAAGAGCATTTGTGGCAGTTTGCATGCCTCACAACAGAGAAGACTTTTGAGGGAACATTACATAGGGCCCAAAAACTTCCTTGTGTATAAATGTGGCCCTGGTTTTGATTTCTTCAGTCTGGCAGAACTGAGAAAACTGTTTGCACAGGTCAATGGCAAGCAACCCCAAACCTGTTTTAAGGCCATAACCAAGGAAGAGTCAGACCTCACCTCCATTCAAGTGGCACCTCCATTCAATATGACACAGTCATATAACCAAACAACCATTATAATAGCCACCAGTAATATCCTGTGTGGTGGAGAGTGGTTGATGGGATTATTTATTGCCTCTGACAAGGCACAGCTGTCCTGTAGCACAGGGGTCTCCAATCTTTGCAACTTTAAGTCTGAAGGACTTCAGCTCCCAGAATTCTCCAGCCAGCTTTGCTGGCTGGAGAATTCTGGGAGCTGAAGTCCTTCAGACTTAAAGTTGCAAAGGTTGGAGACCCCTGCTGTAGCAATTCTGCCAATCAGCAAACAACTTATGGCATCTATCTGCATATATTACCTGTCCTGACCTTTAGAGACCACAAAAGTTTGAAACTCAGCCAGCAAGCGAGGGGAGGGGCAGTAATACATGGCAATGCCAACCAGGCCACCATTAAACCTGGATAATTCTTCTATGAATGCTAGTAAATACATGAAATGTAAGAGATGGAACCCAACACCAAATGGATTCGCAACTGGCTGACCAACGGCACTCAACGTGTAGTCCTCAATGGAACTGCATCTACATGGAAGGAAGTATGCAGTGGAGTCCCCCAAGGCTCTGTTTTAGTCCCAGTACTCTTTAACATCTTCATCAACGATTTGGATGAGGGGATAAATGGGGAACTCATCAAATTTGCAGACGACACCAAGCTGGCAGGAATAGCCAACACTCCAGAAGATAGGCTTAAGATACAGAAGGATCTAGACAAACTTGAACATTGGGCACTATCTAATAAAATGAAATTCAATTGTGAAAAAAGTAAGGTCCTACATATAGGCAAGAAAAACAAAATGCACAAGTACAGTATAGGTGGTACGTTGCTCAATAGTAGCAACTGTGAGAGGGATCTAGGAATCTTAGTGGACAACCATTTAAATATGAGCCAGCAGTGTGCAGCAGCTGCCAAAAAAGCCAACACAGTTCTAGGCTGCATAAACAGAGGGATAGAATCTAGATCACATGAAGTGTTAATGCCACTGTATAGTGCCTTGGTAAGGCCACACTTGGAATACTGCATACAGTTTTGGTCGCCACGATGTAGAAAAGACGTGGAGACTCTGGAAAGAGTGCAGAGAAGAGCAACCAAGATGATTAGGGAACTGGAGACTAAAACATATGAAGAACGGCTGCAGGAGCTGGGTATGTCTAGTTTGATGAAGAGAAGGACCAGGGGAGACATGATAGCAGTGTTCCGATATCTCAGAGGGTGCCACAAAGAAGAGGGAGTCAAACTATTCTCCAAGGCACCTGGGGGCAGGACAAGAAGCAATGGGTGGAAACTAATCAAGGAGAGAAGCAACTTAGAACTGAGGAGAAATTTCCTAACAGTTAGAACAATTAACCAGTGGAACAGCATTCCTCCAGAAGTTGTGAATGCCCCAACACTGGAAGTCTTTAAGAAGATGTTGGATAGCCATTTGTTGCTCTTCTCTGCACTCTTTCTTATGTTTCTAATCCCTCTGGTGTACAGCTATAAGGGATTGTATACATTAATGTTAAAATATTCATGATTGGGAGAGGCATGGGAACAGGGTCAGCCAATGAATAGGCATAGCAACTAAATCAGCCAATGGGAGCTATTACAGATCTCAGTCTGTTCAGAGAATTAAAACAGAAACGTAAGCTTGGAGTCTGGGCGTGGCTTAGCTGAAAATAGAAATTTAAGCAGTCTGCTGCTCTGAGAAGTAAGAAAGCACTCTGTCTGGGCTTGTCTGCTGATATGAAACTAACTGCTTGTGTTTGCCTGAAACTCTCCTGCCTTGTGTTTACTTGGAAGAACCACCTGTTGGTATTGTACATTTATCTTCATATGTTAATATATATATAAAGAAGTTAATGAAACCAGCTGAATCAGTTACCTGTGTGTGTTTTCTGGAAGTGATTTTCTGCAACAAACTGACAATTAAGCACTTGTTTACAATGAAAAAATATGGGACTAAGATTAAATGTAAAGAAGATGAAACTAATGACAACAGGTCCAACAACAAGCCTTAGAATTGGCAATGAAAATATTGAAGCAATAGATAGGGGTTTTTTTTTTGTCTATTAGGATGAACTATCAATGGCGAAAGAATAAATAGTGAAAAATAGAGTATCACTTGATAAAGAAGCTTTATCAAGAAGATAAATGAAGACTTTGGAAAAGATATTCAAATATTGTGAAGGGTTTATACTCACAAAGAACAGAATTGTACAACCAATGTATTCTCTGTGACACTCTATGGAAGTGAAAATTGGATCTTGAAGAATCATAGAATCATTCAGTGGCTGGGTTGGGAGAGGCCACAGGGCAGAATAAAAATAATATTGATGTTCTTGAACTTACTATTGACAGCTAAGAAAACCAACAAATGGTTCATCAAGCTAATCTGCTGTTCTTTAGAACAGGGATCCCCAACCTTTTTTGCACCAGGGACCAGTTTCATTTTAAAGAAAATTCTGCGGACTGGCTGGCGTAGAGGAGGAGCGGGGGGGAGGGTGAACAGGTGGCACATGCGCACGCGGGGGGGAGTCGGCTCACTCGGCCCTCTAGGGCCTCCAACGGTGCGAACAGCTGCGCTTGTGCTCTTCCGCATCTGGCGCGCGCTCTGCCCAGGGGGCTGCCCCCTCCTCTCCGGCCCTGCGGCCCGGGCCCTATCAAGCCACCGACCGGCACTGGTCCACGGACCGGGGGTTGGGGACCCCTGCTTTAGAAGACCCATGAAGACCTGACTCCTCATCCAGGCCTTCATTTAAGGAGATTGAGGCCCTTTGCTTCATCATGCTTGCCACTTTTTATCTTTGTAATTTGTTGATTGTATTGTAATTTCTTTATTTGATTGCTCCAGATTACTCCAGAGTCTTTGAGGATCAAGCAACATACAAATGTAATAAATTGCTATCATTCTCGCTTGAAGCAGAAATGACCAGTTTCAAATTATTATACTTTAAATTGGAAAAGATATAGATATCTGAAAAAAGTTCTATAATGCTGGGAATAGTGGAAAGAAAGAAAAGGGGATGATCGGCAGCAAGGTGGAACAACTCAGTTATGGCATTAATGCAGTGATGGATTCCTACTGGTTCGGACCGGTTCAGATGAACCAATAGTAGCTCGGTGGCCTGGCTTGCTGGAACCGGCAGCGACCTAGGCATGCCACACTCCCAAACCAGTTCTCCCGGCAGTGCTGTAGATGCCTCCATCTTGTTTTTTGCTACTGTGCATGTGCAGAGTAATTTTAGTCGTACTGCACATGCACGCGCATCACACGCCCCTAAGCAAACAAGCAGTAGTCTCTGCCAGAAACACACACACACGCACACACACACTGCAGTAATGGATGTACAATGGGAAGACCCAAAGAACCAGGTTAGGGACAGGTCCTTCTGGAGAAAATCTATAGATGTGGTCACCAAAGATGACATTTACTTGATGACCTACCTGCATTTAGATCTTCTCAGTTCTCAATTAGCAGCTGTTTCTCACTAAGGCTAGGAGCACTTCCTGATTTCAGGTTTTCCCTAGCATTCTTTGCATGACAAGCCACATTAGAAGAGTTTTGAAAAGGGTGACTATGTCTAGCATACGGCCTCATTCATTTATTTATTTACCAGAACTTATAGAACTGCTCAGCTGGTCTTGTAGCTCTAGATTAGGCCGGGGCTCTCAGATGTGGTAGAAGACTCCATCCTTATTTGGTTGCCTGTCCAGTTGGCTTCTATACATAGAATAGAAAGAAGTATCTCCTCCTCCTTTACTCAGGCATAAAATGTTTTAGATCAGCCCTGATCCTACTCCGACTTCAGCTGTACAACTCCTCAGTGATAAATTATGGCTGGAATTAAACCCTAGGGCAAAATTCATTTCACAACTGCTTCCGTATGGATGTGTCAATTTAAAAGGCAGATGCTCATGCAGAGTCAGCTTACAGAAGAGGGAGATTTCATGAATAGCTTCTACATCTCACCGAGAAGTAGGATCTCTGTTTAACTAGCTGAAACATTTACAGATGGCCAGGACCTCTTTCCTCAGGATCTGAATGGACTGCTAATCTAGAGCAGGGCTGTCAAACTCAATTTCATTGAGGGCAGCATCAGGCTTGCGTTTGACCTTGGGGGGGGGGGGAATGGAGGTGGCCAGGGTGTGTGTGGCCAGCTCAATTTCACTCATGTTGGGGTGCCTGTGGTGGCACGAGCTCTGTGCCAGAGAAAACAGGCTCCCAAGCTCCGTTTTCAGCTGCAACAGCCTCCTGCAACCCTCTGCCAGAGAAAATGGAGATCGGGAGGGCCACGTGCGACCTTTCTGAGCTCCATTTTTGCTCACAGAAGCACCGCAGGCCAGTCCTTTGCTGTTTCCAGGGTGGCCCCATGGGCTAGATCAGGGGTAGTCAATCTTTTTACACCTACTGCCCACTTTTGTATCTCTGTTAGTAGTAAAACTTTCTAACTGCCCCACCCGTTCCACAGTAATGGTGATTTATAAAGTAGGAAAGTCAATTAAATTAAAAAAAGGAAAGTGCTTCAGTATCGGACAAAACCCCTACAACCCACCAGGAAAGCTGGAACGCCCACTAGTGGATGGTAGGGACCAGGTTGACTACCACTGGACTAGATTAAGCATCCCATGGGCCAGATCCGGCCCCCGGGGCCTTGGGTTTGAATCCCCTGTTCTAGAGAGTTTTATTTCACAACGGGATATGTTCTGACTCACCTTCCTATTTCTACAACGTAAGAGTTACAATGAGTTAACTCAGGCAAAATCTGTACCAAGGCAAAGCCTTTATTAGTCAGTTGAGCATAAAGCTGTGTTTGTCTTTCCTTTAAAAAAAACAAACCAAAGAGGAAAACAAGGAATAAATGTGGCTGGAGTTCAAGCCATATCTGCACTGTTTATTAACTTAAGTGCAGTGTGAAAATTGTTTGCAGAGCTGAATGCTATCAGGTGCGGATGAGTATTAGGCTGCTCCAAGGACCACTCTTTTGAATCATGATTTCTTATTGATTAGATTTCTAAACAGTTGCAATCGTGTGACTCTCAGTAGCGTACAGAACTAATTACAAACATAAACATAAAACGTCTATGGTATAATAATTACCATATAATAACAAAATTGCAACCAATAATCTAATGAGAACAATATAAATATTTATGAGGCTTCTTTCAACTAATTAAAAAAGCTCCCCAGAAGACCTCTCTTCCTTCTGGAAGGACAAGAGTTTAGCTTTCTGGAGAGGGCTGGTCAATAATATGAGGCCCATTATAAAAAAAAAAGAACCTCTTGGTCTGACTCCCTCCTGATTTCATGGAATTGGGTGACTTCAATTAATTTTTCTTGAGGCCACTGCACCCATGTAAAATGCTCACGGTGTCTGTTGCTGGTAAACATGTGTTCACTGCATTTCAAAGTGTATAGTTTCCAAGTGATCTTTAAGGCAATTCCATGTAGATTTTTTGCAGTAGTCTAACTGAATGGCAGTGTGAGCATGAGCTTCTGTTGCAAGGTTCCTCTGCTCCAAGTGCCCTGCAATACAAGCTGAAGTGTCCTTAGATGGCACCTCCCCATTCCAACAGTAGCCAGGTGTTCAACAGGATTCGGGTATGGATCTGTTTCCACAGGTACAATATGACTCCTTTCACAGATAATATCAGAGGCATAGGTAGGATAGAAAATTCCCTTGGTAAATAGAAAACAAAATACACCAACTAGGTATTGCTAGAGAAAAAATTCTGAGTTTCTTCAGCCCTCTTTTCCCTTCTAGAACACTGTAGGAAGTTAGCATCAACTTTTCTCCTAGAAGGATGTAATATTCTGGAAAATATTAAAAAGGCAGAATGTTATATTTTCTTGGATGAGAAAAGGAGAAACATGTTTTAAAGGCAAAGCAGCTTCCTGCAGCTTCCTGCCCCTACCCCCTTCAGCTCCTGGGTGATGGGATTAAAACATGGCTGTCAGGACATGATAGGATTCGCCCTCTACCCATCTCACCACATGGCAGCTGGGAAGATTACATCACCCAGCAAGGCTCAACCAAGCCTGGGACTCAGGACAGCCTACAGAGTTGCCCCTGCATGGCCCCATGGGAGTCTGACAACCAATCAGAATACAAACTCAAATTCAAAAGCCCAGAGAGGGTATAAAACTTGGGCACTCTCAGCATCTCTGCCTTTTTTCTTCTTCACCCAACATCTTCAAGGCATGTGATCCTGTCCACCATTAAAACCATCTTTCCAATCAGCCTCTATGAATCCAGTGTCTTTTCCCCCACTTGGAGCTGAACCCAGAAGGACATTTCTTCCAACATCACCAAAGTGATGAGCTTTAAGTCTGTCCCTCTACTAAATCAGGCCACCATTTGTGAAGTCTCCAACAGCTATATTGAGAGTCTGCATAACCCAGTACGCCACCCAAAAAACCCATATTGACAATGTTTGTTGGTCAAGAACTCAAGCACATGGTCAAGCAAGCTGATCTAGATAGCTCACGTACAAGGAATGCAGAAAATGAAATTGTCTTGACTTTCTCACTTATCTAGTCAGTTTCATTCTTTCCTGAGCTATTAAAAAAAATCAGGAAGTGACCTTCTTGTGGTTATGGCAGTTTGTGCTGAGTTTTGGAAGAATTCTGTCACAGTCGTGTGTCCAGCTGAGTTACTACCTTGTTAGATTTCGGGAACAGAGGGAGTTCGGACTCCGGGCTAGCAAAGAACAAGACGTTTATTGTCAGAAAAGCAGATACGCGAATAACTATGTACAAAACAGAGGAAGTGCGGTAGACAGGGGCTCCCGCGTTTTACAGCTATTTATACGCGAGCTGTCAAACGGGGAGCCAATCAGGCCGCGTCAGGACCTAGTTTCCCGCCAGTCACGTTTGGGCCAATCAGACACGACTGGCAGTTTACAGACTGGCTACAGCCTGTTACCATGGTCCTTCCAGGCAGAGTGGAAGACTTGTGGCTGGTCGTATGTCGAGACCAGTTGCAAGTCGAGGACTCTACATACCTATTCAGTCGAACCGGTCCAAACCGGTAGGAACCCACCTCTGAATATACCCCAGAAAGAACAGAGTCGGCATCTATAAAAACAAGTATATGATTAAGATTTGTCATCCCACCCTTCTAGCTTGTGCAGTACAGCTATCTCTGAAAGCGAAGGAAACTTAAAAAAAAACCCATCAAATAATATTGCTACTTTACATGTAATGCAATAAAACCAGTAATGTTTATAGCAGCCTTGTTGCTGTTTGAAAAGTGGAGTAATATTTGGTTGTTCTACAGAATGACATTATGAAGACATAATTTCTATTATGAGAAAACATTGCCACAGTGAAGCCTTTCCTAACCTAGTGGCATAGAAATGTGTGGGCTGCCAGTGTTGTGACTTTAGCCTGAAAAACCTGCAAAGGGCCCTTTGTTGGGAAAGGATGCTATAAGCCAGTACGGACTAGTGCAGTGATGGGTAATCATTTTGTTGTTCGTGCAGAAAGTGTGTGCGTGCGACCCCCCTGCACAACCCACCCCCGTACGCATGCAACCTCTATGTGCTCCCCCCGCGCTCAATTTTCAGCCGAGTAGGCCTCCCTGCAGCCTTCTGGGAACACAAACAGGCCATGGGGGTGTGCTATCCTCCCCCACCCCTATGTGCATGCAACCCCCCCCATCCATGTGCTACCCTCCACCCCCCTAATCTGCGCACATCTCCCGCATACACCCCACACACACATGCGTGGCAGAGAACTGAAAATCAACTGGCTGGTGGGAGGCGTGTGTGCATGCACAGTGGAGCTGAGCTGGGCCCTGGCTTCCATGCCCAGAGAGGACTCTGCATGATGAGACTAGTGGTTTGAGGCAGTCCTTGAGTCAGCTCTGTATTCCTCAGTCAGCCCTTAAAGCTATGAGATTGCTTTGAACCACTCCATAGCTGCCTACCTTAAAGTGAATTCTTGGTGGCATGCCCTCCTTGGGATAAAGCAGGTTTTTCCCACATTTACTGGAGGTATCATTCACAGTCGTCTCAACCAACCGAGCTGGGCATCCATTTGGGGAAGGGAAGAAGAAAAGCAGGATAGAAAAGCAATAGGGCAAAGCAGCGTGCCCTTTTATCTGTTTCTAAGGACCAAATAAGTGTGCAGTGCAGGGGTGGGTTCTTGCCAGTTCTAATCTCTTCTATAGAAGAGGTTCCACAAATCTACAGTGCCGCTTAGAACCAGTTCCAGCTCCCTCCCCCCGCCCGTCCACACATCATCAAGTTGAAGAGCGAGAGGAGGAATTCTAGGAGTTGAAGTCCACAAGTCTTAAAACTGTCAAGTTTGAACACACTTGGGGGGGGGGAGGGTTTTCCTAAAGGATTAGGTGTGCAAGGGTCTTGTAACTTGACAGCTTTAAGACTTGCGTGCTTCAATGCCAGAGTTTCTGAGCCAACGTTTTGGTTGCTAAGCAAGAGCGTTGTTAAGTGAGTTCACCACATTTTACAAGTTGGTCACGCCCACCCAGTCACATGACTGCCTAGCTCCATGATGGTGAACCTATGGCACGGGTGCCACAGGCGGCACACGGAACCATTTCTTAGGGCATGCGAGGCGTTGCCCTATCAGCTCCAGCACGCATGTGTGCGCTGGCCAGCTGATTTAGGCCTTCTTTTGAGGCCGTTTTTCACCCTCTGGAGGCTTCAGGGAAGGTCCTGATGCCTCTGGAGGTGGGGGGAGGCTGTTTTCATCCTCCCCAAGCTCCTAGAAAGCCTCTGGAGCCTGGGGAGGGCGAAAAAAGTGCACCAAAGGCAGGGGGTTGCGCACATAGCATTATGGGTGTGGCACGCCTATGCACGACCTCCCTGCACAACCTCCGCTTTTGGCGTGTGAGCCAAAAAAGGTTAGCCATCACTGGCCAAGCCACTCCCATCCAGTCACCTGGCCAGCAAGCCACTCCCACAAAGCACTCCCACTAAAGAAGAGGTTCTAAAAAAATTGTGAAACCCACCACTAGTGCATACGTGCTACTGTAATGCTTGGAGAAGGCTTTAAGGAGATGTAGAAGTAGAATAATTGCATCAGTTGTAAGGCAAACGTTACCTCACTGATGTCAAACCAAATTGCTTTTTGCTGCGCCGAGATCTCTTTTGTACATTTTTCAGTTTCAAAGTCCCTTCATTCTTCTCTTTGCTTTCTCTCGCTTGTTCTTCTCTCTTTCTCTTCATTCTGTTCTATATTCTTGCTTCTGGGTCTGTGTATTCTCTGTCTCTCATACACACCTGCCTGAACGCATATACGGCTAACTTTATTTTGAGAAATGTCAGCCTAGCTGGCAGTCTAGAAAAATCACGGGGGTCTTGTAAACAGTTCTCCCCTGACATTTGGAATTTCCCTGCCTGCCCCTTAAACCGTTGAGAGCACTCCCGGCTGCTAAACCTCAATGCTTTTCCTTTTAAAATTATTGTTTTAAATGGCATAACGTGCCTGAACTCCTGGAAGCCCTACGGAAGGGGGGTGGGGAATGATTTGACACCCTCCATTTCAAAGCTGGCTCAGATGGAGAACTAGCCCTGTAAAGGCCCTGTAGAAAATATTCACCTGCTGAACGAATAATAATATAATTACCGCCCTAGCACAAAGCCAGGATGCTCTGTTCAGGAGGTAGATTGCTAGAAGCCACACCACAGCAGTCTGCGGCAAGGACAATACACAAACCGCGGCAGAGTCAAATTGCTAAAGAAAAGGTTAAAGCAGAAATGTTGAATCCCTTTGGGACCTTTTATGAACAACGTAGCTCCTTGGAAGCAGCTAATTCGGGGCCTGTTCAAGCAATCACTGACAGTGTGGGGCCAGTGAAGAGGAAGGTGGCAAGAAAGGTGCTTTCAAAGCAGATGTGAGGAAACTCCCAATGCCAAAGCCCTGGGTCAAGCTAATTGCTTTTATCCTACATCCTCATTTCTGCACCAAGGAACTAAACAAGCACCCCCCAATGCACGCTGAAAGCTTCTGTAGGTAATAGGCCCCCAATGAGATGCCCGGGTTGTCAGTGGAGTGACAGAAATGGGTGGGTGGGTTTGTCTGCTGGCAATTCTTCTGCCAGCTTCATCGCAGCTGAAGAACTAAAAGATTGTCAGATCATATTCCCAAGAACTGGTGATCATCTAGTTCTCTTTGGAAGCTGCAATAGACTTGTTGCAGCCAAACACATCATGCCGTGTTTCCCCAAAAATAAGACAGGGTCTTATTTTCTTTTGACCCCTGAAATAAGTGCTTGGCCTTATTTTTGGGAAGGTCTTATTATTTTTGAGGTGCAGGAGGCAGCAAGTGGGGTCACCTCACGGCTGCTGCTATGTTGCAATGTTTTCAGGGAGGGCTTATTTTAGCGCATGCACGCAAAAGCCCAATTGGGCTTATTATCCGGGGAGGTCTTATTTTCAGGAAACGGGGTAGAAAATGGATGGATATGCACCAATTTAGCCTTTTTACCAATTAATGTTAAAATTATTTAATAGTGGAAGGGTGAGAATCTTGTCAGAAATACTGTAATTATTAGTATTATTATTTGACTGAGTAGCAAGGGTGAAATCAACTTACCTTCGCTACCGGTTCACAAATGTGAGCGTGTGCACATCAACTGCACACATATGTCAACCACCCACCTCCATGCCTCTGCAGGAACTTCCATGTGTGTGCAGAACATCAAAAACAGGATGTGGTGATGTCTGGGTGGGTGGACGGAGCTCCCCACCACAACCACTATTGGTTTGCCCCAACCTGATAGAACCGGCTGAATTGTTCTAGTGTCTTTTTCACCTACATGGACCTGCCTCCAAACAAACATTTGCTCATGAATGCCCCAAAGGTGCTTTTTTCAAGAGGCAACTGGACATTCTGATTTTTCTTTGAAGACATTTTGCTTCTCACCCAAGAAGCTTTTTCAACTCTGACTGGATGGTGGGGAACGGAAGTCAGAGCTGAAGACGTTTCGTGGGGGAGAAGCGAAACGTCTCCAAAGAAAATCCTGAAAGTCTACTTGCTTCTTGAAAAAAGCACTTTTGGGACAACCATGACCTGGATGGCTGAGAATCTCCATAGACATTTGCACATGAATTGCATAGACAATGTTAAACATCTGAACTCTTCTGGACTGCTCAGGGAATCAGTTGTGAGTCTGCTTCAAAGCTAACAGGAAACTAAGTAGAGGTGATGATGTCACATGTATTATCACATCAGCAGCAGATGACAGAAGCTATGTCATCATCATGGCTTGTACTGGAGAAGAAAGAAGGAATATAAATGAAATAAATTCAATCACATGCATTCTCACTAATGTTGCCGCATATTACTAAGAAGAAATTTTCTGACAGTGAAAGCAATTAATCAGTGGAACAATTTGCCTCCAGAAGTTGTAAATGCTCCCAACACTGGAAGTTTTTAAGAAGAGATTGAACAACCATTTGTCTGAAGTGGTGTAGGGTTTCCTGCCTAAGCAGGGGGTTGGACTAGAAGACCTCCAAGGTCCCTTCCAGCTCTGTGATTCTATTCTATTCTACTTTTAAAATTCAATTCCATGGGGGAGAAAGGTGAGAAGGAATCCTAGTTCAGTTTTCTCCAACCTGGTAACTTTCAGGATATTATAATATCCGTCATGCTGGCTGGGAATTCTGAGAATTGTAGTTAAAGGTATTGTGGAAGGTAGCAAATCAAGAAACTTTGTTGCAGTCATTCATATTTAATCCACATTTAGAATAAGACAAAATATATAATTTGGAAAGAAGATATTTTGTCCAAGACTAGCACACAACCAATAGTGAGTTTCAGTTGACAGATTCTGAAGGACTCCTTATTATACATAAGAGGTCCCAGGTTTCTAGTGTTTTCCCCATTACCTATATATCTTTTACTTCTTATTATTCTCTTTATATAGGATGTGTTTGTTCCTTTTAAAATAATTTCTCTTAGACCTCTCTCTCATTATGCTTTAGAAATGAATGAGTCTATAACAATAACAGCACTAATTTGATAGAATCAGGCTAAATAGAGGGAAAGATAGATGTACATTGAGCTGTTTTTCCAGTTTATTTGATCCAGTTTTATAGCTTTTTAAAGAGACACAGCATGCATGAAAAGCAGCTTTGCAACTTCAAACTGAATCGCCCCAGAAGCATCCAGAGATCCTGCCTTGCTGCTGAAACCCACCTTAATCCAGAGAAGGAAAATCCAGAGCTACAACTAAGTGCCCTCTTTATTAGAATCAGCTAAAATTACCTGTGAGAAGTTGTGTAGAGGCTGAAAAAACAACAAATTGAAGGGACAGCAGACATAAACAACCAAGGCAGGGGTGAAATTCAGCAGGTATACAATATAAAAATAGCAGAGTTGGAAGGGACTTTGGAGATCTTCTAGTCCAACCCCCCACCTAGGCAGGAAGCCCTATACCGTTTCAGACAAATGGCTATCCAACATCTTCTTAAAGACTTCCAGTGTTGGGGCATTCACAACTTCTGGAGGCAAGCTGTTCCACTGACTAATTGTTCTAACTGTTAGGAAATTTCTCCTCAGTTCTAAGTTGCTTCTCTCCTTGATTAGTTTCCACCCATTGCTTCTTGTTCTACCCTCAGGTGCCTTGGATAATACCTTGACTCCCTTTTCTTTGTGGCAGCCCCTGAGATATTGGAACACTGCTGTCATGTCTCCCCTAGTCCTTCTTTTTATTAAACTAGACATGCCCAGTTCCTGCAACCATTCTTCATATGTTTTAGTCTCCAGTCCCCTAATCATCTTCTGGAGAACCGGTAGCAGAAATTTTGAGTAGTTTGGAGAACCGGCAAATGCCATCTCTGGCTGGCCCCAGAGTGCGGTGGGAATGGAGATTTTGAGGTATCCTTCCCCTAGAGTGGAGGAGGAAAGTGGATTTTGCGGTATCCTTCCCCTAGAGTGGAGTGGGAATTGAGATTTTGCAGTATCCTTCCCCTGCCATGCACACCTAGCTACGCCCACAGAACCGGTAGTAAAAAAAATTACATTTCACCATTGAACCAAGAGAAAGCAAGCAAGTTGACAGCTTGTCTCAAAGATAGGGCAATTTGGCCCAGCTGGGGCGAAGCCTTTCAGTTCACTCAAAGACACTTCATCTTTTAATACAACGGAGGCTGAGAAATGCCTCTTCCAGTCTCCAAAGATTCTGCATTTACACCCATCTACTATTAAAGAGTCCTTAGGGGTACCTGTGTAGATCTTGCTTTCTGGATCTCACCCAGCTACAGGGGGCCTTGATGTAATCCTACTGAGAAGACTTCATCAGGCCTGGCTTGTTAAAAGAAATAGCTAGGAACCCCTAAATCTGATATTTGAGCCAGGCAGCCCACACCCTTGAAAAGCAGCCTTCCTCATTTGTTTCAGCTCCTTTTGTGTTATTCTGATTGGGTCCTAGTACAGTAAAGATGTCATCCAGCAGTGGTGGGTTGCAGGTGGTACGCCCCGGTATGGGCTTACCGGAGCCTGCCCAGAGCACACGGATACCATTCCGGTATGGTGCTCCGGAGGGCCCACCTGCCCACCCTCGCGTCTTACCTGTCCTTTATGCCTTTGGTGCTTCTGCGCATGCGCATGGTGTGTATGCACTTGCGTGACACTCCGCCAAGCAGCTGGAGCGTTGCGGAGGCTTGTTGAAGCATCACAGGAAAGTACGATCCATACTGCGCACATGCATGTGGGTGACGCCGGGGAATGGAATCCGGGACCCACCACTGTCATCCAGCTACAGATTTGTTTTGATTTGCGGGATCGTATCCTGCCCCATACATCCCTTGGGCCGATTCGCTCCCACAGAGAGGGACTTCTCCGAGTGCTGTCCGCTAGGCAATGCCAGCGGGTGACGCCCAGGGGAAGGGCCTTCTCTGTGATGGGCCCGACCCTTTGGAACGACCTACCCCCCGATATTAGAACTACTATGGACCTCTGCTCCTTCCGCCTAAAAGTAAAGACCTATCTGTTCCATCAGGCCGGCTTGGCCTAATCTATACTCCTCGCCCCAGTCTGTAGCTTAAATTGTTTAATCAGGTTTTAATGGGATACAGTTTTAATGTTTTATAAATTTTAGTATAGGGTTAATGATTTAATTTGGTTTTAATTATGTATGTATTGTTATGTTTTTAGATGTTCTTAATTTTCTTGTACGCCGCCCCGAATCCTTTCGGGGAGAGGGAGCGGTTTAGAAATTTAATAAATTATTATTATTATTATTATTATTATTATTATTATTATTATTATTATTATTAATAATAATAATAATAATAATAATAATAATAATAATAATAATAATAATAATAATAATAATAATAATAATAATAATAATAATAATAATAATAATAATAATAATAATAATAATAATAATAATTTTGGGCTCGCCAGTGTAGCAATTCTCAGCAGGCGAAAGCCTGGATGAAATATTCCAGTTCAGCTTCAGCATCCTAACGTTTTAGAAAGACGGCATTTCATTCAAAGCCACCAGATGAGAAACTAAACCAAACGCCGTTAACCTTGATCACCGCTGGGAGATCTTAATGTGTTTATAATGGCAGGCAAGTATGGCTAACCTTTGGTGCTGGCAGAGAAATGACTCATCCTGCCCTCACCCCGGTGGTCAGCGCATGGCGCTCTAACCATGCTGAATAGCGTCCTTGGGCACAGGCAGGTCCAGTTTTGATCTCTGGTAATTTAGCTATGGCGCTAACCTGTCATCCATCTGCCTCTTTTAACTGCTCACTCCGCTTCGCCCTGACCAACCTTTGCCCCTTGTCCACTTGCTGTTGAATTGCGTGCCCTCCTCAAAGGAAGAAACCCTCCCCCCCCCAGTGAAAAGCGCTTGCCCTGCTTATAAAGGTCTGCCAGGGACGACATTTCCCTATGCAGGAAATGGAGGCAAAGAAAGACGATACATCCAGCAAGCAGAGGGAAAAATATCTTCTCCCCACCCCCACTTTCACTTCCTATTCCATTAGGTGGAGGTTTTGAGTTTTTTGTTTTTGTGTAACTAGAAGCCAAAATGTATATTTGACTTTAAATTCAAATGTGCAATATGGGCCAGTGCCTCAGAGTTGGAACGAAGCAGCCCATCTGGGCAAGGAAACAAGGAATATTTCTCTTCAGCTTGGTCCAAAACCATCTTGATTTATTCAGTCTTCTGTACAGGGGAAAGGAGGGGAAAACACCACCTCCAAGGGCTTGGCAGCTTCAGTAGTAAAGCTTCTTTTGAACACCCAACACAATAAGCAGGTTACAATGGGAAGAGAGAGAAGGTTTGCAACACTCCAAAGATGCCTGAAAAGCGCCAGGGGAAACTAGCACTGACAGGCCAGGTTTTTGGCTCTAGGGTGGGTGGCTCGGCTCTGATCCTAGCCCAGTTTGGGATCACTCTGCCTTCCGATTCCCAGTTTCTGATCATAGGAGGCTCAAAAAAAAAGTTTATTCTTCACTTCCCAATCCAAGAAGAGCTCTATTCTCTTCATTGAGGGAAAGTCATTTGGTGGTTGTTGCTATGGGCAAACGCTACTTGGCATCCAGGGGTGGGCTGCTATGGGTTCGCCTGGGTTTGGGAGAACCTGTAGCTGACATTATGGCTGGTTTGGAGAACCTCTAAATCCCACCCCTGGCTGGCCCCGCCTCATACATCCCACCCTGCCCCTCGCAGGAGTCTCCACTTGGCCCGACTTGGATGCGAGGTAAGTGCAGGGCCCACACAGAGGCTCAGGAAGGGGGAAATGGGGCCGTTTCCAGCCTCCAGAGTGCCTCCGGAGCCTGGGGAAGACAGTTTTCCCCCTCCCAGAGGCTCGAGGAAAGTCTCCAGAGCCTAGGGAAGGCGAAAACAGCCCCCTCCCTCTGCCATGGTGCAGGAGGCCAGCTAGGCCATGCCCACCATGGCCACGCCCACCCAGCAGCTGGGAAGAGAACCCATTGCTAAAATTTCCCCTGTTGGCATCTATTTTAAATGGGGAACGAGCCCACTTTTATCCACACAGTCTGGGGAATATTCAATGGACTTCAAATCATGCGATGATCTGCAGTTAGATTTTTTTTTCCCTTTTGTAAATAACCATGTCTTCAGATATCACAGAAATAATTTCCACAAATCAGGCTCCCATCAGCTGACTCTGCAAGCTTCCAAAATGATTCTGGGATTATGAAAGGAGACTTCTGCTGATATGAGAAACCTCACCATATAATTTGTTGCTTAAGAAAAAGTCATGCATTTCCTTTAGCAGATCCTAAAGCATATATCATGACTCTTCATTTTAAACAATGAAGCCACCATTTCACACGGGGAACTCCGCAGCTGCAGGATAAAAGATGGGAGAAATTGTATATCACCCTGAGAGTCCCTACTCTAGATGACTAATAAATTCAAGCTCAGAAGCAAAAAAAAAAAAGCTAAGCGTTTGAGTAATCAGAAATTGTGGTCAACTATCTGGCTCAGGAAAAGCTGCCTCAACTTTCCATCAGGCCCACTGTCAAAAGAACTAGGCCCAAAGAAATATACACATTAAACGGGATCAAATTTGCTGACATACTACTGCAGAACAATATAACAAATAGATTTAGAGGCCATGTGAGATCCATCTGAAGATATGCGGATATGAATTGAAGCACCAGCAAATCTTTTTCCAGGGCAACATCACTTCTAAAGCTGCGAAAGAAACAAGCTACAGTGCAGCCAAAGGCCTCTTGAACATATCTGCTTCTCTGCAACCATTAATAGAATAGCAAACCCTATTTTATTACACCTGCTTGAGGCTATATAATCTCACTGCGTGTCAGTTCTGGGACCAAGATGACAAAACAGTTGTATATAAGGCCAGGACACATGTTGAAGTTAAACATGTTGAGCCTGAGGATTGGTAGAATCAAGGACCAATAAAAATTCAGGAAGCAGTCTATTGGTCCAGTTACCAGTTCCTGAAAAATAGTCCTTTTAAATCAGGTCTACCTCCACAATGAGGAATCAGTTGAAGGCAGTTACAACTGTTGGAGAGAATTCTTCCTCAAACCTGACCAGACTAGGTGGCTCAGTGGCTAAGGGACTGAGCTTGTTGATCAGAAAGGTCGGCAGTTCAGCGGTTTGAATCCCTAGTGCAGATCTCCTGCTTGTGCAGGGGGTTAGACTAGATGACCTCCAAGGTCCCTTCCAACTCTGTTACTGTTTACTGACTTCCTAATGATTCTACATTGATTAGGAGGTCTACTTTGCCACTGAGGAGAACCTTCTACCCCTTCCTTCCTGGTTCTGGTCGGTATTTCAGCATTGTCAAAAGGATACAGACATGCATTAACAATGCCTGGTGATTCATTTTGTGGTCCTCGGCTCATGAAAATCAGGCTCAGAGCAGAGGCATCCGAGAACTTCCTAGCAAACTTTAGGGCTTTTGAAGCCAGATACTTCCCCAGGATATCCAAGCCTGAACATTTAGAGACACTTGTGATGAAGACTTCTCTGTTTGAGGCATAACAGAGGCTGAGTCATTGCAAAGAGAATGTCTGTTTTAATTAGAATTGTAAATCTCTGATGGAAAAGCATTTCCATAATTTAATGTCTTTTACACTGATTTAGCAGCATCTAGACTGGAAATCACGATGTTCCCAAGATCTCATTCCACAACAGACACCTAACGCTGAGAGCTGGTTTTTCAAGGTGCTGAATTAAGGCAGGGGAGACCTAGGTTTCAGTCCACCATCAGTTATAGAAATGCAGTGAGTGCTCTTGGGCCAGTCATTGTCCCTTAAATCTACTTGCCTCAGAAGACAATTGAGGGAGAATTAGAAAACTGCTATTATATGAAGAAAATATTTGTAGCTTAGTGTTGAACTGTGAAATTCACTTACCTTTGCTACAGGTTTGGTAGCAATGTGAGCCCCCACACATATGCAGGACCTTCTGCGCATGCGCAGAGTGTCAAAATGACATCTGGGCGGGTGGGTGGAGCCTACTACCAAGTGCACTTGGCAAGTGAGGAAGCGAATAGTGAGGGGAGGAATCTACTGTGCCACAATTTAGATTAGCTAGAAAGCAGAAAATCCTATTTTCTAGGTAATATAAATTGCATAGCACAACCGATCGTCTGAAAAACAGGTTTGCCCGAACCGGTAGCATTTTTTAAACTACCAGTTCAGGTGAATAGCTAGCATCATTGCTATCAGTTTGGGCGACCCCTGAACTGTGGGGTTCTTGGTGCTGTCCAGCTTGGCTGTTTTCTTGCAAACGTTTCATTACCAATCCAGGTAACATCATCAATGCCACTAAATAGAGTACTGATACAATAGCATTTCTGTGTGTATATTGCTTTTTGACCATGAAAGAACAGCATGATAGACATTTAATAAAGAAAATAAATGAAATAAAGCAGAGGTCCCCAACCCTCAGTCAGTGTCCCACTACCAGCCCTTGAGTCTTTTGGAACCAGGCCATGAAAATGGTGGGTGAGCACACACATCACCCATGCAAGCAGTGGGCAAGTGTAAGCACCCACATTCCAGAGGTGGGTTGCTGCCAGTTCGGACCAGATCAGCTGAACCAGTAGTAGCGGCGGTGGGAGGCTCCACCCACCCACCCACCCAGATGCTTCTGCGCATGCACAGAAGCGTCACACACTTGTGCAAGCATGCACGGGAGCACACCCGAACCAGCAGTGAAAAAAATAGCAACCCACCTCTGACATACTCTCGTTGCATAGGTGACGGGCACACGTGTCTTCCACCCTCCCAAATAGAGCTGTGTGCATGGAGCCATCCTCCCCCGCTCACCAGTCTACAAAGGTTGGGGAACTCTGAAGTAAAGCTTAAATGCCAGCATTAAACCCTAACCCAACAAACAGCCAGCAATGTTTTAGTAGCCAACACAATCGGTATTGTTTGATCCAGTTTCCTGGCAACTGGTGCCAGGCCTTCGGCTTATTCAGTGGCACAATTTCTAGTCTTCATTGTTGTTTTAGAAACAGGTCTGAAACATGCCAGCATCATCTTCACAAAGCTGCTTTGTTCAAGGGAGTGTTGTTTTTTTTAATGCGCCTTTACAATAATTGGAGTTGGGTTAATAGGCAAATATACCTGCAACTGATTTCAATTTTCCAATTTGCTTTCTTAATGTAATTTTTCTCTCCCTCTCACTTCAAACAATCATTATTATTACTTTAATTGACTAGATTCAATACTAGAAAATCTAATAAAGCTATTGTAGAAAACAGTGCTGAATTGAAATGATGCCATAATCAAGGTTGATTTGCAATTAGAAAGTGGTCTCTTTTGGATACTCCCTGAACTGGTCCCTTCTGATATTCATTTATCTTGACGGACTCCTAACAAATAACATTTGCAATCGCAGAGGGGGAGGATGGAGGTAAATTAGATGGTTAGTGCCCTTCTGCAGCATGTGAACACAGCCAGAATTATTTGCATAGGGAAGGTTTTTAAACGGACAGGCAGGTGTGATGTGGAAAGAAACCACACAAAGGGAAGGGAAATGGAGAAATAAAGGAAGCAGCTTCCTGAATGTAGGAGGGGGAAGGCAGGAGAAGCTGAGAGTGATGAAAATCTGTGGAGGCACAGGCGCCATCTGCTGGACGCAGAGATTTCCAGCACACTTAAACGATACTTGTTTATGCCCTCTGACATAAATCATATTTTTCTTCCTATTGTAGAAACAGCTACATATTTTATCACTGCCAAATGTATTCTGACATATTCAGACACCATTCTGTGAACAAAGGCACGCGTTGCCAGTATACAATGGTGCAAAAAAGATTCCTCTGGATTTCCATGTCTGTGTGTCTGTGTGACCATGCATGCCTGTTTCTGTGTATCTATATACACCTATAGATCTTGCGTGCTCATGTAATTCTAAAGTAGAAACAAAGGATATTGCACATCCATTGTTGAGAGGGAGGGAGGGAGGGAGGGAGCTGCAACAACTGTGTGGACACCAGGTTCAAGAGCTCTGTTACACATTCAGTAAATACTGAAAGAGAAGAGAGGTAGGATTCATTAGACTGACATCCATGCATCCATCTAAAGACCTATTAAAAGCCTACACCAGAGGGGGGATTCAGCAGGTTCTGACCATTTCGGGAGAACAGGTAGCGGAAGTTTTGAGTAGTTCGGAGAACCAGTAAACACCACCTCTGGCTGGCCCCGCCCCCATCTATTGCCTGCTTCCCAAGTCCCAGCTGATCAGGAGGGAATGGAGATTTTGCAGTATCCTTCCCCTGCCATGCCTACTAAGCCACACCCACCAAGCCATGCCCACAGAATCAGTAGTAAAAAAATTTGAATCCCACCACTGTATCATACATACACACTACCATCACTCTTTCCAAACACTTTCCAAACATGCTTATGTAAGAGGCTCAAAGGGGCTTGCATTCACATTTGTTTAAACAGAAGCAGAGCTAAGCATGATCCAGGAGTATCGCCTTATCAAATCGTAATGTTACTCATTTTCAAGCAGATGTTAGGAGACCTTCAGACCTTCTACCTAACACATGGAGGCTGGAAAGCAGAAAGGATCGGATTGTGCCTGGTTCTCCCCGTTCTGAATTCTCCGCTTGTTTAGCAAATGTCCAAATGGGATTTCATATACTGTCCCATGTTGCGTTTAAGCAACCACTCAGGTTGAGTTACTAGTTGATCGTTTAGATTAGCCTCTTTCACATCTACAAGAAATGGGCATGTTTAGCCTGGGAAGACTGAGAAGACTGAGAAGACTGGGAACAAGATTTTAAATACTTGAATGCATGTCACACAGAAAAAGGTGATTCCAGCACTTGAAATGACAGCTTGAAGTTATAGGGAAAGTAGATTCTGGTTGAATTATTATTATTTTTTAAAGCCTTTATAATGGTGGAGCAGTCAAAGGGCCCAACTTCCCCCTTGTGCAACCAGCAACTGGACTTGTACACTGAAGAAGGAATGGAGCAACCAGTTTTCAGTCCTTCAAAGAGGTCCAGAAGTGCTGCGATTGACAGCACTGAAAACTGCTGACAGAACTAGCAGAACAAGAATGGTGGTATTTCCATTAGCCACCACCACTCATCCATCCAAGGAGGGCAGAGATCGATGTCAAGGCCCCTCATGTGTGGGGTGCCAGAGGGGTCGGTCCTCTCACCCCTCCTGTTCAACATTTATATGAAGCCACTGGGTGAGATCATCCGTGGTTTTGGGGTAGAGTTCCATCAGTATGCTGACGACATCCAGCTGTACATCTCTACCCCTGACCACCCCAACGATGCCGTCGAAGTGATGTCCCGGTGCTTGGAAGCCGTGCGAGTCTGGATGGGGAGGAACAGGCTTCGACTCAACCCGTCCAAGAACGAGTGGCTGTGGTTTCCGGCGCCACGATATAGCCAGTTGGTTCCATCTCTGGCTATCGGGGGCGAGTCATTAGCTCCCGCGGAGAGGGCCCGCAACTTAGGTGTCCTCCTGGATTCTCGGCTGTCCTTGGATGACCATTTGACAGCCGTGGCCAGGGGGGCCTCTCATCAGGTTTACCTGATATGCCAGTTGCGCCCCTTTCTAGATTGTGGCACCCTACGCACAGTCACTCAAGCCCTCGTCATCTCTTGCCTGGACTATTGTAATGCTCTCTACATGGGGCTTCCCTTGAGGTGCACTCGGAGGCTCCAGCTAGTTCAGAATGCGGCCGCATGGGGGATTTCGGGAGTCTCGAGATATTCCCATATAACACCCCTCCTGCACGAGCTGCACTGGCTGCCTGTGGCCTTCAGAGTGCTCTTCAAGGTGTTAGTAACCATCTTTAAAGCGCTCCATGGCATGGGACCTGGTTACTTGCGGGACCACCTCCTACCACATACTTCCCTTTGACCTGTCCGCTCCCACAGGGAGGGCCTCCTCAGGGTGCCGTCTGCCGGACAATGCCGGCTGGCGACTCCCAGGGGGAGAGCCTTCTCTGTGGCAGCCCATGCCCTCTGGAATGACCTGCCCCCCAACCTTCATACAATCACGGACCTGCGCCTCTTCTGCCGGGCATTAAAAATGCACTTATTTCATGTGGCCAGCCTGGCATAGTTTTAAATGTGATTTTAGTAAGGGTTCTTAATTACAATTTTAGCACGGGTTTTCAAATTTAATCTATTTTTAATATTTTTACTGTATTTATTGTTGTTGTTTTATCATTTCCTGTGCACCGCCCTGAGTCCCGTCAGGGAGATTGGGCGGTATACAATATAATAAATAAATAAATAAATAAATAAATAAATAAATAAATAAATAATAATAATAATAATAATAATAATAATAATAATAATAATAATAATAATAATAATAATAATAATAATAATAATAATAATAATAATAATAATAATAATAATAATAATAATAATAATAAAACCATCCAGTGCATATATATATATTGTTATTTCTGATAGCTCTTAATGGACGTTTGCTGTTTAAGATTGAAAGATGAGGTTTTATTATTTGCCAATAGATAAAAGATGAGACATGGGATGAAGACATTTTTAATATTAGAGAAGATGTTGAGTTACTGAAAATGCTTGTCTGTACTTGTTTTGATGAAGGGAGAGGTCATTTCTTTCCATATTTGTTTTGTTGTGGTAGCTCTTTTCCCTTTTTTATATATTTTCTCTTTTTCTCCTCCCCCCTTTTTCCCTTCAAACTTTCTCTTTTTTCTCTTTTTATATTGTTCATAGTTTGTATTAGTTTTTTTATCTTTGTACTTTTAAACTGTACTAAAAAATATGTAAAAATGAATCTGTTCTGAATCTAGTTATTCCTCCAATACATTCTTTATAATCGTCCCCAAAGAAGAAGAGATTGAAGATAGGGCAGTAGTTAACAGCAACAATAGCACTTAGACATATACCACTTCACAGTGCTTTACATCCCTCTCTAAGTGATTTACAGAGTCAGCATATTGCCCCCAACAATCTGGGTCCTCGTTTTACTGACCTCGGAAGGATGGAAGGCTGAGTGAACCTTGACTGGGTCAGGATCGAACTCCTGGCTGTGGGCAAAGTTAGTCTGCAATACCACATTCTATGCCACCATGGCTCCTTACCTATTCAAATTGGATCCAAGACTGACCTGTTGAGCAATGGGCAGATCAAGAGGACTTTAAGAATGGCTAGGATCCACTTCCTCCTTGACCAAACTGGTAGAACAGAGGTAATTCCACATTAGCAAAACAAATATCATAAAGAACTCTGTCCACTCACCTTTGTCATCTCCTTAGAGGTGGCAAAAGTCCACCTCTCTTGTGCGTTAGAGTGAATGCAAAGTATTTCACTAACAAATGTTTGGCTAAATCAGGGGTAGTCAACCTTTTTACACCTACCACCCACTTTTCTATCTCTGTTAGTAGTAAAATTTTCTAACCGCCCAGTAATGGTGATTTATAAAGTAGGTAGGTCAATTAAATTTAAAAAAGGAAAGTGCTTCAGTATAGGACAAAACCCCTACCGCCCATCATGAAAGCTGGAACGCCCACTAGTGGGAGGTAGGGACAGGTTGACTACCACTGGGCTAAATGTTACTAATGGGTTGGGATCTAGGCAGATTACTAATTGTCATAATTACGTGATCTGGAATCCAAATTTATCCAGCTCCAGCTTTAACATTTTGCTTCTGTTATAAATGGCTCATCATTTCCCCCTTGATATTATTTTTTGGTTCAAGACACAAAACAAGGGTCTACAGATAAAAAAGCTTACTGGGTTGGTGTAAGCTAAACCACTTATTGTTTATCATAGTTTGTTGAGTAAACTACAATGGATGGGTTCGTTTATTGTGCTGAACAAGAAACAAACAAGCCACATTTATCACATGTACTCTGGCATTAAAAAACCAAGAGAAATTCTATTCATTTCATAAGGCAAAATCAGTGGTTTCCAGCCCTGTCTGCTGGAAATAAGAAACTCTTAGAGTCTCATTCATGTGCCAGCTGGAAACCATTAAGCCCTTCAGAAAAACCTGAAAGATGGGAAACAGTGATTGAGGTCCTCTAGGATCCACTGAGAAAGTGATGTACCTCCTGCTGGCTGAGGCCTTGGAGTTACAGTCCAAAGTCAACTGGAGGATTCCTGGCTGGGAGAAGCCAGTGTACATCACAATGCTAGCTTTGAGATGTTCACTCAGTCAGTTCATAATTTGCTAACTCTATTCTCCTTGGGGCCTCTAAAAACAATAAGCAAGCCCACCTAGCCAATAAACACTTGCACACACTACTCAGTGGTTCTGCAGGACATCTGCCACAAATATCGTTTAACAAGCCAGCAGTAATCACGAATCCCTTTAGGCTTCAATTTCATTTCTAAAGCACGTCTGTTCTTTGCTAGTTTAGACGATGTATTCCGCTATCATGCCTGGCAAAGCTGAAAACATGAAACAGCCTCGGACACCATGTGTGTTTCTCCTGTCAACTTAGGAATTCGAGTTTCTTCTTTCTACAGAGGCAAGTGCTAACTCTGGCCTGGATGAATATATTTCTGTTCCTCTCCCTGGGATTGCAAGCTCATCCCCATAGGCAGGACGGCTCGTTTTGCATGCCAGTTTTCTTGAGGAACCTTTTTCTCCAATCTTGGCAGTTATTCATGATGCCATCTGTCTCTGTCTCTCTCTCTTTCTCTCCCTCTTTCCCTCTCAGCTTAGAAATGGGTTCACACACCAGGCAGGTTGTTTCTACAGAACCTTCTGCTGGTCCAGGCGCTCTTTTAAAAAGGGAAAGTTGATGGAGGAACATTGCCAGCCCCTCAACCTTCTCACTCCATTTGCATGTGATTTGGGACCGAGGGAGAACAGCGAATGAGACCAAGGGAATGAGGTAAACTCCATCACCAGATGAAAGGGAGTTCATTCAGTTCCTGGCAGCAATGACCATCCCCGGCCATATGTTCTGTTCTGAAAAATTGTTAACTCCTGAAAAGGTATCAGACACTTTAAACGAAGATACTGTCGAGGAAGAAAAGAATGCATTTCTTATGCTAATACATATTCATGCATCATTTAAACCCTAGGCAGGATGTTCAGCAATCCCTATTTTGCAACTGCACCACAAATGAAAATACGATGCTCTAGGAAATAGTAATGGGAGGACCGAAATGGCAGCCAAAGGCCCATCTGTTCTGATATGTTATTAACAGGAATCAAAAGTAAGACTCAAATAGCAGAAGCTCTGTTCCTCCTTAAGGTGAACATTTCTGCCAGCAAAGAAGAAAGCCACATTCCCCTGATGAGCGCACAGCAAATGCAGAGACACTGAAAATACCCGTGTGGCGGCTACTCGTGCTGATTTGATCAAAGACAACGGCGGAAATGAGACTTGGATGTTGATGGGTATCCAGACTTGGTAGATGTAGAGAGGACTCAAATTCCCTCTAAAGTTTCTCCTTTGTGGAGAAAACTTTTAATGGGGAAATAAAAGACAGAAATGGAACGGTACCGTATGTGGATAAATTCTCATGAGCAAACATGGGTGGACGGAAGGAACAAAAAAGATCCATACAGTTAGCAACCAATCTATAGCTAGAAAATGCCAGCCCTCAATGCAACCCTTAATAAAAGCATTCATGTTTTAGATGCCATGCTAGCTGTTAGGGGGGGAAATGGTTTCTTTTATTGTCACCTTTTTAAAATCACAGCCTTTATATTCCCAAGCCTTTCCCCAGAAACCTCTTTGTTTAATACAACCAGAATCTAAAATCTGTCTTAAAACCAATGTATAACCTTTAAAATACTTGGAAGAAATTACTATTATTTTGTGTTGGAACAAATATCTTTTATTATTTGATTTGGTTTTATATTTATTTTATTATTATTTTAGTGGTTATTTAAACATGAACTATATATAAGCCCCAGACATTTTGAAATGCAAATTCAAGATGATAAGACACCCAGTTAGGGGTAACCCAATAGGAGTTACTAAAGGAGATTAAGAACTTTGCAGAGAATCTGTATACATTCTTTGTATCTGGCAAAGATATAGGATGTGACAAGAATAGGGGTAGCAAGAAATGATGTTTTAAATCATTTTGATTACTGAAAACAAACAAATCATTAGATAACTGAAAATGAACAAATTACTAAATCTTACTCTCCATTGGGGAGTTTTTAAAGAATTCAAATATGAAATGCCTTATCGTCTGACAGAGGATTCAACCAGTTTACACAATGATGTGAAAAATGCAATGTGGATTTTACACATGCACCCAGAGGAATCCAGGAAATTAAAACCTGAATTAGTTTAATACATATCGTATTATTGATAATCAGAAACTTTGTGTCAAAGTGTGACCAACATTACTAGGTATTGTAGTAGGTATCATATATTGAATTGAATATGCGTATATAGTACTCCAGGTTAATTTGTATGAAGGGAGGAATGGTTATGTATAAAAGATGGATACAACAGACTATAAAGGAGAAAGGAAATGGAGGATCTCATTGTATGTATCATCATCAGAATGGAGAAACCCTATGATGCAATAAAGGATAATTCTCAAAAACAAAATATGCTTCTCCAAACACAAAAATGGTTCTCGGAATGAGAGGTGGGTTCTGGATGAAAAGGGACTAGGCTCTGTGTGAAGGTTATCAGTCTTTGATTGACCAAGCTTTGCCAAATGTTATCAAAATATTTAGGAAGTGTAGAATCTTGGAGCCAGTGCATAGAACAAGGTTTATCAAGCATGGTGAATCCACTACTTTACTTCTTCTGGAACTCAAAGTAGCTGCTCAGTTCCGAGGTGGTATTCAGCAGGTTCTGACCAGTTCTGGAGAACCGGTAGCGGAAATTTTGAGTGGTTCGGAGAACAGGTAAATACCACCTTTGACTGGCTCCGCCCCATCTATTCTCTGCCTTCCGAGTCCCAGCAGATTGGGAGGGAATGGGGATTTTGCAGTCACCTTGTCCTGGAGTGGGGTGGGAATGGAGATTTTACAGTATCCTTCCCCTGCCACGCCCACCTAGCCACACCCACAGAACTGGTAGTAAAAAAATTTGAATCCCACCACTGGCCCAGTTTGACTTTGAATGGGTAGCCAGGTGTGAGTGCATTGGTGTGCCTGTGAGTGAAACAGGGAATTCAGAAAATGAATAAAGTTATAAACCTGCATTGATTTCTACATATCCCAAGTCTCTTGATAAATGAAAAACAAGGAGCACTGCAGGTGTTATAAAGACCCACTTAATTAGTCTTGCTGTGACATCATTGGCACAGCCTCCAGGATCCAAGACCAGGCAATGGAACAAATTAAGGAGATAAGAATATCTAAATATAAAGAAGCAACAGGGACAGTGTGGTTTAATTTGTACAGAAATTATCTGGAGTTATTTAGGGTGATAAAAACAAAAAAATACTGTGGACTCCAAAAGGATTTCTTTGAAATGACAATGGACATTAAAGTGGAAAGCGCCATTGAGATTTACAGGACGTGCTTACTTACCAACTGTATCATTTAACAACCATTTAACCAACTTATGATGGTGTAAAAAATTGCTTTGCAACCATTTATGTCTGTCACAGTGCCCCACACTCACCTGATAGCTATTTGGGTGTTTCACAACTAGCTTCTGAAAAGCAATGTTAATGGAGAACGCAGAAGAAAAATTCATTTCAAGGCCATGGGATGTCTCACTTAATTAATGGGAAGTGAGGTCATAAACCTTTCAAGGTCACATCTTTTTCGGCTTAGTGAGTGTGGTGCTTAGCAATAGAGCTGCTGATCCCAATTCTGGCCACTAAATGAGGACTACCCATAATAAATGAAAATAGAATCTTGATGGATCCATGGTGGCTCAGTGGTTAGAGTGCAGTACTGCAGGCTACTTCTGCTGATCACTGGCTGCCAGCAGTTTGGTAGATCGAATCTCAGCAGGCTCAAGATTGACTCAGCCTTCCATCCTACTGAGGTGGGTAAAATGAGGACCCAGATTGTTGGGGAAAATATTCTGATTCTGTAAGGGCTGTAAAGTACTATGAAGCAGTGTATAAGTCTAAGTGCTATTTATTGTTATTATGTGCCATCAAGTCATTGTCAACTCTTAACAACCTTTTTTTTTATCCTCCATGATTTTTCCACGAGTTTTCTCAATGATGATCTATCCCTAACCTAATTTTTCAGGTCTTTTAACAATGCATGCATTGCCTCTGTAACTTAGTCCATGCACCTTCCTGCTGGTCATCCTCTTCTCTTTCCTTTCACCTTTTCCAGCATCACAGCCTTCTCCAGAGAGATGAGTCTTTGCATCATGTGTCAACTAGGATAATTTGAAGTGTCCAAAGTAGGTCATTTGTGCCTCGAGTGAGAACTCTGGGTTGATATGCTCAGTGATCCATTTGTTTGCTTTCTTGACTTTCCATTGTATTTTCAGGAGTCTTCTCCAACATCAAAGTGCCAATGGTCTTTATTCATTAATAATTCAGATTTTGACCAATTTACCTTTAAACCTGTCATTTCTTCAAATTCTATCAAATGTTTATTTATCCTCTTTAAATCTTTCTCTATATCTTTCAAAATAATCAAAGTGTCATCCGCATACAAATTTATCTTATATCCCTTGTAACCTTCCAACTCTTCATCTGCTTCTATCAATTTAATCAAAACCTCCATAACTAACAAAAATAATGTTGGAGACAAGGGACACCCTTGTCTCGTGCCTGCTTCCAATTTAATCTCTTCCGTCATTGTTCCATTCACCTTTACCTTTGCACTACTTTTTTGATACAGTTTTGAAATAACATGTATAAATTTATTACCGAAGCCTAATGCCTCGATAATTACTTTTATAGTATCCCATTGTACAGAATCAAAAGCTTTAAAAATATCTAACGATATTATACCTAATTCATCTCCATTATTCTCTGCTACATCTATAATATTCAATACTCTTCTAATTATATCACTCATATATCTACCTTTAACAAACCCTACTTGATTATAACTTATATATTTGTCTATAAAACTATTTAATCTATTACTTATAATAGCTGTAAATATTTTAGCATCTTGGTTGATTAAAGAAATAGGTCGATAGGACTCGATCCTCTCAAGATCTTTATCCGGTTTAGGAATTATAGATATTACTGTCTTATTCCATGACATCGGGACTTCTCCACCATGTAAAATTCCATTAAATAATTTTTGCAGTTTTGGTATTATTAGTTCTTTAAAATCTTTATAAAATTCAGCAGGTAATCCATCTTCTCCTGGGGTCTTCCCTAATTTTAACTCTTGTATTATTTCGTTGATTTCCTCCTGTGTTATATCTCTTTCCATCAAATCTTTGTATGTTTGATCTATTTTCATACCATATTTTCCAAGATGATTCTTCAATTTTTCTAAATCAATTGATTTCTTTAAATATAATTTTTGAAAAAAATTCCTAGCTACTTCACATTTCTCCAATCTCTTATAACACCTTGTACCTTTTTCATCTATCAGAGAACCAATTTCTCTCTTTTGAGTTTTATTTTTCGCCATCTTTGCCAATAACCTAGAATTTTTATTACTAAATTCAAAAAAATCCCTATTCAAATATCTTAAATTTTTTTTAACCAATTCAATATCTTCTTCTATCAATTTAGTTTTTAGTAAGGTCAATTCCTCCAAACATTTTTTATCTTTCGTAAGTGAGAATTGGTTCTCCAATATCTTAATTTGTCTTGTATCCTGATCAATTTTAGCTTTGTATTCTCTATATTTCCTGCTTGACAATTTAATACTTTCTCCTCTAAATATAGCTTTCATGGTATCCCAAACAATTTCAAATTTAACCTCTTCATTATCATTCAATTCCCAACTTTCCTTCCATTTTTTGAATATCCATATTTTATCCTCCTCCCTTTTGTACAATTTTTCATCATATCTCCAACCTCTTTCCTTTTTCTCAAAATTAAAATCTATTTCCATCATAACTTCTGCATGATCAGAATCCTTAAAAATTCCCACATCTATTCTATCTACTTTATTCAGCAAATCTTTAGAAACAAAAATATAATCAATCCTTGAATAAGTATTATGTACCTTAGAACAAAAGGTATACACCCTTTCAGAGCCTTTCAACTCTCTCCAAACATCTGCCACACTGTTTTGAAACATCCATTTATTTAAAATTTCCCCTTTATTTGTTTGTCTAAAGCGGGTGGGATTATTACTATCAATTCTATCCCTAATTAGGTTAAAATCTCCCGCCACAATTACTTTCCCTTCACTTTCTGTTTCCAAAATCTTAGTAATTTTATCCAAAAATCCCTTTTGTTTTTCATTCGGTAGATATAAATTAACCAATGTCACTTTTTGCTCGTTAATATTCCCTATAATTATTAAATATCTGCCTTCCTCATCTCTAATTACTTGTTTTTTTTCAAAGTATACCCTATTTGATATCAATATCGCAACTCCTCTAGCTTTGGAAGTCCCAAAAGATTTTTCATAAATTTGCATACCTTTAATATTCATTCTATTAAAATCCTCAGATTTTTGATGAGTTTCCTGCAAAAATAATATATCTGGAGAATCCCTTTTAAATTTAAGTTCCAATCTTTTCCTTTTTATATGATTTCCTGTACCCTTCACGTTCCATGTCATTATTTTTATAAACCGCATTTAAGCGGTAACTTTTTTAATCCTGACCCCTCCTCTTCCTTTATGTGCACACCCAACACCAAACAAAAAAGACATACAAAAACATAAAACTCCACAAACAGTATATAACAAACAACATAAACATAAAACTCAAATATCAGACACAACAACCACAACAAATAACAAGCAATCTTCATCCCCCACATCCTCAGTCAGATATTGCCTCTATATAAAGAGTGTGGGGGAGTGGGACATGCCGATGGTCGGGTCACCTCTTCGGGCTGTTCTTTAAATTCCACTTTCAAAAAAAGAAGACAACACTGGCTTCGCCCCGGACTCAGCTTCCTGCTTTTTACTAAGATCCTCCATCTTGTCTGGCGTTCGTTCGGTATCTTCACGAATTTTCTTATACTCAGAAACTGCCGGGGAAATTTCTTTTCTCTTTAAACTCTTGGGATCCTGGCCGCCAATTGCACCTTTTTCTTCCAAAATTGAGGATTCCTCTTGTACTCCACCCATCTTAAGCATATAATCTTTAATTTCTACCAAATCTTCCTCTTTCTCAATCAGCCCAAGCTCCCGAATTAATCTTATTACGTCTGTTTCTGGGGTAATAGTATGCATCCTTCCTTTATAAAAAAATTTCAACTGCTGTAGTGGCCTCCAATTGTACTTAATATCATTGTCTCTCAAAACCTTTGTAACTGGTTTCAAATAATATCTCCAAGATCTGTCTTCCCTGGAAATATCCGGAAAAACTTGGATTTCTTTCTCCTCAAACTTAGGAACACCTTCCAGTTCCCTTATTTTTGCCATAACCTCTAGTTTATCTCCAAGGTTTGCAAATCTTACTAAAACATTTCTATTTGCTCCATTTTGTCTCTTATAACCAATTCTAAAAACACTTACTAGGTCTGCTGCTGTGTATTCAAATCCAAAATCATTCAACCATTTTAACACCCTCTGCTTCAAATCATCCGGTCTATTTTCTGGAATATTACGTATAACAATATTATATTTTCTAGCGTCCTCCTCCAAAAGACTAATTCTCTTGTCTTGCTGCTGATTTTTATAAAAAATTCCCTCTATTTTACGATCAATTTGTGCATCGTGTGCATGGATTTGTTCAATTTCATCTTTAATAAATTTCACCTCCACGTTTTGCTTTACAAAACTAACATTTAATTCACTTATCTGTTCTTTAGCTTTTTGAACTTCCAGTGTCAAATTCCCCACATGATCAGTGAGTGTAGTTAACTTTTCTCCAATTGTATTTAAGGCTCCGAAGATCCGTTCAAGTTCTGAGGGCTGTTGAGTCGTCATTTCAATTCAAAAAAGCTTTTCTTTATAAAAAAAAATATATTTCTTTGCCAAGAGGGTCTTTTGTGAAGAATAAGGGCAGTGTCCCAAATAAAATAAAGTTGAGCCGGCTTTTAATGCACCAAAGGAGCCAGAAAGAGAGATAGGAGGGCTTCCCCAGTTTATTTAACTTCTTAAGCCTCCATTTTAAATGTAATCCAAAAACTTGCTCGCTACATTCAGCTAACACAATCCACTTTAGAATAATTCAAAAGTTCAAAGGAGTTGTAATCCACATGCCATCAGCCAACTTCCTTCTTGGTCTTCAGCTTGTGTTTAAAGCCTTGTAGCGAGACAAAAAGCATGCAAATCCTGATATTTGCCAGAACAAAGGGTAGCCCCCCTCTTACCTCGGCCGTCTTGTTCAACCCTCTGCCTTCACGGAGAAACGAAACTTTGAAATTCGAGCAGTTCGGGTTGATCAATCACTTTGAAAAACAATTTACAAGTCACACCGACCTTCCAAAACACCTGTAAACATTTCCAGCTCCTAACGGCGCGTTTTAATCACTTTAATCCACATTTATTAAATAAAAAAAGCCCTGCGAGGTGGAGGAAACAACCTCTCTTTACACGAGCATCGCCACGCCCCAGAGTATGCAAGAACAATTTGGGATAAGAGCTAAGAACACATTGAAATACTTGGGGATAACACTTTCACTTAAAGTTAGAGAATTAAAAAAAATTAATTATGAGGTGATGTTGAAGGAAGTAGAGAAAAAGATAGATAAATATAAAGAGATAAAGTTGTCTTGGTTTGGTAGAATTGCAATGTGTAAAATGATGTTATTACCAAAGTTTAACTTTTTATTTGAGATGCTACCATTAAATTTGACAGAGAAAGATATAGAAGAATATCAGAAGAAATTAGATAAATTTTGTAATGGTGGGAAAAGACCAAGATTAATGAAGAAATTGTGGTATCAAAACCAAAAAGAGGGTGGATTGGGAATTCCCAATCTACTTAATTATTATCGGGCGTATAATATTAGAACTGTGATAAAAATACTTAAAGGTGGAGATGGTCATTGGGGAGATCTGGAGTTAAAAGATATTAAGAGATTTGGGTCTATATGGTTTTTAGATAGAACAAAAACAAAAAAGGCAATTAATAGTTATTGGCTAAAGGGGCTGAGCAAAACTTGGAATAAATTTGTTAAAAAACTGATTCCGGATATAACGTTTTTGGGAAAGACAACTGAAAGTTGGCCGATTAAAACTAATTTAAGTCGGAACAAAGTAATTGAGGATGAAAATATAGGAAATATAGTAGATTGGTTAAGAGCTTTAGGAACTGAAAGTAGGAAGAAAAAAGTAATTCAAAAATTGGAGTTAAATTGGTTTGAAAAAATACAGGTAGAAAAATGGACTATGAAAGTAAGGGGAATATGTAACATAGATAGAAGTAAAACTAAATTTGAAAGTTTAGTATCTCAAATTATTAAGGATGAAACTGGGTTAAAAGGACTCGTCAGTAAGATATACAAGATTATAAACTTTGATGGAAATCCACAAATGGTAATGAAAAGGAATTGGGAGGAAGACCTAAAGATTAAAATATCGGATTTGGATTGGAACGAGAATTGGAAGAGTCGGATTATGAGGACTTTATCTATAAGGATTAAAGAACATAATTTTAAGGTTGTTTGGAAATGGTACTGGACCCCATTAAGATTATCACTGATAGATAAAAAAATGAGTGATAAATGTTGGAGATGTAATACGGAATTGGGAACTTATGAACATATGTGGTATAAATGTGTGAAAATTAAAAAGTTTTGGCAGCAATTAAGAACGATGTGTGAAATGATGAAAAGAATAATAATATTGAGACCAGAAACTATATTGTTATTGATAATTAATGAACCAGAGTTAACAAAACATGAGAAAGAACTGATTAGAATTATGATTATAATGGGTAGAATTGTAATAGCAAGATATTGGAAAATAGAGGTAAATATTAAAATAGAAGAATGGTACTGTGAAATGTGGAAATTAGCCTTAAATGATAAAATGACGTGTGATATTAAATTTAGAGAGGGGGTTTATAAAAACGATATCTTTTGGAAGACTTGGAAGCCATTTGTGGACTATGCACTTGGAACTTTGGACGTCTCGACGCCTGTACCGAGGGAACGTGGATTTTGGAGATCCTAAAGATAATAGATGATACTTGAAACCAACTCTTCCTTTTGTTTTGTACAGCACTGGGTGATATATTGTAAAACAGTATAAAAATTTTAATTAAAAAAAAAAAGGAAAAAAAAAAGTGCCAATGGTCTTCCTCTCTTGCTTTTCCAAACACAGTATATATGTTTGATGGACTTGACCTTGTGGTGAATAGGCAATAGGAGCCTCAGGAAATAATGGTCTGAAAATGTTTACTTATACATGGTTGCTGGGGGGGAAAAGCATAGGACATCATTAGGAAAGGAACTGAAAATGTTTTATGCACAGAAGAATGTTGGTCTTCTAGTGACCGTATCTCTAAAAATACATTACAGAACTAGAAATGGAGCAGAAAATAAGAGCCAAAAATGATTAAGGGCTGAAGCAATTCCTATTGAAGAGAGGTTACAAAATATTTGATGTTCTTACATTTCAAATGAAGATTTGGAATTACGATGATCCCCTATAGCCGTGTTCCTAAGATTTAAAATCTACAGATATATATATCTTGTTTATTTATTTATCAGCACAAATGTAAAACATATATATATATATATATATATATATATATATATATATATATATATATATATATATATATATATATATATATATATATATATATATATATATATATATATATATATGTTAGATTTTTAAGGGCTGATTTAATAATTAAGAGACCAGGATAGATCTATTTCAGGCTTTTTAGCCTTCTTCAGCTGGCCATACTTCATCTACTGGGATTTGAACCGGCACTTTCCAGCATTTCAGCATATATATGTTTTATATTTGTGCTGATAAATAAATAAACAAGATATATATATCTGTAGATTTTTCCTATATATCTGTAGGAAGACCATATATATATATACTTGTGTCACAACACACTGGTAAGCCCCAATTAAGGAAGGAAGCAAGCTGCTTTCCTTTTCTGTCTTTCGACTCATCACAAGAGACCATGCAGACAGAAAGCTATTTGTTTTGTTGCCTTTTGTTTCCATTTGTGTTTATATTTATGCTGATAAATAAATAAACAAGGGAGATTAGTGTAGATCTATTTCAAGCTATTTAGCTCTCATCAGCTAGCCATACCCTTACTGGGATTTGAACCGGTGCTGTATTTACATGTTAGGCAGATGTTTTAGCTACTAAGCCCACCAGGTTCTCCTCCTGATCAGCTGAGCCAAGGGAATAAGTATATACTTGTGTAAGCGCCAGTTGCCTTTTGTTATATAATACTTCCCTGGTTCAAATCCCAGTAGGGGTATGGCTAGCTGATGAGAGCTAAATAGCTCGAAATAGATCTATCCTAGTCTCCCTTGTTTATTTATTTATCAGTTCAAAACCTAACACACACACACACACACACACACACAAGTGAGATCTTGCCGAAACGTTGCAAAAACAATCTCATTCTTACACGGGAAAACACCTGAATACAACACCCGACACCCAACAGTACCTGAATACAAGCCTATACATTTGCTTTAGAAGAAAAGATTTCCAGTGGCTAAGATGACACTGTGATCCTTGTCAGTATTGTCTTCGTCCCATTTCTAAACTTGATTCAAGCCAGCGGACAGTAAGAGTATATTTCTCTCCTTCCCTGGGAGAATAACACCAGGCTAAGCTTCCTCTTACTTTTGGAGGCTCCACTGAACTTATTACTTACAGGCCTTTATCCAGTTCAAGTTTGGTGCCGTTTCAGATTTCCCTGCTATAATTTTGTAGAATGGTCTTATTTTAAAGTTAGCTCATGAAATGTAAATTTCCAAACCTTCATGAGCTTTATTTCCTCTGTATCTTTTTTTTTTTTTGGTCCATCTTTCTTATTTTCAAAATGAGGAAGCAAATTGTGGTCTGTGATTTGCCCTGGGCTTTGAAGAAGCTCTCAGAACTGTGACACGGTTTCTCACCAATTTCAACTGCCAGTCCTTTGCTGTCTCTTTTGCCAATAAACCCTTTGGAAACATCTTTCTCTCTCCTGTAATGTTTGGGGATAGTTATCTGAAGAGATAGAGTTGGAACTAGGTTTGTTTGTTTTTTTAAAAAGAAACTGACAAATAAACAAACATCCCAGAGGATACGAACTGAAAAAGGAACTTTATATTAAGTTACACTGTAGAAACTAGGGGGTGGGCGAGATTAATTTATTTTTCTTTCTATGTTCCAGCTTTATCTCTTTTTCACGATGGAAAAATGGGTTACAAATCCAGAACAACAAAGAACACATCTTTGGTTTTGAGACAAAATATAGATTATGCTGCCATGTCTTGCAAAGACTCCATTCTTCCACATGTGTGGGAGAATAGTATTGGTCACTGGTGGAAGCAGAATATTTGTGTTAATCCACATACCTGCCTGTTTTATTTGGTGCCTACTTTGTCCAATTCAGACTGCTCCAGGGATGTCCCCCGCTTGGCTGCAGCTGCTTTGATACCAGAGAAGACCAGGTGCAGCTCTGAATCCACAAAGCTTTGCCTCTTCACCATTATGGATGGTTAGTGGAAGATAGAGCAGAGGAAGTTCACACACACCCGGAGCCTCTCTAAACATAATCTTGATATGTAGATTATAGAACCAAGGTAGCGCAGTGGTTAGAGTGCAGTACTGCAGGCTACTTCAGTAACTTCTAGCTGCAGTTCAACAGTTCAAATCTGACCAGTGGTTGACTCAGCCTTCCATCCTTCCATGGTCAATAAAATAAGGACCCAGATTGTTGGGGGCAATATGCTGACTCTGTAAACTGCTTAGAGAGGGATGCAAAAGCACTATGAAGCAGTATATAAGTCTAAGTACTATTGCTATTGATAGTAAGAGATGGGTGCAGGGGAAAGACTATTTAGTAAATTAACAACTTTCCAATTCATCACCAAAGGCTCACATGCAGGCTTCAGTCTGAAGACAATTGTTTATCTTGGCAAGAGACAATATGTTGGTCTTACCAGATTGACCATCTCTAACCATAACCAAGAGGCAGGAGGTGAATCTTACTGTAAGGATGGTCAGGCCAGAGAAATATTTTTTTTAAAGCTGTCCTATCCATGTCCTTGGGAATGTGAAATTTCAGATTACATTTTGGGGAGGTCTTGCTTCATCTTTAACCTCCTGGCTCTTTCAAATGGACTTTGCAAACTGCAGCTTGCGATTCACCTGCAGCATTGAAGGAAAGAGTTGTAGCCTATCTTCAGCAACTCCAACAGATAGCAGCTCCTATTCAATCTTGTCTTATTCCCCCAAAGGCTAAACACATTGGACCTGGCCAATGTTTGGATGGGAGACCACTAGGAAATGGCTAGACTGTGATTTATTTATTTTTTTAAAGAAAATCACACCCAGGGAAAAGGCAGAAGCAAGCCAATATCAATTTGCTGCTAAGAAAATTCAGTGGCATTCTCCATGTTCTCCGAGTTCAGTTCAAAGGAGTCGTCCCATTATTTAGAGCCTGACATAATTGGGGGGGGGATCATGGTCCTTATTTAAAGGGAAACCTATTTCATTAAATCCTGAGTGACATAAGTTGTGTATTGGTAGGGCGCCAAAGAAGAGGTGGCCAAAGAAAGTTTTTGTCTCTTTGTTGAATGGCTGGCTTTGGGGAGCCTGTTTGATGCTGATGGGAGGAGGAGGAGGAGGAGGAGGAGGAGGAGGAGGAGGAGGAGGAGGAGGAGGAGGAGGAGGAGGAGGAGGAGGAGGAGGGGAAAGTAAGCAAGGAGTTGTCCAGTTGCAGAGGCTTTTGCATCCTTCAGTCAAGAACATTGATTTACCCCTAAAAGAAGGAAGATGATCTGCATGGACTTCCAATTCCTTAAGATGTATGCAGGCATCAGGAGGATGCAGAGTATTTCCAGAAGGGGAGGGGGATAGAGAGGAGGCACTTGGACCAGAGAGAGTAGAGGCTGATCTCTCCCAAAGCTTGTCATGCAAGCCACAATATGTTATTCAGAGAAAACCAGACAGAAGCACAACGCCTTGTTGCCATGACACATTTACTATGGGAAGAAAAGAGACAAGGAATGCTAATTCAAGGGAAGAGGTGACAATTTTTTTTTCTGTTTCAGCCATTCCCCTCCCCCCTCCAACTACATGTGTGTGCACCCATACCCCTGTGCACGTGTGTACGCGCACACACACGTGCACACACACACACAGATTGGTTTTAATTTTATCCTACTTATATATTTCTATTATTATGAATGGGAAGGGCGGGCTGGGAGCCTCAATAAAAAATGCTTCGCCAATTGTTGGGAGTACCAAGTGTTCCCTCTTATCACGGCTGGGATGGGCATTCAATTTTCTCTTCAAAGGCTGCCTCCTGAAATGGTAATAGAATTTCAAATCTGAGGAAGACAGGAGAGAAAGAGTGGGGGGGGGGGAAACCCTGAATATGGGAGGATTAACAATGAGACTAGGAGGGAGGGAGGGAGAGAGAAAAATGGGGGTAGTGTGTGTGTGTGTGTGTGTGTGTGTGTGTCTGTGTCTGTGTCTGTGTCTGTGTACGTATATGTAAGGTTGGAATCGTCACAAAAATTAATTAAATACAAACATAAAGAGAAAATTAACAGTCTCCTCCCTTGGGGAAGGGAGGTTATAGTCAAGAGTTTAATTTACCCCCCCCCCCAAGAACAATAAAAGACGCCCAAAAAAGCAAATCTGTTTCTCTGAACTGCACGGTAATAAATAGGTTATTTGTTGTTCCTCACTGTGGGCCGGTTGAGGAGAACAAAGTGAGAAAAGTAGGCCTCTCAGAATAAGGAGGGTCGGTGAGCAGCACCAGCTAGAGGGGCCAAACCTTTCTCTCCCCACTGAAGGGGGCAAATAGGAGGGAAAGGAAATATGCAGGGAATATCATCGCGTCTTGTATGCAGACATGAGTTTGAAGAAACTAGAAAGAATTCCTTTCCGGGTCTTAGGAAATGTGTTTACTCTGTAGAAAATATCTTGCCATGCTGTATCAACACCAGCTGTTTGATGTACTCCCTCCTTCCTTTGTGATGAAAGGAAGCAGAGGAGCCAGAAACCAGCTAAACGGTGGGGAAGATCCATCAATTTGTTTTTCAGTGGGAGGAAAGGAAATGGAAAAGCTATAAATAAACCAGCCTCTTTCTCAACCTGAAGCCGTCTGGGAATTGTGGGAGTTGATTCAGGCTGGGGGAAAAGTGGCAAAGCTACCCTCAAGCTGAGGTCACTCCAAGCAACTGCATCTATCTATACTTTCTTGCTACTGTTGCTACTAACCACAGCGAAACCTGGTTACTTCCTGAGATCAGCTATGGCTGGCCAGGTGCTCCGAGTGGCTGTGGCAAGATGGGGTTGACAACACCCATGTAGACACATGACTAAAATTCAGGTGCTTGGGAGCCTACTACATGTACAACCACAGGGGTACTTCAATTACACCACCACCACCACCTGTCCATCTCCCCACCCCCCCATCTCTGCGCTTTTGATTGCCCTGTCCTCCGCCCCATACAGGAGGTCTTTGACTCATGGCCGTAATGGAGCCTGCCCATTATATCAGAAGTCACGAGGGTCATTAAACAAAGCACCCATCTGGTTGCTTCCCTCAGGATGTCCCTATCCCTGCTTTTCCTGATGTGGTCATTAAACAAACTTGCAAGATTATTAAGCAGAGCAGGGGGTTCCCAACTCAATACAGCTGCCCAGAAAATGGTGGCCACTTCTGGGATCGCACTATGCAGCCCAGGAATAAAGCCAACTTGCCCTCCTTCCCTAATCCAAACTCCAGAGATCTTCAAAAGGTAAGTGAGAAAGAGACTGTGGGGACTGATAAGGTGGGAAGCTGATCTACAGTCTGTGGGGATCCTGTGGATAGGATGAAAGGAGATAGGCAAAGATCATTGCAGTTGGTCATAAGGCTGAATGACCTCAGGGTCAGTCAACCCTGCAGCAGTCCTAACTTTGAAACTGGGTCATAAATATGCACCAGAAGAAGTACTGGAAAACCAGACTGTGGGCTTCAGTGCATTGGCGGTTGTTGGCAACCTTTGTGAGGTTTTGCAGGAGAAAGGCTGGGCTGAGAGCAAGCAGAGGATCTGTGGGTGGGCTCTGCCAGCCCTGAACTGACTTTCATTCCTTGCTGAAGTCTGCAGGACTGTTTCCCAGCCTCCATTCTGACCCACCAACTCCTCTCTGGCGTAGCAACTTCCCTTTGGCAGACAAAGCTCCATCTTCCTGCTATGTTTGCGATGAGCATTCCCAGGGCTGCACCCTCGCTGGGCACCTGGATCCTGGGCCAGCAGCAGGTGGAAGAAGATTATTATTATTATTATTTATTGGATTTCTAGACCGCCCCCTCTCCCCGAAGGGACTCGGGGCGGTGTACAGGTAAAAATTAAAATTATGACAATCACCAATACATATAAACTAAAATCGAATTAAATAATCCCCTGTACAAATTTATAAAAATTAAAAACTTAACCTTAAAACCTAATAACATAATTTAAAATTACAAACTGAGGCGGGAGGCATGGAATTAGGCCAGGCCGGCTAGATGAAACAGGTGGGTTTTGAGTTTCTGGCGGAAGGATGAAGATGAAGCAGGTCAAATGGGATAGGCAGCAGGGTGCAGGGTGCCAAAACAGAAAAGATTGGGGGGAAGTAGGTGGGTGGCAGAAGTTGAAGTGGAGGGAAGTGTCGCAAAGCAGGAGAAATATAAGGTCCTCAGCTAATGACAGCACAGTCCTGGCTTAATGACTACAACTGGGATTACTGGAACAGCCATTGCTAGTCCCAGTTAGGGCTGTTGAGCAAAGACTTTCTGTAAAGTCAAACAGCACTATACATTTTAAGAGGCTCTGCAATGAAATAGATTTGAACATTTTTGGTAGAATCCTCCATCTCCATCTCAATTGATTTGGTAGAAAGGTACACCAGAATAATATATTACAGTGATCAACAAGCTTGATTGACTGCTGTTTTCAACACAGAGACCAATTGTATTTACTTACACAAAAAGAGGTACATGAAATCCATGTGTAAACACTTTGAATAAATAGACTGTATTTGATGAAGTAAGAACTTAGCAAAATTTACTTGGTTGAGAAGTAAATGTCTTGAGTAAAACTGAAAAGAGTTTCTTAAACAGAGAACTCAGAAGACAAGATAGAGTACACCCTAGAGCAGGGCTGTCAAACCCGCGGCCTGTGGGCCGGTTGCATCATGCGCTGGCCACGCACACATCTGGCTTAACAAAGGGGGGGGAAGTCCTGATATGTCACGTGACGCTGTCATGATAACATGGGTTTGACACTCTGTCCTAGAGCATTCAAGTCATAAAAGAAGCCCAGCAAATCTTCCCAGCTCCATCCTCTATTGGTTAGGCCTATAGAATAAGAGTTAGATCTTACCCCAGGGATTCAACTCTTGTACCCCATTCATTCAACATCCAATCTAGGGAAAATCTCTCTTCAAGAAACTTTTCAATTTTAAAATAAATTAACAATGTGGGTTCTAATTGATATTTAATTTCTGTTAGTTCTTTTTGTTTAAAATGAATATTTCTGATTACCTAAATTGTAGATAGAGCAGGAGGTTTATATGTATTTTAACTATGCATAAGTAACAAAATATTTAGCCTTACCTTCTCCGTACAATGTGGTGAGGCTACAATTTCCAGAATTCCCAGTTTGCATGACCAGATGCAATAGAGGAATGAAGTTAACTATTATCCGTTAGGCAGGCAATTGGAATTTCCATTTTGCAAACCATGGCTAGGATTCTGTTAACTGAGTTTTGTTGACTATCGCAGTTGGCTGAGTTTAGATATTATAGGAAGTTACAAAATCCAATACTTTGATCACCCTCACATTTAACAATCCCATTACAAAATTTCTCTATTAAACCTTGGAAGAAATGCTGGAAACCGTCTAGAAAGATACATATTGTCTCTCTTTCCAATACATCTTTTTTTTTTTAAAGAATTTTATTGGTTTTCAAAAAAAATGTACATAGGAAAAGGGATATAGGGTGAATATAACATTTTGGTAGCTCCCATGCCGGTGGTGGTAGTCCTCACAAAACTTCACAGATTTACAATTTTAAAAATAAAGGATAAGCGTGTACAAGGTTTACATTGTGTAATTCATAAGTTCAATCATATTTTTCTTTGCCATTTTCTATTGTATCGACAATTACAATAAAATTTCAAATAAAATCATTTTTGAGATCTCAATCTTTTCAATATTGATTCTTCTTCCCCATCATCGGGCGGGGCCATCATGCCCCCCCCCCCTGTTCCCCCATCTTCGTCCCCTAGGAGTGAAGAGTGTTTTTGAAGAAAGGCCTCAGCCTCTCCTAATATTTTAACTCTCATTCTACCCTCCTCCCAGAAGACCAGCATTCCCTCTGGCAATAACCATTTGAACCAAATTCCTTTTTTATATAATTTCTTAGACAAGAAGGAATATTTCCTTCTTATTTCTCTAATTTTTTTCGGAATTTGTTTCAAAATGATTATTTCTTTGTCTTGATACTTTAAGGGTCCTCTCTGTTGGGCCCTCAATATCTCCTCCCTTGTGGACCTCCTAAGAAATTTAACCTGAACCTCTCTTGGTACATTACGCATTCTAGCATATGCTGAGTTAATTCTATAAACCAGGTCCATATCCCACCAAAGTTGTTCTTTATTTCTTTTAAGATATTCTGCTAATATTGAACTCATAACCTCTTTAAGATCTTCATTTTCTGACTCTGGTATATTCTGGAACCTGAGGAAAAAAGACATTCTTTCAAATTCTACTTTAGTCATGTAACTTCCTAATTCTGAATTCTCCCTCTGGATCTCCTTAACTTCCTCCCCCATCTCGGCTGCCCCCCCCTCTATCATCACAATTTTTGTTTATTTTCCATTGTACTTTGTTGCGTTTGCAATAGTCCTAATTTTAAATCTGTCATCTCTTTCCGTAATTCATTCATGTTTTTCACGAGTTCCTGAAACATTTCAGTAACCAACAGTTCCTATGTGCTCTCTCCAGTGGATTCTTTCTGCAACATTGCAGAGATCTTCAACTGTTGGGTGCTTGGACTGGAGACAGCTGAGGACGGAGCGGAAGTTGACTTTCCGGTGGGCGGTTTCTTAGGACCCATTGTCTCAGCTCTAAGTTTTAAGTTGGTAAAAGAAATGGCGTCAGAGAAGCAGATGGCCGAGGGAGTCCGAAGTATTGGAGCAATCCCGATGAATATCCAGTCCTCCGAGGGGGGTTTAAACAGAAAAAACTCCCCCCTCCAATCCCCGTTTTTAAAGTTGATTGAACTAGAACTCACAGTATTCTATTGCTTGTCCTCCAAATGCAGACCAGGAGATTAGGGAAAACCCTCCATTTCCAGCATTCCAGCCACTCTCTTCATTCTGCTGTTGATCCCGGGATCCATCGGCGAAGAGGCAGAATTTGCCCCCCCCCCTTTCTGCTTCCCAGCTCCTGGGGCGAGGCTGGAAGCGCCCCAAGTTGGGGGTTCCCAGCGAGCCACCCTTACGGCAGGGGGTTCCTCCAAAAACCCCTGTGCCCCCGAAGGAGCCCACCAGGAGAGCAAGCAGCGGACGAAACACGTCCATCGCCTTCGGAAACCGGACATCGAGTCTTTCCAATACATCTTGCACAGGCAATCAACCACCACAGATTGATAGTATTGTATAGTCTGGAAATAATATTAGGCCCTGATTCTATCCACGCTCATTTGGAAAACCTATGGAGACCAATCAGGATTACTCCCACTTTATTATGGGCAGAAGTGAATCCTTATTTCTTTCACTTTCACATAGGAATGGGGGGCTTTCTCTATATCTACAAAGCTCAGCTACTGCTTTTATATCTCCTCTAATTGGACCTAATTAATACACTTGATTATTGTTCCATGCATCTTAGGAAGCGGGAATAGAGAAAATGAAGAGGGTCATGATATCAGCCTGCAAATGATTATCAACTTGCATTAAATGTCTTGACAAAGTTCACACAATTTGTATTATGAAATCTTAACAGCCATTTCATTTTGATGCCATCATGGCTTGTTGGTGATACCACTGGACTGTTTACTAGACACAAGGACAGTTTTTCCCTGAATGCCATCACCCTGCTTAACAACTAATTCCCACAACACTGTCAAATAATTTACTAAGACTGTATTATTATTATTCTCTTCCTTCCTAATATCTATCTCTCCCCACTTATGACTATAACCATGTTGCTTGTAACTTTCAATTTATATTGTTTTATTTGTTTACTAGTACAATTTGATAGCTTATTAGTAATCTTGACTATTATCAAGTTTTATATCTTTTTATTCTTGATGAATGTATTTTATTTTATTTTTCTTTATGTACACTGAGAGCATATGCACCAAAGACAAATTCCTTGTATGTCTAATCATACTTGGCCAATAAAGAATTCTATTCTATTCTATTCTATTCTATTCTATTCCATTCCATTCCATCCCATTCCCTTTCATGGTGATGATTCTCTCATGAACTGCTTGGCACTGGCTGATCAAGGAAGCAGGAGCTGCAAATTAACTGTGCTCTCTTCTGTCCACTGCCTTGAGGCATCCAGGTTCTTGTGCATTCTTCCTCCTTCAAATTAAGAGGGGGGGGAAATGGTGCCAGCCTTGTTTTAAGAGCAGAGTTAGAGAGATGTATATAAACTTATTTAAAAAATCTAGTGAAGTTGTATTAATGCCGATGGGGCTGTTGAATAGAGTCAAGAGTCAGCACACACAGCAGAGGGCAACAGTAACATTTGACAGCTATAAATCCCAACACAACATTTTGCCCATCAGCTGAGTCAAAGACCCCACTTTGCACCCTGTACACTCTTTAGTAGGCAGAATACACTCTAGTAGTTTCTTTATGAGTTGTTGAAGTTCCATGCAAAGACCGTTTTGCCAAAGCAAGTTATTAAGCCTGAAGGAGCCATTCTTCTTTCAGATATTTGAAGGGTGATAAGGTGAAGGGACCTGGAGGATGGTTGACCAACTAAGATGCTGAAGAGGAATATTCCACCTTGCAGCGTTTAGATTCTATTCCTGTAGCCACTGGAGATTTCGATTTTATTAATCTAATGTAGGTTCTGCCCCGTGAACATTTATCCTGCAGATTGTATCAGGAATTTCTTAGAACTGCTCAATGCAGATTAAAGCAACTTAACAAATGACTACCATGCACCCAATGAAGGGGAACTTGCCACATCCTTAAATAATTAGTTCTACTTTTGAACAGTTTCTTTTAATTGGAAACATTTAGGATTTTAAGACTGTGCAGATGTGCCACAGTTCTTTTTAAAAAGTACATTAGTAATATGCGTCACAGTGGCGCAGTGGTTAGAGTGCAGTATTACAGGCTACTTTTGCTGACTGCCAGCTGCTGAAATTTGTCAATTCAAATTTCACTAGGCTCAAGGTTGACTCAGCCTTCCATCCTTTCCGAGGTGGGTAAAATGAGGAGCCAGATTGTTGGGGGCAATATGCTGACTCTGTAAACCACTTAGAGAGGGCTGTAAAGCACTACAAAGCGGTGTATAAGTGCTATTGCTATCTGAGTAGGGGTAAAATGACCTTATATTTAAGGATTTTTGAGTTTTAAGGGATATTTGCAGATGGGGCTCTCTACATATCTGGGCTCCCTCATTTGAGTCCAGTTTAACTTCTGTTGTTTTCTTAATTGAAACGGAAGCTGCAATACTTAGCATATTGAGTTGGATGGAAGTCTCATTCAGTGGGTCATACTTTGGAAGAAGCATGAGAATTTTTCTTTTTTTTTTAAACTTTCAAATGGAGGGTATATGTTGCTAGGTAGCCAACCAACTCTTTCAGTGAAAGGCTGATTCTCCCTTCTCCTCCCTGTGTTTTTGACAGAAGAAGAAGAAGAAAAAATTCCGTTCACAACCAGCAGTTGTGTGGGAATGTTTTGACAATAGATTCTCCTTTTCCATTTCAGACTTTTAGAAAGACGGGAAGTATTGTTTGGGAAAAAACTACGTGTTGTTGTCTCCTTCTGTCCTATTTTCAGACTAGTTCTGTACTATTTAATTTTCTTATTTTATCTGACTTTCTATCCTACCTCATGCCAAGAGTTTAAGTCAGGTAAAAGAAAGGCATTTGTAACATCAACAGCTAACAGCATGGAATAATTATATAGGTCAGGGGGGAAATGCTAACATTCAGGGGTGTCCCCAGGAGGAGCAAAATCAAGATGGTAGCCACAGTTACATGACTGACACCCAGGACTTGTATTACAGGTTGGGGCTTAAATCACAGAATCATATATGCTATTCTGAGTTTTTCAACAAACCCACATCTCCATGGACATCTCCGCTGGCAACATTTTTATCCTACCCTCTAGGGAAAATATTGCTCAGGATCACTATGGCAGCAAACCCACTGCAAACAATGTTTTCACACATCTATTACCTGGGGTGTATGGGGTGTTCAGGGAGGGGTAGCACCTCTAGTGTAGGAGCATATTGTGTCCTTAGGGCAACTTGTTTTAAGGCAGCTTTTGGGGCAGCTCATCCACCTTTGGTTCCCACCTGTCATTCAGCTCTCACCTGTGGCCCCTAGTAGCTGTAGCATGCACAGCAGCCACACTCACACCCTAGGCAACAGCTTCAACAAGCTGGCCAAACCAGGTTGAGAATAGCCATTGGGTCATTGACCTTAGGTGAGATAGGGACATGACTATCCCGAGCATGTGAAGACAGATTCTGGAGGATTGAGCAGATGAAACCTACTAGAAAAGGACATCAGTCATGAAGGCAGTCTCTGCAAGTGATGTGATACGCTAAGAGCACGGCAAGACACAAAAGATGCCTGGTCAACCACTGCGCCCAGCCTATCTCCAACTGTCTTGACTCTTGTCCTGCTATTGGATCAAGATGGAATCCAGGAAGAGAGAGTGAGGCTACCTCTGCACACCTCTCCCTCACTTTAATTCAATTCACATGCAAGTCTTGACATCCCAGATGTCAGGGTCCTATTCAAATAGGATGGACAAACTTCATCAATTATCTATTTTAGCGCATCTGTACCTCTCTAGTAGTGTACATGAAACAACTTTTCATCTTATGAATTTCAAAAATAGCTGTCTGTTGTTTTATGTAGTGTTTGTCTCATATGGTCTTCTTTTTTTGCACTGTGCTTGCTTTTTTATTTAACCTACTGATGTAGGGGTAATCTTCAACTTATGGCCATCCTTTTAATGACTGTTCAAATTTATGGCAGCACTGAAAAAAGTAACTTACAACCAGTGTTTGCCCTCACAATTGTTGCAGCATCCCTACAGTCACATGATCAGAATTTGGGCACTTGACAACTGGCTTGTATTTAGGAGTGTTGCCGCTTCCCGGGATGGTGTGATTGCCATTTGAGGAGACTTTCAACAAGCAAAGGCAATGGAGGAACTCAGATACACATAATGACTGTATTATTCACTTAATCCCGATAGTGATTTGCTTAACAATTGTGGCAAAAAGATCATAAAATAATGACCATCATTTCAATGGAAAGTCAAAGCTACGGTTATAAGTTGAGGACTATCTGTATGCTGTAATGAAGACTTCTGTTTTTCAGTCAGCTTATTGTAGAACTTGATGCTGAATAGGACTGAAATTGAGTGAATGACAGAATTGCCTTCTGTGTCTAGACAAGAACTAACACTTGTATCTTTCCACTCCTAGTCCAGCAACTTGACCACTCTATACACCGCATCTCTGAATTTACAATGTAGCATTCACATACTCTATACATATATGGGGTCAGTTCCAAATTGTCTTGGGCCATTAGAGAAGGAAAGCCACCCTGGGTACAAATCATGTCCTGGTCCTTGGTCCCACTTGCTGACTTTCAATAATCCTTATTTCATTCCTTATGATGATTTCTTGGAAAGTCCTAAAATGAGTGAGTTTAGAATTGCTAGCCGGTCTTTAGAAACTCACTATAGTAGCCTGGCATTGGTATTCAGCAGGTTCTGACAGTTCTGGAGAACCAGTAGTGGAAAGTTTGAGTAGTTTGGAGGACCAGTAAATATCACCTCTGACTGGCCTCCCCCCCCCCCCCCCAATCTATTCTCTGCCTCTCGAGTCCCAACTGATCGGGAGGAAATGGGGATTTTGCATTTCCTCTGGAGCGGGGTGAGAATGGAGATTTTATAGTATCCTTCACCAGCCACTCCCACCAAGCCATGGCCACAGTAGTAAAAAAGTTTGAATCCCACCACTGATTGATATTGCTTAAATCTGGAGTTGTCTATACAATTTAGCATGAGGCACACATGAAGCAAAGGATGTGTTTAACTGGAATAAAATGGCAGATATTGGAGAACAAGCAAGAAATTGTAAAACAAGTCATTTTTCTCATTTATTGTTCAATTATGGTTATAGATTGGGTTGCAGCAGAAGTATCCTATATATGAATTATCACAGGTAATAATCACAAGTATATTGTACAATAATGCAAAAATTATTCTTGTTCACTACGTTGCGTGCATTGTTGTTACTGTTTTCTGCTTGGTAGGAAGAGTGCATAATTCTCCCTTAAAAAGTATGCTATCTGAAGACTTTCTTCCACATATGTTTGGGTTGAGCATTTTAATCCTGAACTATGTTTGAGAATTGTGCATCGGGTCTCTTTCTGCTAATAATTTTCAGGCTGATGGCACAGTCTGTAAGATATCACTGTTATTGCCTTTGGGATTTCTGGAACAATAGTTACTTGGGGTTCCTAGAACAATACTTTAAGTCAAGGTGTCAAACTCGTGGTGTCACAGTGGCGTCACGTGATGTATCGGGACTTTCCCCCCTCCTTCATAAAACCAGATGTGGCTGTGGCCAACGTGTGATGGATATGGCCCGCAGGCCACGAGTTTGATAGCCCTGCTTTAAGAGAAGCCCTATAGAAACTAATAAGGGTAACTGGAATATCTATAGTGCTGATGAAGCTTGATATTCCTGTAACTGATTCTTGATGGGAAATGAATCCAAATATAGCAAAAAAAAATCTATAAGTAGAGGGGCACCTAGGCTATCTAAGATCAACAAATCTACAACTCTTTTCACATATAGACATGTTACTCACAAAACAAGGATCTATCTTGCTCTGAAAGAATTTAAGACACTGACCGTCATAAGGTGCAAATGCATCCCCAATTCTGCTAGCTTCCAAGAAACAACTTGAATGCCATTTTATTCCCGTATGCTTTCAGCTGCAATGAATAGGTGCGGTAGCGGCTATTAGAGGAATTAATTGGACTTTTATTTCTGTTTTGTTATTTGGTTTTTATATTTCTCTGCCACCAAGAGTCCTTGGGGAATTGGGGTGGGTTTATATTTAGTGAAATAAATAACTATGCTTCCTTGTTGATCTTTATAAGAGCCTTTGATACATTTGCTTGGGTTTCCATGGTTACATGGAATCTATATAGCCTATATAGTTTGATCTTTGGCATATGTGTGCCAGCTCTGCAGAGGATAAGCTTTCAAGCCTTTGCAAACATCGCAAACATTTAAAAAGTGATAATTTTTGCAATTGATATTTTTATTTCATAAAAGCATCCTCACTTTTCAATAAAATATTTTCAAGGTTTAAACATGCAGTTCCAGATTTTCAGAGAACAATTGATTTATTTTCTTGGCATGCTAAACATTTTTTTTTTAAATGCAATCTCATTTCCATCATATTTAGATATTTGTTTAAAATGCCTACTTAGAAAAAAAAGATTATTTGGATATAAGAAAAATATAACCATTGCATAGATAGTACATGTGGCGCTTCATGAATTCTATTCAACATATATGAACTTACTGTATTTTCAAAAACTGATCCAGATAATACTTTTTAAACAAAGAAAATGTTTATCAAATACAAATTATCAAATAAAAAGAGTGTGTAAGGTTAGGAAATTCAGGCTCAGGGAGGTTTGTCATCCATCCTCCAAGGTTATGTGTAATTAAAGTTTTTATCAGTTAATGGCCAATAACTGTTGCTCAATAATACACTGTATGAATAGGTAGAACATGTCAACTAAGTTTACCCATGTGACAATTAAAAGATAGTAAAAATTGAATGAGGAGCACTCAAAACTGCATTCGTTTACAACTTGTTACCTTCCATATGTTTAATTATTTCAATATAAGGGCAAAGAAATACTTTAACAATGAGTTTGATTGCTATGGTAGCTAAATTAGACAGAAGGGGATTATAATATAAAGGAATCTATGTAATAGGAACACTGAATAATTTTCTCTAGCCTGGAGTCTTATATTGAATAACAGTATCTATCATTATTGCAGCCATAGATGAGGAATGCTGATTTAATAGTTTACTAATGTGCTCAAAATACATTATATTTTATAATGTATTTTATACATGTAATGTAATAATTAGTTATATTTAAGCAAAAGTACTCCTAAGCTATTAAAAGTTTGATATTTATTTACATTTAATATTTACCATTTTAGTTGTTTAGATCTTAAAATCTTTGGCAGTGGTGTCCTTTGTAAATAGTACCACAATAAAGACACTATATAGCTAAAAGCAATTGTTGCCAAGCTCATTATTTGAAGTGCATGAATCAGCTATAGCTAATTAGTGATCAAAACTTTCCTAAATACTTGATAATGCTCCATAAACCCCAAACCTCATAAACGTGGTTTTTCTTTTTTATAACACAGCACAGAGGGATAATTTTGTGTGTGTATATCTACGCAGATGATATTCTGATCTTGTTTTAATTTCCCTCAGACAAACATGAGAAAATATGTAAATTCACATCTCATTCAGCCATGAAGTTCAGTGGAGAATTTGCTCTAAATTCTAATCCCAGTCTAACCTTTTCTTAAATTGTTATAAAAAAACAAGTCATTTGCCATGTTCCATTTCTTAGACGCAAAGCAAAGTAGACATTTACTGTATTAAAAATGTTTTTAATTCCAACAATATAATTTCACTGTTTCCTTGAGATATAATGCTGAATGCTGTTTAGAGATATAAACATGAATATTGTTTAGATCCAAGGAAAATTCCTTCAAGAAGAACAAATAGATTGTTTCTGAATTTCAAGAACTTTCTAAGGGACACAATTTGGCTGAATTAGAATCAAGCAAGATGGTCTAGATCAGGGGTGTCAAACTCAAGGCCCGCAGGCTGCATCCGGCCCATGGGGTGCTTAGATCTGGCCCACAGGGCCACCCTGGAAACAGCAAAGGACTGGCCCATGGTGTCTCTGCCAGTGAAATCGGAGCTTGGGAAACCATGTGCAGCCCTCCTGGGCTCCGTTTTTAGCTGTGGTGGCCTCCTGAAGCTATCTACCATTGAAAATGGAGTTTGGGGAGGCCATGTGCAGCCTGCCTGGCAGAGGGCAGCAGGAGGCCTCCATGGCTGAAAATGGAGCCTCAGCGAGAGATGTCGAGCTGGCCACGCCTCTCCTGACCATGCCCATCCTGGCCAAACCCATCCCAACCAAACCCACTGGCCACGCCCACCCACTGCCCCCATAGGTCAAATATAGCCCTGATGCAGCCCTCAATTGAGTTTGACATCCTTTGTCTAGATCAGGCATGTCCAAAGTCCAGCCCGCGGGCCATTTGCGGCCCGGGGGTTGGTTTAATACGGCCCTCCAACAGCTCTCCCTGCTCTGTATAAATGTGGCCCTCCCTTCCTCCCTCTGTCTCTGGGGCTGTGTGGCTGGGAGGGAGGTGGATGGAGGTTACGGACGCCTCTTCCCGCAGCGGGCGAGGGAGCAGGCAGGGTGAGCACCCAAGGCTACCGTCATCTTAAGCACCACCGATGCTGTCGCCCGGCAGGGGCGTCAGGCAGGGAAGCCGGTTGTGCCTCCATCGCTGCACGTTCTGGGGCTGCAAAGCTGGGAGGGAGGTGAATGCGCGGCCCCAGAACGTCCGCTTGGCGCGTCCACCTCCCTCCCAGCCACGCAGCCCCAGAACGTGCAGCTCCCGCCGCACAAGGTTGCCTGGCAGGGGTGTCAGGCAGGGAAGACGGACGCGCAGCCTCAGAACGTAAGCCGTGGTGCCTGCCGGAGGGAGCCGCGATGGAGCCGCGACCGGCTTCCCTGCCTGACGCCCCTGCCGGGCGACAGCCTCGGTGGTGCTTAAGATGACGGTAGCCTTGGGTGCTCACCCTGCCTGCTCCCTCGCCCGCTGCGAGTGGCGAGGGAGTGATTGACAGACACAGAGAGAGACAGAAGGGGAGGGAGGGTAAGACAGAGAGACAGACAGAGACAGAGAGAAAGAGAGGGAGGGAGAGATACGGAGAGAGACACAGATAGAGAATGAATCAGAATCGGATTGAATCGGAGACAGACGGGGAAAGAGAGACAGACATACAGAGAGAGGGAGGGAGGGAGAGAATCAGAGAGAGTGACACACACAGAGACAGGGAGAGACAGAGAGAGGGAGGGAGAGACAGATAGATAGAGACTGATTAAGTGAGTGAGAGACAGACAGACAGACAGACACACACACAGAGTGACAGAGAGAAAGAGAGAAAGAAAGAGAGACAGAAAGAAAGAGAAAGAGAGAGAGAAAGAAAGAGAGAAAGAGAGAGAAATGGAGAGAGAGAGAGGAAGAAAGAGAGAGAAAGAGAGAGAGAGAGAGAGAAAGGGAGACAGAAAGAAAGAAAAAGAGAGAGAGAGAGAGAAAGAGAGAAAGAGCGAGAGAAATGGAGAGAGAGAGAGAGAGAGGAAGAAAGAGAGAGAGAGAGAGAGAGACAGAAAGAAAGAAAGAGAGACAGAAAGAAAGAGAAAAAGAGAGAGAGAGAAAGAAAGAGAGAAAGAGCAAGAGAAATGGAGAGAGAGAGAGGAAGAAAGAGAGAAAGAGAGAAAGAGGTATTTGCATTTAATTGTAATGGTTCAAAGAATGCTCGGAAAAATGTTCGGCCCTCCACCATGTTCACTTCATCCAATCTGGCCCTCTTTGAAAAAAGTTTGGACACCACTGGTCTAGATCAAGTCGAAGAAGCAGTATCTAGTGAGGTCTAAAGAAGGCCAGTCTGATATCACATGCAGAGCACCAATTCATTTAATTTTCTGGTTTTCATGAAACGACAGCAGTTAGTTTACTGTGACAAGCTGAAAACAAAGGACAGTTAATAAAGATGAAAGGAGCAGCTACGTATTTCTCATTCGATCAACTAATAAAGAACATTTGGGGATCTGCATTCTTGGAATTGAAAGTTGAATTGGCATTTGCAATTTACTTCCATAGGAGAAGACTTATTGTTTGGTAATGGGATTATAGAGGCAGCCCAGTTTTTTCACTCTGTTTTAACATGACTGCTCTCTCGCTCTGGCATATGAAATGACAAGCCAAACCCAATTGTTACATTATCAAACAGTTGAAGATCTCTTCTTTTCAATGCAAGAATATGTGACAGATTCTGGCAGGATTCCCTGTTTACTCACTTTATAGTGGTCATAACAAGCAGCCCATTAAAATTAATAACTGTGCCTATCTTTAACAATATTTGGTTAATTCTACATCGCCCCCATCCCACTCCTTCTGTTTAAGATGAAAATGAAATAAAATTTTATGATGTCCAGGAGGCACAGATACAAGACAAATAGCACAAGTGTGTTTCCCAAAAATAAATGGTAAATGTGGATATTCCTGGGAACTTGTAATAAGTATATTATTTTAGCATTGTAGGGGATTGTGCTCAGAACCCTTTTATCCTGGTTATATATCAAAGGAAGAGAACAGAATGTAATTTATTTTCTGAGATTCAGTAATGGGTTTCTAAGCCTTGGCCACTACAGATGGTTTTGGATTTCTTTGTTAGAAATCAGCCGAAACCACTTTATGTTGCAGACCAAATCTGTTGCTCTGAAGATTGCCAATTAACCCTACACTTACTCAATCCAACATGAGATAAAAGAAGATCCCCCATTTAGAATATTACAATCCTAAGGAAAAGTTACTCATTAACTAGGTCTTTCCATAATAAATATATTTTTGAGTTATCTCCCCGCTCCCCCCATGTGCCATCCTTTCAGTTATTTGAAGAATGTAATGTTAGAAGAAATGTCCATCTGGGTTCAGTTCCAAGTGGGAAGAAAGACATTGGAAACATGGAAGCTGTTTGGAAAGATAGTTTAATGGTGGATAGGGCCACATGGTTTGAGGTCCTGGGCAATCAAGCACATGGGTGAGAGAGGGAGGGAGGGAGGAAGATTTATACCCTCTCTTGGGCCCTGCCTTGGAGCTTCCTGTTTCTGTGTAAGAAACAGTTTTCTGATTGGTTGTCAGACTCCCATGGGGCCATGCTGAAGTAACTTTGTAGGTTGTCGAGTTCCAGGCTTGATTGAATCTTGCTGGGTGATGTAATCTTCCCAGGTGCCATGTGGTGAAATGGGTAGAGGACTAATCCTATCATGTCCGGAGAGTGAAGGTCTTTTATGTTGTAGATAAGCTAGCCCAACCTTTTGTCATGTAGATAGGATGGTGCAGTCTTTCTGGGGCTACTGCTTTCCAAGAGCATGTATCTCCTTTTCTCATCCAGGGAGGCATACTATTCTGCCTTTTTAATATTTCCTAAAATATTTCATTCTTCTAGGAGAAAGGTGGGTGCTAGCTTTCTACAATAACCATACCCATCAGTTATCTTTTCTCAATGCTAAACTTGCCCACTTCATTCAATCTCAGTTCATCTTAGTTTCTACCCCAAGATCATATTGGTTGCTCTTTACTGAACCTGTTTCCATTGTCCCTGAATCCTTCTTGAGATGGTTGCCCAGAATTAAACATAAGGCTCAAATTGGGATCTGAATTAGGAAGTGTGAAACAATTCCTTTCCAAATTTGAAAATTGTGTTTATGTTTATATAGTCTAAAATTGCATTATTATTTTTTGTAGCCACCTCACATTGTCAATTCACATTCAGTTTTACTATAACAATACTTGTGATGCAATTTCAGAATCAAATAAGAAAGCCATCTAATCAATACAAAAGATTTGTTTTATGGTGAGATTTGATCTTCAGAAATCCTTTTTGATTTTTGGTAACTGTTTTCAATGTGCTTAAAAGTCAATCTATGATCTGTTTTAGAATCTTCCTGGATATCTATGTTAGACTACAATGCAATCCATCCAATGTATGTATCAAAATTGGCATTATGATAGGTGGTGCATTGCCCTGTTTTTGAAATGTATGCAATACACATACAAAAGCAGTACAACTTGCACTACATCAATGCTTTCTACCACCAGTTTGCTGATTTTAACGGTCCCCTCCCCTATGGACATAATAGTCTGAATGATCTCTTCTCTGGATCTTCCTTTTTCTTTTCCAAAATTAGGAGCAACATGTCCCAATCAACTGGAACTTTATCAGCGTCCACTATTTCTCAAATATAAATATCCAGTCAGATTGTTGTTTCAGCATCCTAGATAGGGTGAAATTCATCTGGTCCTGGAGATTTAAACTTTACTCCCATAATTTGAATGTATGATCTTTCTGAGTAAGGAAGTATTCCCTAAGAATGTTTCTATCGATTAGTCTCAAGTTTCAAACTTGTCCCTTTTTCCCACACTTCATAATTTCTGAATGAAACAGTTTTTACTTCAGTAACCCTGCCTTTTCTTTGTTATGGTAATTATTAACATTTTGTATAAAGGGGAGGATGAAATTCCAATTCACAGGTGAACTATTTTATAAATAAGGCACAGAGACCAACAAACTCCAAAGCCAAAGAGTGAGCAGGTACAAAGAAAAGTAGGAGAATAGAACCATGGATTTAAACTTGGGGAGTGATATTCAGAATTCATGATTTAAACTGGGTGACTAATATTCAAATCGCAAGATTCAAGAGTCCTGTCAAGTAGAGAATTTCTTAATATGCATTGATTCCTAATTTTCTACAATGAATCTATTTATTTCATTTTCTGTTTGGGAAAGAAGATGGAGAAATTTCATCAGAGCCTTATTATCCAGCATGCAACAAACACCCAAAACCTTGCTGGTCCTCATCTCTCATGCCCCCATCCTACAGTAGCATCTCCCAACTTACTTGCCTGCCAAATATACTGACTTTGCTAAAATAGTTGGAAACGAGGTATCTATCTAGTCTTGGTTATCTGCTTCCACTACAATTGGTTGGAAGAGGGTAGGATAAATTTACTGCAGTCTCAGCAACTGAATTGTTTCCCTCACATTTTCTTACAAGAAAAGACACTTTCTCAGTGTCTTACTCAGGGTTTCTGCATCCTGCTGAAGAGACTGTTTTCTTAACTGGTTGGAATATCCAGCTGCTAAGAATGTGCCTCTCTTCCTAGTTCTAAACATCCCATTACATTGGAAAGCCCAGAATTTGCCTCCCTACCATTATTATTGTTGTTGTTGTTGTCGTTGTTGTTTAAATTTCTATTCCACCCTTCTCCCTTCCGGGACTCAGGGCGGTGTACACGCAACAATAAAATCACAAGTAAAAACATAGAAACCTTTAAAAATACATTAAATGATAAATGGCCTGTCTTAAAACCTTGTTAAAATCCCTGCTAAAAAAACCATTCAAAACTATACCATTTAAAACTATGCCAGTTAAAAATTATGCCAGGCCGGCCGCACGAAATAAATAAGTCTTCAAGGCCCGACGGAAAAGGCACAGGTCCGTGATTGTCCGTAGGTCAGGGGGTAGGTCATTCCAGAGGTCAGGAGCTGCCACAGAGAAGGCTCTGGCCGCCGGCACCCCGAGGAGGCCCTCTCTGTGGGAGCAAACTGGACGGTGGGAAGTATTTGGTAGCAGGAAGCAGTCTTGCAAATAACCAGGTCCATTGCCATGGAGCGCTTTAAAGGTGGTTACTAATATCTTGAAGCGCACCCAGAAAGCCACAGGCAGCCAGTGCAGCTCGCGCAGGAGAGGTGTCACATGGTAGCATCTAGACACTCCCAGAATCCCCCGCGCAGCCGCATTCTGAACCAACTGGAGCCTCCGGGTGCACCTCAAGGGAAGCCCCATGTAGAGAGCATTGCAGTAGTCCAGATGGGAGATGACGAGGGCTTGAGTGACCGTGCGTAAAGCGTCACGATCCAGAAAGGGGCACAACTGGCGTATCAGGCAAACCTGATTGAATGCCCCCCTGGCCATGGCTGTCATATGGTCTTCTAGAGACAGGCGAGAGTCCAGGAGGACACCCAAGTTGCGAGCCCTCTCTGTAGGGGCCAATGACTCGCCCCCAATAGTCAGAGATGGTACCAACCGGCTATATCGTGATGCCGGAAGCCACAGCCACTCGGTCTTGGACGGGTTGAGTCGGAGCCTGTTTCTCCCCATCCAGACTCGCACGGCCTCCAGACACCGGGACATCACTTCCACGGCATCGTTGGGGTGGTCCGGGGTAGAGATGTACAGCTGAGTATCATCAGCATACTGATGGAACTCTACCCCGAAACCACGGATGATTTCGCCCAACGGCTTCATGTAGATGTTGAACAGGAAAGGCGAGAGGACCGACTCCTGTGGCACCCCACAAATGAGGCACCTCGACGTCGACCTCTGCGCTCCTGCCAACACAAGTTGCAACCGGTCGGAGAGGTAGAAGGAGAACCACCATAGAACGGTGCCCCCCACCACTCCAGCTGGCGCAACATAATACCATGGTCGATGGTATCGAAAGCGGCTGAGAGATCTAACAGGACCAGGATAGAGGAACAACCCCTATCCCGAGCCCTCCAGAGATGATCCACCAACGCGACCAATGCCGTCTCCGTGCTGTATCCAGGCCAGAAGCCGGACTGGCACGAGTCCAGATAGACAGTTTCCTCCAAGTTCCTCCAAGTGGGAGCTGCCGCACCACCACACTCTCAACAACCTTCACAAGAAAGCGGAGGTTGGAAACAGGATGGTAGTTGGCCAACACAGCCGGCTCCAGGGAGGGCTTCTTGAGGAGGGGCCTCACCACCGCCTCTTTCAAGGCGGCCGGCAGGAACCCCTCACTCAAAGAAGCGTTGACAATTCCCTGGAGCCAGCTTCGTGTAACCTCCCGGGAGGCCAGTACCAACCAGGAGGGACATGGGTCCAATAAACATGTGGTGGCGTTCAGCCGCCCCAGCATCCTGTCCATGTCCTCAGAAGTCACAGGATCGAACTCTTCCCAGATGACAGACCCAAGACCTGCCTCCTTCAGCCCGTCTGAACTAGTCCAGTCAGAGGCCAACCCATCCCGGAACTGATCAATTTTATTATGCAGATAACACCCAAATTCCTCCGCACGACCCTGCAGAGGGTCATCCCGCGCCCTCTTATGAAGAAGGGAGCGGGTCACCCTAAACAGAGTGGCAGGCTGGTTATCTGCAGACGCGATAAGAGCGGAGAAGTAATTACGCTTCGCTGCTTCTATCGCCACTAGGTAGGTCTTCAAATGCGACCTTACCAGTGTCCGGTCAGATTCGGAGCGGGTGGCCCTCCAACCGCTCTCTAGGCATCTCTTCCGGCGCTTCAACACCCTCAGCTCCTTGGAAAACTAGAGAGCCAAGGTGGTTCGGCGCCGGGTGAGAGGCCGCAAAGGCACGACCTGGTCCAGGGTCCCGTGGCCGCACTTTTCCAAGCGGCCACTAGGTCCTCAGTCGAGTTGCGGGTCAGGGTCTCAGGTATTGGCCCAAGCTCCATCTGGAACCTCTCAGGGTCCATCAGGCCCCTGGGGCGGAACCATCTTGTCGTTTCTGGTTCCGCCTCCCCACGGTGGGATGCAGCGGTAGGAAAGCCCAGCCGAAGGAGAGAGTGATCTGACCATGACAACGGGTTCAACGACTATGTCCCCTAAACCAAGATCATTCACCCACTGGCCGGAGACAAAAACTAAGTCCAGCGTGTGTCCTCCAGTGTGGGTGGGGTCATGAACTAACTGGGTCAGGTCCATGGCCGTCATGGAGGCCATGAACTCTCGTGCCCTCTCAGATGTTTTGCCTATCGATGGCAGGTTGAAATCCCCCATGACTATCAGCCTAGGGGTGTCAACCGCCATCTCGGCTATCACATTGAGAAGCTCGGGTAGGGCTGTTGATATGTAGCGGGGAGCCAGGTACACAATCAGCAAGCCCAACTGCCTCCCATGACCCCACTTCACACATAGAGACTCACAGCCGGCTGTCTGCGGTACAGTGGTCTCCCTCGGGTACAGACCCTCCTTTATGACAACCGCCACCCCCCCACCTCGACAATGGGCTCGTGGCTGGTGAAATGCACGGTAACCTGGTGGGCACATCTCAACAAGGGGCACCCCTCCCTCTTGGCCCAACCAGGTCTCCGTAATACCCACCAGGTCCGCCCCCCCTCCAAAATCAGATCGTGAATGAGGGGGGCTTTATTAACCAGGGACCTGGCGTTACACAACACCAGCTGAAGGCCCAGGCCCTGAGATCCTAAACCCCCTGGGTCGCAAGAAGGGTGATGAGGGCCGGAGAGTGCCACTGCTTGCAAACAGCAGGTGTGCCCTCCCGTTGTATGATATGGTCCTCGGCTCCCGCCATACCTGCCCGTCCCACACACAGTCTGGATGGAATAGCCTTCTGTTGGACAGACCCTCAACCCCCCCCCCCAATTCTAGATCCTACACCCTCCCCGTCGGGACCGCTAGCTGGCCTGGAGGCATTCCCCGGTGGGTTTTCCCTCTCACCCACCACCCTAATCTTAGTTTGTATGCCCCCCCCCTCCCTGGAGCCCCTTAAGACATAAAGTAAAAATTTGATTAAAAAACCCCTTAACTTCCGCTTTTTGCAATTCTTCTCCAATCTTGTTTCTGGAGTTCAGGTTTCTTATCAAATACTGTCAAACTCACAGTTGTGCTAGAACTCCCTCACCAAGAACTTGCAAAAAGTTTATCCATCCTCCTGCCTTCTTTGCAAGCACTATTGTGTTTTTTTGGTTAAAAAGGAACACTTCAGGCTCCTGAGCTCTGTAATCCTTATGAAGCATTACTCTCTTCTTTTTGAGCTTTTGCAACGTTTGCTGAAATTGGTTTTTACCTTTAGTTTCCACGTTTTTACCAAATTAGATCTCAGGGGAACTTACAATTTAATTTGCATAAAAGAAGGACACACATACTTAACTGCCTTGGGTACTCATTATAGAAAGTTTGATTAGACGTCTCTTCATTTCAAGATAATCTAAGTGGTCTTCCAAAGACCAATGTATCATACTTCTCAGAATTTATTAGAAGCTTTTCTAGTAGCTTATTTGAAACCTATTTACAGTGAGATTTCAGTGTCCTGTTTGGACGATACCAACAATCCTGCATGATCAGTTATATATGAATCTATTTTGATTTCAAACCGATTCCCCTCCCCTCCCCCCATAATGTGTGTGTGTGTGTGTGTGTGTGTGTGTGTGTGTGTGTGTTTGGCCACATGGGAAAGAAAAACTGGACAACTTCCTCACAAATCTCAACAGCCTACACCCCAAAATACAATTCCCTATGGAAATAGAAGCTAATAACCAACTTCCCTTTCTGAACGTCCTAATCTACAAAAAACCCAATGGCTCCCTAGGACACACCATCTACCAGAAAAAAAACATACACCAACCGCTATCTAAATGCACAATCCCATCACCACCCTGCACAGATCAACTCTCTAGCCAAGACTCTCATCTCCAGAACCAAACAGCTAGCCGACAAAGACCACCTGAAAACTGAATTACACACTCACCAACATATTAGTCTCCAATGGATTCCAAAGAAAAACAATTACAAACCTAATCCAAAAGGAGACACCCCCCAAGAACCGAGACACAGAACAAGACAACAGCATCGCCCTCCTCCCTTACATCAAAGGCACCACAGATAAAATCAGCAAAAATTTCCACAAGCACAATATCAAGACAGCCTTGATATATATATATTTGTTTTCTGAGGTTTTCGCGGGTGTTTGTATGTAGGTCTTTGGTTGTTCGGGTTTTCTCCCGCGTAGAATTGGAAGTATCTTCACGACATTTCGATGAAGTCTCATTCATCATCTTCAGGCTGGTGCTTCCGGCTTGGTGCTTCCAGGAGCAATGTGAGATCTCGGCCGGTTCCTCTTTTTAACTGCCAGTGGGGGTGTGACCTGATTGGGTGGGAGCTTGGCTGCATTCTGATTGGGTAGAGGTGTGTTCTGATTGGTAGGGGGCTTGGCTGTGCTCTGATTGGATGGGAGTTTGGCTGTGCTCTGATTGGATGGGGGCGTGCTCTGTTTGGGTGGGGGCCTGGTTGTGCTCGTGTTAGTCAGAGTTGCAGGGGGATTAGAGCTGGTGAGCTGCATTACTGTTGTTTGGCTTCGCGTTTGTGGTCATGCCACGTCTCCGTGGTGGGCATCAGTTTGCTTCATGTATGGATTGGAGGGGTTTAAAGTGGCTAATAATGCAGCTGTGGTCTGGCTTCTGCTTTGTGGTCGGGCTTCTGGTTTGTAGTCATCATCGGTGTGGGTTTGGGCTTGCTTTTTGCGTGGCTGTGTGATAGTGTTCATTGTCTTGGATTTTAGTGGGGTTTTCTTTTTGGATTAGGTTAGTGATCTTGTTTCTTTGGAATCCACTGGATGTTAGTACGTTGGTGAGAGTGTGTGTAGTTCGGTTTTTAGGTGCTGTTCGTCAGCTAAGCCAGGGGTCCCCAACCTTTTTTGCACCAGGGACCGGTTTCATTTTAAAGAAAATTCCACGGACCGGCTGGCGTAGAGGGGGAGCGGTGGAGAGGGAGAACAGGTGGCGCACGCGCACGCAGGGGGTGTGTGAGTCAGCTCACTCACCCCTCTAAGGCCCCCAACGGCGTGAGTGGCCGCACCTGCGCTCTCCCGCCCCTAGTGCGCACTCTGCCCAGGGGGCTGCCCCGTCCTCCCTCCTCCTCCTCTCCGGCCCTGCGGCCCAGTTCCTATCAAGCCACGGACCGGCACCGGTCCACGGACCGGGGGTTGGGGACCCCTGAGCTAAGCGTTTTGTTCTGGAGATGAGTGTCTTGGCTACAGAGTTGATCTGTGCTGGGTGGTGGTGTGAGAGTGCATGCAAATAGCGGTTTGTGTGTGTTTTCTTCTGGTAGATGGTGTGTCCTAGGGATCCATTGGATTTCTTATAGACTAAGACATCCAGGAAGGGGAGTTGGTTATTGGCATATATATATATATATGTTTTCTGAGGTTTTCGCGGGTGTTTGTATGTAGGTCTTTGGTTGTTCGGGTTTTCTCCCGCGTAGAATTGGAAGTATCTTCACGACGTTTCGATGAAATCTCATTCATCATCTTCAGGCTGGTGCTTCGGGCTTGGTGCTTCCAGGAGCAATGCTTCCAGGAGCAAGATGATGAATGAGATTTCATCGAAACGTCGTGAAGATACTTCCAATTCTACGCGGGAGAAAAACCGAACAACCAAAGACCTACATATATATATATATATATATTATGCTGGCATAGCTGGGGAGTTGGTTATTGGCATATATATATATATATATTTATCGAATCAATAAATTCGAATCCCAGTAAGGGGTATGGCCAGCTGATGAGAGCTGATGAGAGCTAATAAGCTCGAAATAGATCTATCCTGGTCTCTTCTAATTTAATTTATTAATCAGCTCATAAAACTAACACACATATCTAAAAATATTATACAACGTAATTCTTGGCTTGCTGTTTGGATGGTCTCTAGCGATGAGCCGATGGGCAGTAAGGGAAACAGTGTGTCTCCTCCCTGAATATATATATGTTCGGGTTTTCTCCCGCGTAGAATTGGAAGTATCTTCACGACGTTTCGATGAAATCTCATTCATCATCTTCAGGCTGGTGCTTCCGGCTTGGTGCTTCCAGGAGGGAGAAAACCCGAACAATCAAAGACCTATATATATATATATATTGATATATATATATATATGTAGGTCTTTGGTTGTTCGGGTTTTCTCCCTCCTGGAAGCACCAAGCCGGAAGCACCAGCCTGAAGATGATGAATGAGATTTCATCGAAACGTCGTGAAGATACTTCCAATTCTACGCGGGAGAAAACCCGAACAACCAAAGACCTACATATATATATATATATATATATATATATATATATATATATATATATATATATATATATATACACACACACACATACATACATACATACATACATACATACATACTCAAAAACGTAACACACATATAAAAAAATTACACAACGGAATTCTTGGCTTTCTGTCTAGATGGTCTCTGGTGATGAGCCGAAAGGCAGAAAAGGAAAAGCAGTGTGCTTCCTCCCTTTAATAAGGCCTTAACAGAGTGTTGTGAAAACAATTATATATGTGTGTGTGTGTGTGTGTTACGTTTTTGAGTTGATCAATAAATAAGTCAGGGAGACTAGGATAGATCTATTTCGAGCTTATTAGCTCTCATCAGCTAGCCATACCCTTATTTATTGATACCCTTACTGGGATTCGAACCAGGGCTATATTACATGCCAGGTGAGAGCCTTGCCATTAAGGCAGCTACTGTATGTTCTGTTCTTGTCAGCTGAGACAGGAGGATAGTTACATATAATTGTTTCCATAACACCCTGTTAGGGCCCCAATTAAGGGAGGAAGCACACTGCTTTTCCTTTTCTGCCTATATATATATGCTTTTGATTTTACCTTAGCATTGTATTTTTATAATGCACTTTAGAGCTTGCAACAGCTCTTTGCCTGAGCATTATTTCCAAGAAGTTCTTTTTAGCCAAGTGAATATGAAGATTTTTTAATCAAGGAACCTTTGGACATGAAAGACTTCTTTCAACATTGGACCATCTTCTCAATGCACGAGACATCTATCAAAGCATTGGAAACACTTAAAGTTTCTATAATTTTTGCAATGTTGGGTCAGATATGCATAATTCTCTTTCTATTGCAACTTTCATATTTCCTATATTCCTACCTTGCAGAGCAACAACAGCTGATATAGAGTGAAAGCAGGCAGAGCTGGAGGTTGGAGTTAAATGCATCAACAGTTTAGAGTCCTTGTGTTTTCACAAGAGATCTACGTCCAGCATCCCACCCCCCCAAGAATTCTGTTGACACTTATCTAGCGCCAATTTTGTGCTGACTCTTAGTTGACCAGATTCTTGTCTAGATTAATATAAGGTGCAAAGAATCATGATCACTAACTAAATCCAAACACAGAAGATTTATTATTACAGCCTATACACAAGAAGCTACTCAACTAACTGTCAGCATTAAAATGACACTAGATAAGTGTCAACAGAATTCAAGAGTGGGGTGGGTGGATTTAATAATAATAATAATAAATTTTATTTCTAACCCGCTCTCTCTCCACAAAGGGACTCGAGGCGGGGCACAGGTAAATTAAGAACAGATATCATAGAACAAAATACAAAATTAAAATCACATTAAATCATATCCTGCGCTAAAACAACTATAAAATACCAACTATCCTAAAAAAAACCCTTAAACTAAAAACCCCATAGAAGAGAGACTACCCTAGGCCGGCCAAGCAGAAAAGATGCGTTTTTAATTTTAGACGGAAGGAGCGGAAGTCCGTGGTCGTTCTAATGTCGGGGGGAAGGTCGTTCCAGAGGGCTGGGCCCGCCACAGAGAGAGCTCTTCCCCTGGATGTCGCCCGCTGACAAAGTCTAGTGGACGGCACCCGGAGAAGCCCCTCTCTGTGGGAGCGAATCGGCCATGAGGATGTGTGAGGCAGGATCCGATCCCGCAAGGGATTTGAGTCCCTTGTGGACATGCTATAGATGCCTTGGCATCAATAAAGAAATGATTTATTTTTGCTTTATTCTGGGATATTTTTTCAATTTTCCAATTGAGTTTACAGATTGGGGTTTACAGTCTTCCACTGAATATCCAATCGGTCTTAGTTTTTTAAGGATTAGCCAATGTTCAGTGAAACCAGCCTTGAGATCTAATAGAATATCTAATATCTAATAGAAGGCAACAACAAATTACTATTGTTATCACTATTGTTATTTTTTTTTTTTTACATTTATATGCTCATAAGCACTCTGGGAAGTTTACTAATTGTTAAATGCAAAGAAAGTACAAAAGAATAGCCAAAGGGAACAAAGAAAAAAGGGTTTTAATCATCCTCACCAAATGGGTGAAGATGTTCAACTTCATGCTGCCCCCAGCCATTTTGGACTACAAAGTCTACAATCTCTTAGTATTGGCCATGTTACTTGGACTGTTGGACACTGTAGTCCAGAGTTATCCTGTCTACCCAGGTTGCCTAAATAATGATGCTTACACTGTAATCTGCTGCAATGATTTTCCTAATAATTTTTATTATGACTTTCTTTTCATGAAATGCAATGTCCAGCAGACACACACAAAAAAACATAGTTTACTGTAGTCATTTTCATCCAATTACCCTGGCCCTGCTTAGTGTAGTTTAAGAAGTCAACAGATTGTATTGAATCTTGGTGCTCTAATTTACTTAATTGCAGCAACTCTCACCACTCCTATGGGTAGAGTTCCTTATTAGCATAGCAATTGACTCTCTCTAAAGCCTGCTCAAACCTTTCTTTGCAAAATTATTGCATTTGTAATTCCGTAACAATGAAGCATTTGTTTTCAAAGCAATTAACTTCTGCAACCGAAAAGACATGAAATGACTGCGAGTTTGTTCACAAGTTACCGTGCTTGGTCTGGCTGTACAGTAGCACAGAAAAATCACAAGCAATGACAGGTTCATGACCCAATGTCACAACACTGGGAGAAGCTCTTTGCGTATATCATAAAGTAATGTTCTTAAGCCCATTGATGTGGAAGAGAACGTCCACCGAGAGGAAAGGAGCTACCTTCCAGTTTAGGGCCAGATTGCCAAGCAGTAAAACTCAGTAGTAATTAGAGTGCAATTTTTTCATGCCTACTAAAGACTCAGAATTTAGAAATTGCATGTGATTTATAACAGATACATTTCAGCTGGAGTTAGAAGGAGAGTTAGATATAGCAATAGCAATAGCACTTAGACTTATATACTGCTTCACAGTGCTTTACAGCCCACTCTAAGAGGTTTATAGGGTCAGCATATTGCCCCCCAACAATCTGGGTCCTCATTTTACTGACCTAGGAAGGATGGAAGGCTAACTCAACCTTGAGCCAGTGAGATTCAAACTGCCAAACTGTTGGCAATTGGCAGTCAGCAGAAAAAGCCTGCAGTACTGCATTCTAGCCACTGCACCACCATGGCTCATGAAGATGCCTTCCACAACCTGGTTCCTTTCCAATTTAGTGGTCAACAAATATTATAAACTCCAGCCAGAATGCTATTCTAGCTGGTGTCACGGAGGTCACCGTCTCATACATTTAGGGAAAGTTGTAGCAGAGTATGTACTGAGTGCTGGTCATAAGGAAAAGCTATCAGACCAACTTTTCTGATAATTGGAGAGACTGTGTGGCAGACAAGCAGTTGTTACCACTTCAGTTATCAAACCACAGGTATTTATTACAAAAACACAAATGATAAAAAATATGTTTGGCAAAGGATTAACAGAGTCCAAGCCTGCAAGATTCAGCCAACAATAAATAAGAATCTCTCTCTTTCTTTCCAGTCCTCACTCCAACAATACCCAGCAGTTCTCTTAAAATAGTTATAGATGCACTCAACAATTGCTTCCCTCTGTACAAAGTCAGCAGAGCTGGGGGGTGGGGGTGGGGGAAACTGTATGAACATAAAGATAGTCAATAAACATCTTAAACAATCAAGTATTAAATATTAACTAAAGGCAATTAGTCTATTTTTTAAAAATGCAAGATCATATGTTTTGCTTTTATATTTGTGAATGCAGCTGATCATTTACCATGCACCCAAATGTTAAGTGATCCTATCGAAGTGTGCTCCATATGCTGTCAGAAGAAGCAGGGGCAATGGCTCTCCAAGATCATGCATTTTCCATCCTAAATGTTGTTGCTGAGCCATTCAGATGTGCCTTTGGTTTAGCATCGGGTTTCTCAACCTTTAAGATGGGTTTAAGACTACAACCCCCAGAATTCCCTAGCCAGCATGCTTGTCTTACAGGTGCCAAGGTGTAGAAACCTGAATTTAGCATGTTACTAGGTAGAGACTTCCAGCTATTAAATCCCTTGCTATTAAAGGTAAAGGTTCCCCTTCCACATAACCCCATACATCCCTTAGACCGATCCGCTCCCACAGAGAGGGCCTTCTTAGGGTGCCGTCGGCTGGACAATGCCAACTGACGACACCCAGGGGAAGAGCCTTCTCTGTGGCGGGCCCAGCCCTTTGGAACGACCTACCCCCTGAATTACGCACCATCACCGACCTCCGCCTCTTCCGCCAATGTCTAAAGACATACCTCTTCCAACAAGCCGGCCTAGCCTAACCTCCCATGGGGACTTTTAGAAAGTTTTAAATTGGGTTTTTAATAATTTGGTTTTAGCATAGGATCAGGTAATTTAATATATATTTTAAATTATGTATTTATTTTGTATTTTTGTATATTTTTAAATTTCCTGTGCGCCGCCCTGGGTCCTCTGTGGAGAAGGGCGGGATATAAATTTAAATAAATAAAAAAATATATGTGCTAGTTGTTCCCAACTCCAGAGGGCATTGCTCATCTCCATTTCAAAGCCGAAGAGCCAGCGCCATCTGAAGATGTGCTGATAGTCATGTGGCATGACTAAACGCCGAAGACGCACAAACACTGTTACTTTCCCACCAAAGTTGTCCCTATTTTTCTATTTGCATTTTACCTACTTTTGAACTGCTAGGTTGGCAGAAGCTGGGACAAGTAACGGGAGCTCACTCCGTTATGCGACACTAGGGATTTGAACTGCCGAACTGCCAACCTTTCTGATTGACAAGCTCAGTGTCTTAGCCACTGAGCCACCATGTCCCCCTTGTTATTACTTTTATATTTTTATGTAAATAATTTATATCATTGTGCAGATTTATGCAGCAAGATTGTTTTTTTAGACTTTGTATTTGTTTTAGTGTTAGCTGCTTGTAAAATTTGTTGAACCGAAAATTTAGCCAGCAAGAAGCATAATTATACTCCTATGCAAAAATCACCCTGAACATACAAAATGACTATGGTGGGAGACCACTGTGGCATTGGGGCTGTTCTGAAAGTGCCAGCAGAATAGTTGGCCAGCTTGAGTTTACAATCCTGCTCTGATGATTGTTAGAAAGATAATACACTGGACAACTTGTCAATCACCCACTCTAGCTGATAGTAACTGTCCAAGCCTTCATATAAAGATCTTTCCCATACCTGCTACTCAATCCCTTTTAATGTTTATAGAGGTATTAATAAAACACCACATAACTTATAGGAAAGTAAGGGGCAAAATATGATACCTTCCATAAATCTGTGCAAATAGCATAGAGAGAATACAGGTAGTCCTCAACTTACAATCATAACTGAGCCCAAAATTTCTGGTGCTAAGATATTTAAGTAAATGTTGCCCCATTTTACGATTGTTCTTGCCACTGCTCTTAAGTGAATCATGGAGGTTAACAGTTATTAGTAACACAGCAACACAGTTGTTAAGTGAATCCCGCTTCCCCACTGACTTTGCTTGTCAGAAATTCACAAAAGGGGATTATAGGACCCCAAGACACTGCAGCCATCATAAATATAATCCAGTTGCCAAGTGTCTCAATATTGATCATGTGACCATGGGGATGCTTGCAACAATCATAAGTGTGAAAACCAGTTGTAAATCACTTTTCCCCCCAGTGCTCTTCTAAATTGGAATGGTCACTAAATGAACTGTTGTAAGTCAAGGACTACCTGTATTGGCAGGTGACTTTAGGACAGTGCTTCTCAACCTTGGCCCACCTGAAGATGCATGGATGTCAAATCCCAGAATTCTGGGAGTTGAAGTCCACGCATCTTCAGGTGACCAAGGTTGAGAAACACTGCTTTAGGATAACACAGCATAGCCTATTTCAATGTCTCATAGACCCCCCAAGTACAATACAGGAGGCTAATGTACTAATTTGGAAATGGACAATTTAAGATCCGATCTCTGCAGAGCAGTGAAGTTTGGTTCATTGTTCTGTGAGATTAACTGACCTCATAATGGTAGTTCCCTAAAAACAGCAGTTTATAAATTGAGAACTAACCTTGGAAACATGCCATTCCTCTCTAATTTATGCTCTTCTGGCATAAATACAGTACATTTTCCCTTCACTTAACCTAAGAATTGTCTTGCTGTAAATTCCACCTAATCCAATAGCATTCTCTTCATACTACCAGTCAGTCAGAAAAGAATGGGCCATTCTCATAAGAAGTCTGTTTAACTAAGCCTAAGATACTTAGTTTAGGGCTGTTTAGTTTAATTGTGGGCAGCTGCACAGAAAAATACCTTCTTCTTACATTGTCTATTCAGCTATCTATATAAATAAAAAGTTAACTATGAGTTTGTTCAAAACCGCTAATCTCAGAAACTACTGCACCGATCGCCACCAAATTTTCACACAACATTCCTTACAAGTGCAGCACCAATGATACGTATAGATTGTGTGGATGGCACACCGATGCCAGGTACACGCCACACAAATGTACATCTGTAGCTCTTCTGTGTGTTTCCCTCACTCGCTCACTTGCCCCCCTCCCCTTCGCGTCTCCTCCCATCCAGCCGCTTTTCAGCTCACGTCACTTGCACGACCGGTGGAGCGGCCTGTGTCATATCTGCGACGGTCGCCTTCTCACTTGCATCTCTCTCCTCCTCCGCTGCTGCCGCCCCCTCCAACTCCCCCCTGCCACAATGCCGCTGCTGAGTCAGCGGCCTCTCCTCTGCTCCTGCTCCCGCCTCCCCCTCTGCCAACTCCCCCACCAAGGCTGCTGCTGAGTCAGTGGCCTCTCCTCCGCCGCCACTCCCGTCTGCAACACCCCCCCTAAAAGGCCGCTGCTGAGTCAGCAGCCTCTTGCTGCCTGCGCCGCCCGCACCAACTCCCCCCCCTCTCCAAGGCCGCTGCCGAGTCAGCGGCCTCTCTCTCTCTTTAGGTAGGTAGGTAGGTAAGTATGTAGATAGGTAGAGGAATAGAGGAAGAAATAGTAACAGTAGGTAGGTGGGTAGGTAGGTAGAGTAAGAGAGGGAGGGGAGGGAGGGGAAACCGAGGCAGAGAAGGAAGGGGGTCGCTGAAAGAGTCTATGAGGGGAAACTTTTTCATTTAACCAAATTTGGCCACAGCAACGCGTGGCGGGTACAGCTAGTTTATAAAAAAAATATACCAATAAAATAAACTGGGTACTTAGTCTGAAATCCTATGCATATCTGCAAGCAGTCAAATAACATGTTCTGCTCCTGAGGTAAAATTGCCTACCACATTACATGATGGAATTAAATAGAAGAATCATATTGTGTCTTGATGGCTTAGAATAATTTATGTGGATTAATTGACTAAAACCTCTAGTAATGTGTTCACCGAATTCGTAATGAAATGCTTTTCTATTCAAATTGACTATTTCATATCCCTTACCAAGACTTCTAGTTAAAATTACAGGCATGGAATCCATCCCATTCTCTGATCTAGAAGTCTCTCTTGCTGAATGCCATGAAGACTGATGTTCTGTTGTGCTCGGAGCAGTAGAGCACATGCAACACACCATGCTTATGTTTATTAGAGTCAGGCTGAAGAGGTTATATTTGAATTTATGACTGGATTAGCTTTCCTCCTTGCCTACAAATGAATTCAGGGTTCATTTTCTGAATGATCACATCTGTTTATATTCCTCAGACACCTGCATATCTTGAGATGACAGCATCTGCTTGAATGCTGTAATCAGTTATTTCTCAACAGAGGAATTACCAATTTGGTAAATAAAGCTCATAATATAAAGTACATGGAAAATGTTATTACGCTTGCCTGGGGGGGCGAAATATCCAAAGTAGGTAGATAAAGAAGCTTTGGCATCTTAAACTTTATAATGTAGAGCTCCTATTCTGCAAATTTTGGTCAAAGGCAACCTGGCCAAAGAGACATGTTTTCAAGGAAATAGTACCTGCAAAGGGATGTTTGTTTATTTTTGTCTCCAGGTTTATACTGTAGCTGCTTGCAGCGTAGAAGAGAATTTTCTAAGATGCGAGCTGTCTCCTAGCTCCTCTGAGTAATTTTATATTTTTTATTATTTGTATCCCACTTTCATTATTATTATATTTTAATATTTGTATTCCACCTCTATAATTCAAAGCAGTGAATATATCCAAAACACCTTCCTCCCCCTATTTTCATCACAACAACAACAACCCTGGGAGGTAAGTTGGGCTGAGAGAGACTGACTGGCCCAAAGTCACCCAGCTGGCTTTCATGGCTAAAGGGAGGCTTGAATTCACAGTCGCATCTTTCTAGCCTGGTGCTTTAACCACTAAACCAAACAGGTTCTATAGGTATCCTTCCTCTCATGCATGAAAATTCCTCTGAAATTTAAGATCAGCCAGGCCTGTAATTGATTTACATTTGAACTTACCTGGAAACTAGATTCTTCAACAGAAGAAATGAAGCTCAGTTTTTAGGTTATTTTTTAAACTTTGAATAAAAAAACACCTGACAATATAAAGTAAACATTAAACACTCTTTATTGTTTTATTTGAATGCCTTTCCCATGGTTAGCCATACATATATACATACAGACATTATTCTGTAGATGTGTAATTCATTTAAAAAAAAAGGCGCAAACTGAAATATTGGCTAACAGTAACATTGAACATTTGGCAAACTTTTGGTTTCTGTATTTTTCAGTGGAAGCTTTTCTTTTAATATTCTATATTAGAAACAATATTTGCCTGCAGCACTCCTTTTCATGAAAGGGTGTCAGAGGAATAATTGTTGGCAACATACTTTTCAAGAGCATAGCTTTGCCCAAACCCATTTGGCTCTTAATTCTGAATTCAACCATTGCAACTGACCCGTAGAGGCATCTGTGCAAGGACACAGGGTGCTTTTTGTGCACTGCTAAAGGTAGAAGGCACTCACTGACAGCAGCACGAAACCGAAAAAGATGCTGGTCACTGAAGAACTTCTGCTGTCTTCACCTATTTTAGCAGTTGGATTTTAATCAAAGTGGACCAACAGTTCCTGAGAGGGAGAGAACAAAAAGAAAGAGAAAGAGTGTCTTTTCAGTAACTGGGTTGGCAATGTAAGAGGGAATGCAATAAAATAATGTTTTATATTTAAAATCTTGAAAGCGAACGTTTTTACAATTTGTTTTGCATTGGAAAATTCTCCTGAAATCATGAATCAATACTATATCGAGATGGTGTTTGCTATTATTGCATCAATATCAACAGCCTCCTATGGAAAACTTAGTTTAATATCTGAATGAAACTGCTAGGATAAAGCTACCAGTTTGGGGTGAGGTCAATCAATCAATCAGAAGAGAGCTGGAAGGGACCTGCTCAAGAAGGAGACTCTATCTCAAGGCCCATGGGCTGGATGCATCATGTGCTGGCTCCGCCCCTGCCCAGTTTCGCAAAGGGGGTAAAAGTTCTGATATGTCACGTGACAATGGAAGTTTGACACCCCTGCTGTATACCATTTCAGACAAGTGATTGTCCAGTCTCTTCTTAAAAACCTCCAGTGATGAAGCACCCACAACTTCTGAAGGCAAGCTGTTTCACTGGTTAATTGTCCTTACTGTTAGGAAGTTTCTCTTTATTTCCAGGTTGCTTAATTCCAAATTACCAAGACAGGGCATGATCAGGGCTCCATACTCTGGGAAGTGAAGGCAGTGTGGAATAGAAGACAGGCTTTTTCTATTGTGGTCCCAGTCTTATGGAGAAACTTACCCTCGGAGACAGGTTTGGATCCTTCCTTCTTGGGGAGGGGAGAACATGACTATCTTTAGTGTTTTGATTTTTAAAAATTATTATGTGTGGTTTGTATTTTAAGACACCTGTTTGCTATTATTTTAAAACACCCAGAATCATCAGATGGGATGGTATCATGTCAATTAATCAATTAGAATTCTTCACTGTTGGAAAGGTGATTCATCCACTATAACTACTTTTCATTTATGGAATGGAAAAGAAAGTATTGAGTAAAACACTATGAAAGAAGACTGACAGCATATATCCCAGTGGTGTGTAGCATTTTGTATACTAAAACTATAGCAGTGATTGCCCCCCCCCCAGGCTGAATACTTACATTTTATTATCTGCTAATATTTGTACAAGCTCCCCCCACCCCTCTCTCTCTCTCACACACACACACACACTTAAGGAGTGTAAGTGAAAGACCAAGCAACAAAGGCTTCATCCCAGTAATCAAGGACACTAAGCAAGTTGTTGGGTGAAGGAAAGAAATCATAATATCTCCCTTATCCTAATCTACACATATTGCTCCTATCAGAGAAACTCTTTCTATAACCTACTTTCTTATAATCTGGTTGGGATTTGCTAAATAAGAAATACTATATAAAAGATTTAAACAAAGACTATCTTGGAATAAACAGGAAGTTCTTTAGCCTGCTGCTGTGGCCTAGAGGTGGAGCTCTCACCTCCCAATCAGGAGGTTGTGAGTTCAATCCTAGATAGAGGCAGATGTAGGGTCTCCTGCTTGGGCAGGGGGTTGGACTAGATGGCCTGTCCCTTCCAACTCTGTTAACCTGTTATCTGTTATCTTCAAGTAAGTCAGCTCACTTAATATATTGTTTCTCTTTTAATCAAAGCGAGTCCCTTGCAGCTCAATGATCATGTTTCTGAGATTCACACTAAGAGAAGTGAAGAGTTTGCAAGATTAGCAGCCAGCTAGAAAGGTTTCGGTCAATGAAGTGGAAAGGATAGGCAAACTATTTCTATGGAGATATAACAAAGACACAACCCAGAATCTGGTCATTCCATATTGACAAATGGTTATGATGTTTGACCTCTAGTTGTATCCTCAGGGAAATTCACTTTGGAAGTTCTAGAAGCTAGCAGAAAGAGTGTCACATTGTACGGTTACATTCTTCACAGATTCAAAGCTGGAGAAGCTCCAGAATTTATTCTAATATTCAATTTAAGCATTTTTCTGAATTTGTAAAGTGTTAAGATGCTCATGATGTTCATCTTAAAAATATGGGAGTGCTGATTCTCCTCATAAAATGTTGTCTCTTAAATCTGCAGCAACAATCTGTGTTCTGCTATTTTCAGAAACTTAGGAAAATAATATCAATTGGTATATTTCAACAAACACAATTCCTCAAGCTGAAAATTGTCTGCACGAATCTGGTGACGGGAGTTGTTGAAGTTTATATGCCAATTAGATTATTTTATTGGCATTAGATTAACAAAAACAAAACCGCATCATAAACAAATTCTAGTCCTTAAAGAAGACCGAAATCAGGGCCAGCCACTGGCTTCCTAATCCGTAGCTCATTTCCCCAAAGGTTGCTGCAAACAAAAGCTGCAGTTGATGGCACTATCAATCAGTAGAAGCTGCACTCAACAAGACACTTGATAAAATTACTTCTGAGAACAAGTTGTGGGTGGAAGGACTAATTACTATTTCCCCTTCATCCTAAAAAAGACAAGTTGGATTCACGAAGGTTATGGAACTGACACTGATTGGAAGCCAAAATGCTTCCAGTGCTCATTAGTCACTGCCAGGTCATTTTTAGTGACATAGTCTAAGGTCCCAGCTCCATCTCTTAGCCTGGACTATTCCAATCCTGAAACCACTGGTATAAGAATCATCCAAATACAGGCAGTCCTCAACTTACAACAATTTGTTCAGTGACCATTCAAAATTACAACACTGAAAAAAATGACTTCTGACCACTTTGCAGAGTTATGATTTTTGCAGCATCTCCATGATCAAAATTCAGATGCCTGGCAACTGGTTCACATTTATGACTGTTGCTGCATCACATGGTCAAAAGACCATGTGATCATCTTTTGTGACGTCCTGACAAGCAAAGTCAATGGTGAAGCCAGCTTCACTTAACAACGATGGCAAGGAAGCTCATAAAATGGGGCAAAACTCACTTAACAAATGTTTCACTTAAGAATAGAAATTTTGGGCTCAATTGCGATCGTTAGTAACATCCTTCCTTGACTCCAAGGACTGCCAAAATCTCATTCGCTTAAATTGTAAATTTCAAAAGAACTGTATTAGAAAATAGTCTCCTGCAGAACAGATATTTTAATGTAAGATGCACAGATTGTTTTGATCTTACTTTTTGACAGCCAAAACCTCCCCTACCTTTTGTACTTTATAAATGATTTTTAATCCTATGCTTTTATGTTTTTTTATTATTTATATTTCACATTCATTTGAATATTTCTACAATGCCATACTGGAATTATAATGCTTATAATAAATAGATTTAATCTACGTAGTAAAATGCAAGAAGATGCAATTTGTTTTCTCCTATTTCTTTGATGCTCAGTTGGACATCTCGTCATGCTGGTTGTTGTTCACATTTAAATCACTATTACTTGCAAGTCTAATGTGTGTCAAGTACCAGAGGCTTCAGACAAATTCTCCAACCCCTCTGTCTAAAAGATGCAAAAATGTCCCTGCCTTGCATTTATTGTCGTGCAAATGAGTATAAGAAGGCAATGCTTGATGTTGAGTACTGCAATACTATTCTCTCCATCAATTATTTGAAAATATATGTGCTGGTGCAAAATAGGAGCAGATTTTCTACAATCTATAATGTGTGTGTGTGTGTGCATGCATGTGTGTGTTTCAGGTATCTTATCAAGCTATGCTGAAGGGCTAAATTGTTCTTCATTATTATATTTACCATGAGGAAGAAGAGAAGCATTTATGGAATTATCTGGCTCAGGTGCCAAAATATTTAAAACGGGAAGCAAAATGTCTTTGTTCAGTCCTCTTTAAGGAGGCTGTGTTGCCAAGGTTCACGTCCCTTCACGGCAAGGCACAAACCATGAAACAAGAATCATAACACAACTTCAATGTTTAATGCCAGGATTAAAAGTGAGGTGCAGAATTTGGAAACCGCAATAGGAATTTCCAGCCCTCACGTATTCCTGAGTTTAATCAATCTCTTTGAACTGCTTGAATCCCTTGTTCTGAGGCATTTGGCAGCCTGGACTGAGCTGCAGTTTATGAAGGCTCTTTTTTAAAATCTCCTGGTCCTTTATGTTTAACATTCCTCCCGGCTCTAACACCAAAGTGGCTTTCAATCCCTTTCAGGTGCAGGGAAAAGGTGTGCCTGATTGCAGAAATGGTTACAAAAGGCAGGATGCTGGCAACACAATTGACTTCCCAATATGTGTATCATGACACATGGACGCACATTCAATCTTTTCTTTGTACTTAATTTTTGCTATTTTTAAACTTTTTAAAAAATATAAAAACCACTGTGCCCTTTTTGGATTAAGAAAATGCTGGTGTAGACATGTTTGTCTATCTATTTATCTATCTATCCACCCTTTTTTTTTTTTAACACAAAACTTCATCTCTTTTCTAGGCAATGGTCAATTTTTTGCTATTGTGACCCTTGATAGCCTGGACATCATTTTGCCAACATCCAAACTCACCAAAATTATAATCAAACACCTCTGCCCTCCTTACCCATTTAATCCCCTATCCCCTGCCCCAAATGCAACTTTTCTATTTCAAATACCATCCTGTTTATTTTGGTTCACTCTTCAACACTGTCTAGACATTTTATAATCATCCTTTTCTTTTTTAAATTGTTAGCTACTCTTAATCTTGTATCGCCTGCAGATTTGATCATCTCCTTGATCCCTCCGTTCACCTTACTAATAAAAATAATCTAAGCCTTCTTTTATTGTTTCATTAAAGAGGATATCATGAGAGACTTTGTTGAATATTTTGTAAGGTTAAGCTATAGTAAGTCCATATTGGAAAGACAGTGAGATCTCAGATTTGCTCCCTTTGATTGCTGATAGGATTCTTTACTTTCTGTTAATGAACTCAGTCTTTACTAACAGAGTGGAAAGACTGATCAATAGTGTTCCGTAGGGTCAGGATTTAACGGTGTGTGTTTAGAAATTAGACTCAACCATATTACCTTTTTATTTCTTGAGTTTATCTTTCTCATTCTTTCTCCCATTTTTCTTTCACCCCTCTCCCCCTTTTGTATATGAAGGACAATAATAATATTTAAGAAATGACTCCTTGGATAACATTAGCATCCTAAGAGAAACAGAATGAAATAAAGATGGAAGCCGGCTACGTGCTATATAAATAATCAGATAAAAGTAATGAGACTGAAATGATAATAATTTTAGAATATTTTTTTATTTATGGGGACAATGTATTTAGCAGGTTAGGAAGTATATGACCTTTCCAACACTAAGCAAGTTGCAGTGGAAGCTAGAACAAATTGTGGGAATGAGCATATAAGGGGTTCAAATGTTACTAGTCTTTGCTTACAACAGCAATACATGTAATATATCCTCAACGTACAGCCATAATGGAACCTGACCATCAATGTCATGAATCATGACCATCATAAATCAGGCCACTTATGTGACCAATCTGATTTTATGACCTTTTTTGCAACTGTATGGTTGTAAAGAGAATGCTACAGTCATTACGCAAATACGTTGTTTGCTATGGGCTGGTCTTGCTGAAAACCAGAAATAAATGCCAGGTTTCAGCAAAAGCGTCATAAAATGCAGTCACATGACCACAGGATTGTGCAAATAGTCAGAAATGAACGCCAGTTGCCTGGCACCCAAAATGCAATTGTGTGACTGTGGGGGGCAGCCTTAGAACTTTGAAAAGAAGCCATAAGTACTCCTGGCGGGGGGGGGGGTGTCCATTGCAACTTTAAATGGTCGCTAAGCAACCAGTAGTAAGTTGAGAACAACCTGTACAAGTTATTGATTAGCAATTACTCTTGATGTTTGCAATAAAGCAGAATAAAGCAATAATAGCAATATTTACTTTGCTAAAGATCAATAATTACAATAGCCATTAATAAGGGTAGCCAATTGATTCATTAACTATTAGTGACGAAAGGCTTGATATCTTTGATTTGGCATGGTTCATAAAAAAAAGAACCACAGACTATAGAAATAGTCCTCAACGTACGACCACAATTGAGTCCAACATTACCATTGCTAGTTGTTAAATGAATCACGGCTCATTTCACAATGTTTTTGCCACTGTTGCAAAATAAATCACTACAGTTGTTAAGTGGATCATATGATTGTTAAGCAAATCTGACTTTTCTCATTGACTCTGCTTGTCAAAAACCAGCTGGGAAGGCTGAAAATTGTGATCGCATGACCCCAGGACAGTGGAACCATCATAAATACACGCCAATTGCCAAGCACCCCAATGCTGATCATGTGACTGCGAGGCTGCTGCATAAGCATGATAACCAGTGATAAATCACTGTTTTGGTTCCATTGTAACTTTAAACGGTCACTAAATGAATTGTTGTAAGTCAAGGACTACCTATTATATACTTTATGGCATAATTATTGTTTTTTCTTTGACGTTGCAAATTTGCCATCTTCTTCCAGCTATTAGAAAATACTCTGAAGTATAAAGTAATCCTTTAGTTACTGAAAAAGCAATTAAAGGTATTTGGCCAATGCAGAAGTCATTTCCTAGAAATGGTTCATTGTCACTGCAACCATTCCAATCTTTCCCTCAGTTATGTAATTCTCAATAGTTGCATTGCTAAATTGCCACCGTCCTTGTAAATGTTTGAGTAATAGAGAGATATAATCCACAGACAGCAGGCTGCTTATCGCTTCCAGATGTTTCGCTGTAAAGGCCCCATAAGTCACCCAGATTCTGCTACTGAAATCTAAGAATTCACATTTCCCAGGGTCTGTTAATTGTCTTCTTTTGCCTTGCCTTCCTGGCCTTTTCCCTTGCATTTTATTCACAGGTCTGCTTTCCTCTTGTTGCGGTGTCTGCCACTACCAGCTCTCTCCTTCTTTCTCCATTCATTCCTTTCTAAACACCCAGACAGGAAAATCTTACAGCTTGAAACAGTTGGCAATGTTATGAAACAAGTTTGTTTTGTTTCACAGCTTCATTACATTTAATATCACAGCTTATCATTCTGTAGGATATATTATTTTATGAAGTCAATGTGTTATTTGTAAATATTTCTAATCTAGTTTGAGATACTAAAGGTAGACGGCATAGTCATACCTTAGTCCAACTATAAACTATGAGGATCCAAACAGGTGGGGAGTGAGAAAATGAACCCAGCAGGAAAATATTCATTATTCTGCCAAGTTTCATCCTATGTTTTTTGCTTAATTATTTGATTCCAGCTACCGATGGATTCTAGTGTATTCTGATGACTAGTCTTACACATGTAGGAAAATATATTGGAAAGCCAGAGTTTAACCATGTAAATCGCAGAGTTTAACCATGAAATCGTAGTCTAGTCTTATCACAGCTAAGATAGCAGGTACAATTCTTTATACATTTCCTTCAGTATCAAATATATATATATGGGAGGCGCATCCTTTATTCTTTTTACTCTACATGTTTAACTCTGTTATCTTCTTCTTACATATTTTGAATCTAAATATTTTATATTAATGTGTTTTATGGAGATAATTAGAAAAATTACGAAATGAAAAAAACACAAGAAAGAAAGAAATGAATCATTGTAGTTGTTAAGCTACTAACACAATTGTTAAGTGAATCTGGCTTCTCCGTTATCAGAAGGTTGCAAAAGGTAATCACATGACCCCCGGGGACCTGCAACTGTCATAAATACAAGTCAGTAGCCAAGCCTCTGAATTTTGTTTATGTGACTTATGTGACTTATGACCACTGCAGCAGAAATGCTGCAGTGGTCATAAGTGTGAAAAACAATCATAAGTCATTTTTTTCCACTGCCATTGTAACTTCAAGCAATCATTAAACGGTTGTAAATCAAGGGCTACCTGCATTTTCAAATGTACCCAGGTGTGAAAAGTAAATAATATTTTTCTAATATTGCACAATATCATAAAATCGTTGCCAAAGAAAAATACACTAAACAATTTTGTTATTGGTAGATAAAATTGCCTTTCCAAAAACAGACACATTTTTTTCAGTCCAATCCTTGATATTAGGAATATTATTACTCCTCCAATTTCTCAACATAAGCATTTTAGCAACTTCTTATGTCTGATACCTGATGATTTTTTTTAAAAAAATTGCTCAGTTTTGCTCTGGCCAGCTGCTATTTCTCATGAAAAATGGGCCCATATAAAGTAAGGTGTTTTTAGCATAAATATTTAGTACTAAATATATTTATATTCAAAATTACAAGTTCCTTCTTTAGTGAGGAAAAATAATGAAGAGCACAGCATAGGACCTAGAGAGTTACTATGGAAAATAAGGAAGATAACCTTGACAGCGATGTGCAAACTACATTGTCAAGTTGACAAGGAATGTTCTAAAACCATGAATATCCAAATAGCATTTAAAGTGGCTCAGACATCTTCCTAATTCACTGAAGTATAAGTATAAATACAGTACAATACAATCAGACTTGCAATTTTCTATTATTATAACCAGTGTCAATAAAAGTATTGTAGCTACCTGTGGAGTTACTTTCTAGATCTGGTCTTACCTAGTGGGACTAACAGGTATTTAATACACAATTCTCTACCTGCAAAGCCTTTTAAACCAACTGATCTTTACTCTGCTTGCAATGTGACCACCAGTATATTCACATATCATTATTTGGATACTCCAAATAATGTAATTGAGAATGGAAGTGAGATGATGTAATGGGTCCATCTCGATGGAGAAGGCGCGGTATATAAATCGAAATAAATAAATGAAATGAAATGAAATTGTATTAATAGTTTGTGCCCTGAATATCATAGAGAACAGTTGTGCCCGCTGCCCAGTCATATGTGTTTATTTATTAAGGAGAATCTCTGTGTTGAATTCATTCCTGTTTTTCATACAGCATAAAAAAGGCAGCGACATACAACCCTTCACATCTTCCCACAATGGAATAATTCATATCCTCTATTGATCTCTAGATATTCTACACCTCACCTGTTTGTTCATGCATTACAACATATTGATTTTCCTAGCACAATTGCTCTGATCACTGTTATCACCTGGGGAAAGCCTAAATTATTTTAATATTGAAAAAGTTTTATTGGTTTTACAGTTTTTCAATAGGATAGCGTAAGGGATACAAAGAAATTTTGAGAGCATTCACGTCAAAGTCGTCGGCCCTACCGGGACATCAAAATAGATCATTAATAAAAAAACATTTTCCATACACTACAAAGTAAAAACAAGTACATATTTCTAAGTTCTCAGTTCTATGCTGTCAGACATTTACAAAAATCCAGATGCACATGTTATATTATACAATATTATTCAAAAAATCAAGGCAAAGTTATTTTTTAGATCTAAGTCTCTTGGCAATTGTATCTTCTATCTCTCCTTCCAGGCCCCCAGCGGGCGGGGCCGTGGCCCCCCCTGGATCTTCCCCCAGGACAGAGGAATGTTTTTTTAAAAAGGCTTCCGCCTCAGCAACTGTTTTAATCCTCACTCTTTCTCCTTCCCAGAACACCAGCATCCCTTCGGGCATCACCCACCTAAACCAGATCCCGTGGTCAAACAATTTTTTAGACAAGAAGGAAAATTTCCTTCTTGCTTCTCTAATCTTTCTTGGGATCTGCTTTAGGATAGCAACCTCCTTTTGTTGGTAAATTAACGGACCTCCTCTTTGCACTTTCAAGATTTCCTCTCTGGTTGACCTTCTAACAAATTTAACATGTATCTCTCTGGGTACTTCATTTATCCTGGCATATGCAGAGTTAATTCTGTAGGCTAGGTCAATGTCCCCCCTGATCTCATCCTTAGGTTTATGTAAATAGTCTGCTATAATTGTGCTCATGAGTTCAGGGAGACATTCACCAGCTTCCTCAGAAACATTCTGAAATCTCAAAAAATATGTCATCCTTTCCATATCAATCCTAGACACATGCCCATTTATTTCCACAACCTCATTAGTAACATTTTTAATCTCTCCCTTAGCCCCCGCCAGCCCCCCTTCCAGTCCTTCATTCTTCTGTGTGTTCTCCAGCACCTGTTTCCGTGTGTCCAATAATTCCTTTTTAAAGTTGATATTTTCTGCCCTCTGGGCCTGGATTTCTTGTACCAAAGTTTGTATAACAGATTCAAGAGAGGCCATCCTTAGTTCTAAACTTGCCAGTGCTGATTCTTGTGCCATGGTTAGCTGTTAAAGTCAGTGCCACTAAAATGGCGTTTTTTCGGTGGGGCTGTTGAGGCAAGTCAGGAGCCAAAAGTTCAGTTCAGAGTTGTAAAGTTCAGGAACCAAGAGAGAAACAATTTTCCAAGTCAATAAGTATAATAACGAAGGCACTCCAGAGAAGAGATCACAAATCCAAAAAAAAAAATTCTTCTTTAGTAACCAGAGGGAGTCCAAATCACAAAGAGACGCTGGAAATTTTCCATAAGTGAAATAGTCATTTAGGGACAAAGAGAAGCCATTTCCACCGCCCAGACTCAGAGCCAGAAGGAGAGAGTGGTAAAAAAAAATGTTTCAAGTCAGCCAGACCTAGATACATTGTTTCAAAGACAAACCGCAGACCACTTTCCCTTGTGTCAAACAGTCCAGATTAAAGATATCTGCTTCCTCGCAGCGAGGAGCCATTCTTAAGTGCCGCTTTAGTCCGAGGGGGGGTTTAACAAGCAGACCCCCCCTCCAAGTTCTTTCAGCCCAGGCTGACAGCAGGAAAAAAAAATGTTTAAAACCACTCACTTTCACCCTCGCAGCCGAAGCCCCGGGAAGCCTTCCGACTCAGACGGCCAGCTCTCTTCTTATTTTCAAAGCGGTGCCGCCCGCCATTGGCGAAGGAAAAAACCCCCGCAGCATGTTCTCCTCCACCTGAGCCGAAGACAAGGGTCGCTTCCCAGCTGCCGCTGGGGGAGGACGACCCAGGCAAGCCGGTTTTACGGGAGACCCCCAAAAACGGGGCGTCTCGCCCCCGTGGGGGGGGGGGCAGGAAAAGAAACAAAGCGGCGAGCGAGCCCTAGGCTCGCCCGTCGCTGCTGGAGCCGGAACCGGAAGCCGGGAAAGCCTAAATTATTGTTCCACTTGGAACAAGCCTTTTTTTTTAAACCTGTGGTGAAATCTCCGGGTCCCTCTGTGGGAGATGGGTGCGGGATATAAATATGATAGATAGATAGATAGATAGATAGATAGATAGATAGATAGATAGATAGATAGATAGATAGATAGATAGATAGATAGATAGATAGATGATAGATAGATAGATAGATAGATAGATAGATAGATAGATAGATAGATAGATAGATAGATAGATAGATAGATAGATAAATAAATAAATAAATAAATAAATAAATCTCACCTACCCCCAAGAAACAGCCAAAAAGAGAGACCAAAGGCTGAATCTCAGGCTTCTTCCAAAAATCCTTTTCCAATGACTCATGGCAAGGAAAAAAACCTCTGAAAACTGAAAAGACTGTGAAAGGAATACCGCCTAATTCTGCTATGGGTCACTATTGTGACAATGACTGCAAATTAACACAAAAAGATAATACCAAAAACTGCAGGTGTTTTTATTTTTTGTCTATACAACTCCTCGCTTTTAAAAAAAAGTGAAAGTAAGTTATTATTTATATAATATTTTAGGTAACTTTTCAGTAATCTGATGAAGTAATATGCTTATTTAACAGAATATGAAATAATCTGATGAGTATAGAACTCTCCCAAGCTTCAATCATTTCTTAGCCATGTAGTCTAAGGTAATGCAATGATGATTGCCTTAACTTGTAACAGAATAGTGATGAATGCATGCTACAGGCATCTCTTTTCATTTCAAGCTGCTTTTAATCATGCATTATCAATTTCAGCATGGAGAGGCCATTGGTATATGTGGGGGTGGAGGTAAAGAATGCATTTAAAAGATTTAAGTAGCACATCTTTAAGGCATAGCAGAAGAAGACCTGATGATGAAGTTCTTTGCCAAAAGTTTGTAGAGATTCTCAGTCATCCAGGTCATGGCTGTCCCAAAGGTGCTTTTTTAGAAGGCAACTGGACTTCCTTGATTTTCTTTTGAAGACCTTTCATTTCTCATCCAAGAAGCTTCTTCAGTTCTGACAGGATAGTGGACAATCCTTCCATTCCTCACTATCCTGTCAGAACTGAAGAAGCTTCTTAGATGAGAAACGAAATGTCTTCAAAAGAAAAAAACAAGAAAGTCCAGTTGCCTCCTCAAAAAAGCACCTTTGGAAGTTCTTTGCCAGTTACCCTGAAATATAAAACATGTATGTTTATTAATATTTTAAAAGTTGCAAAACCTTTACAGGGAAGAAACGGTAGATTGAAGATGGTTCTTTGTAAAATGGAGCCAACAACTGCAGTAGAATAAAGAACTGGTGAGTAGAATGGCTCTTTATTAATTCCTCTCTAGATAAGAAAAGGACTAGAAATAGCTCACCAGTGCTCCAAACAGCTCCTCCTAATGGGGGAACTGCAAAATAGCCGTTTCCGTGGGTTTAGAATTCTGGGAGAGGAGGGACTAGCCATCTTGCTCAAATGGCAGTTGACACCTTTGAAAGGGCATTTACGTTTGCATACTTCCTTTCCTAGTCACTTTTGGAAACTCCTTATAAACTACTTTTTAGCTATTAGAAATTTTTGGACCAACAAATTTTATAGCATTGGGTAAGTTTCTTTCAATCGTTAACAAAAATAGTTTTAATTACAAGTTTACAAACTTTTTATTTCCTTTCTGCACCTTTTAATTTTTTTTAAGTTGTATTTTTTATTTTACTTTACTTTACTATTAGTTTTTTATTCTGTAACTGCAATTAAGAAAGTTGTTAAAATTTAGTTTTTCAAACAAGCATTCAAGAATTAGAGATGTAATAATTATGTGTAACCATTATTTATTACGATTTTAAGATGCTAATATTTCATAGATGTTATTTATTGTTAAGTACGTATGTTATATTAATCAGGAAAGCAGGGGGTTGGGGACCTCACATAGAATAGATCATGAGTCAACAGAATCTGAAATCTGAAATAACAGTAATATCCAGCCATAGATAATTCTTTACAATCTGGCGACTGGTAATCTGGTTTGACCACACAAAAACCACACACACACACAAAAGTGTAATTGTCTCTAGCAATCCAAAATGACAGTGAGCCAAATTGACCTGAGGTGTACTTGTTCTTTCCATTCTGCATCCTGAACAACAATTTCACATTTTTCTGTAAACATGTGGCATGAAACACAACAGCCATTGTTACTTTACAGAAAAAGTTTATAAAGCTCAAAACGTCTACTACCTTCCAATGCAACTGGATTAACCCCCATTGCTCTCCGTGTTCCCTAGACCCCAGAAGGGATAAAGGATTCCAATTGACACATGATGTTTTCTGAAGTGGAATAATGAAAACCTGCAAAGATTCCTTTCAGGTTTTAAGGGGATTAACAGGAGCTTTATAAGTATTTATGAGTAAACCTCAGCTAGTAGTACATAGAAGGAATTCTTTCCTTTCAATTCTAAATAAAGTTCGGTTAATCTCACCCAGGGATATAACAGAACCTCCTTTATGCACAGTGTAACTTGAAAACAGTTACAAAATGGAAGACAGGTTAACAATAACGGGAAGGGTTGGGGAAAAAAGGTTTTCCTAAGGTCACTAAATGAAGCACTACGACTGTACATTTTGCAAACAAAAGCAAACTGTTTTATCTCAAGGGCAGGCAAATACAAGAAGGTTCAATGGGAAGAAAAGGTTATCTTTCTCTATACCAGTGTGGTTTCTGTTGCAGTGGTGGGTTGCGGGCGTACCGGTGCCTGCCGGGAGCACTGGGTACCATTCCGGTATGATGCTCTGGAGGGCCCACCCGCCCTCCTTACCTGTATTTGAGTTCTTCGGCGCTTCCGCACACAGAGCGTACGGCGCATGCAGAATGCTCCACCGAGCAGCTGGAGCATCATAGAGGCGTTGAGGAGGGTCGCAGGAGGTGAGGATGCATGTGCGCGCTGCATGCATTCATGTGGTGGACACCAGGCCCCTTTGTACTGTACCGGTTGCACCAGGATCCAGAACCCACCACTGTTCTGCTGTTAAGCAAAGCTGTTAAGTCAGTTGTGCCTGATTTCACAACCTTTTTTTTTTACCATAGTTGTTAAGCAAATCACTGCAGTTGTTAAGTGAAACATACTTTTGTTAAGTGAGTTTGGCTTTCCCCAGCGGCACAGTAGTTAGAGTGCAGTACTGCAGGCTACTTCTGCTGAGTGCCAGCTGCCTGCAATTTGGCAGTTCAAATCCCACCAGGCTGAAGGTTGACTCAGCCTTCCATCCTTCTGAGGTCGATAAAATGAGGACCCAGATTGTTGAGGACAATATGCTGTCTCTGTAAACTGCTTAGAGAGGGCTGTAAAACACTGTTAAGTGGTATATAAGTCTAAGTGCTATTGCTATTTTGTTTGTCAGAAGCGAGCTGAGAAGGTTGCAAATGGCAATTCCATGACCCTGGGATGCTGCAACTACCATAAATAATGCTAGTTGCCAAACACTTCAATTTTGATCATGATCACATAGGGATACTACAGTGGTCTTAAGTACAAGGACTGGTTGTAACTTTTTTCAGTCCTGCTGTTCTTCCAACAGTTACTAATGAATGGTTGTAGGTCAAGGACTACTTGTATGTCAAGGGTTGTCAGATCTTTCTGAAATAGCAGCAGGGCAAAGAGAAGGCTTCACCAAGAACCTTAGCAAGAAATCCCCTTCTCCACATTTTCCTCTGGTGGGTTTCTGCAGGCTCGCACCTACTCGCGAGAGCCGGTTGGTGAAATTTAGAGAACCGGTGAGAAGGGGTTCCACTGGCGTACCTGGAAGTAAATCTGGCCCGCCACTGCCAGTGACTCAACGGGAAGGAAAGGAAAGGAAAGGAAAGGAAAGAAGGAAGGAAGGAAGGAAGGAAGGAAGGAAGGAAGGAAGGAAGGAAGGAAAGAGAGAGAGAGAAAGAAAGAAAGAAAGAAAGAAAGAAAGAAAGAAAGAAAGAAAGAAAGAAAGAAAGAAAGAAAGAAAGAAAGAAAGAAAGAATTTATCATCACAGTTGAGTCCAAAATTTTGGTTGCTAAGCAAGAGCGTTGTTAAATGAGTTTCACCACATTTTAAAAGGTGGCCACTCCCACCCTGTCACATGACTGCCAAGCCACGCCCACAAAATAGGCCACACCTACAGAGTAGGTTCTAAAAAATTTGAAACCCACCACTGATACAGACATGATTTCCAAGCCCTTTAAAAATAAGCAAAATCTTTAATCTTTCATAGTGGCAGTGGAAGAAATTATCATCCTTTTAAAGTTTTGTTTTATTAAACTTCATTTCTCCTCTAACCTCTGAATTGGGGACCTATAAAGGAAATACATCATAACCACTACTGCTACACAGTTGAACTCATTTAAGCCTCTTCAAAATGTCTATATGTTTCAGTTTCTGCTTGGCTAACCTTTTTAAAATCAGCCATTTTTGCCCTTTAAACCCCTACAGCAGGGGTATCAAACTGGTGGTCTGCAGGCCGGATGTGTCTGCAGGCCTACCCCAGCTGCGCAAATGGGAAAACATCGTAAAACATCATGTGACAGCAACGTGATGCTGTGAGTTTGACACCTGTCAGTTTGACACCTGTGCTGCATATTCTGCCCTACAGTATATGCAGCAAAGGTGGGAGGATGGTGTGTATCTAAGAGAAAAATACCTTTAGCTGCTGCTCTTAATTCTCTTCTGCTTCTTGACATAGCGAAATTTCACCCAGAAGCATTATGAGCTCAACTTCCTTTGTTTAACTGTTCACACTTTTATTAAATTGTTACCATTCAGCAGTCTCTACTTTTATTTGTATGAGATCTATATTTATCTTGTGTATAGGTGCCAATGTTGCCCCCATTCCTCCTCGGTAGAAAAACAATGTATTGGCGAAGATGGAAGCAATCAGAAACAGAAAATATACCCACTCTGTATGTATCTCAGAAAGACTAGCTTAAATTTTAATGAGCTTGCAGGTGGAAAAAATGACTTAGGATATGAAGGAAAGTAATCAGGTTGTACAAGCAAAACTACATTACAATGAAGCCATTCTCTTAAAGTGCTACTAAAGCCTCATTCAGTAACAAAGCCTTGGAATTGAGCTATTAGGCATAGATACCCTGCTTATCTGAGCTGTCCCCAAAGGACAAGAAACTCACAAGTGTAAAAAAACTGAAAAGAAAGCAGACGGTTTTACTTGCTGTACTTTAAATTCTTCAGTAAGTCCTGGGAAAGCAGTCAGACAAGGGTGGGGATGTAATAGACTGATGTTGTCAAGACTATGAGATATGATGAATGTGACCAAGTGGATGACTACAAAAATAAAACACTGAGAGGAAGCAGTATCCTCAGTATGGCAGTACAGTACCTGTATCTTCTATCAGTGGCATGTGGGAAACAGTATGTTGATTTGGCAGACAGAGTCTGGATTAAACAGCACAAACATCCTAGCTTGCATAGAACAGCACAACCTTAGGTTGTGCTTGAGGAATCTGCCCCCAAATTTGCCCAAATTGACTAGCATTTTGTCTTACCATTTGCAGAACTGATAACCCAATCTTCTCTATCTTAATTTAAAAGCATTATGCGTAAGTTGTAAGCGAAGTCATGATGGGCTGCAAAGGATAATATTCACGGGGCATCTCTGATGGACACTGAATACAGAAGATTGTAACATGGAATGCAAAGAACATGAATTACTGTATAAAAGAATCAACATGCAAACATACACCTATAATTGTAAAAATAAGTGAAAGGTGAAGATTATAATAGATATGAAACTGGTCTAATCTTGTGGAAGGGAACTAATGAATACATGTAGAATGCAGGAATGAAAAAATAGATTTATAAATGAAAGAAATATATGCATTTTACTACTTTTGTTGCCACAGTTGTTAACTGAATCACTGCAATAGTTAAGTTTAGTAACACAGTTGTTACTAAACCCTAATCAGACTGCAGGAAGAGAAAGTACATGAACAGAATATAGAAAATAAATCACTCTCCCAACAAAATAAATAGGAAATTGGCATAAGGCAAGAAGATATAGAGAAATGAAGAAAAAAAGTTATAAAGTGCCACAGAAGAGTTACACTATTGAAAAAGAAAATAAAGGATTATTAACGGACTGAAGTGAAAGAAGCTGTGGATTTGGGAAGGAGGGACCTACAAAATATAAGAATGGGAGATATATATCCTGCAATGCAAATAAAAAGATAATTGCAAACAATGGTGTTAAAAAGAACAGAGGACAGTTATGGGTAAAAAAGGCAGAGAGAATGAAGAATGATTTTGATGTTAATAAATTGTTTTGGAAATATACGAAGAGGGATTCTCCAACAAGGATTGATTTAAAATTAAAAGCAATGATTGACCTGGGACAAAGAGGATGGTAGAAGGATTGGTTTAGAAATGATACTGTTGTCAGTTTGTAAAGCATCTCCATGACTACTATCAAACTGCCATAGAGAAGAGAATTCCATGCATACCTGTGGTCAAAGCTGGCCTGTGAATGCGCATGTCTAGACCTCATTACAACCTTTTATTGGCTAACATGATTTATGACTTAGGAAGAGGGGACGGGTCACAGGGGTAAAGTTCAGACACCATTAAATGACTTTCAGTTTTGGCTCCACAGAAGTAACGCTAGAATGTTGATCCTAATAAATGATTGGATTTCTTTTGAACTTTGTCTCGAGGCTCGTAAATTTATTAGGGTTTCTTCTGGGATCTTCACAACTGTATGTTAAGGAGTAAATGAAATGAACACCATGTACAAGAACAAAATTCAAAAAGGAAACCAGACCTGGAGAAACGGATGGACCATCTGGAGAAGATGAATATGGTTTGCTTAGAGTGACTGACTTTTTAATATGTGTGTGAATGCGTATCTGTATCTGATGACTAGAAAAATTAAATTATTTTTCTATTTTATAAATTGAAAGGTGAATCCCAAAACTACACAGGGATTATTTTGTTATATCTATATCTGAGAAAGCAATTGAAATATTTCTGATTGATAGGGAATGAGAAGTGACAATGAGCAAAATCTGAGAACTATGGTGTGATTCTATACCAGCCAGTGGATATAAAGAATTTTGCTCTTCCTCAAATTAATCAGAAACATAAATAGGAGAAAAAGAAAATATATTTTCTATTTTTTTTTTATATTGAAAAAGTTTTATTGGTTTTTACAATTTTCCAAAGGGGTAGGGAATACAAAAACATTTTAAGAACTTTCGCGTCGGGATCATTGGCCCTTCCAGGGCTTCATAATAAAATATTGAAAAAACATTTTTCCAAAAATACTACAAGGTGAAAATAAGTACATGTTTCCTAAATTCTCAATTCTATGCTAGCAGTCGTGTGCAAACATCCAGATATAAAGGTTATACAATATTAATAATAAAAAGAAAAAAAGCAAAGTTATTTTTTCGATCTAAGTCTCTTGGCAATTGTATCTTCTTTTTCTCCTCCCTGGCCCCCAGCGGGCGGGGCCGTGCCCTCCCCCGCCCCCCCTGAATCGTCCCCCAGGACAGAGGAATGTTTTTTAAGAAAGGCTTCCGCCTCAACAACTGTTTTAATCCTTACTCTTCCTTCATCCCAGAACACCAACATCCCTTCCGGCATCGCCCACTTAAACCAAATCCCGTGGTCAAACAATTTTTTGGATAAGAAGGAGTACCTCCTTCTCATCTCTCTAATCTTTTTTGGCATCTGCTTCAAGATGGCGACTTCCTTTTGTTGGTAAATTAACGGCCCCCCTCTCTGCGCCTTCAAAATTCCCTCTCTGGTTGACCTCCTGACAAATTTAATATGTATCTCTCTGGGTACTTCATTTATCCTGGCATATGTCGAATTTATTCTGTAGACTAAGTCAATGTCCCCCCTGATCTCATCTTTAGGTTTATGTAAATAGTCTGCTAAAATTGTACTCATGAGTTCAGGAAGACATTCACCAGATTCCTCAGAAATATTCTGAAATCTTAAAAAATATGACATCCTTTCAAAATCCATCCTAGACATATGACCAGACAAATCTGCGATTTCAATGTTGACATTTTTAAGTTCTCCCTTTGCCCCAACCAGCCCCCCTTCCAGCTTCTCAGTCTTCTGTGTGTTCTCCAGCACTTGCTTCCGTGTTTCCAGAAGATCCTTCTTGAAGCTGCTATTGTCTTTTCTCAAAGCTTTAATTTCTTGCACCAGAGTTTGTAACACTGATTCCATAGATGACATTCTTTGTTCCAATCCTGCCAATTCTGATTTTGATGCCATGGTAAGCTGTTAAAGTCAGTGCCACTAAGATGGCGTTTTTTTGGTGGGGCCGTTGAAGCAAGTCAGGAGAAAAACAGTTCAAATGAAAGTTGTAAAAAGTTCAAGACCCAGAAGAGAAACACTTTTCACAGTCAATAATTATAGCAAAGAAGGCACTCCAGGGAAGGAATCAATTAATCCAGAAATTTCTTCATTAGTAGAGAGAGAGAGTCCAGATCACAAAGAGATGTTGGTAATTTTCCAAAAATAAAAATAATCATTCAGGAACCAAGGGAGCCATCCTCCACCGCCCAGTCTTAGAGCCAGCAGGAGAAAGTAACAAAAGAAAAATTGTTTCAAGCCAGCCAGACTTAGATACATTGTAAAGAAACAAGCCGCAAATCACTTTCACTTAGTTCAAAGCAATCCGGATACGAAATTTCCGCTCCCTCGCAACGAGGAGCCATTTCTAAACGCCGCTTTAAATCCGAGGGGGGGGTTTAACAAACAAACACCCCCCTCTACGTTCTTTCAGTCCAGGCTGCCAGCACAAATAATGTTAAAAATCACTCACTCTTCACCTCGCTGCCAAAGCCCTGGGGAGCCTTCCGACCCGAACACTCAGCTCTTTTCAAAATCGTCGTTCGTTGCCGTCCTCCATTGGCGAAGGGAAAACCCCCCGCAGCATGTCTCCTCTCACCTAAGCCGAAGACAAGGGCCGTTTTCCCGCTGCCGCTGGGATAAACAAACCCAAGCAAGCCAGCCCTACGGAAGGCCCCCCAAAAAAGGGGGTGCCTCACCCCCGTTGGGGAGCAGAAAAAAGAACAAAGCGGCGGACGAGCCCAGGACTCGTCCGTCGCCGCTGGAAGGCGGAACCGGAAGTCTATATTTTCTATTGTTGATTCAGAGAAAACATATGGAAAAAGTGAATAGGGTTGCATTCTAGAACATTTTGCGCAAATGTAGAGTTGAGAGGTAGCTGATATATACCGTATAATGGAAGTAAAGAATAAATGGAAAGCTTAGTGAAAGTTTAACAATGAACAGAGAATAAGATGAAAATATGGGATCTCTCCTTGTTTTTCTCATATATTTATGAAAAAAATATACAAGGAATGCTTGTGGTGACACCAGTTGATTGGGGACATGAATGTGTGTTCAATAATATATTATTATTATTTATCGAATTTCTATACCGCCCTCTCTCCCAAGAGGGACTCAGGGCGATGCATAGGAATAATAAAATATAAATATACAGACAATCAAATAGATTTAAAATTGAATTAAATAAATTTGGCCCGTGCTAAAACATAATTTAAAACCCAACTAAAATTCAGTAATAAAATAACTATGCCAGGCCGGCCACATGGAAGAAGTATATTTTTAGTGCCCGACGGAAGAGGCGAAGGTCCATGATTGTACGGAGATCGGGGGGCAGGTCGTTCCAGAGGGCTGGGCCTGCCACAGAGAAGGCTCTTCCCCTGGGAGTCGCCAGCCGGCATTGTCCGGCGGACGGCACCCTAAGAAGGCCCTCCCTGTGGGAGCGGACGCGCGCAAGAGAGGTGTTATATGGGAGTGTCTAGAGACTCCCAAAATCCCTCGTGCGGCCGCATTCTGCACTAACTGGAGCCTCCGGGTGCACCTCAAGGGGAGCCCCATGTAGAGAGCATTGCAGTAGTCCAGGCGGGAGATGACGAGAGCTTGAGTGACCGTGCGTAAGGCACACAATGCTAAGCTGCTGCATCTGAACGCTTTGCAGTGGATATTACATATACTACATGATGTAATGAGCTGCATAGATTTGAAAATTAATCTATTGAAGGCCAAACAGTTTCATACTACATAGGTGCTTTCCTAAGAACATCCTGACAATTCAGAAACAATGACGTTTTTGCATCAGGTGAAATATAACAGAGTAGAGACTCCAAGCGAATGCTCCTGCTTATGTGATCAAGGCATTTACAAGTTATAATGTAGTTTTAGAAGGTTATACAATAATAAACGTATAAGATGAAGCAATTCATTTTCACTAACCACAAAGAAGCTATGGTCTTAATCCCAGCACTTCCTCCAATGTGGCAATGTCTTATGTTATGCTTGCAATCAGACAGGTTTAGTAGTTTATATAGCAACCAAAATTACAACTCCTAGCTTTATCGTTGAACACAACACACTTGACTTGTAAATCTTGCACTGGCAAAAGAAAAGCGGTTACAGAAGAGAAGATCTAAACTTCTAAATCACAAAAAGAATATTTCAGAGGTGAAATTCCCCATTAAAGCAAAATCAACCCACACATCTTTTCCCCAAATCAAGTACTCTGATGACTAAATTTTATGACAGGATCCAACAATGACTTAATTATGAACAGAGGCTTCTTATCACTCACTCAATAGAGAAAATTTGGTTTTAATACAATGGGAATATAGCATCTGCAAAAAAAACAACCACCCATACCTATTGAAAGTTTCTGAGAATAAACAAATTAAATTCTTAGAAATAGACCAGCTATTTGGGGGGGTGGGGGTGGAATGAAATAGGACAGAGGCTGGAAAGAGCATGAAATATAGGTATTGTGCAGAAGCAGGTTTATATTTAGTAAGACAAAGCTGAAACTTGCAGAAATGGGTAGAATTCTGCAAAGCAGGATCAATAAGAGATGAGAATTATTACATTTCATTTCCATAATGACATAAATGCTACTTTGAATTTTGCATATTTGCCGGCTCTATTTCTGTCCTTGGCTACACACATGAAAATAAATGATTTACTTTGAGAAAGGTACTGACATTGATCAAGACAAGTGTTAAAATTAAATGAGGAAAAAGAAAAAGAAAAAATGAGCACTAAGTGTCATAATTGAAAGGCAAATATTTAAGGCAAGGAATATTTCAAGATGTTGAAAGACATCCATCCTTGATTTGGGAGGGGAAGGATCAGTCTTAAAATGGTTTGGAGCTAGTTCATTTATAAACTTACATGTTTTAAAATGTAAAAACCTTCAAAATATGTTATTGATTTAAAAACTTGATATTAAAATTAGAGTCTTTGGAATAAGGAATCCAGAAATGTAGATTACAGAATTAGGACACACATCCTGATGGATCAAATGAATGCCTAATGATTAAACTCAGTGAGAAACAAACATTTAAATACTCTTTTGGGTCAAATAATTAATTCATACTGCTACTGAATGCATTATTTACAATAGGTAGTTGGAAATGTCTGTTTCTTTTTTTCTTTCTTTCAGGCTAATGATAATGTCAGCTATTCTTCCCAAGTTAAATAAGATGAAACGTCCAAATGTGTGTTTCCGTTCAGTCATACTAAAACAGGTGGTAGGAATTTAAATGAAAATTACCCACAGATAATTTCAAAATCATTCAAGTGATGTAACATGAGAAATATTAACTCCTACACTAAACTGCAAAGAAAGCAAGTACTTTCAAAACACCGATTGTTTTGAAAGATCTAATTTTGCCTTAATTGAGACGTTCATTAACTATTTAATGAAGCAAAAAATACTAATGAACTTTTGCAGTATTCAGGTAGACTCCTCTCTCCAAAAGCCTTATTTTTCTCTTTCATTCTTATCTAGTCTATGGATCACTCTGCCATACTGGGAGCATTTACAGTTGATTATATTGTATTGAAAAAAAAACTCTTTTCTACTCTATGCCTGCAGATATAATTCCATTATATTTGATATCAATATAAGAAAGGAACTTAAGGCATGTTAGAGGAGAACTTTGAGCACAAACTGAAACGGATATGATTTACTACTTGTTACACAGTCTATAGTGGAAAAACAGAGCGGCTTTAGTACTGAAATAAATCCAAACTTTGCTTTGAACTTGCTGATGACAACTTTCTCAGCCACAGCTTTCTACTTGTTAAACTGGAATCAACATGGTAGAGGAAGCAGTATCAAAATGCTTAATGATACACATAGCCGATGTGCATTAGAAGACACTGTGACAGAAGAAGAAAAATGCATCATATTATTTAGCTTTATAGCACAGCCAGAAGCTCCGCTCCCCACACATACTTATATAGGCAGGTTTATGGATGGCCTTCAATGGATCCTTGATTTCCAACCAACCATGCCAGAGTTGTTAGTAACTAGGAGCTCTCAACAGGAGCCCTTAAATTATAGCAATCAGCACTGACAGAACTGAAATAAGTCCGTCTCTGCTTTTTCATTGGTCTGCACTCCCTGCAAACCAACCCACCCAACACAAAGAGGAGAAGGCAGCTATTTGACTTGCAGCAAGCTTTTTCATTTGTCCCACTCCAGTTACTATGGCATTGGTCCAGACAACTTGCTCCCCTTTTCATGAACTCTGCGGTGGGCATTTCTCTAAAGCTGCCTATCATTTCCTTATCAAACAGGAAAAAGGAAGGATCACTCGAGACACATCTCAGCCACACTAAGATTTCACTCTCACAGTGGGCTGTAAGTGCCCCTATAATGTTAGCTTTTAAAATCATGTGTTATTATCTGCAGTTGCCATTCAATCTGCAAAGAATAAAGCACTGGGGGTCTCAAGGTCCACACAATAACTCTGTGCATTTGCCAGCGATTGGGCAAACAAAGCTACCATGTTTCAATTATATTGGAAACCTTTCTGTTGTGCGAGTCTGGCAGGATATGTCCATGCATGTGTGTAATACTGGCAGGTGAATAACACTGCCCATGAATGGGCTAGTTGCTCTACTAAGATATGCTTTAGTATCTGGCTGTGCAAATTTGTCTTTTAACAATTACTTACAAATGTGGCTTGGGTACCATGAGTGAGTATATACCTGAACTCTACACTTTTCAGAAAAAGAAAGCTCCCTTGGATTCATAAATCCAGCTGTGAAACTTTTAATATGTTTGGTGTTGTTATAAAGTTCACAGTCACAAAAAACAGCAACTGATCCAACTGAGGGGGTCCAGGACAGATCTTGTCTGGAGGAAATGTGCTGTTTTTCTGGATTCCTCCCAAGGCTGTATTTCAAGATATAACCCCAAGCAGACCAACTGAAGTGCAGTTCTACTGCATGCACTTTTAATTGTATTTTGGGATACAGGAGTTCAAGGTAATGTAAAGAGACCGAAAAATCTGTAAAAGCAAGCAGAGTAAAAAAAGTGGGCAATTTCTCCAGCAGGAGAATGGGAAAGATGCATTTAGGACTTTAGGTGTTTCTCTAAGTTGCTTTTGCAGGAAATCTGGACTTAGCGACCTGGGTTATCAATCCAGATCAGTGATGGCTAACCTTTTTGTCGTTGCATGCCAACAGTGTGTGCACGGACACCCATAATACAATGCGTGCATGTGCCCCCTGCATCCCCCCGTGCATAAGTATACAACACCCCAATGCGATCCACCCCCCACAAATATGCATGACCCTCATGTGCCTCCCTCCCCACACATGCACATGCATCTCCCTAATGTGCCCCACCCCCTGCATATGTACAGCAGAGACCCAAAAACCAGTTGACCAGCGGGAGGCGTACGCATGCACGGTGCAGCTGAGCTGGGGCGACGACTCACGTGCCCATAGAGAGGCCTCTTCATGCCACCTGTGGCACACGTGTCATAGGTTTGCCATCACAGGCCTAGGCAGTAAGTGGCTTTGATGCACTACAGAAAACCTCATCTCTTTCTGACAGAGAAACAAATTGTTGTAAGATAAAGCACAATATAAAATTTAACAAAGTCACATTTGTGCTGCTTCATTGGTTTACTTTCATTGCTTGAGAGCTCTTCTAACTTTTACTGTACAAAAAAGCAATAACTGACTTCTCCACAATTAACACATCAAAGCTAACTTTTTCTGGTCCCTAGCTGGTTCCAGAGAGCAAGAGAGAGGGATTTTCTAGTCCCAAATAGCTGCTGCTGCAAATCCATAGGCAAGGATAAATAAAAATACTGAGCTAGCTTTCTTGATGAGTCAAACATATATAAAGAGCCATAGATTCCTAATCCATCAATTTTCCTCAGCAGTGACCATTTAAGCAGAACTCTTTAATTGCTTTTACAAAACACGAACAACATATCCTCTCAATCCTCTGGTGAGCTATTGGAGCCCAGATATAGCAATACATGTATAAGATGCCAAGGCAGAAATTAATGCACCACTTAGGAAATTAAAAAAAGAAGAAGTCAGAGGTGAACTGTTTCTCCCAGGATCAAATAGTAAATCAGAACTGAAATAAGTGCTTTAGCCTCTTGTGCCTCAACCAAAAAGTCCATTCTTTTCTCTCTCTCTTTCTCTCTATATTTTCTTTCTCTTTCTTTCTTTTCTTTCTCTCTTTCATTCTCCCTTCTTCTCTCTTTCTTCCCTTCCTTCTTTCTTTTTCCTTCCTTCCCTTCCTTCCTTCTTTCCTTCTCAAATTCTCTGGCTGCCATCTCTGGTCTTCCTACATGCTCGGGGAGAGGGGGCGGTCCAATAAAATAAATCCAATAAAATAAATAAATAAATAATAAAATAGCACATGATAGTGTTCAAGGTTCTATGATGAAAACTTCCCCAATGTCAATTCATTAAGGAAGAGATGCAGCACACAGGGCATTTAGCTACACTTTTTCACCCTCCTGAGACCTTACTTTCTCAGCAGCCCATTAATCACCCCATCCACAGATCAATTCATTATGTCACTAATGTCATACGCCTTTTCACAAGACAAAGAGAAAAAAGCTTAAAAGAAATGTGAGAACTGTACTTGATATATGAATATTGTTTGACAACTAAAAGCATCACTCAAGCAATGCTCAGTTTAGTGTAAAGTATGGAGCATGAAACTGGCATATAGGACTCCCTTAGTATTGATGAAGGGAAAATGTTAGAGTTCTCTACAAAATATTTTCTCTGACATGGACATAAATTAGCTAAGTACTAGTGGGAAAACGCTCAGACAAGTATCCATTTTCAGTCAAAAACAAATATAGATACCAGTGTTTTAGGCTAAAAGATTTGATAAAGGCTTTTAAAATTAGATTTTGGTCCCAATGAGGTGGTAGCAGAGGTGATATTCAGCCAGTTCTGACAGGTTCTGGAGAACCAGTAGCGGAAATTTTGAGTAGTTCGGAGAACCGGCAAATAGGCTGCTCCGCCCCCACTGCCTCCCAGCTGATCAGAACAGGAGAACAGAGCTGGAAAGCAGTTTAATGGAGTGGGGAGGGAATGGGGACTTTGTAGTAACCTTCCTCCAGGAATGGGGAGGGAATGGGGCTTTACAGTATCCTTGCCACACCTACAAAGCCATGCCCACAAAGTCATACCGCACCCACAAAGCCACACCCACAGAACCGGTAGTAAAAAAATTTGAATCCCACCACAGGGTGGTAGGTAGTGGTACATACAGAGTTCATGTGTACCAGGTTCTAGGATCAGTTTATAACATTTAATTAAAATGCTTGAAATTCTGGAGCAGTGTTCCAGTCAGAGCAGACAATATTGTGCTCAGTGGATAACAGGATAGATTCAGTTTGATAAAAGGCAACTTCTTCCTATCTAGTACTGATAAACCTCACTTTGAAATAAGCCTTGAAAAATGGGGTTACTGATCTTTAAATGTTATTTTACAATTGTCTTCAGTGTCTTATCACAAGTCAAATGCATTAATAAATAAGCCTGGAGGTGAAACAATAGTTCATCCCCAATTTTGACTTCTAGAATTTACTATAATAATAAGATATGAAATAGTCAGAATAAATTGGAACACCTGTCTCTTAAGTTTAGTTATTAGTTTATTAGTCATTCTGATTTTCTTTTCACATTTCGAGTGAACCTGATTTATAGCAATGTTTGGGATCATAATGAAAAATAAACCCCTATATAATTTAAGGCTCTTACATATAGTTGGCAGCCTACAGGTCACCTGACTAGGATCACGATCAAGTCAGTTCAGTACTTTGCTATTAACAAAATGTCTGAGTCACCTTTCTGTGATGAAATATGCAATGTGATCTATAAGACAAAGAAAATGAGCGTTGGTCCTACCTGAACGCTGTTTCCCCTCAAACGGGGAGAGAGAGAACATAGAGCATCACACATTGTACATGTATACAACGTATACTAAATTGCAGCATGTTAAAACAACTGTTACATTGGGATGCCAAACCACTTTGAGTTTGGCAACAATGAAGAGTAGCTGAGGCACAGCAAACGTAGGCAGGGCTGGAACGGATCCTAGGGACAATCTTTGTTTTTAAAACTACATTAAGGCTCTTTTGGGTTTATGCTACAGTTAAAGACGAGAAACCACTGTGCCAATTTCAAGCTGCCCTACCCCTGGAATTTAATAATGTTGGTAATGCAGATGGAAGGGGCTCTATGGGTCATTGGAGAGTAAATACAAGTTTCAGAAAGTCAGATGTCTTGATTCAACAGGCCCTGCTGATTTTATTCCTACTACAGTTCTCATCAACGCAAAGCAAAGAAAATAGACACAAGGATGTCCACGAAGGGATACAGAAATGAGCTGTAAATAATTCCCTTACATATAGCGAAGAAGAAAATGTTTTGGTGCTCAGGGAATTATATTCATTATTTGGAAGAAAGTATAAGGCTAATTTGCATGGGATCAATATGCAAAGAAGGTGAATTCATTACATATACAAATAGGTCTAACGTATTTTGTTTAAAAAAAATGGGGAAAAGAGCCTTTTCCTCTCATTATATTATACCAGTATTATATGCTTGTCACTTCCAAATGTCAAAAAATTACCGCGCAGCACATTGTGCATTCTAAAGGGGTGCAAACTCTGATTCTGGAGCTGCATTAGGTTACCCACCCATGATTTAGGGCTGTAAAAAAAATACTACATTCATCACAACTTGCTTAGATGAAGATGATAGGTTTTGTTCATCTTCATCGGCCAATAGGAAGACTCCTGCTTTCAATTCAAGCTGAAGCTACTGAACCATCTTCAAAGCCTCGGGTGAAGTACCATTCAGTCATCAAGATGAAAAAGTGGAGCAAGGACCATTTCCCTTTGTTCTTCAGCTGTTGCTTCCCATCAAAAGCCCATGGGGTCCCAACAGCCAAATCCCCACCACGTAGTATTTTCATATAAGGATAGAGAAAAGGAGAGAAGAGTTAAATAACTTGTTCAAGGTCACTAAGCAGGCATGTAGCTAGGAATTTCTAAACAGCCAGATAACATGCTCTCTCCTTGAAACACCGACACAGACGTTTACACTGCTTATCCAGGTGTGCAGAGCCTGCTGAATTCTATATAGCTCCAGCGAGTAGCAATTATTCTCACGGCTGGCTCATTTGTGCTAAAAGGTATAAAACACCAAAGCCTTCACATTGCATATGCTTTTCTGAAAAATGCAAATTAAGGACTAAAATTTCACATCTGGGTTAAGTAATCGCCTTCCACATATCCCATTTTGTCTGTCAACTTCCAAATTACCCACAGTCCTTTTACAGTTTTAGCCTTTTTTTCCCCTTGAGGTAGAGATTAAAACGGGAATTGTGATGCAGATATGCTACCTTGCCTGAATATGGCAAAGTAATGAAAAGAGCCTCAAGACTTTGACTCTTGTCTACCTGCTTAAGAAATCTGGAAGGGTCTGTGTGAAAGGGGCAAAAGCTGACTCGAAGAAGCCAGAAAGCTGGTAAGGATGTGGCAAATTGAAGAACATGAAAGGAGAAAAAAGAAAGAATCTCAATGACATTAATGCAAGGCAGGAAGATTATCCAGAATTTACAAAATAAAACATTGCAAAGCTGCTGTCTGTATCATTCAAGTATTTTTGTTCCTGGCAAATGAAAATGCTTCCTTCAGCTTCATGTATCAAAACAAATGAAAATTCCAGGCAGTGGAAAACCTGTGTGTGTGTGTGTGTGTGTGTGTGTGTGTGTGTGTGTGTGTGTGGTGTGTGTGGAGAGAGAGAGAGAATGAATAAACATATGCACAATGAATCCAGCCTGTAAATATTAACAATCTACTTGACAATGCCTCAGCTTGATTCTATAAATTCTACAAATAGCTGTGTTATTAAAAAGGTGATGCTCAAGGTAGTTAAAGCTGATTTTGTTCCCACAATTCCTTGTGCTATCATATTTCCATTGTCCCTAGAGATAGTCTTTTGCTATACTTGCTCCTCCTACCCACATCTGCCAAAACAAGAGCTCTATAAATACATATTTATAGAGGTCTTTACAAGACAAAATTCTGAGGTATTATGCAGACAATGGCACACAGAGATCAATTAAAAATGTTTGTATATGGTACTGGGGGGGGGAAAAACATCACCACCATATAATTGGTTTTATAAAACATTACCATGCTACTAAATGGAACTGGTTGATCCTATGCTAATATGCAGTGAAGAATAATTTGAGAGACCTTGCTCATTTTCATTTAGATGACACATTTCAAAGCTAATCTAGAAATGTACAAAATAATAAAAGACCATCCACATTTCCAAATTATTGTAGATAAAATAATCAGACTCTTGCTTGTTGGATTAAATTGTTTAACCAGATTTCCCTTGAACCTTCCAATTATTCTTAAGAATGGAAAAATGAACATGGAGGCAACAAGCTAGTAAAATATATCATCATTCAGTCATTGATCAAATAACAGCCCAAACTTCTTATTTTGATCATGTGACAATGAAATTAAAAAGTGGATTACGAAAAACGAAGTTCTGATTACTGTTGACTGACAGTGTTTGCTAGATTCCTAGCATAGAAGGAGCATGTTATTGTTCAGTAGACTCATAGTGGGTATAAAATGGAAATTAGTTGAACTTCTGGGGAGAAATGGAAACCTCTGAGATAGCGGATCTGACCACTACAGTGAAGACCAAGGAGCTGGTGAATAGGGAATAAGGACAGGACAGAGATGACTTGCATTTATTCCAGACAGTTGTTCCCAATGTGGAGATCACAGTTCAGTGGCTTTCTAGAAGTCTGTGTGCTAGGATTAGCCATCTTGCTCACAACTGCAACAGAGCCATTTAAAACTAAACTAAATTGACAGACTTTCTAATCACTTTCTGAAATTGTCTATTAGCCACTTTAAAGCCATTAGAGACATTCAAAACAAGTTTCAAAAGTCTTCATCAGGTGAGTTTATCTGGAATTATTTCCTTTTTTTACATCCTAGTGTAAAAAATAATCTCATTATTGAATAATATCATGCTCATTCTTCTATGCTAGGAATCTAGGCAATACTGTCAGTGGGAAGTTGGAATAACTGGGAGACATTTAAAAAAGTGCAAGGATCAGTTGAAAAGAAAAAAAGGGGGGGAGGACGAGGCTGTTAATGAATATTGCACAATGAGGTGATCCATGGGAATGCCTTCCAAGAAAAAAGAATGAAATTTTCATGGAGAATATTATTTCTTTGGGATAACCTTGTACATTAATGTTGTAGATAATTATGTATATACATACATATAGGAATGTAGAGACAGTGCAGTTTGAAAGAAGCTATAAACTATATTCATCAGAAAGAACTGTATCCATTTATACAATAAACAGTCATCTGTTTATTGTTTAATCGGGGTTTTTTTTTTAAGGGGTTCAGCTTTTTTAGTATTTTGGGTTTTTAGCGCAGGGATAAATTGTTTAATCTTGATTTTATTTATATTTATGTATATTTATATCTGTATATTTTAATTCCCCTGTGCACCGCTCCGAGTCCCTTCGGGGAGAGGAAGCGGTCTATAAATTAATTATTATTATTATTATTATTATTATTATTATTATTATTATTATTATTATTATTATTATTATTATTATTATTATTATTATTATTATTATCATCATCATCCCCAAATGGGGGTGAGATAACATGAATCTAAAAGAAAATACTAAAAATGAAAGTGCTATGTTCAAACACACATTTTTCACTGAGAAGTATTCAAATAATTCTGTTTTTAAAGTCAGGCAATAATTTGTTTCATTCTTAAATATTATACTTTCTTTAATACAAATTTTGGTTCCAACGTGGTCTTAAATTAAATGACTGAGAGACACTTGTAAATTGTAATTAGTATCTATAAAATTACATGGTGCATCAGGAATGTCTAAAAATAGTTTAAAGGGCAAAATAAGAGAGGTTTTATAATTTCAAATATAAAAAACTTAGAATTTTCAAAAAGAAACCACAAACCCGACAATCTGAGATAGAAAGAAATCCGTAGGCAATGTGGTTGCTCAAATCCTAGACTGCATAACATCTAGGATTTTCAGTGGTTCAAATACAGTTATTATTCCATCAATTATTGCAAAAGGACAGGCTTCTAATCTAACTGCACTCAGTCCTTCATCCACATTAAGAAGGGTCATGTAATATATTATCTGCTTCAACTGATCAACAATATGGCTTAGCAGGATTTCAAGTGACACTGTAGAATGGAAAGCAGAATGCAGATAGAAAGCTGATGAGTAGGCAAATGAGTGTGTATAAATAATTTTCTGTATGTTTTGCATTATTTATACAACTGAGACTGGAATTTTGCCAAGGAAGATAAACATCGAAAGTAGCCAAGTTATATATTTTTTAAAAAAAATTAAAGGACGGGGAAATCCTGCACGCTTCCTAGATAGGTATACTGTTTTCACTGCATTATAATAGAAGAGATCAATTACTCTCAATATAAAAAAGCAAAAACAAGCAGCAATGCACTTTGCTATTAAGTTTACTTTGCTATTTGTCCTAATAAAAGCCTTCATAATGTCAACAGCAAGAGTCTGAAACCAGAACAAGGAAATCTCTTCAAGAGCTTTCCAATTAAAGAGAATATAGGTAATTGAATAAGCTGTCATAGAAATGGCTTATGTTTCCTTCCTAACAAGAAGGTTAGAAGGGCATCCCAGTGAGTTATTTCAAATTAACTCTCCCAAGGCATGCGTAGGATTCTCTCTCTCCATAAACAACACAACTTTAAAGATAATCTTTGCTTGTTCTATCCCAAATATTTTCAGAATTATTCTCTCCAATTGTTCTCACGTCTCTATACAATGTACTATACATCTCTTCTTTATATGATATTTGACTGCTTTAGTTTATTTTGATTACGTTCATCCTACTATAATTCACAATAGTTCAAAATTTAACTGAAAGTCTAGAAAAGCTTTGTATTTATGGAGATTCTTAAGATTCTAGACAAAACTGGATCAAACTTTTGTTCCTTGAACTTTTTAATATAGTCAACCATCAAGCATGTAACCTTCATTTCGCGCAGCAGAAAATGCTATACTGTAAAAAATAAAGCCAAGATAGATCCACATCGCAAATAAGCAAAGACAAGATTGAAACTTTTGAATTCTGATAGAAAAAGATCAAAGGATCAAATGGGCTCTCTTACCTCAATGGAGGTGCCTATTTTTACCAATGGAAATACCAATTAATGTTGATAAAGACACATGTGCTGCCAATTTTCTTTACTGCCCACTGCTCTGTGCTATAATAATGGATAGTATTCTGCCTATGGGTATATTTTTCAAAGATCTGTCAGTTTTGACAGCATGTTGGCACCTGAATAACTCAAGATTAATGCCAAGGGTCTAGGAACACAGAATTTCTCAGTCAATGATGGGTACATTTTTCAGCAGGCCTCCCCTAATTAAAGAAACAGGGGAAGATAGAGATCAGATTGATAGGTTTTGCAGTCAGATATTTCACACTTGATTTGATGAAATATAAATCACTCACAGAATGTATCGCAACACACACACACACACACACAAAGATACTGTGCAAGAAAGAGGGTGCAGAAATATAGGAATAGAGTCAAAATATCCTGTTACAACAATTGGTTTCTGACTTTTGTCTCTGAAAGCTCTGGCAAAGAAATATTTGGTCTGTTTCCTATAAGAACTAAATACAGGACTGTACCTAGAAATATCAGACTGCAGGCGATCTAAACCCCAAAAGTTTACAGTGGTCTATCTTTTGTATGACATAATAAAGGAAGCAATTACAATCCTTGGAAAAGTAAAACACCATTATGTAATAGAACTTTTCTGACATATTTAACTAATAGACATTACTACAAGAGCTATTGATCAGGGGTGTCAAACTCACGTTGTCACGGTGGCATCATGAGACATATTGGGACATTTCCCCCTTCGCTAAACTGGGTTGGGGCTGGGTCAGTATATGATGCCTCCAGCCCGCAGGCTGTGAATTTGACACCCCCTGCTAGAGATGCTTTATGAAATAAGCTTATGCATTTTGGAAAGCATATCATTTAATTCACACGGATCAAACTTGATTACATCACATGAATTTTTTTTGCCTTTATGGAGACAGGGTGGGTGTGGCCTACACCTGATGCACCCAGATGTTCAACTCCTAGGATTCCCCAGCCAGCATATAAAGCATTTTAATTTTAGTGCACTAATATACCTAATATAATTCTCCCAATGTCCCTTGATCTGTCAGTCCCTTGATCTGTCAGGGTATAATGCAGATAAAGTCCAATTTTCTAACCACATCATAACTGTAATATCAGCAGTATAGCTATCCTGTTCATCCACCTTGTCAGGCTACTGCAGCATTCCTGAGCTGGGAATACTGGCACTTTCTCCTTTCATTTTTTTTTAAAAGCATCAGCTGCTACACAGTAGTTAGATCTGTGGGATGTTTTTTTTTAAAGCAGAGAAAGGACAGGCACTGTCTCTTCAAAACATTACACAGCAGGATTCCAATATATTTAGCCCCTACACTAAAGTGTAATTAGTGTAATAGTTAATTTAGCCTTGGGGCAGATGTATACGATAGCTCTATTTGTCACTAATTAACTATCTCTTTAATAGCATAGAAAAGCTAGGTCAAGAGCTGTCCTAAATGCTGACTGTTCAAATAAGTTGACAGTAATACAGCATGAATTTCCAACTACAGTGAAAGTGAGTACCCAATCACCAAAGGAAATCCATTCTCCTAAGAAAACTCTTAAGCAGCAGAGTTTTATTTTTATTTAAATATTTGCAACCAGGTGAAGCCACATAATCAACATTTGGAGCTTTGAAAGCATTCTATGAGCAATCTCACAAAATGGTTGCCTTGATGGATATAGGTAATCATAAATCATTTATCAGAAGGCAAGCAAAACTCTAGACATGAGTCTAGAAGTGTTCTTGAAAATATAGATGATGATTCAACAAAAGGACTATGTCCAGTGGTGAAGATTTGTACAGTATATACAAAGGAGGGGGGCACCAAGATTTGTCAGTGCTTAGGGCACCAGTGAGCCTTAATCCTCCACTGACTATATCAAAAACCTTAGCAAGCTGAGGACAAAAAGCCCATAATCAACTAATAACAGGAAGACAAGCATGAGCATTTATTGTCTCTTAGTCTGACCTAGTTGACTTAAATCATGAGCAGAAGATCATCTACTTAATCCCTGGAAAAACTGCTACCTCCCCATGTTGACAAAATAAGGAAACTGAGAAATGTATAGCTACTATATGCTAAACGACTTCTAAAACAGATCTACTGAGAAACAGCATAGTACTGAAAATCAGAGCTGAACAATACCGGCTTTACTTTGGTGGTGAAGGATAGCCTTTTGTATTTAAAGAGACACTCAAATAAATTTAAAGTTGGAATACTGCTTTATTACAGTTTAATCCTGAATTACCTTATGTTTAGCCTTCACCTATGCAGCTTCTTTCTATGATGACACTGGAGAGAATTTTGACTCCTTTTGAATTTAGATTGACTTAGTACTGTGACTTTGCCTAATGGTTTTGGGACTTAAATTACTAAACACATGATAGTTTTGTTGGGGAGTCAGATATCTTGCTGCTGAGTAAAACAGATTGCCAGTACTAAGGAAGCATCTAAGACTATGGAACATCCCACATAGAATTGATTCATCAGCATATAACTTGTGTGTTAGAGCAATGCATATCTGAAAAAAAAAGATTCTACTGAAGAAATCAATTTCTTAAAGTTAATGTAATTCTTAAAGGAGTGATACCTGAAAAAGTCAGGCTGCTTTAATGAATAGAGAAGAAGTACTATGCCTAACCAAGGACTGAAACAATCTGCAATCATTTCTTTAGCATGCATAGCTCCATTGTATATACAGATGTCCTTAATATTTCCCCCTAAAGATCAGTGTCAATGTGTTTTTCAGGAAGGTTTTTTTGAGTTTCAAAAGAAGTTTTGATACTACCTAAAATTGATGTATGAGATAAGGAATTCAGAGAGCTTTTCTGTATTCTTTAAATGAAAGTTTATTTTTTTGTATATTAATTGTAGTCATGACACTTTCATGATACAAGAAGAATCATTCCCGCTCTTTATGACCACGAGGAATTTCATGACAGAACAATTCATCAGTGGAACCATTTGCCTCCAAAACATATGACTCCTCCACATTGGAGGTTTTAAGGTTTTAAGAAGAGATTGGACAACCATTTGTCTAAATCATATAGAGTTTCCTGCTTGAGCAGGGGGTTGGACTAGAAGACCTCTAAGGTCCTTTCAAAATCTGTTGTTCTGTTACTAATTCCAGCTTTCCCACCTCAGTTTGTATTTTTAAATTTTGTGATTTGGTTTTAAGGTTAAGTTTTAATTTTTATAAATTTGTACAGGGGTTTATTTAATTCGATTTTAGTTATATGTATGTTGATTGTATGGTTTTAATTTGTACCTGTACACCGCCCCGAGTCCCTTCGGGGAGAGGGGGCGGTCTAGAAGTCCAATAAATAAAATAAATAAATACTGTGTTAAATAGCAATGTAAGTGACTGATAGCAGAAAAATCTTCTGATTCTGAATGTCAATGGTTTGTCTGAACTACGAAGACAAAAAATATATGGTCTTTTTCAAAACAGACATACTTAGACAATAATTGCATTTCTCTCAGCACAACCAGTTTATTGCCCAGGTACAAACTTCATTCTTTTCATTGTGGCCATACAAGCAAAAACTTCAGCAAAAACAAAGCTGTTCTTGTGAGATTCTATATTTGGCTTTGATTATCTGAAAAGCTTAGATGGATAATGCGTAAATGTTATATGCTTTCCCCATCTGAGCTCAAGTTATTACCTCTGATGTCTCATTGACTTCAAACAAGGGAGAAGGACGATCTAAAAATTTAATAAATCTAAATCTAAGCTCTCATTAAACCAGAATCCTTACATTTATGATAGAATCTCCTCTACAAAATAAAAAAAAATCTACATAACAGCAGTTCCTAACATCAGTGAGTACAGTATTAGCTGCACCTTGGGATCTTCCACTTGGCCTTGAGCCATTTACTATATTTGCTATAACTTTCAGGCTACAAAGATAAGTTCTTAAAAAAAGTCATGCATAGGTTGCAATTTACATATCATTTAATATGGGGGGGGGGGGGGTTAAGAAAAACATGTATGTGAAATGGCTTTTATTTCCATCAGATAACTGTGGAGATTTTGCCTTGTTTAGGTATGATATGTGTGTATATTACACTAGTTCCCAGAAACAATAGCAGGAGAAGGCTGCTAGAAGCAACCAATTCACTACAATGTGATCCAATTGTTAGATGAAATAGATGCCTGGCCTGATTCTTATGGGTTTTTAAAGGCATTTTTGAAAGACTTTTGGTTGACACTAGGTAATCTGTCTTTGGGCGTCTATCTATTCTTCAATTTCTCAAATGCAATAATATTTTAAATGGCTACAATATTGTTAAGTGTGTTACCCAATATATTCAAGGAAAACATCAGGGATCACTTTAAAACCCTGAATTCATTGATTGGGACCAGAGGAACTGTGAAATGAACTTAAAGAACGTGTTCAGGATGAATATGAAAAAAGACTGCCAAAGATCAAGAACTAGAAGAAAGCAAACTGGATATCAGAACAGATGGTGGAAATATTTAAGAAAAATATATCAGGAACGAACTTAAAAGAATTTCAGAGATCTGTTAGAAGAAATAAGAAGCATTATTAAAACATCTGTAAGGGCATTGAAGTTGAAAGCAGACATGAAAAAAAAGGAAAGATCTCCAAATGATCTCTGAACTAGAAGGAAGTTCCGACATCAAACTAGCATCCTAAAGTATGTCAATGAACAAATAGCAACCAATGCAAAGAAGATCAAACAAATTTGGAAGGAATGTACTGAAATCTTGTACCTTAGAAATATCAACATCAAGAAGATATTTCCTGTTTACAAGAGCCTCTAATACTACAAAATGAAGTTAGATAACCAGTTTGGAAGACTACAGGAATTCATATAATAGCTGTAGAAATATGGCAAGAAGAAAATCAATAAAGGTTCTAACTCAACTATTCCATCAAGTATGGAGAACAACAACACATTGACCAACCAATAGTAAGTGGTCAATTTATATGCCAAATTTTCCATGCTTTGGAATTCTGATGTTGGAGAAGACTTTTGAGAATACCAAGAAAATAAATGTATCATCAACCAAATCTTCCTTGAAGTACAAATGACCACAAATTATTCTGCTTCTTACACATTATGTGAAGAACATGTTCTTTGAGAAATCAATAATGTTAAAAATGTGGGAAGGAATGAGAAGAGGATGTCAGCAGCAATTCAGTTGCATGAGATGGTTGTAATAATGGAAGAGCCAAAAAAATCAGGCTTGGGACAGATTATCACACAGAGAAATATCTATTTAAATGATCACTAAGAGATGGCTTGATAAAACACAACCAATTTATACCCAATACAGATGCTTTAGATTTAGGTAGAGTAGAAATTAAAATTCATTGATATGTGTCAATATGAAATGAGAATTTTGAGTATGCCAATCTAGGTTAAGACTAACCAAAAATTCTAAACATTTATTTTCCAAAGAAGAGAGCTATAAGGGGAAAAAAATATTCTCCAGCAATAAAATGCAACTATTTCAGTACAGACCAATGTGTAGGGTGGGTGGGGGCACAAAAAGTATTAAGCTTTCAGGCATGGAGAGGTTAAAACAATTATTTAAACAGCTGGAAAAATTAAAATGGTAAAATAATAGCCACCCTTCAAAATGCTACAGATGCAAAGAGACTCTTCAATGAATAACTGATAAAGGGGAAAATATTTTAAAGGAAAACTATTTCAAGCATGAAGGTCGAATAAGTAAAAGCTCTAATGGTACTGGTTATTCAGTGGTTTTTTTTTACAGTTTGAATCCACATGATGTGCAAAAATAAGAAAAGTTAAATCACAACCTCCAACCTTTGCAAGTGTAGATCACAGGAGACCGGCAACAGAGAAGGTCTATTCATGAACAATGAGAATCTTTTTCTGGATCTGAATATAGGAGCCCAAATTCGTGATTACATATCGATACCAAAAAAAACCTCAGTATGCCAATTACTGCAGATTATTTTACATGGTAAGAAACTAAATATAAAAGGAAATATTATCTCAAACACAGACTAAATAAGCAGTGGAAACATACTAAATGTTCATCTATCAAAAGGAATTTCATTTTCTAACCAGAATTGTACATCATTTTCATAGAGGATGTTCACAAGATTCCTTTCCTTATTATTCTCAACTCAGACCCTTTCCAAGTATAGTATATGTGAAGTTAGGAATTTTTTTTCATTGCTTATATTAAACAGTTCTTCCCCTTTAATAACTGTTCCTCAGGATCAATCAATTGGTGTCATCCATAAACATGGCCACCTCAACAGTTCAGTATGAACAGGTTTAAAAGAATTAATCCCCATACATTGTTTAGATTTGTTCATGGTAATAACAGTTGGTTAATTCATCTGTTACTGTTAAAAGAATATAGCTCATTTAAAAAAAAAACATTACTGTGAAACATGTTTTTATTTTCATTTAATCTGCTTTTGCTCATTGTCGGAAGGCCCGCAAAGCTACCCAAAGCAGCGAAGACATGACTCATAGGGGAAATTATGTTAATTGCTTATTATCTAGGGCAGGGATAAGCAAACATTCACTGGCCTGGGGGCACATTTAATCTTTATTGGGGTGAAGTGGGGTTGAGAGCTATTGTATGCTTGATGATAATGTTAAGTATATAGAAATGAGATTCTGTGGCCTTACTTTTAGTTTGGGGAGAGACAGTGAGGTTTGTTAGGGCTATCTTATGGTAAGACTTTAGTTTTAATATACAACCTTTCTTGACTCAAAATGGCAGGAAACCAAAATTTGTTGGTACAGTTGGGGGAAGCAATGCAGACAGAGGGGAGTTTCTGCAGGTTCACCCCGGATCAGGTGAACCGGTAGCGGCAATGAGAAGGGCTCTGCCCACCCGCCCACCCAGATGCCTCTGCGCATGTGCAAAAGTGTTGCGCGAGCGTGTGCGCACGAGCGAATCAGTAGTAAAATAAATTGAAACCCACCACTGAATGCAGACTACAAAAAGATGCCTGGGAATAGGAGGTTCTATAATTTCATCTTAAATTGCTCTCATAAACTCTAATTATGGGCCACAACTGCCTTTCTAAACCTTTTATCCTGAAGGAACTTTTGAAATAATTTTCAGGCCTCAAGGTACCCATCATAAACACAACAAAGAAATGCAAAACATTAAAACTTGTACAATCCATGTCGTATAAGCCAACACCTGAATCACAACCTGCTAGAGTTCTTCAGCAACCTTGTTGAGAAAGGCTAGGCCTCCTGTATTCCAAATAGAATTTCAAGGTATAGTCTGCAAAAACTAAAATAGTTCAGCCCTTGAATTTGAGCTCTCTCAGGTCTTGTCAAAGCCAGGATAGAGGACTGATGAAGGCTCTTTTTGTGGATTATTGTCTTATACTTTTATCTTAGAACAAACATTTTATTCCGCATATATTTCAATAATGTCACTATTTTTCTGCTCAAATTCTACCCTTAGAATGCCAGCCAGCTTTGCTAACCAAGACCCTATTATTGAGGGATGGGCTAGAAGAACACGTGTTGGGGCTGCTGTGAAGAACTCTCTGTATCAACTGGAGAATACAATCACTTAGTTTTACTTGGAGCTGGACTCCAGATGGACAATTCCAAATGAGCCGATGAAGACTACACCCAGTGAGGTTATCTGGAAGGAATGTGAGCTTTTAAGTCCTGGGAAACTGGGCAAGAATCTTTGCAACACCAGCTCTGCCACCTATAACGATCTGGTTTGGAAGGTGACTAGTGGCTGATTCTTAACAGAGGCTGATGCTACCTACCTTGAAGAAGGCAGCTATACATTGTCTCCCCAGGAAACTGCTCCCTACATTTGGGATAATTATAAACCAGTTCCCAACCTTCCCTTTCTAGTGAAGATTGCTGAGAATATGGGGCTGCAGTTGCATAGAACCCTGGAAGAAACATGTTTTCTGGAACATCTGGATTGAAGCTTGGCTTACCAGGTAGGACACTGAGACTAAATTCCTCTCAGGGATGTAAGTAGGGGCATTGTTTTGCAGTGATTTTCTTTCTTCCTAAGGGAGTGATTCCATTCAGAGGAAATCAAGCTAATTGGTTGTGCACTTATTTAGAAAAAAACTGCCTTATAATTTGGAATTGCTCCTTATTTCATAGCTCCTACAGCTATTTCTTTCTGTGTTATCTCAGTAATGAGTAATAATTATAATAAATAATTATCTTGCAGTCCTATTCTAAACCAAGATATCTCTTACAGCAAATTTGTAAGCATAACCTAAAAACAAGCACAGTATATTATTGCCAGTCCCAAAATCTATAACAGGCATTAGAGAAGGAATATTAAAATTTCTTCACCACCAAGCCACAAACTGCATTTTGTAACAGTCAAAAACCTTGATGTCCTGCCAAAATGCCATTTAGATATTTACATTCAGCCAAACTAAAACCAATCCAAACCATTTTCAAATAATGCAGTAAAGAGGTTTTTTTAAAAAGAAATTCTGCCGAGAAATGTTGCAAAAAACTGCATGCATTGCTGAACAAGCAGCTTGGCTTCTATCGTGCAGCAAAAGAATATATGCATAATTCTTCTTCCATTTATGAAGCTGTAGATTCCAAGTCTTGGTGGAGATATTGGATTTTGTATGTTCTAGATTTTGTACTTCCATAGTTAAAGCGTAAAGTATTCTTTGTTTATTCAACTGTCAGTCTTAGGAGCAATTTAAAACTACTCCTGCACATAGTGGAAAATGATCAAACTGTCCGCACTTTCCTCTTAGCTTTTACCTTAAAGCAATGATTAAATATGGATATCATGAGTTCAAGTCTAGCTCATGTTCCCTTCTTCTAGGCTCAACTATTTTGGTTACACCATCTTCTGATGAAGAATTCTGGAGAACTCAAAATCTTGTTCACTGTTTTGTAACTTTGAATTGACCAAAAAGGTAATTACAGATTTCAAAATGGCTTCTGAATCTATAAAGGTCATTTTGTTTTGGTTACCTGATCAAATTATTATGATATATGGGCATTATTCTTCAATATATTTAGGGCTACAGTTCACATAAATTTCAGTTAGCACGGTCAATGTCCTAGGATTTTGGACACTGTAGTCTCCAGTTGGTACTGGAGAGTACCAAGTTACCTACCCTACTTAGTTTAAATAAGGAACTGAATTGTGTGGCTGCCAGCTGTAGAACATCTACGGTAATTCCTATTTCTGCTTTGACTCAGAAGACAACAAAGGTACAATGCAACTGTTTTAGCTCTCAAACCATGGCACACATACAAAAGGTGTTTTTTTTAAAAAAAACAATTCACAGGGAATAGGGATGTGTTTAAAAAAAACATCTTCCTATCCAACATGCTTTCAATTTTCTTTTGTGTGCATGAGAAAGGAAGGCAGTCCTAGTAGAATGGAGTGCATATAAAAAACAGTGCCCCTCTTCTTATGAATGTGTTAGCATAATGATAGAGAAGGAGAGTGTATTAACTCTCATGTTCATTAAAGCCCAGAACGTTCTTTTGTATTGCTTAGACTACAAAGATAACTGCTCTATTCTAATTACTTCCATTCTAGTGAATGCACCAGCCAGGTCCAATGACTTTTATGTATCTTTCCTTTTATCAGAGGAGATTCCAGCAATTTCTGAAAAAGCTTGCATGTTTTTTATTATTGCTTCTATGATTCATTTACAAAATACCTATTAATCTGATCAGACCAATCAGCTTGGTAGTTACTTTGCATTTTACATCCATTAATTTTGACTGGCTTCCAGCTTATCCTGCCTTTATTTTCTAAGATTCTATTTACCTGTTCTTATTTAGGAAGCTATTAAAGCCCTGGCTATTTTCCCAGGCTTTTAAACAAACAAAGGTTGAGTTCCCGGTGGATGGTATTTTTCGGTTTCTATGTTGTCTTTTGGATCTTTTGCTTTATTTCGCTATAAATTGTATAAGTAAAATAAAATGAAATAAAGCAGTTAATCTTCAATAAAAGTCAAATGTATGTGCTCAAAACAAGATGTTTCCCAAAATTTTGTGATTTGAATAGGATGTTTTCGACACCCCTACAGAAAGATATCACAGAAGAGGACTGGGGCAAACCATTTTGCTAATGCCAAGAGAGTTATTTGTATGTGTCCATGAAGCCAATGGGAGTCTTGCTTGACTTACTTATGCTGGCCCAAAGCCGTAATAAAATAAATTCAATCCTAGAGTAAATAATGTGATGTCTTATTAATATCAAGGTATTGGTCTAATTTACTTGTGAATAATTTTCCTTCTAGGCTGAATTTATTTTGGGAAGTACATGCATTGTGCATATGTATGGTTATCCCCACTCAACTTATATTTTCTGTACCATTAAAGTCAGCCAGGGCTTTCAAATAATGTACAAGGAATGAGGGAAGAATAGAATAAATAATAGCTACTTTGGCAAAGAAATGCATATTGATAGAGGGTAGACTTGAAGCAATGTTCTTTCTGGCCATAGCAATTTGGTCCCATCTATTAGCCAAAAAATCCACAACAAATTGCTATTAAAGTAAGAGCTGCTAGTCCATTGTTTAGTACTTTATTTGGCTTTAAAGAACTGACCTCCTTCTTCTCCATTTCTCCTTTTTCTCCAAGTCTATCTGGCTGTCTTTTTTCAGTTGGGTTCCTTGTGTGCCTATGTCTTTTTTTCTTTTTCTTTTAAGGAATGTGAGCTGTATATAGATAAGGAATTCAGTCCTTCTCCTGATCTTCTCTTATTTGTAGGTGGCCTTTGTCATAATACATTTCCCCAGACTAAATTTACAGAAGGCAGTTTTGGAAATAGCACTACCACTATTAATATGGAGTTTCTTGACTCCATATTAATAGGTTTTTAGAAGGATTACATACATATATCCATCATGCACCCTTCCAGTGTGGAAGGGCCAGAACAGATTGAATGACATAGAGAAAAACAATTCTTATTCTTATTATTCTTATTTTATTCAGTTTCAGTAAGTTTTTGAAAAGAAATTCTGGAAAAAGTTTGATTTCTAAAGAGATAGGATAGCCAAGAATGTGAAATAGCAATAGCACTTAAACTTATATACTGCTTCATAGTGCTTTACAGCCCTCTCTAAGAGATTTTACAGAATCAGCCTATTGCCCCCAACAATCTGGGCCCTCATTTGATCCACCTCAGAAGGATGGAAGGCTGAATCAATTTTGAGCCTGGTGAGATTTGAACTGCCAAATTGCAGTCAGCCGGCAGTCAGAAGTAGCCTGCGCCACCACAACTCTTATAACATACTCTTATAGTATGTTCCCTTTGCTTTCAAAATTTATGTTTATATCAACATACCCGAATCTCACTTCCGTATAACTAAATGAGCAGAGGCACACTCTTATTTTCATTACTTTTAATAATTCACTCACACACACATACTACCTACTACCTTTCTACTAGCATTTGCTTGTCTTAGCATTTCTCCATCTACTTTCCTGTCTTTAGTAAAACACCTTAAGGCAGTGATGGCTAACCTTTTTTGGCTCGCGTGCCAAAAGCAGGAGGAGCGCAGGATGGTCATGCGTGGGTGTGCCACACCCATAATGCTATGTGCGCGACCCCCTGCTTTTGGCACACTTTTTTCACCCTCCCCAGGCTCCAGAGGCTTTTTAGGAGCCTGGGGAGGGTGAAAACAGCCTCCCTCCCCACCAGAGGTTTCAGGAGCTTCCCTGAAGCCTTCAGAGGGCGAAAAACAGCCTCAAAAGAAGGCCTAAATCAGCTGGCCAGCACACACAAGCGCGTTGGAGCTGACAGGGCAATGCCTCACGTGCCCTAAGAAATGGTTCCGCGTGCCACCTGTGGCACCACTGTGCCATAGGTTCGCCATCACTGCCTAAAGGTAACAAATTAATCTACTTGTTCTTGATATTTCACCATTGAGGTATAACTTGTAATTATTTACATAATAATTTTGTGTCAAACATGACTACTTTTGATAAACTAATCTTCAGATTTGTATTTCTCATGGCATCATACAGCAATTCCTCTATCATTTACAGAAAGTTATTTAGGCTGTCAGCCATTAATGACAACTTCTACAAATAAAAGTATCCCACGTTCATGTTCTCAACTAGAAGTACCTCTACAATTATAAATATGCTTCATACATTATCCATATATAAATTAAAATATAGCTATATTAAACAAACTCGCCTCTTGGCAAGTTGGGTGGGACATAAATTTTATAATAAATAAATAATAAATAAGTACATTAAGCAAATATCACATGCTTATCTTATTCCAATTTAGACACATTATGCGAAGACCCAACTATTTGGAAAAGGCTACAATGCTGGAACAGTTAGAAGGAAAGAGAAGAGAATGACCAGCAGCAAGGTGGATGAGCTTAGTTAAGTGACAAAGTGTGCACTCTTGGAAGACTTGAAAAAAAAAATTGATGTGGCTGGTAGAAATTAAAAAAAAGACTAGGAAAGGAGGAGCCAACGTTGCGACGGCACGACCTGCAATCTCTGCAATCTCGCAGTTAATACTTTTGTCGCTAGATGGTCCGTACGGACCTAAACCGTCCCGCAGAGACGGTGATCAGGAAGAATATGTCTTGCTGATCTCAGAGACCCCACAAAGTCCCTGACTGATCCAAAATAAGTTTTCCTAGCCGGTGACAAAACTCAGCCCCCAGGCTGATAAAGTTGGGACGGCTCTGGAACGGAAGGAAACAGAAAGAGAAAGTGTTTACAGCTGGTGAGGAAATTTTACTGTTTTAAAAGAGACTGCTGGAAAAAAAACTTTAAAGCTAACTAAATTTGAGAACAGAAGAAATAAGCGGCAAAATTAAGCTACATTTGGATTGTATTGGAAAGTGTTATCATTCTTTTTAAATGTTATTTTATGGATGGAATTTGAGCAAGCCTTTTAAAGTGAACGGATTAGTTTTCTTCTTCTATTTTTTCCTTTTCTTTTTTTTTAATCTCTACATGAGCTACCTATGGATTAAAATTCTCCTTTTCATTTTTGTATGAGCTTTTGACTTTTTTCCATTTTGCCTCATTTAAGAATTTTACTTTTTAAAAAAGATCTGGAATACAATAAAATGCAAAAAGAATACAAAGAGAGTTGCAACATTAGAGGGAAAGGAGGTAACACTGCCACTTGGAGGCTGGAGGTTTGAGCCATAGAAACATTGTACTTTCACTTCTCTCTTTGATAATTTTGACTTTGCGCTTTAAGACCTTGTAGCTTGTTTATAGAGAGTGATAAGAAGAAAAGCACTGGACTTTTTATATGGGTGCTCCTTTGAACTTTCTTGGCAGTTGGAGAAAAGTGAAAAGCAAGGTCTTATTATGAAAGATTATAAATCAAATTGGTGGCTAACCTAACAAAAAGTTTTGAAAGCCAGAGTGACAGTGTTTACTGTCATTTAGAAGAATGGCACAACATTTAAAAGAAACCTTAATGTTGCAAAAGATAATGTCTGGAATCCAAAAATTGCTAGAAGCTTCAGAGAGAATTGAGAAGAAATTGGAAAACATAGAGCATACAACAGCACAATATGATGGAGAATTTGGAGATGTTGAACAATTGGAAAAAGTGGAGGCTAAAGTTCTAAAAATTGAAGAGAACAATGAATGGAGTGTGGTTGGAAATGGAAAGAATGGAATATAGAAAGGAGAGTTAGATGGCCAGGAACTCTACCACAGATAGCAAGGTACAGAAGAGGAAAAAAGAGAAGAATCGATGGACTTGGAGAGGAATTTTATTAAAAGCATTATTGATAACCAAAGATAAACTGATTAAAGAAGCAGACGGAGGATATCGACATTATACAAGAGATGCGAAGAGGAGTCCCCACAAACTTTACGAAGGAAATAACCAGAAGATTAATTCCACAGATGGCAAAAGACATTGAATTGCATTGTTACTGGAAAGATACAGGTTGATGTATGAAAGCTTACAACAAAAAATTAGTTAAACTTAGTTAAATTTAGAGAATTATGTTAAAAAAAGGAAGTGATAATGGATATGGGTAAATAAATAATTGAGAACAACAATAAGTATACATATGTGTTGTGGCCCAGCTGGCTCGGGATGAACTGCTGATGAATTCATCTAGTGAGGAGTCCTATGAGTCTGCTCTAGAGGAGGAGGCCGAGAGTGAGAGAGCAGAGAGCCCGGCTAGGCATTAGGAGGCACCTGGGGCTTGGTGTAGTGGGGAGGAGGAAACCCAGTTTGTCCCTGATGTCAGGCTAAGAAGGATTGAGAGGAGGCAATCACAGTCGGACATAATCAGTAGCAGCTGCCTAATTGACTGCCCCCTCCCAAAAGGCTTTAAAAGAAATCCTCGGTACATAGAAAGGTTTGCAGGAAACAACAGAGAGGTTTACAGCAGAGAGTCGGAGAGTTTGTATCGTGTTATCTTCTAGTCAAGGTTAGTTCAGGCAAGCTGCCAAGTAGCAGTCAGTCTAGTCATTTGTCTTGTGTCGGGAGGGAGTCAGAACACATATGTATTGGTGTGATAAGAGGTAATTGGATATGAATAGCAAATGGTGATTATGAAAGGAAGATTAGAAATTTTGTTACGTATATAAATTAGTAATAAAAAACCAAGGTAAATTTAGTTAAATTTTGAGTATTAGGTTAAAAAAAGTTATAACAATTGATATAGTTAAATAAGAGATTGATAATGATAATAACGCAATAAAAGGGAATTGGATATAAATTGTAAACAGTGATTTGGAAAAGAGGATTAGAAACTTTGTTACTAAATATTATTATTTTTTATTTAGAACAGGTCATAAGGAGTTAAGGTTATTGGATGATATTGGAAATAGCCAATGAAATGCCATTATGTGGTTAGGTTTTAATCATTTGGAATATTTTATGCAAAAGGACGTTAAAACAATTATAGTCAAATGAAAATTGAGGTATGATGATAGTAATATGTATAAATATATTTGATTTAAAATATATGATCTGATATGAATTCGAGGTGATGACCGTGGAAGAGAGGCATTTTTTGTAACCAACTGACACACTTTCTACAGTATGTAAAGAAAGATGATTTTTTGTGTTATGTTTGTTTATGCAAAGAAAATTTCAAAAAAAAAGACTAGAAGGCATGAAATTAATCTTATTTCCTGATAACCTTAACACTTTCCAGTCATCACTCAGTAATTTAATCTCCCTCCCTCGCCCCCCTCCCCAAATTTCTAGCATTCTATTGGTGGCTTGTTGTTTACATTTTTCCATAACATTCCAAAACTACATTTTATTTCCATCAAAATAATTCTGCACTTTTCACTACATTTTAAAAATACTAACTATTCCTTGTTCTTTTTTAATACATACTTTGCATTTTTTCTCTATATATGTATTAAATAATATGTTTCATCCTATTTTTTTCTACCACAAACATCCTCTTATATTCAGGTTTCTATAATCCATAGTGTAACGGTCATATTTTTTCCAAACAGTTTCCACTTCTTCTTTCCTTATGTCCACTTTCTATTTTTGATGGATGATTAATTGTGTAGTATTTTTGTGCCTTGTACATTATTCCTGCAACCATTCTACTTTTATTATAGTGTCTTATTTCCTTTTCTTGTCCATTCTTTCCTAGCAATCTACTAATAATGTTGTGTCTCACATTCAGAACCAGACATTACTCTTGTAATATTCAGTAATTTTATTCAACGCTTCATATTAAGCTTCTTAATCCTTCATGACTAACAATCAAATTAATCATGCTTTAAAATTTATATTCTTTTGCTGTGTGTATATAGTATATAAATAACCTTATATGTAAACCATGCATTTTAAAAAGGCCAACTTTTTTAATCTAATGGTCACCATTCTTATTTATTCTTGGGGCTCCAGATGATGCATTCTATTTTGCATACTTTCTTATCTTCTTTCTTATTTCATGTCAACAGACTATCTGTCCCTTCTGGATTTCATTTATTCAGAATGTTGCCCAAGTTTTCACCAGACTCATTTTTGGTTCTTTCCATTTTCATCACTCCCTAGAACAGGGGTGGGCAAACTTTGCAACTTTAAGTCTGAAGGACTTCAGCTCCCAGAATTCTTCAGCCAGCAAAGCTTCAGACTTAACGTTGCAAAGTTTGCCCACCCCTGCCCTAGAGTATAAGATGACACTAGTGCTAATCAGTGGTGGCTTCCTATCAGGTCGGCCAAACCGGTAGTGGTTTGGTGGCCTGAGTTGTTGGAATCGGCGACCCAGGCCTGCCACGCCCCCAAACCAGTTCCCCGGGTGGCAGCAGAGTCATCTTGTTTTTCGGTTCTATGCATGTGCAGAACAATTTTAATTGCACTGTGCATGCGCGTGCAGCATGCACACGAGCGAATCAGCAGTAGTGCCTGCCGGAACCTACCCCTGGTGCTAACCGATGTTTTGCAACTCTCATATCTACCCACTCTAACCTAAATGACACTAATCCATACTTACTGGCATATATTTTGATCTTTCTGTTCATAATCAAACCTGTATCTTCATTTCCCTCCATATATTCATCAACTCAACTCCACACTTATGCATCTTCATTCGATTTTCCCCTCTTTCATAATTTCATAGATGTGCAATGTTTCTATTCTCCCCATTCCTTTTCTACCCTCAACCGCCCAGAGTCCGTCTCGACGGAGATTGGTGCGGTTTATAAATCGAATTAAATAAAATTAAATAAATAAACTAGGAACTCAACTGCTTTCTTTTACATAAATATTTTTTTCTCAAAAATGTTGTTGAAGATTGCCTTAACTAAAAACTCTGGTCTCTTCAATAATAACTTGGTTCCTTTTAATTCTTTATTGTTCCCTTGATCCAATGCTGGATTTTAGCACTGAGATTTAAATCACACTAAAGGAGAGTCAGCTACAATTTTAGCGATAAATTATATTGTCTCAAACATTGAGTATAAGCATTGGGTGTCTCAAACATTTATTGAGACAATAAAAACAAATTAAGCCAAAGTAATAAAATAACTGACCATAAATTCAGGTGAAATTGTTCTCATAAAGTTTACTACATTACTATATGCACTATAGTCAAATGGACAATATTTTTTTCTGAGTAATTCTGTTTTCCATGTATCAGGACAAAGAAAATATGCTATTTTCAAATTATATATTTTGCTTGTAGTGGATTATATAACTGTGGCACTACTGAAGAGTAGCTACTTGATTTCTGAGGCATTCATATAATCCTTCCTTTTGAGATTTCATTATTCCCTCATGCTTCCTTGAATATGAAAACACGGTGTTTATGCTATTATTATCAAAGATGTTACACTTGGAATGAATGCTCTCTACCTTATATTTTTGTCAAGTAAAATGCAAGCAATTATTTAGGATTCTGGATTGACCTCTGATCTATTTTTCTTGAGATATTAAAATCCACAACATGCTACTGGAAACTGAAATGACAACCATAATTTAGAGGATGAATGTTCGATGATAATAGAGGAAAGGCTGGGTTGTCATCATTTTTATCATTCAGACGGTCACAGTCAAAGCTATCCTTTACTTATTTAAATATGTTTCATGAAATGGTTAATTTTGGTTAATTATCTGGATCAGTCTGACTAGCTTGAATTTAGACCTAGGTATGATAGAGCTTCAGCTAAATTAGAAAATGGTGATAGGTTTTTAATGGGAATTTTAGCACAGGTTTGTAATTTAATTTCTTTTTAACTTTTGTATTGTTGTTATTTATTTATTGTGGTCTTAATTTCCTGTGCACCGCCCAGAGTCCGTCTCGACGGAGATTGGCGCGGTTTACAAATCAAATAAAATTCAAATTCAAATTCAAATCATTAAAGGTATATCATTTTATGAGATATACGACCATTTTCTAACCAAAATTCAAGTTAACCCCAGTTAACTTTAAGTCTAAAATGTTTAGTTAACATTGTTCAAATCACTGAAGGAAACATACAGATAGTGAATAATGCTTTCTACCAATACTATAAATTATACATCCTTAAAATATGGACTGTAGAATCCACATTTTAGATCTGGTAAAATTCCATGTATAATATTATGGTCCAAGAATTGTTACCAATCACAATTACATTCTGCAACAGCTTTTAAATACAAAATTATTCTAGACAGGAAGACAATCACCCATAATTTAGTTAGTCATTCTTCCAAAATGCAATTATAGGACTCATCCCCAAAATATGTATAAAATCTAATATATAATACCAATTTAGTTAATTTTTGAGGGCATATATATTATAGTAAAATTTAATCAAACTATTCTCAGAGAGCAATGGAATTGCAACTTTTAACATTTGATCAGTCTACAGTGAATAATTTTTCAATATTGTTGGTCTTTACAGAATTACCACCACATATAAGAGAAGAATCTAACAAGTATCAAACTCACAGCATCATGTTGCCAACATGTGATGTTTCGCAATGTTTTCCCCATTTGCGGAGCTGGTGTGAGTGTGGCCTGCGTGTGACACATCTGGCCTGCGGGCTGCCAATTGGACACCCCTGATCTAACTTGTTGTTTATATTTACAACACTTTTTTCAGAAAAATAATTAGTCATTTTAGCAATTAAACCTAGGATAATATATCAACAATATAACATCTTACATAGATTCTAAGTAAATTGATATTCTTCAATTGAAATTCCCATTACTTCATCTGCATAACTATATTAATATTCTATATCCCTTTTAATCATAAAACCTTGATTTGTTCAGATTTTGAGTCACTTCACTAATAAGTTACAAATCATGACTGATAAATAATCAGTATTATGTGTTATAACATTTTCAATTTTGGTCAACCTACTCAGTATTCTCCCTTGTTTCTGTAATCCTTTTGTTATTGTGCTGCTTATTTGAAAATACTGAAACCAATCAAATTTAGAAAGCACTTTATATTAACATGATCAAGAGATTTTAATCTTTGTCTCATTATCAATAAAATTTTATAATCTAAACCAGGGGTCTCCAACCTCTGCAACTTTAAGTCTGAAGGACTTCAGCTCCCAGTATTCTCCAGCTAGCTTTCCCAGTAGTCTCCAGCCAGCAAAGCTAGCTGGAGAATACTGGGAGCTGAAGTCCTTCAGACTTAAAGTTGCAGAGGTTGGAGACCCCTGATCTAAACAATCATTATCTCTCAATTGAAGTAAATTACTTATCAATGCATGATTTCATTAGGTTGCTCCTATATGTTAGCTCAGATGAATCTGTGAAGTCTTTCTGGAAGACCTATCACTTCTTTGGAAGTAAAAACTTTTCAGGGAAATATAATCCATTCTAAAATCTATGTTAAACAGCTAACATAATAATACAGTTAGAAATTTGGAGCCACCTCCTTTTCTTGAATCCCACAAGTTTTTGAATTTAACATTAAAAATGTTTGCTGGAATTGCGTAGTTTAATGAAAAGAAGGATTAGGGGTGTCATGATAACAGTGTTCCAATATCTCAGGGGTTGCCACAAAGAAGAGGGAGTCAAGCTATTCTCCAAAGCACCTGAGGGCAGAACAAGAAACAATAGATGGAAATTAATCATGGAGAGAAGCATCTTAGAACTAAGAAGAAATTTCCTGTCAGTTAGAACAATCAATCAGTGGAACAATTTGCCTCCAGAGATTATGAATGCTCCAACACTAGAAGTTTTAAAGAAGAGATTAAATGACCATTTGTCTGAAATGGTACAGGTTTTCCTGCCTGAGCAGGGGTTGGACTAGAAGACCTCCAAGGTCCCTTCCAACTCTTCTATTCTATTCTATTCAGCTTTTTATTGAACCACATATATTTCATTACTTGCCTGTGCAAAATATTTAACATCTTTTTCACAAAAAATATTTGAGTTATTTGAAAGTTTAATCTTAGTAGGATAATCATTTTGACAGCTCCAATTTTCCCTGACCAAGACAGATTTAATTTTTTCTATCCAGAAATGTCTGTTAATATGCTTTTTCGGGATGTTAAGTAATTATTCTTAAATAAATCTTTATTTTTAGCTAAAATTCCTTAAATATTTGACCTTCTAAATGGAAATATTAAAGCCTGTTGTTTGATATGTATAGTTTTTTCGAAACCAACACCTGAATTTTTCCTTTATTAATGTGGTAACCAGACAGCAAACTCTGTGGGTGTTTGTGTGAGTGTTTGTGTGTGTGTGTGTGTGTGTGTGTGTTTGTCTCTGTATGTGCATTCCATCAACAATGTTAAAGAGCTCCTAGGCTGAGTACTTGTAAGTATATCATCAATAAATATGATTTAAGCAAAGTATGGGTTTATATTAATAAAGGGAGTTTAAATAGCATAAATAGCACTATTTTGAATTAATCAAGACTGCTAAGCAACTTAGTGTATTTCCTGTACTGGATCAAAACATAGTGCATGTTTTTGATAGTTATGGAATCTAAAGTATTAAAGCTGTGCACCTTACAACACATTTGGAAGACATTTCTTCTGGACAACTTCACGGTTCTCTATTATCTTTTGAAGCCTTAAAACAAGAGAAAATAAAACGCAGAGGGCTCTTTTAAGGATAGGGAACAACATGAAGGAAATTGAATTAAAACACATACCAACTAGCTATTTTGAATTAAAGACGCACAGCATGTCAGAGGCAGTTAGCATCTTGCCATTTTTAAATTTTGTTCAGTTTGCTTATTCTGTGGAGAACATTTAAATCTCTGGAAAGGCAAAACGAAGGCTCAGCAGGCTGGTAAGGACACTCGCATCGGAATCCCATTAATTCACTGGAAAAAAGATCTGGCTAGAAATCACTTATTTTTAACAGCGTTGGAATGCCCTTGGGGAACGGAATGGTGGGCTCAGCTTGAAAAATCTGGCTAAAAATGTCACAACAGATAATTTCTGAGTGGCAATAGAGAGGGGGGGGGGGGATACCAACTTTTTCCCCAGAGTCAGTCCTTCAACCAGAGGTCAGGGTTTGAGCTAAAGTGTTTGCCTTTTGAAGTGAATGAAAAATAAAATGCCTGTAACTGCTGTTTTAAGTTCTAGTTAGGAACCATCTTTTATCAGTGCTGAGTTCAGGCTTTAAGAAATGGTTCAGTCAGGTTCCTTTAATTAAAACAGTGGCAGGAATATCCAAAGCAGATTGCTGTTTTGGAAAGTACTGAGACATCTGGTAGCGCAGAATGTTTTTCCAGTCAGGAAAAAAAAACCCACCAGGACTTTGCAAATCACTTGACAAGGCAAACCATGTCTTAAAAATATTCAATACATAAAAAACAATGTCGTTTTTTAAAATCTGGATTTCCCCATTTTCCGATGTATATGACCCAACCAGGGATTGCTTGGTGAAATAACTCAGCTACCTCCTTGGAAATGGATAGATGCAGCCACATGAGTAGAATGAAAATTTAATATTATAAAGATTAGCTGGTGTAAAGTGTAATAAAAATGAACATAACATTTCACTACAAAAAAAAAACCATCTGTTTTTAGCCATTTTTCTACTTTATTTAGTGATCCATTAAACTCTGGACACTATCTTCATCCACTTAGTCCGTAGACAAAAAATATCTTTACACAGTCTTAAGATACTTGTTTTAATTCTTTTGCATTCTAAAATACACCATCATAATGGAGAACAATACCACTACGAAGGAATCAATTCATATTATGGTTACTAAAAGCTTTGCGTTACAAGTTTATTTTTTTATTACGAACGATAATAAATTCAAATCTTAGCATGTGGGCGAAGTTACAGATAAATTCCAAGAACACTTTACATCCATTAAAGCCCTTTGAGTTATCCTACAAACTCTTTAAAGATACACAGACTTCAATATCAGTACCCTAGGAAAGGTCACGAAAAAACAATAGAACCAAGTCAAAATTTGTATGCATCAGCCTTTAGAAGTCTACTACATACTTCAATTTTTAATAGCAATATGGGAAGAATTTTAACGTTAATTAATAAAATGATATTTAAGGCAATCCAGACTGTTAAGGCTAACAAGACAAAATTGTTAGGAAATGTTTCCTACATAGTAATTCTCTAAAATGGTGGAGCCCATAAAATGGTGGCTGCCATAACAGAGATAAGAAATGTATCCATGCAAATTCTGATGTTTCTTCTCTAAGAGCATTCTGCCAAGATAATGGCACCATAGACAAAGAACAAATATTTTAAAGTGTCATTTTTGCAATAAAGTACATATGAAGCATGGAACATAAAGAATGATGGCTTGGTAAATGCCTCTCAGGTGACATAAGTAAGAACTGGTATTGTCAAAAGTAATCACAACAGTTAAAAGGTACTGGACTACTATAAAAAATTGGTTGTTAGAAATCACAGGATTTTTTTAATTTATTTATTTTATTAAATTTATACCCCGCCCTTCTCAGAAAGGACCCAGGGCGGCGCACAGGAATTAAAAACATACAAATATAACAAAATATAAAATTTAAAAGCATATTAAATTCCTACTCTGTGCTAAAATCGATTTAAAATCCCCCAAATTAAAACTGTCTAAGAGTAGTCACAACGGAAGGTTACGCTAGGCCGGCTTGATGGAAAAGGTGTGTCTTTAGACACTGGCGGAAGAGGCGGAGGTCTGAGATGGTGCGTAGTTCAGGGGGTAAGTCGTTCCAAAGGGTAGGGCCAGCCACAGAGAAGGCCCTTCCCCTGGGTGTCGCCAACCGGCATTGCCCGGCCGACGGCACCCTGAGAAGGCCCTCTCTGTGGGAGCGGATCGGACGAAGGGATTTGATTTTCAATTGGACCCAGTTATATTTCTGTTGGGGATAAAGCCAAGAGAAGTACCTAAAGATGCATGGTACTTATTAATACACATCACAACAGCGGCACGCATGACATACGTGCAATACTGGAAGTCAAAGGAAATCCCAGAGAACCAACAGGTCCTGGATAAGATTCTACGATGTGCAGAAGCGGACAGGATGACACATATTCTTAAAGGGAAAAGCGAATCGCTTTTTAATAAAAGTTGGGGTTTCTGGTATCTATGGCTGGGAAACAGAGTGTCGGATTTTAATGGGAGTAGTGGTTAAGATCTAGTTAATAATTGTTTTTGAATCTTTTTCTCTATATAAACTCTAATAAACAGCTATTATTAGAAGTGTAGGAGAAATATTGAGAATTAGGGATTTGTAAGACGACTGTAAAATGTGTATAAGACCTATCAGCTTGGGATGAATTAGACTAAAATTGGAGGAGGCATTTAACTCCTCAGTCTTTGTTCAATGTTTATGTGAATTATTGTTTAATAGAAACGTATTTTAAGGGAAAATATATATATTAAGTTTGGAACGTTGAAACGCCACTCCCAGAACCCATCAGAGAAAATAAACAAGCAAAGGCAACACCGGAAAGAGGAGAGACGAGGAGGGAAAGGAAGAAAGGGTAAAGTAGAGAAAGTAAGGGTGGGGAATTAAGAGTAGGAGAACGGATAAGAAAGAAGAGAGGAGAGAAGGAGAGAGGAAAGAGAGGGGGAAAAGGGAGAAGAGAGGAAAAATGAGAGGAGGAAACAAGAAGGCAGAGAAGGGAACTTGAGAAAGTAGGAGTGAGGCTGTTGCAAAATAAGATGGAGACACGGGGTGGCAAGAAAGCGATCCAAACTGTATCATATAGTATATATGTAAGAATGTGTATAGAGATTAATGATGAATAGATAAATGTTAAATAGTATTTATAAGAATGTATATCAATGAATGTTTTTGAAATGGGAAAAATAATAATAATAAAAAATTTGAATCTGAAAAAAAAGTAATCACAACAACCTATCAGACATAGTTTTTTTTGTAAAAAGAGCATAAATTAATGGTTTATTGTGGTAGAGTTTGATCAAAATATTTTCTAAGTGAAAGCTAAGAAACATTTAAGACAAGAATGCTGATTAGGGAACTTGAAGACAAGAATAGCCTAGAAATCAATTTACTGGGAGAATTCACCTGTCCTAGAGAAAGTTAAAATATTGAAAGTCTCTTTATCCATAAAGCACTGCCTAACCAAGAGCCCATTGATGTAGTGTAGGCTGAAGTTGAAATACCTAAAGATGATGCAAGCTCATAAGCAGGCTTGATAGCTGGGAATCTTATCTAAAAGAACCCTTCAGGAGGTAGATAAGAAATACATGCTTAAAGAAACAAAGGAAAAATGTCACCTAAGTCAGACAAAATAAGCTTGAACACATGGGAAACCCTTCCCCAAATCCCATCAACAGCTACCAAACTTGTAAATCAACAAGGCAAGTGTAGTTTTCAACAGAGCAAGGACTTTGGGGCACAAAAAGGTCCTGAAAACCACCCACTCGTTGAGTCATTTTGGATTGGCTTCCATCCCTCTGGCTAGTACCTGTCAGTCCAGTTGAGAACTCAGGTAAGTGTGAATGAGCATGCATGTATGTCAGTGGGTGGGTGTGCAGGTATGCATCTGTGTGGAAGAACAAATATATATATATACATTGCAACCAGTAAAGTTTTGCTGTTCTTTTAAATCCACTGAGTCTCTGTGTATTCAATATTCAGTTGAAAGTGATTTGAGTGTGTCGCTATTTTCCAGAGCTATGAGTGTGCAAGTGAATGACCGTAGGCCAAACCTGGGAACACGTGCGTGTAATAGTCATACCACCCAGGTCTCTCCCTAACTTTACATCATTAAAGTATAGAACTTATCAGTTCTGTATATTCTAATTTGCATAACTTGTACAGAGAAGTTTCATCCCTACCCTGCTTTTAAGCTTTTGCTTTTGAACTACTACCTATCATAAATAACATTTTGTGCTTCAATGAAATCTGTCTGATCCTCATTAAGAACCAGAGGGGGAAATTCCTCCTACACATCCTTTAGCAAAAACTAACCTATCAACTTGGAAAGCAGAACCATCTACATGAAAATATAAAAAGAAATAAATTATTTCAATAAATAATTTTGCAGAGGATTCTTAATATATGAAAAATCTGCAGGTGACAGTTTTACATCTTTTTCAGTTAACATCCTGGAGCAGAGGATGTTCTAAATTGTTGCTTAAGCAAAGTAATGGTCTGAATGAAGGTGAATAAGCGGAGTTCAATTCATACAAGTTGGGCTGTTTGTGGAGAGGTTGGCTCATTTGTTCAATCTGTCTTGAAGAATCCGGTGCATGGCTTGGAGATGCTTTGAATCCATCATTGTCACAAAAGGCTCAGGTGGCCTTAGTGGTTAAAAGCAAGAGGCACCTTTTATCAGTTACTTTAGGGTGATATATCAGCTGTCACCTTATCAGAACAGGGTTAGTCAAATGCCAGTTATTCAGTCAAATGTCGGTTATTTGCTCTCTGAAAACCAGTAAGTTCTATTATTACAGAACGCTGAATGTGGGGTTGCATTTGGAAGTTTTTCATAAACTTCAGCTAGGCTGCTGGCTTACTCTGAGGGATTGCCTAATACGCAGGAGCTGCTATGCTTCACACCTATTTGAAGACCAATTCAAAATTTTGCTATTGACCTCCAAGTGGCATGGGCTCAAATATCTACACACATACACAGATTCCACACACATCCTTTAGTGATCTGAATGGAACTTCTCTTGCTTTGTCTATTGAAAGGCTAAATAACCTCCAGTGAACACTGAAAGGTATAGGCCACCTAGTTCAACCCCATCTTAGTGCAGGAAAGCAGAATTTGATTTCATTAAACTGATAAAGAAAAGTTACTCGTAAAGTTCAAACACCAATCATTCTGTAATTTAAATTTGACGATCCTGATTTCTAGGGGGGAAAGGTAGTGCATTATATGTATTTGAAAAGTAATATTTTCTCCCTGTTTTCTCCGGGTTAAGAATACACCTCTTCATAGGATTTTGTTTATAGCCATGACCATCCCTTCTGGCCTGCTGGAATTCAATTCTCTTCATGGTGTAAGGAAAAATTGAGGGCATATGAGCATGTATTTGTGTCTGTGTAACCTTGGGGTCAGTATGATCAAGTGAATTTTAAAGCTCATCTTAAGCCTTATTAGATGTCTTTTGCCTCTATAACTACCAAGATTTCTGCTGTCAGGAATGGCACTTGGCTATATGATCCAGCTGACTAATATTGCACAAAGTGAAGACAACAGTGGAACCTGGAAACAGCAACATCCCAGAAGTTGTTACTGAAATCTTTGCAAAGTTCTGCATGAAGAAACAACTGTGTTCTATATTTGTGGTCCATTAGATGATTTATAATATAGCTACAGAAACACCAGGTCTCTGGTGTTCAGCAACAGAAAAGCCGATGAAGAAGTTATGCCTGCAGTTTCATAACTGCTGGATGAATGCAGCAACCATTTCCATTTTAAGCAGGCCAGTATTTTACTATTGGACATGCCTCATATATTAAAAAGGCAGTTTATGTCCTTTCAGGCAGCACCATATTTTCAGTTTATCTGTCAATGAATATCAGTGAATTTAAAAAAAACCCTCAGAAATGCTCGTGAAATATGAATCTCTGCTTTAGAGAATTAAACAGAGACCCATCTTCAGCTCTTTATTTTTTACAATTAGAAGCACAATGACGATTAGATTGACCGGTGCAAATAAATAAAAAAACCAGGAGAATGCCTGCTACAATTAATCCAGTAATGTTCTCCTTAGTATTTATGACTAAATAAATACAGCTGCTTGTGGCCTATTTACTTGTTCCCTTGTGAGAGGGGTATTCATGGAGTCATAAACTCCTTTAATAATATTATTGCCAGAGCAATTGTCCACACTGAGGGTGGAAGAAAGAATCAGTACAAAAAACCCAACTGGGAATCCAGAGAAAGTTAACAGTGCACTGCAATAATAATGCTGCATTAGATACATGGGCCTATTCAACTGTAGGTATGTTTTACCTGATGCCTTAAACAAAAATATCTTAGTGACTCAAACCAATTTCAATGTAAATTATTTTGCTTAATTTTTAATGCTCTCCAAATGAACCTGCTCTGTAAATAAACTGTCTACCTTGTATTTCAGATGGCTGCTGCTAGTTAAAAATAGGCAAAGCTAGGCCAGATGTGCAAATCACCCTATCTTGGAATAAGTCAGTTTCCTGTACTGACCTTTTACACACTTCAGCCAATACAGTAAACTATGTCAGTCTTTATTTTTCAAAATTCCAATCTGGTCAAGGTTTTTAGATATTTTAAGAGATTTACAGCATTCAGGGCTAAGAAAAAGGAATATTTTCAATGTTGGGAGTTGGAGAATAGACATGGTCAAGATGACTCTACTGGATGCCTTTCTGTAAATTGTTGACTCTTTTATAAGCCAAGTGTCAAAGTAGATATCTGCCAGCTTGCATAATACACTTAAGCAGCTTAGTGATCAATTAAAACTGTGCTACTGTACAGTCAGTTCAGCTGTGTTAATTCCTCACACAAGACAGCGCAGCTAATAAATATATGGTTTGTTCAGGGCATTATGCAATATTGAAAGGAACATTTAGGATTCCTGGTTTGTACAAAGAAACTGTACATGGTTTGTACTAAACAAACCATGGCTAGAGCTGCCCACAGTTTGCTATCTATGCCCATTCAATGAAAACAGCAAGCATATTCAGAGCAACACTCCTTAGGTTCTAAGTATTTCTATAGCTTAACATGAGTCATGAATTTAGTCAAAATGCTACAGGACTTTTTTAAATGACAGTTGTTGACTGCAATTCTGCTTAAATGGCCCCAAAAGGAAGATGAAATGCTGGTAATGGAGCATGATTACCTGTTTTCTTTCCCCCAGGACTTACCTTATACAGATATGCACATGCACAGTATAAGTACATGAAACAGGAATTAAGTGAAAGGAGATAGTGTTCTATACTAGACCACAGAGCTGTTTCATTAGAAGATGTTCAGGAGTTAATTAAAAAGGCAGACAGCTATGCTGGGTGAAACAAGGAGAAGGAGGAGATCTGTCACAAATCATTAATCAGTCTGAAGATCTTGAGGAGGGTTAAACTTCAATATCAGTATACAAGGTGTTTGAAAGCTGAATACAAAAATTCGAACAGAGTCCACAATGATACCACGGAGTGACAGAAGTATAAGTCAAGTGACAGAAAGGCTGTCCATAAGAGAGTCTGCTTCTTTACAAAGTATAAACAGCAACTTTCACCCCTTAGTTCCCAGTCCAGGGGAGTCAGGAAGGAAGTCAGCATGTCTTCTTTAAAGAATCTGTGAAGGTATTATGTAAGGAATAGAAATATGTGAAAAACCTATCTCCATTTATGGTCAGTCTATATACAAGTGTAAATAAAACTGATCACAGAAATGCCATCGCTTTCCAATGATTTCCTTCAAATAAAACCAAACTTTGGGTAAACAGTGTTGTAAACAATTTCTTCTAAACATGAAAGGAAATGGCATTTTTGAATGGCTCAGGTTCAATATATTTTCACTGTGAAAACTGTTTTGATGCAAAGAAAACCATAAGCATTAGGGAATATATATCACATACAATTTGTTTCAAAAACTGGCCCTGAAGAAGGTCTGGTGAACTACATTTACATTTACATCCACACAGTAATATATAAAACACACACACACACAGGATATGGTTATAATGCTTCTTTTTATCTAAATACTTACAGGTAAGTTATGACAATGAGGTAATCACAGAAGTGTAATTGAGATTTTTTTTTCACATAGATAAATCAGTGTTTCCAAAGCTCCTGTTTCTTTAGCCATAGTACTATTTTTTTAAAAAAAATATTTGCAGGATAAAAGAAATTATAAAATCTTTCTCTTGCTAATCCATTCATTGATGCATTGAAGAGTTGGCTGTCTGTTTTTCTGATAAAGGAAGAATGTGCAGATATGCTGCACCTGTAATATTGTAATAGTCAAACACTAGCAAGAAAAACTGAAGGTGGCATGAGATTATTAAATCTTATAAATTAATTTATATATTCTCTGTCTTGCTAAAAGGGTTATGCAAAAGCTTTGACTGACTAAAGTCCTGATGCAGGAGAAATTGTGAGAAATTTCTTAAAACTGACTCCACCTTACTTAATAACTCACTGTAACTTTGGCTGGGAATTTATTGTTACAGTTCTGAAGACTCTGTTTTTAACCTAAACTACTATTTTAAAAAAAAACACTTCCAAAAATCCATGTTTCACTTGTTTCCTGGCTTTCCCAGAAAGAGCTTGACATGGTAGGTGACGGAGATCAGTTACTAAGGTTCCATATGGTGACAAGCCTAGAAGAAGAGAGCCAATTTGGTGTAGTAGTTAAACCAGGAGACTGTGAGTTCCAGTTCCCTTAAGCATGAAACATTGGATGAGTGATTTCAAGGATTTGTCCTGCATACAATTCCAGTTGTATGCAGGACATTCAACTGGGGCATTCTTCTGAAGCCCAAGATTCTATAAATTATGTTCTATGTATTTTCAAAGGACTGGTTTTATTAAGACAGATGGCATGGAAGATGCCAAGAAAAGAAAGCCTTAAGGTGAAAAGGTGAAGCCAGCTGAGACTTCTTGAAAAGGGAGTTAAAGACAGGGCAGTCTCAAACCACATTAACAAGGAAGAAAAATAGGAGACATCTGAAGGAGCCAATGCAGTTGAACAGAAGGTTCTCTATGACATTCTCATTACAAGCTGTTAAAAGTCTGGATGGCACTACACTAAGGTCATTTCACAAAGGGCTGGCTAACTACATTTAAAGAGTCAATATTAATGGCTTTAAACTGATCTGCCGAACACTAGGTCCCACAAGGATCTGCCCTGGGGTGATATAATTCAATATTGTTCTTAATGGTTTGGATAATGGGACTGTTAGGATGTGGAGCAAAATTGCAGATTTACAAAAATAAATGGAATATTTGGCCACTACTAAGAAAATAGAATAGGATTGCAATCTAATTTGGACTGGTTGGAAGATTCGGCTGAGAGGAACAAGACGTCTTTCAAAATGTGGGGAGGAGGAAATGTAAGGTGTTATTACATTTAGTGAGGAAAGCTATATGGCACATGTAAGAATGTGAACTTGAAAGCACCTCATTGGAGACTATAGAGATTCTCAATCATCCAGGTCATGGTTGTCCCAAAGAGCTGAAGAAGTTTCTTGGATGAGAAGCGAAACGTCTTTGAAGAAAAACCAGAAAGTCCAGTTGCCTCTTGAAAAAGCACCTTTGGGACACCTCATTGGAGAAGGACTTGAATGTGGTCATTGACAACAAGCTGAATGTGAACCTTTTGTGTGAACCAACTGCTTTAAGGATTGGGCCAGTTCTGGACTGCATTAGGAACAGCACTGTGTCAAAGACATGTGAGGTCTTTGTTCCCTTCTATTCTGCAGTGGTGAGATAGGAATACTGTGTACAATCTTACATACATTTCCAGAATGATAGTCACAGGTTCAGGAAGGAGGATGAAGACAAAAATAATACAGGGACGAGAACATGCCCTACAAGGACAAACTAAAAAAAGGTTAAGATGTTGCATTAATATCTTAATGAGGAGATATGAAGTTTAGGAATTATTTTTCACTGGTCCACAAAAACTAGGACCAGAAATAATTTCAGCTACCTAAATATTAGGGGGGGGGGGGCATCCTTACAGTTAATATCAGAAGAACAGTTTTTCATATCATGAAGTTTTAAGCAGGGGCTGGACAGACACCTCTTGAGGACAGTTTATTTGGCTTTACTCCACATTGCCGATTGGATTTAATGATTTTTGGAAATGCCTTCCAATCACAATACAATGATTCTTCACTAGGTACGGAAAAATTAGAGAGGTTTTGTTGTATACCTTAGGTACAAGTATTTCCTTTTTTGGTATCCAAGAAACAAATTAAACAAAATTCTGATTCCCCCTCACCCGCCGCTTTTCAATCAGCAGGAGAGAAAATACTGGGGAAAGATTGTAGCATCAAGTTTCTATCCTAATTGCCTACTAACTGTGGTACACTCCTGATAAATCTTGCAGTCAATAAACTACAGATAATTCAAAAAGCCACAATAGACTCAACCCCTCCTACAGCTGCGCTATTATCCCAGCTTTTTATTTAGACCTAAAAGCAGCAATTTCTGAGCTCTTGTCGGAAATTCTGCAGAGATGTAAAGCTACCTCCCCAAAACATAGAAATCCCCATAGAAAACGGCAAAGTTACGTTATTTTTCTCAAAACAAATATACAAGATGAGTCCAATATATATCCAATTTACACATCTCCATGAGTGTAAAATAATTAAACAGAATCATATACAGGTAGACTTCAACTTACAATAGTACATTTAGTGACCATTCAAAGTTACAACGGCACTGAAAAATGTGACTTCTGACTGTTTTTCACAGTTACGACCTTTATATCATCTCCATGTTCATGTGATAAAAATTTAGATGCTTGGTAACTGATTCATATTTATGATGGTTGCTGTGTCATGTGATTATCTTTTGTGAGAAGCAAAGTCAATGGGGGACCCATATTCTCTTAACAACTGGGTTACTAATTTATCAACCGCAATAATTCACTTAACAACTGTGATAAACTGCAATAACTGCAATAATTCACTTAATAGCAACAAAAAAGGTTGTAGAATGTTGTCTTTCTCACAAACGTGTCGTTATTTCTATTTTTCATCACTGATACAATATTCAAACAACAGTATCAAACAATATTAAATAGAAATGCAACGTGCATGATCTGAGGATTTCTGAGCTCCACCTCAACTGAATAAAAATAAAGGCTGTCTTGTCTTTAAATTGCTTTCTTATGGACAGCCACAAACTTACAGAAACAATTGATAAAACTGCATTTGGAGCTTGGTCACCGAACAGAAGCCTTGTCTCTCTACTTTTCCTCTATGCCTCTTTTCTCAATCTTCTTGGCAGAATTTGCTGCTCTTACTCAAGCTTATATTTCAATAAACAATGGTTCAGGAAACTTGCTACAAAAAAGGTTTATATTGTATATTTCTTTTGCTTCCTGTCCAATTCTGAATCTCATGGTCTTTTGAGGCTTTTCTGCTGAGCCTATATCTTATTCCACAATTACCTGCGCAGCAGACATTTTAGTGAAAGAGGAGCAGAAACTGAGTTTATTGCCATTTTGGTGTCCCCTGTAGCAAATCAATGCAAAGTAGCCATTAATACAATATCCTTTTTCACTAATTATGTGAAAAGACCTCCACCAACTTTTATGTACGTAGAAGTCCTTGTGAACTAGGCAACTTAAGGAGTTAAGATTTTTTATATGTATAAAAAAAAACCTTCAGGTTAATAGGATTTTTCAGTGCCCTCTGCTGTTACCAGTCGCTCAGCTTTCAATTTACTCTATAATACTGTCAGGTTGAAGCTTTGGCTGGCAGCTTCCCAGCCTCTTTCTCATGTGGATTGGAGCAGCAGTCTGCAAATATGTGGAAGTTTAATGCAATCTGTCTTCTTTGGTAATCACATTCCTTCTGCGCTATGTGCTATAAAGATGTATTGGTAAATGTATCTGCTAAAAATATACTTTCCCCCTGCTTCTGCCCTCCCCATACAAGCCTGATTTACAGGATGCAGGAGGAAAGGCTTGCATCTACAGAAGTCTGGCAAGGGACAAGGCAAGTTCCGTAGAGAGCTGCTTAGAGAAAACAACTGCGCCTCGGCGATTCAGGACTTGCCATATTTTAATGCAAGATTGGGGGAATTGGGAGGAGGGGGGAAATCACACGTTTTGCAAGCTGGAGATCTCAAAAGGTACGGGAGAAAAGCCTTTCCCCTAGTAGCTTTAACCTTGCTGATTTGCAGATATATAAAGATCTTCCTGGTAAACAGGAAAAGAGAAACCCACCAGGACTTGCAACAACATTTGAGCTAATATATTTTGACAATTTTCCCATCTCCTTCTGACAAAGCTTCTTCTGGGACCTGGCTGGCAGTTTGTTTCATGTTATACTTAAAACAGACGTGGGGCTTCTTCTTCACCATATTAATAGAAATGAAAAGGGCTCTCTTCTTGTACCCTCCCCCCTTTCACATGAAAACGCATCCCCAATGAAATCACCTCAGCCGCGAAGCCTTGCCTGCAAGCACATGTCCCTCATTTGTAAATCGGAAGCCCCCTGATCCATGACAGACGCAGAGGAAATGCTTGGTCAGCCGAGTATCCCCTACTAAATGCAGTGATGCTTCTTTTGCACACAGGAAATTTTGGAGAATGTTTGAAATCCTTCATAAATCCTGGATTACTGTGGTGTTTATAAGGAGTTACATTCTATGATCCCAGCCTGTGCATTAAAAAGTATTCAGAATAGGGTCAATTTCAGGCTAAGCCATTACAGGTTACCAAATTGATTTTGGAGAAAATGAGAGGAGATTGCCTTAGCTACAACATGACCCACAATACTAGATTCCATAGGGTCAGGGACTCTCCTGATATAAGAGGCATATATTTTGTAACACATACATTTTGATCTGCATGCCCTTGTAGTGTAAAGGCAAATCAGAAAGGCTGCTCTGTGATTCATTGATATAAGCAGTGTAAAGACATTCATATTGTTATCCATATATTGCGAAATACATGCCTTTTCAATTTTAGAAAAAGAAATATCTGACATGATCTATAAAGTGTATGGTTTGCAAGATACTTGTAAAGTTCTCAAACAGCAAGAACTTTCTAAAATGCCATTCTCATGGAAGTAATGGGTCCTTTCATTCTTTGAGTTAACCCGTTTGAGATACCTTGGTTGAAAATGTTTTGCCGATGATGTACCATTTCATTCAGTTAAAAGTTACCAACCTGACAGTTTTAGTAGCATATAGATCCATCATGGCGAAACTATGGTACGCCTGCCAGAAGTGGCATGCAGAGCCCTCTGTGAGGGCATGCACGTCATTGCCAGCTGATCTTTGCATGTGCCAGAGCCCCGGAAACCTGAAGACCAGGTGGCTGGTGTGCATGTGTTAAAGCAGAAGTTATAAAATGAAAATTTAGAACGGATTTCAAATTGTGGTCCAAATTCAAGACTGAATGTAAGCCTTACTAATGAGTTTGGTAAGGCAAATGCCTTAGATTCTCCAACCATTTTCCCTCCAAATGTGCTGAACTTCAATATTCTGTTAGAATAGGTTGACAAGGTAAGAATTCTAAAGATTGCATGTGCTGCCTGGATGATGAATAAAATAAGCTTGTTATTATTAGTTTTCGTTCCCTTCATACATGCTGGTTTTCACTGTATGTGAACTGACTCCATCAGAGCCTGGAGGAGCCAAAGAATCTGCAATCTTCTGATTGGCATGTTCCTTTACAAAACAGGGTTAGGGTTAGGGTTAAGCAGTAGTCAGGAAATATCCTTGATGTAAAGCAAAAATAAAATTATAGATACCTTTTGTGCTAGCCTAACACAACGCTGATATTCCTTGACTAGCTCTGAGCAGTTTAGCACTTGCTGCTTATTTTCATTGTAGCACTCCATGATGGCTTCTTGCAGGTTTGCACATATAGGTTGTGTATTCCTCTTCCTGTAAAGACAAAGGGAAATCAAAACAGCATTTTCTTATTGATAGGCTTCTCATTTATTTCATCACCGCTGTTCAGTAAGGCCCTATAATGCTTTGAATTTGAATGGAAAAGGTGTTTCTGGGCACACTTATTTAGCATTTATGAGCAACTCTCTAAAAGCAACTGCATATTTCCCCAGGGCTGTGTGGATGTCCTTCACAGCTATATCAACTCTTATAGAAACTATAATTATTTAAATGTAAAACTTTCCATCAGATCATACAGTGCATGCGTGCTCCAAAGCACTTTTTTTTCTTTGACCCACAGTAATGCACAGCCCTGTTACACAGAATCTGGTGCTGATAATGACAGATGTATTGGTTCAAGTCCACTAATTCCATCCTCCTTTTTTTGAATCCATAAGAAATCATTCAGCTAAGCCACGGCTGGTAGTTGTTCTTGGTTTCAGATTTGAGGGGATTGTGAGACAAGCAGAAGGATACAAACCCAAAGCCTTCTTTATTTGAGAGCCAAATAAAAATTGAACAGTTTCCTAACCTCTTCCCAAAAAAAAAAAAGCTTTATTGGAAGACATGTTAAAAGGAAGCTTTTATCATCCAGTCATCACAGCTCATTAATGGAATTTTATTAGAATTTTATTCATTTTATCATTTATTCTATTTGCAACTTTTTCATATGAATCTTTTCATTGCCTTCTTTACACACACATACACCTATTAAAGAGAAAGCAATGGAATAGCAATACAATGCTTTTTCAGTGGTAGTAAAGATAGTCCTTATTTTATAAGTACCATGGAGTCTGGAATTTTAGTTGTAAGCCACTGTGATCGTAAGTCGAGGCATCTCATGCCTGGGCTCAATTTTATGACTGTTTTTATAATGAGTGACCATAGAGTGAGTCCCTGTTGTTGTGAAGTGAATCATGTCACTGCTAAGCAAACCACATGGTTATTAAGCAAATCTAGGATATCCAGTGGGAGGGGTTGTTTTTTTTGGTAGAAAAGATTTTTTTAAAAATGATCACATGACTGTGGAGTGCATTAAAATGCAATCAGGTGACCATAGGGAGAGCAATAATCATAACTTTGAGAATGAGCCATAAGTAGCTTTTTAAAAGTCTGTTGTAATTTCAAACAGCCATTATACAGTACATAGAACCCAGAATATCATGGTTCAATGGGACCTTGGAGGTCTTCTAGTCCAAACGTCTACTATTTCAGACAACTGTTGTCCAATTTCTTCTTGAAAACTTCCACTCATGGAGCACCTACAATTTCTGGGAGCAAGCAATTACAGTGATTGATTGTTCTCACTGCCAGAAAATTTCTCCTTAGTTTTAATTGGATCTCTCTTTAGTGATACTCCACCTATTACTTCTTGTCCTGCCCTCAGATTATTTGGAGACTTGGTTAAACTCCTTTCGCTGACAGTCTTTCAAATACTGAAAGTCTGCTATCATGTTATCCTTAGTCCTCATCTTTGTTAGACTAGTAGACATACCTAGTTCCCATAACCATTCATTATATGATTTAGTCTCCAAATCCTTTATTGCTCTTCTCTGCACTAGGATTTCTAGAATCTCAGCATCTTTTTTTGTATTGTGATGATCAGAACCAGGAAAAGTATTCCAAGTATGGTCTCATTAGTACAGTATAAAGTGATACTATCACTTCTCCTGATCTTGATCATCTGTTGATGCAGCCTAGGACTGCATCACTTTTTTGCCAGCTGCAGCTGCAGCAAGCTGCAAGTTCATTTTTAATGGTAGTCCAGTAGCAGTGGTGGGTTTAAAAATTTTTTAGAATCTCTTCTGTAGGTGTGGCCTGCTTTGTGGGAGTGGCTTGCCAGCCAAGTGACCAAGTGGGAGTGGCTTGCCAGCCATGTGACTGGGTGGGCATGGCCAACTTGTAAAATGTGGTGAAACTCACTTAACAACACTCTTGCTTAGCAACCAAAATGTTGGCTCAGAAACTCTGGCATTTGAATCACGCAAGTCTTAAAGTTGTCAAGTCACAAGACCCTTACACCCTTAACCCTTTAGAAAAATAAACCCCAGGGACGTTCAAACTTGACAGCTTTAAGACTTGTGGACTTCAACTCCCAGAATTCCTCCTCTCGCTCTTCCATCTTGATTATGTGCGGACAGGCGGGGGGAGGGAGCTGGAACCGGTTCTAAACGGCACTGTAGATTTGTGGAACCTCTTCTATAGAAAAGGTTAGAACTGGCAGGAACCCACCCCTGTCCAGTAGGACCCCCAGATCCAGGGTGGAATTCTACCGGTTCAGGCGAACTACTAGCTCCAAAGATCAGCTGTGGGAGGGTTTTTTCATTCCCACTAGCAAGTGGGCCCTCAGGCCCACCCCTGAACTTACCTACCTTTATCTTCTCAGCTAAGTCGCGCGGCAGAGTGGATTGTCATGCCTCAGCTGTTTTCCTTCCCAAGCAGTAATCCGGAAGGTAAGTCTTGTCTCAACTACACACCACGAATGCAAAGCATGCTCTCAGCGAACCGGTTGCTAAACCAGTAGGATCCTACCCCTGCCTACATCCCTCTCACATAAACATAATAAATTGAAGAATACCATTACTCAGTCTTCCAGCAAAATAACTTCTAGATATGCTTTTATTTTCAGTTCTAATCCACAACAGAGAATGAAGAACAAAAAAACATTAATCAGTGACAGCCTTACTACAATATACAGTCCAGAAATCAATATTAATAACAATACAATTATAACAGACTTCTCCATACTTCTCACAAATTCACATTCATTGGAAAATCCTAGATATAAATTACAAAAGCATAATGGAGCTCAGTATTTCAGAGACATAACATTCCATGAAATACTTCCCAAAATTTTAGAACAGGGAAAAACCTAATAGGAGGCTTCAAAAACTCATAAGTTTGGCATTTTGTCACTGCAATTTTAATGTCTTTGTAATCATCAGAATGAGCACCTTGGAAACAAGAACTAAGTCAGGAAATACCATAATATCCTTCAATTCATTGGCAAGTTAAGACTCTTAAAATTAGGTTTTAACTCTGAAAGTTGATTTTAAAAACCTGTGAGAATATATTACAATTTCAAAAGAGGCAAAATGTGTGATATTTTCTAATGAGGTCATTGGTATGTCTTCTATTCTATAACTATCTTGACTGCACGATAATCTTATTTTTTTAAAAAGATGCAAGATGCAAGTTTTTATTCCTTGCTTGAGTTTCATATACACTTTAGCCAAATGGAGAAAAAATGTTTTCCATCTTTCCTCGTAGAGCTTCTTTACTCAAAGTATCAGTAAAAATAATTTGTGTTCGGCTGGATTCTAATCTAGTATTTAAAAGGTCATATGACTATAGTAGTCCGAATGGCTATTCAATCAACTTTATCTGATTAGGCATTTTTGATGTTTTGTGGAAAATAAAGATGCTGCTTTTTATATCAATGTCTTTTAAGTCTTATAGTATGCTGTAGGGGCATATACTATTGGAAAGTTATAAATTTATCATGGCCTTCAATATCTTACAGGATTGTGGTAAGAATAGTGCGTGTTTGAGTGTGTCTGTGTAAGTGTGCAGAATTATTTTGAGCTATTTCAAAAAAAATAGCTACATAAGCAAAGACCCTTCCTTCCTCCCTTCCTTCCATTTCTTCCCTCCTTCTGACTATTTCTTCCTTTCAGTGAGTCTAGTTTTGATTTCTCTTTCATCAAAATTGATAGCATAACACCATGCACAAAAAGTAGGAGTAGGGGTCACCTATGTTTCAGCGTTCACCACTTTTCAAATTGCTTGTTATTCCAAGACTTCAGTCCTTAGCTTCATAACTGCTGTCCTTGTCTTCAACGTTTCCCTCATCTGCTAAATCATTATCACTATATCTTGGCATAGAAAAAGAAGAGTGAACCAGGGTGGTATATTGGACAAAACAGTCTTGAAACCTGGGCTCAAAGACTTTCTCAGAAATATACGGCAATGGATCCATTCACATCCTTTTCTCTCATAGGGTTTTTGTAAGATAACCTACACATGGCACATGAATTTCTTTGCAAAGACACTGGAGTCAAACCGTGGAAAGTATAAAGCGCGCTTCCATTTGAGGCATTAGCTTTGCAATCCTTCTGTCTAGTTTGTGGGAAATGGTACGTAATCTTGATGATGTCTTCTCCCATTTACAACCCTTCTTTGTTTTCCCATGGCTACATCCTTTTCTTTCAACACAAAATCAATTAAGAGAAAAAGTTGGAACTGTTGTACGAGAGTTTTCCAGTTAAAAGCACCCTAGGAAAAAGATTGATTGATTGATTGATTATCTTTATTTATAAGGCTGCCCATGCTCATATAGACAGCATGAAGGTCAAGCACAACGGAGCCCAAAGATCCCCGAACTGGAAGACATAGCCAGATCTTCCTAAACAATAGCAGAGAAGTCTATGGAGATTCTCAGTCATCCAGGTCATGGTTGTCCCAAAGGTGCTTTTTCAAGAGGTAACTGGACTTTCTGGTTTTTCTCTGAAGACATTTCACTTCTCATAAAGCTGAAGAAGTTTCTTGGATGAAAAGCAAAATGTCTTCAAAGAAAAACCAAAAAGTTCTGTTGCCTCTTGAAAAAGCACCTTTGGGACAACCATGACTTCCTGGATGACCGAGAATCTCCATAGACATTTAGCGATGCACTTTGGGATAAACATCCTTCGAATGATGCAGAAGTATGAATGGATTTCCAGAAAAATATAGACTACAGGAACCATTTGCACTTCAGTTTGAGATGCAGACAGCACAGACTCTTCCCCAACAGCCTGCCCCTGTGCTCAACAGTGAAGGGACAAAGGGCAGAAAACATCCTGCAGAAAGCACAGCTCTAACAGAGCTGAAGAAGCTTCTTGGATGAGAAGCGAAACACCTTCAAAGAAAAACCAGAATGTCCAATAGCCTCTTGAAAAAGCACCTTTGGGATAGCACAGAAGAAACAAACTTAACTGCAGGGGGGCAAAATGTGCCATGAATAGGGCAGTATGGCAGAAAAGGCCCACCTCCTGGGACCCACCAAATGCAAGTCCCAGGCTGATGGAACTTGTACCATGGTTTCCCTGCTAAATCTAATGGGACAGGATGGTGTAATTGAGGAGAGGCAGTCCTGCAGCTAATCAGTTTGTGTTTTAACACCACAGCCTTAACATTCTTCTTCCTTAGCAGTCCCTTGAGATCAGCACTGAGCAAATGATACATCTAGAATGGCTGGATTTGAAATCCCCCCTTTCTTTTCATGTAGTCACTTTATGTAATAAAGGGAATCTCATCAATTTATCCTTCTTCTATTATCATTGCTCACATCAATCTGATAATATTGGCCTGGCTTGGCATCATGCTATTATATGTCCTCTTGATGTTTAAGAGAAATGTTTGCAGTGGGGTGAATATGTGAAGCTAGCCTTTTTATTACTGGCAGAACAAGGACGGTGGGAGTAAATTAGACATTCATCATAGGGCCAATGTAGGAGGTCAGGAGAGCTGTTCTCTTTAACTCTCTCCTGACTGCTTAATAGTGGTAGGTAATGGCAGCTAAGGGCTCCATTCATTTGTCTCAGCAGATTTGTCTTATAGTAGAAACATTAAAAGTCTTCAAAGTTATAGTAAGAATCTTTACAATTAATTCCCAATTATTGTATTTCTTAATGCTACTCAAAGAATTCCATCAATCAAAAAACTGTCTTAGTCCAACATACAAAATGGCTGAAGCTAATTATCACATGCATGGTTTAGAAACGGAAAGAGCACATAAGACAAAGTCAACAGTTTAGACAATTGTGTGCCTAGTATGTTGCTGCTGTGAGGAAAAAACAAGGGCGATGGGTGTATGTGTGTGTGGTTTCCATTCCATTGACAACAACAGTCCAAGGAGTTCAGCACAGAAGGAAGGCTAAGTTAAAAGAATCCTTGTCAAGAAAGATTTCATGACCGGTAAGCAAAATCCTTATTAATTGTGCTTGAAGAACACAGATAAAGGAAAGGAATTTGGTAAATGAAGATAAAATCATGACTTGCAATTACTATTGGTAGGTTTACTCACCACTGCAAGTCTCAGTATGCTCTACCCTCAACAGACTAGGTGATAGACAGTAACCCTATATACTGTTATAGTACTGTTATAGTAAGTGCAAATTCACTATTGGGAGACTTCCATGTATAATGGTTTATGTATAATGTTCTCAAGCACTCTGGCCCTTAAATGCTTCTGAAGACCTAGGCAAGGAATATGCTAAAAGCTAGGCATAAATATGTGTTAACTGGATTGCTCCACAGAAGAATTTCTCACATAATAGCAGGTTGATATGGAAAAGGTGAATATGGATTAGTGATACACAGCAAATGTATACAACATGTCATGAAAGCTGTGTTTACTGATGGAAATTTGCCATGTGCACATGTTGGAAACTAGTCATATACATTCATTACATATTACATTGCACAGATGGCAAGCAGATTGTTTTCAGAAACATGTCAAAAGTGATATCTGTGTGATAAGTGACCCTCTGCAGTTAATGAAGAGGGACTATTCTTTATTATGCTATGAAAGTGTTCCAGGACTGAACTTGAAGAGTAGAACAGGATTTGAGAGCATCTCTGTGGAAATTTTAGCTTGAAATTAACCCATAAAAATAAGGTTTTCTAACACTGTAGCTTGATGCAGTGAGACAATCCCAATTCTCTGCATGAACTGCAAATTACAACAAATTTCAAAACAATGTCTATCTTATGGCATCACCGAAACTATAACACTCCTGGCTGGAGATAACTCAGCAAAGTACATTTACAAATCTTTCCCTTTATATCTTCTCCAAATACAACACCACCTGGATTGAAATGCAAATGGGAAGGTACAAATTTAGCAGCTATTATTGGAGGAATTCTCAATGAGAAATCACTAGTTTATAGTACTTCTTGGTACAGGAATACCATATTTCTCAATATATCCTGTCATAATACTTGAGAAGGCTAGGGAGAAATAAAATCTTTCAGTTTCTCATCATACCAAGTTCAATATGCAAAAACACTACTTTCTTTAGGAGTCTACCAGCTGGATAAAAAAAATACCATAATGGTTGCTATAAAGCTTTGTAGCATTAAATGCTACAAAGAAGTTATTTCAAATAATAAAATGGTAGCTCTACAGGTTTCTGTAGAGTAATTCAAATTTGGCAATGTTCCTCAACTTTGCACTTAAAATTTTATCCTAAGAAGAAAAGAAAATGGATGTTAGTTCTTATGCTATGCTAAAGTTAAACGGACAAGTTCCCTTGTTTAGGAACACCAAAGTTTTTAGCTCTTAAGATTGACTAGCAAATCAATCAAAGTTGGTACTCACATGGGCTATAATTTAGTTTTTAAGTCAAACAGAAATGTGTCAGAATTTTGTTTTTGCAAAAACAGTTTGAATCAAAAAAGAAAATGGTTAAAATTCCATATTATAAAGAGAATAATAAACATTATAGCAAGGAAAGAGACAAATTATTGCAGCACCTTGAACTTTACTACACTTTATATGGTAAAAATATTCATTGTCAACAGCATATATAAGCAACTATATGAGTGCATCGGAAAATAATGGGTTGAGATAAAGGAACTAGAGAATGACATACTATTTTATTTAAATATAATGTATAAGCCTAAATCAAAACACGTATTAAAAGGAACAGAAGAGTCGTTGGCTTACCTGAACGATCTTCTCTGTGAGCTGCGAGGAGAGGCCAACAATGGGTTAATCCTGCCTTTCTGCCCTTCTGGACTGGATTGATTTTCTTTTAAGCCACGCCTCCTCCCGTGTGCTTGCCAGAATTTCAATTTAGGCGTGGACTAGTAGTCGTCTGGTTGGTTCCTTTATCGTCGTAGGCTTTAATGCAAATACTTCTGTCAACTATAAATACAGTAACACAACGTTTAACAACACACAACTTGAGGAATCTACGAGCTAGGGCGGGGTTGGCCTCTCCTCGCAGCTCACAGAGAAGATCGTTCAGGTAAGCCAACGACTCTTCTCCTGTGAGCTGCTTGAAGAGTCCAACAATGGGAAAATGCCCAAGCTAAATATTCCCAGGGCGGGAAAAACTGTCTCTGGTAGATTCCGTGGACAAATGCACCTGTTGCAACACTCTGCGCCCAAAGGCCGCCTCTGAAGATGCAAACTTGTCCAATCTGTAGTTACGTACAAACTGGGACGGGGAGGCCCAAGTGGCCGCCCTGCAGATCTCGTCAAGCGATGCCTGGGATGTACCGGTCTTGGGCAAAAATTCGGTAGGACGACCTCCTGGGTCCGGTGGAAGGTTGAGTTGACCTTGGGGATGAATGTGGGATCGAGCCGTAGGGTCACCCTGTCCTCATGGATGATGCAGAGGTCGTCTCTGACGGACAAGGCTGCCAGTTCCGAAATTCGGCGTGCCGAGGTGATGGCCACTAGGAAGGCCGTCTTCACGGTAAGACGCTGTAGGTCGCAAGTGCGTAGGGGCTCGAACGGCGGGTCAATCAGTGCCCTTAGCACCACGTGTAGGTCCCACGTGGGGTACCTGTGAACTACCGGTGGTCGGATGTTGGTAGCTCCTCTTAGGAAACCCCTGACCCCTGGGTGTCTAGCCAGGGATGAGTAGGAGTCGAAGGCTAGCACGGTTGAGAGTGCGGCCGTCTGGCGCCTGAGCGTGTTGGCAGCCAGCCCCTGCTCCAGACCTCGCTGAAGGAAATCCAGCACATCAGGGATGGAGGCTGAGATGGGTTCGACTCCCCTGGAGCTGCACCAAGCTACGAAGGTCTTCCAGGTGGCGTCGTATATCCTGGTAGTCGAGCCTCGTCGCGAGGCCTGGATGGTCCGGATGACCCCTTCGGAAAACTGTGCTCTTCTTAGCAGTTGCCTTTCACATGCCAGGCGGTCAGTTGCAACCAGTGTGGCTCCGGATGCTCGATGGAGCCCTGCACGAGTGACACCTCCCCCTGCGGAATTCTCCACGGCCTGACTACGGAGAGGCTCACTAGGTCCGCGAACCAGGCTCTCCTGGGCCAGTAAGGGACTATCACTATGACTTCTGCCTGTTCCTTGAGTATCTTCCGGACCAGGCCCGGCAGGAGCGGAAGTGGAGGGAAAGCATACAGGAGGCCCGGGGGCCAATGGCACCTGAGGGCGTTGACTCCCTCCGCCCCCTGGCACCGGTACCTGGTGAAATACCTTGGAACTTGAGCGTTTGTTGCTGACGCGAACAGGTCGACTGCTGGTTGACCGAACCTCTGCGTGATGCTGGAGAAGAGGTTCGGGTGTAGTTGCCACTCTGAGTTGTCGATGGTGGCTCTGCACAGCCAGTCCGCCTGGATGTTGCTCTCGCCCGAGATGTGTTCGGCTCTGATCGAGGCCAGGTGTCTCTCCGCCCACAGACCCAGCCGTTCTGCTTCCTCCATCAGTGACTTGGACCGGGTGCCCCCCTGTCGGTTGATGTGGGCCTTGGTGGACACATTGTCCGTGAGTAGTAGCACGTGACAGTTCTTGATCCTCGGGCGGAAGTGGAGAAGTGCTAGGCGCGCAGCTCTGAGCTCCAGCCAGTTGATACTGTGTTTGAGTTCCTCGGGTGACCATTTCCCTTGCGCCACCTGCTGGTCCAGGTGGGCACCCCAGCAGTAGAGACTGGCGTCTGTGGTGATGACGGTCCTTTCTGGCTCTCGAAAGAGGCATCCCTTGGCCAGGGACCTCGCTGTCCACCACCCTAGAGACGCTCTGACCTTGTCTGGGACTGGTACGTGTCTGGGTGAGTCGCTCTCCTTGGCTCGCTGGTGTGGTAGGAGGCACCACTGCACAATGGAGAGGCAAGATATCATCTTCCCGAGGAGCTGTGACAGGAGCACGATGGGGGCGGTTCCTGCTGATCCTACCTTCAGCGCCAGTGGGATCAGGCTGTTCGCCCGCTCTGGAGACAGATAGACCCGGCCGGAGATGGTGTCTATGACCGCTCCCAGATGTGTCAGACTGGTGGTAGGGCTCAGGTGGCTCTTCTTCAGGTTGATGGAGAACCCGTGATGTTCGAGGGTCCTCATGGTCAGCCGGAGATCCCTGAGCGCCTGCCGGTGGCTGGACGACTGGATCACGATGTCGTCTAGGTACGCCTGTAATCTGACTGGCCGCGCCCTGAGGTACGCCAGGACCGCGGCAAGGACCTTCGTGAAGGTCCTCGGAGCGGACGACAGGCCGAAGGGGAGAGCCCTGTACTGGTAATGCTGGCCCGCATAATAGAACCTGAGGAATCTGCGGTGCGCCTCCGGGACTGGAATGTGTAGATAGGCCTCCTGAAGGTCTATCGAGGTCAGCAGGTCTCCTGTCCGGATGCAGCTCAGGATGGACTGGAGAGACTGCATTTTGAAGCGCCTGTACGCCAGGTGCTTGTTCAACTGCTTTAGGTCTAGGATCCCCCTCCATCCTCCCGAGTTCTTGGGGACCAGGAACAGGATGGAGTAGAAGCCTGACCCTGCCTGCTCTGCCGGAACCGGCTCTATGGCATTTATCTCCTTCAGGTGCGCCACCTCCTGTTCCATCAGAGACCTCTTGAGGGGAGAGGATGGGGTGGGGCAGCGGATGAATCGCCTGGGAGGCATAGAGAGGAATTCCAGCGTGAGCCCTAACCTGATGGTCTGTAGGACCCACTGATCCGACGTGGTTTGCTCCCAGGCCGCCTGAAACAGCTGCAGGCGGCCCCCTATGGGAGCGTCCGTCGGGGAGTCACTTGAACTTTCGGAAGGGACGGGAACCGGATCCTCCTCTGAAGGGGCGTCTGGAGAAGGATTGCTGTCTGCCTCTGTCCCTGAAGGAGTGGCGGTCCTGCCCCCTATCTGGTCCCTGGTTAAAGGGCCGATGGAACTGCCCTGAACTGGTGGAAGGTTCTGTGTTCCGAAAGGACTGCTTTCGAAAGGAACCCGACCTCTTGTGGTCCGACTTCTTGTAGACCGAAGGCATGACCTTCTTTTTGTCCCTGTTTTCCACCAACACCGGGTCAAGGACCTCACCAAACAGTTTCCCCCCTTTATAGGGGGCGGAAGCGATCTTCCACTTTGAGCGCATGTCCGCGTTCCAGTGGCGGAGCCAAAGCAGCCTCCTGGAAGTTACATTGGAGGCCAGGGCTCTAGAGGCGAACTTTGCAGAGCTCAGGGTGGCGTCGGCGGTGTAAGAGACACCTGCCATTATCTTTCTCAGCTCCTGCCTAGCTCTAGCATCCCCTGCTGGAACCTTCGCTAACAGCTTTCGGAGCCACTTAAGAGTGGCTCTGGACATGAATGAGGCTGAGGTGGCCGTCTTGATGGCCCAGGCAGCCGCCATGTGGGTCTTGTGACAGGCCCTCTCCGACCTCTTGTCCTCCGCCTTGAGACCTTCCAAGAGGTCAGGGGGTAGCACTGACGTGGATGTGAGAGCCTGCACTGGGGCATCTACCGGGGGTAGCTTGAGTAGGTCCTCCAGGGGAGCGTCAACTGTGTACAGCTGCCTGTCAATGTTACTGTGCGAGGCAGCTGTGCCTGGCTGTGCCCACTGTTTCTGAACTAGGTTAAGAAACATCTTTGGTACGGGGACTACCTCCTGGGTCTCCTCTGGCTCCTCAAATAGTCCCTCATCATCCTCAGACGCCACCTCAGTGGTGGGTGTGGGGGTGGTAACCGTCATGCGGGTGGAAACCTTGGCCTTCGTTAAGATGGTCTTGAAGGAGGAGCAGTGGAATAAACCCTTGAAAGCGGGCTTCTCTGGGACAGCCTGCTCATCCCCTGAGAATTCTTGCTCTGGGAGCAGATCATCCTCCACAGTGGAATCCCCGCTGTCCAGCGAGGAATGAGGGGAGGGGGATCTTGGAGCTTCTTGGCTTCCAGATGCTTTGGATCTACTGCGCCCCCTGGGGCGCTTGGTCTTTTGCTTAATGCCATCTGCAATGCCCTGGGCGATAGCTCTGTTAATGATGGCCTGCAATTCTGAGGATATCACAGACCCTTGGCACTCCTCAGCTCTGGGCCTCTTGGGGGGCCTCTCTGGAACAGGTGGGGGGGTAATCATTCTGGAGGAGGCTAAGCTGTCTTCCTGAAACAGGTCCTCATCTCCTAGCAAGGAGGGTTCTGGGGACTCATCAGAGGAGAATTCTTCTTCCTCTTCTCTGACTATCTGGGGAATGGATACTGTTGGGATACTGGGATCCACTTGAGCCATCCCCTCTGGATCCTCTATGGGGTCTTCGTTGGCCCTTCATTGGGCCTTCTCGAATTCTTTTTCAAGGGCTTTTTGCCGCCTGGAGGCAGCCCTGTCTTGGGCCTTGTCCTGCCTCTTCCCCCCTGCCTTGCTCAGGGCTTCAGCTGCGGCCCTGCTGGCCTGTCTCACAAGCCCCCTGCTGGTGGATGGCCCTGGCTGTTCAGAATCTTGGGGAGCTCTCTCCGACATTTTGGGCCCCAGTAACTCACCACTCGAAGATCGCTGGTCAAAAGGGGCTTCAGCCAGGTAATCCTGATCCGCAGGCTTGAGGATGGCAAGGTGGAGCAGCAGATCAGCTTGCAAGCAAGACTCAAGGGCTGCCTCCGCAGGAGCAGGTCTGCACCCGAGCTGAGGAAAGTCTGCCGGATCTGGGCCGGACAGAAACCTTTCCCCCGCTTCTCGCCTGGAGCCGGCCCAAAAAGGATTCTTGTAGAAAATTGGATGAAAAGTCCAAAAGGAAAAAAGGTTTTCTTCTTCTTTAAAATGCGGCTCCGCACGCGTTTTAAATGGCGCGCCTTGCCGCTTGCCGGTCGGAAAAAAACAGTCCTCTGGAAGAGGAGGAGCGGCCCGTCACGCCGCTTCCGCCTCCTCTCTGGTATCAGGCGCCCGCCAATGGCCGATCAGCCTCCAAAATGGCGGGCGCGATTTCCCTGTTTGACTCCAGGGAAAAAAGGAGAGCCTGCAGCTGCCGCTGCGAGAGGCTCAGGCCTGGCCGGTCCGGCGATCTGGGACGTCAGCGGCAGGGCTCCTCGCCACTGACCGAGACGTCTCTTGGCTCCCAGGTCGATCCCCACCTGGGGCCAGGTGAATGGACCCACGCGCGCCCGGGCGAACCCAGGTCGCGTCGGGTCTGCGGCAGCTGGTGAGTCGCAGAGCTTCACCAGCTGCTAGCTGTAGGAAAGATTCCTAAATAAAATAAATTAAAATAAAATAAATACTCTACTTGGAGAGTCCAACTAAATATCCTGAATCTCTTAGGGAGAACCAACAGAACGCATCCTGGGCATTCAGACTGGATTGAAATTCTGGCAAGCACACGGGAGGAGGCGTGGCTTAAAAGAAAATCAATCCAGTCCAGAAGGGCAGAAAGGCAGGATTAACCCATTGTTGGACTCTCCAAGCAGCTCACAGGAGAAAAAGCAGTAATTGTTGTCAAAAACTGTTTTGCTCCTGACATTATTTTCAATAGGATGAACGCAAGGGACACTTTTATGCTTGATAGCCAGCATATACTTTTGGTCCTGCATTTTAATGTCCATCCTATTTAAGCTATGCTTTTGATTCATTAAATGATACTTCAAATCTGCTTCTATTTACTAATCTTTTTAGATAAAACAGCATGGTATCTGGCTGCATTGCATGGTAGTTTCTATAGCTTGTTGGTTGGAATGACGCAGGCAGAGAAGAAAATTTCTGTGAGGTCATGTATTCTCACTTCTCATCTTCCATGTAGATAAAAGAACAATGTGAACGCTTCAGTCGCTCTCCGTGATATCCCTGTATGATCAGACCTGATTGGCTACACAAAGTTTAAATAATGTTCTTACTTCACAGACTAGCTGGGATTCCACGTTTATTGGACCCGTGTCCCTCCTGGTTGGTACAGGCCTCCTGGGAGGTGACCCGAGGCTGGCTCCAGGAAATAGTGAACGCTTCTTTGAGTGAAGGGTTCTTGCCTGCCGTCTTGAAAGAGGCGATGGTGAGACCCCTCCTCAAGAAGCCTTCCCTAGACCCAGCATTGTTAACTAATTACCGTCCGGTCTCCAACCTTCACTTTCTGGCGAAGGTTGTCGAGAGTGTGGTGGCACAGCAGTTCCCTTGGCACCTGGAGGAAACTGTTTATCTAGACCCGCGCCAGTCCGGCTTCCGGCCCGGGCAAAGCACCGAGACGGCATTGGTCGCATTGATGGATGATCTCTGGAGGGCCAGAGATAGAGATTACTCTTCTATCCTGGTCCTGTTAGACCTCTCACGGCTTTTGATACCATCGACTATGGTATCCTATTGCACCGACTGGAGAGGTTGGGACTGGGGGGCACTGTTCTACAGTGGTTCTCCTCCTACCTCTCCGGTTGGTCGCAATTTGTACTGACAGGAGGGCAGAGGTCAACATCGAGGCCCCTAACATGTGGGGTGCCTCAGGGGTCAGTCCTCTCACCCCTCCTGTTTAACATCTACATGAAGCCGCTGGGTGAGATCATCCGTGGTTGTGGGGTAGAGTACCATCTGTACGCTGATGACACTCAGCTGTACATATCTATCCCCAACCACCCCAACGATGCCGTCGAGGTGATGTCCCGGTGTCTGGAAGCCGTGCGGGTCTGGATGGGAAGCAACAAACTTCGGCTCAACCCGTCCAAGACCGAGTGGCTGTGGCTCCCGGCGCCCCGGCATAGCCAGCTGACTCCATCGCTGGTAATCGGGGGCGAATCACTGGCCCCCGTGGATAGGGCCCGTAACTTAGGCTCCAGTTAGTGCAGAATGCGGGCGTGCGGGGGATTCTGGGAGCATCTCGAAGCTCCCACGTAACACCTCTCCTGCGCGAGCTGCACTGGCTGCCGGTGGCCTTCCGGGTGCGCTTCAAGGTGCTTGTTACCATCTTCAAATCGCTCCATGGCACGGGGCCTAGCTATTTGCGGGACCGTCTCCTGCCGCATACCTCCCACCGTCCGATCCGCTCCACCGCTCAATGCGGGCTATCGGTGCCCAGGGGAAGGGCCTTCTCAGTGGCTGGGCCATCCCTCTGGAACGACCTACCCCTCGAACTTCGGACTATCACAGACCTTCCCCTCTTTCGCCGCTCACTTAAGACATATCTTTTCCATCAAGCCGGTCTAGCTTAGAGCTCTGATTTAATTCAATTTTAGCTAATGAGTAAATGTATTTTAGAATTTTTATGGGATGTTTTAGCACAGGTCTTTAGTTTAATTTATTTTAGACATTACTCTGTATTTATTGTTATTTATTGATTTTAACTCCCTGGGCACCGCCCTGGGTCCATTTCGATGGAGAAGGGCGGTTATATAAATCGAAATAAAATAAAATAAAATAAATAAGAGCCTTAATATTTTGTTCTTAATGGCCTGACCTAACTGCTGGAAGAAACAATGCAAAAATGTACATTTTGCAGATATTTTTACATTTTATCCGCTTTTAAGTCTCCTTTAAAAAGGTATTAATTTCTGATCAATCAACAAAGCATTAGATAATGCTAGCAAAACTAGTTTTCAAAACATGAGTATGCTTGCTATTTCTTGAGAGTTGGGGAGTGAGTGCTTCTAATAAGATAAAAATCAATCTTTCAAACAGTAACAACGCACCAATAAAGGATTCTACATCTGCTTGGGAAGCAGAAAATGAACATTTTGAATATTTTCCAGAAATATTCAAGAAAATATATTTCTAACAAAATATTACTTTAGCTGTTTGTTGATGAATAAGTAGACTACTCATTCTAGTAATATCACTAGACTCAATTATAGTTAATTAACTAGCATGGGCATAGTTCAGATGAACCTTCTTTTGGGAAAATTGTATCCTTATGTTTCTGTAACAACATCCAGCAAGTCTTAATTTCTCTCTTATAAAATATTTTATATATTAGCCTTAATTTCTTGTCCTGTTCAACCTTATTTCCTCTGGGGAGAAAAATAATTCTACATAATAAAAGCTTCAGATATTCACATTGAGTGTATAATTGAAAATTATGAATATTATTAGTATTCAGAGAAGCAAACAATGTCCTTGAAATAAATTGTTCCTGAATGACCAGGTTGTTAAGACTGCTACCACAGCTTTTGTGAAAAGGGGAGATGATAATTAACTAATAGGCAATTAATTCCCAGATAACAAGCATTTTTTGGAGTTTCACCACTTTTGGCATAGTTAACTCTTATTCTTTTTTGGAATGCATTCCCAAAAGATTCCAGCCTTCAGCATCACAGTTACTATACTTCATGTTTAAAATACATCTACCATTGTTATTACAGAATAAATGTTTGCACAAAAGCAAAAGGATTTAAAAATGTCTTATTTACTGTGCATGAAGACAGTTTTCAAACAATAGCATGATGAAAATGACCAATGAAAATTGTCATGGAAATGGCCAATATAAACCACAAGGTAGATAGACTCTGTTATAGTGAGGATGAGTACATCATTAAAAGACTTGAAAGATCATGCCAGGGGCACGGAGAAAATCTATCAATGTGGTTGTGAGAAGTAAAAAACTATTTGATTGCAGGTAATCAGTCAATCTATGTAAGCCATTTGTTTGTTGCATGATTCCCAAAATTGTCCATTCTATAGTAATAGTTACTAGAAATGTCGTATGCATTTCACTACAGGATAAGGTATTTCAAAAGGGGTGTTTTTCCCACCTGAAATTAAGCTAGCTGAATCAAGATCCAACATCAATACTTGGATATACCCAAAAATCTCTTCTTTGGCTCCTAATATTTTGGGGCTTCTTTTTTCTTGAATATCATATTGCCCCAAAGCTAATTTGTTTAGGGTCTCAGGGAGTATGGAGTGGAAGCCTAATCTCAATTTTGCTTTCCCCTCTCTTTTCACTCCCTCTCTCTGCCCCCCATTTATCTGGCAACAGGCCATTGGAAACAACAGACACCTCTTATTAAAAGGCCAAACAGGTAACCTGTTTATACAATTAAGTCTTGATGACATGAGTATCAAAGGCTCAAACTTTTGTTTTCCCATTAAAATATTCTTGTTTACACTGAAGTTGAAATATTTTCGTATTAATTTTTTGGAATAACAGAATATGTGTTACCGTGACACGTGGAACAACTCCAAATATAGAGTTTTCTTTTTCCACTTAAACTGATTTTACTTTCTATAAAAACATCAAAAATTATTTCCTTATTTTTTCTTATCATTTTAGTATATTTCTACATTAGATGGATATAAATATAAATGCATTTAAATATATAAATCCCAATGCAACTACAATAGGATTCATGGGGCCCACAATTATTGGGGTCCCAAATCAAGATATTCCCACTGCCATGTTTCACAGTTGGAATTATATTTATCTATTTATTCAGGAAGATAGTGTTTCATTTTTGGAAAAAAGCAACATTTTTCATTAATGCTCCAAAGTTCTACTTTTATCTTTTCATAGGACATTATTCTAATAGCTTATTGTACTAAGATTGCCTTAGGCAACCTCAAAGTTAACAGTATGTTTTCTGATCATCTGTGATTTCAGCCATCTTCAGCATCCTGAGTTCAATATCCCTTTTTATAAGGTCTGCAGAGGTCTCTTTTGATTGGTACACGATTCATGCTACAAGTCCATATCATGAAGAACAGACTCTGATGGTGGCAACTAGTGCACATTGTTTTTACAAAGGGAGGGTCTTTCAAATTCACCCTTAATTGTTAACTCATTGATTGAAACATCTGACACAAATACCACCCAAAGAGAGGTGATTATCCCAGGGTTTCATATACTTTTCCAATCAAGACTGTAAACATTGGTTCAATGTGCTCAATAAAGACATGACACAGTACAGTGTTTTGTGTGTTTTTTGTTGTTTGTTTAATCAGAATGCCTTCCTACTAATAGGACTTAAGTGAAGTTCCAATCCCCTTTCTGGTCAGAGTTCTAAAGGATTGTAGATAGTTTTAAAGGTCTGAAAAGTTTTCTTTAACTGCTTTATTATCAAGCTGCAATACTTATATGGCCAACAAAACTTTTGGAATATGTGTCTAATTTCACCACTTGGTTCTCCTAATAAGCCTGACATGGTTTTGTTAAGCATAACACTTAATATTTGTTTGGCTTAAATAACAAAAAAATGTTCTGCAACCCGTTTAGAGTTCTATTCATAAATTCAAAAGTATTCCTTTCTCCACATACATCAAAACTATTTTTCCCACGACTTTAATGTGTTTAGAGATACTTATTCCCCAGTAAGAGCAATAAGTATCCTATTTTTTACAAAAAATACTGAATCATTAGACATATGCCAAAGTACATTTTAGTTTTAGAAATCAGCCATATTTCACTATTTCAACTTCAGAGCCGTATGCCTATGTATAAAGTTTGTACATTTTTCTTTCCCTACAGAGCCCACGGGATGCATACCACATGTCAGCTTCCCCAACGTAACTTTAAATAGTCATGCCCATTTAATTTAAAGATCCTATGATAATTAAATGGAACTCCCAGATATGCGGTCCCATGTGGAGTACATTTTTCCAACAATCAATCCACTGGAATGCTGCCTTGGATTCAAGCTGATTTCTAGTGGGACAACACAACAAAGCAAATTATTTAAAGAAACAGCATTAAAAAAAAAAAAAACACCCGCTCAGAGAGGACAAGAGTTATGGTGCTGCCAGAAAGGCATGCAAACATAGAGGTTTTGATAAGCAGCTTGGAAAGCTCATAGAAAGAAGGTAGGTCTCGGAGGAAAGTTTTATCTTTTAACAAGTTTGTAATCCTCCTAACACCACCATGCTTACACAGCACTGCCTTTTAGAGAACAAGTGACATGTATCCACACACGATTCCTGCTGCATCTAAATTTAATAAGAAACAATCACATTTTAGAAAGGAAATAAAATTTTAAAACAGCCTTCGGAGGATTACTGGAAACACCTACATTAAGCAGGAGCATCTTACTCTTTTCCCTTTCCTTCCTCCATCCCCACAACCCTTTAAACAGATTCAGTCTGGAAAAACATTTAATCCTCAGAAGCTAATCTAAATGTAGCACTCCAAAGAAGACAAAGAGGATGCAGAAAGAGGGGGGGGGGGTGTTGGCCACTATTTTCAGGGAGTCTCGTATTATCCCAGGAGCGAGTGCATTAGCAGAGCTTGGAATGAAATGCCATTTTATTCTCTGTAGCAGTGAGGAGATTAACAAATTGCCTTCCCCTAAACCCAGCCTGCTTCACAGCTCTCTGAACACCGAGGAAAGGACGGCAAGTCAAGTAAGAGGTGGGGAGGACTAGCCTTTTATTTCCATGCTGCCGCTTCTTTTGTGGATGGTCGGTGATGTGAAGAATTTGTTAAGCAGCAGAATGTGTGCAACGCTAGTGCTTAGATCTAAGCCGCCTGTCTGTAATTCCACTGCTAACCGTATAAGCGCAAAATAACGCGGCCATTTTTTTTTGCAAAAGAAAGCAGGCAGCGCATTAGGTGGCAGTTCCCCAAACCAACATAGCATGCAACAAGGCTGGAGCAGAGAAGGCTGTGCAAGACCTGTGGTTTTTCCAAGCTACGATTGGCAAGCTGTGGTTGCTATGTGGCTCTTCTTCTTCTTTTTGTCTTTTGAAACAAAAAGAGGCTGGTTAACTTCCAACCCAATGAAAGAGAGGAGATTTTATTAAGGTGCTTTCAGGGAATGGGGGGGAGGGGTTAAGAGTTCTCAACAGAAATTAGAAAGTATTGATCGTACCAGATCAGGCCACCCTGAATCAAAACTGATATAATCCTCCAAGCAATAGCTACATGACCTCTCTACCAAACACTTTTTTTTTTCATCTGCCTTGACATAAACTATTGCTTTTTTTTTCCTGAATACATGTCTCCCCTGCTCAAACAAACAGCCAGGGTTAGAGGAACATTTCTATTATGTGACCTTGTCAGAGGAGTGCTACAGAATGCTCTGAAATAGTGAAGGGCTATCATAAACATCAGCATTATTCATTCAGAGGAAATAAAAAGCCTTTTAACACACTAGATTACTTCTGCCAGAGATGCTGATGGTCAAGAGGACAAGAAAATGAATGAGAAAGAGATCCTACAGAAGTTTGGCTAGGCTAAAACATAGCTCCTGTAATTCATACTCTTCTGTTCTTGCTGCGGTTTGATTTCTAAAAAGCAAGAGCTGTTGCCTGTAGTAAAAAAAAAATTATGTTTTTAGTTTATCCAAATACGATAAATGACACAGAAAAAGATTTAGTTTGGTTAAAAGGTGATAAGAAACAGAATGTCTTATAACATGTGTGTGTGGGCTTGCGTGCACGCATATACATACATACATACACACACTGCATAACGGATTGAGCTCCCATTACTTTTCCCAGCTTCTGCATGTAAAATTGCAAGTAGAAAAAAAGGAACCACCTTTGGTGGAAAGGTAACAGCGTTCCATGCACCTTTGGCTTTTAATCATGCTGGCTACATGACCACAGAGAACTTCTCTGGCCACTGCTGGCTCTTCAGCTTTGAAACGGAGATGAGCACTGCTCCCTATAGTCTAAGATCTCATCCTAGACTTCACTATGAGTAATGACAAGTGGGTGGTAACATTAGAACTGGGATGGAGGAAACCCTTTTCCTATTAGATTAAAAAAAAACCAGCTACGCTTATGAGAAGTGAACATAAGGCTCAAAGCTAGCTCCAAATCTTTTGCTGAATAAGAGACAAAGAGGAAAAGAGAAATAAATCCAATGACCTCTCATCAAACACTACTACAGCATCAGTAAAAGCTCAGTTTAAGAGGTCAGATATAGTTCATCCCTAAGGCTTAGTTATCGGTGAATTATCCTAAGCTAACATCTTCTGAACTCATGTTGTGTACACTTTAAAGGGGTGAGTTACAATTGAAATGAACTTAAGGTGAGGGTCAACAAATTTGGAGATTTTGAGTGCAGCTAAATGAATCACAGTGTAGTGATGAATGAGCATAGAAACATGAGCAGGTTATTATGCTTGGTGGATACAGCACAGTCAGCTTAGCACACCAGGAATTCCTTAACTGTCTACTAGGATTTGCAATAACATGCAATTCCTAATAGTTCTTTGTCATATTCTATTTTATATATATTGTTTTATTTTTATTTTTCTCTTATTTGTTCACCTCATAGAGTCAGGCAGCCTTTAAGTGGAAATTACTAATATAAAGAGAACGTCTGACAGCTATTCCTAACTCTACAAAATCAACAGGGAGACTATACTCATACTAACCCTTTTCGGTCAAGACCTCTCCAAATGATAGACATACATACCCATCATAGCATTTCTTCTTGGCACAAAAACATGCAAAGCACAGGAAAGAAGAGAGAAATAATGTCAAAGGAAATGGAGACATAACTTAACAAAGAAAAACAGTTTAGTCTAATTTACAGTAACACTACTCACTATATCTATCCATCCTTTTCTATCTTGCAAATCATCCACCATGTCCATTCACACTGCTTCTTCCATTGTCTCTGGTTCTTTGGGTTCTCTTTTTTGGGAAGCTATCGATAACACCCAACTATGATTTTAATGATCCTCTTCCTTCTTGGTTCATTCGCTTTTCTTTCATATATTTGCTTTGCAAGTTGTACCTCATTCATTCTCTCTATACGTCAAATAACCTCAACTTTTTGATACTTTTTATATTGTATTCAATCCACATTCAATCAGTTCAGTTGTGACCTTATCACTTTAGTTGTGACTCTCTCTCTTCTTGTTTTGCCACACGCATTTTTAAGTATTTAAGAATTTAGATGGAAAACCATCTGAAACAGGATTGTAAGCTGGACTAGGAAATTGAAAAATCATTACAGACAAAGGTAATGGCAAACTTTTGCCAATTAAGTTATTTATTTATTTATTTTATTATTTATTTTTCATATTTATAACCCGCTCCCATCTCACAACAAGGGACTCGGGGCGGCGAACATAGAATTAAATCAATAAATACAAAATACAAATACATAGATATTAGATGCCTGTGTTGTAACCGTTTTTAAAACCCTCATTTATAATTGGCGGTGCTGGGGTTACGCAAGGCCGGCTAGTTGAAAGAAGTGAGTCTTAAGACATTTGCGGAAGAGGCGGAGGTCAGGAATGGTGCGGATTTCAGGGGGCAGGTCGTTCCAAAGGGCCGGCCCTGCCACAGAGAAGGCCCTCCCCCTGGGCGCCGCCAGTCGACATTGCCCGACCGACGGCACCCTGAGGAGGGAGTTATCACGAGGGATCAATAAAATTACCAGAAATCAAGCTTGACTGACTCAGAGAGTTTAACTAATGAAAATCAGGGAAAATATGCCCTTTGCATGTAGAAGCTCCCAGGCTTTTAAATATGGATTCAATAAAACTTGGGTTTTTCTTTGGCATGTTCACTTCTCTGCCACAATCCTTCCACTCTTTGAAATATGTTTCAAGTATCACATTCAAAGGTCACCAATCAGGAAATCATTAGCAACTATTTTAACTATTGAGAAATAGTGTGTTGTGCTTGTCCCAGTCTAACAATAAGATGTACAGAGATCGGGTTACCCCCAAAGTAATGCACCAAAGGCTTTCATTTAAAAAAAAGTCTTGGCAAAACAGAGAGAGCAAATAAAAGGCACAGTTTCAGATCTCAATCTCTTCCTGGTGGAAATCCTTAAAAACCCCTCTATATTTCTAATTATTGTTTTTCTGGCAACTAGGAACATAATTTCTAGAAACCTACTTGGCTTCAATATCATCTTCCTGTGTTCCAAGATTAAAGACAACTGGAGAAAAAGGTTGTCACAACTTAATTACTGCTTTCCAACTTCTGAAATATTTATTCTAACAGGAACTAATTTTTAAGAGTGCATATTCTAAAAATGTATGCAATGTGTCAGCAACTTTGGTTTTATATACATATATATGTATGAGAATTGTTTATTTTTCAGCAAGATGTTCAGTCCTAATACTCTTGGAAATCCAAAAACCCCAAAGTAATACTTCAATAAGACAGGCAAATTAAGAAATAAAGTTGATAGCATTTTTTTTTTAAAGCATTCCATTTTGAACAGATTTAAAAAATAAACAAATCTTAGAAGTCAGGGATTGGGTCTAACCCCTATGGAAGGGATGCTGCTTCCTCTCCTTCACATCAGAAGCAGCAGCTGGTAGGTGGAAGAGGTGACACGCTGCTGGAGCTCCATCTATCTTCAGCAAAGAAAGGCTACCTTTTAATGTCAGTTCTTGAATACTTTCCTGAGAGGAAACCATGAAAAGTCTTTCAACTCATACTTTGGCTACAGAAGCAATCCACCTAAGCAGGATACCTTTCAAGATTCAAACTTCCTTAAACCAATTCCAACAGTTAACAACATCAAGCATATAGATATCGATGCAGCTTTGTTTTCCGGGCTCAGTTTTAAAGTAGTTATATCATGCTGGCATTGTGCAAAATAATATTTAAATAGTTCCTTAGTTTCCAGAACTTTGATATTTTTAGCTCGGTTTTTTTCCTTTATCCTAGTAGAGCTGAACATTTTGTTATTCTCCTGCTGATAAAACAAGTTTTGTGCTGAGAGCAAATACTAAAGTAATTCTGAACCAAACCTCTGCACAATTTGAGCCTTTCAGATGGGCATTCTGATTCCCAATTCATTTTCCCCCCCTATAAAGTGTTTCCTAATAGTTTGCAATGGCTATGAAGTTACAGAGGGACCAAATGTTGCAAGTAATCACCAGGGCTGTGCAAAGCAATTGAATGAAGTGCTTTGCAAACTGCATTAGAACAGAACATTTCTTTGAAACTCAAAGCTGCTATGTTGTTTGCAAGGCTTGAACACATGCTATGAAGATTATCCCCAGTTGTCCATTTTAAAGGACAGGGCTGTTTTAATGATTCACAGACAGGTTCCTTGCTCAAATAAGTGGATTCTGTAAACACCATTTCCAATACTTTTTTGCAGAGCCCTAATAGGAAATTTTCTATAAGAAAATTCAAAGTGTATCCCTATGAACACATTATTGGAGCTTACAATACAGACTTTACTATAACTACTGCAATTTGCTTGCTGATATGTCACATTCATATGTGCAAAATAATGCTCCGAATCTGGGATGTCCTCTTCAAGTAGAAAAGATGGAATCCAGTTTAGAGAGGTTTAGATTAACCATCTCTCACTCCCTGAATGAAGTGAAAATTCCAAAGTCAGTGGTTGCTTTTTGTTGTTGAAGTCTATTAGAACTGATGTATATTCATGCACAATTTGGAAAGAGGCCATCAGCTATCTTTTTCTATGGAGATCCTTTTGTAATTATTATTGGTAGAAATCACAGCATAAGCATATTCATCTGTGCTGGTGATAAACACGCTATAAGCAGCGAAGGTTTTGAAATATAACAGATGCTTGGGCCTAGTTGCGTAATTCCTGTTTAGCTAGAAAGATAGGCCATTTCCCTAGTAATGATTTACATCATCTTCATAACCATCACGAAAACGATACAAAATCTGTGTTCATTGGCACAATATGGGTTGAACGACTCTAGAAGACACTGTAGCACTTGTGTGGAAATGGCCACAGAAAACGAAAGAAAGCGACCCAAACCTTTCTCCTGCCTATAAGGGAAAAGAGGGACATGCATGGCCAGGCAGAAACAGTACCCCTCCAAAGTCAAGTTGGAAAAAGCAATCAGCCAAAATTATTATCCTGACGCCTTCCCCAAGGAACTACACAGTACTATTTGCCAGGAAACCCAGTGAAGTGACAGTTCAAGCCTTCCAGACTGCTGAGAAAGACAGACTGAGTACCTTTTGTGGATGGTGTGCCAAAAGCGGGGGGAGCGCAGAGGGATTGTGCGCGGATGTGCCACACCCATAATACTATGCACGTGCCCCATGCGCATCATCCCCCCTGCTTTTGGCATTGTTTTTTCGCCCTCCCCAGGCTCCAGAGCCTTTCAAGGAGCCTGAGGAGGAGGGGGGGGCAAAAACAGCCAACCCCGGAAGCCCTTCAGGAAAGCTCCTGAAGCCTCCGGAACGCAAAAAACCACCCCTATGGACAAACCGGTTTGCTCGTAAGACTAGTTTTAGCGCTTCATAGTGTTCAAAAGCCCTCAGGAGGCTTCCCTGAAGGCTCCGGAGGGAAAAAAACAACACTCCGAGCAAACCGGAAGTTACTGGAGTGTTGTTTTTTGCCCTCCAGAGTCTTTAGGGAAGCCTCCTGAAGGCTAAAACCAGCCCTATGAGCAAACCAGAAGTCCATTCCTGAAATTCCAGTTTGCCTGTAGGGCCGGTTTTACGTGCTCCGGATTCTTCAGGGAAGCTCCTGAAGCTTCCGGAGGGCGAAAAATGGCCTCAAAAGAAGGCTGAAGTCAGCTGACAGGCAAGCCTTGTGTGCCCTGACAAATGGCTCCGTGTGCCACCTGTGGCACGTGTGCCATAGATTCGCCATCAGGGGAGTAGAACAATCCCACTTCACACACACACCTAGTTCAACATTCCAAGCCAATGAGTAAACCCCCTTATGAAGGATGTAAAAGTATTCCCAGGTGTCTAGATTAGCCACCCTCTGGCCTTTCTCAAGGACATGGCTACATTCATAGCTGCCCATGTTAGCTTTCCTCACCCCACCCCACTCAAGCCCTTGGCATATAAAGGGAAAACTGATGGCATAGAGTATTACAGCGATGACTTTGGAGAAGGAATGCAAAGGCCATTAGGAAAACTTGAATGGGAAAGGAAATTGAAGGTGCTTGCCTTGGTTCAAGAGCAAGGAAAGAGGAGACATTGCTAATCTTCCAAGATTTTGTTATATGCTGTATTAATAAAGATTTCCAGTAATTTTTCTGGAGATTGCTTCCTGATCTGGCTACCACAAAGGTCTGACAGATGGAGAAAGCGTATGCATGATTGGGAGGAGGAGCAAAGACTGAAATCTGAGGGAAGTGATGTTGAACAAGTTTAGCCAATAACAGGCATTACACAAGTCTCAGAAATCCAGCTGCTGGCACCAAAAATCACAATACCCAGCCAGATCTTTGCTTAAAACCCTAGCTGGAGCTAAAACCCTTTCTTGCTTTTGACATCCAGCAGCAACTCTGCTTGGAGCTCAAATGGGAACTGTGCAGCGACTCAGCCTCATAGACTGATGGGAGGCAGATGGGAAACAAAGTTCCTTGTGATAATCTAAACTAAGACTTCACCAAACCCCAACAATGGGCAGGTAATTCCAGAGGAGGCAAGGACTGTCTCCTCTGGAATTTAAATGGTAAGAAATTAGGCTAGAATACATCTGGTTACTTGCTAAGCCACTAATTATAACTTCTGAAGCAAAACACTGCAATATATTTCTGCATCTGTATACATCATGCAAAGGGCCTACACTCACTTAATGTATGCTTGATGTACCGTATTTATCGGCGTATAACACGCACTTTTCCCCCCTGAAAATAGGGGGCAAATGATGTATGCGTGTTATACGCCAATATGCGTGTTATACGCCGATATAAGGTACATGGACCCGGGAACCGTGGACCCGGAAATAAGTCCTCCACGTTCGCAAGGCGGCTGCGCTGTCTTCTTTTTCCCTCAGCGAAGCGCCGCGGCCGTCCGCTCTCTCTCTCTCTCTCTCTCTCTCTCTTTCTCACTCTCTCTCTGGCGGGCAGGCAGGAAAGCAAGCAAGGCGGCTGGAGGAGGAGGAGGAGAAGGAGGAGGAGATGACGGCCCCGGAGGCACGGAGCTCTTCCCCGTGGCGGGCGCCTCCTTCTCCGCTGGCAGATAGAGCAAGGTCGAGGGGCTTCCCCCCTTTCCCCACTTCCCAGCTGTTTCGCCGCCGCCACCGGTTCCAGCAGCAGCAGCAGCAGGAGGAGGAGAAGGAGGAGGAGATGACGGCCCCGGAGGCACGGAGCTCTTCCCCGCGGCGGACGCCTCCTTCTCCGCTGGCAGATAGAGCAAGGTCGAGGGGCTTCCCCCCTTTCCCCACTTCCCAGCTCTTTCCAAACCTCGGGAGCTCACCGAGGGGCGGCGGCGGCAGCGAAATAGCCGGGAAGTGGGGAAAGGGGGGAAGCCCCTCGACCTTGCTCTATCTTTGGTAGCAGGATGCGATCCTGCAGGTAGCCAGGTAATGTGGATTATGATGATCTAGACTTCATAACTATTTTTGGATTATCAGCAATAAAGGGGATGATACCTGAAACGATGCCAAATGAAAGGTCAGACCTGCTCTCTCTTGTTCCAGAATACAGGATGTGGAATAATGGATTTAAAGTTATAGGAAGACAGGTTTCAATTAGAGTTAGAAAGAACTTCCTAAGAATAAGAGTAGTTTGACAATGATACAATTACATCTGTCTGGAATGTTTTAATTTGGATTCATGTGCTGTGCCAGGTATTGGACTTGATGGCCTAGGTGGCCTCTCCCAGTTCTATGATTCGACTCCATGCATCATCAAGAAGTTAGAAGTGTATTATTTATATACACATCCTGCCTTTCTAGTGATGCACTCAAGGCAGCTTAACAATTATTAAACTACTGAAGTTCAGTTTGAAAATTACATTTAGTAATAAAAGCAGTCAACAATTGAATCCTGAGAAAAGACAGGTATCTTTATGGATTTTCTAAATATAGGGGCAGAAGAACTGACTGACTCAGGGAATGCATTCCAAAGCCTGAGAATGATGCAGAAAGCCATGTCTTGTGTTCCAGATGAATGAGCCTCTGACAGCTCACAAGGGCCTTGTCTACAGAACTTGCTGGCCTTACAGCTTCCGATCAGAAGACAATCCATCTGATAATTAGAATTTAGTATTTTAAATAATGCCTAGAAAAGAACTGGCAACCAGAGTGGATGTCTATATTTTTGCACTAGTTAGTGGCTGGAGAATTTTGTTCCAGTTGCAACTCTTCAAGGCTACGACCACATAAAGCACTTTGTAATACCAAAAATAGGATGTATGCATGCTACTTAAGAAACCATATGAGGGTTATGTTATACCTGTGACTCTATTATTTAATTTATAATAAAGATATAGATCACAATGATTTAGATTCCTTGAAGTTCCTATCAAGCTCACCATACCCCCTCCCCAGAAGAAAAGCACTATATATCACAAGGTCTTCAACATTTTAACTACAGTTAAAATAAAACAAACTTGGCCTAAATTCAGCCCCAGTTTTCTCCCAGAGCACAGCTACAAACCCTTGGTTTTTTTCTCATTTATCAAACCTGTCTCCTATTTAAGTGGTTCCATTTGGTTATTGAAGAGGAAGAGAATTTTAGCCCTTGGATGCTTCAATGCTGAGTGTCACAGGAATTTGTCCTTTTCCATGAAAAACTGGGGGAAATGATGTTAGGGACGATGTATATTAGCCCCATCAAGTAGACCAGACTGGGATACCAACTCCATAAGAAGACCAAAACTACTTTTATTAAAAGTGGCTATAACAGAATCCAGAAGTTTGATTGAATTTATTCTCCTATGAATTAGGTTTATTCTCCTATGAATTATTATAAACCTCTTCCATATATATTCAGTCTGTTATAAACTTAAGATACATTTAACTTCTCATCACTTTAGTAATGAATCTTGAATATCTCTATCAACATCACCTTCCTTACTCTCTACATGTCACCAGTGTGCTGTACATAATAGATAGATAATAATGTACCAGTTGTATATCACTACTTAGGGACAAGGTGCAAATGCTGTTATAGGAGACACACTGGGTGAGCTGGAGGGAGGAGTCAAACAGAGAATTAGTCTGGAGTCCCTTTGTAGGCATAAGAGGGCAAAGTCTGATCCCTTTGAATACCATTGAACCTTAACTAGTCACCCAAGTGGCAAATTGTCAGTCTGAGAAGTGTAGCTGAGTATATTTTGAACAATAACAGCAATAGCTCTTAGACTTATATAGTGTTTTACAGCCCTCCCTAAGTGGTTTACATAGTCAGCATAATGGCCCCAACAATCTCGGTACTCATTTTACTGACCTTGGAAGGATGGAAGGCTGAGACAACCTTCAGTCAGTCAGGATCAAACTGCTGGCAGTCAGCAGAATTAGCCTGCAATACTGCATTTCAATCACTATATTATGATGACTCTTTCTTCTTTGAATTCAAAAGCTAATTGAACTCTTCACAAATGGCAACTGTGGATGTCTTGAATGTTTGCTAAAATCAGTGTTATCTAACATCAGTTTCAATAGTTGCTCTCAATGGAGTTGCAGCTTCCCAAAAGAGCTGCTCTGTGACTTGGGAATCCTTCTGGAGTCACATCTCCTGGTGTAACTAGTACATTTTTATAATCATACATAAACTGAAATGCCTTTAATACTTCCCCCCCCCCCCCCATGGAGCTGTCTTTGAAGACGACTCAGAAGCTGCAACTAGTGCAAATTGTGATGCTCAGATTGCACTGACTACAGGTAGGAGCCCATTCAAAATGCTGGTTGTGTATGAAGCCTTCATACACAACCAGCATTGGCATGGCACTGGCATGGCACTGGGATACATCAAGGATAGCATTTCCAAGTATGATTCTCTTTGTGTTGTCCAATCAACTAGAGAGGGCTTGCTAGAGGTCCCATACCAAGTTGAATTCAAAGAAACCAGGATCAGAAAGCATGTCTTTTCAAGAATAGCCTTGCATTGTATGGAGGAGATTGCCCATGGGGATGTCAATGAGACGCTACTAAACCACAGAACTGTTTTGGCTGATTCTAATTGCAGAATCACCAAGAATCACAGATAAACAAATGTAATCCTTGGTCATCTAGATTACACATTTCAAATGTGTGGTCTATCAGGAATTTTCTGAAGTCTCATAATTACTGCATGCAGCTTTAAGTTATTTTCTCCAATAATGTAATAATACATAGGAAAAAATAAGTGATGTGGGGCATGGATCTCTCAACTTGCGGGGACAGTCCATAAGAAGGCAACACTGTTTCCTGCCCATTTCAATGAGTGAATAACTTGGAGTAGAGCCAAGTAAATTGATGGAGTAAAAGTAAAGATGCCAATTTTCTGGCAAACCAGAACAACAACAAAAAACATACATACATAGTAGTAAAGTAATCACACATCTAGCATAACTTCTCATTTAAGTATTACCAGTTAGGATTAGGGCTTGTCATTCCATATCGGCCTGTTTGCTCTGTTCTTAATCTGCACTCAGGAGATGTATTTTTCCCTCATTCTAAAGTCATAACAAGGAGAGGTGATGAGAGAAGAAGGCAAGTGGGAAGGACTAGCCAGTGGCTGGGGCAGTGTTGATCTTTTGCCTTTACCCACTCAGGGGTCTCAAGCAGAAGGAAGACCTCACATAAGGGATACTGAAGGATCCACAAGGCTAGAGCAGGGTAATAATTTTGGATCAGTCTGGTAGGAAAGGGTTGACAGACACATTTGCCTTGAGTTTCAATGCTGTTTCCTTATTGGGTTTCTTGGATTTTTTTTCTACAGAGACATTGGTTTCACTACTCTTACAGATTTTTACATGAATGTATCAAGGTTTGGTGTTGTGGCCCTTATGATGACTACATCCGACTTCCAGTCTATAAACTTATATTAAACTTTGGAGAAAATATTTTAGGTGACCTACATTTCACGGAAATCATCATATTTATATGTATCAAAGATACTGCAAAAATAAGGGTGGTTTTTTTTTTTACCTGATCTGATCTTCTGCATTGGTGACTGCCTCATTGTATTGATCCAAAGTCAACTTGTAGATATCAGAATTCTGAAAATGATCAGAGGTAGCATTTAGCATAAAGGAAAAACAATATCTTAAACGACCCAATCATACAGAACAAGCCTTAAAATGCTGAAGAGGATTGGACTTTTGGGCAATCAGTATACATTAAGGCAACCACCTACTAGCATTTCCAATGATTGCTTGTAATAGCTGGGTCTGTTTGAAGTGTCAGTCCAACCTCATCTGGAAGGTACCAGATTGAAGAAATATGCAGGAAAGCACCAGAAATACCCAATCTTAGGGAAATTAAAGATTATCTAATTTTCATTACAGCTAACAGAGCCATACTGTACTTACTTTACTTTACTTTACTTTACTTTACTTTACTTTACTTTACTTTACTTTACTTTAATTCGACTTATTAACCGCCCCCTCTCACAGGACATATAAAAAACACAATATATCACAATAAATTACATAAATATTTAAAACTATATTAAACTAACTCCTATGCTAAAATCTTCCTGTAAACATTATCATAAAACCCAATATAAAAATTTCTCTAATAACTAAGGCCAAGTACAGTAGGTTAGATTTGTATACAGTAGGTTTGTATACTGAGGACAAGAAGCAAATTAGCAATCTACCACTTAAAACTAAAATAAACCCATGCGATACCTGGGCAATGAAAACAATTAATTAGGGTTGTGCAAATCCTTCATTCCTAGGAAAAATGTAAAACTAAGTGATTCAGCATATATTCATACACAGTTAAACAGACAGGAACAGAACAGATTGCAACATTCTTACAAAAAAACAAAAAAAAACCAACCGGCTACTTTAATCTTTTTTAAAAATGTGATTTGCATGAGTCTGCTGTGAAACACATATTTTGAAGGATTGAACTGTTTTACCTTCCTAGGACACGTGCTTCATATTTGGGAGATTAGCAATATGGTAGGTGCAATATAACTAATAATTTTTAATTATTGTCAAAGAGCACAGTAAGTAAATCAAAAGCAGCAACAAAAGCACGAATTCTTACAAGTGATTCTTTCATGAGATATTGTATTTTATTCCAATTAATTTGCAGTCTCTGAGCAAAATTTCCCTCTTTGGTTTACTTCTCTCTTTTTGTAGTACTTGGCAAAAGAAAGGTTGAATGCAAAATATTTACCTTTTTTGCCTACCTACAGCCCCTTAGCAGAAACTTTTGCATTTTTATCATTTTTCTATTATTCATTTTTACAGAATTTACCAACAAATAGGCTTGTGATATTCCTTCCATACTAGCTATATGGAAATGTCATTGTTAGATGTATTTTTATGTATTCCAGAAAGAAATCACAGCAGGTAATTGTTTTCACAAATTTTACTTTAAAAAAAATCTCTCAGGAGTTAGCAAGCTGCAGATGAGGCCTTGCCTCAAAATGGATTTTGGTAGAAAGCTGCTGAGGGATTAATCTGCTTTTTGTGGCTTTATGATAACTTTTACATTGCTTTGGAGACTTCATACACACACGTAGCCATACACTCATGTTAAGTATGTATAGTTCACATATTTTAATGGCAGCCTTTATTCACCATCCTGCAACTCCCTGCTATCTCTTCCTTGCCTCTGAAAAGCCCAAAGACCTATACTCTATTAATTAAAACTGTCATTAAAAATTAAATATTGTGAATAAGTAGGTGTGAGCATTATCTCCACGGGTTTCGTATGTCACACTGTTTCTCCAATTACTTCCCAAGCAATTTTCATATTTCATAGCGTCTGATTTCTCACAGGGCCTAGATTTGCATGATCAGAAATATGACAAAAAGAACGAAGAGAGGTAAGAGCTGAAAGTAGCAAAATGAAACATTTTCCCGGGAAACAGAAGGAAGATATCTCATCAGATACCATTAGCTAGCAATAAGCAAGCAATAAAACAGCAACAGGAAGGGATAGCAAGAATAAATATGTTATAGTTGAACTTTAGCATGAACTTCATGCTAAAGATGTAACCCAACTAAAAAAAAAGACTCCCACACACACACACATATACCTCATAACAAAGGTAAGAAATGCAGGTAGCAGACAAAATATTCTCAAGCAAGGATATAATTTTAAATAGTTGCGGAAGAAACTTTGACTATAACAAAGGGAATAAATCAGCATACCACTCAAGAGATAAGAATGTCAAAAGTGCAGGGAAATCTATTGCTCCATATTTATTTAACCATCACAGTTTCTCTGCCCCCTTTGCCTTTCATTGGCATTAACAATAGCCCTGAAAAACCAAATGCAACACAAATAACGAAAAATCAATAAAAGTGTTAATTCAAAAATTGGAAAGGTTTTAATAGGTTTGTTACTGCTTGGAAAAAACTCTTAAGCACCATATAATTTCATAAATTGTGAGTTTCAGTGCAAAAAATTCATTTTCTGACTGATTGCCTTCCACCTCCCCCTAGATGTGCCATAACCTTTTGGCTGAACTGATGCTAGCAACAGCAGTGCTATATTTGCACTAAGAGGAAAAAACAACAACCAACAACCAGGCGCTGGTTATCTCCCACATCCCAGAACAACCTGAGTAGGAAAATGGCATGAGTCACTGAGAGGGGAAAGAAATGAGTAGGAGATGGGAAAAAAAGATCCAGAGGCCACCGAAGGGAAATATTATTGTTGCAAATTATAAAGATAATAAACCATAACAAGACTCTGAAAACAGAGAAGAAAAGCAGCACGAAGGACAGAGAGTAAAAACTGACTATTTATTTATTTAACAAATTTATATAGCCGCCCAATTCATGGTGACCTCATGGCCTCAAAATTCCCATCAGTTGAAGGGAATAAGACACAAGCTAAGAATGAAAGGAGGTGGATTTTTTTTAAAAAAAATGATGTGTAAGAATATTTAGATGCCATATGGTAAGTAGATAAGAAAATACACCCCCTCCAAATAAAAGTTGAATCCTTGGATCAGTAAATTTAGATTGAAATGGAAGAGTTCACGCATGATATCTCCAGGGGCAATACTTGTACTCAACTTCAGGAAAGCTGAACCGAACTCCTACTACAAGGAAAATATTTAACAAGGAATATAGTACTTCTCAAATGAGATGACAAAATTATAACAGTAATTGCCAGTTAATAATAGTCAAACTTTCCCTTCATTTGCTGTTGTTTCATTACTAGCTCCCCTACCCCTGTTCTAACATTCTTTGTTGGCTGCAATTATTTTCCTTCTTCAATTGAATAAAAACGTTTATATATTGTATACCATGCCATGCCAAGTACTTTCATTTTCTCCCCCAATCACCAAATATCAGAAAGGGTTCCCCAACTCCTAGGTAAGACTTGGAATGAACAGTACGAAGAGAGAATCTGTTTTCCTAGCATCTAGATGCCTCTGCAGCTTCTTTCAGAAAACTGTTCCACTGCTATAAAAGAAGAAGAATGACTCAGAAAAAGAAGGCAGCTAATCCAAACTGTTAAAGAAAAGACATCCGAGTTTGGGAAAAGAAGAAAAATTGAAAAGGTAACTCAAAGCAACTCCATTTTAATTGTGTTGGGTATAAGATGAAGTAGAGGTGAGCTGACAGGCTTTCAAGGTTCTATTACAATATTCTAATTGCATTAAAATACATTTTAGATAGCTAGCAATTCCTCTTTCCTAACATTCCCTACTTTGAATGTCTGACAACAGCTAAATATATCCTGATCTGAGGACCTACCTCCATCTAGGTAAGATATGGAACAGACAGGAATATTCCAATGGGAGCATAGGATGGAATATCTGAGTAATTTTCTCAATTTCTTCATAGTGCATTTTAGATCATGAATAATTTGCCTCCATACAGTACCTATCTGTTACAATCCTTCAGATCAGGGGTCCCCAACCCCCGGGCCGCGGACCGGTGCCGGTCCGTGGCTGGGTGGGAGCCGGGCCGCAGGGCCATAGAGGAGGAGGAGGGAGGAGGGGGCAGCCCCCTGGGCAAAGCGCGCGGGAGAACGCAGGCGGGGCTGTTCGCGTGCTTGAAGTGCACCTCTTTTTCCACCCTTGTCGACGGTGGGACTCCTGGGGGGGCAGGGAGAAAGGGACTCCGCAGCAGTCCTCCTTACCGGCCGCGGATTCCCTTCTTCCCTGCCCCCACAGAGCTTCCCCAACCGGCATGCCAGCTACTCGTCTTCTTCCAGAGGCTGCGGAGGTTTCTCCCCCCCCCCCTCCCCACGGAGCCTTCTCAGCTCCTGGAAGGAGCCTGACCGAGTGCACGAGCGACCAAGCGCAGCGGTGGCCGCCCGGGTGGGGCAGGCTAAGCCAAGTGAACGAGTCGAGCCGGGCTGAGGAGACTCCGCGGTGGGGGGGGGGGAACGGGACGGGACGACGACAGACCAACAGAGAGAGGCATAGACACAGAGAGAGACGGGGAGGGAGGGAATCAGAGAGAGTGACACACACACACACACACACACACACACAGCGGGAGGGAGAGAAAGATAGACAGAGGCACAGAATGAATGATTAAGTGCCTGAATGCGAGACAGACAGACACACACACACACACACACAGAGTGACAGAGATGGGCGGACGAAGGAGAGAGAGACAGAAAGAAAAAGAGAGAAAGGGAAAGAAAGAAAAAGAAAGTGGGAGAGAAAGAAAGACAGACAGAGAAAAAGAGAAAGAAAGAGACAAAGGAAAGAAAGAGAGAAAAAAAGAAAGAGAAAGAGAGGGAAAGAAAGAAAGAGACAGAGAGAAAGAAAGAGAGGGAGAGAGAAAGAGGGAAAGAAAGAAAAAATGAGAGAGAGAAAGAAATAGGGAAAGAGAGAAAGAGAGAAAGAGAGAAAGAGAAAGAAAGAGAGAAAGAGAAAGAAAGAGAGAGAGAAAGAGAAAGAAAGAGGGAAGGAAAGAAAGAGACAGAGAAAGAGAGAGAAAGAAAGACAGAAGGAAAGAAAGAAAGAGAGAGAGAGAGAACTTATGACCACAAGTGAGCCCAAAAGTTTGGTTGCTAACCAAGACCGTTGTTAAGTGAGTTTCACATTTTCCAAATTGGCCACGCCCACCCAGTCACATGACTGCTGAGCCACTCAGCCGGTCCGCAGAGTTTTCTTTAAAATGAAACCGGTCCCTGGTGCAAAAAAGGTTGGGGACCCCTGCTTCAGATGATTTATTGTCAGAGGACAATTGTAATCCACAAAGCTTCTCAAACTAGGTCAGAATGGGAAGTTACAACCATGATTCCAGGACCACAGTCCCCCCTCACTCCAATCATTCACACGCGAATTTTCACCCAGCAAACCATTGGAAAAAAGGTACCACTTCATTAAAATTAGTAGACAAAAAAGCAAGGGATAAAAAGCTTAGAGGTGAAGCCTCATCTGATTAAGACTAATCAGCACTTCCTATTTAAAGTTGTATCTTGGAAATATAAAAATGTTGAACCAACGTCTGCATCAATTTGCATGCCTAAATAACTACAGTAATCGGGTTTTGACTTCTAAATAATTTGACCCACTACTGTCTTTGCACTGTTCTTTTCTGGATGTCTGGTCAAATATTATTAAATTGTGGGGTCCTTCGTGTTCTCCAAGCTTGGTTGTTTTCTTTCGTTATTCAACTAGGTAACCTCATTAGTGCTTAGAAGGGATTCAAGTTTGCTCTCTACATACAGGTGGCTTTATCCTGTCAGCGTTGATGGGAGTAATGTTTGAAGGGTGTGTAGATATGATTTATCTTAATGTGCCTGTTGATGTCAGATTTATTTGAGTGCCTGGCACCTAGAGATAAACAATATTTGGCACTGATGAGGTTACCTAGCTGGGTTATGAAATGTCTGCAAGAAAGCAACCAAGTTGAGAGAGAACCAAGGACCCCACACAGTTCAACCCTGAGCTAAAAATATTCCCTTCTATTGGTATCATCACAGTCTTCTAGACTGCGATGATACCAATAGAAGACTCTTCTGTTAGAAACCAAATATGTACAATCGTGGCCAAGTGTTGGCACCCCTGAAATTTTTCCAGAAAATCAAGTATTTTTCACAGAAAACTATTGCATTAACACACGTTTTGTTATACACATGCTTATTCCCTTTGTGTGTATTGGAACAAAACAAAAAAGGGAGGAAAAAAGCATATTTGACATAATGTCACACAAAACTCCCAAAATGGGCTGGACAAAAGTATTGGCACTCTTCTTAATATTTGGTTGCACACCCTTTGGAAAAAATAACTGAAATCAGTCGCTTCCTACAACCATCAATAAGCTTCTTACACCTCTCACCTGGAATTTTGGACCACTCTTCCTTTGCAAACTGCTCCAGGTCTCTCTTATTGGAAGGGCGCCTTTTCTCAATAGCAATTGGGAAACCCACAGGTGTTCAATGGGATTTAGATCTGGACACATTGCAGGCCACTTCAGAACTCTCCAGCGCTTTGTTGCCATCCATTTCTGGGTGCTTTTTGAAGTATGTTTGGGGTCATTGTCCTGCTGGAAGATGCAAGATATCGGACGCAAACCCAGCTTCCTGACACTGGGCTCTACAGTATGACCCAAAATCCTTTGGTAATCCTCAGATTTCATGATGCCTTGCACACAGTCAAGGCGCCCAGTGCTAGAGGCAGCAAAACAACCCCAAAACCTCATTGAACCTCCACCATATTTCACTGTAGGTACTGTTTTCTTTTCTTTGTAGTCCTCATTCTGTTTTTGGTAAACAGTAGAATGATGTGCTTTACCAAAAAGCTCTATCTTGGTCTCATCTGTCCACAAGACGTTTTCCCAGAAGGAGCTGGCTTACTCAAGTACATTTTGGCAAACTGTACTCTTGCTTTTTTATGTCTCTGTGTCAGCAGTGGGGTCCTCCTGGGTCTCCCGCCATAGCGTTTCAATTCATGTAAATGTCGACAGATAGTCCCTGAGCCTACAGGACAGCTTGAATTTCTTTGGAACTTGTTTGGGGCTGCTTATCCACCATCCGGACTATCCTGCATTGCAACCTTTCATCAATTTTTCCCTTCTGTCCACGCCCAGGGAGATTAGCTACAGTGCCATGGGTTGCAAGCTTCTTGATAATGTTGCACACTGTGGACAAAGGCAAATCTAGATCTCTGGAGATGGATTTGTAACCTTGAGATTGTTGATACTTTTCCACAATTTTGGTTCTCAAGTCCTCAGACAGTTCTCTTCTCTTTCTGTTGTCCATGCTTAGTGTGGCACACACAGACACACAATGCAAAGACTAAGTAACCTTCTCTCCTTTTTATCTGCTTTCAGGTGTGATTTTTATATTGCCCACACCTGTTACTTACCCCAGGTGAGTTTAAAGGGCATCACATGCTTGGAACAATCTTATTCATCCACAATTTTGAAAGGGTGCCAATACTTTTGTCCAGCCCATTTTTGGAGTTTTGTGTGACATTATGTCAAATTTGCTTTTTTCCTCCCTTTTTTTTGTTTTGTTCCAATACACACAAAGGGAATAAACATGTGTATAGCAAAACATGTGTTAATGCAATACTTTTCTGAGAAATACTTGATTTTCTGGAAAAAATTCAGGGTGCAAACACTTTTGGCCATGACTGTGACTGAATAAAATGTCTATCTGGGAAAGAAAAGGAACTTTTAAAATCAGGCTTATTTTTAAGTACCCCAAATAATAAGTAGCTATTTCTTTCCTAATAAGGTGGAAAAGTAGGCCTGCCTCATACTGAGCATTCTTGAAATGCTGCAGAGAATTCTAATGAAGGCTATGCTTCTTCCTCAAGGAATTTACAACTCATATCTTAATCAGACCTTCCTAGGACATTGATCTCTTACTTGTAGGATTAGGTGGTGGCAAAAATCACAATCCTCCAAGCTTCTCAGAAGTCTGAGACCTCAAAATCAGCTGTGTCTCTTTTCAGAATCTAGTCAAAAACTCTTGGGAAAGGGAGGGCAGGAGGGTAACAATAGTGATCTTAACGCCTACCCAAGAGTTGTCTTGTACATTAAAAAAGCCCTGGAGTTGCAACTTGACTACCATATTTTTCGGACTATAAAACACACCAGTGTATAAGAGGCACCAGATTTCGAAGAGGTAAATAAGAAAAAAAAGTGTTTGTCCTCCCCAGCCCCCAGAAGCATTCTGTAGGCTTCAGCAGGGTTGGGGGTTAAAGTTAGGGTCTTCCAACTAACCGTTTTTTGCAAAAATGGGCGCATTTTTGCTTTCCCCCAGCCCTGCCGAAGCATGCAGAGTGCTTTTTGGTGAAAAAACAACTCTGCTTTGGGATGCGGGGCTTCAGGAGGCCAAAAATGGCTGTATTTGGTGTATAAGACACACCAACATTTCCATGCTCTTTTGGTGGGGTGTGTGTGTGTGAATGGTGCATTTTATACTCCGAAAAATACAGTATGTCTCCCTTGAATAGATATCCTTACCATCAATCCAATTCCTTTAAGATAGAATTAGCTTGTCCTGCAACCCTCCCAGTTAACCACAGATAAGGCAGTATGTTTTTTTTCACATTACAGATGCAGAGAGAAAGAGAACAGATTAAATGCACAAATTATGTGGAAGGTTTTTTTTTAGTAACATGAGAAGAAATTTTAATTACAACACTCAAATTACTGAAGAGTTTTTGTCTGAATCCATGACTTTTCATTGACTCTCACCAGTGTTAGGCAGATCAAAGTGTGCTAAACTTCAAGGTTAATCACTCCTTCACAGTAAAAAGAGGCAATGTCCAGAATGTTCCAGCTTATTATCATAAAGGCTCTTTCATTTTGTGTTTATAAAACATATAATTCTTTAGGTAGCTGAAGAAAAATCAAATCCAGTAATCAATTGTTGTTGTTGTTGCTTTAGAATGTTGGCTTTCGGGAGCAACAATGGAAAAAGGAATTTAGCAAGGGTGGAATGCGAGGGAGAAATCTAGCCAATATTGATATCATAATTGAAATGTATTTCTTCAGTTGGGGACAGATTAACTGGTTCCGAATCTCCTTAAATTCAAAGAAGAAAGAACCGCCAATGTTCTATAAATAATTTTGAAATGCTGGTGGACAGTATCCTGTCTGCGGTTATGGCAAAGGTATCAAGAAGATAATCTGTAGTGATCCCTGTAAGGAGTGGAACAGGCAAGCAGGGGACAACAGCTGCAGGATTATATGTACAATCTGCCTAGTTGACTCCTGACAGAATCTCTCCTCTCCTCCCTTGTTAGACAGACTCTATTTTCCTTCAGAATCGGGCCCCGCATCCAAATGAAAGGAATATGCACCTCTCGGTGCAAGGATACCACACTGTTTTGTATGAGGAAACAAAACAAAGGGAAATGCAGCAAAAGCAAGAGTAATTAAGTACTGACCAGCTCTGCTGCTAATTTCCATTGTGAAGCTTTTCAGGCTGTCTGGAGCTAAACAGGGCTATTTAAATTAGAAATTAAGACTCTTTACACCCTTGTGCAGCTGTCGTTTTCTTTCATTTTTATACTGAAACTAGTGGCATAATTGTAGCAGTCATTCGGAAAGCACAAATATCAGTCACAGAAAAGCATTGCTGGGACAAAGCTCTTGCAGCAGCCAACACAGGGTTCAGCTGCCATTTTTCTCTTCACAAATGCCTTCTCTAGGGAACATTTTTGTCTAAATTCCAGAAGACCAAGCTTATCTATTTAATTTGACATATACTTTCCTCTTATCATCTTAAATTAAAGTAGTGCTTTTGTTGTTGTTGTTTTCAATAGATTGGCATCTGCAATCTCTGATTATTTTAAGTTAGTCAGTAAAGATATGTGAGATGGCTCTGTTTTACAACTTAGAGCCATTTAGGTACGTGGTATACAAATAAATATAATTCAAAAAGAAATTGTTTTCAGAATAAAGACACTTTGGTTCATTCACTAATAATTTACAGTAGCAAGGATCTGTCTTGAATTATCTCAAGGGACTATCAGCATTTAGTGTACTATGTTGTATATGTATGTATGTATATGTGTGCGTGCATGTATGTCTATAAGAGAGATGGGATATATTTATGTAGCTGGTCAAAGGAGCTGTTGTTAGCATCATGAGTCATTCATCTAGAAGTATTAGCATACAATCCAGAGGTGGGTTCCTACCAGTTCAGACAGGTTCAGCCAAATAGGTAGTAACATGGCATACCATGCCCCTGAACCGGTTGTCTCGGCGGCGCCACAGGCACTGCTATCTTGTCTTTGGCTTCTGCGCATGCGCAGAAGCATTTTTTTAGTATTGCGCATGCACACATCAAGCGTGCGTCCCTGAGAGAACCGGCAGTAGCAACAGTTGGAACCCACACGATTTACTTTTCCTCCTAACAATTCTGTGAGGGGAGGTAATTGTAATAGTCAGTTCTTAGAGTTAGATGAAAACAGCCCTTGCACCTCTTTTCCCCATTTAAGTTATGCAGTGGCTTGAATGGCCTTTGGGTTTGGGTGGGAGATGCTGTTCCCATCTGCCTGTTGTTTTGGTAACAGACAGGTCAGATCTCCCACCAAACCCAAAGGCCATGCAGGCCACTGCATAACTTAAATGGGGAAAAGAGGTGCAAGAATCACTTATTTTACTGTACATACAGTTTCCATTTGATACATCAACTCTCTCATAATGGGTTAGGCATTCTCGGAAGCTTCTCGATTCTTGTGTATTCAAGAAACTATTTCCACTCCAATTTGTTGGGAGAACTCTGATAATTATTACTGCCATCTTACACCTAAGGAGCCACTACTCAAGTTGAAACCTGAGAGGATTGTATGAAGTTGATACAACCCAATAGCTATTAATATTAGTATCAAAGCCCAGCATGCTTGGAAAAAGTGCCTCAGATCTCGTGCAGCTATGAGTATAGAAGCCCTTGGCCATTCATTAAAGCAGTCTGACTTTTTTCAGGGTTCCATGACAGACAGGAAAAGTGTTGTAACTATAAAACTCTTTTGAGCTCTGATTCCATAAAACATTTGCATTTTTTTCAAACTCATATTGAAGCATAGTACAAATTGGACCGCTTTAATATCCAGCAAAGGTATTCCAAAGCTTTGTAACTTTTCAGTAAATCAAGGAACTATCCAGGATGGTTAACCTTTATGCAGAGACCTTCCTATAGCAACCTCATCCAATACTGAGTGGATACATCGAGTGGATCCTGCTATACCCAAGTCAAATCACAATAATATACATTCGGTCTGTTGTGCATTCATCACATTTTGGTTGGATGGAATCTAATTGCAAGCAAACCAGTGGTGGATTGCAGGCAGTATGCCCTGGTATGGGTGTACCGGAGCCAGCCCAGAGCACTGGATACCGTTCCAGTACGGTGCTCCGGAGGGCGTGTCTGCCTGAGCTCCTTACCTGTCTTTTAAGGCTTCCGCACATACGCATGACGTGTACAGCACCTGTGCAACGCTCTGCTGAGCAGCGGGAGCGTTGTGGAGGCTTGTGGAAGCCTTGCTGACAGGTAGGACGCATGCATTCATTGCATGTGTGTGCATGCGCATATGTGGGGTGCCTCAGGGGTCGGTCCTCTCGCCACTCTTCTTTAACACGTATATGAAGCCGCTGGGTGAGATCATCTGTGGTTTTGGGGTAGAGTACCATCTGTACGCTGACGACACTCAGCTGTACGTATCTACCCCAAACCACCCCAACGATGCCGTCGAAGTGATGTCCCGGTGTCTGGAAGCCGTGCGGGTCTGGATGGAAAGGAACAGACTCAGACTCAACCCGTCCAAGATTGAGTGGCTGTGGTTCCCGGTGCCCCGGTACAACCAGTTCATTCCATCACTGTGGGTGCGCTTCAAGGTGCTGGTCACCATCTTTAAAGCGCTCCATGGCACGGGTCCTAGTTATCTACGGGATCGCATCCTGCCCCATACATCCCTCCAGCCGATTCGCTCCCATAGAGAAGGACTTCTCCGGGTGTTGTCCACTAGGCAATGCCAGCGGGCGACGCCCAGGGGAAGGGCCTTCTCTGTGGTGGGCCCTACCCTCTGGAACGACCTACCCCCTGAAATCAGAACAATGACGGACCTCCGCTCCTTCCACCAGAAGTTAAAGACTCACTTCTTCCATCAGGCCGGCCTGGCCTAACTTATCATACCTAGCCTGTAGAAATAAATTGTTTAATTGGAATTTTAAGGGGTACAGCTGTTTAGGGTTTTAAGGGTTTTAATGTTGATTTTAGCACAGGGGTAATTTAATTTGGTTTTAATATTTTTTATATTGTTGTATTTATTTGATTTTTAATTTCCTGTGCACCGCCCCAAGTCCCCATGGGGGAGAGGGGGCGGTCTATAAATTTAATAAAATAAAATAAAATAAATAATAAATAAATAAATTTGGGTGGTGCCGGGGCCGTTCCAACTATACCAGTTGGAACGGAATCCAGAACCCACCACTGAAGCAAACCTGGTATTTATTAGCAATCTTATGAATCCATGGCACCTGACCACATGGACCCAGGATGGGGATAACTGGCTTAGAAGTAAGGACATGCACTAACCCCTTCTGCTAGAACAATCTAGCTATAGATACCCACCATATCTTTTTATAATGTTCTCAATGGGAGCCACCCCTCAACTCATAGAGTCTAATCTTAAGCCTCTTTTCTTCTAACGCCTTGCTTAGCTCTCACTATTCATCCATTCTGCTGAGACTAAGTGCCACATGCAGGGTGCCTCTGCAGACAGGCTGAAATACATCTTCACAGTCACCCACACACATCAACACATATCTGCTGCCCACTTTGAACAGTCTCACGCTTCAAAGCACCAATTCTACATGCATATCAAACTAGGATAACAGGTTTTTCAAATCTTTGCTGCTAATATGTCTCTCACCATACTTCAGCAGAGATACAGAGGCCTCTCCCTGCCCCCACATCCCATATTTCAATGGGGAGTGTGTATGGAAAACCTAGAATGACCTCATCTTTGCTAATTTAGTTCTTTGGGTGAAGGGCAAAGTGAACTACACAAACAGATTTGATGTTTGCCAGCCAGATTTTTTAAACTAATACAAAGTAATGTGTTTATTACATCTGAATATCTCCTTCCAACAAAACCACCCAGAAATTAGATTTATCTTCACTGATATTGCTTATTTTCCCCAAAGGCTTACATAATGGTTCTCTCTTGCCATCACAGTCAGCTGCAATACAGGCTGCTTTAGGCATTCACTCTTCCCCTTCCTCCCCCAATTCCTCCTGGCATCTCTGCAACCTGCCAAAGTGTACTACATGCAAGACAGCAGCAAGACATTGAACTAACCAACGAAGTTTAAGGAAAGATTGTGCATGTTTAAAGCAGGGAGGGAAATTAAACCTCAGGGTAATCGTTTTCCCTTGCTAGAGGAAACTTGAGCATCTGGCTTCACGTTTTGTGACTCTTGCCTGGAATCTAGTTATTTATGGCTCTGGTTTGTTAATTGACTAAGACTTCATCTCTCCTTTGACTTGGCATTGTAAATCTTTGGCTTGACCTTGGACTTCTTGAATTGGAATTTGTCTTTGTCCAGCTAAGTTCTTATCTGCAAGTAATTCCTGTTTTCCTGCCTGTGTCTTTTTCTCAGCTATCTCATGCTGCCTTGCTGTTGGGACTTGAAGCAACAAATCTTCCCTTTAACACTGTGTGTGCCTAGGTACCGTGTCTGGTTCTGAAGCGGTGCTAAGAAAGCCGGAATGGGAAAGGTTTGCTGAAAGTACAGCCCAGATAACACTTACAGTCTATTTTTCTTTGAAGGGTTTGTCCCTATTAAAAGCAAAGGAAAGAGAAAGACACATTTGTTCCTATTTAGAAACATGTATATATGTATGAGATTCAATTTTGGTGTAGTGGTTGAAAACCCTGGGCTGGAAATCACAAGACCATGATATTAGCCACAAAGAGTGCTGATTGATTTTGGACCAGTTTTCTCTCCTCAGCCTTAGGAAGAAGGCAATGGCAAACAACTTCTAAAAATGTTGCCAAGAAAACTGCATGGATTTGTTGTCACCAATGTGAAGATTAACTCAAAAGCACATATACACCATAAAAAAAAAACAGTGCATGGTGGTGAGGGACCCTCTATTTTGTTGGTCGCAAAAACAAATATAGAGGTACCAATTGTGGGAAATATCAAAGTAAGCATTTCCACAAAACATGATTTTCAATAGTTTCTTTTCAGATTTTTTCCTTCAGGGTATCATTCTTTGAATATAATTCTCTGAAAAGGAACAAGTCATAGAGCAAAAAGCATCTACAACATTTGGCAAGAAAAATACATGTGCATTCTTTTAAGAATATTACTAGCAAGTCAACCTCTAATGCAGGATGGGAAATAATAGCTAATAAGTGTTTGATACAGGCTAATTACAGTGGAAAAGAAGAGGAATACTCTCTATATACAATAGCAGAGTTGGAAGGGACCTTGGAGGTCTTCTAGCCCAACCCCCCATCTAGGCAGGAAGCCCTATACAGTTTCAGACAAATGGCTATCCAACATCTTCTTAAAGACTTCCAGTGTTGGGGCATTCACAACTTTTGGAGGAAAGCTGTTCCACTAACTAATTGTTCTAACTGTCAGAAAAGTTCTCAGTTCTAAGTTGCTTCTCTCCTTGATTAGTTTCCACCCATTGCTTCTTGTTCTACCATCAGGTGCCTTGGAGAATAGCTTGACTCCCTTATCTTTGTGGCAACCCCTGAGATATTGGAACACTGCTATCATGTCTCCCCTAGTCCTTCTTTTCATTAAACTGGACATACACAGTTCCTGCAACCGTTTAAAAAAAGCTCTTGATAACATTAAGGATTGGGAGCAGCAAAAGTATGGTGTTATGATTCAAACTCTAATTTTAAAAATGAACATCCACAGCTAAACATATATAGAGAAAAATAGTTAATAAGCCAGCCCACAGAAGACATTCCAAATGATGAAGACAACAATAGACACACTACAGGCAAAGTCATCATGGTCACTGTGCACAATAATATATGTTCATGCATTATGATACCACTAGCCATGTGCCATTATTCTTGAATAAATTAGTCAGTCACACAAACCAGATTTAGATGTAACAGGTAGGTTGCAGCAAACTGTGATCTGTATATTGAGAACTACATTCATTGTAGCTACAGGAATACCACTGAATGTTTTATATTACTGTTTAAATTGGGTTTGTTTGTATTAATCGTTGTTTATTATCTACATATGACATAATATTGGGAATTAAAAGGAAGAAATTAAGTCAAAGGCTGAAAGAACGACTACACAAAGCACACATCTGATATATAAAACATATCAAAGTAATAGCCAAAAGCCAACAAAAGTAATAGCCAAAAGCCAACATGGGTTTGTCAAAAACAGATCATGCCAGACGAATCTAATTGCATTCTTTGACAAAGTGACAAAATCAGTGGACCAGAGGAATGCTGTTGATGTAATTTACCTGGACTTCAGTAAGGCATTTGATAAAGTAGACCATAACCTACTATTAGATAAAGTAGAAAATTGTGGGTTAGACAGCACCACCACCAAATGGATTCGCAACTGGCTGACCAACCGCACTCAACGAGTAGTCCTCATTGGAACTGCATCTACATGGAAGGAAGTATGCAGTGGAGTCCCCCAAGGCTCTGTTTTAGGCCCAGTACTCTTTAACATCTTCATCAACGATTTGGATGAGGGGATAAATGGAGAACTCATCAAATTTGCAGACGACACCAAGCTGGCAGGAATAGCCAACACTCCAGAAGATAGGCTTAAGATACAGAAGGATCTAGACAAACTTGAACATTGGGCACTATCTAATAAAATGAAATTCAATTGTGAAAAAAGTAAGGTCCTACATATAGGCAAGAAAAACCAAATGCACAAGTACAGTATAGATGGTACCTTGCTCAATAGTAGCAACTGTGAGAGGGATCTTGGAATCCTAGTGGACAACCATTTAAATATGAGCCAGCAGTGTGCAGCAGCTGCCAAAAAAGCCAACACAGTTCTAGGCTGCATAAACAGAGGGATAGAATCTAGATCACGTGAAGTGTTAATGCCACTGTATGGTGCCTTGGTATGGCCACACTTGGAATACTGCATACAGTTTTGGTCGCCACGATGTAGAAAAGACGTGGAGACTCTGGAAAGAGTGCAGAGAAGGGCAACCAAGATAATTAGGGGACTGGAGACTAAGACATATGAAGAACGGCTGCAGGAGCTGGGTATGTCTAGCTTGATGAAGAGAAGGACCAGGGGAGACATGATAGCAGTGTTCCGATATCTCAGAGGGTGCCACAAAGAAGAGGGAATCAAACTATTCTCCAAGGCACCTGGGGGCAGGACAAGAAGCAACGGGTGGAAACTAATCAAGGAGAGAAGCAACTTAGAACTAAGGAGAAATTTTCTGACAGTAAGAACAATTAACCTCTGGAACAGCTTGCCTCCAGAAGTTGTGAATGCCCCAACCCTGGAAGTCTTTAAAAAGATGTTAGATAGCCATTTGTCTGAAATGGTATAAGGTTCCTGCCCACGCAGGGGGTTGGACTAGAAGACCTACAAGGTCCCTTCCAACTCTGCTATTGTATTATATTTTTTTATATCTAGCATTTGCACCAGACCATAAAAACATGAGAAATGTATTATATATTATTTCATTCTGGTGTCCAACATACTTTTACTATGATTATAGTTTGATACATTCTGTTTATTTTTATAGATTCAATTGCTAATTAAGTAATAAATATTTTTATTTGAATAATGTTTAGTAATCTTTTGTCCTTTGAAGCCTAAGTTGCCTAATATCCAGATGGACAGTGGTAAAAGTTCTTCTAATCTTTACTTCATTAAATTCTTGATCATGGGCAATTATCTGTCAATGAACTGAGCAATGAAGACAAACCAGTTAATGAAAAATTAACACCCCTCCCTTTGTCCACCAGACTTATATTTTGTTTCCAGCAAGTTAATAGGTCAACCTACTTGTTAAAAATGTGGAAAGGGCAAAAACTAATACATCAGGAGAAATACAAACAAGTGAGATAAATGTTACAAAGTACTAAATAAAAGCCTTCTAAAGTAAACACTGCCATCATGTTTCTCTTAATATTTGCTTTTTTTAGAACACTCTAAACATAGACAACTTGGTCCATTGTTCTTCATAAGTTGCAAAACTGCTCATCTTTCAAATTGCCTTGCATGTGCATCCTGAAGTAGATATCAAGTATAATCTAAAAGCAACAGCTAGCAAATTGTGAATGTTAATGAATTATGAATATAGAGAAAATACATTAACATTATACACAAAATAATAATATTCATTCCCCTTTAATTTTTATTATCTTCTACCAGATTGCAAATTACTGCTTATGCAATATTTAATCAGTTGAGATTTGCAAAGCAATCCTAACATATTCAAGGCTAAGAAGTAACTGAGACATGAGATGCCCCATTGCCCCAGAAATTACTAAAGAAAACTAGACAACCTGTGCCCATGGGGTCACCGTGTCAGAGATATTTCATTACGTAAACAGAAAAAAAGAATGGAAGAGGAAGGGGCAAAATGCAGTAGAAGCAGATGTGACTTCCAACTTTCTGCCAGCTTCCTCAATGAGTATCTTTATGGGAAGCTGGCAGTGAGCATTAGAAATCTTACTCCTTTCCTCCCTGTCTTTCATTTCTTCCCTCCCTTTTCTTCCCTCTTCCTTCCCTCCTTTTCCCTTTCCTTTCTACCTGTTGCTGAGGGTGGGGGGAAGGAGTGAGGGATTATGAAACTGGCTAGGAAACTGTCACAATACATTGAAAATGAAAATCACATGATCACAGCAGCAATCGAGCAGAGCAGCAACAGTCAACAGCACTGAAGCATCCTCAATTTTTCCAAATTTCATTCCCTCAGGAGTCATGGGTCCTATATTTTGGATATATTCTGCAAATTAGTTATCATTTAAGGTATCTTGGTTCAAAATTTGTTGCCCTATGATGCACTTTCACCCAGTTAAAGGTCATTATAGCAAGAGTTTTAGTAGTATAGAGCTGCTATATGTGCATTTCCCAAGTCATAAGGCTATTAGAGATTTCTTCAGCATGCCAGCAAAGCAAGCACAGCTCTTACACACAACTTCCAATAAGCAGAGGTTCATTTAGTTGACAGAAAGTCTACAAATCTTTGGACAGATTGTTACACAAACTGTTAGATTTTTGGAGAAATGATCAGACTTCCTTTGCCTGTATTTCAGATCACATCAAAGACATGGAAGGTAAACCAGACATGGACTGCATGGGACTGACTAAGAAATGGGTGTATATTATTCTGAGTAAGGGGGGAAAAGAAAAACGATGAAAAGGAAATGTTTTCTAGATGTACTATAGAACAAGAAGTATTGGAAAGAACATAGATCTACATACCTTTAACCACAGATATGTATTATTTTCAAATCCAATAAACCTGGATGAGAATTATAAATAAAATATTTATTTTCCTGCTATTTTATTTCTCTCAACTATTTGGGAAGATAGGTTCTATTTAAAGTAAGTATTCCTTCCCTCACACAATTCGCACTTCCTCCTTACTCCCATCCAATTTGTTGTGAGAGACCATCTATTTAAATAAAAATGTAACAAGAGTTTGTTCAAAACCACTAATCTCCGAAAGTACTGCACCGATCGCTTCCAAATTTTCACACAACGTTACTTTCAAATACGGCACCAATGATATGTATAGATTGTGTAGATGTCACATCTGTGCTGGGTACATGCAACGGAAATGTAAAAAATTGTTTAAAAGGTAGGTAGATGGATACAGAGAGAGCAGTGGGCCACAGGTATTATGTCATCCTTTATGACATAAAATACTCTGTCCATAAGATTCAAGGGTAGGCAGTAGGTAGGTAGGCAGCTATAGGGATAGAGAGAGGGAGGGAAAATGCAGTGGTAGGTAGGTAGGTAGGTAGGTAGGTAGGTAGGTAGGTAGGTAGGTAGAGGGATAGAGAGAGAGGGGGAGAAATACAGTAGGTAGGTAGGTTGGGGTTTTTATGGTGGTTGTGTGTACATGTTTGTGTGTGCAGGTGTAGATCTACACACAGATTGGTTGGCCATTTAATCAGACTGGGCCACAGCAATGCGTGGCCGGGAACGGCTAGTAACCAAATACAGAGATTTCATCAGAAAGCCAATGGAATGCAAGGTTTCTAAAAGAGACATTGAGAGTGGTTAACCTGATCAGGGGCAACATTTTTGGTAGGCTGGTCACTTTACTAAAATATTTGGGAATGAGATAGCAACTGGTTATTCAAGCGAACTGGTACACAAAATTCCTGGTGTGCTCAACAACTCAAGTGAATTCAAGTCATTAGTTACTATCGGGAAAACTTTTTAAAACAGCTTGCTATGAAAATTGCTCTGTCCTGTACTGCAGTTTGTCATGTGATTCAATAATATTTTTTTAAAAGCCTTTAGGAAAATTAGAGAGTTGGAAGGTATTACACAGCTACAAACTTTTGCATAGACGCAGCTGTCATTAAAAAAAAAAAACCAATCGTACTGCAGGTGCTGTAGGTGTAAGGTATTATCAGAACCTAGAGAATGGGCTTAAAGACAATCATAAATAGATTGAGATATAGCATAAAAGAAAATTTAAAAGATCAAGTTTCTGAATGAATGGATTAGGTGCAGCAGGAGGTCTGAACAAGTAATGGTTCTAAATTTGAATGTCTCTAAAAAGATTTGGGAAGCAATAACAACTTTACTCCAAATTATTCTGATCATCTGATCAGCATTTAATGATATGTTAGCTGAGTTTCTAGAGCAACTATGAATACAAAAGCAGATCTTTCATTTAAATTAAATAAGCTTCTGAAGATACATGTATGATCCTAGCATTAACACTAAGAAAGCCCTAACATTTTCTGGATCTTTCAAACATTATTTTATAAACATCAAAATAATACCAAATCTTCAAGCTATTGGATTTCATTTTACTTTATAACTGCCATTTGCTTTCTCTAAAAGACCTTTCTTTCATCCTATATTATTCTACATCTCTAACAAAAAATGACACACATGCATAAATATATTTTCCCATAATGGAAATAACTGCCTTTTCTCTTTCTTTAGGGGCAATAGGTACTACCTCCAAAACAATTTAAAGATTTAAGATCAATCTAAAGCTAGCAAAATTATCCAGCTAGGATATTTTGTCATTTTTAAGGAAGATATTTCAAAAACTCAGGCCAGTACACTAAAATCTCACAAGATTTAATAATGTCACAAAAGTCAATCAGTCAGTCAGTCAGATAGATAGATCCCACAACCTCATCTAAATCATTTATGAATATGTTGAAGAGTACTGGGCATAAGGCAGAACCTTGAGGTACAACACTGCATATTTCCCCCCATGTAGATGTAATTCCATTAAGGAATACATGTTGAGTGTAGTTGATCAGCCAGATATGAATCCATCAGGTGGTGATGCTGTCTAACCCAGATTTTTCTATTTTACCGAGTAATAAATTGTGTTCTACTTTATCAAATGCCTTAGTGGAATCCAAACAATTTATGTCACCAGCACTTTGCTGGTTCAGTAATTAATAATAAAAATGCAATAAGACTTGTCTGGCATGATCTGTTTTTGACAAACACATGTTGGCTTGTTGTTATAACTTGGCTTGCTGATAGTGTCTACAGATTTGTTGTTTATCTTTTCCATGATCTTCTCAGGTATTGATTGGTAGTTTCCTCAATTCATTTCCTCCCCCCCCCTTTTTTTTTTTAAAAAGATGAGAACCTCATCAGCTGTTTTTCAATCCTCTGTTAGTTTACCTGTGCTCCAGAACCTTTGAAAGATACAGTTCAGTGGTTGTGAAATCACATGTGCCAGCTCCCTCAGAATCCTGGAATGGAATCCACCTGGACCTGGTGATTTGAATTTATCTAGACACGATAGCTGTTTTCTTACCATTTTCTTGCCTATTTTTACTTGTATTCCTAATCTGTCTTTAACAATACTGTTTTTGAGAAGCTGGACTGCTTTTTCCTTTTGTGTAATGATAGATGCAAAGAATAAGTTAAGTAGTTCCACTTTCTCCCTGTTGGTGGTCACATTCATGCCATCATCTACCATTAATGGACCAATGAATTGTTTCCTTCATTATTATTTTTTTCTTGCTTCTTACATATTGGAAGAAACTTTTATTATTTTTGACATTCGATGCAAGTCTTAGTTTGTTCTGAACCTTACATTTCTTGACTTCATCTTTGCATATTCTGGCTATTTGCTTTCTGCCTTACTTATGTGCTCCTCTTTCGACTCTTTATATTTGTCTTAGTTTAATGAAAGTTCTTTATGCCATCATGCTGGTTTCTTCTGGAATCTCTTATTTTTCTTTTTTTAATGGCATTGTACTAGATTGGGCCTTCAAGTTTCAAGTTTTTGAGAAACTCTGAAGTATGAGATTATAATCTCATACTTCAGAGTTTCTCAAGAAACTTGAATTGTTTTCTCCTTGAAGATTTCCATCCATGGAATCCTTCTCAAACTCTTTATAAGTTTGTTGAAATCAAACACATAATTTATAAAGTAGGATCCACCAGTACTGTGTAGAAATGACATTGTTACAGGGCTGGCATCCTTTGCTGTATATCAAACATAAAAGTACGGAAGTCAGACTGCAATTAGAAATTTAGGAAATAGGACAAGAGCCTTTATCTAATGTTAATATATTGGGTATCATTTTCCATTTAATATAAAATTAGGACTGCATTTTTTTTTAAAGCAATTAGTTGCTACATTAAAAACTCTCATGAAGTATTGCTATCAAGCTTTGAATACCTATTTCTGTCAAAATACAGAAAACTTTCTCAAGAGAAACATTTTTTAAAAATCCAAATTCTTAAAATAGAGTTACAAACTCATTGTAAAAACCATTTTTATAAAGAAAAGTGAACAAAGCCTCCAAATCAAATATCAACTATTAAGCAAACAAACTAATAGTCCATGTATTGATTTTAGTGCACATTTTTATTTTTAAATGAAGTCTGAGAAAAATAAATTGACAAGAAACTAGTTTAAATGAAACAGTATGCATGCTATTTTTTTGTAAAGGTTTACCCTCATCTTCCCCAGTCTTTAAATTTAGTAATTAAAATACTTATGAAAGTTTTAATAAAGCACTTTTAAAACTTTGGGTCTAGATGCTGATTTACACTACAGTGTTGGGTGCAGCAGCTAGAAGCTGAATTGGATAACATGAGGGAGTGCATCCATCCTTGCTCTGCTTAAACTTTTGGGTGGTTTTCAATTCACACTTAATGACTGTTCATTCAGTAACCATTTAAACTTATGATGGTATAAGGGAGTTATGATTGGTGCCTCAAGTTTATGACTATTGCAATGCCCTTGTAGTTGTGTGATAAAAATTCAGGTGCCTGGCAATGCACCCAAGTTTATGACTGTGAAGGCACTAAAACTCTACCACCTAGAAATGTCCCTCAATCTTGGCTGCCCATGAAGTAGACGCCCAGAACTTTCAGAAGCTCTGCACAATTTTGGAAGTGTTTTTGAACATCATGCAAACAGACTCCATTCTTTGGAAGCCTCTGGAAGCCCCATATAAGAACAGGTTCCATTCTCACAGGGTGTCTGAGGTTCCACAGAGCATTCAGAGGTTCCCAAAGTTGTGCAGCACTTCTGGAGGCTTCCAAAGAACAGAGCATGTTCATGCAGGTCTTTGGAAGGTTTCTGAAGTTGCATGGCATTTCCAGAGGCTTTCAAAGTCATTCATGAATAATCTTCAGGAAAGAATGCCTGGTGTAACCAGAAGCTACCTCAGATAGGCTGCGTAGGCCTCTCAACTGCAGAAGAAAATGCCTGTAGGTAAGTAATGCAGTAGGAAGTAACACACATGTTGCCCCAAAGGTGCTTTTTCAAGAGGCAACTGGACTTTCTGGTTTTTCTTTGAAGACGTTTCGCTTCTCATCCAAGAAGCTTTGATGAGAAAATAGAAAGTCCAGTTGCCTCTTGAAAAAGAAGCTCCTTGGATGAGAAGCGAAATGTCTTCAAAGAAAATAAAAAAGTCTAGTTGCCTCTTGAAAAAGCACATTTGGGACAACCATGACGTGGATGACTGAGAATTTACATATCACACTTGATATGTTGTTGGATAATTAAAATAGTAAATAGATTTTTGTTGCTATGAGGATGGTTGAGTACAAGGTATTGCAAACAAGTGAATGCATAAGGAAATGTGAGTTTCATCAACATGAAATCATAACATTTATATGTAACTGAAAAAACAAAAGACATAGCTTTAACTGGAAATTTGATCATCTTAACTTGGAATAGTCATTAATGGAATTTATCATAACTATCTATTGTTCTTTGGGAAAGTGCTGCAAATAATTTGCATGTTTAAAATAAAGACAAGACATTGTATGTATAATGTTCAGAATATTATGGTTAGGGCAGCTACATCTATAATATTTGTATTATACATAGTAACAAGGCATAAAAACAATTCAGATTATTATTTGAATAAGCAGAATCAAAGTTGTTTTTAAAATATACTTTTAACAAATAACTCTTCTCATTATCTTGTAACCAATTCTGCCTATATTTCAAAATATTCCCAGATTTTCTTCTGCATAGAAGAATAACTTATTTTAACAGCAATGAGTCAAAGAGGCTATTTTTTTGTTGTTGTTCCTGGCACAATGCATAAAATTCCAGTTTGGTTAGCCAATAAGAACACAGAAATTACAGCTGCCAGTAAGATCAAAGAAAAATATCTACATTTGTACATGCACACACCATATGCACACACAACAGAGCTATTAAGATGTAACCACACAGTGATTATGCAAATCAGACATCCCACAGCTAAAGCGCAGGGAATTGCATAACTGAGGAAATCCACAATTATGCACTCAAGCTGAAGCAATTCAATCAGTCGGCGCCGCTACTGTATTATTGGTGCAGGACTATCTTTCCAAGTCATGGATGCTTTTGATGCCAATAGTATGCTCTACAAAGGAAAAAAAATGCAGAAGACAACCTACCACAGAAATTTTACCATATTTTTCAGAGTATAAAGCGCACCGGATTATAAGACGCACCCAGGTTTTGAAGAGGCTTTAAAAAAAAAAAAAAGTAGATAGAGGGATAAAGAGGGAGAGAAAGAGAGAGAAATACAGTAGGTAGGTTGGGAGAGAGAGAGAGTAGATAGATAGATAGATAGATAGATAGATAGATAGATAGATAGATAGATAGATAGATAGATAGATAGATAGATAGATAGATAGATAGATAGATAGATAGATAGATAGTAAGGAGGGAGGGGGAGAGAGAGAGTAGATAGGTAGGTAGGTAGGTAGAGGGAGAGAAAGAGAAAGAGAGAGAGAGAAATATACAGTAAATAGGTAGAGAGAGGGAGAGAGTAGGTAGGTTGGTAGGTAGAGGGATAGAGAGGGAGAGAAAGAGAGAGAAATACAGTAGGTAGGTTGGGAGAGAGAGTGAGTAGTTAGGTAGATAAAGGGATAGAGAGAGAGAAATAGAGAGAGAGATACAGTAAGGAGGGAGGGAGGGAGGGAGAAAGAGAGTAGGTAGGTAGGTAGGTAGAGGGGGGAGAAAGAGAGAGAGAGAAAAACAGTAGATAGGTAGGGAGAGGGAGAGAGTAGGTAGGTTGGTAGGTAGAGGGATAGAGAGAAAAATAGAGAGAGAGAAATTCAATAGGTAGGGAGAGAGAGAGAGAGAGAGTAGGTAGGTTAAGTGCACATAGCTTTACTGAACTTTATATTCTAATCTGTATAAACAAGAATACAATACAATACAATAGCAGAGTTGGAAGGGACCTTGCAGGTCTTCTAGTCCAACCCCCTGCATGGGCAGGAACCTTATACCATTTCAGACAAATGGCTGTCTAACATCTTTTTAAAGACTTCCAGGGTTGGGGCATTCACAACTGCTGGAGGCAAGCTGTTCCAGAGGTTAATTGTTCTTACTGTTAGGAAATTTCTCCTTAGTTCTAAGTTGCTTCTCTCCTTGGTTAGTTTCCACCCATTGCTCCTTGTCCTGCCCCCAGGTGCCTTGGAGAAAAGTTTGACTCCCTCTTCTTTGTGGCACCCTCTGAGATATCGGAACACTGCTATCATGTCTCCCCTGGTCCTTCTCTTCATCAAACTAGACATACCCAGCTCCTGCAGCCGTTCTTCATATGTCTTAGTCTCCAGTCCTCTAATCATCTTGGTTGCTCTTCTTTGCACTCTTTCCAGAGTCTCCACGTCTTTTCTACATCGTGGCGACCAAAACTGTATGCAGTATTCCAAGTGTGGCCTTACCAAGGCACTATACAGTGGCATTAACACTTCACGCAATCTAGATTCTATCCCTCTGTTGATGCAGCCTAGAACTGTGTTGGCTTTTTTGGCAGCTGCTGCACACTGCTGGCTCATATTTAAATGGTTGTCCACTAGGATTCCGAGATCCCTCTCACAGTTGCTACTATTGAGCAAGGTACCACCTATACTGTACCTGTGCATTTGGTTTTTCTTGCCTATATGTAGGACCTTACTTTTTTCACAATTGAATTTCATTTTATTAGACAGTGCCCAATGTTCAAGTTTGTCTAGATCCTTCTGTATCTTAAGCCTATCTTCTGGAGTGTTGGCTATTCCTGCCAGCTTGGTGTCGTCTGCGAATTTGATGAGTTCCCCATTTATCCCCTCATCCAAATCGTTGATGAAGATGTTAAAGAGTACTGGGCCTAAAACAGAGCCTTGGGGGACTCCACTGCATACTTCCTTCCATGTAGATGCAGTTCCAGAAAATCACACTGTGTTTCATTTCCAAGGACATGTCTGGGCCATGAACTTCAGAAGGAGGCGAAATGTTCTTGATGGTACCAGTACCAAAATTTAAGATATTAGTTTATTTGATTTTGCTGAGATAAACTATGTTAGAGGTCTAGAAGACTGGGTAAATTAGCATATGAATGAACTTCTGGAATAATTAATATATAATTTCAAAAGCAATTAATTAATGAATGGAAGAACCAATATGGTGTAATGATTAAAGTGTTTGGCTAAGAACCCACATTCATCCATGGAAATTCACTGGGTGACTTTGGGCCAGTTAATCTCTCAGACCCTCACATGGTGGTAAAGGTTCTGATGAAAGGTAAGGGAACAGTATTTTTACTGTCTTGAACTCTAAAGTGATAACTGAAACATAAATCTAATGAATTTATTTTATTTTATTTTATTAAATTTATACCCCGCCTTTCTCCTAAAAAAGGACCCAGGGCGGCGCACAGGCATCGTTAAAATCATACAAAATACAAAAATCCAAAATTATTAAAAAACTAATTAAATATTCCCTGTGCTAAAATTAATAAAACTCTAAAATTTAAAATTATCCCTATAAAAATCAGAAAGGGGGTTATGTTAGGCCGGCTTGTTGGAATAAATAGGTTTTAAGACGTTGGTGGGAAAGGCGGAGGTCCACGATGGTGCGTAGATGGGGGGGAAGGTTGTTCCAGAGGCAGGGCCCGCCACAGAGAAGGCTCTTCCCCTGGGCACCGCCAACCGGCATTGCCCGGCCGACGGTACCCTGAGAAGGCCCTCTCTGTGGGAGCGGAATAAACGAACAGATTTACAATGAATTACTGATATACAGTATTTTATATAATTATATATAGTATAAATATAGCATAAATGTACCCAAATGATATGCATAGCTTTAGTTGTCATATTTTCATATACAATACTATATTAGAAAGAATCACATGGGGGGTGGGGAAGTATTTTTTCTTCTATCTAGATCAAAGAAGAAATGAAATCTTCACAGAGAAAACATGCACATTTGTACACATAAACATATATAAACATGTATGTGTGTCTTTGTACATTACACATATAGTTAATATACCGTAAATATTTCTTAGTACTACTTGATATAGCTTTTAATCAACTGATTGTATTTATTTACATAACACCAAAGAATAAATCTGAAAAATTAATGAAAACCAACTTAAAATACAAGATTACAAAATATAATAAATTATTCAAAAAACTAGATTTTTTAAAAAAACTGTTTCTTAATATCTTTCCAGAAGAAAAAGATAAATTGAAAATAAATTGAAAATAAACCATGGTTTACAATTTGGACAAGGTATTTTTTAAAGGGAGACAGGGACTTTCAGATAGCTAATCCTAAATTCTTCAGAGTTTATTGGTTAAAATCAGCAACTCCAAAGGATCTAGAAAAAAGCTAGTATAGATTTCTCCATATGGGTATATGGTATGATCTTATTTCTTGGTGTTTCTGCACCAAGCTTCCAGACACTATTCAATGCTAGATCCACCCAGAGAATGTTGCATTAAACTAATCATGATGTAGCCAATTCACTACTATGGCCACCTGAAAATCCAGGGGCAATTCAGGATTAAGGACTAATCCCTAGCTCAGTTTTGATTTTTCAAATGGAGCACAACTACCTCTGAAACAGATGGAATCTCAGTTTTGCTACCGGCAAAGAACAGCTCTATGCTTTAATTTAATTTCAATTTATTTAACTGCCATTCATGCATTTTCCTTGGAATTACATGATAGCAATGATCAAGATATAGGTGATATCTCAGTCAAAGTTCAGGTCCATATCTTTCTGAAGGGCTAAACAACTTAGAGAAAAACTGTGTAGATAGCAAACAAACTAAAACCTAAACCATAAATGATTGTGATAAAGATATACCATCAAAACTACATATATATCCTCAAGGATAATCTATCCCCAATGTACAAGTCACAACTGTACTTAAATCCCTCTGCCCTTGCTGCTGGTGGTCCTCTTTTTCTCTTTCTTTCCACCATTTATAGACTTCTCCAAAGAGTAAGGTCTTTGTATTATGCTGTCAAAATATTATAATTTGAGCCTAGCAATTTTGCCTTCAGTAGAAATCTGGAATGATTTGCTCTATGATGCATTCTGTAGGTATAAATATATTATATATTTATAATATCTTTTCCAAGGCCTTTATTCCAGTACTCTACACACACACACACACACACACACACACACACACACACACACACACACACAAATCATAATGCATGTTAATGAAAAGAGCAAATATGAGGATGACTATGCTACAGACAATCATAAGGAAGGCTAAGTGCCAAAGAATTGAGGCCTTTAAACTATGGTTTTGAAGAAGATTCCCGGGAGTCAGTTGGACTGCAAGGCAATCAAACCAGTCAGTCCTAGAGAAGATCAATATTGACTGCTCTTTAGAAGACCACATGGTGAAGATGAAACTCAAATACTTTGGCCATCAAAGGAAGGAGTACCCGGGAAGAGCCTAATGCTGGGAACAATAGAGGGCAAAAGAAGAAGGGGGTGACAGAAAATGAGATAGATGTATGGAGTCACTGAAGCATTTGGCATGAGGTGAAATGGGCTCTGGCAAATGTTAGAGAACCAGAAGGCCTGGAGAAACATTGTCCATGGTGTCACAATGGGTCGGACACAACTTCGCGACTAACAACAACAACATGCTACGAACAAAGGATGAAGGTGTAGAATTTGAACTAGGAACATAATCTACAGTCAAATTTGGCAGTCATAGTTTATTTCTTATTGGTGGCCAAGTTCAATCAGCAAGCAAGACATTACTGCCAAGTCCATCCAAAAGGCTAGGTTTCCAGGGCTTACAAGCAAGGCACAGAGTATACCAACATGGACTGTCACTAAATTTGTTCTAATTACTTACTATCTCTAATCAAGTCTGATTTAATGGTTTATTTTTATAGTTTTAATATGGTTTTAGATGTTGTTTTAACTTTTGATTGGGAGTCATCTAGACTTGATTAGAAGATGGGCAGTTAAATAAATGTTTGAAATAAATTAATGCTGGAGACTTGAGCACTGTAATATGTTAGTTCTGATTGCAGGAGAGTAGAGAGTGAGAGGCTATTCTCAAATAAAACATCCTTCCCAAGCTTTCACCATTCAACAGCACTGCTCTGGCTCCCCCATCTTTTAGTTTTCAATGAACAACGGAGACATTCACATAAGCTTAAGCTACTAAAAAGCTAGATAGAGTCCATGTCTATGAAAAATGGAATGAGAACGATTGAGATGCAATTGCAACTTCCCTAACAGATTTGTATTGTAATGCTTTATCTTGTTTCCTTCTCCCTTTGGTGGATATGCCAGAGGAAGAAAACCTGAATTTTCCTGCAACAATATCTATAAAATCTGGTGAGTTTATTATATCCATTATAGTTTTTAAAGAAGACTCTTTTTGAGTCAAACTTGAGTTGATTTCAGGTCTTGATGGATAAATCGATGTAGTTCTCTTGGGAGCAATATGGAAATAGTTAGCCACTGGACAGGTTACGTCTTGAGCTGAAGATCCAGCAGTGAAATAAGTGAGGTGGTCCTTGAGAAGTATCATTTTCATGTTGATATACAGTAATTCTGAAATCCTTTGTAGTTTTAAAGGATCTAAAACTCTGTTTAAGCCTAGCTCTCCTTCCCAGTTTGCTTTGGTTTGGCCTGCTTCTGGGGCATGATTGACAGTGCCCTAATTCACTGAGCTGGTATAGCAGTTTCTATAATAAATGTAGTAAGTGCTGAATTTGGCGTCCTTTGATTGCTTTAATGTGATGAAGTACTTTTTTAATATTTGTGAGCAAAGTCTATGACATCTAATAATTAATGTTACAAATGTTTATAATTGGGCTTGATATGTTCACTTTTTCAACATAATCCTCTGCAATTATATTTATTTATCAATGTTCAGAAGTTCTCTGTTTTAGAATAGTGTATATGCTACACTGCGCAACTGGTAATTAAGAAACATGGTGACTATTAGCTGGTGAAACTCTACAACTGCTATTATGAATCAGCCAAGGATGTATGTCAAATATGCAGTCGCTTGCATTGGTCTCTTAAGAGAGAAAAAAACTTTTAGCTGGAAATTATATCCCATATTGATAGATTTGTTTGGATGAACAGATCTGAGTAACTTACTACTATGGTTGCTGCTACAGCGTGAGTAAAACCAAAATACAATTTGAACTGGCAATCAGATAATATACAATTTACAGCAACATATGTTTGTATACATAAATATTATAAAGCAGAAAAGGGTGCCAAATTAACAGTATATTCCAACATTTATTGACAAAAACTTGTTAGTAGAGAGGCGGTAGAGCTTCTTCATTACTACCAAGAGTGAAAATGCCACTTAAGAATTTAACTACCCACCACTCAGCTTTGGAATCATGGCAACTGTAAATATTTTAGTTAACCAATCTTACATTGACTTGATTCATAGAAAATAACACACTGATATACAAGCACCATTCCTGGATAATAAATATATCATAAGGCTCAGACAGTTTTCCTTCAGCATGTCAGTTCCAGATGCCTCTGCAATCATCACACAAACCAAAATGGAAGCAAACACTTTAAGCTGCTGTTTGCATAGAAGCTGTTCATAATTTGATGTAATGCACTGTACATCAGTCAACACAGTACTTAATATTGAGGACACACACAAGCCTGAGTACGCAATGACAGGCAGGCAGCAATGACATCTAGCGCACTTTATTTACCCTAATATAAATGTTCTTTGAATTCATCAAATTACCAATCAATTCACTCATCTTTGAAAACAGGTGCACTGATGTATATTAACAAGTAAATTTTACAAGCTTTTAGTGAAGCAGGCATTAATGAGAAAATCAAGCAGAGAGCTCTAAAAGCCACAGTAAAAGAAGAACACAGCAGTGTTTCTAAGTAAACAGAGGGATTAAGCGGGAAGGGTGGGGTGGCATGTTAAAATGCCTAATAAAACTGTTCCTAGGCACTGTCAGCTGCTGAAGAGGATCCTTGTTTAATACAAAAATACTGTTAAAAAAACACCAGATGATATAGACATAGCCATTTCGGAGGGAGGGAGGGAGGGAGGGAGGGAGGGAGGGAGGGAGGGAGGGAGGGAGGGAGGGAGGGAGGGAGGGAAGGAAGGAAGGAAGGAAGGAAGGAAGGAAGGAAGGAAGGAAGGAAGGAAGGAAGGAAGGAAATACAGAGTTCAACAACAATCCAGTAATGACATATTCCAATATTTACAGACTCCTATGTTGTATCATGCTCCTCTATTACAATAAGTAAGTGAAGAACACTCAATTTTGCTTCAATTAACAGGATTGTTTTTTCTTCACTGTTGCCAAATGTATGATTGGCCATATCATATCAACAGTTTGAAGCAATTCAAGAGCCACTTTGCTGTTCAAAAGTCGGTATTGTCTAGTGGTTAAGAAACTGGGCTAGAAAGTGAGAGACCATGAGTTCAAGTCTTGCCTTAGCCATAAAAGCCAGCTGGGTGATTTTGGGTCAGTCCCTCTCTCTCAGCCCAAACAACTTCACAGGGTTATTGTGGGCAAATAAGAGTTTGCCGCCTTGAGTTATTTGTAAAAACAATAAAGGCAGAATACAAATATAATAAATAAACATACTTACAAAAGTGGGTATTCAAGGAACAATTTTTTAAAAATATGTTTTTGTAGAGACACAAGAAAAATGTTATTTCATTTAAAGTGTGTCAGTGCTTAGTTAAAACTATGAAAATAATGCAAATGCCTCTTAAAAATGGGATAGGGTGGGAACATTCTGAGTTACTTGTTTAAATACTGGTGGCAGAACTTTTATTGAAGTGTATCTTTCAGTCGAAACATGGATATGACATTATGTGACAAAGATCACATAACTGATCTTTAATTGTATCTCAAAAAGGACAGAAATTGCCCCAAAGTCAAAGAAGGAACATTACACAATGTAAACACCTTATAGAGTTATTTTAATGACATTATACTTTGACTGATTGTACTTCTATTTATTTTGTTTATATTTAATGGGAGCTTTTTCATTGATTTTATAATATTTACATGGAATGTTGTTTGTCTTATTTTTATACTCTCCTCAGCGCAGCTTCAAGAAGAGTAATCAGTAAACATACTTCCAAGAACATAGATAATGCAAGTTTATCCTTTTCCCTAGGAGAATAGAGAAATCCACACAGATTCTTTTTCGAATGAAAGGAAACCAAGCCTTTGATAAGTTATATGCTCCCAATCGACTTCAGATCACTGCCCCTTATACAAGCATCAAAAATACAGGTTTTGCTCCCTTTGACTCTATGAATGGTAGCTGATTTTGATGTATAAGCTCTGCTCTCCTTCCATTTGAGAGCAACACTAAATAGGCTTGATCTCTCTAAGGCAGGGGTCCCCAACCCCCGGGCCGCGGACTGGTGCTGGTCCGTGGCTTGATAGGAACCGGGCCACAGGGCCGGAGAGGAGGAGGAGGGGGCAGCCCCCTGGGCAGAGGATGGCCGAGCGCGCCTCCACCAGCTCCTTCCGACGGCCATCGCGGCGCACTGCACTTTCCGGGGCTTCCTAGAGGGGCCGGCATGTCGGCTGGGGAGGTTATCCCGCAGCAGGCGGGCGAAGGATCCAAGCTGCGTGCAGCCAAAGCCATCCAGGCACCACACACCCACCTCCCTTCCAGCCCCATGCTGCGCCCGGACGGCTTCAGCAGTGCACACGGGGCTGGAAGGGAGGTGGGCGTGCGGCGCCCGGATGGCTTCGGCGGCACTAGCCGCAGCTCGGGTCCTCCGCTTGCTCGCTGCAGGATAACCTCCGCAGCTGACATGCTGACCCCTCTGCTGCTTCCCTGGGGGGAGGGAGGGAGAGAATGGCAGACACACAGAGAGGCAGACTTAGAGAGACAGAAAGAGAGAGAGAGGGAAACAGACACACACACACACACACACACACAGAGTGACAGAGATGGGTGGAGGGAGGAGAGAGAGACAGATACAGAGAGAGAGAGAGAGAGAGAGAGACAGAGAGACAGAGAGAGAGAGAGACAGAGACAGAGAGGGAGAGAGACAGAGAGAGAGAGAGAAAGAAAGAAAGAAAGAAAGAAAGAAAGAAAGAAAGAAAGAAAGAAAGAAAGAAAGAAAGAAAGAAAGAAAAATAGAAAAAGAAAGATGAATGGAGGGTGGGAGGGAGGGAGTGAAGGAAAGAAGGGGGAGGGAGGAGGGAGGGAGGGGTGAAAGAAGGAAGGAAGGAAGGAAGGAAGGAAAGAAAGAAAGAAAGAAAGAAAGAAAGAGGGAGGGAGGGTAGGAGGGAGGGAAGGAAAGGAGGAAGGGGGAGAGAGGCAATGGAAGGAGGGAAAGGAAAGGAAAGGAAAGGAAAGGAAAGGAAAGGAAAGGAAAGGAAGAAATCTATTTTCCTATTTCCTTCCACCTCAAGCTACCTGTTTGGTTAACCAGGTTAAAGATCTATTTTTCTCCCAGTGGTCATTTCAAAGGAATCACATCCTCTGAGTCATTTCCTGGATTCAAACCAGCATCCCAAAGAGTTATGGGCTGCCTTTATATATAACGAGTGCCCATAAATCCATTTTTACCATCTTCAGAAGACCAAAGAGCAGCCAGAAATGGAAGGAAGGAAGGAAGGAAGAAAAAAGAAAGAAAGAAAGAAAGAAAGAAAGAAAGAAAGAAAGAAAGAAAGAAAGAAAGAACTTATGACCACAATTGAGCCCAAAATTTTGGTTGCTAAGCAAGACTGTTAAGTGAGTTTTACCACATTTTCCAAGTTGACCACACCCACCGGGTCACATGACAACTGAGCCACTCCCACAAAACAGGCCACACCTTTTGGCTCTCAAAAGAAATTTCAGTAGTGGTACTGTTGATATTTGGCTCTATTGACTAATAAGTTTGCTCACCACTGCTCTAGAGTGCCAAGTGAGCCGCCTCCCCCCCCCGCCGCGTGCGCATGTGCCGCCTGTCCCCCCCCCCCCTCTAGGCCAGACGGTCCACAGAATTTTCTTTAAAATGAAACCGGTCCCTGGTGCTAAAAAGGTTGGGGACCCCTGCCCTAGAGGGCCAAGTGAGCTGACTCTCCCCCGCGTGCGCATGCGCCGCCTGTTCCCCCCCCTCCGCATGCACCACCCGTCTCCCCCCCCCGTTTCAGACAAAACCCCTACTGCCCACCATGAAAGCTGGAATACCCACTAGTATCTTAGCCACTGAGCTACTGCGTCCCTCAAACATTGTTTACCATATCATAAAACAATGTTACTCAGTATAATTAAAAGTTGTCAAAATTCAAAATAATACAAATATATGCCTGCTGCCCTTTCCTCATGCAAGTAATCCACTAAGGCAGATGTAAACCTTTTTTAAACTAATGGAACATGCAGAAATAACTGACAAATAGGCCAATTTGAGTGAGAAACAACATTGAGGGGAACTGATTTAATGTTTCTCCCAACCCCAGTAGTTGCAATTTGCTACAAAAATTTGCCAGGTAATGTGTAAGTGAATTTCAAACAATACAATACAATACAATAGCAGAGTTGGAAGGGACCTTGTAGGTCTTCTAGTCCAACCCCCTGCATGGGCAGGAACCTTATACCATTAAACAAAGCAGGCCAGGAACCTAGGAAGAGCTTAAATTGTCCTGGAGAGGATTCTCAAGATTGCACAGAAACCTCTGGAAGGTCACAGACAGCTACCGTTTCCTGCTTTGCATTATGACAACTAAAGACCCTTCAGGACACAAACTAAACTGGAGTCAAACTGAAAAGATTCCAAGTAATCAATACAAATCATTACAGAACAGAAGACTGAAGCTACCAAAAAGGTAACAGAAGAATCTCAACATGGATCAGATGAGATTGAGGACAACCCTGAGTATCATATTGTTGTGTTGTGTTGTATTGTATTTAGTTTCTCCCTCATTTACAAGATAATAGGAATAAGAATAAACATGAATAAGAACACAGAAAATGGGTACAAATAAATGGAGACAGTAAGGGACGTTATGCATGCTGGTGTGCCTATGCATGCCCCTACTTACTACTAAACACTATTGAGAAAACCCTGATCTTTTATCTTAATCAATAACTCTCTAGTCACTTGTCTTCATTTCAAATTTGCCAATAATTTCACTGGGCTTTTCTCCATAGCTTTTTCTAGTGATCCAATATCACTGTTCTCCTTTGGCCAAAAGCCTGTGAACTCTTTTTCCAGCAGAGGCTACCATTGGAAAACAGGACATGTTTCATGTGCACACCAAAAGAATAAAGGCATATGCTGAATTTCACTGAATAATTGTGTAGTCAGTTTTATTAATACAGCATTTAAAATGAACCTACAACTTGTTTTGTAAGAAATTTATGAAATTTAGTACCTGAAAAAGGTGCTATCATAATAGTCTTGTAAGTTGTTGATTATGTGGAAAGAACATCCTGTAAAGTCAGTAATTTCTGACTGAAAATCTGAAAAATTTTGAAGCAGATATCCTTTGGACAGTCCATGTGTTAAACTCCAAATGAAAAATATCCCTTTAAAAACACATATAGATGACTATTTGGGCCTCTTATTTATATACTGAATCATTCCTGTGTCTTTTATCCCACTAATCCCAAATTCATCCAAAATCCAGAAGAGGCTAGCTTTTAATTCTGGAAAATCCAGCCGTAACAACTTAACCAAACAACTATTCCGATGTTTCCTTCTCAACGTACTTCACATTGTGAGTCCCCCCGCCTTCTCTCTCTCTGTTAGGAATAAAGAATTCTAAAGCAGCATCTATGGAAGCAGGAAAAAAAATTGTCAAGGTCTGTGTGTATTCAACAAATGAAAGTAAAATAATATAAAAGCAGCAGCTAATATAAAAGATTGTTTGGTGCTGCATTTTCTCTTTCCAGCTATTACGGGAATAAAATTATCCTTGAAGATCAAAAATCTTTTTTCAGAACTAATACAATTAAGCTTTATTACACTGCTTCAAGTACATTTCTCTCCTCTGCCAGCCCCCTCCATCTCCAACTCTAATTCAGGCTCATTCTACAGCAGTTGGAGACATACTTCTATTTTATTGCCAGTGAAATGCTGGTTTGAAGGGTCAAGAAACTACCTACTACCATATAGTGTGAAAATACCCCCCCACCCCAAATACAAACTTGTGCACAGAACTTAGAAGAAAGAGATAAAGAAAATAATTACCAATGACATGCAATTGGGCTGATAGCTTTTAATTTTAATGCCATGGTCAAGCTTCTTAATTTGTCCTGTTTTAAAATTTTACAGTCTTAATTCCATGCAAAATTCCTCAGAAATAGGCTATGTTCAATGGGATTTCCTCCTAAAACAACATTTATAGGTTTATAGCTTTCAGTCTGCTTATAAGTAAAAAAAAATATATGAAGTGAGAACAGGAAATCCAGCTTCTTTAAAGTAAATCAAAAGGATAGTGATGAGAATATGACAACTTTGACACATTTCTTCAATAGCCATATATATGTGTGTGTGTGTGTGTGTTAGGTTTATGAGCTGATCAATAAATAAATCAGGGAGACTAGTATAGATCTATTTCGAGCTTTTTAGCTCTCATCAGCTAGCCATACCCTTACTGGGATTCGAACCGGAGCTGTATTCAATGCCAGGCGAGAGTCTTAGCCATTAAGCCAGCCAGGTTTTCTTATTGCATCAGCTGAGACAGGAGGATAAGTATATATAATTGTTCCACAACACCCTGTTAGGGCCCCAATTAAGGGAGGAGACATACTGTTTCCTTTTCTGCCTTTCGGCTCATCACCAGAGTCCCTTCGGGGAGAGGGGGGCGGTTTATAAATATAATAAATTATTATTATTATCTAGACAGAAAGCCATGAATTCCGTTGTGTAATTTTTTAATATGTGTGTTAGGTTTATGAGCTGATCAATAAATAAATCAGGGAGACTAGAGACAGGGTGTTGTGGAACAATTATATATACTTATCCTCCTGTCTCAGCTGATGCAATAAGAGAACCTGGCTGGCTTAATGGCTAAGGCTCTTGCCTGGCATGGAATACAGCCCCGGTTCGAATCCCAGTAAGGGTATGGCTAGCTGATGAGAGCTAAAAAGCTTGAAATGGATCTATACTAGTCTCCCTGATTTATTTATTGATCAGCTCATAAACCTAACACACATATTAAAAAATTACACAACGGAATTCATGGCTTTCTGTCTAGCCAAACTTCATTCACAAAAATAGAAGAAAACAAAACACTGAATTCACTCATGAACATTGTGATCATTACACTGTGTGGTGGATTGACTATAAATTTCATGGCAAAATCTCTGCTTAATACATAAAGACCAGGAGCATCAGATAATAACTTGGTTTATTTTTTAAATAAAATACATACTTCTCTTTCCCAATGGTCTGAGATCCTTCTAGAGCCTGAGCCTGGAACATCTTGTAATGCAAAACATGTACTCTAGTACTGAATTGCGGTCTCTCCCCTAATATGATGGTAGCCAAAACTAATATTCAGATTACCTTCCTCTTGGGGATAATTGTCATTAAAGTCTTGTTCAACTCTGAGGGGCCAGAGCCTACACTCCAATATGTGGTCTAGGCTGGAATGACAAAAAATGGCGACTGAGGACAACATTCAATTAAAATTCACCTAAATACTATTAGTATTATTACTTTCTAAGTATTTAATTAATTGTTCCCTTCTGTCACGTTAGAAATTATAGTTCTGCAGCAATTTGTGGGATCTCTGGTGACATTCTAAAGATGTTGGAAGGAATGCTGTATGTTGCTTTGAGCCACAAGTCACGCACTGCCAGTTTAAAGCATGAGTGCCCAATCTTCAGAACAAGCGTCGTGGATAATGGAAGGCTGCAATACCCCCGTGGCCCTCTCCTACACTGTGCTGCTGTTTACTCTTTCTAAATTGGATGCATAACTGCAAAATGGGAGTGGTGTCAAGGATGTCCCATGACACATAACACAGCAGTGCTCTCATATACTTGAGATTTAATTTTAAAAAAATCAGTGGTTTACTTATTCCTTCTGCCCCAAAATCACAGAAAATATAAATGCATTAATTAACTGATAGGTTAACATAAATATTAATAAAAGTCTGATGCACAAACACTGTCAACAAATCTCTTGCTTTCAAGTTCTAGAAATTATTCTTCATAAATTTCTTCATACAACCTATGAACTGTTGGATCATCATTTCAGATATACTTCTTTACCTAAACTGATAAACAGAAAGACCGCAGATGGCAAAAAAAAAGAAGAAGTGGAGTGACCTCCAACTTTATATCAGCTTTTCCATTGACTTTGTTTGTACTATAGGAAGCCATGGCAAGCCATGTCACAAATCATAATCACATGACTGTGGATGACCATAGCAGCAAGGTGGCACTAAGGTGGCTATAACTTTGCCAATACAACTGAAGATAATTGAAATTTCAATAGCAGGGGAGTAATGGGTCCAATATTTTTTGTGTTATTTAAAGTTAGCTAACTTGATTCAAAAATTGTTGCTGTATGATACACCATTTCACCCAATTGAAGGTTACAAACAGACCGACAGGAGTGTTTGGTGGTATATAGATAAAGGCAGACTATAAATACTCCTAAAAACATTGAGTCATTTAGGCATGAAATTGAAGGAACATAAGAACAACTCTAGTGGATCACAATTTTGTTTTTCATAATGGCCAACCCAAACATTCTGAAGTGTCTTCAAGCCAAGTAGGACCAAGAGACACACCACACTCCTGTCACTGTTCTCCTGCAACCTGTATTTGAACATATGCTACTGTCAACAGAGAAGCGACATGGTGTCTTCACAATCAATAGACCATGAAAGATATACCCTTGATTTAATTACTCTTCTTTTAAAACTTTCCAAGTAGTAGTGATCAATCTCAAAGTAATGAATTCCAGAAGTTAATTATGTATTTTGTGAAGAAGTGCTTCTATTGTGTTTGAAATCTCTTGTAAACCAACTCCATTAGACAACTTTGTGTCAAGCTTAGGCCCAAAGACAACACAATGAGATCTAGTAGAATTCAGGTTTTTTATATTTACTTATGCCTAATATACAGAATCTCTCCACACTAAAGTTCTTACACCCTTTAGACCTTCTAACCTAACAGATATACTCTGGCGTGACTACCTTGAAGCTTTTCCTTCTTCCCCCCAATTGAGGACTGTTTGAGCCTTTCTCTAGAACATGCTGCCTCCTCCCTGAGAAACCACAGCGCTACTGCCATCATTCCCTCCATCCGCTTCTTCTCCAGCTGCACATTCCATCACGCTCTGGTTCTAGCATTCTGAGTAGAGAAAATAATCTCCCTACAACTTTCTCCATGTCATACATGATTTTGTACATCTTAATCATATCACCCTAGAGCTGCCTCTTTCTCTAAGTCTTGTTGTAGCTTTTTCTCAAAGGAAGAATTTGATCACTGTATTAGTTCGATTCCCACTTCTGAATCCTTCCAGTTCCACTGCATCCTTTGTGAACTGCGTCAACCTGAATTGTACACAATATTTCCAATACCAATGGTACCACAGACTATATAGAGATTTTTTTTTTTAGTACATTTATATCCCGCCCTTCTCCGCAGAGGACCCAGGGCGGCGCACAGGAGATTAAAAAAACATACAAAATAGAAAATAGATAAATAATTTAAAATATATATTAAATGATCCCGATCCTATGCTAAAACCAATTATTTGAAACCCAATTTAAAACTTTCCTAAAAGTCCCCATGGGAGGTTAGGCTAGGCCGGCTTGATGAAAAAAGTATGTCTTTAGACATTTGCGGAAGAGGCGGAGGTCGGTGATGGTCCGGAGTTCAGGGGGTAGGTCGTTCCAAAGGGCGGGGCCCGCCACAGAGAAGGCTCTTCCCCTGGGTGTCGCCAGTCGGCATTGTCCGGCCGACGGCACCCTGAGAAGGCCCTCTCTGTGGGAGCAGATCGGTCTAAGGGATGTATGGGGCAGGAGACGGTCTCGCATGTTGTTATGATAGCATTTTTAGCTTTCAAGCCTAGCATGAAATTTCCCATTTTACAGCTGCCATATATATAGAGTTGACATTTTCATTATAATATGAACTATGATTCAAGTTTTTTTGTCTGGTTAGTTACAGACAGATTAGACTCCATTAATGTGAAGTTAGGGCTTTTTTAATCCCAATGAGCATCTTTTTATAATTGCTTAAATTTATTTGCCTTTTTTTTAATCTCTCTCTCACACACACACACCTCTGAACATTAGATGTATATCATCTACAAATGTAGCCAGCTCCCTATTTTGGCCAAAGTCAAGTTCATTTTTTTAAAAAGCATCAGTCCCAAAACAGATTCTTAAGGAACCACTTCTTACTTCCATTCATTGAGAAAGTTTCTCTTTCACTCCTATTTTTTTTCTGCCTTTGAACAGGTTAGCAATTTATTGGGTAACATTTCTTCTTATCCCATTGCTACTAAATTTACTCAGGAACCTTTGATGAAAAAAACTTTTTGAAAAAATATGCAAGGTTAACAAAATTAGTTCTATCTATATGCCTCTTCATACTTGCAAAAAACTCTAAAAGATTGGTGAAATACAATTTATCTTTATGAAATCCATGCTTAGTTTCCTACAGCAAGACTTGTATATTCAGTATGTCTATGTGTTTTTATTCCAATTGCTGTTTCTACTTGTTACCTGGAGCAGATGTTAAACCAACTGACCTATAATCTCCCAGATCTCTCTCCCTCTTAAAAAAAATGGTGTTACATTGGCTATTTCCTAGTCCTCTGGCATCAAACTTATTTTGAATTTTGAAAGTTACATATCTTTACTAGAAAGTTAGCAACTTCACATATGAGTTCTTTAAAAACTCTCAGGAAGATGCAATTATGATCTGGTGAATTCTTGTTTAGCCCCATTTTAAAAACTCATGGTATTAAAAAAATACAACAGAAAGAAATATACAAACTAGATTTCCAAAGGGAAATTTTTACATTGAAAAGATGCTGGATGGCATCTTTTTAAATTATGCTCATTTTAAAAGTTTACAAAGCGCAAGACAGACAGCACTTGGATGCAAAGGTTTTGATCTATTGACTTCCCTATAGATAAATTAGTGACTTTAATGTACATATGTATAGAATAAGATGAGATGACTTTCTGTAGGCTTCTGTTTATTTGTCTGAGACACCGATTTTAACAAAGAATATTTTAAAAACTGTACCTTTGCTTTAAACAAGCTTCATGAATTGGGATGAAGGGGAAACACTATGAAAGATTTTAAAAAGTAGCTATTAAAAAAAACATAATCCAGTTAAGAACCAGTTCCCTTTCAAATGTGCACTATTTTAAAGGTTCTGCTTTTGAAGCAGATTAATAGTGTGTGAGAAAGAGGAGAGCCACAAAAAGTATGCTTGAGGGGCTAAGAATACCAAGTTTCAGCACAATGGTTCTCATTTCTCTTTTCTCATGATCTACTCTGATCCCACTAACATAAAGCCGCTGCAGTTGAAAGATCATGTTGCCTCACCTTCTTCTCAATCTTGGCCAATTGTTCCTTATAGAAGGTCTCTCTCCGCTTCAGCTCTTCGTCTTTCCATTGCAGTTCCTTTGCCTAAAGTGAAAAGATAGGGGGAGAAAAAAAACAGAAAGTAAGCAGCAGGCAAATGTGACCAGGCAAGCAAGAAGGAATGAAGAGGAAGGAAAGGAAAAAAACATGAGAAAGGTGTGTCAATCCCGACATACTACATTGTACCGGGATTGCTGGCAAGAAAACAGAGGCTGTGTCCACAAGGAATTATTTCTAGTCAATGCAATCCTTATCAAAAAAAGGAGTAAGGAAGATAAATAGTCTGAAATGCTTCAATGCATCTCTGTGACACTTATCAAGTTGAATTGCTGGACCAAAACACGCAGCAGAAAGAGAATCCTCTGATGGTAGGAATTGCACACTACCTCCATCTGCAGAATGGAGACTTTACATTTGAATATTTTTCTATTTTCTTGTTTAAACAATTACATATTAATCATTTAGCATATAAAGTCACTGAACGTTTCCCAAATTATTTTCAGGGATCAACAATATAGTAGTGGGGTTTTTTTTCCAATTAATATTAGCTTATTTATTTATTAGATTTGTTATGGATACCTACTCCAGAAGACTCTGGATAAAATCCAAGAAAACCCACATTAAAATAATGAAGACATTTACAAGTCACATAAACAGTCTGGGCTAAAACAACCAGAACAATAAACAGTGCATAAATATAACAGGGATCCTATCAATAAATATAGAACAACTATTTTAACCTCAGATCTGGGAACACCACCAGGTCTTAGGGGCTTTCAGGAATATCCAGAAGAATGGGGTGGAGGTACCCACATCTCTGGAAGGAAAGCTATTTCAGAGAGTGGGGGCCTCTGGAAGAAGGCATGCTTCCTCGGTCCCACAAGATGGCAGTATTTAACTGAAGGGATCTTGAATGCACCTACTCTGCTAGAACCGACCAGGCAGGCAGTCCCTCAGCTAACCAGGCTCTATGCCTCTATGCTACTGGAGACTCTCCTTCTGTTCCCCTACCTTTCTTTTGACAGTATAACACCCAAGACATCTAATATAGATTCTTAGATTATAACAAGGCATTTCCAATTATTTTGGGATGATGGATGTGTTAAGAATGTGAAAATGTGTTACATCTATACTTCTACATGGGAGAGTATTCACAAAATGCAGTTCTTATCATCAAGACTCACACGTGAGCAGGAGGAATAGGGGCTATCCTGGGAGAAACATAGTGATGATCATACCTACCACTATTTTTTACTTTTGGGGGGACGTGGGACTTTAAAAAAGTTTTTTTATTTTTATTTTCTTATATATAGTTACAGGTATACATTCACATAGTTATTGTTCTTATTTATATTTATCACTTTTACATATCTGCTTTTCTATATAAAAGGTTAAAATATATATTCTGGGTTGCTTTGCTTACCATCCCATACACCTATTTTGTATTATCACCACCCCATTTTTTCTTTTCTTTTCACCCTCCCTCCCTTCTCTACTTTCTTCCTTCCTCCTCTCCTTTCCCTTTCCTTCTTCCCTTGCCTCTCCCCTACTCCTCTCTATCTCTTCCCCCTCCTATCCTCTCTCCTTCTCTTTCTATCCCTTCCCTCCTTCCTCTCCTTTCCTCTTTCTTCCTTTGGGTGTGTGTGTGTGTGTTAAGGAACTCATTAGGAGTATCTAGCATTCTTGGTAATAAACATGATGCTGGAAATCGGCACTAGATTTGCAACATACCAGCCTCCAACAATTAAATTTTTTTTTTAAAAAAAATCAATGTTAAAAGGAAAGTGGTGCAAACAGAAGCCTCCTCATTAGACACACAAACCCACAGCATGAAGCACTGCAAAAGGAATATGACACTATGATAATGTAAACCACCATTCTTTCCTAGAACAGTCAGCCTTTGATTAGGTAATCTGGGCAGAAATACTCCTTGCTGGTTCAGATGTGTCGTTTTGTGGTCAGCTGCCACAGTCAAGAAGCAAACCATCTAAAGCATTCAAGTAATCAATTGTGGTAAGGACAGCTGAGAAGATTATAGGAAGCTCGCTTCCTGTCATTCAGGATACTGCTTATAAGTGCTTTGTGCTTAGAGTTCAAAGCATTGTCAGAGACCCCACACACCCACTTCACGGTCTGCTTCTGTTAGTCCCCTCTGGGAGAAGGTACTTCTAGCGGAACTACCAGATTCGGTAACAGCTTTGTTCCCTATGCCATCCTTCTGGTAAACTTGCAACATTCATTTCTCTCGCCATCTACATGTAACCATGCAAACTAGAATATGTTGTTTTTCCATATCATATAATCAGGGGTGGGTTGCTGCGAGCGTTACTGCCGGTTCAGCATGCAAAAATTTTGGGCTCCGCGCATGTGCACATTTGCACCTAAAAAGGTCTGTGCATGTGCAGAACGTTAGAAAAGAGGGGGAAATTGCATTTTTGCAATGAAGATTGTTCTCCGCATGTGCAGACCCAAAAATCAAGATGGCCCCGACGACGATAGAACCGGTTCAGGGGTGTGGCAGACCGAGTTGCTACCTACTCAGCTGAACCGGTCCAAACCGGTAAGAACCCACCTCTGCATATAATATATGTGGGAACATGAATGATTTTGTATTTATTTATTTATTTAGTCATGTTTATGGAATGTATATTAGAGGTGGAGACCCCTTGAGAGCCGTATGCAATGAAATTTCATTTTAATGTATGCTGATTAGTGTACATTCAAAGTGACAATAGTTATTCTAAGTTTTCTTTTCTATTGGGAGAAAAACAAAGGACCCTGAACAAATGCAAGAAGAAAAACAAAATGATTGTGTTATAAACCCATGCAACTATATTTTTCCTTTTGTCATGCATGTCACATTTCATCAAGACTACGGCTAGCAATTAATTCCAATAAAGCATCAGAACCTCCAGCCAGCAGAGCCAATAACAAGAGATGCTAGAAGTTCTAATTCACCAACATCTGGCATCCCATTCCTGCTTTACAGCAAGCAATTTGATTACTTCTTTGTTGAATATAAGATGCAATGGGGCTTTCTAAAACCATTTAGACTTACATTGGCAAATTCTTTTTATGCAAATGAACTTTTCAATCCCACCAGTATTTAATTTAAATCAAGTGGACTATTTAAGGCTTCGTATAATTAAACAAAAAGTCTTCAGGAAATATGGTGTGGTGGCAAATCTTTATTGGACTCTCTTATAGTTCAGAATTTGGGGGCAGGGGGCTCTATGCTGACATCCGGACTGGAAAAGATGTTATGTATTGGATTTACTTGCAGTTAAGGCTTGAGATACAGAATGATGAGTTTCATATCTGTTACTGAATGTGATTGAGTGTTCTGGACTTTTCCTGACTTGTGGATTGGAAATGATGTTAAGGGATTTGTATAGCTAAATTTAAGTTATGGGATGAAAAGTTCTATATTTGTTAAGTAAGAGGAGGTGAAGAAATAATGAAATTGTTTATACAATTGTTTATACCAGGGGTTTGACAACCTTAAACACTCAAAGAGCCACAAAGGTCCTAACCCATTCAATTCTGGAGCTGACCGGAAGTCTGGTTCCCCCACCATAGGGTCTCCTCCTAGCGCGGCATCCTTTTTCCTCTACCTGCCCTAGCCGAAAGCCCTATCAATTGTGGAGCTGACCAGCGACAGGGAGCCGCAGCAGAGGGATGAAAGAGCCACATGCAGCTCCAGAGCCGTAGGTTGACAACCCTTGGTTTATACGGTTAAATTGCTATGATGAGGATGGGAAATCGCTTTTTTAGTTTTTTATTTTCTCTCATGAATGAAGGCAAATATACGTATTGCAGGATGAAATCTGGGTCGGTCACCTGGATCAGAAGGGAGTTTTTTTCCTGAGCTTTTTGACTCAGGCTGGAGCCCATCCTCGGAGAACTTTTCTCTAGCAGTGTGTGTGTGTGTGTGTGTGTGTGTGTGTGTGTGTGTGTGTTCTTCTTTTTCCTTCTCATGTTATTTTTATTTTTTCTTTCCTTTTTTTGCTTACACCTTTTATTTTTTCCTTATATTTTTTTTACTTTTTGATTTGTATTAATTTTTACTATTGAACTTAATATTTTTAATAAAATAAAATAAGGCACTCTGCAGTTTGGTCTAGCTGGTGCCTTAGCATGAGTTCTATTTTCACCTTAGGCAGGAAGTCCACTGGGTGATTTTGGGCCAATCATTCTTTTTCAATCCATCTCAAAGGTGTGTTGTGAGGAAATAGGAAGAGGAAGGGGTATTAAGTGTGTTTGCTCTCTTTTGTTATTTATACAAATAATAAACAATTAATAATAAATTTAATTGAACAAATATAAACAAGAGATTATCTTATTTAAAATTTCCTCCTCATAATAATGATGAACTAAACCAAGACTTGAAATTATGGGATATTAACAGAGTGAGGCTGAAATAGCTATTGGTCAGCTTCTCTATAATCTTACTGCATGACTTACATTATAGATGGGAAATATGCATGGGGCCGGCGGGGGCAGGAGTTTTATTTGTAATTTACAACTTTTTCCCAATAATCTATTTGCTTCAAAATGACCCTTAAGTAAGGGAGGAGGCAAAAAGGAAAATGAATTGTAAAACATTCAGCATAGCTTAAATAATATGTTTGATTTTTAAGCTATAGCTAAAGCTGACGCTAAAGTACCTGTTGTTGTGATGCTAGAAATATGTATGGTACATCCAGAGAGGGCATAACCTGAAATATTCATCATAACAAACATTATGAAATTGGGTTAGCCAATCATGGATATTTTGAATGAAGTGACAATATATATTAACAGCACTCCATGCCTGTTATTTCCTACCTGAAGTCATAAATCTTTACTATGTCAGAACAGACTGACTTCTTGTGGAAAATTATAGTTTGGGAGAGTGTAGACACCACAGGTAGCCATAAAATTTCAGAGACATTTTCCATGTAAAACACATATATACACAAAGGAAAAAAAAGAATGATGTTATAAAGAAATGTAGCTGAATTCTAAAATGTTTATGAGTTATGTTTTCATTTCATGTTGGAGTTATGAAGCTGAACTGGAACATAAGAATCATGGAGACAAGCGGTGCTAACTGCCTCGGGAAAAAGGTTTTAAGAAATGATGAAAGGGCAGCAGGCATAGGAGATGACCAGGCTGAGCCCAAGGATAGAGTCAAACGCACCCCTCAGTTTGGAGTCTGTACACCCCTGTAAGAAACCTAAGTTCAGCCTCCCCCCCACCCCGGGAAGTCCATTGATTCTTAACTGGCCCCAATTTGCCTTGACCATTAGTGGTTCATATTCTTGTGTATAGGTAGCATGAAATAACTTGTAGTACTTTTGAACTACATCCTGGTTCCGGCCCTGACTTTTTGCACTTAACATCAGGTTGTTAGTTCTACAATGGTTTGGGAAAACTAGTCTGGGATGGAGGGATAGATGTACAGTAATAGCAATAGCACTTATATACCGCTTCAAAATGCTTTACAGCCCTCTCTAAGTGGTTTTACAGAGTCAGCATATTACCTCCAACAATCAGGGCTCATTTTACTGATCTCAGAAGGATGGAAGGCTGAGTCAACCTTGAGCTAGTAAGAATCAAACAGCCGAACTGCTAGCAGCCAATATCCAGCAGAATTACCTGCAATACTGCATTCTAACCACAGACAGTTATAGTCTAGACCAGGGGTCCCCAACCCCCGGACCAGTGCCGGTCCATGGCTTGATAGGAACCGGGCTGCAGGGCCGGAGAGGAGGAGGAGGGGGCAGCCTCCTGGGCAGAGCGCGCACTGAATGTGGGAGAGCACAGGTGCGGCCGTTCGCGCCATTGTAGGCCCTAGATCAGGGGTCTCCAACCCCCATGGCTGGGTGGGAGCCGGGCCGCAGGGCTGGAGAGGAAGAGGAGGGAGGAGGGGGCAGCCCCCTGAGCAGAGCGCGCAGGAGAATGCAGGCACAGCTGTTCGCGCCGTTGGAGTGTGGCTCTTCCTCCACCCTCGTCGACGGAGGGACTCCTGGGCGCCGCCGGACCGGCCACCGATTCCCTCCCCTGCTGGCATGCTGGCCACTCGTTTTCTTCCAGGGGCTGCGGAGGCTCTGCGGGCGGGGGAGGGAACTGGCGGCTGTAGGGAGGGTTGCTCCGGCGTCGCCCAGGAGTCCCTCCGTTGACGAGGGTGGAGGAAGAGCCCCCACCATCCTCCTGCGTTCTCCCGCGCGTTCTGCCCAATGGGCTGCCCCCTCTTCCCTCCTCCTCCTCTCCAGCCCGGCTCCTACCCAGCCACGGAGCCTGACCGAGCGAACAAGCGACCAAGCGCGGCAGGCGGGCTGAGGAGGCTGGGGGGGGGGGGACGACGACAGAAAGAAATAGAGAGACAGAGAGAGGGAGGGAGGGAGGGAGAGAAAGATAGACAGAGACACAGAATGAGTGATTGAGTGAATGCAAGACAGACAGACACACGCACACACACACAGAGTGACAGAGATGGGCGGATGAAGGAGAGAGACAGAGAGAGAGAAAGAAAAAGAGAAAGAAAGAAAAAGAAAGTGGGAGAGAGAGAAAGACAGACAGAGAGAAAGAGACAGAAAGGAAAGAAAGAGACAGAAAAAGATACAGAAAGAGAGAAAGAGAGAGAAAGAAAGAGAGAAAGAGGGAAAGAGAAAAAGAAAGAAAGAGAAAGAAATAAAGAGAGAAAGGGAAAGAGAGAGAAAGAGAGAAAGAAAGAAATAGAGAGAGAGAGAAAGAGGGAAAGAGAGACAGAGACAAAGAAAGAGAAAGAAAGAAAGAAAGAGAGAGAGAGAGAGAGAGAAAGAAAGAAAGAAAGAAAGAAAGAAAGAAAGAAAGAAAGAAAGAAAGAAAGAAAGAAAGAAAGAAAGAAAGAAAGAAAGAAAGAAAGAACTTATGACCACAGTTGAGGCCAAAAGTTTGGTTGCTAACCAAGATCATTGTTAAGTGAGTTTCACATTTTCCAAGTTGGCCACGCCCACCCAGTCACATGACTGCTGAGCCACTCAGCTGGTCCGCATAATTTTCTTTAAAATGAAACCGGTCCCTGGTGCAAAAAAGGTTGGGGACCCCTGCCCTAGATGGTCGAGTGAGCCAACTCCCCCCTGTGTGCGCATGCGCCACCTGTTCTCCCTCCCCCCGTGTGCGCATGCGCCGCCTGTTCCCCCTCCCCCCTGCTCTTCCTCTACGCCAGCCGGTCCGCAGAATTTTCTTTAAAATGAAACCGGTCCCTGCTGCAAGAAAGGTTGGGGACCCTGGTGCAAGAAAGGTTGGTCTAGACCAATGTTTCTCAATTATTTTCTGTCAGGCCCCCCCTAGGAAGAAGAAAACATTTCGCGCCCCCCCCCCGCGCGACTGTAAATAGTATCATTTGTCTATAAAATTGTTATAAGTAGACCTCTGCATAACACTGTATCCTTATTAAGTATAAGAGAATAAAAAAAGAAAGAAATTTCTTTCTCTTTCTCTCTCTCTCTTTTTCTCTTTTTTCTTTCTCTCTCTTTTTTCTCTTTCCTTTCTGTCTCTCTCTTTCTCTCTCTGTCTGTCTTTCTTTCTTTCTCTCTCCCACTTTTTTCTTTCTTTCTTTTTCTTTCTCTCTATCTCTGTCTGTCTCTCCTTCGTCTGCCCATCTATCACTGTGTGTGTGTGTGTGTGTGTGTCTTGCATTCACGCACTTCCTGTGTCTCTCTTTCTCTCCCTGTCTCTCTCTGTCTCTCTGTGTGTGTCTGTCACTCTCTGATTCCTCCCCCCCTCCCTGTCTCTCTCTGTGTCTGTGCCTCTCTCTGTCTGTGTGTCGTCGTCCCCGCCCCCACTCCCCGCGGAGTCTCCTCAGCCCGGCTCACCCGCCTTAGCCTGCCCCGGCCACCCGTGCTTGATCGCTCGTTCGCTCGCTCCGCTCCTTTCAGGAGCTGAGAAGCCTCCGTGTGTGTGTGTGCGGGTGTGCGTGCGTGCGTGCGTGTGTGTGTGTGAGGAATGGCAGTCCCTGGAAGACGACGAGTGGCCAGCATGCCGGCTGTGGAAGAGGAGGGAGAAAGGGAATCGGCAGAGCCGATTTGCTGAGGTCAAACGCGCCCCCCTTTACAGAGCCTCGCGCCCCCCCAGGGGGGCGCGCCCCACTATTTGAGAAACGCTGGTCTAGACTGTGGGTCTGAGTTCTGAGCTTGGCAATTTGGTTGCAAACGTTTCGTCACCATTTGAGGAGACATCGTTAGTGCACTTTGAACTGTGCTTGTCCGCTCAAACACTGGCCTTTAAATATCTTTTTATGTGATGCAAATTAGTGTGGGTGTTGTTTGTTCAGTTACTTCTGAGTCATGGTCTGATTTCAGACTGTTTGATTGGCTTGCTGTTGTTACCCAGACATGGTCTTTGGTTTTAAGTACCGTCTGTGTGATGTAAATTAGTGTTGTCTGTTTGGATGCTTCTGAGTCATGGTCTGGCTTCAGGCTGTTTGACTGGCTGGTTGTTGTTAATGACATATGGTCCGATTTCTTGTGAGCTGATGGGTTATAATTTTTGTTGTTGCATAGTGGGATGACTGTTCATTTTAAAATGCTATCTTCGGGATCATGGTTGATGCAGTTCTTTTGTTCTCAGCGATTGGTAGACTGGATCGATATCAATACGTCTGTTTATTGACTTATTCAAATACATTCAAATATTCAAATGCATTCAAAAACATTTCAACCACAGTAATATTCTTACAAGTCATTGTATTATGAGCCAAAATAATCGATCTGGTTAGGGATATTCTGCACTTTACTTGGGAAAGGCATCGCCGGCTACTTAGCTTTAAGCAATAAGTTAAAGGGTGGTTTAATGCTTGCGGACCTTTGCCCCCAGTCCCCACCTTCACGCATTTTAAGTGACAGGAAATCTTTTTCTTCTGCCAGAAATGTAAATATCACAGAAAACTCAAAAGGAGATGAGAAATGGATGATGAGACATCCTTGGACAAAGAAATGGCTTTGGGGTTACTCATTCGCTTCTGGAAAGCAGACAAAGAACACTGCTGATATTCTGTGAGTAAGGATAAGGCCTGCTTTCTCTTCTCTCATTTTAGTGATGATATTGGAAGGGAAGATCAATTGAGATAGTTAGTGCATAAGGAACTGGGAAGTATGCCATTCCAATTTAAGTAGTGCAAAAGATTCTCTCACACACAAATATATGTGCTGTCCCATGCAATCTCTCCCATGGCACAGACAACACAGATCCTTCAGGTCTCAGAAGCCATGTTTCATTTCTTCTAATAACAGAAGCAACCTCAAGTTAGGAACTTGATCTGGAACGACCTACCCCCCGAACTCAGAACTACTACAGACCTCCGCTCCTTCCGCCAAAAGTTAAAGACCTATTTTTTCCATCAGGCCGGCCTGGCCTAATCTACCTCACCTAGCCTGCAGTCTGAAGTCTAAATTGTTTTAATCGGGATTTTAAGGAGAAATAGTTTTAAGATTTTAAGATTTTAGCACAGGGCGATAGCTATTTAATTTGGGTTTTAAATATTTATAATTGTTATGTTTATATGTTTTTTAATTTCCTGTGCACCGCTCCGAGTCCCTTCGGGGAGAGGGTGCGGTTTATAAATTTAATAAATAATAATAATAATAATAATAATAATAATAATAATAATAATAATAATAATAATAATAATAATCTTCTGTGGAAGTACAAGCAAACACTGCAGAGCAGAAAACTCAACAGCCATTCTGTTTCTGGACTGAGTTGTTGTCCCTGATATAGTTACTGTAGGCAAGCCCTGAAGCAGCCATTTCACTACCCCGCCCGAACCTGATTGGTGCCGCGTGGTAACAGCAGAGTGATGACATTTCACTCTAAATTTCCAAAGATCTTATTCAAGGTTGCATGTAGATTTTGAACAATATGGCACATAAAACAGAAACTTATGGAGTCTCATAATCCAACAAGAAAACTAAGGCAATTTCAGTGCCAAAGCCAACTCTAAACTGCAACTGAAATGAACTTAGAAAATCTCTTTCATCCAAAAAGGCCTGGTTCAGTCATCTACCCAAGGAGTCGCTAGTCTCTGGCCCATAATGATTTAGTTCTGCTAAGTCCAATAGTCATCCCCATTATAAGACTATGAACAATTTATACTCTTGAATCTAATCTTTAATCCTCTTTTTCCTATGAAAATGAAATCTATCATGAAGGACAAGCAAACATAGCATTGGCTGAATTCACCCAAGTATCTCATCTGCATCACTGAGCCTTAAGACCTGAAGCTCATTCAAAACAATCTGACCCTGCAGAGCCTTGTATACTTCTAGAGACTAAAGTGCTGGAACTGTACAGTCTAAGTTATGACAAATTTGATCAATTTGGCTTCCAACGGAATAGCTGAAAGGGTTCTACACAATCTGCAACCCCCAAAGCTCTGAACATCTTGGAAAAGCTCCTGTGGGTAACAGTGAGGGGATACAATGGCGATGGAAGAAAACACATCAGTTCATAGTGCCAAACTCTCTCAGGAGAATTTGGAACATAAAACGAATGTGAACTGGGTTATGCCGGCAGGAAACCAGCTGTACTTTCCCCCTCCAACTAGCATCATGCATATGGTGGTAAGTTTCCCACAGTTCACAGCAACATTTCTCTCAAGTGCCAAGCTTTGTGTGTACTTAATACAGGGAGGGATTTGGGAGTGCGAAGTCATCCCAAAGCGCCTAGTTATTTCACCATTTTGAAATATGTTGGAAGCTTTTGAGTTAACAAGACGATTCTTCTTTCAGCAAGACATCTGATATACAGCCAAACCAATGACAAGCTTTCTCTCTCCCTCTTCTTCTTCTTTTTTTTTTTGCAAAAAGATTATTTAAGGAGTAAATAGTAAAGCCACATGGAACTGCAGGAGCTCAGCATACTCACAAAAAATAAATGGCAAGCCATATACGCACAAGCTTGTATTATTATTTTTGACTTAAGCAATAACACAGCTGCAGCAGAATAAGAACAAGCCTATAAGCGTCTCTCCTGCCCATAAACATCCTGGCTTCAGACGGAGGTGTTTATGAGAAAGCCAGAGCACTCGTTTGTTGTCAAGGGCTTCCAACTCTCCCTTATTTCTTGGGGCAACACTCACTTAGCAGTCTATTCTTTAAGTAGTAACTTCTTTGAGCTGACCTTTATTATCACAATTATTTATCTGAGGGGGACCAATAATAAGAGACAAACACTCTTGCAGCCTGGAGCAGACAGAAAAGTGCAAAACAACTCTGTTTCTAAAAGCTGCTACCATTGGGAGCAGCACAGAGATCATACCCCAACTCTTGGAAATATTATAAGACTTTAGCTGTATAATGCACAGCAAATCTTTAGCCCTTATGCTGCAAATATGTTCACAGACTCAAATATCTACAGGTCCACAGGTGGTATTCAGCAGGTTCTGACCAATTCAGGAGAACCGGTAGCGGAAATTTTGAGTAGTTCGGAGAACTGGTAAATACCACCTCTGGCTGACCCCACCCCCATTTATTCTCTGCCTCCCGAGTCCCAGCTGATCGGGATATATATATATGCTTGTGTCACACCAGTGGTCTGGTGGCAATTACAACTGCCTCACATGTTATTTCCCTGGTTCGAATGCCAGTAAGGGTATGGCTAGCTGATGAGAGCTAAATAGCTCGAAATAGATCTATCCTAGTCTCCCTTGTTTATTTATTTAATCAGCTCAAAACCTAACATACATACATACATACATACATACATACATACATACATACATACTCCAGTGGTGGGTTTCAAATTTTTTTAGAACCTACTCTCTAGGTGTGGCCTTATTTTGTGGGCGTGGCTTGGCAGTCATGTGACAGGGTGGGAGTGGCCAACTTGTAAAATGTGGTGAAACTCATTTAACAACGCTCTTGCTTAGCAACCAAAATTTTGGGCTCAATTGTGATATATTCTTCATTCCTTCCTTCCCTTCCCTTCCCTTCCCTTTCCTTTCTTACTTTCTGCCTTCCTTTCCTTTCCTTCCCATTGGGTTACCGGCAGCGGCAGGCCAGACTTACTTCTGGGTCCGTCAGTGGAACCCCCTCTCACCGGCTCTCTAAATTTCACCATCCGGCTCTTGCAAGTAGGTGCGAACCTGCAGAAACCCACCACTGATACATACATACATACATACATACATACATACATACATACATACATACATACATGTTAGTTTTATGAGCTGATCAATAAATAAATCAGAGAGACTAGTATAGATCTATTTCGAGCTTTTTAGCTCTCATCAGCTAGCCATACCCTTACTGGGATTTGAACCGGGGCTGTATTGCATATCAGGCAAGAGCCTTTAACCATTCAGCCAGCCAGGCTTTCCCAATTGCATCAGCTGAGACAGGAGGATTAGTATCTATAATTGTTCCACAACACAAAGGCTTTTGCCTGATATGCAATACAGCCCTGGTTCGAATCCCAGTAAGGGTATGGCTAGCTGATGAGACCTAAAAAACTTAAAATATATCTATACTAGTCTCTCTGATTTATTTATTGATCAACTCATAAAACTAACACACATATTAAAAAAAAAATTCACACAACGGAACTCATGGCTTTCTGTCTAGATGGTCTCTGGTGATGAGCCGAAAGGCAGAAAAGGAAACAGTATGTCTCTTCCCTTAATTGGGGCCCTATCAGGGTGTTGTGGAACAATTATATATATATATATGTCGGCTGGCAACCCCTAGGGGGAGAGCCTTCTTTGTGGCAGCTCCTGCCCTCTAGAATGACCTACCCCCTGACCCACGGACAATCACAGACCTGCGCCTTTTCCGTCGGGCCTTGAAGACTTATTTATTTAGTGCGGCCGGCCTGGCATAGTTTTTAACTGGCATAGTTTTAAATGGTATAGTTTTGAATGGTTTTTTAGCAGGGATTTTAACAAGGTTTTAAGACATGCTATTTATCATTTAATGTATTTTTAAAGGTTTCTATGTTTTTTACTTGTGATTTTATTGTTGCCTGTACATCGCCCTGAGTCCCGGAAGGGAGAAGGGCGGTATAGAAAATTAAACAACAACAACAACAACAACAACAACAATAATAATAATAATAATAATTATTATTATTATTATGTGTGTTATAATAATATAAATATGTGTGTTATATATATATGGAGAGAGAGGGAGAAAGAAAGAAAGAGAGCCGTATGTGCTTTTCACTGGGGAAATCAGTATGATGAAAGGGTAAGAAAAAAAGAGAAAGCCTAGAGAATGCCTTACTGCAGGACATTAATCTCAATACAGTCTAAATATTGGCAAACCATACATCAATTAATAAGATATTGCAATTAAGTACACAGTGATGCACATTGGTGCAAACATTTCACATATAGACTGCTGAGGTCAAAACTGTAAGTAACTAGGGAAATGATGTTGGTATCATAGTAAACAACTCAATGTAGTTATAAAAAGGCATGCTAGGATTTATTAAGAAAGTAACTGAAAATGAAAAATGTGCATGCTCTGAGGGTGTCAGTACACTACATACATTTTCTAATTGGGGAGATGGGGAGTATGCCAGTTTACAATCTCTAGGTTACTGATCCTACCTTGTATAGAACAGCATGAGCACGGTCCGGGGTAAAAATGGCTTTTGAATGCACTAATGACAAAATGTGTTAAAATTGATTAATACTTTCCTGACTTTTAACATTGAGTACTGTAAGGAACATAGATAAACCTAAGGGTAATAAACTAGTCTACTTTTTCTCTATCTTATTAAAAATGTATTATGAAAACCTCTCCATTGAGCAGAACCATGATCGGTGATTTAGGTCAATATCTATACCAGGGATTGGCAACCTTAAACACTCAAAGGTCATTTGGACCCATTTCCCAAAGAAAAGAAAATACCAGGAGCCACAAAGATCCTAACTGGAAGCCCCCCTGTTCAATTCTGGAGCTGACCGGAAGTTTGGTTGCCCTACCATAGAGTCTCCTCCTAGTGCGGCAACCGTTTTCTTCAACCTGTCATAACCGAAAGCCCTATCAATTAGGGAGCCAACTGGAAAATCCATCCCTTGCCATAGAGTCTTATCCTGGTGCACTGTGCTTCTCACTCCCCAACCAGAAGCTGCTCTCAAATTTGTGGCACCGACTGGAGACAGGGAGCAACGGCAGAGGGATGAAAGAGCCACGTGCAGCTCCAGAGCCGCGGGTTGATGACCTCTTATCTATATGCTTATGACACATGAAAATTATGACTTTGAAGGACAATAAAAAGACTAGCATGAAGTTCAAGAAAAGTAAATGTTTTGGACATGAAAGAAGAAGAGGAAGAATATGCAGGCAACATCACAACTGAGACCAGATTTCCATTGCTAAGCAAGGTGCTTGTTAAATGAATCACACCCAATTTTACTACCTTTTTCTACAATGATTGTTAAATGAGTCCTTGCAGTTATTAAGTAAATTATGTAGTCTTTAAGCAAATTCAGATTCCCCCATTGACATTGCTTGTTGGAAGCCAGATGGGAAGGTTTGCAAATGGTGATCACATGATTCCAGAATGCGGCAACCATTGTATATACTGTAGATGCCAGTTGCCAAACATCCAAATTTTGATCATGTGACCATGGCATGCTGTGACAAATATAGTAAGACAGCTGGTTGCAAGTCACTTTTTTCAAAGTTCTGTTATATTTTTAAACAGTCACTAAATGAACAGATGTAAGTCGAAGCCTACCTATAACAGATCTGAGTGAAGGTACTCTGATATGATTAATAAATACATGTCTCACAATGAAAATGTAGTTTAATTAGGAGTAAAAGATCTAAAATACACGTATATCAAAAAGCACAAACTGATCTAAACCACATACAGAAATAGCACTTCATAGATAGGTAACAGTTGCATGTTATGTCAATAATTGCATGCTATGGTGATCATGGAAGACTCTCTGGGAAAAACTGCAACATTCTGAACAAAATGTAAGCATATGTTCATTGATTATACACATGGGAAACATATGTTGAGTCATATAGAGAGAATGAATATTAAATTGCAAAACAAATATGAAAGAAAAACAGATAGGGACTAATACTGGGACCAAGGACTCTTCAGCTTAGAAGAAAACGATTTGAAATGGGACAAATGCAAAATCTTGCATGCTATGGAGAAAGTGTAGTTAGTCTCCCATTCTCAAAACATTAGAACCACCAACCATTTTATGAAACAGTTTGCAAAGAAAGTTAAAATAGATAAAAGAAAATACTTCATGTAATGCATAGTTAACCTATCAGAATTCATTACCACAAGACTGATTTATAGTCATAATTTGCATGAATTTTAAAGGGGGCTCGGTAAATTCATTGAGAATAGGTGTACACCTCAACTCCTCTAGGTCAGGGGTGTTAAACTCGATTTCATTGAGGGCTGCATCAGGTTTGTGTTTGATCTCAGGGAGACTGGATGGGGCATGGCGAGGGTGGGCATGGCCAGCTCGATGTCACTCATGCTAGAAGCACCTGCAGTGCCCCAAGCACTCTGCCAGCGAAAATGGAGCTCGGAAGAGCCACACACAACCAGCGTTCTATTTTCGCTGGTAGAGGGTTGCAGGAGGCTGTGGAGCCAAAAATGGAGCTCAGGAGGACTGTGTGTGACTCTCCTGAGCTCCATTTTTGCTGGCAGAGGCACCGCAGGCCAGTCCGCTGTTTCTAAGACAGCCCCATGGGCCAGATCTAAGCACCCCGTGGGCAAGATTGAGCCCACAAGCCTTGAGTTTGAAACCCCTGCATCTAAATACCAGTTTTAAGGGAACAAAACTGGAGGGGCCCTTAGTTTAATCTGCAAGACTATTTTATGTTCTTACGCTTAACAAAATAATCACATATGAAATGCAATTTTCATCAAAACAGCAATCTTAAGTAGCAATAATAGTCTCCCTTTCTAGCAAGAAATAAAGTGGTTAATAAGAGATTATGATAAAATCAGAATACAGGCATACATACATATACTAATTTTTCTCCTTGAACTGTATCAGTTATCATCTATTTATTTTGTGGTAATAAAGTAGACAATTTGAAAGTCAAGCAAGATAGATAGATCACACTTGCCCATTCCTCTCAGAGGCCAACAACATCAACATACAAAATAATGGTTCCAAAAAAGCCCAAGTACATATAAAACAAAACAAAATATCAAGGCATTAAAACTGAACAATCCACTTTCAAATCAAAACATTCCCTCCTTCTAGAGAAAACAAACTTTAAACTTTTCTAAAAGGCCAAGAGGGAAGATTGAGTCTCTGCTGTGAGAAAGTTCCAAAGAATGGAGGCGGATACTGAATATGCCCACTATGGAGGTCCCATCAAATGAGAATCTCATTGACCTATAAGGATCCTATATTATCCTCTTATAAGAAAACCAAGAACAGCCTAAGAAACAAATCCTCCTTGATTAATGACAGGAATAGTGCATCATTCATCTCTTGTTAAACTTTCTACAAAGACACTAAAATTTCATTTTTCTGACGTTATAGATTCACACTTTTTAGAAGAAACAAAATTAGAAAACAAAAATGGGAAAAACTTGAGATTAATCTTGTGATGGGTCCACAGAACTAGAAGCAACTCTATAGATTAAAAGACTATGCATAGAGGTGGACATTTCTGAAAAGTTTTACTATTTATTTTTCTTATTATTAAATTTGTCTACCATCTAGCTGGGGGGCTACTCCGGGCGGCTTGCAACAGAACGTAAAATAATTTTTTAAGTGTAAATATAATAATAAAAAATAAAACAATAAAAACAAATAAAGAAGGTACAGCTATATGGGGGGTAGATATTCCCGACATCTGAATTGCACCCAGAAATAAACCAGCAGCCAGTGCAGCTCACAGAGCAGCAATATAACATGAGCCATTCTATTTATATTTTGATAGAGAGATAAATTCCACCCTGTATTAGCTAATCTTGACAGATAGAACTTTCAGAGTATCAAAGAGTTAGTATACAAGGTTAATAGGCTGAACTAAGAGTCAAACACCATTTTGTCTCTCATTCCCAGTCATACAGGATAGCTTTCCAATCTGCCAGTATTTTAGCCACATAATAAGCCTTGGCCAAATATTATTGAATTTCTGTGCTAAACCAACTGATACAAAATAAACTTTGCAACAAAAACCTTGGGGAGGCATCACAGTAAATCATACCAGGAAAGACTTATTCTTTTATGATTAAGGGAGGAAAAATAACCCAAGAATAACTTCACTCCAGTTGCAACAAGTCACTGGAGAATAATGCATTAACGTCTAAATGAATCACTTAAGTGAGATGGGCATTGTAGAAATTGATAGATAAATAAAATAAATGACAAATAAAACAAATAATTTTAAATTCTCCTTATTAACCAGAATATTTTCCAAATCACTAACATAAAAGTGTGTCTATTATGGTCCTAAAGGCCCACCTGAAAACTAACTCTTGGTATAGACATAAATATGGCACAAACAGGAACTACATACAGGTATCCTAGTTGTGAGCCGAAGAGTGCAATCTATGTATATTTATGAAAACAGGAAAATTTTACTTCTTAATAAACATTTATAGGATTCTTCTATAGTTTCAAACACAAAAGTAAGGTTCTACATTTAGGCAAGAAAAACAAAATGTACAAGTACAGTATAGGTGGTACCTTGCTCAATAGTAGTAACTGTGAAAGGGATCTTGGTCCTAGTGGACAATCATTTAAATATGAGCCAGCAGTGTGCAGGAGCTGTCAAAAAAGCCATAACAGTTCTAGACTACATAAACAGAGGGATAGAATCACGATCACGTGGTGTTAATACTACTTTATAATGCCTTGGTAAGGCCACACTTGGAATACTGCATCCAATTTTGGTCGCCACGGTGTAAAAAAGATGTTGAGACTCCAGAAAGAATGCAGAGAAGAGCAACATATGCAAAAACATGAAGAAGGGCTGCAGGAACTGGGTATGTCTAGTTTAATGAAAAGAAGAACTAGGGGTGACATGATAGCAGTGTTCCAATATCTCAGGGGTTACCACAAAGAAGAGGGAGTCAAGCTATTCTCCAAAGCACCTGAGGACAGGACAAGAAGCTATGGGTGGAAACTAATCAAGAAGAAAAGCAACCTAGAACTATTGAGAAATTTCCTGACAGTTAGAACAATTAATCAGTAGAACAACTTGCCTCCAGAAGTTGTAAATGCTCCAACACGGGAAGTTTTTAAGAAGAGATTGGATAACCATTTGTCTGAAATAGTATAGGGCAGGGGTAGTCAACCTTTCTATACCTACCGCCCACTTTTGTATCTCGGTTAATACTAAAATTTTCTAACAGCCCACTGGTTCCACAGAAATGGTGATTTATAAAGTAGGGAAGTCAATTAAATTTTAAAAAAAGAAAGTGCTTCAGTATTGGACAAAACCCCTACCGCCCATCATGAAAGCTGAAACACCCACTAGTGGGCGGTAGGGATCAGGTTGACTACCACTGGTGTAGGGTTTCCCGCCTAAGAAGAGAGTTGGACTAGAAGATCTCCAAGGTCCCTTCCAACTCTGTTATTCTATTTTATTCTACTATTAACTGTTTTGCCTGTGAATTTACTGTAGTATTGGCTTTATATTGAATAGGGAGCTGTAACCTATCATAAGTTTGGGTGTGTATTTTATATGCTCCCCTAATTTGCAAATTGCTATCAATAGACATTACTATTTTGAGAGGTTCAGGATTCCATGTCCTCCACAATGTTAATATAATTCTCCAGCTAGTGACTGACCCCACTGATGCAACTGGATATGTAATAGATTTGTCATTCCTTTCAAGTGCAGCTGGCGATCAGAGGGTGGCAGAACCCCACAGGCAATTAATACTTGATCGGTTTTAGGACGATAACTAGCATGACCCTCTAAAGGGACCAAGAACAGATTACACTGGTCTGATTGAGTATTTTTCACATTGTCTTTTGCCAATACCAGCTTATCTCTAAAATAGCAAGACAGCCTAGGCAGTTGCACTATTCCTCTGAAGTGTGTTCTTCCTTCTGAGAGTCCCTTGCTTTATTAGGAAAGAGAAAGTGATGAATCAAATGGAACATAAGCTGGAGTGCAAAGAGAAGAATCGGACCGAATAAGGAGTAGATCTAGGCTTTTATTTACTTCTCTGCCTCCACTGCAGCCAAGCAAAACAGGTTGGCACCATTTTTCCATGTAGCCGTGATGGCGAACCTATGGCACGCATGCCACAGGTGGCACACAGCACCCACTCTGGGCATCTGAACCATTCACCCTAGTTCAGCTCCACCGCGCAAGTGTTCACACCTCCTGCCAGCCAGCTGGTTATTGAGTCTCTGCCACACATGCGCAGGTGGCACGTATTGGGAGCACTCACATGTGGGGGTGGGGTGCATGCATGGGGTGGAGCATGTGCAGGGGCCACGCACGCATTGCATTTTGGGGATTCGGGCACACGTATTTGCGCACATGTGCACTTTGTGCACTCGTTTCAGAAAAGATTAGCCATCACTGCCATATAGTGTGATACTTCCTCCATCAGAATGATGGAAGGAACCAGAAGAGTTGGTAGCACACAAAGATTTACGTTTTTTACTTAAACCTTTATGCTGCCCAGCTTCCCCACAAAGTGACTCTGGGTGGCATAAAAGTCAACCTGGAGAGCCCTGATGGCGCAGTCATTAGAATGCAGTATTGCAGACAAACACTGCCCACAATCTGGAGTTCAATAATGATGGGGCTTGAAGTTGACTCAGTCTTCAATCCTTCTGAGAGGACCCAGAGTGTTAGGGGTAATATACTGACATTGTAAACCTCTAAAGCACCAGTCCCTAACATTTATGGCCCGTTTGTGCAAGTTGAGCTGTGTGAGGGAGTCCTCTGACCAGTTCCTTGGTGGCCCAGTTCCAAACAGGCCACAGCCCAATAGTGGGCCACAGCCCAGGAATTGGGCTGCTATGAAGCACACAGTTTGTTTAGTTTTGGAGACAGGAATGCAATACAGAAAACTATAAACAAAAAACACAAAATGTTAGTGAAGCTCTTTGGCATGATGACATTTTAATGTATTGAATATAGAGCCAGGATAGACAATATTTCAGCAGGAAGAGACTTCATCTTCCAACACTAAGACGTAGCTTAGAAACATACAAACATACATATATATGCTCAGTGGCTAAGACGCTGAGTTTGTCTATCAGAAAGGTCAGCAATTTGGTGGTCCGAATCCCTAGTGTCACGTAACGGAGTGAGCTCCTGTTACTTGTCCCAGCTTCTGTCAAGCTAGCAGTTCGAAGCATGTAAAATGCAAGTAGAAAAATAAGAACCACCTTTGGTGGGAAGGTAACAGCTTTCCGTGTGCCTTCTGCATTTAGTCATTCTAGCCACATGACCATGGAGACCTCTTCAGACAGCGCTGGCTCTTCAGCTTTGAAATGGAGCTGAACACCGCCTCCTAGAGTCAGTAACAATTATCACATATGTGTGAGGGAAACATCTATCTATCTATCTATCTATCTATCTATCTATCTATCTATCTATCTATCTATTTATCTATCTATCTATCCACGTGACAGACTTAACTATTTCTTACCTTAATGTGCTAATGCCATCTGGATTCTAATCCAGTTTGAGAAATTTCTGTACAGATTAGGATACTGCCAGTGGCTTGCCAATGATCAATGCAGATGGCTGGCTACTGCAAGCACTCACTAGACAATTCCCCTGCTGTTCAGCCCTTCCAATTTTCTGGAGATCGATTGTTTTATAATTATTTAAATGTTTAAATAATGTATCTCTTTGGTAGAAACAAAGGTCCCATGATAAGTTCTTTCTTTGTCCACTATTGAGAAACAAAATGTAAGTAAGGCTCATGATTTAGTGGATCTCCTTGCCCATCAATCAACTTAATGGAGCACCAAAGTGAAAAGACTACATGGGTACAGTTTTCATATAATTCTAACATTGATTACATGTTTGTTTCTTTGAGGAATGCTAACTTCTAGTTTAACACAAATTGGGAAAATAATTGAACTGATAGCCGTGCTTGGTCAAAACGCAACTTCCGTGCCAGATGTGATATTTTAAAGATATTCTGGCCTGCCCTTCAGTCGCTAACATCTTCCCTACTAAAACCAGTTTACTTGGGGACTCATTTTGAGCACATGGGCACTCTTCCAAACAAGGCAGTAGGCTACAGCTATCGGAAAGTTTCAATTTCTAAGCAGTCAGATGGAGCCTGTAATTAAAGATATTAGAAAATAGATAGTTAGCAACTTGCTTTGCAACATGCAAGATTTTCACTTAATTTTGGTTAAATTAAAACAATGTATTTTAAAAAATCAAGTCACTCAGGGATCCTGGCAGTACCCAAGGAGAGTGTTCGCAGCCACACTCATAACCATGGGTATCACGTTGATAATCATAGCTTACAATTATATGTCAACCTGGCCACTATGGCTAAAAAAGTATGTTTTAGCACTGTATGTGAACACAGTCATAAACTACATAAGGGTGTGAGATAGGGAAGCAATTATATAGGGATTACTCTAGTACAATATAGTTGAGAGAAAAAAATACACTGATAAGCCTGCATTAGGCCCCAAAAGGAAAATAGAGAGAAGATTACAATATTCATAAAAAGCTCAGCATAGCTGTTTGACAAGGAAAAATAACAGGATCTCTATCTGACCAGATTATCCATGGATCAGGAATAATTTTTTAAATGAAAATTTGATTTTTTTTAAAAAAAACAAAGAATCTACATGGGCTGAGGGGTTTCTATGGTGATAAGTATCAAGTGCCTCTCTTTCTCCTTTCTGCCTCAAATATTTTCACTGTCTTGAAAGACTGAGACTAGTGTTGGTATTAACTGAAATAAGTAAAGATGTGTTCTTCACAAAAAGAAATGAGAGAAATTAGCTACCATATAATCAATTTTAGAGAAAAACCCTGGCACAATAGCCAGTTCTAATATATCCCAAATGTAGTATTTTGTAAAGATAGAAAGCTTTGGTGCATGCTTGCTCTGTATTGTGATTCAAGGACAACATCACTCTCTAATGCTTCTCAAGTGGCTGCAAATAGACTTGTTTTGCCCAAAGGTAATACTTTCCTACTGAATGAACCGTACCATTGAGATGCCTTAAAATCTCATAACAAACGAAACCTTCATACTTTTCTTTTAAGGACTTAACATCTTTTCCAAATAGGTTTTCATTTGTCCCCTATGTTTATTCTTACAAACCCTGAGCAGACAGTGAAGCCAATTTGGGAAAATATGAAAGACCTGGGCATTTTTGAAGGCCCAGGCAGAATATCCAGGCAATGCAGAATATGGGTGTCAACTGCCAGATGTAAATATAGTAAAGCATACTAAAATTATTTCCAAAATGCTAGGTTTTTCTTATGCATACTTAGTATCAGTTGTGAGGCACTGGAATGGAGGGTCAAACATGTGGCATCATGTTGTCATCACGTGACGTCTCGTGACTTTTTCCCCCTGGGGGTGGTCATGGCTAGTGCATGGGGGTGGCCATGGCTAGTACATGATGCATTCGGCCCACGGGCCGCAAGTTTGACATCCCTGCACTAGAGGATTTCCTTTAACAGGAAAAAAAAAATCAGGCACCTGCTTTATTTAACTATTCTTATCTGACCCATCTAACTCAACTCAAACTTCAACAAGAGAATGATAAAGAATATGCAAACCTAAGTATTAACTACCCTTCTCCTGCCCTTCCAAACTGAAAGGGTCATCTACATCAGTGGTCACCAACTGGTGGTCCATGGACCACTGGTGGTCTGCGAGAAAATTTTGGTGGTTTGCAGAAAAAGTATTTACATTTTTTATATTGCACTAAATCAGGGGCCCTCAAACTATGGGCCCTGGGCCAGATACATGCAATGAATGTTTGTGTTGCTGCAGAGAGTCTCTCTCTTCACAGTCTTTTTGTGCAGGTCGGAGGGGGGCAGAAATTTCAACTTGGGGTCTGCTTCAGCCTCCTGGTGCGAGGCTTTGGGCAAAGACTAGAGGGTAGTACCGCTGGTGGCAAAGGGAGGAGTTTCTGGCTGTGTGCAGGGGGGAAAGAAAGGTAAAGACTTCCCCATTTTGAACTACTTGAGGCTAAAGGGAGGAGTTTCTGGCTGTGTGCAGGGGGGAAAGAAAGGTAAAGACTTCCCCATTTTGAACTACTTGAGGCTAAAGGGAGGAGTTTCTGGCTGTGTGCAGGGGGGGAAGAAAGGTAAAGACTTCCCCATTTTGAACTACTTGAGGCTAAAGGGAGAAGTTTCTGGCTGTGTGCAGGGGGGGAAGAAAGGTAAAGACTTCCCCATTTTGAACTACTTGAGGCTAAAGGGAGGAGTTTCTGGCTGTGTGCAGGGGGGGAAGAAAGGTAAAGACTTCCCCATTTTGAACTACTTGAGGCTAAAGGGAGGAGTTTCTGGCTGTGTGCAGGGGGGAAAGAAAGGTAAAGACTTCCCCATTTTGAACTACTTGAGGCTAAAGGGAGGAGTTTCTGGCTGTGTGCAGGGGGGGAAGAAAGGTAAAGACTTCCCCATTTTGAACTACTTGAGGCTAAAGGGAGGAGTTTCTGGCTGTGTGCAGGGGGGAAAGAAAGGTAAAGACTTCCCCATTTTGAACTACTTGAGGCTAAAGGGAGGAGTTTCTGGCTGTGTGCAGGGGGGGAAGAAAGGTAAAGACTTCCCCATTTTGAACTACTTGAGGCTAAAGGGAGGAGTTTCTGGCTGTGTGCAGGGGGGGAAGAAAGGTAAAAACTTCCCCATTTTGAACTACTTGAGGCTAAAGGGAGGAGTTTCTGGCTGTGTGCAGGGGGGGAAGAAAGGTAAAGACTTTCCCATTTTGAACTACTTGAGGCTAAAGGGAGGAGTTTCTGGCTGTGTGCAGGGGGGGAAGAAAGGTAAAGACTTCCCCATTTTGAACTACTTGAGGCTAAAGGGAGGAGTTTCTGGCTGTGTGGAGGGGGGAAAGAGAAAGGTAAAAGAAATAATACATTCTAGATTTGTGCGCTTAAGACTGTGATTGTATTTTATTTCAAAATGACTGGCTTAGTTCAATGTAATAACTGTTTTGCACCTGTCTTCCGCAGTACTCTTTTCAAATTTGGATACTGTCCCCCTTGCAGACAAATTAATAGATTACATAGACACATAACATATCTTGAATCTGTAATTTGTGATCTCCAGGCAGAAATTAAGTGTCCAATTCGGCCACTCCACCCTGTGGAGATGCCACACTACCAGCCTCCCCTACCGCAAAGATCCCACAGAAGAAGAGCAGCCTGGACAACTGTGGGATCTGGCAGGGTGAGAGCTGTGACCCACAAACACAAAACTTTTGCTGTGTCCCAGCATAACAGATATAGCGCCCTTGCTGATCTTAATGGGGACACTAAAGTGACAGGTCAAGGTAATAATGACGACTCAAATAAGCAGCGGATTGTGGTCCAAAGTGAAGAACCTACTTCAGAAATGCAAAAGTGTGAACCAGGGATCATGCATCAGTCACACAACAAGAGCAAGGTACCCAAAAAGAGAAGTCACCTCCTGATTGGTGACTCAATCGTAAGAGATGTAAACTTAGGTAAGGATATGGAGGTTTTGAAAGATGTCAGATGTTTACCGGGTGCTACAGCCAGCAGAGACAAGAGGCGTATTCTTAAGATAGTCAAGAATGCAAGTAAGGACTGTAAAGTTGATGCTATTATACATCTTGGCACAAATGATCTGTCCCATAAAGATGTAGGTTCTGTGCAGAATGATTTCCAGAGTTTGGGGTACGAACTTAGTAGTACAGGTTGTAGGCTTATCTTCTCAGAGGTTATACCAGTATACAAGGAACAAAAAGGAAAGGGCCAGCGCATAGCAGAGTTTAATGTGTGGCTAAAGGAGTGGTGTAAAAAGGAAGGCTTTGGTCTTATTAGTCATGATGCCTGCAGCTGGTCCAATGATAAACTGTACAAAAGAGATGGTTTGCACCCATCCAAGAAAGGGACTGAGTTACTTGGCACTAAATTCACAGATTTCCTGGCTAAACATTTAAACTGAATAGTGGGGACAGAGAATCAATAGATAAAGAATATTTCTGTCCCCAGCAAACTAAAATTCATAGGGTTATCAGTGCGTGTAACATGGATAATTGTGCAGGTAATATTATCAACACTGCTGTCAAGCAAAACCAAACAATTAACAGTGGGTGCCATACCATGTACATGAACCATACAAGTGGCAAAGAAATAGGGGCAAAGAGAACCATAGTCAGGCATAACACAGGTTTCGTAGACAGAAAACACAGGGTCAATCAAAATGGACTCAAATGTCTATACACCAATGCACAGAGTATGAGGAATAAACAGGGTGAATTAGAAATTCAAGTAAATGAGGGCAGATACGATATTGTTGCCATTACAGAAACTTGGTGGGATGAAACCCACAAATGGAACATACAGCTAGAAGGATTTAAATTATTTAAAAGAAATAGACCAAATAAAAGAGGAGGTGGAGTTGCACTATATATAAGAAATAATTACATCTCTACAGAAATAGAGCACAACAATGACGAGAACTATCTTGAATGTATTTGGGTCAATATTAAAGGTTGGGGGGGGGAATGATATTGTCATAGGTCTATACTACAGGCCACCCAACCAAGCAGAGGAAGTGGATGTACTTTTTGCTAACCAGCTAACTAAGGTATGTAGGAAGCACACTGCAATAGTAATGGGAGATTTTAACTACCCTGACATCAATTGGGAAACAAACTCTGCACCAAGTGGAAGATCCAACAGGTTCCTAACAAACCTAGCAGACAACTTTGTTTCCCAAAAGATAGAGAAGGGAACAAGGGGATCAGCAATATTGGACTTAATTCTCACTAACAGAGAGGAAATGATAGAAGGTGTAGAAGCTACAGGAACTTTGGGGGCAAGCGATCATGAAATACTGGAATTCAACATTATGCAAACAAAAGTAGTTGAACAAAGTCAAACTAGAGTCTTAGACTTCAAGAGAGCTAATTTCAATAAACTCAGAGAGAGCTTGGGAAGGATTCCATGGATGAGAATCCTCAAGGGGAAAACAACTCAAGAAGCTTGGGAAATTTTGAAAAATGAGATTATAAAAGCCCAGTCCAGCGCAATACCAATGAAGAAGAAAAATAACAGTTCCCAAAAGAAACCAGCATGGCTGCATAAAGAACTCTCTGACAAATTGAAAGACAAAAAGGATAAATATAAAAAGTGGAAAAAGGGGGACATAACCAAGGCAAAATATCAGCAAATAGCCCGAGCCTGTAAAGATGAAGTGAGGAAAGCTAAGGCTCACAATGAAGAAAGGCTTGCCAAAAAAGTAAAAAATAACAAAAAAAGCTTCTTCCAACATGTTAAAAATAAGAAAAAAGTTAAGGAAACAATTGGTCCACTGCTGGGAGAAAATGGCAAGAAGATGATAAGCAACAAGGAGAAAGCAGAACTATTTAACTCTTTTTTTGCATCTGTCTTTACACAAAGGGATAAAACAGTCCAATCAATCAAAAACAGCACCACAAATATCAGATTAGGAACACAAGTTGAAATAGGGAAGAAAATGGTAAGTGAGCACCTGTCTGCCCTGGACGAGTTCAAATCACCAGGACCGGATGGATTACACCCCAGGGTTCTGAAGGAACTGGCAGACGAGATCTCAGAACCACTGAACTATATCTTTCAGAGATCCTGGAGCACCGGGGAACTGCCAGAAGACTGGAAAAGAGCAGATGTGGTTCCCATCTTCAAAAAAGGAAAAAAAACAGATCCAGGAAACTATAGACCCATCAGCCTGACCTCAATACCAGGAAAGATTCTGGAAAAGATAATTAAACAACAAATAAGTGAACACCTAGAAGCAAACAAAGTAATAGCCAAAAGCCAACATGGGTTTGTCAAAAACAGATCATGCCAGACGAATCTAATTGCATTCTTTGACAAAGTAACAAAATCAGTGGACCAGAGGAATGCTGTTGATATAATTTACCTGGACTTCAGTAAGGCATTTGATAAAGTAGACCATAACCTACTATTAGATAAAGTAGAAAATTGTGGGTTAGACAGCAGCACCACCAAATGGATTCGTAACTGGCTGACCAACCGCACTCAACGTGTAGTCCTCAATGGAACTGCATCTACATGGAAGGAAGTATGCAGTGGAGTCCCCCAAGGCTCTGTTTTAGGCCCAGTACTCTTTAACATCTTCATCAACGATTTGGATGAGGGGATAAATGGGGAACTCATCAAATTCGCAGACGACACCAAGCTGGCAGGAATAGCCAACACTCCAGAAGATAGGCTTAAGATACAGAAGGATCTAGACAAACTTGAACATTGGGCACTGTCTAATAAAATGAAATTCAATTGTGAAAAAAGTAAGGTCCTACATATAGGCAAGAAAAACCAAATGCACAAGTACAGTATAGGTGGTACCTTGCTCAATAGTAGCAACTGTGAGAGGGATCTCGGAATCCTAGTGGACAACCATTTAAATATGAGCCAGCAGTGTGCAGCAGCTGCCAAAAAAGCCAACACAGTTCTAGGCTGCATCAACAGAGGGATAGAATCTAGATCGCGTGAAGTGTTAATGCCACTGTATAGTGCCTTGGTAAGGCCACACTTGGAATACTGCATACAGTTTTGGTCGCCACGATGTAGAAAAGACGTGGAGACTCTGGAAAGAGTGCAAAGAAGAGCAACCAAGATGATTAGAGGACTGGAGACTAAGACATATGAAGAACGGCTGCAGGAGCTGGGTATGTCTAGTTTGATGAAGAGAAGGACCAGGGGAGACATGATAGCAGTGTTCCGATATCTCAGAGGGTGCCACAAAGAAGAGGGAGTCAAACTTTTCTCCAAGGCACCTGGGGGCAGGACAAGGAGCAATGGGTGGAAACTAACCAAGGAGAGAAGCAACTTAGAACTAAGGAGAAATTTCCTAACAGTAAGAACAATTAACCTCTGGAACAGCTTGCCTCCAGCAGTTGTGAATTGCCCAACCCTGGAAGTCTTTAAAAAGATGTTAGACAGCCATTTGTCTGAAATGGTATAATGTTCCTGCCCATGCAGGGGGTTGGACTAGAAGACCTACAAGGTCCCTTCCAACTCTGCTATTGTATTGTATTGTAAGTACAATATTTAACAATGAAGTTGGAGGGCCTCGTTCCAGTGGGACTGCATCATGGTCTGGAACAGCCAGCTGAGCCTCCAGGAGCTGGCATCTGGTCTTGAACTCCTGCAGGTCTTCCCTCTGCTTGGAAAGCCTATCTTCGTAGTCCTCTGTGAGATGCTTCTGCTAAGCCTCCTTCTCAATCAGATCCAATTCAAACTGAGCCAGCTGTTTTGCCAACTCTTTCTCATGCTGGCTGCTTAGGTCCAGCAACTGCTTCCTGTTGGGGCCCTAAGGAGCTCGGACGGGCAGGCGAGGAGTGGCGAGCAGAGGCTGGCAAGATTCCCCTCGATGTGAGTGATATTGAGTTGGCCACACCCACTCAGTCACATGATCACCTTGCCACCCCCACCCATCTGGTCATTAGGCAGATAATATTACTGTTCCTTAAGTCTGAAAGGTTGGTGACCCCTGATCTGGATGACCTATGCCAGTGATGGTGAACCTTTTGTGGCTCGCTGGCCAAAAGCAGGGGGAGCACAGGGGAGTCGGGCACGGGTGTGCCTCACCCATAATGCTATGCGCACGACCAGCACTCCCCCGCCCCCATTTTTGGTGTGCTTTTTTCGCCCTCTCCAGGCTCCAGAGGCTTTATAGGAGCCTGGGGAGGGTGAAAACAGCTCCCCCCCCCCCGGAGGCCCTCTGGAGGCTTCAGAAGCTTCCCTGAAGCCTCCAGAATGCAAAAAACCGGCCCTACGGACAAATTGGAAGTTCAGGTATGGACTTCCGATTTGCTCATAGGGCCAGTTTTCGTCCTCCAGAGCCTTCAGGGACCTTCCAGAGGCTCCAGAGGGCAAAAAAAGACTCTACGAGCAACCTGGAAGTGACTTCTGGTTTGTTCGTAGGGTCATTGTTGGCCTTCCAGAGCCTTCAGGAAAGCCTCCTGAAGGCTCCGGAGGGCTAAAACCAGCCCTATGAGCAAACCAGAAGTACAGTCCCAAACTTCTGGTTTTCCCATAGGGCCATTTTTTCGTCCTCAGGAGCCTTCAGGGAAGCTCCTGAAGCCTCTGGAGAGCAAAAAATGGCCTCAAAAGAAGGCTGAAGTCAGCTGGCCAATGCACGTATGCACGCTGGCCAGCTGACAGAGCAATGCCTCACGTGCCCGGACAAATGGCTCCGCGTGCCACCTGTGGCATGCATGCCATAGGTTCGCCATCATGGACCTATACTATATTTCTAGTTTATCCGATCTTTGGGAGATCAAAAGGAAATTACAAATAATCTGAGGATGATCAATTATTTATTTACTTCTCTCTTCTATAAGTAGCAGGGGGACTGAATGGATGAGCACTGAAGCTCATTCCTTAATGTTTCTTCCTGGTTAAAAAGATAATTTGAATAGGACCCACATTAGATGCCAGTGGGTACACTTGTCAGCAGCTTTCAATGTCCAAATTAGCTTTTTAGTCATTTGTAAACAACTTAATGGACTACCTACTAATGAATAAGCAGATTGCCTGTACAGCATCTTTTCTGCTCCTCAAGATATTTCTAATGTTGAAGAGATAAAACAATTAATTCCAATCTTCAAATTGATGAAGACTAGAAAATATGTAGAACATATTCTGCTTTTTTTATTTGACAGACAGGTTGCCTTTTCCACCAACGTTTAGGGAATGCTTTTATTAAAAGTAGGTTGTAATATATTCATAGCATAGCATAAGCACTATGCTATGTGCCATGCACTAGCCCCGTAATGGTTCTGTGGGGATGCGCCCGGTCACCAACTGCTCTTCTGGTTTCTGGGCGCGCTGGCTAGTTGGTCTTTACGCATGCCACAGCGCCAGAAACCCAAAGACCAGTAGGCCAGGGTGCATGCGCAGTCTAAATCCATTCTCCCAAACAGTCAAAAGAATTTTTGCCAGAATACCAAACCCCCCCTAAAGAAAACTATGCAGTCATGTTGTAAATGTGAGCCTGAACAATTAGTGAATTAAACTTCTATTAGGAGCACAGGTACAAAATTCATGATGAAAAATTTCTAGCTGAAATATTTGCCGCAATATTTTAAGTGTGTTCAAGCATACAATTGGCCTGTAAAGCAGAAAACACAACTAAATGAGCATTTCTGCATTACATGGAAGGCTAGGCTGGATTATTACTGAATAATCCTTTAATTATGAGGGTCCTTATGTAGTTCACAGAGCAAATCTTTATTATGTATTTATTAATTGGAACAGAACAGAATAAGAGAGTTGGAACGGGCCTTGAAGGTCTTCTGGTCCAACCCCAGACTCAGGCCGGAAACCCTACACTATTTCAGAAAAATGGTTGTCTCTTCTATACTTAAAAACTTCCAGTGTTGGAGCATTCACAACTTCTGGAGGCAAATTTTTCCACTGATTAATTGTTCTAACTGTTAATCACTAGAACAATTTGCCTCCATAAACTGTGAATGTCAATTTTAGCCAAGTGCCTAAAATGGGGTCATGTGACCACGGGGGGAAGGCAAACACGCTGAAAGTGCTGTATGGGCTTTAAAGCACCATTTCCAAGGTCCTTGTAACACCAAACAGTTGTTAAACAACTGGTTGGAGTTTTCATCACTCCTGTTATCTACACAATGACATATTCATGGAAGGACAGAAGGTTCCATTATGAAAAAAAAGTGAAATCAGGTGAACATGGCATGCCCCTAGATCAAGGCTGTGAAACTCCCAGCCCATGGGTCACATATGTCATGTGCTGGCCATGCCCACAGCCAGTTTAGTGCGGGGGGGAAAAGTCCCAATACATCACGTGATGCCTCCGTGATGACATGAGTTTTACACTCCTGCCCTAGATGCATCTGACTGTTGCTCTAACAATATTCATAAAGACTAGAGTCATTAATGGTAAGAGGAAAAATGGCATTGAATGAATGAGAATAAGAAAACAAGCAACAATTACAATGTAACTCACTATCAGGCAGGCCTCTACCAACCAGGACATTTTAGCTTTCCATTTTTTCCTCTTTCCCCTTTCCCCCCAGCAATAATTACTGCATTTCTGTCACTTGAATAATACATAGTGCAATACCACTATGGTTTTTGATGGTGACTCTGGAGAGGTCTTAGCCCACTGAGGCATATCACCAGATTATAACTCAACTCCCTTTAAAGCAGGGGCGTCCAAACTTGGGAACTTTAAGACTTATGGACTCCAATTCCCAGAATTCCCCAGCCAGCAGGGCTGGCTGGGGAATTCTGAGAGTTGAAGTCCACAAGTCTTAAAGTTCTCAAGTTTGGACACCCCTGCTTTAAAGCAACAACTGTATGTTCAAAACTGAAACATACAATACTGAAGAAAACAGGAGGTTTTGTTTGCCTTTAAACCACTATGGTCTAAAATCTAGAATGCTAGCTTTAGTGATAATACTGTAGTAGTTACACTGTGGTATGTCATTCCCATCCAGTTGCACTCCACAACCTCGGCTTCCTTCCTCTTCTATTACCTTTCCACCATTTGTTATTGTTCCTCATGATAACTATGGTCACTCTATCACTACTCATTCTTAGTCATAATGCTTCAGTTATTATTTTAAGCATGGTAGTGACAGTTATGCCAACATTTATTCTGCTTCACTCAATCAAAAGTACAACCCTGATTTCCTATGCTTAATGGACATTTCTTATTCTAATGTTCATGCAACTTTGAGTTCTTTGGTATTTTATTTAAATGTGTCAGGGATTATATGCCTGTTGGTTAATTCAAACCAAGGATACCCACATAAGACATCCCGACTGGACTATTGCAACTCTCTCTACATGGGGCTCCCCTTGAGGTGCACCCGGAGGCTTCAGTTAGTTCAGAATGCGGCCGCGCGAGCAATTATGGCCACCTCCAGGTTTGCCCATGTAACACCGCTCCTGCGCGAGCTGCACTGGCTACCTGTCGTCTTCCGGGTGCGCTTCAAGGTGTTAGTTATCATCTTCAAAGCGCTCCATGGCTCGGGACCTAGCTATCTGCGAGATCGGATCCTGCCCCACACATCCTCACGACCGATTCGCTCCCACAGAGAGGGGCTTCTCCGGGTGCCGTCCACTAGACTTTGTCAGCGGGCGACGCCCAGGGGAAGGGCGCTCTCTGTGGCGGGCCCGGCCCTCTGGAACGACCTTCCCCCTGATATTAGAACGACCACCGACCTCCGCTCCTTCCGGGTAAAATTGAAGACCCATCTCTTTCGACTGGCCGGCCTTGAATAGTTCTCTCTGTCTTTTAATTACAAATTTTAATGGGTTTTAATTATATATTTTTAGCATAGGTAGATTTATTTAATTTTATTTTAAGTAATGTTTGTATTTTGTATATTGTTTTTAATTATGCCTGTGCACCGCCCCGGGTCCCTGTGGGGAGAGGGTGCGGTTAATAAATCTTAAATCTTAAATCTTCTCTTAATAAGACGCTTTTCCTCTTCCAATTTTATTGGAAGCCCAGATAGCTTACATTTTTAACAGCCCATTCATCATTTCCTTCTTCTATCACCTTTCTTACCATGAAAAATCTTTGAAAAGAGAAAGAGATTTAGAGATGTGCAAACTCACTAATTTGGTAACAGACAGAACTCTGGAAGGTTCCTTTCCCTGAATAGGTGAATTCTGAACATTCCTAGAAAAATGGAATAGCTGTACATATACCATTATTTGATTGGGAATATTAGATATGTCTATCTACATGTCCCTCAAGTTTTTTTTCCAAGGGGCTGACATGCCATAAAGAAACTCTCTAAAAATCAAAGCGAGAAGAAGAAAGCAAAAACAACTAGTACAAGTACACAATAAATTCTATACATCTACATTTGTTTCTATGTACAAAAAAGCACTCCTTTTTCAATTATAAATAACTTTAAGATTTTTCTCTTTGAAGTAGAGCCTCAAACAGAGTCATACTATAAATACTTTAAACAATGGCGGTGATTTAACGTCTAACGCACTTACATTCTATAACAGTGTTAGCGAAACCTTTCAGCACCAAATGCCAAAACAGGAGCATGCAGGTGGGGGAAGCACCAGAAAACAGAAGAGCAGCTCCCTGTGCGCATGCATGAAGTGCCAGAAACTGGAAGAGCAGTTCCCCGGCACGCATGTGTACCTGGGAAGCTGAGATCCTGGTTTCCAGTGTGTGCATGCATGCCGGTCACCTGGTCTTCCAGTTTTTGGCACTCCTACACATGCAAAGGCCAGCACACATGTACATGTCGGAACCCAGAAGAGCAACAGGCGATGGCTGGCGTGCCCAGAGAGATGGCTCTATGTGACACTTTCGGTAGGCGTTCCATAGGTTCGCCATCACGGTTCTATAAGATCCAGCACAGTCTCAAACCATTCAATTTTCTATTGTTTATTTCTGTAATTGTTGGTCAGTCTTGACCTTTTGTACAACAAATAGCCATTAGATTTCCTACTAATATGATTTTGTAGTTTTCTCTTGTAGCCAAATAATTATTCACAAGGACTTGGATTCTTGCATCTGAGATCTGTAAATTGTTCAGACGGTGAGTGCTTTGGTTTGGGGCTGGCTGCATTGTTAACTTCTGCAACACTCCAATCATCGGGAGGTGCTATAAGGAAACATCTTTTAATAAAACTAAATGAAACTTAATGAACTGATGAGTGTGGATTTAGCAAGAAAATTTCCGGCAATTTAGAAGTAGTCTTGTTTTTGCAATGTATTCTTCTGAGCATGTTTGAATTAAGAGGAAACGTGCAGATCTATGTCACTGGCAGCAGAATTTTGATTTCCATTTGATAGCACAATTTGCAAACAGCAGGTTTCCATGTTATGTGATTGCTTAACATTTTTAACAGCTACAAGAATTCGATGCCAATTTATGTTTGCAGGAAGATGTACATTTTCTTCTGTGCACAGCACTGATTATGGTCTGAGGAACGTGGCTTGAGAGGACTGCAAAGTGGGACTGCTCTACGTAAAAAAAATACCATCAGCAGCAACAAAATACCAAATTAGCCAATGATTAGCTTGATGAATAGTAAGCAACTAATTAATTCTAAATTATACCCCAATTCAAGTAATACTGACGAAGTCTAAAAATGTATGCATATATTATGGCAGGCATCCTGAATCTGAATCTGAATCAGATCTGCCTTCCCATTTTATCGGACTTATAGTTTCTACTATATTCAAGCAGGATAGATAATCACATTCTGTTATTATTGTCTCAAAACATCTGGAGAGCACAGTTTAGAGCAGGGGTCCCCAACCCCCGGGCCGCGGACTGGTGCCGGTCCGTGGCTGGGTGGGAGCCAGGCCGCAGGGCTGGAGAGGAGGAGGAGGGGGCAGCCCCCTGAGCAGAGCGCGCGGGAGAACGCAGGCGCGGCTGTTCGCGCCGTTGGAGTGTGGCTCTTCCTCCACCCTCGTCGATGGAGGGACTCCTGGGCGCCGCCGGACTGGCCACCGATTCCCTCCCCTGCTGGCATACCGGCCACTCGTTTTCTTCCAGGGGCTGCGGAGGCTCCACGGGCGGGGGAGGGAACTGGCGGCCTCCGGCAGCGCCCAGAAGTCCCTCCGTCGATGAGGGTGGAGGAAGAGCCCCCACCATCCTCCTGCGTTCTCCCGCGCGCTCTGCCCAATGGGCTGCCCCCTCTTCCTCCTCCTCCTCTCCAGCCCGGCTCCTACCCAGCCACGGAGACTGACCAAGCGAACGAGCGACCAAGCGCGGCAGGCGGGCTGAGGAGGCTGGGGGGGGGGGACGACGACAGACACACAGAGACAGAGAGAGGGAGGGAGGGAGAGAAAGATAGACAGAGACACAGAATGAGTGATTGAGTGAATGCAAGACAGACACACGCACACACACACAGAGTGACAGAGATGGGCGGATGAAGGAGAGAGACAAAGAGAGAGAAAGAAAAAGAGAAAGAAAGAAAAAGAAAGTGGGAGAGAGAGAAAGACAGACAGAGAGAAAGAGACAGAAAGGAAAGAAAGACACAAAAAGATACAGAAAGAGAGAAAGAGAGAGAAAGAAAGAGAAAGAGGGAAAGAGAAAAAGAAAGAAATAGAAAGAAATAAAGAGAGAAAGGGAAAGAGAGAGAGAGAAAGAAAGAAAGAAAGAAAGAAAGAAAGAAAGAAAGAAAGAAAGAAAGAAATAGAGAGAGAGAAAGAGGGAAAGAAAGAGAGACAGAGACAAAGAAAGAGAAAGAGAGAGAAAGAAAGGAAGAAAGGAAGAAAGGAAGAAAGAAAGAAAGAAAGAAAGAAAGAAAGAAAGAAAGAAAGAAAGAAAGAAAGAAAGAAAGAAAGAAAGAAAGAAAGAACTTATGACCACAGTTGAGGCCAAAAGTTTGGTTGCTAACCAAGATCATTGTTAAGTGAGTTTCACATTTTCCAAGTTGGCCACGCCCACCCAGTCACATGACTGCTGAGCCACTCAGCCGGTCCGATGAATTTTCTTTAAAATGAAACCGGTTCCTGTTGCAAAAAAGGTTGGGGACCCCTGGTTTAGAGAACAGACTTCTGTAAAAAAGGTATATAAAAAAGACTCTGAAAATATAAATGCAAAGTAATAGTAAACATCTGGAAATGAAAGGACTCTTGATTAAAACTTTTACAATTAATCCAAATCAAAGCATGACCTGAAAACTCAGTTTAAGTATTATTATCTAGTTAAGTACCACCAAATCAGATTAAACCTTGGATGACTGCATGGACAAATGCTCATCATTTCAAACAGTTTCCAGCAACATCTAATAGGTCTTCCAAGGCTGGTCTGTAATCTTGTTTATTCCTTCCTCCCATAATATATGTTGTCTTGCTCTTCTTCCGTTTCTATCAATCCCAAATATGAGTAATTCCGCTTAATGAGCATCACTTCAAAAAGTCAGTGAATCTTTACAATACTTAATTGAGGACTGGTTGGCTCTTTTGCACTCCATGGAACTATTAGCAATTTTTTCTAGATCCATAATTTATTTTATTTATAGGCTGTCCAGATCACTATATAAAATGACTCTCTATATTTGTACAATACAAATATAAATATAAAACAAATAATTGTTAATTATAACAATTTCTGATGGGACCATAAAATAGAGAAAGTCATAGAAAATGAAGCTAAAGTGTCTGAGACTTTAGAATTCAAACAGAAAAGCACTTGTCACATAATAATATAGCCTTTATTATCAATGTACAAAATAAATACAATGAAATTGGTTAATAATACACCATAACTTAACAATTGTTAATAAGAAAGACAAAAAAGTCTGGAAGTAGATGTGGCAATACCTGGAAAAACAGCAAAATAAAAGAGAATGAACTGGAGAAGATAAAAGATAAATACAAAGACCAGCAAATAGATATAGAAAGACTATGGCAAAAGAAAGAAAATGTAGTAACTTTTTATTAATGTTTTATTTTATTATATAAAATACAAAGAAGAGAAGAAAAAATAGGAAACTAAAAGAAGGAAGGGGAATGGAGAAAAGGGAGTATGAGATACAAGAGGAAAGAGCAAAAAGAAAGAAAAAGGGCATTGACTTCCAACTTTTCTTAGCATAGTACAAAATAAACACACTTCAACCTCAACGTTTTGCTTTTACACATGAATATATAACTAGCCATTCCTATAACAGCAAATCTTTCTGATCAACAAAACCAAAGCTTCATTTTTTTTCTTCACAAGGAATAGTAATAGGTGCCTTTGCTGCAAGCCCAAAATAACTGGAGCACCACTTGAATACTATCAGCATTGACAAATTCACTCAGTCAATCGTAAAGACTCAGAACAGCATATATTATGTGACAATACCTCTAACACCATCAAACATTCACATCTGCCTATCCCAGGTGCTTGGGAAGGATTCGATAGGTGGATAAAAATGCCAAATGCAATCTGAACATCTGGCTGACTGTGCAAAGAACCATAATTTCTTCCTCTTTCACTATCCAGTTTTTGTCGATATGCATTAGCACTGAAAGAGCATTGTTTAAACGTATCTTTGCTGACATAATCTTCTTTAAGTCTGACATTTCCTTGCTCCACAGGATTAAACACCTTCAGTGACACACTGATCATCTTTATCTATCCCTCAGACCAAGAAAGCAAAACTACCCACCATTTTTTGCTGTCAAGTATGTGTGCTGATTATTTTTAATATTTTACATCCGTATGATTTTTAATTTTTATAATTAGCTCTTCTAAGTCTCCTTAAATTTGGTGGACAAAGTTGTGTTAGCTAAATATCTCAGACTGTATGCCTTGTGTTTTGATCTCTAATATTTTTCAATCTTACATTCTAATAATATCATAGAACCACAGAATTGGAAGGGGTCTTATAATCATCTTGCACAAGTTTCTAGCTAGTGCAGGATTTCCTTAACTTTGCTGATAAACATTTAGCTTCTGTTTGAAGACCTCTGACAAAGGAGCATTCATCACTTCATGTGGCAGCCTTTCCACTGGCAGACAACTCATAGTCAGGAAATCTAATCTAAACTCTAAACTGAACAAAGTTTCTCACAGTTTTAACCCAGAAATCCTATTCCTAGTCTTCTAATCTTTCTCCAAAGATTTCTTGGATTTCTTCTCTTCCATCTGTGACTGGATCAATGACTTTCTGAGGGATCGGCCACAAACAGTGAGGGCTGGGTCTGTCATATCCACCTTCCTGAAGCTTAGCACTGGCTCCACACAGGGCTGTGTGCTCAGTCCATACCTGTATTCACTGTACACACATGATTGTGTATGTTCTGACCCATCCCCTGTGATCATTAGGTTTGCAGATGATACCATCATATTGGGTCTTATTACAGGCGGAGACGAAACAACATACGCGGGAGGTTCAAAAACTATCCACATGGATTTGACTTCCGGTCTCTATAGGTGACGGACGCTTTGTCTGCCGCTTGTCTCCTCGGTGGGCTCCGCCTTGGAGGGGACCCCTGCCGTAGGGCGGCTTGCTGGAACCCTCCAGACTCAGAGGCAGCCAGTGGGGGTGTGCCCAGCCTCGCCCCAGGAGCTGGGGAGCAGAAGGGGGGCATGCTTGCCCCTTCGCCGAATGGGCTCCAGGAGAAACAAGTTAACTAAGGGAAGTGTGGCTGAAATGTTGGTGGAGGATCCTTCCTAATCTCCTTAATCATCGGTAATGGATAAGCAGCAGATTACTGTAAGTTTCTGTTCAATCTATTTAAACGAAGATTAGAGGGGGGTGGTTTTTTTCTTTAACCCCCCCTCGGACAAAGCAGCATTTAAACTATCTCTCTCGGAATGGAGAGAGAACAAAGGCTGACCAGCCACTTGAATTAACTATGTGAGAAAGACTGAAATCGCAGTTGCAAGAGGTGCTTGCTGAGCTGGTTTTTTTAAAAAATCAGAACTTCTGCTCTTCTCCCTGCAGAAGGAGGAATTAAGATGGCTCCCCTTCGTCCTTGTTTTTCTACTTATAAATGAAATCTGTCCTTTGAAACCACCTTTGGGAAATCTTTGGTATTTTTTAGTTCCCTCCCTGAAGGAGCCCTGGATCTCTTCTGTTACGTGGACTTTCTGGATTTTGATTATTTGACTTTTTTCTTTTTGGTGAACCTCTGTGTCTTGGAACAATGAAGGAGAATTAACTTTCTACTTTCGGACTTGCCTGCCACCTCGGACCGGACCGGCTGTCCGCTCCACCGACACCATTTTTCTTTGCAAAAGATTTATCATCTCTGAACTTAGACAATAGGACCTAAGAAACCACCAACAGGCAAGTCACTATCAGCCCCCGCTTCAGCAATTTCCAGTCCAAGTACGCAACAGCCGAAAATTACTTCACTGTTACAAAAGGAAGTGGCTGAAGAGAGTTCAAAAGAATTATCTGTCAACCAAATGTTTCAGGAAATTATGAGAGGTCAAAACGAACTGAGGAAGGAGGTGGCAGATCTCAAAGACGAACTCAGAGGAGTACAACATAACATAACAGAAAATAGACAGAATTGTGGTGCTGGAGGAGGGAACAGCTGGGATGGGGGAAGAGATTAAGGAGGTCCGAAGGGGAAATTTAGAACTGGAAAACTTTATGGCTAAAATAGAATTTGAAAGAATGTCTTTCTTTCTCAGGTTCCAGAACCTACCAGAGACATAAAATGAAGATCATAAAGATATTATGAGCACAATCTTAGCAGAATACCTTAAGAGAGACAAAAACAGCTATGGTGGGATATGGACCTGGTTTATAGAATTAATTCAGCATATGCTAGAACCGATAATGTTCCAAGAGAGGTACATGTTAAATTTCTCAGGAGGACCATGAGGGATGAGGTGCTAGGGGCCCAAAGGGAGGGACCTCTAAAATATCAAGATAAAGAAATTACCATTCTGAAGCAAATCCCCCAAAAAATAAGAGAAAGAAGGAGGAAGTATTCTTCCTTATCAAAGAAACTATACAATAGAGGAATTTGGTTTAGATGGTTATTGCCAGAGGGAATGTTGATTTTCTGGGAGGGAAGCAGAATTAGAATCAAGACATTGGATGAGGCAGAAGCCTTTATTAAAAAACATTTTTCTCTCCCAGAGGATGAAGATAGCGGAGGCGGGGGGAAAGGCAGCAGCGTATAAGATATGGGAAGGGGGGGGCTATGACTCCACCTGGGGGCAGGGAGGAGGGAGCAATAGCGAAAAGGCTCAGATCACAAAAATAATTGTATTTGAAATATTATTGTAATTGTTGATATAGTAGAAAGTGGCAAAGAAAGAGATGATTGAACATATGGTTGATATAAAGTAAGTACTCTGTATATGCTTATCTTTTATATGTTATTTTTAAAATTGTAAAACTGTGAGATCTGGAGGGATTTCTACTACTATGTACCCTTTTACCTTTTCCCCATAAATGTTTTAAAACCAATAAAAATTCTTTAAAAAAAAACTATCCGCATGATGCTTATAAAAAAAACCTGCACCTGAACCATCAGTAAGACAAAGGAGATGGTGTAAGACTTCTAGAAGAAGAGAGAGGAACCTCCCCACTTTACATCGAGGGGGGCTATGTGCAGAGACTTTCCTCCTTTAAATTCCTGGGAGTTTATCTCAGCAAAGATCATACCTTGAAAATCAACACGACCCAGCTGGCCAGAAAGGCCCAACAGAGACTCCACTTCCTTAGGGTCTTGCAAAAAAATTAAGTGGAACAACAACTATGACCTCCTTTTACCACAATAGAAAAACATCCTCACTCATTGCATTACAGTGTGGTAGGCTGGCTTGACAGCCGCAGATATAAAGATACTACAGAGGGTGGTAAGCACAGCACAAAACATTGTGGGCTGTCCCCTGATACCAGTAGATGACATGGCAACATGCAATAAGTTCATATAGTGCAATAGGACTGGGTGTTTGTTAGTAGGATTCACTGGGTTAGGGATTTTTTGTCTTTCATTGTGAGTTGTATTGTGTTGGGGGGGGCACAAATGGAGGCTCAGCCAATCTCATTGTATACATGTTATACTCTGACAATAAAAGTTTGAATTTGAATTCATGGTAAGCCATTGAAAAGACAGGCATTGCAAGGGATGTTTCTTCAGTGCTGTAGGGCAGGAGTGTCAAATTCACAGTGTCACGGCGGAGTCTCATGACATATCAGCTAAACCGGGCATGGGCATGGCCAGCACGTGATTCATCCAGCCTATGGGCTGGGAGTTTGACAGCCCTGCTGTAGGGTGTAAAAACACAATCTTCAAGGCCTATCAAAGTTTCCCTTTGCCTACTCTTATACCAAATAGAATTAAAACTTAGCTATTTTGAGTTACATTCTCACATTTTCACCTTTCCCAGGATTAAGTTGTTGTTTCAGGTTCTTAGAAGCTTCTATAGTCCTTCATCAGTGTTATCTCTGTGTTCCTCTACACACTCTCTCTTCACTTTCACAACTTTTAAGATACTCAGTTATTTATTCATCAGATTTACACGCACTACAATTGCCTGACTCTAAATAGTGTACAGTAGTTACAAGCAAGAACAAGCACTTAAAAACAAAGCATTCATGAGAGACTAAAACTGAACATTATAAAACCATAAACATTTATAAAATCAATCAAATAAGCTCTTCAGTGTTTTCAAAAGTTTCTGGAAAGCCAAAATAGGTATATTTCCACTCAGTTGTCTCTTTTATAGACTAAATTACTTAGATCCTTCAACTGTTCCACCCAACATAAATTATCCTGCTTTTTCCATTATCCATCTATTCTTGGCACTGAATCTCATGACACTTCGCTTCTTCTAAAACCTGTGTGTGGCAGGTTTACACATAAAGTATGGTACAGGCAACAGTCCTAGGAGGCTGAACACATCTCTTCTGATATTACAACAGAGGGGTTTATTATATAAACCATACTCTCCTAGTATATAATGCCTATTATATACATTATACAATCTAATCTATTTATCTGCACATAATACAACTACAGATGACAAGGATATTATCTACAATATTGAACAAGATTACAAATTTCCCTCTTCTCCTCTGCTCTTAACTATCCAAATTTCCTAACAATAAAGATAGTCATAATACAGTTCTTTCTTCCTTTAGGGATTGAGAATTATATTCTTTTAGTTTACACTTGGCCCTATATACTTCTCCACACTCCAGCCCTCGTCTTTCAGTAGGTCCTGCTGCAGGTTGGAGTTGCCTGATATAGTTTCTACCTTTTACCAAGTTGCTTCTCAGTCCTTTTAAATTTCTGGTGTGTGTGTGTGTGTAATTTCTTGCTGCTGGCTGACTGTAGCTGATCTGAATCACAGGCAGTCTTGTTACTAGGCAGTGCTACTTTTCACTCCAGCTGTGGCTGTTTCATCATAGTGAGCTGTTTCAGTTTTAACTCCTAAACACACAATTGGCTTATCACTGACACAAATCCCTTTCTTGCACCAACATTCACACCCTCCTATACCTTCAACATTTCTCTTTTATCTTTCTGCAGGACAGAGGCGGTCCTCTCTTCTCATAAGTTATTTTTCTTCCATGAAGTTCATGTGGAATTTTTGTATGTCTTGTAAGATCTTAAACAAAACGTTGGTTATGTAATGAATCAGTGCTGATAATTTGTCCTTTCTCTCTTCTTTGATATAAATACATATATAGGCCACAAGGCTATGTGGTGTAGAATCTGGAAGAGTCTGTCTGTCTGTCTGTCTGTCTGTCTGTGTGTGTGTGTGTGTGTGTGTGTGTGTGTGTGTGTTTATATATAGACTTCTGACCTAGAGCTGTAAGCATTGTAACTGCCTTCTTTCCTCAAACTTTGAATAGTTTGGGGGATATTGTACCTGCACTTGTTGCTTCTTTTTTGACAGCTGGTCTGTTGCCTATTTACCTCACCTTCTAGTTGAATTGGTTTCTGAATATATTTTCTCTCTGCTAGTCCTGTTTGTCATTTTATAATCCCATTTGTAAAGAGTTTTGGCATAGTTTTCCCATTTTTCTTTATCCTTGTTTGTCTCTATTAGATTTTTAACCCATAAAAGTAATTTGCAAACTTCTATCACTGCCACAGACCTACTAACAGACTTTCTAAACACAGAAATGAATTCATCTGGATTCCAAGGGATGTTGAGACAGAGGAAAAAACATTTTACCTTTTTGTTAGGTACTCAGAGACCTCTCACCTTGTAGCAAACAAAATCAGGAACGGCAATGCTATCACACCCAATGTTATCTGAAGTCATAACAGTGAATTTCAATTAGCTTTTCTTCAGAGAAAAATATTTGGAGCAGCCTTGTATGAAACACCAACAGCAAGGGAGGTCAAAATATTTTGTTACCTAAAGACAATTAACAGGTAGACAACCAAAATATGTACATGTGAAAGAAGCAAGCAGTAAGTCTGCATGGGTCTTTTCTATCTTGAAAAAGAAAGAAATCAAGAGAGCATAACCTATGTTTATATTTTCAGTATCTCTGAACTATATGCTGAAAAAGAAGATATAAGCAAGAGTTTGGGTATGTATCTGATCAGGGAAATGCCTGCAGTTTCACATCTGAATTCTCCACTAATAATAATAACAAAATCTATCTTTAAATCTGCATCATATCCAGGCCCGTAATTTACGCTAAAACATTTAAAGGCATTTGCGAGTGAATTGTCTAAATGACATAATGCACATTCTAATAAAGAAATATTTAACGTTTGACCTTAACTCAAAAAAAATTACGAATTGCTTCCTCTGCTAGCATCTCATCTATTACTAACTACAAGAATGCTCCCACCAACTAGAACTAGACCCTCCCATCAGGGTCCAGTTCCTTTTCTAGCCAGAAAGCAAGCAAACGTCATCCTTTGGCAGGCTTTATCAGCAGGTCTTCCTTTCATCAAGCAAGCCTAGCTTTGCTAATTTTGTAGCCAGCTTTCAAGTTGCTCTTGTTGCCTGCAGGAGGATTCCCCTTCATTCTTCTTGCAAGGAAGGGAATTATTTCACAAGCTTCAGGAGCAGAATCAAAGCTTGCTACAAAGCTAGTAGTACCCTCATTCTGAAAGCTTAGATAGCCTTCAGGGAGGGTATGGGAGGGGAAATCCTTCCACGGATCTGCAGGAGCAGATTTCAAAGCTGGCTATAAAGCTAGTAAACACCCTCATTCTGAATTTATTTATTTATTTATTTTATCAAATTTATACCCCGCCCTTCTCCTTGTTAGGATCCAGGGCGGCGCACAGGCATCATTAAAAACCATTACAAAAAACAATACAAACTCTTAAACGCATATTAAATTAACCTAAAACCCGTGCTAAAACCCTTTAAAACCCTAAAAATTTAAAATTTATAAATATAGTCAGAAATACTATTGTACCTTCAGAACGATGATGCTCTTTACCTTTATGATCAAATTTGAGATCCATTCTGAATCAATCATCAAGCTGGGAAAATGAAGCTTGAATTCTCCATCCCTCTCAGCTTGCAACTTTCCTTGCTGGCTTCCCCACTGACTTTCTGGGGAAGCCACCAGAGATTGTAAATGGCAATCACATGATCACAGGGCCCTTGCAACCTGTCATAAATGCATGTTAATTGCCAAGTAGCCAAAATACATTCACAGGACTGAGGCAGGGGCAGTGTAAATGTTACAATGACCAAAAGTGCTTTACAGACCTGTAAAGTATCTGTTTCAAGGCCGTCATGACTGTAAAAGATCCTTAAAAAATCAGGTTGTTAAAAAAAGAAAGGACTACCACTAGTATGAAAGAAGAATATCAATTCTGCATTAAACATCTAGCAAATGCGAAAAAAGTTAATTTAAAGGCCCTCTAAAAGAGAAGAATTTTAACCTGAACGCTTAACTAATTTGAACATTATTAGAATTCTGTCTTTTCCGATTACAGAGGAGTAATTCGAAGATCTCAAGTGTGAACTGCATAATAGTATTGTAACTGGAGTTACAATTCCATTCCAATTTCTCTTTGTTTTCCTAGATATTTAATCAGAAATGTTTCATGCCATTAATTTAAAGAGAAAACAAGGAAAGAATAATTGTATCCTATAATTAATGTACCATTTTAAATTGTCAAAGTGTCCATTGGTTGTAAGTCACTTAAATGTTGATGATTCCATAACGAAATTAAGCAGGTCCATTTTCTCTGAAAAAATATTTCAAACTTATTTTGTATTTCCTATAAATGTTAACTAACATGCTTCACCATTTTTTTCTGTATAAGCTATGGATCAACGGAATAGCCATTTTCCACATTTCTCTGAATATATATGCTTTATAATTAACATATGTGATCAACACTGTGTGCATTGTACCTTATTACTTCTAATGTCCCAAAACATAGGTAGTTGCAATTGATACATCCAAGGTCCTGCACAACAATATTGCTGGCCTCCTCCTCCCATGTCCTACCATGAATTAGTGATAGGCTGCCACCACAGGCTAACTTTTTGAAGCTTTTAGTCCCGTTCAGCTGATGAGTTCTAAGGTCTTCTGCCAAATAAAACTCTCTTTATTTGGTAGCCCAGAAATACAAAACTCTTTTTAAAACAAAATCCCATGTAGATTACAGTACAGAACATAATGTCAGCTTGGCAACCCTGTCATCCTGTGCATGCAGAGACTTTATTCAGAAGTATACTTTTAAAACAGTGAGGATCATCTCATTGTCACTCATGCCCTTACAATCTCCTGTTTGGACTACTGCAATGTGCTACACATTGAGGCTCCCTTGAGGAGCACTTGAAAGCTTCAGCTGGTACAGAATGCAGCTGCACAAGAAGTAAAAGGTGTTGGTTATTTGGCACATGTAACATCGTTGTTCTGGGAACTGCATTGATTGCTAGTGTGTGTCTGGGTAGAATTAAAGATGCTGCTTGTCACCTTCAAAGACCTTCTTGGCTTGGAACTGGATTGTCTAAGGGACCATGTTCCAGTTGTTTCTACAAGTCCAATCAGCAGGAGGGGCATGTTCCAAATTTCGTCAGCCAAAGAATGTCAGCTGGTAGGGAGCAGGAGGTGTGCTTTCTAGAACATCTTCCCTACCAAGATTAATAAGGCCTTAAACCTGTTGGCCTTGAGAAAGGCCTTGAAGACTTGTCTATATGCCCAGACTATGTATGAAGTCCTAAATGAGTGGAATGCCCATTTTTTGATTATGTTGACTATAATATTTCTTGGCTGTTATATGTACAAGAAGTCTTTGACTTACAACCACAATTGAGCCCAAAATTTCTGTCTCAAAGTTAGACATTTGTTAAGTTTTTACCCCATTTTGGGACCTTTCTTGCCACAGTTGTTAAGTGAATCCCGGCACTTATCAAGTCAGTAACATGGTTGTTAAGTGAATCTGGCTTCCCCATTTCTTGTCAGAAATTTGCAAAAGGGGAATCACATGACCTGGGACACAGCAACCATCATAAATAGGAGTCAGTTGCCAAGCGTCTGAATTTTGATCATGTGACCGTGGGGATGCCGCAAGGGTCATAAGTGTGAAAAACAGTCATAAATCACTTTTTTCAGTGCTGTTATAACTTCAAACGATCATTAAATGAACTGTTGTAAGTCAAGAACTACCTTATTTAATTTCTTCTTTTGTATTTTCATTGTTTTTATGATTGTTTGTCACTCAGAATCATTGGTTTGAGATGGATATCAATACAAATTGAAGAAATAAATAAAACAAAGCCAAATATCTGAATGGAAAGGGGTTGGAGGGAGGGGGGTTGACAGCAGAAGGACAAGACAATCTGTCATATACACAGAATTATTTTAAATACATCCTCTAAACATAAACTTATTGATCTGCTTAACATGAAAAAGGAATGAACTGAAAAGCATAGAACAATTAAGATTGTTTATGATGAACGCATGAGAAAGTTAGTGAAGGGTATAGGAACGACATGGAAAGACTATTATTCACTAATGTGAAGAATGGATCTTGGGGAAATAGGAACATGGAAGAAAATGGAAGTATTTTAAAAATGAGGACAACAACAGAAATAATGCAGAGAAAATATACTGTAGGTCCTACATGAAAAAGTATTATTAGAGAATGGAATAAACACTGCACAAGACGGATGTAAAGTAAGATGAAGGAAACGTTACACAGATATTGCAGAAGGCCATAAAGGTAGTCCTCAATGCATGGCCTCAATTGGGATCAGAGTTTTGGTTGTAATTCATTACACTTGTAAGCTGAGGCACCCATATGACAGGACTGATTTTATGACATTATTAGCAGCAGTCATTAAGTAAATCACTGAGATCGTGACACAAATGCCACAGTCATAAGTGAACCCATTATTCTGAATGGATGTTTTTTTGGTAGAAACTGGCCCAAAAAATTCCACTAATTGCAGTCATGTGACTGTGGGAGGCTGCAACTGTAAAGGTGATCTGGTTGCCAGGCACCCAAAATGCAGTCACATAACTGGAGGGAGGAGATGAGGTGTTACATGACATTTTATAAAAGCCAGAAGTGTTTTATGAGCTATAAAGCACCTGTACAGGGTCCAACATCATTTTAAACAAGCATTAAGCAAGTTGTAAGTCAAGGACTACTTGCAAGGTTGCACAATGAAAAAAGATGGTTGGTGGAATAATAATGAAATAAACAAGCTGTGGATAAGAAAAAATGCTTGTAAACAACATGACTGCATTATAATATAGATACTGTATGAGCATACAAAAAAAAGGATAGCTACAGAGAATGTAGTTAAATAGAACAAATATTGGTTAAGATTAGATGCTGCACAGAAAATACAAAGCAATTTGTATTGAACATTAGTGGAGACTAAACAAGGAGCCTCCAGCAGAGTGACTGAAGTTAAAAATAAAAGTTATTATATGGTTTGAAGTGAAACTTAAGTGATTTTCTGCTGGAAGGACTATTTCAGAGATTTGTGTGGGAATGATAGTAATATATGAAAGAATGAAATGGAAATGAATACTATAAACATTTTCTGTTAATGTCCAAGAAAAAAATGATGAAAAAGGAAATAATAAATACCATAAAATATTAAAAATCACAGTGCTGAAGATAGACATAGTCTAACTAGAGAAATTTTAAAATCTGGGTATGGTTACCTCGTGAAGTAAGTTGGCAACTTATATACGGTGTGTGAATTCTGCATATGTGTGTGAAGACTGCTAGAATGGCATTATTATATACTTACAAATGGAATGATTCCAAAAAGGAACGCCAAAATTCATTGTTCGTTTGTTAAGTACCTAGAAAATTATCACAATTTTGAGTTTAAAAAAACAGAGATATGTGATGAGCAAAATTTGAGAAGTACAAAACATCTTTAGGCTTGGCTTGGCTTGGCATATACTGAGCAGATATTTGTTCTTTGGCCTAAGGAATGTATGGATGTGAAAAAGGAAAGCAAATATCACTTTCTGGCTTTAATGCCATTCACTCCAGAAAGAGTGTTGTTCGCTAGTCAATATATTTATAAATATATTATCAGGCACGAGGAACCAAAATGATACTGGAAGCTGATCAACATGAATTTCTTTATTATAGCAAGCCTATTTACAAGAATTTCACCAGACTGATTGCCTTCTGTTGAGAACAGTCAGATAAGGCATCAGAATTCTGGGGGAGGAAAGATATGTACCGCTTCCTGCTGTGCAAAGACTAGCAGTTTGGTCCCCTCTTCCCATCAGTCTAGCTAGGTGGGGATTCCACCGCATAAATGTATAAGGGATGATTGTGGAATGTTAGAGGTGTGTTGTATGTGTAGAATCATTTGTATCAAATAATCCTGATAGCCAATTTCAATGTAAACAAGTACAATGACAAGAAAGATTATTATTATTATAGCCAACAAGTTAAATAATTTGCAGTGAATATTAGACTGAACAATGTAATGCTGAATATAGATCTGAAAATTAAATGTATCGAATAACAAGGTAATTGAATTTAAGAATGGAAATATTACCAAAAAAATGCAAGTTTTACTAAAAAGTGAAAAATTAGGAGATGTATTTATACAGAATGTTTACTTGGTAGACTTAGTTTTTCGTTTATTGTCTCTTGTCTTTATAAATAAGGCATGTTTTTTTTCATTTATGGGGATGCAATGCCAAAAATAAAAAAATCATAAATGCATACAGACAATAAATTTGTGACATTAAAATAATAACTTTCAAAAACCAACAATCACAATTTCCTAACTAATAAGTGTGTGTGTGTGTGTGTCCATGTCCCGTTACACTCCTTAAGAAGAGGACATGTAACATATCTCATCTAATTTTAAATTAAAGTGTTAGTAAGCTTATTAATCTCTTTCACTCTCTATGTATAAATGCTAAAAAGAAAACTATTTTCTGTCTAGTAGCATCACAAACAACTCTGAGCATTGATATATTAAGCCACAGCTAATCGGGAACCTCTTTAGGTTGCCGTATAAGCCTTCTGCGCCTGTTGACTCAGTCCCTGGCAGTATCTGGCAAGACTTTCTCCCCTCCCTTCTCTTCTCTCGCTAATTTTGTGTGCTCAGAACTGTGAAGCACAAAATTAGACATTTCAAATTAGGAGATGAGGGGTGGCAGTAGGATTGAAGGGAAGAAAGAAAATGAGGAAACCTTATTAAATCAACATTAGCGTTAACTGAATACCTTCAAAATATTCAAAACTTGATGGGAAATATTCCTTGTTTAATACCCGTTTTATGCTGGAATAAAAGGATGACAAAAAGTAGAACTTAAGCCTGCTTCGTTTCTTTAGTTATTATCAAATAATGAAAGCAAGGTATTTTCCTCTAGAAACTTTCTCCATCGGCTTTGTATCACTTTTTATTTATGAACTGAGAAATTAACTACACCTTGAATACAACAAAAATCAAAAATTTTCATACATTTCTTGCTCCAAATTTTGGGGAAATGGTAACGTTTACAGAATGGGCGTTTATTTTGACAGGGGTCATCATCATGAGAAGTTAAACCTCTTCAAATAAAAATGAATCTTTCTAAATGGCCTTTGTGAGAATTATTTATTAGTTAAACAAATTTATAACAGAGCTGCTCAACTGTGGCATATAAATATAATAAATAAACTCACACATAGTGACCTGACAACTTACAATATTAGCCAATTAACATCAATCAATAGTAACCAATCAACAATCAATTTGCAATATTAACCTATCAACATAAACCAAAGGAATGTCTTACTGTTCAGTCTTGTATCACTATTCTCTCCCTTCACAGCTTTAGGTATTGGCTAGGCCTTACAAAATGTGTACTTAGGGAAAGCCAATCTAAGTAAACATACCTTTCCAATGATAACCATGCAGGTGCCACTAGCTAGTTCATAAGAAACTGCTTTGTCCCCAGCCAGTGGTATTCAGAATATTGTAGTTTCTTATTACTAACTAGCTATACCCGGCCACGCGTTGCTGTAGCCCAGTCTGGTTAAATGGCCAACCAATCTGTGTGTATATCTACACCTGCACACATACACACAACCACCTACCTACTGTATTTCTCCCTATCTATCCCTCTATCTACCTACCTACCTATTGTATTTCTCCCTATCTATCCCTCTACCTACCTACCTATTGTATTTCTCCCTATCTATCCCTCTATCTACCTACCTACCTACTGTGTTTCTCCCTATCTATCTATCCCCCTACCTACCTATTGTATTTCTCCCTATCTATCCCTGTACCTGCCTACCTATCTACCTACTGTATTTCTTACTCTCTATCTATCCCTCTATTTATCTACCTACCTACTGTATTTCTCCCTCTATCTATCCCTCTACCTACCTACCTACCTACTGTATTTCTCCCTCTATCTATCCCTGTACTTACCTACCTACCTACCTACTGTATTTATCCCACTATCTATCCCTCTACCTACCTACCTACCTACTGTATTTCGCCCTCTCTATCTATCCTTGTACTTACCTACCTACCTACTGTATTTCTCCCACTATCTATCTCTCTACCTACCTACCTACTGTATTCTTCACTCTATCCCTCTACCTACCTATTATATTTATCTCTATATACCTGTACCTATCTACCTACCTGCTGTATTCATCCCTCTCGTTTATCCCTCTACTTACCTAACTACCTACTGTATTTCTTCCTCTCTCTATATTCCTCTACCTAAATAAATAGCCCTCCCCTCCCCACACACACACACCCTCAGTCAACCCCCTCCAGCCCTTCCTCCCTCACTTGTGCCTAACACAGTGGTGGGCAAAGTCATTAGTCTCTTTGTCCCTCTGTTCCTCCTTTCTTCTCTGTCTTTCTCTGTCATTCTCTCTCTCTCTCTCCTTCCTCCCCAATCTCTGTCACTCTGTTTGAGTATGATTGCCTGTCTATCTTTCCCTCACTCATTCTCTCTGTGTGTCTGTCTCTCTCCCCCCCTTTCTCTCTGTCACTGTGTGTGTGCTTGTCGATCTCTCTCATTCATTATCTCTCTGTTCGTCTCTCCCTCCCTCTCTGTCTCTCTGTGTATCAGTCTCCCCCCTCCCCTCCGCAAGCAGCGAAAAGGCCGGCATATCGGGCTGAGGAGTCTAGGGCTGCCTTCTCCCACAGTGAGCGTGGCCATCCGGGCACCGCATGCCCACCCCCACCAGCCGCGCGCCGCCGCCGCCCCCCCGAGCCCCGCGACACGCAGCCCCCGCCGCCCGGCAGGACAGCCGGCCATGCCCCCACCAGCTCTCTCCAACGGCTCCGGAAAGTGCACCTCGGTGGCCTTCGGAGAGAGCTAGTGGAGACGCGGCCGGCTGCCCCGCCCGACAGGCGACTACCACACGGGGCTCGGACGCTTTGGATCCTGTGGCCCTGCGTGCGTGCGCGTGGAAGAGAGCGGCTGCAGGCAGACAGGGAGGCGTATGCGTTGCTTTCCACATTGCCCCTGTCAACGTTCCTTCAATGCGGTTTTCTGCCGTTACGTGTCCGTGACGTACAGCCGGATGGGAGGAGTTACACGGAGCTTAAACCGTGTTCAGTGAGTAACTTTTATTTGTGCCTGCCTTGTATACGATACACGTGTGCTAGGCACAAAATGATTTGGTATTCTATTATCCGAAGTGCTTCGCTACATTGTGTGAAAGTTTGGTTTAAATCGGTCCGGTACTTTTTGAGATTAGTGGATTCGTACAAACTATTTTACATTTTTATTTATATAGATAGCTACTGGTAGACCTCTGCTCCTTGGATTTATAGAATCAAATTAATTGCTCCCACACATCTGTCTATAGAGAATTCCATAACTTGACTGAACATTATGAAAAATGTAACTTTGAAAGTGTTTTCCTGTTTTAAGAATTAAACATTCTCATATCCTGTTGTGGCATTATGAGCTGTTATGACTTTATGAATTTGTAGGTAAATGCACAACAATATGCTGTCTTGACCTGTTGCAGAGATATTATGATGCCTGAGGAATAATTTAATCAAAACCTTTAGTTCTTATGGAAGTATACATATGGACATGATCTGAAAAGCGTATTCGTGCAGAAAATAGTGATGGAGAAGGCATTGCTACTCTGTAGAATAGGCCTCTTAAACAGGTATTGGATCAAATTACCCCAGCCCTTCCCTCTCCTTGTAATACATAAAAATGTTGGTCATTTCAAAACTAATACACAACTGAGAAAAAGCTGACAAAAGTATGGAACTGATATTAGTCCCTATTTTTGTCTATGGAGATTCTCTATCATGATATTAAACTGATGCTGAATCTGATATTATTCTCTAGCTTTTTTTCAGATTAAAGCTTGGAATTTCTATAATAAAGCAAGGCCAGTTAAAATAAAGCAAAAGGGACATCTACTTCAAGGGGATTCTAGTTTTGCAAAAACTCTAATGAAGAATTTGTATTAAGGTTTTTGGTTTTGTATGCTGTGTCATTATTTGTCTGAAGTTATTAGGAAATTAGAGTGAAACTTCAGCCTTTTATCCTTGTTTTAGGCTGTGTATGAAGGCATAACATTTTCTCTAGATTGTTATTATAACCTGTAATATTAATTTGAATCATCCTGCCAATCTCTTTTTATAAGACTTTGTGGCAAAGAATTGATAGAAAGGCAGCATAGATTGTAAACACTCAAGACAAACTGAGCTTAGTGCAAAGGCTGAGGCCAGGTGAGGTGCCCTCTGGAAGACTGGTGGCAACAGAAACTATCAAGAAACCCAAAAGGCTTCTGAAAGAGAACTATTGAGTAATATCTAATGGATTGGGCCATTCACTACATACTATGTTGACTAGAAACAATCATGCAATCCTCTCTGACATGTCATTCTTGCAATAATAGTGTGAGTACAATAATGTCAAAACTACAATGAATGCCACAAGCAGGAATTTAGATTAATTACTATAGTACCCAATTGCCCTTCCTCTTCTGTGTTCTAAGAAAGAGCCCTTTGGACTTACAACGAATTTTAGAGAGGCAAGGGACATGCAGTAATGAGCAGCACAAATAGGTTTATTTGAACTTAGTTGTTCAGGGACAACAGAGCACAGATTTTGAACAAAGAACTATTATGCCAACCAAGTGGATACCTTCTTGGCAGCCTATGGAAGGCATAACACATTTGCATAAGGGTAGGATCAATCCTTAGAAGAAATATCTTCAAAAAATAAATGCAACTGCTTTTTACTGTTTCAGTCTCCATCTGCTAGATTCCAAATACATAAGTTTGCTAAGATCTTGACTGCATTAAAGAGATACAAAGGTAAAGGTTCCCCCACTGGTCGTTTCCAGCCCTAAGGATGGTGCTTATCTCCGTTTCTAAGCCAAAGAGCCAGTGCTGTCCGAAGATGTCTCTGTGGTCATGTGACTAACATGACTAAATACCGAAGGTGCACGGAGCGCTGTTACCTTCTCACCAAAGTGGCCCCTATTTTTCTACTTTCATTTTTTATGTGCTTTCAAAGTGCTAGGTTGGCAGAAGCTGGGACAAGTAATGGAAGTTCACTCCATTATGCAGCACTAGGGATTCGAACCACTGAACTGCCGACCTTCTGATTGACAAACTCAGTGTCTTAGCCACTGAGCCACCATATCCCTAGAAATATACCTTTCGTCAAAATCTATCAAACCAATAACCACATTTCTACCAGATAAAAAACACATCTATATCCTGACGCCATCCTGGATCAGACTAACATGCTTGCCATTATCACATTTTACCTAATGCACAGTAGGTAGCCAAAGCCTTTTTACTGATCACCAATGTATCAACAGTACCATCTTATTGCTGCGAGAGTCCCCGCTCTCGCAGGTTTGGCCCTCTGAATTATCGAGGGCCCGTCTTGAGGAAGGATTTATTAATCCGGCGAGACGGGCGAAGCGCGGCCTCAGGGGATTTTTAGTTAGGAAATTTTTATCTATTTTAGGGGGCACCAGGGAGGGGGGTGGGTATAGACAGATTGAGACAAAACAACTATATGAAAGAAAGGGCCGGACCAGTAGCCGACGGGAGGGGACGGAAGGTACCGATTTGAGGGGGGAACTACTAGTCGTTCCATTGGAGGGCATGCCAATCCAGACGGTTGTGGGGAGGGGCAGGGCCGAGGGGAGACCATCCTCCCGGTTGTTGGCACGTAGCCGTTGTTTACGAACGGTCGGGTGCCACAACCCCCGCAGGCTAGGTGGTCAGGGAATACAGAGCCTGGGCCTGCGGCTGATGTTCTGCAATGCCAGGTCCGTTGTCAACAAAGCCCCCCTCGTCCATGACCTTGTGTCAGAGGGGGAGCCGGACCTGGTAGGAATTGCGGAAACCTGGTTGGGCCACGAGGGAGGACTTCCCCTCGTTGAAATGTGCCCACCAGGCTACCGCGCTTTTCATCAGCCCCGGGCCCAAGGTAGGGGTGGAGGGGTGGCGGTCATTATCAAGGAAGGTCTTGAGCCAAGAGAGACCATTGTGCCACAGACTACCGGTTGTGAGTCCCTCTGCGTGAAGTGGGGCCTGGGGAGGCAGTTGGGCTTGCTGGTTATATACCTGGCTCCTCGCTATGTAGCAGCAGCCCTGCCCGAGCTCCTGCAGGTGATCGCTACGGTGGCAGTGGAGACCCCCAGACTTATAGTCATGGGGGACTTTAATCTGCCATCGTTGGGCGAATCATCCGAGGTAGCTCGGGAGTTCATGGCTTCCATGACGGCCATGGACCTGACCCAACTAATTCAAGGCCCCACCCACGAGGGTGGTCACACACCGGACCTCATCTTTGTCTCAGGCCAATGGAAGAGTGATCTGGGCTTAGGGGATATAGTCATCACACCCTTGTCATGGTCAGATCACTCACTTCTCCGGCTCGACTTTCCGACCGCTACCCCCCGCCGCGAGGAGGCGGCACCAGAACCACCTATCTGGTTCCGCCCCAGGCGCCTGATGGACCCAGATGGGTTCCAGATGGCGCTTGGGCCACTTCCTGTACCCCTGACCCGCGCCCCGATGGAGGATCTCGTGGCCGCATGGAATACTGCGACCACGGGAGCCTTGGATCGGGTCGCGCCCTTGCGGCCTCTCTTGCGGCGCCGAACCGCCCCGGCCCCTTGGTTTACCGAGGAGCTGAGGGCGATGAAACGCCACAAGAGATGCCTAGAGAGAAGATGGAGGGCTACTCGATCTGGATTTGACCGCATACAGGTAAGAGCCCATTTACGGACTTACATTGTGGCGTTGAGAGTGGCCAAACGCCATCATTGTGCCACTCTCATAGCATCCGCAGAAAACCGCCCTGCCGCCCTGTTTAGGGTGACCCGTTCCCTCCTTCAGCAGAGGGTGCGGGAAGCCCCGTTACAGGGTAGAGCAGAGGAATTTGTGACTTTTCTGCAGGACAAAATCGCTCAGATACAGAACGAGTTAGCCCCCATTCATGGCCCAGTGGGATGCCACGAGAGAGATCTTGTTTGGGAGGAGTTTGACTCCGTTGCTTCCGAGGATATGGACAGGTTACGTGGGCGACTGCGAGCCACCACATGTTTATTGGACCCGTGTCCCTCCTGGCTTGTACTGGCATCCTGGGAGGTGACACGAGGCTGGCTCCAAGAGGTTATCAACGCATCCTTGAGTGAGGGTTCCTTGCCTGCTTCCCTAAAAGAGGCTATGGTGAGGCCCCTCCTTAAGAAGCCCTCTTTGGACCCAGCTCTTTTAACAAACTATCGTCCCGTCTCCAACCTTCCCTTCTTGGCGAAGGTTGTCGAGAGTGTGGTGGCACAACAGTTTCCCCGTCACCTGGAGGAAGTTGATTATCTAGACCCGCGCCAGTCCGGCTTTCGGCCCGGGCATAGCACTGAGACGGCATTGGTCGCGTTGGTGGATGATCTCTGGAGGGCCAGAGATGGGGGTTGTTCCTCCATCCTGGTCCTATTAGATCTCTCGGCGGCTTTCGATACCATCGACCATGGTATCCTATTGCATCGGCTGGGGAGGTTGGGGGTGGGAGGCACCGTCCTACGGTGGTTCTCCTCCTACCTCTCTGGCCGATTGCAATTTGTGTTGGCAGGGGAGCAGAGGTCGACCCCAAGACCTCTCACATGTGGGGTGCCTCAGGGGTCGGTCCTTTCGCCTCTCCTGTTTAATGCATACATGAAGCCGCTGGGTGAGATCATCCGTGGTTTTGGGGTAGAGTATCATCTCTACGCTGATGATACTCAGCTGTATATATCTACCCCAAACCACCCCAACGATGCCGTAGCGGTGATGTGCCAGTGCCTGGAAGCCGTGCGGATCTGGATGGGAAGTAACGGATTTAGGCTCAACCCGACCAAGACCGAGTGGCTGTGGTTTCCGGCTGCCCGATTCAACCACCTTTCTCCAACGCTGGCCATAGGGGGCGAACATCTTGCCCCTGTGGATGGGGCGCGCAATTTGGGTGTCCTCCTGGATACCCGGCTGTCTATGGAAGGGCAAGTGACAGCCGTGGCCAGGAGGGCGTTTTACCAGGTTCGCCTGGTTCGCCAATTGCGCCCCCTATTGGACGCCCTTCGCACAGTCACTCATGCCCTCGTGACATCTCGACTGGACTATTGTAACTCTCTCTACATGGGGCTCCCCTTGAGGTGCACCCGGAGGCTTCAGTTAGTTCAGAATGCAGCCGCGCGAGCAATTATGGGAACCACCAGGTTCACCCACGTTACACCGCTCTTGCGCGAGCTGCACTGGCTACCTGTCGTCTTCCGGGTGCGCTTCAAGGTATTAATCATCATCTTTAAAGCGCTCCATGGCTCGGGACCTAGCTACCTGCGGGATCGGATCCTGCCTCATACATCCTCACGGCCGATTCGCTCCCACAGAGAGGGACTGCTCCGGGTGCCATCCACTAGACTCTGTCAGCGGGCGACGCCCAGGGGAAGGGCTCTCTCTGTGGCGGGCCCGGCCCTCTGGAACGACCTTCCCCCCGATATTAGAACGACCACGGACCTCCGCTCCTTCCGCCTGAAATTGAAGACTCATCTTTTCCGCCTGGCCGGCCTAGGGTAGTCTCTCTGTCTATGGGTTTTTAAATGTATACTATATTTATTGGATGTTTTTAGTTAAGGGGATTTTAGCACAGGATTGATTGAGTTTAATTCGTTTTAATTTGTATGTATTTTGTATATTTTTCGTTTTTTAAATTTCCTGTGCACCGCCCCGAGTCCCTGTGGGGAGAGGGTGCGGTCAATAAATGCAACTTTATTATTATTATTATTATTATTATTATTATATCTCAAACTTGCTCAACTCTAAATACAGTTTTTGCAAATAAGTGAATTATACACTGTGCATATGCAAAAAATATATACATTGCCTGAATAGTGAAGGACTATATCATAACAAAACAGACTGCATAAAGTATATATTCTGAGCTTGATATTTTTTTTAAATGTACAATTTCAGAGATTTCAATTTGCATTGAATTTATTTGTCAAGTGCTTTCATTCACACAATTTTAATACTCATGATAAATAGGCCCCATCTTACCTTGAAATGATCAGCATGCCTCCAAACAAAAGGATGTGGCGAAAAAACCATTTGTCATTCAGCCAGTAAAAATGAAATGTCAGACAGATAAAAGAACCTAATAAAACACTACATTTTCAGCCTTAATGCAGTCCTTAGACCTTTGTGAACTATGGACAAAGGTTTTGAAACTGTAATTAATTTATAAGTCATAAAATAAACTTATCAGTATGCTTTGGGAAAATCAATCTAAACCACAAATGAGCAATTGCTTTTGTCTCTCAATCAGCAGAGATTGCTCTGAGAATCCTTGAGCTTCATTTAGTCTTTTCTCTAGACTTTTCTCAATCTCTATCTACAAATTGCAAGGGTGGAAGAGGAGGAAAGAAAGTCCTCTTGGTTAACAGTTTGCTTCCAGTTGCAATTCAAGATGCTGGTTGCCACTATCAAAGCTCCCAATAGATTGCATTATTTAATCAATGGACCTGAGCACACCAACCCAACTAGACTGGATATTGCTATGTGAAACAGGTGGTCCCCTCAAATAAATATAGAACCTATACCATGTAAGGCTTTATAGGTAACGATTGGCAACATTCACTCACACTTGGAAGCAAATTAGCAACCAATGCAACTCACAAACCCAAGGTGTTACAAGGGCATATCAAGGTGTGCCCATGACTGCCAGCATAGATGCATTCTGCTCCAGTTGAAGCTTCTAAGTGGCCTTCAAGGGCAGCCCCATGTAGAGCTTTTCTTACTAAAATAGTGAAATCTACATCACTCAGAATCTGTTTGGATAAGCAAGTGGTAAGTATGTATATAGATAATTAGTATTTTTCCTTAAGAACAAATAAGGGCACTGAATGTACTACAATATGCTCCAGAATAATAATAAATCTCTCTGCTAAATAAGAAACCTTATGTTTTAGCATTTTGGTAGACTCTGGGGTTAATTTTTGGGTTGATTCAATTTAAATTGAGGCATAATACTTTGAATACTAAGTAGCCAAACCACCAATCACTGGCAATGCTTTTATATACCGAAATGCAATCTGAAAGAATTAGGCATCTATTTACATGGTTTGTCATGTGCCAATTCAAGTAGAATAAAAGAGAGATTCTTTTTTGCTTCTATGCAAACACATACATAATTGTATGAATTAGCCCACTTATTATTCCACTTTTTAAAATAAGTGTGAAACTTTGACCAGCTGCATAATAATTACATAACTAGAGAAACACAACATATGCTATCTATAGAGCCATAACTTACCATCCTGTACATATTAATTAGATGTAAATAAATACGCATATATGGATTATTATTACAGTATGATGATAGTAAGTTTACAAGATTACTTAAAATATTCAATTTCTAAAGTAAAAATAGTTTTCAACTTTTGAAGTCATTATTCGTTCAGCAACCTTTCAAAATTATGATGGTGCTGGAAAAAAAGAACTTGTTCCCAAAATTATGGCTCCCTCATGACTACTACTCATACAGTGCCATTGTAAGTTTGAACATTGTAAGTTTGAACAGTCACTGAGCAAAGTGGCTCTTCAATGGGAACCACCTATATATGAGTTTATTTGAGTGAACTATACAATAGTTTAAGGCTATTGGTTGGCTCCCAAATTATTCTGTAAAGCAAAGTAATCTGTGGTCTGACTGGTCTTTAGAAAAAGTCATCACAACCCCCGTACACACAAAACTGGGAATAGTAGATCTTTTCAAATAACACTCAGCTTTGCATCTTGCATACCATCTGTCTCTTTCTTTCAAAAAGTAGTCTTCCCATAACGTGTCTTGAGTTTGTTCTCATATACATCTGCCTGAGGGAACAGGGGATTATGCAGCCACCAAAGGGAACATGGTACAACAAAGCTTTAGAAGCACACATCATTGATTCCTAAAAGCTTTATACTTTAATTACTTAAAAGCATTTAAAAAAAACAATCTGACAAGCTTGGAGGAGGAAAAGTAGAAATCTTTTTAAAAGAATGGGGCTTTTTAAAAAAAATAAGTATTTATTCTCCTTCCTTGAACAATATGAAACAATTCCGATGTCACTTCTGTGATAGGTTTAGAGATTATATTCAAGAGCAGAACTCAAAAAGATCATATCTTCATTCACAATAAAATACAACCCGTAGCCCAGGTTACAATGGCAAAACCTTTGTATTTTTAGATTCATAACTTAATGGTTTGATTACCCAACCAAAATACCACTGAGATCAGAATGCTGACATTAAATGTGGTCTACAGCGAAGTTTTTCAAACTGGGCAACTTTAAGATGTGCTGACTTCAACTAGGATAATTCCCCAGCCAGCCACCATTGTACTAGTCTTCAGGATGCAATACTAATAAGTAACATTAGTTACTTATTCTGAAATGATGGGTTGGCCATCCTCTCCTAAGCATTAACAAAGCTGCAGAAAGTGGGGATGACTCCACATAATTTCAGGCAGTCCGTGCATATCAGCAAGATGTGTTCCTACACATCTCTAACCCAAAGGTGACAACCCGAGTGACAACACAGAAATTGTAACAAGAGCATGTGATTCTTTTTAGACTGCTGAAGCAATGAATTAAGGAAAGTTATCCACTCTCTCTAAGTAACCTGTCTACTTCTGGCAGCAAGGTTAATGAAGGAAGCTAAAACTGGGGAAAAGAGGGTCTTAAGGAGGACACAGATAAGATTTTTTCTTCTTCTTTAAAAATGCAGCACAGAAAGAATTCATCGGGCTAAGGTTTCTTTTTTTGGCACTTACATTTTGCTAGTGTCCCTGAAGTCAGACAAGTCTAACAGCCCTACATTCTGTTTAGCTCTTGGTGCAGCAAATCGGGAATTAATGTTCATAGGTTTTGATGAGTGACATAATTGCAATTTAAAAAGGGCAATTAATCATCAGCTATGCCGTTGGCTGCCTTGTCAGGCTGGAGTATTCTCTCATTCTGTGAATGTCGGCAGACGTGTTCAAACACACTATCAAAATCAGAACAAACAAAAGGTGTCTTCCTCTTCCATGATAGAAACCCCATTTGTACAACTTGGAACTCCTTATACAAAGGCAAAATGCTCTTTTCCTCCACTTCCTTCTCCTTCCTTCTCTAAAATGGAAAACCAATAACACAGGCTTGCAGATGATCATGGACAAATGTTACCGAGTTTAAAAAAATTATTTGTAAACCAATACACTTCAGATGCACTGACAATTCTTAATCCCCGAAAGCAACCAATCTTGCAACTATTTCCAGTAAGGGTTATCATTCAGTAGTACCTTGTATAGGCCCTTGCCTATGGAAGCTGAGTTGTTCAACTCAACCAACTCCTACTGGAAGCTCCTATGCCTGTTTTTTAATCTCCTAAATCCTCTTAGATATCCTCCAGAAAAAATATAAATCATTTTTTTCTGTATGGCCCAAATAGTTATAATGCAGGCAAGCAAAGTTAATGTATTTTCTTCCGTGGAGGAAATGGCACCCCCTGGAGTTTGCTGCTATTGTCAGAATAACAAAAAATGGTACCATTGCTGCAAGTTCCACTCCTTTCATAGGTTATGTCACAATTCACGTATAAAAAGGGCAGGGCTTATGCACAGAGTTGTCTCCACTTAGTGGAGTGGCAGAACCTGGGGGCAGAGTTAAAAGAGGGATCAGCTTCTCTACACAGTCACAAGCAAACTTCCCCTTGAATTCTGTTAACCCAAGCAATGTTAACCATTAGTTGAGAAGATTTTTGTGCATAGGTATGATTAGCAATAAATTAGTTTGATTGGACCTTCATGTGTGGACCTGATCCTTCATGTTTGATACTATTGCAGATATTGCTGCATGGATGTACTCAGAAAGAAATTGCGTAAAGGGGACCTATCTACATTTAGTGAGAATAGAGAAGCCAGTGAAAAAGAGTTCAAAAACAGGCCAGAACAGGGGTGTCCAACCTTCACAAATTTAAGACCTGTGCATTTCAATTCCCAGAATTGCTGGATTCTTAGAATTGAAGTCCACAAGTCTTAAAGCTGCCAAGGTTGGACACTCCTGAGATAGAAGAAGAGAAACAAATCCCTGAAACAAATCTTGTAATACACCCTTATGGGAAAGGCAGATGTGCAGTAGCTAGGAGTATTGGCAAAAGCTTCTTTCTAACTCTCTCCCCTCTTCCTCTCTCCCTCCCTCCTCCTCCCTCTCCCTCTCTCCCTCCCTCCTCCTCCCTCTCTCTCTTATCATGAAGCCTACCTTATGCTTCCAGAAGACATCTACACACAAAGATATAGTCCTTGCTGACTATATGGGCTTGGAAAGAATTCCAGAAGCCTCTTTTCTTCTCCAACAGTATGATTTTCATTCAAATTTCTTGAAGAATATTCTTCCATGGCAGACATAAAACAAAGATAAATAAACTATTACTAAATATTTGTTTCAGAAATCTATTTAGCTAATGATAACTGAGATTGAAATATATATCTATGTCTTGAGAAGAAAAAGTCACCAGGAGCATGACTTCAAAGCAACCTTCATTTACACTTTTATGATGTATGATGCCTGGTGACCTAACAATCCTTTCTTGTCCATTCTATGTTTAAGTACAATTCAAGGAGTCCTTCTACAATCTGCGTATGTATGTATGTATATATACACACAGATGAGGGGGAGGGGGAGAGGGAGAGAAAGAGAGAGGGAGGGCGGGAGAGAGAGAGAGTGGGGAATCTCTCTATTATACTAAGCTTGTTTAACTTTGGATTAGCATAGTTATAGTTATAGTTTATTTGTTTATTTGCTGTAAACCATGGTTTATGAGTTGTAAACCCAGTCAATTTTGATTTATTCTTTTTACTAATAAATGTTCTGAAAAGACTTGTTACTATTTTGAGTACGCCTACTATTCAAAAATTAGAACTTTGTGTCACTTTGGGTCAGTTGAACAATGGAAATATCTCTAAAACTGCGAAGCAGATGGCTGATTTTGATGTTATACTTCAGAGGGAGCTAAAAATCTCCACACAATGAAATCCACACATACCACTACCTTGAATAACATGAAATTATATAATTTCTAGCAACAAAAAATTGTGCAATAACCGGATGAAAGATACCTTGCACTGCTTAAGGAACCCAACAATATTTGGAATGTATATGATAGCCCCAAATTTTTAATATATCAGTACCTAAATACCTGCACCAGTAATGCACAGCATTACAAGCAGCACTGACAGTATTAGGAAATGCACAATTTTAATTAAGGCATTGAGTGATGAACCAAAACTTATTGCAACATACTGTACATTTTAGCAGAATCAAAACTAGATATATCTTCTAGTATGTCACACACAGAAACACACACTCATAAATAAGTTTACCATTTTTCCAAAATTGTTTGCTGCTTTGCATATAGTACTAACATTTTCTGGACTGGTTCCCATTGGAGAATGCAGATACTCCAGGCTGAAGTTACTTCACTGTGACACTGAAGTGGCTGTTTAGCCTGAACTCATTCAAGCATTATCTGGCCCAGACATGTTGAGCACTTTCAAGAAAAAGTTCCAATCTTTGCAATGAAGAAAGCCCCCAAAAAGCACTTTGATAATTCAAATAAGTAAAATTGCTCATTCAGGTATCCAAGAGTCAACAAGGTTTTACAATAGTTAGCTATATATTTAAAAAAGGTGATGAGAAGAGTAAAAGAAAGCGAAATAAGGATGTCAACTGACTGAATTGAACTGAGACTTGTTGACCCAAGAAAAGGGGCATCATTTGACATTTTCCCTTCATGTGATTAAAAATGTAGGACAACCCAGTGTTAACACAATACCCTAAGCCAAAATCAATCAATAGTCCAGAATGCGGTGGATCCTGAGAGTGTCTTGATACTCCTCCATCAACACCTCCATCTGTATTCATGTCAGAAGCACCTACAAAGCTAACAAAGGTGCTTCTGGATTGAAGGGATTTGCTAATGACCATTCCATTGCCCAGAGGACACCTGATTGTCAAACACAACACAATCTTCAAGGAGGCTCCTTTCACCTCCTAAGCATGATGAACAAAATATAAAAATATATAGTATATAGTACTATATTAAATTCTGCCCAATAAAAGTTTGGATGCTAACTGGATTTGTTGGTCTCCAGGGTTTCCTAAGCAGTCACAGAGATGCTGCACCCAGATGGAGTGACTCAACCTGACAGCTGTGCTAAATGTCAAGGTTACCGTATTTATCGGCATATAACACGCACTTTTTCCCCCTGAAAATAGGGGGCAAATGATGTATGCGTGTTATACGCCGAAGCCATGTTTTTACAGTGGTCCGCAGCAGAGGGCCCGGCATGTCAGGGAGCTGCGCCGGACCCGTCCGGGCACCGGGCGCCCGCCTCCCTGTACGCGCGGCTCCACAGCCCCCTCGAGCGAGCGAACGGGCGGGCGGAATGCCCGGGGCTGTGGCTGCGCCGGAGCCACAGCCCCCTGGAGCGAGCGAACGGGCGGGGGGAAGGGCCAAAGAGGGGGCATCGGGCAGGGAAGCCCCGCGCATCTCCCCCGGCTCCCTCTGACAGCCACCACAGCACACGTTTCTCCTCCCTGTCGGAGGAAGCTGGCGGAGATACGCGCGGCTTCTCTCCCTTTCGCGCGGCTTCTCTGCCTTTCGCGCGGCTTCTCTGCCCTTCCCAGAGCCTTGCGCCCGGCAGGGGCATCCCTGCCCGATGCCCCTGCCGGGCGCAAGGCTCTGGGAAGGGCAGAGAAGCCGCGCGAAAGGCAGAGAAGCCGGCGGAGATACGCGCGGCTTCCCTCCCTTTCGCGCGGCTTCTCTCCCTTCCGCGCGGCTTCTCTGCCCTTCCCAGAGCCTTGCGCCCGGCAGGGGCATCCCTGCCCGATGCCCCTGCCGGGCGCAAGGCTCTGGGAAGGGCAGAGAAGCCGCGCGAAAGGCAGAGAAGCCGGCGGAGATACGCGCGGCTTCCCTCCCTTTCGCGCGGCTTCTCTCCCTTCCGCGCGGCTTCTCTGCCCTTCCCAGAGCCTTGCGCCCGGCAGGGGCATCCCTGCCCGATGCCCCTGCCGGGCGCAAGGCTCTGGGAAGGGCAGAGAAGCCGCGCGAAAGGCAGAGAAGCCGGCGGAGATACGCGCGGCTTCCCTCCCTTTCGCGCGGCTTCTCTGCCTTTCGCGCGGCTTCTCTGCCCTTCCCAGAGCCTTGCGCCCGGCAGGGGCATCGGGCTGGGAAGCCCCGCGCATCTCCCCCGGCTCCCTTTGACAGCCACCACAGCACACGTTTCTCCTCCCTGTCGGAGGAAGCCGGCGGAGATACGCGCGGCTTCTCGCGGCTTCTCTGCCTGACGCCCCTGCCGGGCCACCTGGCCCGCTGTGGGAGGAGGCGTCCGTAACCTCTGGCATGCCAGCCCTTCTGCTGCTTCCCGGGTTGGGGCGGGGGGAGAGGGAAGAGAGGGAGTGACTGACATACACAGAGAGAGACAGAGGGGAAGGGAGGGAAAGACAGAAAGAGAGAAAGAGAGGGAGGGAGAGAGACAGAGAGAGACACAGATAGAGAATGAATCGGAGACAGACAGGGGGAAAGAGGAAGAGACAGGCATACAGAGACAGAGAGAGGGAGGGAGAGAATCAGAGTGAGTGACACACACAGAGAGAGGGAGGGAGAGACAGATAGATAGAGACTGATTAAGTGAGTGAGAGACAGACAGACAAACACAGAGTGAGAGAGATGGGCAGAGGAAGGAGAGAGAGACAGATAGAAAGAGAGAGACGAAGGGAAAGAAAGAGAAAGAGAGATTAAGAAAGAGAAAAAGAGAGAAAGAAAGAGAAATGGAGAGAGGGGGAAGGAGGAAAGAGAGAGAGAGAAAGAAAGAACTTATGACCACAATTGAGCCTAAAAGTTTGGTTGCTAACCAAGGCCGTCGTTAAGTGAGTTTCACCACATTTTCCTTTTACATTATTTACCTTATAAGTGGTATAATATTAATAAAAAAAAGTTCTGAGCTACCCTTATTTTGCTTCAAAGTTCTTTATTTGAAATTTAATTTTTTTTCCTGAAATTTCCCTCTTAAAATGAAGGTGCGTGTTATACGCCGGTGCGTGTTATACGCCGATAAATACGGTAGCTGCTTAAAAAATCAGCTTGGATGTTTTTCAGAAGAAAAATATGCAGCTTGTTCTTGAAAGGCAGTATTCATATCCATTCTGTTCTTTCAACTGTGATTATTATGGAGACTCTTGTTGATATTGTAGGAAAGCCATATTAGTCTGTGGTGGCAAAAAGGACCCAGGAAAAGTCTAATGTAAAGAGTGACTAGATTTGAAGAAATGTTTCAACTATATTCAATCTGACAAGCCAATTTTTTTTAGAAGAAAGATAAAGCCAAAGCTTCTGATGAACCCTTCTCTCCTGCTCAAATTATAACAATGCTCAAATTATAACAACGCTCAAATGTAAAGAGCCAAATACAATATGGGAGCTATTGGATTTTATTCTTCTTTCCCAGAATAAATAGTTTATAACCATTCTTTTTTTTTTTTAATCATATTTATATCCCACCCTTCTCCACGAAGGACCCAGGGCAGCACACAGGAATTTAAAAACATACAAAACGATAAATACAAAATTTAAAAACATATTAAATTACAATCCTATGCATTTAATTCTGTACTTTCAGATTAACCAGAAAAATCTTCAACTGTAGTTGTATTCATGGGGCCAGTTCTTCAATTCTTTAAAAAAAAATATAAGTTTAAAGTTCTGTAAGATTTTTTTTTTTTAGAGTTCAGAAGGGTTTAAATGAAAGAAAGTTTTTGAAGTTAATTAAAAGAATCCTATCCTGTGGGAAATGTCTTTATTTATACCTAAATAACTGATAGGGGAAAAGCAGTTAAGATACTGGGCTTGTCAACCAGAAGGTTGGCAGTTTAAGACCTAGTACAGCATGACAAAGTGTGTTTCTGTTACTTGCCCTACTTCCTGCCAACTTAGCACTTTGAAAGCCTGCAAGTGCAAGTAGATAAATAGGTACCACTTCGATGGGAAGGTAACAGCATTCGCTTCATCTTTGGCATATAGTCATACTGGCTACATGACCATGGAAGCATTTTCAAACAACTCTGGCTCTTCGGTTGTGAATCAGAGTTAAGCACGGCCCTCTAGAATTGGGCATGACTCAAAGGAAAAACCTTTATCTTTACCTTAAACAACTGATAAAATGACTTTGAAGGTTGCCACTAGAGGTGACTAGAAGAAAATAAACATATCAATGACTACTTTAAAGGAATTTTTTGATGAATGGGCTAAAGACATAATTATAAAGTTATCTCTTATTATAGAATTGGAGGAAGAAATTGAGAAAGAGTAAGTTCCACTGAATAAAACTGAAACTGATTTACATGTGGATTTAAAATGATAGAAGATGGAAATAATGAATGTAGAAATGAAACTGGTAATGATTCGATAGTTAAAAAGAATGTACAAATCAAACCAGAAGAGTGGTGTACATAGCTTCTCTACAATGGATTTACAAAAAGGACTTGTTGTAACTGTCAAACATTTTGTGAGAAACAACAGTGAGAATATAAGTAATATTTTTTCTTCACTGGAATTACAAAAGTGGATTGATAAGGATGTCAATAATACTGAGAAAAGAGATAGAGTGAGAAAAAAGAGATGCTTCAGTGTTGAGGGAACTAAAGAGTGCTGGAAGAAAAAAGAATACAAATTTGGTTTATTTGATCAAGCTAAATACAAATGAATTGCTATTTCAGATAACAGCTAATGGATTTTTCAATTAAGGACTGTATGGCAACATTTTAAGGATTTTATTTATGCAGATGGGATGTTATCTCTCCTGAGGTTAATGAATCTTAGTAGGATTGGATGATAATGATTTAAAAATTTTGTTTATTTCAAAATGAGATGGGGGGATTTCTTTAAATGGAAAATGAGATGTAAATGTAAAAGGAAGGATACAGAGAGGGCTTATCAACGTAATTGTACATTGCATTTGTACAGTTACATGTTGTTATTTCTACGAACCTTAATGAACTGTTGTTGATGATGAAGCCTTAAGATTTGATTATAAAAAATGCAGTGGAATGAATTGGGATTGTTAAGAGATGGTGATAAACTGTTAATGTTGATTATACTTGCTGGGAAGGAAGGGCAATCTTCTTTTCTCTTTTCTCACCATTACAGTGAGCCGTAAAGGGGCACTTCCAGTGATCCATAATAGGGAATTGATGTCCCTCTAAAACGGAACACATTGTGGCTCAAACAGTGACCAATCACAGGAATTGAGTAGCTGAAATTTCTGGACTTAAAGAGAAATCATCAGATTACCCACATATGATCCATACAGCTGCTTTTTTGCAAGTGGGCAACAGGAATTGTGCTTTTGAAGTCACCTTGCAATCAATTGAGAATCATGGAATTCTATCGAGCTTATAGCCACTAATATAGATTCCAAATTCAACTGGCTCATCTCTTAAACACTTTGGACATTATTATTTTTTAATTCTTTGGCTTTCTTTAAAGATTAAGAACCTTTAGACTTGCAAGTTTTATTGAAATCACTGGGTGAACATCCTTCAATTCTTTTATAAACAAAACGAAACAGCTTAAGTTTAAATATCTGTATTTGGGAAAATATATAGAAAGACCATTATTAATTGTTATTTTGGAAAGTTCCACATGGATTAGGGACTTGATTTAAAATTCTGATGTTGATTGAAAAGATCCTCTCTAGTGAGAAAAATCTGGTTGTACTGATAAAAAGTCTTTGAAAATAGACATTAGAGGGCACCAGATGGCTACTTTAAATGAAACATTTGACACATGGCACAGGAGATTTTTGAATTATTTAACTCTTTTTCAGCATTGTCTGGTATAACTGCAGTGGATCAAGCCCCATTGAATAAAACTGAAACTGATTTACAGGTGGAATTAAAAATCACAGTTTGCAAGGAGGAGACCAAAAAATGTATTTACAGATGAAAGATGACTCAAAAATTCGAAAAGGACTACAAATAATAAAACCAGATAAGTGATTTGGACTATTTCCTTATACTGAACTTACAAGAGGGGTTTGGTGAAGTAGCTATTGATGTAAGTATAAAGATAAAGAACTTGCTTGATAAAGAACTTGAAGATGGGAGGAAAATATGAGAAGACAGACATTAGGATTTTAAAGACTTTTTGCAGAAAAAAGAATATAAAGTTAATTTATCTGACCAAGGTTAAAATAATGGGCTTTTATTTGGGGGGATATTTATAATAATAATAATAATAATAATTTAATATTTATAAACCGCCCCCTCTCCCCATAGGGACTCGGGGCGGTGCACAGGTAGAATAAAAACAATAAAAATATACAGACATTTCTTTTATATTGAAAAAGTTTTATTGGTTTTACAGTTTTTCAATAGGGTGGGGTAAGGGATACAAAGAAATTTTTAGAGCATTCACGTCAAAGTCGTCGGCCCTTCCGGGACATCAAAATAGATCATTAACAAAAAACATTTTTCATACACTACAAAGTGAAAGCAAGTACATATTTCTAAGTTCTCAGTTCTGTGCTGTCAGTCATTTACAAAAATCCAGATATACATGTTATACGATATTACTCAAAAAATCAAGGCAAAGTTATTTTTTAGATCTAAGTCTCTTGGCAATTGTATCTTCTATCTCTCCTTCCAGGCCCCCAGCGGGCGGGGCCGTGCCCCCCCCCCGCACCCCCTGAATCTTCCCCCAGGACCGAGGAATGTTTTTTAAGAAAGGCTTCCGCCTCAGCAACTGTTTTAATCCTCACTCTTCCTCCTTCCCAGAACACCAGCATCCCTTCGGGTGTCACCCACCTGAACCAGATCCCGTGATCAAACAATTTTTTGGACAAGAAGGAAAATTTCCTTCTTGCTTCTCTAATCTTTCTTGGGATCTGCTTCAGGATGGCAACCTCCTTTTGTTGGTAAATTAACGGACCTCCTCTTTGCACTTTCAAGATTTCCTCTCTGGTTGACCTTCTAACAAATTTAACATGTATCTCTCTGGGTACTTCATTTATCCTGGCATATGCAGAGTTTATTCTGTAGGCTAGGTCAATGTCCCCCCTGATCTCATCCTTAGGTTTATGTAAATAGTCTGCTATAATTGTGCTCATGAGTTCAGGGAGGCATTCACCAAGTTCCTCAGAAACATTCTGAAATCTCAAAAAATATGTCATCCTTTCCATATCAATCCTAGACACATGCCCATTTATTTCCACAACCTCATTAGTAACATTTTTAATCTCTCCCTTAGCCCCCACCAGCCCCCCTTCCAACTCTTCATTCTTCTGTGTATTCTCCAGCACTTGTTTCCGTGTGTCCAATAACTCCTTTTTAAAGTTGATATTTTCTTCTCTCTGGGCCTTGATTTCTTGTATCAAAGTTTGTATAACAGATTCAAGAGAAGCCATCCTTAATTCTAAGCTTGCCAGTGCTGATTCTTGTGCCATGATTAGCTGTTAAAGTCAATGCCACTAAAATGGCGTTTTTTGGGTGGGGCTGTTGAGGCAAATCAGGAGCCAAAAGTTCAAATCAGGATTGTAAAGTTCAGGAACCAAGAGAGAAACAATTTTCCAGATCAATAATTATAATAACGAAGGCACTCCAGAAAAGAGATCACAAATCCAAAAAAAAAAATTCTTCTTTAATAACAAGAGAAAGTCCAAATCACAAAGAGACGCTGGGAATTTTCCATAAGTAAAATAGTCATTCAGGGACAAAGAGAAGCCATCTTCCACCGCCCAAGCTCAAAGCCAGAAGGAGAGAGTGGTAAAAAAAATTGTTTCAAGCCAGCCAGACCTAGAAACTTTGTTGCAAGGCAAACCGCAGATCACTTTCCCTTGTTGCAAACAATCCGGATTGAAGATATCCGCTTCCTCACAGCGAGGAGCCATTTTCAAGTGCCGCTTTAAATCCGAGGGGGGGGTTAACAAGCAAACACCCCCCTCCAAGTTCTTTCAGCCAGGCTGACAGCAAAGAAAAAAAAAGTTTTAAATCACTCACTGTCCTCCTCGCAGCCGAAGCCCCGGGAAGCCTTCTGACTCAGCCGATCAGCTCTCTCCATGTTAGTGAACGATGCCGTCTTCCTTTGGCGAAGGGAAAACCCCCCGCAGCATGTCCTCCTCCACCTGAGCCGAAGACAAGGATCGCTTCCCCACTGCCGTGGGGGGAGCAACCCAGGCAAGCCGGCCCTACGGGAGACCCCCAAAAACGGGGCGTCTCGCCCCCGTGGGGGGGCAGGAAAAGAAACAAAGCGGCGGACGAACCCTAGGCTCGCCCGTCGCCGCTGGAGCCGGAACCGGAAGTGTCAAAAATATACAGACATTTCTTAAAAACAAATTAAACCTAACCTGCGCTAAAATTCCCCATTAAAACTAAACTATACTAAAAACTACCCAATAAAGCCCCAGAGACAGAGAGACTATCCCAGGCCGGCCAGACAGAAAAGATGAGACGGAAGGAGCGGAGGTCCGTGGTCGTCCTAATATCGGGGGGAAGGTCGTTCCAGAGGGCCGGGCCCGCCACAGAGAGAGCCCTTCCCCTGGGCGTCGCCCGCTGACAAAGTCTAGTGGACGGCACCCGGAGAAGTCCCTCTCTGTGGGAGCGAATCGGCCGTGAGGATGTATGAGGCAGGATCCGATCCCGCAGGTAGCTAGGTCCCGAGCCATGGAGCGCTTTAAAGATGATAATTAACACCTTGAAGTGCACCCGGAAGACGACAGGTAGCCAGTGCAGCTCGCGCAAGAGCGGTGTTACATGGGTAGACCTGGCGGTTCCCATAATTGCTCACGCGGCTGCGTTCTGGACTAGCTGAAGTCTCCGGGTGCACCTCAAGGGAAGCCCCATGTAGAGAGAGTTACAATAGTCCAGTCGGGATGTCATGAGCGCGTGAGTGACTGTGCGAACGGCGTCCCGATCCAATAGGGGACGCAATTGGCGAACCAGGTGAACCTGGTAGAACGCCCTCCTGGCCACGGCTGTCACCTGATCTTCCATGGACAGCCGGGCATCCAGGAGGACACCCAAATTGCGCGCCCCATCCACAGGGGCAAGATGTTCGCCCCCTATGGCCAGCGATGGAGTGAGCTGGTTGAATCGGGCAGCCGGAAACCACAGCCACTCGGTCTTGGTCGGGTTGAGCCTGAGTCCGTTACTTCCCATCCAGATCCGCACGGCTTCCAGGCACTGGCACATCACCGCTACGGCATCGTTGGGGTGGCTTGGGGTAGATATATTCAACTGAGTGTCATCAGCGTATAGATGGTACTCTACCCCAAAACCACGGATGATCTCACCCAGCGGCTTCATGTATGTGTTAAACAGGAGGGGCGAGAGGACCGACCCCTGAGGCACCCCACATGTGAGGGGTCTCGAGGTCGACCTCTGCCCCCCTGCCAACACAAATTGCGATCGGCCAGAGAGGTCGGAGGAGAACCACCGTAAAACGGTGCCTCCCACCCCCAACCCCCCCAGCCGATGCAATAGGATACCATGGTCGATGGTATCGAAAGCCGCCGAGAGGTCTAATAGGACCAGGATGGAGGAACAAACCCCATCTCTGGCCCTCCAGAGATCATCAACCAATGCAACCAATGCCGTCTCGGTGCTATGCCCGGGCCGAAAGCCGGACTGGCGCGGATCTAGATAGTCAACTTCCTCCAGGTGACGGGGAAACTGTTGTGCCACCACACTCTCGACAACCTTCGCCAGAAAGGGAAGGTTGGAGACTGGACGGTAGTTGTTTAAAAGAGCTGGATCCAAAGAGGGCTTCTTAAGGAGGGGCCTCACCATCGCTTCTTTTAGGGAAGCAGGCAAGGAACCCTCACTTAAGGATGCGTTGACAACCTCTTGGAGCCAGCCTCGTGTCACCTCCCAGGAGGTGCCTTCTTGATTAGGACTGGATGAAAATGAATATTTCTGCTAATGTATAATTGTTTTTTTGAGCAGGACTAAATTTGGATTATTTGAATCTCCAGGAAACTGGAGATGGTATTTAAAGGGAAAGGATGGATTCAAATAGGATGTAATGGAAATAATTTGTAATACTTATGTTCTCGTTTCTGATAACCCCTACTGAACTTTTGCTATTTAATAGGAAGAGATGAGGTTTTAGGGATGGGTTTATAGAAACTATAGAGATATGGAATGAAAGGTATTTGGTTTATTTTAAGATATAGTGGTGAGGTCTTAATATTTGTCAAACATGTGAGGATGTAGGGGAAGGTTTCTTTATTTTTCTATTTTTATCTCTCTTTTTTACTTTTCTGCGGCTTTTTTAATGTAGCTTTTTATTTTAAAGTTGTATACATTTTTCTTCCATAATATAATCCCTAATCAAACTATTTTTAAAAACCAAAATGATATCTTACATTTGTTTGGCTTAGAAGAGGTAATTGCTGTTTACAATTTGCTAGATTATGGTTACACCAAATAGAAGTTCAAATGATGTCAGCATAGATTTATGTTATTCAAACCATTTCCCAATAAATAACCTTTCTTCCACATATGCCTATCTTAATTTGTATAGACTTCCCCCATAAAGTAATGACTGCATTTACATGCAGCACTAAACCATATTGCAGTTTCTCTGGTTTCGACTTAGCATAAGCCAATCAATTCTGAATTATTCAACAAACTATAGCTTGAAAATCTAGTGATTTACACTTCATATCAACAAATCAACAGGAAAGAGCAGTTCAAGCCAATGACCGCAGCAAATCATACTAAACTTCACTTCATAGGTTCCTGTGTTCATCATCTATGACCCAATTCAACTTATAACTTTAGTTTATTTGATCAACCGACTGAACAGATTGACTTCTACTCACACATTCCCTGTCACTGTAGGATAACCAAGCTGAGCCCAAGGGAGGGATCAAGTATGTCATCAGCTTGGAGTCCTTCATTCCCACAAGAAATCTAAGTCCAGTCTTCCTTGAATTCTGTTGACTCTTATCTACTGCCAAATTGCCCTGGTCATTAGTAGTTCATATTCTTTTTTAGACTAGCATGGAATAAACTTGTAGTCATTTTGGACCTAACCCTGGTTCCCAATTTCTTGCACCTAACAAACAGATTCATATAGCAACCCTGATAACTGGGAGTTTTTTTTTATCCTGCATTCCATAGCTCTGTAATTTGCTGAAGTAAAACATGACACGTTTTTCATCCACTGTAGTCATCAGAAACAAATGGATGACCATTTTAACATAAAGTTCATTTTATTATGAGTACCTTATGAGCTGATTAAAATATGGCATATTTTGCTATTTGTCTTTAACAATACTAATTTTGAGGTGAAAGGCAAGCTAAACACCTAGGTGTCAAATAATGCAGAGATACCTTAAGGCTTTTCTTTCACTGAAGTTCTGAAAGTTTTATTCTATGCTTTCTCAAAATAATAAAAACTGAACTTGCTCCTTTTGCTTCGTGTTCTTACCTAAATCAGCTTTCCAGTTTGCTTGTTAAAATGAGGATTCTCAAGGTCAGTCAGAATTTATAAGGCAGCCGTTTCATCTCTCTTGATTCTCTGGCTAGTTTTCTCCATAAAAACTGCTGAACGCTAGAGATTCTGCTGGGCTCGAAAGACCTGCCAACACTAAGGCCAATTAAGAGTTTTTAGGATGCTGCACATTAGGGTTATTATAGGCGACAGTTATGCAGCCAGAATTAATATTGGCTAAATCTTTAAAGTGGTTTTTCTAACTCTAGTTTCTTTTTCTAGCTGAAGAGACAGTATCATGACAGAACTTTTTTCCCAAGGAATTTGCAGCCAGTCAAATGAAGCAGCAAAATCTCCCCTACGAGTCATAAAGTTTACAGCAGCCAAATCACAAAAGGCTCTTCAGTGTGTATGCACAATTATCATTTGATGCCCCACTTGTACTTTTAAAAATATATTAGTCATTCCATAACTGCCTAGGACATCCCAATAGTCACCTTGCATTAATCTTTGGCCATTCAAGAATTTAATACTGACCCAATATCTTCTCTCTATGGCAGAATAAAATATTCCAATTCAAAACATTACAAGTTCTCTACAACAGATATAGGATCAAAAAGGAGCAGATATTTATTTTTATATTTATTTATTTGTTTGTATCCCAGATTTAGGTTTGTTTCTTTTTACAAATAATTCAAGGCAACGAATATATCCAATACACGTCCTCCTCCTCTTTTCCCCACAATAAGAACCTTGCGAGGTGTGTTGGGCTGAGAGAGACTGACTGGCCCAAAGTCATGTGGTCGGTTTTCATATACTGGGCCTACCCACTAAATACTAACTTCTCACAATGATTCTTCAATTTTTATTTCTATTATTCCATCATTTCATTCTCTTTCAAGGGAAGGGAAATTATACAGCCTTCTTCTAAATGCTTGTTCCATTAAATAATAACTTTCACCACTGGTTAAGAATATTGTGAAACATCTGCCATGCATTTTAAAGAGCTGTTGTCACTTAAAAGAGATAAAACTATAGTAGACTGAACAGTCATCTAGTTCAAGAACTGCAGGTGGTTACTGTAATTTTATTGCTTTATGAGCTTTCCACAAATAGTGATTCTCCCCTGAATCTGGCTACAGCTTCACATGGATCTTCCCTGGTGTGTGTAGAATGTCTCTGCATCTGTAACAGGTCTTCGGGAACATAAAAATGAAACATTACTTTGCAAGCGACTTCCATCTTAATAAAGTAACAGACTGCCTCTGTGTATTTGTTTTCTCTGCGCCTTGTTGTCATTTGAATGGCATTTATTCCCTCTGTTCTTTTCATTCACATATTTTTCCAGGTGCTCCTAGCTTACAGTTTCTCCTTCTTCAAATCCCATCTTTTCCAAAAAGTCTGTTCAGTAACAGTTCACATAAGTTTCCTTTATGAACTATTGCTCATTAGCCTTTCTTCCAATCAACCCACCACTCCTTTTATCCTTGCCCTCCCTTAGCTGGACGATTAGCCTATTTTTATCTTCAAGACCGCAGGAAGGATATAATGCCTCAATTTCCTCAATATTTACAATAACCATAGTCTTTGGCAAAATTGGAACTCTTACATGAGGGGGCAGATCATGTTGTTAATTTATGAAAGAACTTGAGATTTATAGATTTGAGTACCAGAAACAAAACAATAAAGAAGAGTTGGGCTGCTTTGAGTGCCACCGAATGACAGATTTTAAAAAGCAGGTATTTAAGAACCAAATGCTTGATAGTAGAACTACAAAGCATGTATCTATTCAAGAAGCAGAGACTGTTGCCAGAAAGGTCCCAAGGCTCCCTGAGCCTTCCATCATACTTCACTGAACACACTGATAAAATTATGAGTTCCAAGTTGCAAATCTAATTTTCTCCATTAATTCCTTCATAGTGTAGGAGGTTCAGTGCATCCCTTTTTATACAAATAACAGGAGACTCAAAACCAACCATTTCTTTTCCTTTTGCCTCCCAAGAGCTACTGTCTTTTCAACCTGATTTTAGGGTGATTTTACTTTTTTAAAATTTATTTGAAAAAAAAACCCTACATTTTAAATTTATTTGTCTAGGGCTCAGAGCAAAAATAAAACATCCCAGTCTGTTTTAGCTTACTTATATTTATATACTGTGTAACATTATATTTAATGAGACAGCCTTTAGTAAAAAAAAAAAAAAAATAAGGTAATGGTAAGCCTAACCATAAAGTACTATACTAATAGTACCATCACCATCATCATCTTAGCCGTTGTTTAACCACTGGATGAAGGCCTCTTCCACATGTTTCCAACCAATACAGTCCTGAGCTTTCTTTTGCCAATTGGAGCCCCAATACTTGCTGATGTCATTGATCCAACTTGTTTTAGGTCTCTTTCGTGAACACTTTTTATGAAGTGGGATCCATTCTATGACTGCCTTGGTCCACCTGCAATCAGTTCTTCTTGTTATGTAATCAGCCCTTTTCTTTTCAATCATTATATACATATAATCATTTTTTAGCAACCACTCAAAGTTATGACGCTGAAAAATGACTCTTGTAACTTGGCCCTTGAAGTTGTTGCCATTGCAGTATCTCCATAGTCATGTGGTTGCAATTTGGGCACTGGGCAACTGGCATGTTTACAATGGCTGCAGTATCCTATAAACACACAATCATCATTTGTGACCTTGACAGTCAGCTTCTGACAAACAAAATCAGTTGGGAAGTTGGCAGAAGTTGCGGTTCTGTGACATTAATCTTAACAACCTACAGTTATTCACTTAACTGCAGATATCATAAGTTGGTGTGGCCATGTGTCATTGAGCTTAACTGCGACACCTAGCAACACTGTTTCCAGTCCCTACTGTGGTCAGTGAGGACTGCCTACACATGAAACTATTGCTAAGTCTTCTTGACCTACTATTTCTATACAGATGTGGCACTGAGAAAAATGGACTAAGTTAAGAGCCTATTTTGCTGTAGTTTGTACCTGTACCGTGTATTACCTGCCAACAGTGGCTGGCCAAACCCATGTTCCTCATACTGTATCAATATTTCCATCCACTAGGCATTGCTACCACCTTTATTTATTTATTTTATTTTTTTATTTTATTAAATTTATACCCCGCCCTTCTCCAAACGGACCCAGGGCGGCGCACAGGGATGTTAAAACACATATAAAACATATAAAATTTTTAAAAACTTATTCTAATAAACCCTGCGCTAAAAACCGAATTTAAAAAACCCAAATTTAAAACTATCTAAGAGTCAGTAATGGGGGTTATGCTAGGCCGGCTAGATGGAATAGGTGTGTCTTCAGACACTTGCGGAAGAGGCGGAGGTCAGAGATGGTGCGGAGTTCAGGGGGTAGGTCGTTCCAAAGGGCAGGGCCCGCCACAGAGAAGGCTCTTCCCCTGGGTGTCGCCAGTCGGCATTGTCCAGCCGACGGCACCCTGAGGAGGCCCTCTCTGTGGGAGCGTATCGGTCTGAGGGATGTATGGGGCAGGAGGCGGTCTCGCATATAACTAGGCCCCGAGCCATGGAGCGCTTTAAAGATGGTCGTTAAAACCTTGAAGCGCACCCGAAAGACCACAGGGAGCCAGTGCAGCTCGCGCAGGATAGGTGTTATGTGGGAGTGTCTAGGCGCTCCCGTAATCACCCGCGCGGCTGCGTTCTGGACTAGCTGCAGCTTTCGGGTGCACCTCAAGGGAAGCCCCATGTAGAGAGCATTACAGTAGTCAAGTCGAGAGGTGACGAGTGCTTGAGTGACTGTGCGTAAGGCACCCCGGTCCAGTAAGGGGCGCAATTGGCGCATCAGGCGTACCTGATGGAATGCCCCCCTGGCCACGGCTGCCACATGATCTTCCATAGACAGCCGGGAATCCAGGAGGACACCCAAATTGCGCGCCCTCTCCACGGGGGCCGGTGTTTCGCCCCCAATGGCCAGAGTTGGAATAATCTGGCTGAACCGGGGCGCCGGAAGCCACAGCCACTCAGTCTTGGACGGGTTGAGCCTGAGTTTGTTACCACCCATCCAGATCCGTACGGCCTCCAAACATCGGGACATAACCTCGACGGCATCGTTGGGGTGGTCTGGGGTGGATATGTACAACTGAGTATCATCAGCGTACAGATGATATCCCACCCCAAAACCACGGATGATCTCACCCAGCGGCTTCATATATGTGTTGAACAGTAAGGGCGAGAGGACCGACCCCTGAGGAACCCCACATATGAGGGACCTCGAGGCCGACCTCTGCCCCCCTGCCAACACATATTGCGACCGACCAGAGAGGTAGGATGAGAACCACCGCAGAACGGTGCCTCCCAACCCCAACCTCCCCAGTCGGTGCAATAGGATACCATGGTCGATGGTATCAAAAGCCGCTGAGAGGTCTAATAGGACTAGGATAGAGGAATATCCTCTATCCCGCGCCCTCCAGAGATCATCAACCAACGCGACCAATGCCGTCTCGGTGCTGTGCCCGGGTCGGAAGCCGGACTGGCGCGGGTCTAGATAATCAACTTCCTCCAAGTGTCGCGGAAACTGTTGGGCCACCACACTCTCAACAACCTTCACTAAAAAGTGGAGGTTGGAGACAGGACGATAGTTCTCTAATAATGCTGGATCCAGGGACGGCTTCTTGAGGAGGGGCCTCACCACCGCCTCTTTCAAGACGGCAGGCAAGGACCCCTCACTCAAAGATGCGTTGACAATGCCCTGGAGCCAGCCTCGTGTCGTCTCCCAGGATGCCAGTACAAGCCAGGAGGGACACGAGTCCAATAAACATGTGGTAGCCCTAAGTCTCTTTGACAACTTGTCCATATCCTCGGTGGTAACAAAATCAAACTCCTCCCAGGATGGTGTCACAAGAACAGCCTCGGCCTGCTCGACTGGACCACTGTCGATGGAGGGTAGCTCGTTCCGAATCCGAGTGATTTTCTCCTGCAGATAAATCCCAAATTCCTCTGCTCGACCCTGTAAAGGGGCTTCCCGCGGCCTCTGTTGAAGGAGGGAGCGGGTCACCCCAAACAGGGCGGCAGGGCGGTTATCTGCGGATGCAATAAGAGTGGCGCAATACTCACGTTTGGCCACTTTTATCGCCACTAAGTAAGTCCTAATATGGTCTCTCACTAGTGTTCGGTCGGCTTCGGAGTGAGAAGATCTCCATCTGCTCTCTAGGCGTCTCTTGTGGCGCTTCATCTCCCTAAGCCCCTCGGTAAACCAAGGAGCCCAGGTGGTTCGTCGCCGCAAGAGAGGCCACAAGGGCGCAACTCGGTCCAAGGCCCCCGTGGCCGCACTTAACCATGCAGCCACTAGGTCCTCAGTCGAGTCGCGGGGCAAGTCCACAGGAATTGGCCCAAGCTCCCTCTGGAACCTTATCGGGTCCATCAGGAGCCTGGGGCGGAACCATATAGGAATGTCCGGTTCCGCCTCCCCGCAGTGAGGTGCAGCGATCGGAAAGTCGAGCCGAAGGAGAGCATGATCTGTCCATGACAGGGGTGTGATGACTAAATCCCCTATTCCCAGATCACTACTCCACTGTCCCGAGACGAAGATGAGATCCAGGGTGTGTCCGCCCTCGTGAGTAGGGCCTAAAACTACCTGGGTCAGGTCCATGGCTGTCATGGAAGCCATGAACTCCCGAGCTGCACCAGAGGTTTCGCCTGCCGACGGCAGGTTAAAGTCCCCCATGACTAAAAGTCTGGGGGTCTCAACCGCTGCCTCGGCTATCACCTCTAGGAGCTCGGGCAGGGCTGTTGTTGCATAGCGAGGAGCCAGGTATACAACTAACACGCCCAACTGCCTCCCAAGGCCCCACTTCACAAGGAGGGACTCGCACCCGGTCGTCTGAGGGATCGTGGTCTCCTTTGGCTCAAGACCTTCGCTAACCATAATCGCCACCCCCCCACCCCTCCCTAGGGCCCTAGGCTGATGGAAGGCTCGGTATCCTGGTGGGCACATTTCTACGAGGGGATGTCCTCCCTCGTGGCCCAACCAGGTTTCCGTAATGCCTACCAGGTCCGGGTCCCCCTCTGACACAAGGTCATGGATGAGGGGGGCTTTTTGTACCACGGACCTGGCGTTGCATAGCATCAGCCTAGGGCCCCGGGTCTGTGGTTCTTGCCCACCTAGTCTGCGATGGGGACAGGGGGAGTTGGAGCGCGTGACCACCCGTAACCAGCGGCCCCGGTCCTCCAACTGGTGATGTCCATCCCCCTTCCCACCGCCCCTGCCCCTCCCCAAGACCGTATTGATGGAAAATACCCCAGTGGAAACGACCCCCCCTCCCCCCTCCTCCGTTACTCTACTTCCGCTTCCTGCCGGCCCTTTTTGGCATACCCCCACCTGACTCTCCCTCCCCCCCTCCCTGGAACCCCCTAAAAGTCGAATAAAATGTTTAAATAAAAACCCCCTTAGTCTGCGCTTCGCCCACCTCTCAGGAGCAATCAGTCCATCCTCGAGGTGGGCCCGTGTTAGATAAGGGGGCCAGGCCTGCGAGAGGGGAGACTCCCGCAGGCAAAGGAGATCACACCTAGAATACATTTGGAACCCCCGATAGTCGTCTAGGTCCGGGGGGATAATAGCAAGTCCGCTAAGAGTCCAGAGGAGCAGCAATAAAGTGACAGATGAATAAAGTGCAATAGATGACCTTAAGGGGGGGCAGGAGGGAAAAAGTCAGTTGGTCTTAGTCTATCAGTCTAGGGGTCCTGCATATGGGCAGATCGAAGGTTAGTCCCTGTACAAACCCCAGCCGACTGTTCTTCTCGGCCACACAGGCCCAAGTCCGCACCTAGTGCCACACGACTAGTTGGTCTGTCGTGTGGCCTGATGAAAGATGCTGCCATGTGCCGGCCCGGCTCACTTCCTCCTGTCCAAGGCACTCACTTTGGATCTTCCTGAGCCCTTCTGCGCTGTTGTTCCACCGTTTCCGACCTGGCTGCTTGGCTTCTCTCAGTCCATTCTCCTTCTTCTACACATTCTCAATCTCCTTCTTCTTCTTTCTTTTCTCCTCCATCTCCAACTCCTTCCATCTCCATCGTCAATCCATCTCCCTTCCATCACCATTTCCTCTCCAATCCATCTCTCCATCTCTCCTCCATCTCCAATCCATCTCCAGTCCATCTCCTCCTCATTCTCTCCTTCCCCTCTTTCTCTCCTCCTCTCTCCTCTCTTCATATCACTCTCTTCCAATCTCTCCTCTCGCAAGCTTCTTCCATTTCTCCATACCAGCTCCACCTCCCGTCCGTCGCCTCCAGCCATCCAACCTTCCATCCACAGCTTCCGCAGCTCCCGCAGCACTCTCCCCTCCTCTCCTGGGCCGGTCGGTAAGATCACCCTCGGGTCGGATTGAATAAAATCCTACCGGCACGGCTCGGTCCGGCCCTTCAGATGTTCCGGCCGGACCCTCTAGTTCTTCCGCGTCCCAGCTTCGCCCCCCAACGCCAGGATACGCCGGGACGCTCTAGGCCGGGGCGTTCTAGGCCGCAGGGCCGATTCTGGCCGCGTCCCTCGCTCCCAGCGTCTCCACTCTCTCCCGTCACAGCCCAGGCTCGCCCTCTGAATCCGGGCGGCTCGGCGTGACGGCCAGTGGGTCAGCTTGCATGGCCAGCCCTCCACGATGGGCAATGAGGGCTGGGAACGTCCCTCCGGAGGCAAAACGACCCCCGGGTCTCCTCCTGATCAAGGCGCGATCGCCATTTTTCGCGCGTGCGCAGACATACCTTTAGTCCATTTCATGCCTAACTCAAAAAAAACCCACCCCAATCTGAAAGTAAGAATCTGAAAGTATCTGGATTCTTGTCCTCTGCAATGGAATAGTGCTCCTAGTTGACCTATAGCCAGTGTGTTCATCCAGAGAGAGAGAGAAATAGATAGCTTCTAATAATTCCAGTCAGTTTCCATCAGTTACTGTTTTCTTATCATTGGTCAGTGTGCTCACTACCAATGCATCATGGGAAGAGAGAAAGTGAAATGACAGACAAAATATCTGCCAAAACATGGACCTCTCTCCTCAATCTGCCTCATATCTAATTTGCCTCAGCACTAAATAAAAAATAACTCTAGGGCTGTGACATCATAATAGATTATTCTTCTGTTGCGAGTTTGATGTGCAGCCCTACAACCATTCTGTCTATTGCAAGAATAGAAAACAAAGCTTCTTCAATATAAAGATTCCATTAAACACCACCAACTGTCCTTCATCATACACAGGAAGAGAAGAAGTGGGTACCTAGCACTATTATAGGTTCTTTCCCAAGGCTGAGGAAAAATCTTCCCTCCTACTTTACCTCAAACTTTGAGACACTTGAAAGGAAAGCCTTTCATACCTTTCATGCAGTGGCCAGCATGAGCTCTTCCATGTTTTCTCCCCTGGAACATTAAGGCAGCCTACCATGCCACACCCGGATTCCAATTATGAAAGGAAAATGCTGAGTGTGGGTGCGTGAAGGAAGATTTGTTTTGGGTAGAAAAACAGGAACAATATGCAGCTGAGAGAGTACAGTAGCTATCAGCTCAACAGGCTGGTAAAGGAGGACATCCCACTTACCCTGTTTCCCTTAAAAAATAAGCCCTTCCCGGATAATAAGCCCAATTAGGCTTTTGAGCGCATGCGCTAAAATAATCCCTCCCCAAAAATAAGCCCTCCCCAAAAATATTGCAACACAACTGCAGCCATGACGTGATCATGCTCACTGCCTCCTGCACCTGATAAATAATAAGACCTCCCCGAAAATAAGGCCAAGTGCTTATTTTGGGGGTTAAAAGAAAATAAGACCCTGTGTTGTTTTGGGGGGAACATGGTAGGATGTCGTAGGCATTCCTTCAAGAGTTCAGACCTCTCAGCCAAGAGTGGAGATTCACTCTCAGCAAGCAGCCCTTTGAAAGTAAAAGGCCATAAAAAGGGCAAGGAGTCAGAGAGAGAGAGAGAGAGAGAGAGAGAAAGATTTGCGCTCCGGGTGCTTGGATTTTAGGTCCTTCTTTCTCTGTCTCTGTGAAGAGTGCCACTGGAGTGAGGAGAGAGGGATTTGGGGCTTTTTGAATGTTTGGAAATCCAGGTAGATGAGGAACCTGGGGTCCGTCTCTTCCCCACCTCTGAACAGAACACCACAGAGGCAGGAAGAGAGGAATTTGGGGCTCCATACATAATTGAATTTTGACTACCAAGATCCAAGCATGCATGGAGTTTGGAATTCTTCTTTTCCCCTCTGTGGAAAAGCGGGGAGAGAAGGATTTTAAGTTTTGTGCCTGCTTGGATTTGAGCTGTCAAGAACCAAGCAGGAATGTCTTTCAGCCAGGTCCCCGAAACAAGAGACAAGTCAGTTCCCAGAGTCCTCTTGGCAGCTAGGCAGCAGTTTGCAACTTCCTGCTGGTTTCTCCAATGACTTTATGGGGAAATCAGCAAAGAAGACTACAAATGGCAATTATGTGACCGCAAAGCATTGGCAACTCATCTTAAATGTGAATTGGTTGCCCAGAACCCAGATCACGTTCATATGACCATGGGTGTGTGCAACGTTTCTGCAATGGTTGGAAGTGTTTATAACACTACAAAGAACCCTTTCCAAGGCCTTCATAATTCCAAACGTTCATTAAGGGACTGGTTGTTAAAAAACAGCAACTGTAAATGTTTAAGTACAGAATATAAAAGCAGAGGCTTAGTAATAAGCGATAAGATAAAAAGTAAGCATTTTTTCATTTTTTTTTAATAAAAGCCTCCCTGGAAACCCAGGGAAGATAAAAACAGTCTGTGTTTTGCTTGCCTTTAACATTCGCCCTGCCTCTCCCGCCCCCCCCCCCCCCAAAAAACCCTCAAAGAAATATCCGTTTTAGATCCTGGAGGTAATTACTGAGGTTAAACCACTAGCTATGATTGGAGAACGTCATATTTATATTTAATAAATATATTCTTTGGAATATGTTATTGGACTGTCCATATGCAGCTATTTTTTGTTGAAATCAGCAGCAGTCTGAGAGATACAAAAAACAGAAAAAGACTTATTTATTGGAATTCAAAATGATTAAGGTTATGAAATGTATTTAATATTCTTTGGCATGGCACAAATTAAAGCATGGAAAGTGGAGATTGAAGAATATAAAAGTATCAATAGCAGAGCTATAAATAAGTTTGTGTCATCTGGGCCAGGTCCCTGGGTTTTTGAGTAGCCAGCAATATACTAATTATACTAAACCCATACTAATTTCCCTCAAGAACTACTGTAATACTCTTAAATGAATCTTCTAAATTTAGTACCCCGTAATCCTCAAAAACACTATGGCATTAATACTAGAAATCAGCAAATATAACTATACATCAGCATCATTACCCAATTGTTACACAAATATATTTTCTTTCCAACTTACTAGACAGAGTAGATATTGGGAATATTAAGGAAATAAATGTATACCCAAGGAAACCAAAATGAAAAAGGAGAACTTCAATTTCTAACGCTCCAATGATGTCTTCACTGCTAACATGGTCTTCCATCCAAACGCTACTATACATAATCATTAAAAGTTCTCATCAAATTATGTCAGCAAATCCAGTCAGCAAAAATGGAGTTAACCCTGCCCAGCTAGGACAATAGCCTTTTACTGGGGAATCTGTGTACTAAAATATAGAACTGTGTAAAAATTTTATCTAAGTTGTGGTATGTTCAGGCAATCTCTGGCATGGAACTTGCCAAGACAAGCTGACTCCAGTTTGGCAAAGGGAGACAACGAGATAAAAATAGTGCTCAGGTTGTTACCATTCAAAGTTATGATGGCATGGAATATGGGGAACTTATGACCGGTCCTTGCAGTTGCGATTTGGTGCCTGAGCCACAATTACGATGTTGCAGTAAGCTACAGACGTCTGACAGCAATTTCTAATGATCCCTACAAGGAAAATCAAAGGGGAGCTGGCAAAAGGCTTTAAGTTGCTTTTGCTCACACCACTTTTTCAACCATTCATTTTTTTAAGGCCTTGAAAAAGATGCTCATATGCCATGATGTGTCTTTACCTATGAAGATCAGAATTGTGAAGGCAATGGTTTTTATTATGTACATCTTATGACAGCTGTACTTTGAGAAGCAAGCTGGAAAGTGCATTGATACTTTTGAACCCTGATGCTAGAGAAATCTCCTGAGTATGCCATTGATAGTCAAGAAAACAAATGGGTCATCAAACAAATCAATCCAAAATTCTCACTTAAGCCACAAATGACCAGGCTAAAATTATGTTATGAGCATATTATGTGAAGACTAGTTCTCTGTAGAAGTCTAGAATGTGAGGGAAGATTGAACGAAAGAGAAAAAAGGATGACCAGCAACAATAACCTGAATTATAGCAGTGACAGGTACACCATTGGAAGACCTGAAATAATTATGGGACATATCATTCTGGGAAAAATCTGTCTATCTGTGATCACTAAGAGTTGACATCAACCTGATGGCACATAGTCATCATCAGATTACATGCATGTCTATGGAGATTCTCAGTCATCCAGGTCATGGTTGTCCCAAAGATGCTTTTTCAAAGGGCAATTGGACTTTCTTGTTTTTCTGTGAAGACGTTTCATTTCTCATCCAAGAAGCTTCTTCAGCTCTGACTGGGAATGGAAGGATTTATCTTCCTTGCAGACAACTGGAGACCTTGATGACACAGACAAACCTCCAAGTAGCCTCAACAACTCTTTAAAAGAAATGATCAGCTGCTTGCAAGGAGTATAAGTTCTTCCTTTCCCCACCATCCAGTCAGAGCAGAAGCAGCTTTTGGGATGAGAAATGAAATGTCTTCAAAGAAAAACAAGAAAGTCCAGTTAGTCCTCTTGAAAGTACTCTTGAAAAAAATACCTTTGGGAGATCAGACTACCTCTTTTTCCTAATGTAAATATTATACTTTTAAATAGTAAGTTGATCCAAGAGATATATGTAATAAGAATTTGTGAAAATAAATAAAATGAAAATCTTATACACTTAAATGATAACTAGGGAAAATATAAGACTGTCAGCATTGTGGAAGATGCTTGCAATTGGGTTAAAATGCAAAATATCGTTCGGTAATTCAATTTCTAGAAACTCAGCACCAGATAAACAGTTAAAGCAACATGTTGATATGTAAGAAGAAATGCAGTTCAGAAGTTTCAACTGAAAAGTAAAATTCCAAACTGTCTTTCTACTGCCACCCTCTGTGGAGGATGACATTCTAAAGACATCAGAAAAGTGATCAGCCAACCAGCCAAGGAAGGCGTGTGCGTGCACACACACTCACACACATCCACAAAAACAAAATAATCACAAAGTAAAACACTATACTTCAATTAAACGTGGGAACCACAGAAAAATTAAAGTTGTGCTTTGCTTTGAATATGTACAGTGATTAGCTATGGTGTTTCCAAATCAGACAAGTAAATCAGTCATCTTTGATTCAATTTGGGTTTATTTATTTATTTAGCTTGTTTGTTTATGGCTCTTATTTGACCTTTTGTTACAAAGAAGGGGAACAAAAATTCCAAATCTCGTGGTATCAACCATGAAAAGCTTTTAACTAAGCATTCAAAACACGCTTCAGGCTACCTTAAAGGAAGACAATACAAGCATGACTGTCAGATACATTAATTTTTAACCACAAAAAAAATGTCTAAAGATAATTTCAGCTACAACATTCTTTTTGCTCTATGGAGATTGATGTATACACACAGGTACATGAAGCACAAGTATTTGCATGTGCCTATGGGATAAGCAGTAACCGACTCATCTCTTGGCAAGGAAATAAAAACATTCATAGCACAGTTGCGTGTGCCTTTAATTTTAAAAAAAATGCGTGAACAAGATCTACCACTTGAAAAGCTACAGCCTGCTAGTAAGCGTTGATAGCCAGCCTCACATTCTAGCCTAACTTTGAAGTCTGTGGCTGAACTCCTTTAGTGAGAACATCACAGCTCAAGGGCAACACCTGCAGGACAATCCAGAAAAGGTACATTTTTGGAATTTCAAGTTTCATGGAAGGCAAATTCTGCTTTGGCTTAATTTTATTATTATATAATAGAAAAATACAAGATCAGAAAGCTTACATTATGACATTTAAGATGCCCGAATGAATGTTACCTTTAGCTTCAAAAACACAAAGAAATTTAGAAGTACATTTCTTGCACAATGGTAAGAAAAGTCATACTTGCGCAAATGAAGCTGTATTTCACTTGTATTTGTCATATTGGTAAGAGCAAAAACACACAGTAATTAATAAGGCATGGTTTGTTCAAGCATGACTTATTAAATAAATGAAGTTGGCACAAAGTACTAAGCTATTAACAATAGTTTTATAAACTTACAATGGATAGTTTCAAACAATACCCTTGAATCTAAACCAATGGTACTGTATCTAACAGAGTACTTTAAAATATTATAGTTCCCATTGTCACATGTACAAGTAGTTCTTAACTTAACTGTTATAAGTTGTGACTATCATAAAGTAGGTCATCACATGACTGACCTAATTTTACCTCTATTTCTGCAGTAATCATTAAGTAAATCACTATAGTCATTACATAATCTTCAGTTGTTAAGCAAACACCACAGTTTTTAAACAAGCCCATTGTTCACTATGGGGTCTTTTTTGCCAAAACTCAGGAGTTCAAGCTTTTGGCAAAAATTGCAGGATGCTGCAATTGGCCACAAACAGAGGTCATTGACAAGCACTTGAAATGCAGACTGGTGACCACAAAGGAAGTGTGGGGGGAGGCCTCCATCAGAACTTAAAATCTCAGTCATAGCAGGGGTGGGATCCTACCGGTTTAACAACTAGTTCGCTGAGCGCTCGTGTGCAGTTTAACGAAAACTCGCTTTCAGCATTACTGCTGGTGAGAAAAACAGCTGAGGCACGGCAGAGTGAGTGAGTGCTGATCAGCTGGGCTCTGGAAAAGGAAATATAGATGAGTATAGCGAAGGGGCAGGAGAGGGGGGCACTTCAAAGTTGGAGAGAACCGGTTCGCTCCCTGTTGATAGCCAGAACTACCAGTTCACCTGAACCAGTCCGAACTGGTAAAATCCACCCCGGGTCATAAGTATTGTGTGTGTGGGGGTGGGGGGGGGGGGGGGGGGAGAGGTCTGTTGTAATTTTGAATGGTCACTAAGCAACCGGTTGTAAATTGAGGATTCCCTTTGCAGCTTTCCATATGTGTGTTTTCATCTATGTCTAGAATTTGATCAGAAAGATGAAAATATTTACTACAGTAATTCTGGATCAAGCCATCTATCAATTACCTGAAAGCAAAGTTTGTGGAGGGAAGGGCCCTATATCAGTGGTAAAGCATATATCTTGTAAGCAGACAACCCAAGATTCAAGACACAGCACCTTCAGTAAAAGATATACTGGCCTTTGACTGCAATAAAGGTTTCTTTTTCTTCAGTTAAATAATTTCAGATACCCCAATTGGAAAAAAATCGGTCTTCAAGCAGTCTACTATGTTACGTGACTACAACAATAAACTTATTTACTTACTTACGGGAAGTCTACAGGCACTGCCAATGACAAGATGGATTCCATGTGAACCATTTAATGTGTTCTTTTTGTTCTCCAATCAATAAAGCCTTTCCTGAATTCTTCACAGATGGTCCCTCTTATAACTGCTTTGAAGACTGTCTTGAAATCTCCATTTAGCATTAAAGAACAACCAACTAACCTTGTTCAGGTTCCAAACAAAGGAAATTAACACTATTCACATATCTCTCCCTTGAGGCATTTAATAGATTCCTCATTAACACTAGAAAAAGAAACTGTAATGACAAAGTTATATTATTGCAGCAGGGATATGGCTAATGGGGTTGCTTTAATTGGTGCATGGAATAAGTTCCTCTTTTTGCTGGAATCATTACCACGAAAATTAAGCATTCAACTTCAAATTTTCTGGACTTTGCTTTAAATATGTAAAGCATGACTGCCCACACAAATTACTTACAAATCCCTTTCAAGAAATAATGGGGCAAGATAACTCAGGTGGTTGCAAGTAGATAGAAAGCTCTGCTCCTTTAGATCATCAGCTCTTCTGATTGGGTATAAAGTGCCAGTTAAGTATGATTTCTTATTAAATATTTGTCTTTTCTTAGGAACCTTACAGTCAAAATGAAGTTAGGTATCACTGATTTTTTTTTTCTTCCTACAATTTTCCAGAAAGTGCAGGGTTCTTTTTTTTTTCTGGACTAACCAAGTGTTGCAAAAGGAATTGATCAACTGCTTGTCGCCTGAGCTTGAAATCGTAGGCTGAGAAAGTTTCTGACTCAAAGTCACCCAGTCAGCTTTCATGCCTCAGGTAGGATTAGAATTCATAGTCACTTGGTTTCTAGCCTGGTGCCTTAACCACTACTTCTCATGTCATTATAAATCCTATATATATACATAAAAATGGCCGGAGGGGGGGGCACCCCCAGCATAACTCTGGAATGCCTGGAGTAATTTCAAACCTTGGTACACAGATGCCTTATTCTCTGGAAAAAAATATTGTGGGGGTAAGACACCCCTAAAACCCCCAGGTTGTTCATTCTGTTAAGATACAGTCTGGTGTGCCTTAAAATGGCTTCTACTATACTGTTGTAAAATGGCTTCTACTGTGCAGCGCATGCCTCAGATAGGATTAGAATTCATAGTCACTTGGTTTCTAGCCTGGTGACTTAACCACTAATTCCCATGTCATTATAAATCCAATGAAGAATAATCTTGATTTTGAAGCAAGGTCAGTCTATAATAAAGCCTCTCTTATCAATGATTTAAGTACTGATGACAGGGATGACCTGGCATGTATCACCAAGACCTGGCTGGGTCCACAAGCAGGGGGAGGTCTCCTTTCAAAGATATGCCCTGCTGTGTTGAGGGTATGATATCAACCGAGATTCCAAGGCAGGGATGGTGTCTGTGGTGGTGCAGTGGCTAAAACGCACTACCGCAGGCTACTTCCATTGACTGCCAGCTGACTGCAATTTGTCAGTTCGAATCTCACCAGGGTCAAGGTTGACTCAGCCTTCCATCCTTCTGAGGTGGGTAAAAATTGGGAAAGCTTTTGTTGTCTCCTCTGTCATAGTCAGATCATTCCCTGATTTGCATAGGATTGTGCAACACTATAGCCATTGAAAAGAGGCTCAACCCGTTAGACTGGTACAATAGACCCCATAGGGAACTGGGGGGGGGGGGGTGTTTCTACAGGTTCATCTAAAGCTCTGGTTTACAATTTGGAACAAGAGGTAGCTGAGGCTTTAGATTGAGTCTATGCAACCTGTGCTTCTTGGGAAACTCAGTACTCCCCATGGTTTACACAAATGTTGAAAGGGATGAAATAAGAAGAGAGCAGCAATCCCCAAACTTTCCAACCCTGTAGATTGGCAGTGGTGGGAGCAAGCAGAGCAGAAGGGGGGGTGCTTTTGCACAATCACATGCCACTTGCATGTCCCAGTTCCCAATGGGCCGAACCCGGTCATGAACTGGGGATTGGACACCCCTGATCTCGAGCATCACTCAAAGGCATTCAACATGAGACAAACACAATTAAGCATGGGTTATGGTTGCCATTAATGCCTATGTAGTGGGGTAAAGCCAGCAAAATGTCATTACTTTTCTGCTCTGATTGCATCTGCAGATAACCTCCCACTGTGCTGTTTCAGGTGGCACAAGCTCTCTTAAGTAAGGCAGGACTTGGAGAATCTCTTACAGGGGTGTGTGGAGGAATTTGCTCAGCATTTCTGAGAGAAAGCTGCTCAGATTCATTCTCATTTGGATGCTAGCCTTGTTGTAGGTGCGGAGGAAGTGCCTAGGGTGGAGTCTCGCCTGTTTTGTAGAAACAGTTTGAACCTGTGGGAACTAGACAGTATCCTTGGAGCTGTGAGCTCAGATACCAGCTCTTTAGGCTGGTATTCAGCCTAAATATGGGATGGAAATAGCATTGGTTGGTGTTATTTCCATCCCATATCAAGGCCTGAATCTTGACTGAAAGGGATCCAGCTAATGCTGTTCATTCAAGGTCCTCTTAAGCTGTTATGCAAACCACTCTCTCAATCACCTTCCCCAAAAAGGGGAGGTTAGATAATGGATAAAATTGACCAATATAATGGTGAGGGCAGCGTGGCACTGATGCATCCCTTCTTAGTCTACTTGTATTTTTTCATATCACTGTGGTTTTTGGTACCACTGACCAGTGAATTCTTCTGTATCCCTCAGAATGATGTACATCTCTTCATTTTCCCCACACACTTAGTTCTTCAGTGTGGCAATTTTTTTTGCAAGTCTCATCATGGACATATCTAAAATCAGCAGTACATTTTGCTTTTTCTATGGCATGGAGCATACAGTGAGAAAAACCGCCACTGGAGTCAAAGCAATGTCAGTCATTATTACAGTTTAGGAGAGGGCTTAAAACGTATCCTTTTACCCATGTCTTTTAGAATTTTAATGGGTTTTGTGATGCTTAGGTGTTTAGTGTTAATATTGGTTTTAAAAAGAGCATATGGAAACAAGAAGGCATTTGTTCAGTTCTGGCTGATGTGCCTGTTCTGGTCTCACCTATAATGGAATGGGTCTTTGCCATCTTGTAAGAGGTTTTATTGTAATTCACATAACATGGAGCTGTCCAAAAAAACAACAACACCTGGACATTTCAACTGGTAAAAAAATCACAGTAGCCCACGTTTATGGGGCAGCCCCTTACAACCACAATACAGTACAATATCTGCCAAGATAAGTTAATGTTTATAATAGTTTTAGAATTGTAGATATATTGTTTATGCATTTGTGTAAGACAGTCAGAGCCACTACAGTAGCTGTATGTATACAATAATACAATAGCAGAGTTGGAAGGGACCTTGTAGGTCTTCTAGTCCAACCCCCTGCATGGGCAGGAATCTTATACCATTTCAGACAAATGGCTGTCTAACATCTTTTTAAAGACTTCCAGGGTTGGGGCATTCACAACTGCTGGAGGCAAGCTGTTCCAGAGGTTAATTGTTCTTACTGTTAGGAAATTTCTCCTTAGTTCTAAGTTGCTTCTCTCCTTGGTTAGTTTCCACCCATTGCTCCTTGTCCTGCCCCCAGGTGTCTTGGAGAAAAGTTTGACTCCCTCTTCTTTGTGGCACCCTCTGAGATATCGGAACACTGCTATCATGTCTCCCCTGGTCCTTCTCTTCATCAAACTAGACATACCCAGTTCCTGCAGCCGTTCTTCATATGTCTTAGTCTCCAGTCCTCTAATCATCTTGGTTGCTCTTCTTTGCACTCTTTCCAGAGTCTCCACGTCTTTTCTACATCGTGGCGACCAAAACTGTATGCAGTATTCCAAGTGTGGCCTTACCAAGGCACTATACAGTGGCATTAACACTTCACGCGATCTAGATTCTATCCCTCTGTTGATGCAGCCTAGAACTGTGTTGGCTTTTTTGGCAGCTGCTGCACACTGCTGGCTCATATTTAAATGGTTGTCCACTAGGATTCCGAGATCCCTCTCACAGTTGCTACTATTGAGCAAGGTACCACCTATACTGTACTTGTGCATTTGGTTTTTCTTGCCTATATGTAGGACCTTACTTTTTTCACAATTGAATTTCATTTTATTAGACAGTGCCCAATGTTCAAGTTTGTCTAGATCCTTCTGTATCTTAAGCCTATCTTCTGGAGTGTTGGCTATTCCTGCCAGCTTGGTGTCGTCTGCGAATTTGATGAGTTCCCCATTTATCCCCTCATCCAAATCGTTGATGAAGATGTTAAAGAGTACTGGGCCTAAAACAGAGCCTTGGGGGACTCCACTGCATACTTCCTTCCATGTAGATGCAGTTCCATTGAGGACTACACGTTGAGTGCGGTTGGTCAGCCAGTTACGAATCCATTTGGTGGTGGTGCTGTCTAACCCACAATTTTCTACTTTATCTAATAGTAGGTTATGGTCTACTTTATCAAATGCCTTACTGAAGTCCAGGTAAATTATATCAACAGCATTCCTCTGGTCCACTGATTTTGTTACTTTGTCAAAGAATGCAATTAGATTCGTCTGGCATGATCTGTTTTTGACAAACCCATGTTGGCTTTTGGCTATTACTTTGTTTGCTTCTAGGTGTTCACTTATTTGTTGTTTAATTATCTTTTCCAGAATCTTTCCTGGTATTGAGGTCAGGCTGATGGGTCTATAGTTTCCTGGATCTGTTTTTTTTCCTTTTTTGAAGATGGGAACCACATCTGCTCTTTTCCAGTCTTCTGGTATGTATGCCTGTATGCATGCGTGCATAAATAAATAAATGAATGAATGAATGAATGAATGAATGAATGAATGAATGAATGAATGCATTATTCAAAGATATATACTCCTTGACTTAATTCTAAGTATTTAACAAGCATTTCCATCCATTTTCTTTGACAACTCACTCTTCAAGGAGAAACAGTTACAAATACTTTTAAAGGTAGCCCTGCCTTATAACTCTTGATATAAAAATTATTCCTATAACTAAGTAAAAATCTGTGTAGCACATATACAAACAAGAAGTTTCTCTGAAACCCATTTCACAATCTAACATTTGCTGATTAAATGTACAAAAATAGTCACTACAGATAGAAATATGTTCCAAATTATTAGCTTTCAATTAGAGCCCAAGAAAGAAGTGCTCTGTGATGAATGTTGAATCACTGGTGATTTTGTAAAGTTTATATCATATTTCATTGCTTTTTTTTTGTTTATATAATCAATCACCTGATTTTTTAATATATGTATAATTTGAATATTTTACTCCATTTTACTTGTCAAAACAGAACTACTTTGGTCTTTGAAACATTAATTTGCAGCAGATCCATATTCCCATATCATAACAATCTTTATTATAAATTATATAGGTTCCCAACAACACAACATCATTCATGATCCAAAAAACATATCCTCCTCCCAAGCATTCCTTATAAATTTATCCACAGATGGAGTTCACAAACACCAATTAAACAAGTTACACAGTTACTTCAAAAAGTTCACACAACTGTATTTTCACATTTGTCCAGTTATGCTATCAACATCTGCAATCTTAGAGATCTGACATTCTTATAACATTTATTATTTGTTTTTAAGTTTTTTCTTTGTTGCTTGTAAGCATCTGTTTCAATCACATTGTTACCATACAAATCTTTAAAATAGTCCTTCTAGCATTTCTTCACTTCAGATTCAGCTCTGGTTATTATATCAACTAATTCCACTCATTCTCCTTGAGGCTCCTTCTTCTAGCCCCCTTCATCCGTTTACAAAATGAGAACACATTTCTCTGTTTTAATATTAAATATTCCTTGTTGTCTTTCTTTCTCTACCTTCTTTGTAGCAACCTTTGCCTGCCTTCTTTGCAACATTTCACATCTTTTTCTATCTTTTTTCTTTTCCCCAACTTCATTTTTACAGGAACGTTTTAGATGCATTTTTTCCCTTCATGCACAGCACTCATTTCATTAATCCACCAGGCATCCTTTTTCATACTTCTCATTAGCATAACTCCACACACTTCAATGGCACTGTGCAACTTAATTCTTTCCACATCTTTTTCTCTTACCTCTACTTCCCATTTATTTTGTTGAGAGATTAATCTTTCGTCTAATATTTTTTATACTGGCATCCTATTTCTTTTACTACCTTCCTTTTCATCCATGTCCAGTTTATCCAAAGATCCATTCTTCACTAAAACAAAAAGTTCTGTTCCTCATTCTATATTGGTATCCTTCATTAATGCTACCAATCTTTCATTATAAACAATCAAACAATGCTTTTTGAATTGTATTCCTTTGTAATGTCTGTGTATGATTAAACTAAACCATATATTTTAAGCAATTTTTTCTAAGCAAATAGTCGCCATTTTTATCCACTCTTGAGTCTCAGCGGGCCAATTACTTTTTTATATTCTCTTCTTCTCACCTATCATTAATTATCTCTAGGAAAATTAATTTCACTCATTTAGAATATTGCACAATTTCCCTCAAACTCATTCCCGATTCTTTCATTATCACCATTAACTGGAGCGTAACATGCAACTGTCATCAACTTATGAATTTCTACTTTCATATATCCCCACAACAATATATTCATATTTTTAATATTTCATACTTTGATACACAAAACTGGCATCTTTGCTTCTCTGCATATATTCAGCAAATCCATACAGATTTGTCTACCTTCCTTCAGATCTATTACATACCTTCTCTTTCTTGTAGTTTCATAAAAATACAACGTATTTATTTCATTTTGTTCCTTAAGTCATTTAGTCTTCAAATATTCTAAATAGCAAGCTTTTATATATAGTAGTCAGTACTGGATGGGTCCGTATATATTGTCCCCTTTTGGTTAATCAATACATTTCTTGCTCTTATAAAGAAAAGATATAGACAAGAAAAGAACAATAAGATTGGTTCTGGCATATTTTATCCAGCTTGCCACTGTGTTTATCCAAGCATGTTCATGCTGTGTTATGCAAGCTTGGATCTCTAATCTAGAAACCATCTTGCAAGCATATTTACCATTGCTCACATCCTATCAAATAGAAGGTATATACAGTATACTGGCATATAGACAAAAGTTTCAATTCTTTTGTCTATATGTCATTTTCAGAGTTTTATTTTTTACTGGTAATTTTTAATCTTTTGCATTGTTTCTATTTTTAACCCTGCTATTTACTTTGAATACTCAACAGAGTAGAAAATCTGGGTATATATTTAATAAATAAAATCCAGAGACTTCAAAGTAATTATACTCTATAGCAGTGAAAATTGAACTTGGTTACATGATTCAAAGTGAGGAGTAGGAGATACAAACCTACTTGTATAATATAATAACCCCATATTAAAACTATGTGTGAAAATACTTAAGTAAGCCATATTGATAAAATTGGAAACTATAATCAATAGATTTTTAAAACCATGTAGAATATGTGTCAGAACATTACTATACGTGAGCCTTGTATCACAAAAAGCCCTATATATTCCTAATTCACATAGTCGGCATGAAGAAAGATATGCAAACATCATATACACCCATGATGGCGAACATATAGCACACGTGCCAGCGGTGGCACGCAGCATCCTCTCTGTGGGCACGTGAGTCAGCTCAGCTCAGCTCCGCCACGCATGTGTTTGCGCCTCCCACCGACCAACTGGTCTTCAGGTCTCTGCCGTACATGCATGGAGCCCGCATGCAGGGGGGGCATGTTCGCATGCCAGGGGGGCAGGTGGCATGAGAGTACGTGTACATCTACGGGGGTGGGATGCATGCACAGGGGGGCGCATGCATTGCATTTGGGGGGTTCGGGCACGCTTTGGGCACTCAGTCCGGAAAAGGTTAGCCATCACTGATATACATTGTCTTAACATTGGAGAAATAAATAAAGGAAATAAATAAAGCAATGCATTGGTAATGGAAAGCAGTTGCAGTTTCCCGATATGGTACAGACATTCTGTGTGGACAGCTGCATCAGAGTTTAGTTTTCTAGGCTAGTAGCAAACTAAACTAGACAGTGCTGGCTTGGTAGCAAGTAGCCAGGGAAGTAAATTCTAGTAAATCTTAAATGGTGCACACAGAGCTGTTTTGTTTTGGTTTTTTCCCTTTATTCTGAATCCTTTTTGGGATCTGATGGAGAATTTTAAGAATGCAGAAGTATGCATATATACTAAACTACTGAGCTTGGTCTTATATGTTGAATGTAAGATTTGATTATGTATTGCCTTTCTTTCAGTTCATTATTAGCTCTTTCCAGGAATTCACACAAAGGATTGAATATTTAAACTCCTGAATATATAAACATACTTAAATATATGTATGAATTAGTCAGAAAATAATATTTCCCAAAACCCAAATCTACCATTCAAGAGTTAAATCATTTATTTTTCTAATCAAAGCTTCTTCCAAGAAGGTTATGCACACAAAAGACTTTCTAAAGCAACAGCTAGAGCGGCTGCTTGAAATTCTACACATGTGCCTCAGCAATGTATTTCTATTAATGTCCAGTGTGTGTCAGCAGGAAGATAAGGCACCAACAGCATGTCCAAGCAGCCTGGTAGAGAATGGAATGCTGTGTAAAACATTGTCTGATACTACGAATCTTACCAAACGAGGCTGCCTATAATCTCACCCTCCATGTGTACATACACACACAGATAGACACACACACACATACACCTGTTTGCTTGATAACACCACCGTAGAGGGAAGATGGAACCACACAACGAAACCATCAAATAGTAGGGGGAAATGGCAATTGAGAAGGAGGGGGCAAGAAGCTAATAAGAAAAAAAATGATCAGTGAACAAGAATAAGCATCTAATGTTAACTTTGACAGCTGTGCCAGAATGATAGTCTGTGTTTAACTATGAAAAAAGTACAATTTTCTTCCCAAACAAATCTACTTTAATCCTTGCCTCCCACCCCCACCACAAACTGAAAAGATGCTTTCATTTCATATGTGGTTGACCTCTCCTACTCAAAAGCCACAAATTCTTCATATATTTGGTTTGACAGAGGATAGTTTTTTCCATCTCCGACATGGAGTAATTGCTATAATCTGTTACAGATTTTTTGCAAGTTACAGACAGAGCTTGCTAGAAGGATTGGGCTTTATTCTTTTCTGAGAAGAGTGAACTTTGCTGTAAATGCAATTAAATTTAAATCCTGTGAAGGAACGAATATCATAAAATAAAGCAGCAAATTGACTTCTACAAAGTATATGCATTAGGCATATGACGCACAAGGCTTCAGAAGAGATCATGAAAAGCATATGCAAAGATATAGCTAGGGGAAAAAGCCCAAACACTTTTCCTCTTTTCCTTTCTTGAAAATACCAGCCATATTCTCAATATTCCCTTATATACTGTTTTGTTTAATACCAAAGATTTCAGAGGTATACAGAAGAAAAGCAACTAAGAACTAACAGTTTAAAAAACATTCAAATAGTAAATGTTGTTTATTATTTTTAGATGTAAGCATGTTAAGTTTCTGATGGAAAAAAAGTGTGTTCGTGGACATCAGCATAGAGCAGACAAGTTTATCAGGGATTTACCTGAGCTAGAAACTATAGTATGAAGCATGCTCAGTTAAATTTATACCATAACACCAAATAAACAATTTGAGAAGACATAAGAAATCAGGCATAAAAAGCTTTGTGACTTTCACATGTTAATCAAAACCATAAATCCTATAGTCAAAGCAACACTGACAACAGCAAAAAAATTAACACTACATTTAAACCCAATATCCCTCTTGAATTAGTTCGACAAAAGCAGCCTCTTCAGACACCAGATTCATCTACAGATTTCAATGAGACTTTTAAGAAACACCAAGAATCAGCAAGTAAAGAAAAGAATGCCATTTTAACCGTAAACTGATCTGTAAGCACCCCATTGTGATCAACCCAAACACGTTTAGTTAAAAGGTGTAAGCTGTGCTGAAAGCTGATAACTTTCCTTTTATAAGATCTACATTTTCAAGATCTTCAATTTTTTTCCACATAAGGAAATGGATAAACAATAGAAAAAAATGGATAATTATTCATGCTACATTTGGAAGACAGGCAACTTGCTTGAAGCCAGGAGGGATAGGGCATACTTGCAACTAACCCAGCCTTGGGTCTTCTGATACACATCATTGTTCTTTTCTTGGGGAAAGAATATCAAGTTTATCCCACAAAGAAGCTGGGAGCCACAAGAGTTGTAATACTGAACATGCTTTTTATTACATGGCTGTCAAAGTAATGAGAGCCAGTTTGGTGTAGTGGTTAAGGCATCAGACTAAAGATTGGGTTCTAGTTCTGCCTCTGCTTCTGGAATACAGCCAGCTGTATGACCTTGGCCACTTTTTCTCAGAACGAAGTAGGTACCATACTTTTTGGAGTAAAAGATGCACCTTTTTCCCTCAAAAAAGAGGTTGAAAATCTGGGTGCCTCTTATACACTGAATATAGCATTTTTTGCCTCGCGAAACCCTGCCCCCTTCACCAAAATGGCAATGCATAGTTTCTAGGAAGCTTTTAGAGAGCTCCTGGGGGACTGGGGAGGGCAGAAATGAGCAACAAATGGCCCGTTTTTTGCTCAATTTTACCCTCCAGCCCCAGGAGCACTCTATAAGCTTCCTAAAGGCTATCATGACCTTTTTTTTTTTACAAATGTTCGTAAAAAACGGTCCGTTTTTTGCTCATTTTTGGCCCCACCCCCCGGAAGCACTCTGCAAGCCCCCTAAAGGCTATTCATATCTTTTTTTAAGGCCCATTTTCACGAAAAACGGGTTGTTTTGGGTAGAAAAACTTTTTTTAATTTGTCTCTTCAAAACCTTGGTGCGTCTCCAGTGCGTCTTATACTCCCGTGCGTCTTCTACTCTGAAAAATACGGTAATACAAAACCACTTCTGAAAAACCTTGCCAAGAAAACAGCAGAGATTTGTTCAGGCAGCCTCTGAGAATTGGATATGACTAAACAGAAGGGGGGGAAATCAAAGTAATAATCATGAATGGGAGAAAAGAAGAAGAAATAATCATGATTAGATCTGTACCACAGAGGAAGGGGATTTTTTTCTTCTTCTTTGCTATGGTATCATGAATCCAGTCTTTCATGAAACTTGCATAAGATCCAGAAGAAAAGCTTCTATTGGTGCCAATGGACGTTTTTGCTCCAAGGTTACAGGAAGCATTGGAGAAGCAGCTCAGGAGGGTATTAGTCAGATATCTGGCATGAGAGGAAAAAATAGCTACATCTCCACCCATCCATGATACCATTGCCAATCCTTCTGGTTCATTCATAGCTGTTATTTTAAATATTTTAAAAGTTACATTAAACTTTAATAGTTAAAATAAGTCATATCATATGCATTCAAGCATTTAATGTCACATCTGTTTAGGATCAAAAAAAAAAGTCTTGTTTTACATTACTGTGAGAAGCTGCACATAATTATAGTTATCTATCGTATTATATCTATGGAGCTTCTCAGTCATTCAGATCATAGTTGTCCCAAAGATGCTTTTTCAGTTCTGAGAAGCTGAAGAAGCTTCTTGGATGAGAAGCAAAATGTCTTCAAAGAAAACCCAAAACAGTTGCCCCTTGAAAAAGCACCTTTGGGATTATCTTATTATAGTTCTAACACATAAGGGAGATTCTCCACAGTACACCAAATAGAGGAATCTTTTGTGTGGCTCAGTTTGTGAAAACTCCTTTTGCACAATATGAAATGAGTTGCAATCATGTCTGAATAATCCAGAGGACTATGTTGAAATCAGCACTGCATTATGCTCTCTGTTAGTAATTGGGCTGGTTTCTAAATTCTATTTCTAAAAGAAGCCTCTGAGCTAATTGCAAACTGTAGACTGCTATCTAATTTTGAATGAACTGTATACTCATGCACTTGGTTTATCTGATTTGGTCTGGCTCTTCCCTTCAGCACAAATTACACAAAACAAAACCATCTCTATCTCCCTACAGTAGCATTTCTCAACCTTGGCAACTTTTAACACATGAGGACTGGACTACAGGATTCTGGGATTTGAAGTCCACACATCTAGAACTAAGGAGAAATTTCCTGACAGTTAGAACAATTAACCTCTGGAACAGCTTGCCTCCAGAAGTTGTGAATGCCCCAACCCTGGAAGTCTTTAAAAAGATGTTAGATAGCCATTTGTCTGAAATGGTATAAGGTTCCTGCCCACGCAGGGGGTTGGACTAGAAGACCTACAAGGTCCCTTCCAACTCTGCTATTGTATTGTATTGTATTTTAAACCTTGCTGAGGTTGAGCAACACTGCCCTATACAAACCAAAACTGAAAAGAGTCACTGTCCAAGATCCTAGCTTAAATGACACGTTTGAGTAAATGAGCTATGCATCAGGATACAGTTTGTTCACCATAAACTAGGTAGACTGCTAAATCTTTCCTTATTCTTCTCTGATCAAAAAGAATCTAATTTTAATTCAGGGTGCTTTTTTAATTTACTAAGCACTGTGAAAATAATTTGCAGGTCTGAACAAATGCATAATCCAGTTATTCCTTGAAAAACTCTAGGATGTGCACGGATGCTATATATGAAGAACCCTGCAGACAATGACATATATGCAAAAGGCAGCCTTGGAGCAAAGGCTGGGGAATGAAACAACCACTGATATTTTGTTCTAGCTCTATGATTATTCAAAGGGAAGGGAAGTCCAGGGATAACATCCTCCAGCCCAGGCAGCTATAAAAATTGGAAGCTCATGAGACCGTCAGCTGCTGAAATCTGCACAAACCCTCCAAATATAAATTAACCTTCAGAGACAGGAGATAAAAGGAGATGAGAGCAGCAGAACTCCAAAGGATTTTTTTTTGTAAGGCAAAGAAGAAAGACAGTACACATGTCTTACAAACCACACTCTTCTTAGCTGGGAAAATTAAAAGCACAGAGGTACTTGGAGTGGCAGCCTCTTATCCTCAGCCAGATAATGTCTTTCCTTTCCCTCTAGGGAAAAAGAAAAAAAATGCTGAGTTTTAATTTTTCAGGTTCATTGTGGCACATTATGAGTATGTTTAAATTTAACCCCCGTTCTATTCCACCTACCTGCCCTCACATATGTTTAACTATCCCAGCAATTCTTCCTTAAACAATAAATCTTTTTTTTCTTTTACAAATATCCAGGGTTGCTTGCTAAAATTCTTCGTGGAACCCTTCCAGTCAAAAAAACTGGCAGAACCATGCTTGCTCTGTCTAGAGCCAACTTTGTTTGAATAGATCCCCTTAAATGTTTAAGAAGATTCATAGGAAGAGCACTGAAATGGGTCCAATTCTTTTGGAAAGGAGCAACGGTTAGAATAGTTGATTGACACAGAATGAAAGAAATGGCTTCCTCAGAGCTGCCTTGCAATTAATCCTATTCCTAGTCCTTCCCCACTCAGCAAAATTAATCTTCCTATTCTGCTATGTGCATACTATGCATTATTCAGTATTAGAGTTAGGCCACTGCCTAGTTGCTTTTGGCAAGGAAGAATGAGTTCTTCATAGCCTAATTGAAATATACTTTTTATCAACTAGAAGAGATTTGGTCTTATTACTTATACTGATGCTAACTACTGTATATCCAGTTTTAATGTAGAATTACTTGCAAAGATTGTTTATTGCATTCAAAACCCAATTATTTTCCATGTTCTGCAATTAATATAAACAAACCTAGAATTGTGAACTTATGCTGAGAGTTCATAACCTAGTTTCCTATCCAATATACACCTTTCCTTTGTATGACTTGATTTTATAATTTATAAAAAGACAATTCCCATTATGTATAAAAGAGTTGAAAGATGTTACCAAAGGACAAATTTGTGGTCTTGATTGTGCATCTGATTTATTTATATAATGTATTGTATTATTACAATCTAGCATTAATTGGTGATAGTAATAGGAGAGAGAGAGAAAATCTGGAAGTAGCGGGTAAAGCAGTCAAATGTATTATGACTAGCACTATATGTATCATATACTACTTTCTCATAAATACATAAAAATCATTCTTGGGTGTGATTGATCACTTAAATTAATGTTCAATCATTAATCAGGGAGGGGGGAATGGTTTCGGTTTTGCTGTCGCTCATCTCCAGCTGTGTATCCTAACAGGCCATGGACTGGTACCAAGGATTGGTGACCCCTGTTTTACTTTTACTTACTTTACTTTTTTACTTTTATTAAATTTATATACCGCTCCCTTTCCCAGAAGGGACTCGGGGTGGTGCACAGGAAATTTAAAAAACAAATATAAACATAACAATGTACAAAATTTAAAAACCAGATTAAATTAGTATCCCTGTGCTAAAAAATTTAAATAAGTTAAAACTGTATCCCTAAAAACCAATTAAAACAATTTAACTGCAGACTATAGGCTAGGTGGTGTGAGCTAAACCAGGCCGGCCTGTTGGAAAAAAATAAGTTTTAAGTTTCTGGCGGAAACGTGGTCGTTCTCAGTTCGGGGGGTAAGTCGTTCCAGAGAGTTGGACCCACCACAGAGAAGGCCCTTCCCCTGGGCGTCGCCCGCTGGCATTGCCTGGTGGACAGCAGCCGGAGAAGTCCCTCTCTGTGGAAGCGAATCAGCCGAAGGGATGTATGGGGTAGGATGCGATCCCGTAGATAAATAGGTCTTTAGTGTCTTATGAAGAAATTACTGTTAATCAAGTAGTTGCTACATTGCAAGAAATTGCCCAAAGGAACTTTCTTGATATTAGGCACAACAGAAGGGCAAAAGACTGTTGGCCAACATAGAGTATCTTCAGCCTTTATACAATTACTACCATTATGGTCATGAATTTATTTTACCTGTTTTCATCCTCACGTTGTTTAAAACCGATAGTTTTTTTGGTTCTTCAGCTTGCATATTAAACATTTATCAAGAAAAAGCTTACCCACCTGCTTCTCTTTGTCTCTTGTTTATAATGAGAGGAAAAAAGGATCAGAACTTATTGTACATACTCAATGGCATGCGTTTCTAAATGGATGTGGATGCTATTTTTCTTATATAAAGAGGCAAAATTAATGCCATCCATTAATTGTATGTAAAGTACCAACAGTGTGTTGCTAAGCCTATCAACAATGATTTTCTTCATATAGATGGATGAAAATTCTTAATGCCAATATTAATATTAACATCAATATAGAGGATTACTTATTCAGGGAAAAATGAACAGTTCTTCCCTTAGCGAAACCATAGCGCCAGCCAATCAGATGGCATGGAGACATGAAAAAGCAGATAAACAGACAGTATTCAGAGGCTTCACTAAATGGCTTTTTTTTTGGATGCCCATATTATGTCTTTTTACAGTATTTGTAAAAGGTTAGTTCTGGATAGTATCCAAGTTAAAACTTGATCAGTTTGGTCAAATTTAGACTTATTCCAATTATTCTTTCACTTAATTAATATAACAATAATTAATTAATTAATTATATATAATTAATATATAAGGACTACCATTAAATAAAATGGCCAACTTTCTATTTCAACCATCAAAATTAACATAAATTTTTTTCAAATAATTTACATAATTATCTACTGTTTGCAGCCTCAATTTAAAGTACCATTGTTATTTTTCAAAATGTTATAATTGCTTAGGAGAAAGCCAGTTTGGCGTAGTAATTAAGGCACCAAGCTAGAAATTAGGAGAAGGTGGGTTTTAGTTCCATCTTAGTCACAAATCCAGCTGAGTGACATTGAACCAGTCATCCTCAGTCCTGGAAAAAAGAAAATGGCAAAACGCTTCTAAGAAAGAAAAAACCTTGTAAAGAAAACTGCAAGGACTGGGTCAGTGATGGCTAACCTTTTTGGTGTTGAGTGTCCAAAGCGCAAGCATGCACAAAATCCCAAAATGCAATGCGAGTGCTCCCAGTGCATGCACCCCCATGCATACCTGTACATGTGCCCCGCATGTGCCCCGCCCCTGCGCATGCATGGCAGACCCCAAAACCAGCTGGCCAACATGCGTGATGGAACTGGGCTGGAGCGATGGGTGGCATGCCCGCAGAGAAGGCTCTGCATGCCACTTGTGGCATGTGTGCTATAGGTTCGCCATCACAGGACTAGGTCATCACCAGGCGATTACATTGACTTGAAGGCAACAAAGCATTGAACATGGCTAAAGAATGGGTACAATAGCTGAAAAAAATGGAGACAGAAAAAGTAGAGGCAAGAATGGAAAGATGCTTTGAAAACACACTGAAGGCAATCTAAAGAAGAATAAGCCAAATCAGTATAAGAGTAATGGATTACATTTATATGCCACCCAACTTCCATCAACTCTGGACAGTTAATAAACTGCAAAGAAACAATTCAACAAGAAAATATGGCAAAGATAACAAATCCTGATGGGAACAAATAGAAAAAGAAGAAAAGGAGCTTCAATTGTTCTCACCAAAGACCTGGGCAAAAGCCATGTATTTATGGCCCTTTGAAATACTAGAAGATTAGCACCCTTTCAGATCTCAGGAGGAAGCCTAGTGCCAGAGCACAGGCATTGCTACAGACAAGGTCCATTTCCTGAGTATTGATTTTGTTCAATTAAAAAAACCTGAAATCGGCCAACCCTACCAATTTGATTGATCAGGCAGTTCCTCAAGTAATCTTATGCAACATAAGGTTATATAGGTATTAACCAGCAACCTGAATTGCACCTGGAAGCAAACTGGCAAGTAAAGCAGCTCACAAAGCAGAAGTGCCATATGCCGTGCCACTGCAATCTGACCAGTTGAACCTTCTGGGTGGCCTCAAAGCAGGAGTGAACTCCAGCAGGTTCTGGAGAACTGGTAGCGGAAATTTTGAGTAGTCGGAGAACCGGCAAATGCCACCTCTGGCTGGCCCCAGAGTGGGGAGGGAATGCAGATTTTGCAGTATCTTTCCCCTGCCACATTCACCAAGCCACACCACATTCACCTAACCATGCCCACAGAACCGGTAGTAAAAAAAAAATGGAATTTCACCACTGCTTCAAAGGCAACTCCATGTAGAGCACATTGCGCAATCAAGCCATGAGATCATCAGGGCATGAATGACCATTTGAAGGTGCCCCGATTTAGGAAAGGGCACAACTGGCACATCAGATGAAGCTGTACCAAGGGCTTCCTGTCCACAGCCGCAACATCAAGCAGAAACTGTTTGCACCACATACGGAAATGCCACCCCAGCCATGGTCAAAGATAGACTATCCCAAGATTCAGGTGGTCCAAACACCAATAGACACAAGGTCTTGTGATGGTCTTCGCCATTCCAGATGAATGAACATTGATTATCATAGAGCAAAACCAGATCATGATCCAGAACGTATGCTCTTACCCATATTCACTTCATTTTTTAAAAGGTGAAAAAGTTCCTTGTAAAGGCCATTAATGTCTATATAAATTGAATTATTATTCACCTTTTCTGAAAAAGATATTTATGGTAAGAGGACCCCAGATATGTTTGGCAATGGCAGTGTCATCCTATAACATTTGAATGAATAAGCCATGACAGTTGCACAATAAACATTGTCCTGCAAGGCAAATATATATAGCATAATTGTCTAGCTGCATCCTATCTTTTTCCCTTTTTAAAAAAAAAAACCCTGAATATTATAAATAGTGACAACTTGCTTGCAATTCAAAATTTGCATTGTGGCATTTGTATTTATACTGTAAGAACATGGTCCAAGCCATTGGGAGAAATGCAATTGCAAGTAACAGAGAACATATTTCAACTCATGTTGTTGTTATTGTTTTCTTTAAATAGGAGATACGTGAAACTGACAGGTGGCAGCTGGCCAGCCTTATCTGGGCATGAAAGCTAAGCAAAATTGGGTCTTATTAGTAGCTGGATGGAAAACCATCAAAGTACTGTAGGTTAGACATCAGAAAAACATCCCAGAAGAAAGAAATAGCAAGCAACTTCCATACTGTTACCACAATAGGATCATGGAAATGATACCCACCAGGAGGCTACATGCCTGTGAGTCTGTCACAAAGCTGATAAGTAGCAGATGTGAGTAGCCAGCTTAGTTTCCCACAGGAAGATTTTCCTCTAGGCAAGACAAAGTGTAGACTTTGGGGGTGGTGATGCTGAGTTGGCAAATGAAAGCAGAAACTAAAAATTCCCAGAGGGAACTCTGGGAAGAAATGGATGTAATAGCTGATAACCTAAGTAGATCAAAAGAGTATTGACTGTTGAATATGCATTGTAAACAGCAGTGTTGGCTGAAGATCCTGGTGGATTAAAAAGTTCTGATCCATAGTATCTCAAAGCTCAAGACCTCCAAAGTCCTCCACAGCAAGTCCTAAGAAAATTGCTGAAGAGTTACAGGTTCACGTGTGGCCCAAGAATTTAAAGATGGGACCATTTTTTAACCAGAAATAACTTCTCAGACACTAAAACATAGGTTTCCAACAGTCACAGAAAACTGAAAACTAGGACCAACCTACGTGGGAAGGAATGCTAGCCAATTTCTTCAACCCTTTAGAATAGTAAAAAATAACCATGTGAACATATGTGTTCAGCAAACATTGTACACCTTGCAACCACACACAAAGAAAACTTAGGATGTATATAGTAGGCAGAAATAATATTCTGCGTAGAAATATGTGTTCTATTCCAATATATTTTAAGCTTGAGTCGTTTTTATTATTTTTGTAAAAAGCCAAAGGAAGGAGAGACTGTGTTATGTACAGAAGTATTTAAAAATCTGTAAACCCTTTTGAATTTTCAGTATTTCTGCATAAATATTACCTAAACGGTTATCTGTTTGACTTACAAGTCTTAAGCAGATAAGGAGAACCCAATTAAATATGTCAAAAAAATTCTTGCTTATTTATTTATTGAGGAAAATGATCTACAACTAGGTACAGGTAATCCTTGACTTACAACAGTTCATTTAGTGACCATTCAAAGTTACGATGGCATTGAAAAAAGGAACTTATGACTTGTTTTTCAGTTATAACCTTTCCAGCATTCCCATGATCATGTGATCACAATTCAGAGACTTTACAATTGGTTCAAAGTTATGATCGTTGCTGGGTCCCATGTTCATGTGGTCCCCTTTTGTGACCTTCTGACAATCAAAGTCAATGGGGAAGGCAGATTCACTTAAAAACCATGTGACTAACTTATCAACTGCAGTGATTTAGTTAACAACTAAGGTAAGAAAGGTCGTAAAATGGAGCAAAATTCACTTAACAAATGTCTCACTGAAGAGCAGAAATTTTGGGCTCAATTGTGGTCATAGGTTGAGGACTACCTGTATTAATATAGATACTTTTCTAATTACCATTTCTACCAATTGCCTAGGGCGGATGGACTCACTGGCTACAATTTCCTAGATTTCCTTTGTTAAAAATTGGTATCACATTGGCTATTTTCCCATAAGTCTAATTTAAGTGACATGCCACATAATTTTGCCATAAGGTCACATCAGAGTTCTTATAAAAACTCCTGTAAGAGTATTATAATAACCTGGGCATTTGTCAGAATGGTAGCTACTGAAAATGTCCTAAAATTTCTTGCTACCTTAATTGGTTTTAGTTCTCCTGATTCTCATTTCAGGAATATTACAGACTCAAAACTTGTTATATCATTTAACAAATAAGAGGTGCCCCGTTTTCATACAGTAGCCAATATAGAAGATCTAGATTAAAAACAAAACATCTATTCAGCAATGTTTCAATTGTAATCCTAAACAGCTTAACTACCCAAATATAATTGAAGCTCAATTCCTGATCTAAGTAAGGAACAATAACAAGGGGAGTGATTTTTGCCCAAGAAGCCAATCAGCGAGCTGCAATGGAAGTCACCCAGAAGATGTTGCTTCCATTAGAGCAGTGTTTGTAAACCTTGGCCCACCTGAAGATGCGTGGACTTCAACTCCCAGAATTCCCTAGCCAGATGGTCACGCATCTTCAGGTGGGCCAAGGTTGACAAACACTGCATTAGAGCTTAAAGAACTATTCCTTTCTATATCATAGACATGCTTTAGTGAAATTACTTTCCACACATAATCCGATGCTTTTTTCCCATCATGACATTTACAAAATTTGCACCCACATAATTGGGGGGGGGGGGGGGGATAAAACAAAAGTGTGGCAGGGGGTAGGCAGGGAAGAAAATTGAAGTGTCTTCGGTCAATATATCTGATGAAACCTGGGGGATTAAATGAGATAAGAACTTAAGAGATATGCACAAAATCACATTAGCCTAAATCCAAGTAATACTACTTTTCAGGGTATTAATTTCATTTATTCTATTTGCTCTCCCTTCTATCCAGATAACACTGTCTGCACTCACTCCTCCCTAAAGGAGATCCTCCTACTTTATATGATATAATCCTTCGTTTCTGAAGCTGTAATGAGATGTCTTTGCTTAATCACATTTATTTCTCCTCCTTCCCATTTCTCTCACTAATTTGCTTCAAGGCCACAATGCTGCAGATGCTCATACATGAACTCATATGCTCCACAACCTCAGCATTATACTGACAAGAGGGATGCTCAGAAAAACTGCAGTGAAGGAAAGCAGATATGTAAAATTAGGTATAAACAGGAAAGCTTGGATTGGAAGCTGAACTGTTGATTTAACGATAAGGCAACAATTACTTCATAATGTGTACAACATGAAAAATTGTACACAAGGTCCAATTACTTTTAATCGATATGACTGAGAGGCCCACTTTTTCATATTAGTTCTATCTTGTTTTCTGTATAAAATCCTGGAAAAATATTAAAAATTTAAGAAAATAGTACAGAAAAATAAAAATATAGCAAAAGAATGGCAATGTAACTAATATACGCAATCAATATTATTTAGCCAGCTATTTTAAGTATCAACTGAGGACCTAGTGGCCGCATGGAACAGTGCGGCCACCGGCGCCTTGGACCGGTTCGTGCCCTTGCGGCCTCTCACGTGGCACCGAGCCACCCTGGCTCCTTGGTTCTCCGAGGAGCTAAGGGCGATGAAGCGCCGCAAGAGACGCCTAGAGAGCACTTGGAGGTCCACTCGCTCCGAATCCGACCGAACACGGGCGAGGTCCCATTTAAGGACCTACCTAGTGGCGATAAGAGTGGCGAAATGTAATTATCTCGCCACTCTTATCGCATCTGCAGATAACCGCCCTGCCACCCTGTTTAGAGTGACCCGCTCCCTCCTTCAACAGAGGCCGCGGGAAGCTCCTTTGCAGGGTAGAGCAGAGGAATTTGGAGATTATCTGCAGGATAAAATCGCTCTGATCCGGGACGAGTTGGCCTCCAACGAGATAGATCTGGGCAGACTGTCCGAGGCAGGTATTGAGACCGTATTATGGGAAGAGTTCGACTTTATTACTTCAGAGGATATGGACAGGTTGCTGAGGCGACTGAATGCTACCACATGTTTATTGGACCCGTGTCCCTCCTGGCTGGTACTGGCCTCCTGGGAGGTTACACGAGGCTGGCTCCAAGAAATAGTGAACGCTTCCTTGAGTGAGGGGTTCTTGCCAGCTGCCTTGAAAGAGGCAGTCATGAGACCCCTCCTCAAGAAGCCTTCCCTGGACCCAGCGTTGTTACTTAATTACCGTCCGGTCTCCAACCTCCACTTCTTGGCGAAGGTTGTTGAGAGTGTGGTGGCACAGCAGTTCCCCCAACACCTGGAGGAAACTGTTTATCTAGACCCGCGCCAGTCCAGCTTCCGACCCGGGCACAGCACAGAGACGGCATTGGTCGCGCTGGTGGATGATCTCTGGAGGGGTATCTTATTGCACCGACTGGAGGGGTTGGGATTGGGGGGCACCGTGTTGCGGTGGTTCGCCTCCTTCCTCTCCGGTCGGTCGCAATTTGTGTTGGCAGGAGGGCAGAGGTCGATGTTGAGGCCCCTCACATGTGGGGTGCCTCAGGGGTCGGTCCTCTCGCCCCTCCTGTTCAACACCTATATGAAGCCACTGGGCGAGATCATCCGTGGTTGTGGGTGATACTCAGCTATACATATCTACCCCCAACCACCCCAGCGATGCTGTTGAAGTGATGTCCCGGTGTCTGGAGGCCGTGCGGGCCTGGATGGGGAGTAACAAACTTCGACTCAACCAGTCCAAGACCGAGTGGCTGTGGTTTCCAGCGTCCCGGTACAGCCAGCTGACTCCATCGCTGGTCATCGGGGTGAGACACTAGCCCCCGTGGAAAGGGCCCGCAACTTAGGCGTCCTCCTGGATTCACGGCTTTCCTTGGATGACCAGGTGACGGCCGTGACCTGGGGGGCTTTTTACCAGGTTTGCCTGGTCCGCCAGTTGTGCCCTTTCCTTGACCGGGATGCCCTTCGCACAGTCACTCAAGCGCTCATTACGTCCCGCCTAGACTATTGTAATGCTCTCTACAGGGGGCTCCCCTTGAGGTGCACCCGGAGCCTCCAGTTAGTGCAGAATGCGGCCGCGCGGGGGATTTTGGGAGCCCCACGGTGCGCGAGCTGCACTGGCTGCCGGTGGCCTTCCGGGTGCGCTTCAAGGTGTTGGTAACCATCTTTAAATCGCTCTATGGCACGGGGCCTAGTTATTTGCGGGACTGTCTCCTGCCGCACACCTCCCTTCGGCCGATCCGCTCCCACAGAGTGGGCCTCCTCAGGGTGCCGTCGGCCGGTCAATGCCGGCTGGCGGCGCCCAGGGGTAGGGCCTTCTCTATGGCAGGTCCAGCCCTCTGGAACGACCTACCCCCCAAACTTCGTACCATCACGGACCTTCGCCTCTTTCGTCAATCACTCAAAACGCACTTCTTCCACCTAGCCGGCCTAGCTTAGAGTTAGATTAGATATAATTTTAAATTGATTAGGTATGGGGATTTTAACATTTTAGTTTATATTTTAGCACAGGTTATTCAATTTAATGCTATTTTAATGTTGCGATTGTATTTATTGTTGTTTGTTGTATCATTTTTAATTTCCTGTGCACCGCCCTGAGTCCAATGCAGATAGGAGCGGTATATAAATCGAATAAAACCTAAACCTAAACCTAAATGTGCAAATTATTGCAGTAAGTCTCATAATTAGAACAAAACCTAAGCTGCACATAAGTTCCCAGAAAAATGTCTCTGATATTAAGTTACCTGGATTTGCATGGGAAAGGGCAGGAACTTTCTTCTACCTCTCAGTTATTCATAGTGAAAATAGTGTTATAAGGGAAAGCAAATTTTGGGAACATTTTCATCAATATACTAGAGCACAATTTATTTCAGCCACAAACTCAGTCAAGAGCAACCATTTCCTTTCCTCGATTTAGATAGTAAAGCCCAGGAGAAGAGGGCCTATCAGCATTATAAGATACTGAACCCATACTAAAGGATTAGGGCAATAATTGCAACAGAGAAAGATAAAGGAAGTGAACACAGAAAGACTAAGCAACACAAGTATTAAGCATATTGCAATCCATACACACTTAACAATCACTTATATTTGGCATTTTCTTCTTTCACAATCTATATCAATCATTTAAGAGTCAGGGTACACAATTTCACCTAATAACTTACCTACAAGAGTTAATACCTCCCACTCAAAGAGGTAAAGTATCTGAGGGAGGATGTCTTATCATTAAACCACTTCTCAGTCATGCATGGTTCTATATATCAAAGAAATTTAATAAATAAATATCAGCATGTACACCATATAGTGGCTTGGTGGCAAATGGCAAACAATGCAACCGCTTCAGATTCAGCTGAAGCTGATGACAAATGCTGAAGCGTCATCAGCTGAAGCTTCCAGGCTAGTCTCATCCAACGTATTATAATAATTTAGTCTTCAATTTACCAATATATAGATCTCTTTATCAAGCTGTTTTAGAAGATACCAAATTAGCCACTTCTCCTTCAAGGGAAACAGAATCCCTGTTAGAACAGATGCTTCAAGAAAACTATATAATGTCTACAACCTGCCAGGATCCAGTCCATTATTGTGTTCAGGCCTGTGCAACACCTCATTGGCAGATGACATTGTGTAATAGAATTTGGGTAATCAGGATACTGATGAAATGTCATTCTAAATCTCCTAATAACCAGCAACTTTATTCAGACATCAAACAATTGTAGGGCTGATGTGGTAACCTATGGTTACCTATCAGTGAATGGATTCTAGGAATCCAGAATTACAAACAGAAATAAAACCCATGCAGCACTTTGTTATTGACTCACAGGGCCAGTCAAGAAGAAATACTGCAACAAATATCAAAAACTACTAAGCTCAAGGAGAATCAATGAGGTCATATTTCCTCTTATTTAAAACTCTAAACAAAGTTTATTGCTTATAGTACAATCAAACCATTGTTTGTTCTTTGCATGAAAATGCTGCAGAAGAGAAGATCTCTAAAACACATGTTTCTAGCTCATCCAGAGCAGCAGCAAAAGTTGAAATTTTAATATAACCTAAGTGCTTCTCTGACTCCCAAACGAGCTTATTGCTCAGCCTGTTTTCCAAGCAAAGGGTCTCTTACAAAATAAGTAAATAATTATGCCCAGCAGCCAGTTAATTTTCAGTCTGTGATCTGCTCTCTGGTCTCAGAAAGCTTACAGGGCAATAAGAATGAACCATCACTTCGCACATAATAATAAAATTCAGTGGAAGAAAACCATAAAGAACACAGATTAAATGCCAAATAGCTTTCAATGCAATCAATGCAAAATCATTTTAAAAAGAATATTGCTATTCCAGCTGAGGTGACTCTTTGGGGAAAGAGTATTAATGACTAAATTACTGTTAGAGCAAGGACGAAGAGTGTCTCCAGGTGATCTTCCCAATGATACATGACATGACCTTCACCTCCAAAGCTGAGGAAAAAGCCACAGGCTGCCACTGACATATTCTTTCCCAGCATACCATTATAAGCAAGACATTTGAAGGCCTGCTAATTTGTCCTTCACATTCTGTTTATTTTATTAGATCATTTATAACCTCCCCATGAGAGTAGAAATCCTTCCAAACCTTTTAGTAGCCCAGTCACTAAGCAATACTTTTCTTAGTCATGGTCATGGAGGAGCTCAAGAAACAATGATAGATAAGCCCTATTCAATGGATTCCTTCTTCCTGTAAGGAAACGTTATTAAGGAGCCAGAGAAATGAAACTGACAGAAATGAAACTAAGATTTAGAGTAAGAGTAAACCTAAAGGTTTCCCTAGTGGTCAAATGAATCATGTAAGAAACAAAGGGAAGCTAGAAGCACACCACAAGGTGTTTCAGGAATGATGAGAAAGATTCCAAATTGGACAAAACTTTAAGAGAGAACTATTTTATGTCGCCACACTAATGACTAGCTTGTGAAAGAAAAAAAATGATTTTTTTCCCCTATGGCCTAGAGCAGGGGTCTCCAACCTTTGCAACTTTAAGTCTGAAGGACTTCAGCTCTCAGACTTCTCCAGCCAGCTTTGCTGGCTGGGGAATTCTGGGAGCTGAAGTCCTTCAGACTTAAAGTTGCAAAGGTTGGAGACCCCTGGCCTAGAGAAAGAGGAAAATGTTTATTTTGTTATGTATATTATTTTCTGCTCATGCAACACTCAAGGGACCTAACCATCTAAAATATAATACGGTATTTCAATCTATGTAAGAGCAAGTCAATAGTGAATCTTTGTAAGCCTCAATGAACTGAACAAGCAAAACATTAGCAAAATGCAAATGGCATGTTGATCAGCTGTTTGTAAATATGATTGTTGATAAAAGAATGCATTAATGGACAGAATCTTGCTAAAGTGAATCTATAACTGTCTAACCTCCTAGATCTATTCTGAGAGATTCTAGGGTTGGCTACCATGAATCTCTTCCCCAACAGTCTCTTTCTGGGAAGGCTTAATACTCCCCTTCTGCTACTGCAGATATTTCCATTTCCATCACAGCAATGGCTATTGTGATACCCATGCCAGTATGGGTATCCTTCAGCTCTTATAAGCACTTACTCCAGCTTAGTGTCCTAGGTTCATAAATTTCAGTGTACACAGAAGCTAGCCATGATGCTTGGAAAGAATGGGAGTTGTAGCCAACCCATCTGAATCAGTGGTGAGATTCAAAAAAATTTTATTACCAGTTCTGTGAGCGTGGCTTGGTGGATGTGGTATGACTTGGTGGGTGTGGCTTGGTGGGCGGGGCAGGGGAAGGATACTGTAAAATCTCCATTCCCTCCCTATTCCAGGGGCCAGTCAGAGGTGGTATTTACCGGTTCTCTGAACTACTCAAAATTTCCGCTACCGGTTCTCCAGAACTGGTCAGAACCTGCTGAATACCACCTCTGACCTGAATATACATACATATACATACCTAGATACATACCTACATACACACACACAGTTTCATAATGTATATCCTGAGCTGTTGTAAACCTGTTTAACTTGTTTGTTTACACACCACAGTGTAAGCATAGACACTGAAAACTCTATAAAAGCACTTTCCAAATCTATGAAAAGCTATTGACACTGCCTAGCCAAGCCATTACCCTAATGAATAACTACAGTGTGTTTGAATGAAGCTTGAACAACATTAGCACTGGCTTTTCTGAATAATCTATGCATCCAAGTTTCATTAATTTTAGTGTCAATTTAGTAACCATGCCCCAATACAAAAATGCATTCATGGGCAGTGTTTAATACAGCTTAAAAATGCTTTTTTCATTAAAACCTCGTTGATTTGTATTAGGGATTCTCACATAGGAGTATTACTAAATTCATATTAATCAGTCTGGATTACAGTTAATACTCTGGTTAATACAGATTATTTTAACATGCTTTCCAACAATGGGAAGTAAATAGCTTTTTTATTTTGTGACTGCTATACTTAAAACATGTACCATTCAAACTTTATGGGTTTACCCAAGATAATAAACCAATTAAACAACTGTCTAATCCAGAATTTATACCCTGATATTACAACATCTGGATAAGACATGCAGGTACTCTTTGTTTAGCAACTGCCTTGGATAGTGACTACAAATACAAGAGTAATACATGATAGTAAACAATAGTAAAAAAAATCATTTTTCAGCCAACATTTCTACACCTAACATCAATGCATATCAAAATGAGAGTAACACTCATGTTGCGCACAAAATAATGTTATCTGAATGAGTTGGCAGCAACCAGTGATGTCTGCATCTCTTTCTCTCCCAATCAAGTGGTTAATTTAGTGACTGTCACCTAGCAACCATTTTGCTATTGGCTAAATGAAGACAATCTGTGTATAAGCACTTTTCAATTCTTTTTATTTATATAAAATCATTACATATAGTATATGTTCCTACAACCTTGCAATATAATACACTACTATATTATGTACTATGCTGTGCTATGTTGGAGATCTGCCATTTTTTTCAACTACACTTTTTTTTATTAAGTAGCACAAAAATAGCAATCTACCATATTTTTCAGAATATAAGACTCAAAAAAGACCTCAAAAAAGAGGGTGAAAATCTGGGTGCGCCTTAAACACCGAATAAAGCATTTTTGGCTTCCCAAAACCCCACCCCCTTTGCAAAAATGGCTGTGCATAGCCTTTAGGAGGCTTCCAGACTGCTCCTGGGGGCTAAGGAGTGCAAAAATGGGTGAAAAATAGACCATTTTTTGCTCATTTTTGCCCCCCGTCCCCAGCCCCCAGGAGCACTCTACAAGCCTCCTAAAGGCTATGCATGCCCTTTTTTTGAGAAAAAACAGGCCCATTTTTGCAACGGTTGTTTTTGACAGGTCTGCAGAGTGCAAAACTGTTTTTTTTTTTAATTTGCCTCTTCAAAATCTTAGTGCGTCTTATACTCCAGTCATCTTATACTCCAAAAAATATGGTATTTGCCATGGTTCCTACGTCATGTCATGAAATTCACGTCATGAATTTCAAGTTCCTGGCAAGAGAGACTAACCTCAGTTTCCTCTACCATCTTTGCTATGGTAAATGTTCATAAAAGATGATTGATAAAACACATGGCTAAATGTGGGGGGGAAATCCTCTGTTAGATTTTGACTATTTTGTGGCAGATTTAATTGGGAGGGGCAGACAAAATGCTACTAGCCCAGATACCTTGCCCAATGATTTCATGCCGCAAAACCACAGTTTAGTCACATATATTTGAGTCAGTCTATCGGTGTGTTTCAATAAAGCTTCATTTGTCTACATCAGTGGTAGTCAACCTGGTCCCTACCACCCACTAGTGAGCGTTCCAGCTTTCATGGTGGGCGGTAGGGGTTTTGTCCGATACTGAAGCATTTTCCTATTTTTAAATTTAATTGACTTTAAAAAAAAATCATAGCATTATTTAAAAACATTTTTATTAGGTTTTCATAAAATCACCAATACTTTGAAACCGGTGGGCGGTTAGAAAATTTTACTACTAACAGAGATACAAAAGTGGACAATAGGTTTTAAAAGGTTGACTACCCCGGTCTACATGTTTTCTATTATACTATCTGATTTTTATCAAGATGTTTTGTTATATTTATTAATTTACTCTGTTGCCTGTATTATTCTAAAGCAACTCTGGGTTTAGAAATCTGTCTGCAAGAAAATATAGTTGTTATACTGAGTTTCCTGAAATGAATTAGCTGCACTCATGACTTTCTCATTGGTATGCGTGTTTCTTGAACTTTCTTCTCATGACTTTAAGAGAATGTTCCATAAGCAGGATCAAGCGAGGCATTCCTTGGTAGATTAATCATAAACTGTGAATTTGGCAACAATTCATAGTATTTTTTTTTTGTATAAGAACCTGATAATTACTTTTCACACAAGAAAAAAAAAATTAGCACTTACATAGTGATAATAGTGTTAACAGCGCAGTTGCCATGTATGATGTCTCACCCACCTTTTACCTGCCCGCTTTTTCACGTGTTTAATTCTTTATGTCTAATCACACTGGTTTGACACCTTCTGCATTGTGACCCCTAGTTATAACTAGTATTTCTCATCAGATTAGACAGGTCTAACAGAAATACGACTTTCTTTACACTCTAAATTGTTTTATCGCAGAATAGTCATCAAGATAAGCTACAGTACAAGGTGCTCTGTTTACTTTGACTACTGCATTTTAAAATATGCTTGCAATTAAATAAGTTGAGCTTTATTTATTTATTTATTTATTTATTTATACACAGATGCCTACAAAAGTACCAGGACTGTGCGCCACTTTATATTCAATGACAAAAAAGTGCTTCAGAGACGGTAGGGGTATGAACACAATAGCCCTCTGAAACTGTGAACCAGTGGCTACCATATTTTTTGGAGTATAAGACGCACCTTTTTTCCTCTAAAAAGAGGCTGAAAATCTGGGTGCATCTTGAACATCGAATACAGCATTTTTTTGCCTCCTGAAACCCCGCCCCTTCACCAAAATGGCCACGCGCATACCCTTATGGAGGCTTCCAGAGAGCTCCTGGGGGTTGGGGAGGACAGAAATAAGCAAAAAACAGGGCGTTTTTGCCCCTCCCCTCAGGCCCCAGCAGCACTCTATAAGCCTCCATAAGGCTATGCATGCATTTTTTTGACCAAAAAACGGCCCGTTTTCGCGATAAATGTGCCATTTTTTTGCTCATTTTTTACCCCACCCCCACCCCTCCAGGAGCACTCTGCAAGCCCCCCCCCCCAAGGTTATTCATACCTTTTATTTGGAAAAAACTGGCCCATTTTCGCAAAAAATGGTCCGTTTGGGGGAGGTTTGCAAAGTGTAAAAAGGGGTTTTTTTTCCCTTTCAGAAAGCTGTTTAGTTAGAGTGATTGATGAGAATTACATTGGTCAAGTACTGTGCCTGCAGAAACAAAGATTTGTTCCAAAGGTGATCAGTGATTTCCTTCTCCAGCACATGGGTAGATACACCTGGAAACATCTACCTATCTACCTACCTACCTACCTATTCTCTCTCTCTCTCTCTCCCTACCTATCTACTGTATTTCTCTCTCTCTATTTCTCTCTCTCTCCTTACCTACCTATCTACACTATCTCTCTCCCTATCTACTGTATTTCTCTCTCTCTATTTCTCTCTATCCCTCTACCTACCTACCTATCTACACTCTCTCTCTCCCTACCTACTGTATTCTCTATCTCCCCCCTCTATCTACCTATCTACCTACTCTCTCTCCCCCCCTACCTATCTATTGTATTTCTCTCTCTCTCTCTTTCTCTCTCTCTCCCTACCTACCTACTGTATTTCTCTCTCCCTCCCTCCTCCCTTCTACCTACCTACCTACTACTCTCTCTCTCTCCCTACCTACCTACTTTATTTCTCTCTCTTTCTCTTCCTCTCTATCGCTCTATCTACCTACCTACTTTTTTAAAAAAATTGCCTCTTCAAAACCTGGGTGCATCTTATACTCCAAAAAATATGGTAAGTGTTGGACCAACAATAGGAAGACTTGGGTTTTAGTCCCCTGCCCACTGCAGAAGCTCAGGGGGAGGGGGGCTGTTGGGAAAACAACCAGGAGGAGGAAACACTATTTTCACCACTTTGAACCCCTGGATAATAAATGGCATATTAATCTAATAAATTAAATGAACTCCTAAATCAATGCATGTCTATTCCTGGAATCAGGTGGCAGATACTGAAATAGGTTCAGAGTATGATGAAGCAAACAATAGGTGCACTATAGAAAGAATGGGGAGAGGGAGGAATTAAAATTTTGAGCTGGATATGGAAACAACAGCAGACTTTATATTCTAATATTTTTGCAATGCTAAAATCATGAGAAGCAAGGGGGGGACCCTTTGACAAATTTTATTCCAGGAAGTTGAGGAATTGGACCGTATGTACTCACCAAGGGGGATGTTTTCTGCTTGTCCTCTCGGGCTCTAATTCTCTCCTGTTGGAGGGCAGTATCCCGACTCTCGCAGACTGCCTCCTTCTCCCTTTTTGCCAATCGAAGTAGTTCCTCTTGGACCATTGCTTGCTCTTGTTCATACCTGTACAGAAGAAAATGATCAGCAGCTATGGATTAAAAGTTCTCAAATTATGAGATGCAAATCCAAGACCGAGTGGCTGTGGCTTCCGGCGTCCCGGTATAATCAGTTTACTCCATCACTGGCCATTGGGGGTGAACATCTAGCCCCAGTGGATAGGGCACGCAACTTAGGTGTCCTCCTGGATTCCCGGCTGTCTATTGAAGATCATCTGACAGCCGTGGCCAGGGGGGCTTTCTACCAGGTACGCCTGGTACGGCAGTTGCGGCCCCTCTTGGACCAGGACGCCCTCTGCACAGTCACTCACGCGCTCGTGACATCCCATCTAGACTACTGTAACGCTCTCTACATGGGGCTGCCCTTGAGGTACACCTGAAGGCTACAGTTAGTTCAGAATGCGGCCGCGTGTGGAATTTTGGGAGCCTCAAGGCATTCCCACATAACACCGCTCCTCCGCGAGCTGCACTGGCTGCCTGTGGCCTTTCGGGTGCGCTTTAAGGTATTGATTACCATCTTTAAAGCGCTCCATGGCACGGGACCTAGTTATCTGCGAGATCGTATCCTACCTCACATATCCCTTCGGCCGATTCGCTCCCACAGAGAGGGACTTCTCCGGGTGCCATCCACTAGCCAGTGCCAACGGGTGATGCCCAGGGGAAGGGCCTTCTCTGTGGCGGGCCCGACCCTCTGGAACGACCTACCCCCCGAACTTAGATCACGGACCTCCGCTCCTTCCGCCGAAGTCTGAAGACGCATTTCTTCCATCTCGCCAGCCTGGCCTAATCCACACCATTAGTTATAGACTGAAGTTTAAATTCTGTTAATTCGGTTTTTAAGGGTAAAGTTTTTAGGATTTTAAATGGTTTTAGGATTTTAGCACAGGGTATTGGGGTTTAATTTATTTTTAGTACTATTTATTGTCGTGTGTGTCTTTTTATTCTATTTTAACTTCCTGTGCACCGCTCCGAGTCCCTTTGGGGAGAGTGGGGCGGTTTATAAATGTAATAAATTGAAATTGAAATAGCTGGAGAAGAAATGGAGGTAGTGACAGTTTTTATTCTCTTGGGTCCAAGATTACCACAGATGGGAACTGAAGCCAAGAAATTAAAAGACACTTGCTCCTGGGGAGGAAAGCTATGGCAAATCTAGACAGCATACTAAAAAGCAGAGACATCACCCTGCCAACAAAGGTGCGTATAGTCAAGCCTATGGTTTTCCCAGTTGCAATGTATGGCTGTTAAAGTTGGACTATATGAACACTTCTCTTCACTGGAGAAGACTCCTGCGAGACCCTAGGACTGTAAGGTGATCAAACAAGTGCTGGAGAACACACAGAAGAATGAAGAACTGGAAGGGGGGCTGGCGGGGGCTAAGGGAGAGATTAAAAATGTTACTAATGAGGTTGTGGAAATAAATGGGCATGTGTCTAGGATTGATATGGAAAGGATGACATATTTTTTGAGATTTCAGAATGTTTCTGAGGAAACTGGTGAATGTCTCCCTGAACTCATGAGCACAATTATAGCAGACTATTTACATAAACCTAAGGATGAGATCAGGGGGGACATTGACCTAGCCTACAGAATAAACTCTGCATATGCCAGGATAAATGAAGTACCCAGAGAGATACATGTTAAATTTGTTAGAAGGTCAACCAGAGAGGAAATCTTGAAAGTGCAAAGAGGAGGTCCGTTCATTTACCAACAAAAGGAGGTTGCCATCCTGAAGCAGATCCCAAGAAAGATTAGAGAAGCAAGAAGGAAATTTTCCTTCTTGTCCAAAAAATTGTTTGACCACGGGATCTGGTTCAGGTGGGTGACGCCCGAAGGGATGCTGGTGTTCTGGGAAGGAGGAAGAGTGAGGATTAAAACAGTTGCTTAGGGCGGAAGCCTTTCTTAAAAAACATTCCTCTGTCCTGGGGGAAGATCCAGGGGGGGCAGGGGGGGCCACGGCCCCGCCCGCTGGGGGCCTGGAAGGAGAGATAGAAGATACAATTGCCAAGAGACTTAGATCTAAAAAATAACTTTGCCTTGATTTTTTGAATAATATTGTATAATATAACATGTGCATCTGAATTTTTGTAAATAACTGACAGCATAGAACTGAGAACTTAGAAATATGTACTTGCTTTCACTTTGTAGTGTATGGAAAATGTTTTTTATTAATGATCTATTTTGATGTCCCGGTAGGGCCGACGACTTTGACGTGAATGCTCTCAAAATTTCTTTGTATCCCTTACCCTATCCTATTGAAAACTGTAAAACCAATAAAACTTTTTCAATATAAAAAAAAAAAAACCAGTCAGTCCTAGAGGAGATTCCCCCAGAAGGTCAGATTCTGAAGATGAAACTCAAATACTTTGGCCACCTAATGAGAAGGAAGGACTCACTGGAGAAGAGCCTAATGCTGGGAAAGATTGAGGGCAAAAGAAGAAAGGGATGATAGAGAATGAGGTAGCTGGATGGAGTCACCAAAACAGTAAGCGTGAGCTTAAATGGACTCTAGAGGATGGTAGAGAACAGGAAGGTCTGGAGGAATGTTGTCCATGGGGTCGCAATGGGTCGGACATGCCTTTGCAACTAACAACAAGTCTTGCTAGATCCAAGAACTGATGTTAATAGGTCATCACTGTACATTGTAGAAAGCAACAGAAATTAAATTCCACTCCAAAAACCCAGTCAACATATGAGATGATTATGGCAGGTTCTAATATTCAATGGTTGTCCAAGAAGAAGGATAAAAGATATAAAACAATTTATAGAAGCTTGGACTGTGAAATATTTATACTGTTTCTTTGGCTTAAAACAAGACTTTATAATTAACAAATAAATAATTTTTAAAACTGACAAATTATTTTACAGCATCATAATTCTAAAAGCATAACATCACAGTCATAATGAACATGCTCAGCCAGTTTTTATGTAAATTATAAAGTATGAAATATTGATTTATAATCTAAATGTAGATATTATAAATATTAATAGAACCCATTGTGTTCCATTGTCACTTTTTTATACTTGATAGTTGATATTTTTTGGTCATATATAAATTTGAAATTTGTAATATTTTCTGCAAGGAATGGTATTTTACAAAATGTCCAATCTATTCACATAATGGAATGAGAATAAATAAACTTGCATTATGTTTTAACCAGCTTACTCCAATCTTAACATACAAAGAAAAAAATAGGGCTCAGTTTCAGTTGTAGTTTTAGATAGGGCTGTACTCCCTGTAGTAGAGAAATTGTGAGTTGCAGAATCTCTGATACTTGTGGTTCTTATTGAAGTAGCAAGCAGAAACTAGTGCCTCTACTCAAGTTACAGCTTACAGAATACAGCAATCAGAGTACTGGACCCAATTTAAAATGTTCGTCATTAACTAAAATTCCTATCAGGATTTTGGATTACCTTACAGATTGCCTTATATTTTATTGCAGCCATATACCTTCCCCAACAAAAGGCTATTGTTCTGCCAACAGGCTATGGCTCTCCACCCTTCTAAATATACTTTTAATACTTAGTCCTTTAACATGTAGTCCAGGCAAAAACTCTATTAGTCTGTAAAATAATATACAACCTTCTAGAGTTCTTACTCTTAGGAGCCGTGGTGGCACAGTGGTTAGAATGCAGCACTGCAGGCTACTTCTGCTGACTGTTGGCTGCCTGCAATTTGGCTGTTCAAATTTCACTGGCTCAAGCTTTCCATTCTTCCGAGGTGGGTAAAATGAGGTCCCAAATTGTTGGGGGCAATATGCTGACTTTGTAAACTGCTTAGAGAGGGCTGCAAAGCACTGTAAAGCGGTATTTAAGTCTAAGTGCTATTGCTAGTGCTACTCTATTTGTTGCTTCAGTGTGGTTGTTCTAGTTGCTGTTGAGCTCCCAGCAAAGGTCCAAGCAGAACTCCCACCATTTGACAAAAGCATTGGACTTGATGACCAATGCTTTTGTCAACCAGATATACAGTATGTATTCATTAGGCTTTATCTTGTGGTAGTAAGAGCAACAAAGAGCTCTTTTCCACTCACACTGTGTCCATAGATAGTTACCCAACATGTTGTGGCCTGTCGGCCACCGGCATTTCCAAGAGACAATTCAGACGAGGAGGCGGCATGGGAGTCAGGGTCAGTATCAAGGCAACCTGAGAGCTCCAAGCGGGAAGAGGGAGTGGAGTTGGCAAAGAGAGAGACAGAGGCGGAGCCTGGGCCATCTGTCAGCCCTCAGATGGAGAGTTAACAGCCCCCAAGTCTGGAGGTGACTGATGAGGAAGAGGAGGAACAGCTGGGTCCAGTGCCTGATGCGAGGATGTGCACAAGGCAGAGAAGAGGAGAGCAATGGAAATTCATGGGCTGGTCTTTGGGAAGGAAGAGCCAACGCTAACGAAGCCCCACCCTAGCTCTGGGGATAAAAGGCAGGGAGATGTGGTTTCACTCTGAAGTGGACTCTAGCTGGACAGAACCTTTGGAAAGATTGAGACATGTCTGGCCCTGTTATCTGGGAGAAGTTTGAAACAGTTAACCCTAATGACAGAATCTTTGTGTCTGTGGGCTGAGCCACCTATGTGTTGACCCAATTTCCTTCTTGGTTCGTTAAGACATCCCTGAGAAGGTACATGGTTGGGTTCAAGTACTGTATTTTTCGGAGTATAAGACGCTCCAGGGTATAAGACGCAACTTAGTTTTGGGGGACGAAAATAAGAAGAAAAATTCTGCCTCTGCCTGCCAGCATGCATGGTATTCAGTTGACACATGGTAACAAGGTCAGCCAATGAGCAGGCATAGCAACTAAGTCAGCCAATGAGGGCTATTTGGCTCTGAAATTTGCTGTGTGAGCAACAAGCAGAATGGAAGTAGCCTGGCTTAGCTGAGAACTGAAAGTGAAACTGCTTGTGTTCTGTTTGTATTTACTGCTACCTTGGAAAATCTGCTTTTGGTAATGTATTGTATATTATTATTATTTTGAATCCTGCTGAATCAGTTACTTCTGTGTGGTTTCTGAACGTGATTGCTGCTGCAAACTCTGACCAGCCAGGTCAGCTTCAGCACTTACTGCAGCTTGATTCAGCATGAGCAGCTGATTGGCGGGTGGATCGGACTGCCGGAATACCCCCAATCAGCTGTTCCAGAATGCAGGGATTGTCACAGACCATCACTGCCTCCATGCCTCTTATTTTTGGTCTCTGGTGGGGTGGGTGGGACTACATTGGATGTGTAAGATACACCCAAATTTTTACCCTTGGGGGGGGGGAGATACATCTTATACTCCGAAAAATACTGTAATTAAGGCTTCTTTATGGGACTAAAACTACCCCCCACATTAAAGGAGGCACCTTCTCAAGAAATGACCCTTGAACCCAACCATATTTGGCAACTTTTGTCTAGTCTCCAACCTTTTCTTTTGGAAGAAAATTATTCAGAGGGTAGTGGGCACTCAGCTTTAGACCATGGATGAAGCAGATTATCTGGCTCCTTTTCAGTTTGAGAGTAGAGCACCAAGATGGCATTGGTATCACTTGTGGATGATCTCTAGAGGACTCAGGATAAGGGTGTAACAACCATCCTGGGCCTTCTAGATCTCTCAGCAGCTTTTGATACCATTGATCATGGTATTCTTTTGAAGCAGGTTCAGTGATTGGAAATGGGAGGCACTGTTTTGGAATGGTTTTCCTCCTTTTTCTTTTGCCCAATTTCAGTTGGTGTTTGTGGGGAGAAAGGTCGAATCCTAGGTCCCTATAATGTTGGCCTCCTCAGTGCTTGGGTCTCTCTCCTCTCCTTTTTAACATTTAGGATTTTTTCAATAAAGGACAAGAAAAGACTTTCTAGCATCTAGTCATCTTGGGGAAGGAGAATTCTGTTTGTGATTTTCTTCAGGAACTTTTTTTTAATTAATCTTATTGCTACTCTACACTGTTATTACTCTGTTAATGTTGCAGAATGTGTGCATTTTTCTATTAGTTTTGACAGAATAAAATTTAAAATACATTTTAAAGAGAATTTTAAGACGACAAAACTATCAAAGTGGTGACTTAAACATCATACCTCTTAAACAGTTCCTCCTTTGCTTCAGAAGGCTTTTGACCCAAACTTTCTGTGGTAGGTGGACAGATCCCTGGACAATTGAAAATAAATACTTATTATATAAAAATAAATTTCCCATTTTGTTTCTATAGGAGGTATAAAGACGAAAAAAAAACCAAAGACACTCAGCTAAATTACAAAACATCTACTGTATTTCAGAAGGATGAAACAAAAAAGCAAATCTGTGAAATCTAAAATATTGGGTAAATAAATTGCTTATGAATTATGAACATGCTGAAACATTCTAAAGTGCCAACAGGAATAATGCAGAATTCTCACAACAAAAAAGCTATTACAAAGTTTGAAAAAAATCTAACAAAGCATATTATTATGGCTGTGAGGGTACCATATACTCATGTAAATAATATTTCATCATAGAACATGTCTCTAATAGTATGAAACAGATTCATTAATTTATAAGCCGTCTCTTAAATAAAAGGAACACAATACCTGTGGACACCTTAGATTTCTCTTGAGATTGCTGGTCTTGTTTAGGTTGGCTTTTTTCCTTCATTCTATTTACTACATCTTCAGAAAGCTAGCCCAAATAAAAATAATAGTGGGAATGTAAGAAAGTTTATGTTACACATTTTCTTAAAAGTTATGTTTTGATTAATGATAAATACAATTGCCATGGTTTATGAATTATAAACGGTTATATTCATAAATGTTATTAATCCAAAACCTGAAACAATAAATTCTGTTTTAGCACGGGTCATATACCATGGAGGAAAGTAAGACTCACAATATCATATGGTACTTACAAGAAATTCAGCGCTAGTTGTAATACAAAAGGACTTACAAACACATAAAATAATTTTTGACTAGTCAAAATAAATCATATGCTTGACTTGTCTTATTAAGGCTGCTATTAATTTGTCATGAAAGGTATATAAGCAGATATAAATTGAGATATTTTCTTAGGCTTACTGACATGTAATAGTTGTTAAGTCAGAGATGTCCAACCCTGGCAGCTTTAAGTCCTGTGGACTTCAAGTCCCAGAACTCCTCAGTTTAATTTACTAGGACCTAGAGCAGTGGTTCTCAACCTGTAGGTCGGGACCCCTTTGGGGGTCTAATGACCCTTTCACATGGGTTGCCTCCCTCGGAAAACACATATTTTCGATGGTCTTAGGAACCGAGACACCAATTTTATGGTTGGGGGTCACCACAACATGAGGAACTGTATTAAAGGGTCGCGGCATTGGGAAGGTTGAGAACAAGTGACCTAGAGCCATGATGGCAAATCTATGGCACGTGTGCCATAGGTGGCACGCAGAGCCATTTTTTGAGGGCAGGCAAGGCATTGCTCTGTCAGCAATGTCCCAATGGGCAACCCAGAAGTCTGTTTCCGAACTTCCGGTTTGCATGTTGGGATGTTTTTCGCCCTCCCCAGGGTCCTAGAAAGCCTCTGGAGCCTGGGGAAGGCGAAAAATGGACCTGCTGGGCCCTCTGGAAGTAGGAAAAAGGGCTGTTTCCGGCCTTCAGCAGGCCTCCAGTGCAGCTGGAGGAGGTCGTTTTTGCCCTCTCCAGGCTCCTAGAAAGCTTTGTGTGCATGCGCGGGGGAATGGAGGGGGGGTCATGCATGCATGCGCAGGGGGCATTAAATTATGTGGGTGGGCATGCAAGCGCACATGATAACATGTGCTTGCTTTTGGCACCCAAGGCGAAAAATATTCGCCATCACTGACCTAGAGTAAAATCCTAATTCAAGAATTGAAACCAGGACCACTTTTTTTACTACTTCTCTTCCTGTTGATTAAGCAAGGATCCAAGGAAGCGGGCTTCTCTGTTGTAATGCCGGCATTCTTGTGCAGCTTCTCAGCTGTTCTTATTTTGCTCCCACTTATGCATTTTTAAGAGAGTCCTAAAAAGAGTTTTTCTTCTAAGCTCTTGAATTAGACTCAGTCCCTCTAAGATGGGAATGATGTGAGTGATTGCTTCTCTTTTGACCACATGACAATTATACTTTTTATATATATTTTTCTGAGTTTTAATTTTGTGGATGAAGAGGGGAAGATGAATGTATGGACAAACATGTTGGCTTTTTACAACTAAGGAATTTCAAGTTCTGAAATAAATGTACATGCAAAAATGTACATTAAATTCCAGCAGCAATTACTTCCATAAAAAAAAGTTTCAGGAAAAGAGTGCTCAGCTTTTCCCTTAGCTGGAGTTTACCCTCCACCCTCAATTTTTGCACAGCAAATGAAACAATACGCAGTAGTCAGTTCTTCATTCCAAACTGACTCCTTCCAAAACTGCTTTTTCTTGAGGTATCTAGCATTGGAGTTTTAACTTTTACATTCATGCTTTTATATTAAAAACATGTTATTAAATATGTCAGTGGTTTACTTAAACTTCTGTTTCTTAATTTTGAAGTGATCAATGACTTGCTATTTATACAGTCAGTCTATATTGTATATGCTCCATTGCATTCTTTGTCCTCGAGAAAAAAGTAAAATCTACAGATATTATCTAAACAAATCATATTTTTAAAATACAATTTAAATTTAGTTTGAGTTGTGTGGTCATAAACTGTTGGAGACACTGATTTTCCCTACTCCTAATATGCATGCATTGTTCCAGAAAGTACACAATTATATTTCCTGTGTAGAATATACATTTAAAATGTTCAGAGGCCTTATTGAACATAGATTTGTGTCTATTTGCACATTAAACGATTCAAGTCTTTGCTTTCTCAAGACACAACCACATAATTTTTCAGGACTTTGGCTTGACCTTGCTAAAGCGTGCTAAAGGTTACCACCTTTGCCTATCATTTTTCTTTAAAAAAAAATAAACCAGAGAGTGAAAGGAATTTGATCTTTTCCTGAGGTGCTTTCTCAATCTAACAAATGTTAATGGGTTCAAATCCTTCAGTTTTCAAATCCTTCAAATCCTTCAGCCTTTGGTTAAAAAAACAAAACCTTCCATCAAGTCATTCAAAAAGTACTTTTCTTTGAAAAGTGGTACAAAGGTCATGAGGATTATTACTAAGCTCTTTCCCACATTTCAACAGGGACAGAAACCTTGTTATTACCATTTGTTGTTGTTATTATTATTATTATTATTATTATTATTATTATTATTATTATTATTATTATTATTATTATTACCATTTGTAATAACAAAGCCAATGTCGGCAAGAAACACTTCTGTTAAAACCATAAATTCTTTTTACTAGGACCTGGTTAGAAAAAGAACAGGGTTTTTTTCAACCTTGGCGGCTTTAAGAGGCATGGACTTCAACTCCCAGAATTCCCAAGCCATGTCAATGGAAAGCAATGGACATCATGCTGGCTGGGGAATTGAAGTCCACGCCTCTTAAAGCAGGCAAGGGTGAGAAATAATACAAGGTTGAATTGGCCCTTACAATTCAAACCCTGCCGCTCAGCACCCACACGCCTCCCCTCTGACGCCGTCCACCCACTCCGCCCTCTGGATTCCTCCCACCCTCCTAAGGGTGGACCTCCACTCACTCTGATGCCCTGCAGCACCCGCACTTGCTCTTGTTCGTCCAGCTCGAAGGAGACCTTCCTGCTGCCATGGGTGCTCCCGCTACCCCCCATAGCGGCACCCGGGGAAAAGAACAGAAAACTCAAGAGGCGAGTTCAAAATCAAGACAGCTACCCAGACAGCACGCTTCGCTCCACCCGCTTTATAAACTCGCTCCTGGTTGGCGAGCGCGGAGAAAGTCTCCAATAGCGCTACGCGGTCTTGGAGGCGGCCGTGAAGCATTCTGGAAGTCGTAGTCTTCCTTCTCCACATTCCCCTCCAGGGATGCTGCTGGTGCTGTTATTGAGCTAAATTAGATGAAATGACCCACAAGCTGAACCGACTTAAGGTTACGTTTGTCTGAACGATTGGACCGGAGAGGAGACGCATCCCGAATTTAGTTTTTTTCAGATGACGGAGGAGGCTTCTATCTCAATGTGGAGATATATGCCGGCTGCAGATTTTAATTGCTTTTCAGCAAGACTAAACTTGCTTGCGATGCTATTTCTGTGTTTGTTTCACATAACCTAACAAAACTAAGTCATTGCTATCCATTGACGCTGTATCGTTTTCAAATCCTGTGTAAATTTACAAGTCACCAGTAGAGGGACAGAAAACAAGCCAGTCTGCTTTTTATTTTTCAAATATAAATAATGTGATCTTTGAGTTTGTATTTTTCATTTTAACCTATTACCTGAATGAAATTTCAGCTTTGATACCTGGATCAAATTCTTCCACCACACAGAACTCCTACAGATTGAAAGCAAATAATTGGAGCTAAAAAAAATAAACATTAAAAATACATGACTTGTATTCCAATAATTTCCATTAAAATTATTTAGTTTTTAAATATTTCTTATTATATATTGCATCATTTTATGCAATAGAAATATTACAACTCCCAGAATTGCTGCAAAAATAAGATGGGGAATAAGGAAATTTAATTAATTAAATTTAATTCAGATAAACATGCATTGCAGTGGATGCTTTATACACTTACATTAAATGCAATTTTACAGAATATCTATTACAAGGTTGCAATTCATTAACAAAAATGAGACTGGGTGCAAAGAGAAAAATAAAACTGAGAAAATGATAATAAACAATTATACATGAATTAACCGCCAGTAGTTAACATTCCAAACTGCTACCTCTTAAGGTTGATCTCCTTTTTGAATGATTGAAGTGACTTTTGCATACAATTTTAAATAAAATCTGTGGGCATCAAAAACATGTGGCCTTCCAAATATTGACAGAATGTTGCAAGCTGTTACTATACATTATTGGTTTGTTAATTTATAGCCTACCTTTCCTCAAGAGCAAAAGGTGGCCTAATTCTACCATTTTCTTTCGCATAATGTTAACTCTGTAAAGTAAGATCATTTGATAAAATTGTGACTATTTAATTATTCACTTAATTCTAAAATGTATTGTCAACTACTGAGACAAACATAATGGTTACTGATACTGAGCATACTGGGACAAAACATAATATTCTGTAACTTATAAAATCCAGTTGTGACTAGAGATGTATCCATTTAAATAGTTCCATCTCTGACGAAAGGCCGTCCTGTCTTGCTTCTGAGCCTCCAAACATTTGTGCACTACACAATAAAGCTTCATTTTTGTTCTAATTAAAATGGAGCCATCAAATTTTGCAATTAAAAATAGATAAAAACATATTACCTTAAAAAGTTGAAAGAGGAACATTTATGCCTATTCCACCACAAAATAACAATTATATTTGAAATACTACTGGTACCATGTGTGGCAACCAGAATGCTTATGAAGTCATAATGAATATAAATGCCTTTTATTTGATTCTGTTGTTCTGGATAACACCTTAAAAAGGAATAAAAATTGAAGTTTCAAAATGCAAGGCACATTCAAAGCACAAACATTTAGCTGTTGTATTATAATGAAAGCTGACTGCCTCCAATGCAAAATAATAGAATATTTGTTATCTGTTTGAGTACATGAAGCAGCTAATTGTAGGTTTAGGAGGAGTCTATTTCTTAATCTGTAAAGGGACTTGGTCTTGTATCACCATAGCAACTAGCATAAAGAAAAATTTCAATATTTACTAAACATGAAAAGAATAAAATTCAATTATTTAAATTCAAAATCAAAGGGCTAGCTATTGCTTACAACAGTGTGTGTGTGTGCCTTTGTGTGTAAAATAATCAATTTCATAATTAGTGGTTCTCCATCTTCCACAAGCAGGTTTTTTTTTACACATGTTTAAAAGCACCTAATTCTAGACAAGTCTCATCCAAAATGCAGTGGAAAGACCAGTTACTCAATATTGTAATTCTGCAATCTACACTAAGTGCTGGTTACCACCTATAAAGCCCCACAAAGCATAGGACTGGATTATTATTGGGCCACATTCTTCCAAGGGTATATTTCAGTCCCACAACTCCAATAGGACAGGAACCATGTCATCTTAGAGGACTAAGGAGGCATGCCTTTTCCATGATGGTGCCTGCTTTCTGGAAATATGCCACCTCTACCCCTACCATATTTATGTTATTTTTATTTAAAGCGATTATTTAGCCACTATCTCATACAATGATTCTGAGCAGCTCACAACAACCCATAAAGGAGCTAGTTTGATCTAGTGGTTAAGGCACCAGGCTAGAAACCAGAAGACGGTGAGTTCTAGTCCTGCCTTAGCCATGAAAGCCAGCTGGGTGACTTTGGGCCAGTCACTCTCTCAGCTCAACCCACCGCACAGGGTTGTTGTGGGAAAAATAAAATGAGGAGGATGTGTTGGATATGTTAGTCACTTTGAGTTGTTTGTAAAAATAATAATAATAATAATAATAATATTTATTGTCATTGTAAAAATTACAATGAAATTGGTAAAATGGTGTAGATGGTATAGAAATAAATACATAAATATAGTTAAAAACAAAGTAGGACTGGTAAAACAACCTGAAAACTTCAGATAGTACAGAACATACAGAAATACAATCAGTAAAAACTTAGGGATTTAAAGGCTATTGTTATTTAATATGTATTCTATCTTCCTTTCAGCCAAAATAATAACTGCCATGCAGAAATCTAATCAGAACAGCCAGACTTAAGCATTTATTTATTTTGCTTTAATATGATCAATCTGGATTCATAGGCTTGTTAATAAAACTGATTTTAACATTTTAAAATGACACCGTCTCCTTTTGAAATTCAGGGAACCATTCAGCCGACGCCATTTCTCTTGTTTTACTGTACAAGAATGAGCTTTTTCAGTGATTGAACAATTTCTTCCTCCTCCTCCTCCTCCTCTTCCTCTTCTGCCATATCCATCATCGGACATTGAGGATCATGTTAAACAATTAAACAATAGTGAATCTATTCTGGAAGTCCTTGGATATGATTGCAAACATTAAGAAACATACAAACTCAATTGAGAATGAGGGTGGAATGTTACTTATGATCAATGTTTTCTCTTGCTTAACTCTCGTGTCTCTCCTTCTGTACCCAATTTGAAGACTTGACCTTCCCTCTTAATAAATATTTTCAGTTTGCCTTAAGTATTCAGGATTTGTACTGTTGGGAGGAGCGAAAAAACCATTTTGCAAAGTTAGACTCCCCCAAATTTGGGATCAATTTTTTATTAGTTCCAGGGCAAATGCAGGTACCCGATTGTTAAAAGGAACAATACAATTTATAGTATATTTTATTGTTTTGGATTTATATTCTGTGCCATTCAGAATAATAATGCAACAAAGTGTTAGTATAAAGTACCAGCTGTCTGTTTTTTTTATCAAGCCCCATTCAAAATACTGTATTGCTGTTTAAAGTCTAAAACAGCTTAAAGGCCCAGTAATTGTATCCTGTAGCCAAAGATAACCAGAGAAATGTGGTTTATTGTTGTTAAAGGAAGTACTGCTTTCTCAGTTGTCCGTCAACACCAATTTTGCAACTATTGGTTTCATGCTTTTTCATTTACCCAGATGTTTAATTATGGACCAGTGAAGTTGCTGCCATTTTTAATTGATCATAGTATTTTATATTTCTACAGTCCTGGTATCCACAAAGATGAAGGACAAGTTTAATAAACAGACAGGAATTTCAAAAATAGTTCACTTTATTGAGCTAGAGGGACTTACTCAAAGGAAGCACTGGAGAAAAAAGAATAGTTTTACCAAAAACTCTAGCTAAGCAACCTAAACTGGATCTGTTTCATGTGTAAATCCAAAAAGTAGTAACTTCTAATTACTTCTAACTTCTATTAACTAATAGAAGTTCACTGAGTGACCATTTGAAGTTACAATGGCACTGAAAAAAGTGACTTATGACCATTTTTGACACTTATGATTATTGCAGAATCCCCATGGTCACATGATCAAAATTCAGATTCTTGGCAACTGGCATGTCTTTACGACAGTTGCAGTGTCCCAGGGTCATGTGATCCCCTTTTGCAATCTTCTGACAAGCAAAGTCAATGGAGGAAGCCAGATTCGCTTAACAACCATATTACTAACTTAATACCTGCAGTGATTCACGGAACAACCGTGGTGAGAAAAGTTGTACAATAGAGCAAACCTCACTTAACAACTGTCTTACTTAGCAATGAAAATCTTGGGCTCAATTGTGGTCATAAGCCAGGGACTACCTGTAATATAGTGATTGTTTCCTTCTTCAATGTATTTATCAATTTATATTGAAATGAATAACAAGATTGTTCTTCTTCAAGGACATTTGTTTAATAAAATTTAAAATGATATCAAACCCAGTTAGTTCTAGGCTGATGTGACACTGAGCCTGATCTGAAGGTGTGATCACAATCTGAAAACACCGCTTTAAAACATGAGCCAGATTTGAGGAAAAATAAACTTAACAATGTCTTTTTTCCCTTAAAATAAAAGCATTTCATAACAGTATAGCAGGCTACCTTAGTTTGGGGGTGGGAGGGGGGGATTAGCAGAAAAATACGGGGACATGCAGGCAGATCCTCTATGTTGGGGAAGATGTCTTCATTTATGTCAAAGATCATTTATTTTACAGACAAAAATATACATAGCTTTATTTTTAAAGTTTGTTCCAACATTTCATGAAACATGCAATACATTCACCTCCACAAACACTGTCCGTTTGTGGATGGTATTTTGCTCTGAACACGGAAGGCATTATCTATATACACTTTAAAATCAGTATACTTGGAAGAAGACATTTCTTTCACTTAGTGCAGTTTCTTCTCAGCAGCAGAAGACAAAGGTAGATATATAAAGAGGCATTTAACAATCAAGTCATCATGGTGATGAGCAACAGGATTCTACAGTGGAAAAGTGATCGTAGCTGAGTGAATGGCCGATATTTAATGCAGAACATGGTTAATTAAGAGTATCTGAAATGTCATCTCACTCCGATTCACATTACTCAAGATATCCACCTTCATATTAAGAATCCTTTCATTTCACACATGCACCTTAACGTGCCTGAAGCTTTCTCCAACTTTATTTCTTCCAGATCTGTGGGTATATAACACCAATCCACTCTAATGAGAATAGCCCATGTAAAGATATTGGGGCATTCTGGGTGGGGAGGAGAAGAAATTGGGATATCCTATAGATGTAGGGGAATAAAAACTAATCAGTTGTCTGGGAATACAGGTTTTGTATGATCCAGCTCACAAAACGCTACAATAAATTCTCATTTCTGAACAGAGGTTTCCATTAGCCTAACTCCAATTAACACCATAAAGATTAATGAGGTGTCAATTACAAATTATGTAAGATTTTGTACCACAAGACAATAAAGCTGCTAACACCAGGCCAACAGCAAAATTAAAGACAATTTTTTGTTCTCTATCATATCAAACATGCTAATCTTAATTAACAACACATCACAAGCCTTCTTTTTCTGAATTTAGATCATTTTGAAACTCTTAAAATCAAGGTCTTGTGTACATTGGTGTTGGCTTGGCAAGTAGAAATCACAAATGGCAGAATTTTCAGGGAAAAGGGAAGAGCATTCAGTGGACAAAATATTAATTTTTCTTTTTGTGCCTCAGTTCTAAAAAAGGTTTCCTTAAAGAAAATCCTCTAATTTCAAAGAAAATTGCTGTGAGTTTCTGGAATCCTAACCTTATTCATCCATTTGTAGCATAAATGATCCTGAATTAATGCCATCGTAACAACAGGAAAAAGACATTCTGGTTTGTCATTCTTATTTTATGGAATATTAAATCCAATTAGCTGTGCTACACTTGCCTCCTAGCCAGTCTCTATTTAAATAATTTTACCCACAGTTTGCACACTATTAAAGGTGCCCATAATTATGCATTTTCCACTTAACCTTACAGCAAGAACATTAACAACAACAAAAGCTAGGCATAATGCATGGGCACAAAATGCAAGCTTTTAAAAACATTTTAGGTATGCTATTTTTCTTCTTGCCTTCAAAGTATAGCCAATCCTATATTATTATTCTTTCCAGAAACCTCTTGATTATAATAAAAGAAATTAACATTCTTTTACTTTACTAATCTCACAGAAAAGCCCTCAGAAGTCTTCCAAATTCAGGCATTACCAACATCACTAATGCAATCATCAGCCAAGTGTTACCAAAGGTTTCAGAAAAACCAGGTCAACATTATCCTTATAATATGGTCCTAACCTGGAGGCCCAGACCACAACTAATATAAACAGCTTGTCTTTAATCTAGATGTCATAGTCACTTCAGGTTTGTATTCTATTTAGATGCCATCACAGGCATCAATAGCAAGCTGTGTAAAACAGGCTCCTAAAAGATTTCTATTTGCTCTTCTACCCTTTTCATTTTAGAATTTCCATCCAAGCCATCTTCTCTCTACTCAATCCCATTTGCACAGAAGTGCTGTTGGCCTTACAGTACATCATTCCATAACACTCACTTGGCTACATTCTCATTCTGAAAATTATACAGTGTATGAAACATGCCTGCATGTCAATAAATCACAGTAGTTCAGTAGCACAGCAATGTGTTCCAGAGACCTTTCCTTGCTGATTACTTTCCTTCCCTCTCCTTCTCGATGTTAAGTTCTTTTTAAAATACAATATGCTCCCAACTACCCTGGGAAGAATTGTGAGATGTTCAAAAGCTTCTACAGTTCTCTCACCTCCATTTCAAGCATAAGTCAGTTGCCCAAACTATGCTATTATCCTTCAATTCCAAAGTGAAGGTTACTGCTGGGAATTTGAACTTGTTGGGAATATAAATAATAACTAAATCAAACCTTAAAAAAAAATGCAAATAAGGCATTCCAACCTTAATTTCAAATTGTTTGTGTGTGGGTGTATATTCGAAGGAACAGTCAATATTCCTGCCAGAATGTGCATTTTATCACAAACAAAAGGTGACAAACGGTCTAACCATGTAGATTTGGAATGCCAAGAATATGAAAAGTCAGCATTTATGCGTGTCTGAAATGAAGCTGATCTGTATGTTGTCTCACAAAGATGAGCACTGTCCAGGAAGACTACAATTGCCAATTTTATGTTCCATACAGAATTTAAATATCTTTTTTAAAAAGACACCTCCAATGAAAGAGAAGACAAACACATTAGAGTTCCAAAGGATTATCTGAATGGAACAATGGGTGCAAGAGAAAGTTATTCCTTCAAGCACAGCTGCCTTTAGGAGTTAATGGCTTTCCATCGATCACTGTCAATGCTATTGATGCTGCCCACATGGTACGGCATGGAAGCAACATCGTCCAGGTATGCCGTGGTGTCAATCTGAGTGTTGGAGTAGAAGCCAGAATCTAGCCCTTCTTTTTTGGTTACCCCATAAGCATGGGGAAGATGCACATCGACATCCTCAGGTTCATCCACCTGGCATTTATAGGAGAAGAGGATCTTTGGTTCAGACCTAAAGTAGCAAGAAAGAAAAAGGAGAAAGTCCACTAGTTCTGGGTCTTTATTTGAGTTAGGTTAAGTTTTGATGTGCTATACGCCCAACTGGGAAAAAGAAGCTCTGGTATTATCTAACTTTAACAGGCATATAAATACTTATATCTAACTCATCAAGTAATAAAACAGATGAATGCTTTGCTTGCTTTAAAAAAACCATGTTATGTATATTGTAATTAAAATTAAATACCCAGAGTAAACTGTCCAGAGTTAAATATGAGATGGGCAGCTATATGAATTAGAATTAACTAATTAAAATACCCCCCTCAAGCAACAACATGGTGAAAATGTTGATTCAGAATGCTCCTTTTTATACTCTTAGTTAATTACCACAATGTTCAGCTTTAAAAAAAATGATATATGCCTGTGGCATTATTTCCCTGTGCTATCTGCTACAAGGAACAGCTAGGTGAAGCAGAAATAAGGCTGCCCGTCTGCCCTTTTAACAGGGAGATTACCAGCTGATGAGGTTTCTCTATTAAATTCAGGAACCCTCTTCCTTTTCACTAAGCAATCCTACAAAGTCATTCCCAGCAAATCAAAAGCTAACTATAAAAAAAAAATGCATCTCCTGGACAAATCTGCCTGGGCATAAAACAGGCAGAATAATAGATCAGCAATTTAAGAGCAATTTAAATTATTTCAAGTATTTCTCAATTCTCCCATGTGACCACTAGATGGCAGTCTAAATTCAATAGATATTCTTTTAGAACACTGGCAAAAAGAATTTCTGGTATTTACTAACCCTGGGAATTAGAATTGCTTTATTCTGTTCACCAATTTAGCTAAACTGCACTTTATTTATTTTTTATGGCCTTATTGTCTCCATTTCACAGAGCAACATAATGTACATGTGTTGCTGGCTGGGAAATTTTGGGAATTGAAATACAAGACTGAGAAACATTGACATAATGGAAAACTTGAATTTACAGCACTTAGAAACTAGTTGCATTTTTCACTATTTCATCTTATATTTTCTTTTTAAATTATAATTAATATATTAATTACACATTATATTACATAATGCCCTTTGCACAGTCACTCAAGCACTCGTGACTTCTCGTCTGGAATACTGTAACGCTCTCTACATGGGGCTCCCTTGAGATGCACTCGGAGGTTGCAGTTGGTCCAGAATGCGGCCACGCGGGTGATCATGGGAATCTCAAGACATTCCCACATAACACCACTCCTGCGCGAGCTGCACTGGCTACCTGTGACCTACCGGGTGCGTTACAAGGTTTTGATGACCATATTCAAGGTGCTCCATGGCACGGGGCCTAGCTACCTTCGAGACCGTCTACTACCCCATACATCCCTTCGACCGACTCGCTCCCAGGGAGAGGGTCTTCTCCGGGTGCCGTCGACCGGGCAATGCTGGTTGGCAGCTCCCAGAGGAAGGGCCTTCTCTGTGGTGGGTCCTACCCTCTGGAATGGCCTACCTCCCGATCTCCATTCCATCACAGACCTCCGCTTGTTTCGCCAGCACTTAAAAACTTATTATTTTCATCCGGCCGGCCTAGCATGATCTACTCCACACCCATTGTTTTTATAACAAATCAAAATTTTAATTTATGGGTTTTAAATTTAAACTTATTTTAAGCAGGGTATTGATTTAATTTAGTTATTATTTAATAATATTTTGTATTTATGTATATTTATTTTAAATCTCTGTTCGCCGCCCCGAGTCCCTTTGTGGGGAGATGGGTACGGGTTACAAATGTGAATAATAAAATAAATAATAAATAATAACACAATAACAGAGTTGGGAAGGGACCTTGGAGGTCTTCTAGTCCAACCCCGTGCTCAGGCAGGAAACCCTATACCATTTAAGACAAATGATTGTCCAATTTCTTCTTAAAAACATCCAGTGTAACGCAACTGAAATATTCTAACTTTTTAGATAAAGAATAGATTCAAATGATTCACTTCAGGTTACTCTGCTTTTTTTAAAAAAAAGTATTTTGCTAAAGTTACTTAAAAGTTACTTTAAAAGGTTACATGATTTTACATTTTGAGACTATTTCATTGATCATTGGTGTCAAACCCATATTGTCATGACTGTGTTACGTGACGTATCAGGACTTTTTTTCCCTACACTAAACCGGGCGTGGGCGTGGCCAGCATATGACACATCCGGCTTATGGGCGGGGAGTTTGACACCCGTTATTGATTTATACAGGTGATCCTCAATTTACAACCATTCATTTATCAAGAGTTCAAAATTATAACAGCGCTGAAAAAAGTGACTTGCAACTGGGCCTCACACTTATAACTGGGCCTCGCATTTATGGCCTTGGCAGCATCCACTTAGTCAAAATTTGAGTGATTAGCAACCTGGCATGCATTTACGGTTGCAGTATCCTGGTATATTATGTGACCGCCATTTTGTGACCTCCTCACCTGGCTTCTAGTAAGCAAAGCCAATGGGAAAGCCAGGTTCATTTAATGAGCATACCAGTGGTGGGATACAACCGGGAGCCCCAGGTACTGTTCTGGTACGGTGCTCTGGAGGATCCACCTGCCCTCCTTACCTGTATTTGAGCCAATCAGGGTTTTCGTGCATGTGCACGGAGAGTATAGCACCTGTGCAATGCTCCGAGCAGCTGGAGCGTCATGGAGCATCATGGGTGGTAAGTACGCATGCGCACATGCATGTGGTGGACGCCCGGCTCCGTTGCAGCGTACCTGTTACAACGGGATCCGGAACCCACCACTGACCCACATGATTCACTTAACAAGTGCAGCAATTTGCTTAACAACCCTGTCAGAAAAGGTTGTAAAATCAGACGTGACTCACACAACAACTATGGTTCCATTAAGCCATGGAAACTCTAGTCCCAACGATGGTGGAAAATAGAGGATTTCCTATACGCTTTTTTTTAATTGCTGTTCTCATTGCTGTTATTGGAAGTTTCAGTTCAATTACAGTATAATGAGGAAGCTATTTGTCTGCTGTAGTCTAAACATCCCTGGACACATAAAAAAACCAAAATCAAGGGACTGTAATAAAATAAATGAAAAAGCTTACCCAAAGAAACTTTTCAGAAATGCCACATAGATGAGTGGAGCAAAAAAGCTGAAGTAGAGGAAGGTGGTGGCATCCACGCAGCTGTGAACAGATGAAACACAAAAAAACATTTAGCATCTGCTTCTGCACTGCTAACATGCCTGCCACAGGCTCAGTTTTCAGGAAAGGCTTGTATTCCTTGACAACAGAGAAGCCAAGAAAGAAGGCTTGGTAAATATATGCTTTCAGAGAGTTCCCAGGACCAGCTTCTTCCTTCAAAGGCCTCCGGGCAGTCAAGGTCAGAGTGGCTAAGATACTTGCAGAGTTTTACCACAAAAAAGTCTTTTATCACAGTGTTTGCACAGCCTAAGGGACAAAGGGGCCACAAACACAGTTCAATGACTGCACTAAATCTATCCTCAATAATGCCTACGGCCATCAGGTCTCTCTTCTTCTTTTTTGTTACATCATAGCATAAAGCAATTGCCAAATCAAAATATCCTCAAAACAAATCACAATATTATTCTCCAGCTATAAGGCTATCGACACCCAACTACTAGGGAATAAATGAATGCTGCTCTTGTACCACAAAATGAGTACAAAAGCACATCCAGTTTCTCTTAAAGAAAGGGGAGTGGGGTGGGGTGTCTAGGGCTATTGAAAGATGTACACTTGTGGTCTAATCTTTTCTTAATTTATCCAATTTCTAGGTTGCCCATTCCAAAAATAACTTCGGAAAAGGGGGGGGGGGGGCTTTACAAAATTTCCAACAGAAAAAAACATTAGATACTGTATATATAAAGGTAAAGGTTCCTCTTGCATATATATGCTAGTCGTTCCCGATTCTAGGGAGTGGGGCTCATCTCCGTTTCAAAGCCAAAAAGCCAGCACTGTCTGAAGACGTTCTCCGTGGTCATGTGGCCAGCATGGCTAAACACCAAAGGCACGCAGAACAGTTACTTTCCCACCAAAGGTGGTTCCTATTTTTCTACTTGCATTTTTTACATGCTTTCAAACTGCTAGGCTGGCAGAAACTGGGACAAGTAACGGGAGCTCACACTGTTATGCAGTGCTAGGGATTGGGAACCACCAAACTGCCGATCTTTCTGATCGACAAGCTCAGTGTCTTAGCCACTGAGCCACCCAGTCCCAGGTACGTACATATGTACATACACACACACACACACTCACAATTACCTGAAACTAACAAATAAAAAAAACCCAATCTTCTCTATGCTCTCCAACCTGCTGCCACCCCAATGCAAGGCTGAGGAAAAAGCCATATTTTTAGGGCTTTGCGGGAAACAGGTGGGTTGAGTAGAGCAAAGTTCTGGGGAGATTCTATCCCAGGGGGCAGGTGCTAGAACTGAGGGGAGCTGATTCTGAAGATGCCCTTCCTTAAAAACTATTTGTTTTTCTACAGTTCATGGTTTTCTTTGTTTTCAACAGCATGTTGTAAGATGGTGTACGAAGTTAGCACCCACCCCTCTCCTAAAAGAATGAAATACCCTAGGAAATATTAAAAAGGCAGAATATTATATTTCCCTGGATGAGAAATGGAGAAACATGTTTTTAGGCAGGAAGCAGACTTACTCTTAAGAGCCTCCCCCCACCCTCCTCAATAGCCCACAGCAGATGTCAGCACTTATGAGATAGCTTGGTCTATTCATAAGCAAATGCCCTCACAAAATCCAACTCGGGTAGGATTAGCCCTCTACCCATCTAGCAACAGAACTCACCACATGGCACCTGGGCAGATTACATCACCTAGCAAGACTCAACCAAGCTTGGGACTCAAGGCATTACAAATTTAACCCTGCATGGCCCCATGGGAGTCTGACAACCAATCAGAATACATTTCTTACACAGGAACAGGAAGTTCCAAGGTGGGGCCCAAGAGACTGTGTTAAAACTCTTTCTCTCTCCCACCCATATGCTTTTCCTTTTCCCAGGACCAAAAAACCCATGTGGTCCTGTTCACTATTAAACCATCTTTCCAAGTGGTCTCCATTTTTCCAGTATCTTTCTTCCCACTTGGAACTGAACCCAGATCGACATTTCTTCCAACAATTGGTGACTATATAAATGTTTTAAATAATAAAACACAGCCATGGCAAGAAAGTCTGGGGTTCCTTCTGCTTTTTCCTTTACTAAACGCATCCTTAAGTGAGGGTTCCTTGCCCGCTTCCCTAAAAGAGGCTATGGTGAGGCCCCTCCTTAAGAAGCCCTCTTTGGATCCAGCTTTATTAACCAACTATCGTCCAGTCTCCAACCTTCCCTTTTTGGCGAAGGTTGTTGAGAGTGTGGTGGCACAACAGTTTCCCCGTCACCTGGAGGAAGTTGATTATCTAGACCCGCGCCAGTCCGGCTTTCGGCCCGGGCATAGCACCGAGACGGCATTGGTCGCGTTGGTCGATGATCTCTGGAGGGCCAGAGATGGGGGTTGTTCCTCCATCCTGGTCCTATTAGACCTCTCGGCGGCTTTTGATACCATCGACCATGATATCCTATTGCATCGGCTGGGGGGGTTGGGGGTGGGAGGCACCGTTTTACGGTGGTTCTCCTCCTACCTCTCTGGCCGATCGCAATTTGTGTTGACAGGAGAGCAGAGGTCGACCTTGAGACCCCTCACATGTGGGGTGCCTCAGGGGTCGGTCCTCTCGCCTCTCCTGTTTAACACATATATGAAGCCGCTGGGTGAGATCATCCGTGGTTTTGGGGTAGAGTACCATCTCTACGCTGATGATACTCAGCTGTATATATCTATCCCAAACCACCCCAACGATGCCGTAGCGGTGATGTGCCAGTGCCTGGAAGCCGTATGGATCTGGATGGGAAGAAACGGACTCAAGCTCAACCCGACCAAGACCGAGTGGCTGTGGTTTCCGGCTGCCCGATTCAACCAGCTGATTCCATCGCTGGCCATTGGGGGCGAACATCTTGCCCCAGTGGATGGGGTGCGCAACTTGGGTGTCCTCCTGGATGCCCGGCTGTCCATGGAAGATCAAGTGACAGCCGTGGCCAGGAGGGCGTTTTACCAGGTTCGCCTGGTTCGCCAGTTGCGCCCCCTATTGGATCGGGACGCCCTCCGCACAGTCACTCATGCTCTCGTGACATCCCGACTGGACTATTGTAACTCTCTCTACATGGGGCTCCCCTTGAGGTGCACTCGGAGACTTCAGCTAGTCCAGAATGCAGCCGCGGGAGCAATTATGGGAACCTCAAGGTTTACCCATGTAACACCGCTCTTGCGCGAGCTGCACTGGCTGCCTGTCGTCTTCCGGGTGCGCTTCAAGGTTCTAGTTATCATCTTTAAAGCGCTCCATGGCTCGGGACCTAGCTATTTGCGGGATTTGCGGGATCGGATCCTGCCTCATACATCCACACGGCCTATTCGCTCACACAGAGAGGGACTTCTCCGGGTGCCGTCCACTAGACTTTGTCAGCGGGCGACGCCCAGGGGAAGGGCTCTCTCTGTGGCGGGCCCAGCCCTCTGGAATGACCTTCCCCCCGACATTAGAACAACCACGGACCTCCGCTCCTTCCGTCTAAAACTAAAAACATATCTGTTCTGCTTGGCCGGCCTAGGGTAGTCTCCCTTCTATGGGGTTGTTAATAATTTTAGATGGGGATTTTAGTAATTTTTAACTGGGAATTTTTAGCGCAGGGATATCATTTAATCTGTTTAATTATGTTTGTATATTTATTGTTTTATTTGCCCTGTGCACCGCTCCGAGTCCCTTCGGGGAGAGGGAGCGGTCAACAAATTAAATTTATTATTATTATTATTATTATTTATTATTATTATTAAACTTCAATGAGAAGTTTAGTTTGTGAATTCATACTCAAAACCTTACTTGTGTAGGAGACTAAAGTGAAGCCTGAATCCTGCCCCTTCCCATTCCATTTAGCACCTACTTTACTTGTGATTTAAGTTTGTCACTTTCGTTAAACCCATCACCAGTACCAGGATATTGACAGCAAAGTGTTTTCAGTAAGCATAAACTGAATGTGGTAACCCAGATTTTCCATACAACTGAGCCAAGCAGGCAGTGGCTCTTAATGGTGCCTCTCAGCACTTTGCACATGTTCTGCTAACTTGCTTCTGTTACTTTAACAGAAGTAAGCAGTTGCTAACTTCACTACTACTTGGAGTAAGCTTTATTAAGTGGTATATAATTTTCAGAAGTTAAATGATATTACCTACACAGGGGGCCTGCTAAATAGGCTTCTTATAAGAAGTGAGCCAATGCTCGTTGTGTACTTGATAGTGCCGTTCCCAAATCCATGAGGAAGAATCATTCTTTTATGAATGATTTTATGAATCATTCTTTTTTTTTTCCCTTTTAGGAAAAAAATATAAATAGCTTTTCTACAGGGAAAAAAAGGGGTCTTCTGTGGGAGTCTCAGTTTTTGCTCTTTTTTCTTCTTCTTCAGTGGATCAGACCTGCCTCCGCGACCTAACCTGGTCTCCCCTTTGTTATTTGCACTGGCCAAATGTTTGGGGGGTTGGCCAAAGGCCCAACACACACAACGTTGAGATCAAATTGACTGCCTGCGCCGCCCAGCTCCAATGTCACTCAGTTTCAACTAGGGAAGGAAGAGCTGCTGGCCTAAGAAACCCGCGAGAAGATTCTCACATGCTCCCAGGATGAAGGTGAAAAATTTATGTATTTGCCATGGCAACTACAAGTACAAGAAAGTAGCATGCCGCCAGATGAATTACTCCAGGCTCCAAAGAACATTCTCCCTGCATGTGAAATAAAAGGGGAGATCTTTGACTCACTGTTTGGTTCAGCCTACTTAAACAAAGCAGTGCTCAAAGCAACAGGGGCCAAATGTCTTGACTTCCTCCCATTGACCTTTACAAAGATAAGAGAAGGACAAAGACTTGAGATTTAGGAATCAGCCTACAGTGATTACTCTCTATTATGGGACAGAATTCACTCCCTATCAAAAGGAGGAAAGGGCCCGGAGCAGAAATAATAGCTTCAGTGGTGAGTTCCTACCGGTTCACCCCAGTTCGGCTGAACCGATAGTGGTTTGAAGGCCTGGGTCACTGGAAACAGCAGCAACCCATGCCTTCCATGCCCCTGAACCAGTTCCCCAAGCAGTGGCGGCGTCATCTTGTTTTTCAGTTCTGCGCATGCGCAGAACAATTTGAATTGCTCTGCGTGCGCATGAGCGAACCAGCAGTAGTGCCTGCCAGAACCCATCCCTGGATAACTTCCATATGCCAGTCGGCAGAAAAAATAATCCAAGGGGCCAACCTGGAGGGTATGATGGGGATGGGGAAAGAGCTTTCCTTCAGTAACTTCAGAGTCTGTACTGAGAAAGCTAATCTATGAAAAATAGTCTGGAAAGTGTTTGTCTCCACCCAAAAGTCATTTGATGGTTCTATGTCTGTATCAGACTTCAGAATACCTACCATAAGCCTTCAATAATACCTGCACAGAGCAGAGCACTGCCGATACCTTGCACTAAATTGAGCACAGCAAGAATTCCTGCATAGATATAGAAACTCTTCCTTGCTGGAAAAACACAAGAGACAGAAACAACAATTTACGGAATGAATTAAAAAGAGAGAGAGAGAGAACACAGTAAACCCAGCACTGAAAGCACTTGAGCACAAAATGCCAATTTCACAGCACTTTCCATTTATGATTGGACCATCTCATTATATGCAATTTTAACACAATTTGAATTTGCTCATTCTCCTTCTTCCTATTATGGTCTCAAAGGCCATCCTGAACGGCCCTCATCCATTTCATTTCTTCAACAGCACTTGAAGGTTAACTTCATTATAAAGTTAACAAAGACCACAATTACATATTTCGTGCTACGTGTAACCACAGTTTAAAACTGTAAAATTGAAGGCAGGAAAGGAGGATGTCATTTGAAAACACCCATGGCACGGCTGCTTTGCTCACAAAGAACATATTTTAGCCGACATGAAATGAAGGAAATCCAAATTAGGTGCTCTGTTGCAGATTTCATGTGCTACAAGATTTACTTTTCCCAGGAAGGATCCCAGCCCCCAGCCCCCCCCCCCCCGGATGAAATAACAGGTGCAAAAAACTTATCTCAAGTGCAGAAGTCCCTGAGGTCACTAAGCTGAAGTGCCAACTTCTATAACTCTCCCCAGATTGGAGAATGCTTTTGTTATCAGTAAACTCAAGGAAGAATGGATTCAGTGCTACTACAGTTACACCTGCACACTTCCCTAGGCCAGTGGTGGATTGCTGCAGGTACCAGTAGTGGCCTGGAGCAGCTGAGAGTGTACCGGTACGGTGGCCCGTTTGGCTTGCCCGCCCTCTATAGCTGTATTTATGCCAAAAAGGCATACTGCGCACATGCGCATGGTGTGCAGTGCTTGCATGAGCCGAACAAGCAGCTGGTTGTTGCAGGGGCGGTGGACTGCGCATGCACGTCCGGTGCGTGCACAGCGCACGGCCGGCGCATGCACAAACAGACTACGATCAGCATACTGGTAGCAACGGTAAGAGCAATCCACCACTGGACCTTTAAAGAAGAAAATGCCTGGGTTTGACCTGCAAGACAGCAGCAGCAGCAGCCTGCCTTTGGGAACTATGGAAACCCTAACACTGCAGAACTGGACAAAACAGACTAGCTTGAAGAGAGAAAAGGTAACTTACATGGCAGAGAAATACGATCCTTCAAGGGAGTTTTGGGAAGCATCACCACAAAGGAATAAACCTATCATGAAGAGAAACAGCAGATGGATGGTTGTAGAAGCTGTTAATGGCAGACAGAGGGTAACCGAGATCCTGCCTTATTTTTGGGGGGGACTATATTGTCATATTTACAAGATAATGATAAGATTTTAAAAGGCAATTCTTATTACCCAAACAAAATGCCAATGTTTTGGTGCTCAAAAAAAGTCTACTTTCCTACTTACCAGAAAGAAGAAACTAGAGCTGGCAAGCCAGAAATGCCTTCCTCCATGGCTATAAATATTAAAATCTTCTGCTGAGAGTCGAGCATCAGGATAACGGATTTCCAGAGTTCCCTGAGAATTGATAGGGAGCAATGAGAAGGGACAGTCTGTAAATGTTTACAAAAAATGCTCCTGTTTTCATTCTGAAGTGCTTGAGGAAGAGGCATCATTGAAAAGCTAGCTCTTTGCATCACACACCATCTCTCAGCCTATTTTGCAATACGGAAGCTTCGGACTATTTGCTGTACTTGGAACAATGTTATTAGCCTTTGGATTTAATTCCCAGGATACAGATAGACACAAATGAGATTCCATTAACGTACTTTAGATTGCTCCCATGTTGCTTGGTGAAATAAAAAAAAAAAGCCGTAATAGTTATGGTAGAAGAAAATGGCACCTACAACAATCTAAATAACATTATATAGTTAACATAACCCTAACCTTGACTGGGTTTTGACAGGAAGTCACGGATTTCCTGATTTTACAACTTCTGTACTTGCTTCTTCTATACTAAACAGAAATCTCATAGTTTGGCTGAAAAAGAATCTTCATGGAAGAGAAAACGATGTCCTACAAAACAGTCTAATTAGTCACTTGTACTTTGGTTTCCAGATTTATATCCTGCCTGTCTGTAATTCACAATAATAAACAAAGTACAATAATCAAACATACTTATAAATACATCCCAACATAATATATGGAATCAAAACCTCAACGTCCCCAGAAAAGTGCTATTTTTAACTTTTTCCAGAAGCTGATAGCCAGATAATTCCAGAAAGTCAGCTACATCATGGGAAAACAGATAGTTTGCCCAACCCCTGCCCACAGCACCTGAAAATGAGGAACAACTAGCTGCTTCTCCTGGCATGATCAAAAGTGTTAGACTAACTCAGGGGACAGATGCAGTCCTGCAGAAAATTTAGCGCCAAAAACTGTGCAAATTAAAGCCAGCAGAAAGAACTGGTTGTCCACTTTCAATGAGAAGGGTAGGCTGACACTTAGAGCCATGATGGTCTTAACTCGCTCTTCTTTCTGGCTTCTTTCTCCTACCCTTTGCACAAATTAATAGAGTCTTAGCAGCATGCACGATGGCTTAGATATCAAACGCTTATTGTATGTTTGCATAATTGCTACCTCTGGCCTGAGAATCACTGGCTTCTACCTCAATCCTCTCAACATCTTAAAGTTTGCATGTTTGATGCCTTATTCTTACCAGCATTAGGCAAGGCAGAATAGTAATGAAAGCTTAATTAGTGCTTCATGCAAAGTCAGCCAGTGTGATTTGTACACTATGATGTCTGCCAGTGATTTAGTCAATAAACTATTATGCTAATCATGGCTTAGTGCAATTTATCAACTTGGATTCTTGAACTCAAAATAACATTCAAGAAGAGCATTCCCTTCCCAACTCATCAGAAAATATATCTTAAGACTTAAGTGGTTTCCAACTTTATTTCACATTAAACCATCTCCTAGTTTTGCACCAAATAATTGCCTTTCCTTGAGAGCATAAAGTAGACAGGCAGGTATTTCTGCCTTAATGATGCTTACCTGTGTCACTGAGTAGGCCAACGACAGGACAGTGGTGATACCCAGGACACGCTTGACACTGGATTTGCTCTCCAGGTGGCCTAATTGAACGAAGATCATATACTCTTGAGTCAACCCCTGAACAGCTTAGAGTGCCTGCCTCTCACATCAATCTACTCAGAGCTTTTCAAACTTCTAAATCCAAGAATCCAGAATTCATTTTTTACTATTTACAGGTCACAGAATTGCAAACCTGTAGGTTTACTCAGTGTAAGCCTGCTGGGTCACAAAATGAGAATAGCCACCCATTCTGGCTTGGTACTAAATGGAAAACAGGCCATTATAGCTTAGCAAACACCCCATGGTTGAAAAACCTATAATGAATCCATCCCAATAATCCTCATAATTATTGGGATTGTTATATGGACTATGTTATGCACTGCGGTTGTGAGGGAAGGTTTCACATAAGAAGGGAAGTGGATACTGGCCTTTTAAAAAGCCTATGTTAAGTCGGGTGGCCAATATATTTTGCAAATAAATAAATAAATAAATCATGCAATATTGCCCATTACTGAAGATCAGACCAATCGAGCAAAACTAATTTTGCATAAAGTGAGCTTCTCCCTTACATTTCCTGGTGCAGAGATGAGCAGCATAAAGTTAAGGTATGTTATGATAATGGATAGAGTCAAACAAATGATTGATAATGGTAACAATGTATTTAAATGTATTGGCTTAATAAAAGGAAATTGGACATAAATTGTAAACAGTGATTCGGAAAGGAGAACTAGAAACTTTGTTACTAAATATTATTGACTTCTATCTAGAACAGGCCATAAGGATCTAATGCTATTGGATGATATTGGAAATAGCTAATGAAATGCCATTATGTGGTTATGCTTTAAATGTTAGAATATTCTATGCAAAAGAACGTTAAAACAATTATAGTCAAATGAAAATTGAGGTCTGATGATAGTAGTATGTATAAATATATTTGATTTAAATTATGTAATTTGATATGAATTATAAGTGATGACTGTGGAAGAGATGCACGAAAGCTTTTTGTAACCAACTGACACACTTTCTATAGTATGTAAAGAAAGAGGATTTTCTGTGTTGTTTGTTTAAAAATAAAAAATATAAAAATTAATAAAAAGAAAAGAAAGAGTGTCAGGTTTTCCTCCTTCAACTCATCCTTCATCCAGCTGCACTAAACTAGAAAGCACTGATTTGTGCACACGAAGAATACGCAATGTACCCTGTCTAACTAACACCAAATAAGTATTTCCTCAAGCTATCCTCAGGATGAAAAGGTAAGGATCAAAGCAGAGTAATTCAAATGTCTTGGGAGAGCAGCCCATGGGGCAAGCAGCCTATTTGTATTCCACCTGCCTACAGAATCACAGGGAGCCGCAAGGGAGGGACAGGATTAGCTCCTGCTATCTACTGGTAACATTACATGATGAAGGGAGCTTCTGGTACAAATCAGTCTTGCATACAGATTTTGTCAAACCATAGGCGTCATAAGTCTAACTATCACACCTTACTTTGAAATAGTCTTCCCCAATCTGGTAATCTTCATGATGTGCCCATCATTGCCAATATACACATTCCCAAGCTAGAAATGATAAACCTTATAGCCCAGCTAATTGAAGGGCATGAAATTAGCATCTGAAATACTTAGATATGTGCATAAAACATTTCAAGCGTGAACATTCTGCTTCTTCGGTTTCAAAATGCCTCATTTCAGGGGAAATTCTGTTGTTTTTTAGAATAAAATGGACTGTTTTCCCCCTTTGGCAAAGTGTTTCAAGCTCAAAACAAATTCTCACTCTGTTTGAAATGTAAGATGCATTTTGAACCTGAAATGATTTGAATTTGAAACATTGTGCACATCTTTAGAAATACCACATTGTGGAGCCAGTAGTTTAATCACAACTCTTAGATAATCTGAGAGCCCAGTGCCAGGGCTTGCAGTTTCTTCAGCCTTATTTAAAAATGATTTCATTCATTGTTATATTTATTCCAGCTGTGACCCAACATATGAGCTGCATAGTAACCCTCCTTACGGATTGGATATTGTCATCCTGGAGTGGATTCCTATGCTTGTTATTGTTATTTTAAGACTGGATGCAGGCTCAAATTTTGGTGAAAAGAAGATTCTTAAAACTAATTTTAAAAAGCCTTGCAAGATATATGGAGACACTGCTGCAAATGTGGGGGCTGGGGTGGTTGAAAGATTTTTTTTTCTTTTTAAAGAAATTTAAGACTATATATGCCTTATTCTCAGTCAGAGTAGGGCACTGTTTCAAATTTCAGAGCAGGAACTTGGAGGCCTGGTTCAAACCATGAATTCACTAGATGTTGGCCTTTTTGCTCTCTCTCTCAGTCTAACATACACCAAAGTACTGTTGTGAATAGAAGGGGCAATGGTATAGAAATGAAAAATAAACTGGAACAGAATCAATAACTTAAACTGTTTTATTAAACAAAAGAATAGCAATAGCCTTTAGACATACATACTGTTCCATAGTGCTTTACAGAACTAAGTGATTTACAACATTAGCATATTGTCCCCAACAATCTTGGTCCTCATTTTACTGACCTCACAAGGATAGAAGTCTGAGTCAACCTTGAGCAAGTCAAGATCGAAATCCTGGCAGTGGGCAGAGTTAGCCTGCAATATTGCATTCTAATCACTGCACCACTATGATTTATTATGTGGATGTCATCTACTATTTATTTACCTCTTCTTTGAATGCAGAGATTATATTGAAATACTACTTCTTGTATAAGTTGATCGCTGCTTAATTTTGCATTTTACTACCACCTAATATTTTAATTTACAGAAAAGGAAAAAATATGAGTGCCTACAATACTAAGAGAGACTTCTTACCAAATGCAAGGCCCAAAATCACCATGCTTAGCTCAATGGCCAGAAGGAAAAATCTTGTGATTTCCCACAGAATCTAGAGATGACAATACAGATCAGAGAGCCAAATTAAGCAAGCCAAAGAGAGGGTAAATGTGTAGCATTAATAATTTCAACACTAAAAGACACTAATTCTCCATTTTAAAATAAGTACATTATACACGTTTCTGCTTACTTGAATAATCACTATGATATACAAGAACAGTTGGTAGTATCCAACTATAATATATCAACATTAATTTCTTTTTTGCACATATATATCAACTATAATTGTTTCTTATTAAATTATTCAGGCAGCAATAAACTCCTAATTATTGCTCAGGAAATTTTGCTCCCTTGGCCACAACATTTGAGAGTAATTCTTATTACTGTATGTTGCCTTTTTCCTCCAGCGTCAATTACTCAAGAGGATGAACTTCAATTTTCCACTTCATGTTTTGACCCTTCCTTTCAAGTTTTTCTCTTAGCCATAAGTTGCATTAACAACTCATTCTAAATTAGTTATTATTTGCCCATTTTGGGTGGATCCCTCCTACCCCCAATGTACCTTGATTATATTTTGATCACCTCTGAATCTCTCCAACAATATCAGGATAGTAATCTAACTGAATCAACTTTTTGAAAGTTGATAGGTGTATGCCAGATACTTGAGCATATGCTGTATTATCATACCTGATTATAAGTTAATATTAAATTCAATACTGAAAGTGAGGAAGGGATCAAATCTAGATCTACCTCTTAAAACTGAAGCTGATCTCACCTTGTCAGTGACTGTAGCAGCAGTAGAAGCACTGACTGTCATGGACACAACAGCCCGAGCGATCCCAACCACAGCAACCACAAACACCTGGAAGAAAACAACTAGGAATTAAGGAAGTGTGTTGTACAGAGCTAACACATATAGACTACCTTTCTAAAAATAAGAACTTAAGACAGCAGAGAAAATAACAAATGGGATGCCCCTGCTATAAGTGGGAAAGCTATAGGCAATAAGTGGGAAGGGCTACAGAAATACCTCATGGCTGAGTTTATTGAGACACTTCATTCTCTTTTTTTTTAATAAAGAATTTTATTATTTTTCAATTACAAAAATAACATCCCATCTTTCCTTATGCAGTGTGTCTCTGGGTACAAACATTCATATTAACATTTCACATTCATATTAACATGATTTTCCTAAGTTTAATATTATAATATATTGAGCATTTAAATGTTATAAAACTCTCCATTTTTCTTCTTAACATCTTCTAGAAATAATATATTAACATTAAACATCATTATTCTCATCATATACATACTAACAGTCTACTTATTTTTTAAACTTTCTTCATTCCCAAACTCCTTTTTTATTTTCCAACCATTGGTAAAATACTTCTCAAATCATATAATATTCAGTTTGCTTTTTCTCCTTAATTGCTAATGTTAATCTGTTCATTTCAGCACTGTTCATTTCCTTCATTATCTTATTGTCTTCTTTGATTTTAAACTCAATAACATGTCAAAGCATAGTGATGTTTATCTATAATCTAATACTATAAATACTGTAGATATCAATAGTCACTCCCACAAGGTATCAATAAACGGCTGAGCTTGGATATACTCTACAACAGGGGTCTCCAACCTTTGCAACTTGAAGTCTGAAGGACTTCAGCTCCCAGAATTCTCCAGCTAGCAAAGCTGGCTGGAGAATTCTGGGAGCTGAAGTCCTTCAGACTTCAAGTTGCAAAGGTTGGAGACCCCTGCTCTACAAGTCATCTACTAAAAGAAAAGAAAAATGCAAAAGCATTTAGAAATAGGAAAAATAAACAATAAACAATTTCCAAGCAATTGGGCTGCTTTCAAACCTCACCTGACCTTTGCTAAAGCCCATCATTATTTTATTATTATTTATTGTATGGCACATCATCACATTTCGGTAAAAACTCAAGAGATAAAAATACAAAATATATATCTTGATTACAGATAAATGTTTTTACTTCATTTGTCACAGGAAATAAAAAAGTCTCCATTATAGGCTCAGTTTTGGCACTCTGTCACTCTATGCTGGATAGTTTTTCAGCCCCACAATTTGGTGATGGCACTTTGCCCCACAAATAGCAGGGTGTCTATAGGGCATTGATGACCAGAATTTCAAAAGTCTTGTGGCTCAACCAAACAATGCCTTGTATCTACACTTATGAGACTTGGAGGAAATCTCTTTAGGCCAGACATAGGTATTTTACAGCCTATGGGCCACACCTGGCCCTTTGCTGTCCTTGTTCGGCCTGCAGTGGTGGTGATGGTGGGGGCAGTGGCCCTCCACAACAGTCCAATTTCTTATGTGGCCCCTTTGGTAAACTAATTGTCCACCACCGCTTTAGGCCCTTCAGTCTATGAAGATACACCTGAATACACACCAGGAACGTCCGGTCTCAGAAAGCACTGTCAATTAAGGGATATTCCTTGCTCAACCGTACTCGCCAAAGCACACCATGATATATGCTTTCCTTGTAAGACAGAGAGACAGATATACATGTGTACACACACACACACACACACACACACGAGAGAGAGACAGAGATGGAGAGAATACTCTGACATTTACTGATTACATCTGTACAATATTCAAAGACATGAAGCTTCCTCAGTATATGAGGAAGTACTGGAATATACTGTATACTTATAGTATGTAATGAGTCCCTCTACGTCTCCTAAGTTGACTCTGCAGGATCCTTTCTAATGCCGCACCAGTAAAATTTCTCTCTCTACTTTCTCTCTAAGATATTCTTGCCTTTCCAATCACTACTGAAATGTTACATTGCTAGGCAATCTCACAGCCATTGCAAAATCAGGATAAATGCCTCCAATGTTATAGGAACAGAAATGCTGTTAAGGCTAATAAGTTACATTTGATTAACCTCAAATGTAGAAACTTGCATAAATGTCTCACTATAATTTTTACAGCCTGCAGTGCTATACATTTATCCTGCACACAACGTTTATAAATTGTGTTTAGTGGCTGCATCCCTGCAATTCCAAAGCAATACAAATTTGTCACAGAACTTCTAAAGTCTCTTTTTGTTTGCCTCAATTTCCTGTTTTTCAATCTCTTATCGCACAGCTGTAGGTTACCTATTTTGCTTTCCTTCGGAGCCTCTTTAGTCTTTGTCCTGTCCTGTCATTTCATTTATTTATTTATTTATTTTGTTCGAATTTATATCCCGCCCTTCTTCTAAAAAAGGACCCAGGGCCTTTCAGTTCTGCAGCTAAGCTTCAGCTAAGGTCTAAATAACATATGATTCCTTATTCTGACCTCTGGCTTTTTACTAGAGCTGCACTTCCAAATTTTCCATTACACTCAGTTAACAAATACTGCAAGCCCGAAAAAAAGCAGCACACACATTTTGCTGAGTAAACAAATAACTGGCAAAAATGCTCTACAAGAAGCCGTCAAAGAGGGCATTTGGAAAACAAGGAGACAGACTGAATCTGTTTCATAAATCCATTTTAAAAAGAGGAAGTTACTCAGAAAGGCATTCCCAGAAGAAGAAAACAATTCCCAGCAGCAATTCCCAAAGATCCAGCAGAGAAGTAAGTGCAAGGTCGGTAAGCATAAGAAAACCTGACAGTGATAGAACTATAGGTGAAAGAACTGCAGAGGAAAAAGGAATGTCTGTTGCTTGGTTAGGTATTATCTGAGATCTGCCTTAATGAGTTCCACTACTTCTCCTAAATTGACTCTACAGGATGAGAAGCCGTTTCTCTGGGATTAGGACAAGCCTCTTAAGCTATTGCCTCTCCCAGAAAGCCTAAATAAATGCAATTTTGTCCAGTTTTCCTGGGTGGACAGAATTTCACACTGTGTTCAGATTTCTGATTTCCTTCTAACTGGTTAACTTTTCCACGGAGAAAACACTGTAGTGTTTCCAGGAAGACAGCTCCTAAATTATTCCTTGCTCTTCTATTTTAAGTGGAATTTTATACCATCAAGGTTTTACATAGTCTATGTTGGAACATGTGCCATACCTGTGTCATAGCTAGCAGACATGACAACAGCCATGCAGGTAAGAAAAGCTGGACTCACCAGAAATACCTGCCTCCTGTTAATACCGGCCCTCAATGGCTGTTGTCCCTATAGTTTCATCTATCCACTGGCAGAACCATGCCTCATTTCCCCATTGTGCCTAAGGCTAATACAATATCATCCTCTTTCTGCAAGAGGCAAGCAAATCCCTTCCTTCCTTATTTTCTGAAAAAGAAATTCTTATGCAGAAGTGGAAAAGAAACTGTAAAGCAAAAACACAAAACTGCTTGGGGAGTGGGAAGAGAGAGTATCATAAATGCCAAAATAATTGAAGTGTGATCCCAACACACACACACACACACACACACACACACAGAGAGAGAGAGAGAGAGAGAGAGAGAGAGAGAGAGAGAGAGAGAGAGAGAGTTTCACAAACATATATATCACACGAAAAGTGGAATCTTTCAAAGTTAACTGAGTTTTCACTTAGAATAATAATTAGAACCTTTAAGGCAAGGGTAAGGGAATATTTTTCTTCTCATTTAAATTCCTCTCTAATCTCCTTGCAACTGTTAACAAGAAATAGTCTTAAAAATATGACAATCTAGAAATTGTGCAACTAAAGGAACATCAGAAAACATGGACATATCAATTCCCTCTTAGAGCCTTCAACTCATTCAGTTAGAGGTAAGCAACCATGACACTGATAGTCAGGGTTTTGACGTGTCTTTTGGTGTAGATCAAAGAAAGGCAAAGTGAGGTATTCCACAAATTCCTGAGGCAAATTAGGAAACAAAAAAGAAAAATAGAGATATTCACGCTTACTTATATTTTTAAAAATATGTTAATATCTGGAATTATATAAAGGGAGAACAATTTTGCAAGGAGAAATAAAGTCAAAGAGAAAAAGGGGCTGTTCTCTTTTGCCTTCTTGAGTAATGAGCATTACATTAGCTAACAAATGCCAGGCACTGGACAGAGAATAAGTCAGCTAATGTGTTACTAAGTTCAATTGCAAAATGTGACTGCCCATGTCAAATCAAGTTAACAACTAAAGAAGCGGCAATAAGGCCATTTATCCTTTTTGAGATTAGCGGCTATTCTCTAAAAGGTCAGATTTTCCAGAAACACAAAAGACGCAGAAACAGCATAAGAAATATCAAGCAGGTCAATGATCAGATTAAGTCACAAGAATGCCTCATTTCCAAATAAAAGATATACCCTATGTAGAAAGATAATTAATGCTGACAGTTGCCAAACACATTACCAACTCCTGAGCCCTTTCATAATCTGAAAGGAGCCAAGTGAATATATATATACAGATCACAGATGGTATTCAGCAGGTTCTGACCAGTTCTGGACAACCGGGAGAGGAAATTTTGAGTATTTCAGAGAACCAGTAAATACCACCTCTGACTGGGCCCACCCCCATCTATTCTCTGCCTCCCAAGTCCCAGCTGATCGGGAGGAAATGGGGATTTTGCAGTAACCTTCCCCTGGAGTAGGGTGGGAATGGAGATTTTACAGTATCCTTTCCTATAGTATCTTCACTGAGCCACACCCACCAAGTCATGTCACACCCACCAAGCCATGCCCACAGAACCAGCAGTAAAAAAAATTTGAATCCCACCATTGATACAGATCCCCCAGGTTCTTTGAAAATAAATGTGCACTTACCAGTATGTAGAATGTGGTAAAAATGGGACTGGAAGTGGCATGGATTTTGGCCCTGGCAGAAGGCAGTTTCCAGAGGAGAAATGCAAAGAAAAGTACATTGGGCACCAATAGCAGAAGGTCCCAGTAACGAACTCTAGAAACAAGACAAAGGATACCTTATTCAAATAGTGTTGTGTCACTTCTGGCAATACAGAGAACCTTGTTCAGAAGAAAAAACAGAAACCATCAATAATAGCCTCTCACCTGGATGTTCCTATATCCTCATACAAAAGCACCAAGCATTTGTGTGGCACAGTAGTGTTAGTAGCGTTTAAAAACAAAGGTGTTGTCAGGATGTCAGCTGTTGTCACTGCCGTGGGAGCAGATGAATAAGTGGCATTATCCTCCTCAGATAATGGTGCTGATGTCACCAATGCTAACATTCTGCCACCGTTCTGGAGAGAGGGAGCCAAAAGAAGATAAAATAAATCTCAAACAATCCTACATGAGGGGTTTGCTTTTAAAAATACGCAGAACTTTATCTCGTATTAATCCAAACATTTATCAACTTTTCACAATCACATACTCCTTATGCGTTTTGACTGTGTTGACTAGTAGATCAGGAGAGTTAGACGGACGCATTTGACAAGCAACAGACTAGGGACAGCTATGGGGCACCAGACCAGGTGGCACTGGAACAGGAAGCTTATGTCCTTCACAGATTATTGTAATTTGGTCCACATCATATGATTTTTAAAGTCTTTTCAGAAGCTTCAAAATGAAATTGGTAGATCTGCTGTTACATGGACCTGCCATAGAAACCTTTTTACAGGTGCTACATTGGCCTTCAACAAGTTCCAGGGTACAATTCAAAATAGTGGGTTAATCTTGAAAGGTCTGCGTGGCTTGCTTCCTAAATACTTTCTGGACTGTTATTCCAGGTAGAACCAAGTCCTCAGTTAGAACTGCACCAGAAAGTAAGATCTTAACAATTGGGTATCCTAATAGGCAAGAGTTAGGATAAGTTGGGATTCTCCAGATGTTTATTCTCTGTAATGGCTACCATTTGATGGTCAGCCTTCTTCCAGGGGTTAAATTGGTATCAATTCTGGTCTCCTTTTAAAAAGCCATCAAAACAGATATTGGACCTTCATAAGATGGTATTTCTGAGGACCTGGATGGTGTAACTGGCTCGTTGCAACAATTACTGCAATTTGTTTGAATTTCCTATGTTGTAACTGTGTTACTTATCATAATTTTTGTTGTACGCTGCACATCACAAATTCAATGTTATAGAAATGAAATAAACAAATCAGACCTATTTAATTTCTCTATTACCAAAGTAACTATCGCCTTGGATTCCTAAAATTCAGAGAACACTTTATTTCTCTAGGTGCTCATTTCAATTTGAATTTCTTTTTAATTAATTGCCTTTGCAGCTTTAACTGCTTTCTCATTTTCTCCAGCCTTAGGGGAGTGCAATGTAATAGTTACTAGCAGAAGAGAGCAGACTTGTAGCCATTGTGGATATTTTTGAAGCCTTTGGAGTTGATTGCTGCTATTATGTCAGGAGTGCCTTTAAGTCATGGAACCATAGATTTGGAAGATGTCACTTAGGCATAACCTGGCTGATCTTTTGCTCTATGCAAAAAATATAACCTAGGACGGGTAACTGCCCCAATGAAGGAGAGTTCACAAATACTGGCAGATGTTCTTCGCCACCACCAGGTGAGCCAGCTCCATTCTTAAATGCAGGTGGTTCTTGACTTACAACAGTTCATTTAATGACCGTTCAAAGTTATAATGATACTGGAAAAAATGATTTAGTTTTTTGTAAGTTTTTCACACAACAGTTGCAGCATCCCTACGATCACGTGATTAAAATTCGAACACTTGGCAACGGACTCATATTTATAATAATAATAATAATAATAATTTTATTTCTTATAAACCGCACCCTCTCCCCACAGGGACTCGGGGCGGTGCACAGGAGAAATAAGAACAATGGCTATATACATATTTCATTAAAAATAAATTAAATTAAGTGACCTGTGCTAAAATACCCATTAAAACTATCTAACTAAAAATCCCCAAAAAACCCTAAAACAGAGGTGTAGCTATCCCAGGCCGGCAAGGCAGAAAAAGTGTGTTTTCAATTTAAGACGGAAGGAGCGGAGGTCCGTGGTGGTCCTAATATCGGGAGGGAGGTCGTTCCAGAGGGCTGGGCCCGCCACAGAGAGAGCCCTTCCCCTGGGTGTCGCCCGCTGACAAAGTCTAGTGGACGGCACCCGGAGAAGTCCCTCTCTGTGGGAGCGAATCGGTCGTGAGGATGTATGAGGCAGGATCCGATCCCGCAAGTAGCTAGGTCCCGAGCCATGGAGCGCTTTAAAGATGATAATTAATACCTTGAAGCGCACCCGGAAGACGACAGGCAGCCAGTGCAGCTCGCGCAAGAGCGGTGTTACATGGGTGTACCTTGTGGTACCCATAATTGCTCGCGCGGCTGCATTCTGGACTAGCTGAAGTCTCCGGGTGCACCTCAAGGGAAGCCCCATGTAGAGAGAGTTGCAATAGTCCAGTCGGGATGTCACGAGGGCATGAGTGACTGTGCGAAGGGCGTCCCGATCCAATAGGGGGCGCAATTGGCGTACCAGGCGAACCTGGTAAAACGCCCTCCTGGCCACGGCTGTCACCTGATCTTCCATTGACAGCCGGGTATCCAGGAGGACACCCAAATTGCGCGCCCCATCCTCAGGGGCAAGATGTTCGCCCCCTATGGCCAGCGATGGAGTGAGCTGGTTGAATCGGGCAGCCGGAAACCACAGCCACTCGGTCTTGGTCGGGTTTAGCTTGAGTCCGTTACTTCCCATCCAGATCCGCACGGCTTCCAGGCACTGGCACATCACCGCTACGGCATCGTTGGGGTGGTTTATGACGGTTGCAGTGTCCCAAGGTCATGTGACCAACTTCTGCAACCTTCTGACAAGCAAAGTCAAGAAGGGGGAAAAGATTTACTTAACCATGTTACTAACAACTGTTTCACATAGCAACAAAAATGTTGGACTCAATTATGGTTGTAAGTCGAGGACTACCTGTAATTCCCCACCTCTTTCTAAATGACACCATCATTATAGAGCTGCAAAATAAATATGTTCTACATTTGCTCTGGGAATGGCAAATGCAATTGCTGCAGTTTGACAGATATGAATCTCGTTTTTTGCCATCTTTTTACAACTATGATCCTTGGAATGATCCTAATAAGCAACAATTGTTATTTGTTCATGCTTTTTCCCAAAACTTAGATTATAAATAACGTCTGTAAAATAGTGGCTTGGTATTTATGATGTGTCCTACTTTATGAATTCTAGGAAAGGGAGTCCATTCAAAATGCCTTATTGAAATCTGAGAAAATCCCAGAGTGCACAAAGAAAGGAGAAGAGTCTTCCAATAAAAAACTGATTATGTGCCATCAAGTCCTTTTTGTCTCTTAGAGACCATATAGATTGATTTCCTCCTAGATGATCTATCCCAAATCTGTTCCCAGCCATGCAGTCATCACCACTGTCAAATAAAAGGCTTGGGCTGGTTCATATATTTTGAATTACCCTGATGCCAAAAATAAGATCTAACCGGATAATAAGCCCAATCGGGCTCTTGAGCGCATGCACTAAAATAAGCCCTCCTCTTAAAATATTGCAACACAGAGCAGCCATGCAGTGACCATGATCACTGCCTCCTGCACCTCAAAAATAATAAGACCTTCCCGAGAATAAGGCCAAGCACTTATTTCAGGGGTCAAAAGAAAATAAGACCCTGTCTTATCTTCGGGGAATCACGGGTACTAAATAAACTTCAAACAAGGAGAATCACATGACATGCTAGTTTACAAACCAAGGTGATTTTTATGATACATGAAGTGAAAACCAAAGAAATCACATTATATGACTTAGCATATAAGAATCCAGTCTCTATCTGCAAGCTTCTATAACAAAGGTTTTCCATGGCTTAACCTTGTAACAAAATAGCTGAAGGGCAGTCAACAATAAAGAAAATCTAAGTCTTTAGCAACCAGCAGTCTGCAAACCAACTCCAGGGTGTTCATGCTGCAATCTAGATGTGGAAAAAAGTGCATAATAAAAGCAGTATTTGTGGTTGATTAGCAAGTCTCTTTGAGGAAGTGAAAATAAACCTTAACTCCTACTAAAATAAAGTAAGGTGGAACAGGATAAAAAGGCCAAAGTTTGTAGGTAATAAGCTGCAGGTTTTAACAAATACAGATATTAATTTTAATATAATAAATACCGTAATGTTTCTACCTCAAATATGTTCTAACGTTTTTATTACAAAGGCAGAAAATTCTTCATAAAGAAGATCAGCATCAAGATAATTGTGCTGCACTATGATCTGGAAGGCTGATGCAGACAATTTTTAACCAATAGCCAGTTTGGACATATATTACACATCTTGTTGGATTGTTAAATAGAATGGAGCCTTCTCCCTTTCCTTAGTATCCCTTGGGAATTATGAACCCTAATTATGGTTGAATCAGAAAGCCACAGGTATCACTCGGTATGAAAACAAGCCAAGAACTTCAAGCTAGTAACTGTGATTAGATTTTTTTTTCATCTGAACCAGAAGACTATAATTAACGTAAGACATTTATCTTATAACAATTCTGGAATGGAAAGGTAAACGGCCCCCCCTGGAGAAATAAAGCCATGCAGAGTTTATTTTTTTATGTCTTGTGAACTTGTCGGCTTTAAATTGGCTTCCCCTATTGCTAAAATCGCACTTTATTCACAGAGGTTGCCATAGTTGTATGTTAACAAAGGCATAAACCTAGTGATGGCATTTCCCTTATCCTTGGCTGCTTTAAACAAAGAAACTTTGCCCTGAATTGACAGCTGAAACAAGGTCATAATCACACTTGTCTAACAACTTTACAATGATTAGACTTATAACCACACTACAAGTCTAAGGTCCTTCCCTGTTCCCTCCCCCACTTTTTGAAATGAAAAACAACTGCTAAAGCAACGGAAATTACTTTTAAATAAGCAAACTGTTTCCACGTCTAAATAATGTAGAATAATGCAGTTCTATACGAACGGATCTGTAATGTGTGATCAACATCAGAAATTTAATATTTTTACATTTCAGTTATTTGAAGACACTATACACTTGTTGAAAGTAGAGTGCCAATTTTTAACATAAAAAAACACATAAAGATCAAAAATTAATTTAGTTTCTACCTTTAAAAATTAGGTCAGTGTTTCTTCTAGAAAAACTCCTTTATGATCACAAAGTGCTTCTTGAATTACTGTCGCTTGTGGACTGGGCATCTACAAACAAATTTCTTCTCTCTCCTTTTCTTGAAGCACTACAACATAAATAAAAATTAATTAATCAAGCTTACATATTTTTAAGAGTCTCAAAGGCTAATTTACATAAGCTATTATATTTAGCTAAGCCTAATAACCTATTTTATTACTGATTCTTTCTAAACATTTTCCTAAGAAATCAGCATGGTTGCCTGCTTTTTCTCCTGTTTATCTTCAATAATATTTTCAATGTCTCCTTTGTATTTTCTGCTGATTAAGTGAAGCACTAAGCCAAATCACCAGTGATGCACCAACTTGTATCAAAATGACAAATGCAGTAATGTCTAGTTTCCAAGAAAGCACATTCTTCAGCAAGAATATGTGTAAACCACATTGTCTTTCAGATATACTTAAAACAATCTTCAGTAATTGCTTGTTAAGAATGACTCTTCCAATGTTGTTGCTCTTTCTCAACAATATTCAACTGACATCTAAGTCATATTTGATTGATTAAGCCCACATGTTAGGGCAGTGATGGCGAACCTTTTTTAGCTTGCATGCCAAAAGTGGGAGGAGCGCAGGGGGGTCATGGGCGAGTGTGCCACACCCATAATGATACGTGCACGGTCCCAATGTCCATGCACGCACAACCAGCGCTCCCCCCATTTTTAGCATGTTTTTTTCGCCCTCCCCAGGCTCCAGAGGCTTTAAAGGTTTGGGAACGGACTTCCAGTTTGCTCGTAAGGCCGGTTTTTCGCCTTCCAGGGGCTTCAGGGAAGCTCCTAAAGCCTCCAGAGGGCGAAAAATGGCCTCAAAAGAAAGCCAAAGTCAGCTGGCCAGCGCACGCATGCGCACTGGCCAGCTCACAGGGCAACACCTCGTGTACCCTGACAAATGGCTCCGCGTGCCACCTGTGGCACGTGTGCCATAGGTTCGCCAACATGGTGTTAGGGTATGTATTCTCCCAAGGCAATTACCAACTTATGATAAGATCACAAATTATTGTTTATATATATATAATGAACGTAATCATTAAAATACTGCATCATAAAATTGCTTTTTGGAACAGCAAAATTATTAGGGCTCCCTTAAAAATCATTTACGTGTTTGCTTGGCCAACTGAACCACAAACTACTTTTCATTTATGGTTTGTTCATAATCCCAAAAACAGTGGCTAGTGGCTTAGGGGAAAAGCTGAAAGACTTTTCCCAGGGAAATGCAACAGATGAGCAGTGCATTTCAGAAAGGGTCCAATTTGCTGGTATGTCAGAGTCCAATCACTCTTAATGGGTTGAGGCATCCATTTTAACACCAAGGGTTGCCTTTGAATCAGTCTTGATTCCTGGTGACTGCCTGGAAAAGTCCCTGAGGGTATTCTTGGCAAAGTTTGTTTGTCTTGCCTACTTCCTGGGGCTGAGAATGAATGATTGGCCAAAGGTCACCCAGTTGGCTTCCTGCTTAAAGTAGGACTAGAACTCCTAGCTTGTTGCTTTAAACACTATAACCAAACAGGTTCTCTGATAAAGAAACAAATATAAATTTTAAAAAAAACTATTTCAGGTTAAAACTTTAAATTTTGCACAGAAATTAGTAAGCCAGCAATGAAGGTGGTATACAAGGAGTGAAATAGATCTCAAATGGATTATTCCTCTTACGATTTGGGCAAATGTTTCATCATTCTCTGTATTTTTCTCCATCTAGAATTACAGTTAAAAGATTCACTTTTTCTTGGTAAATTAAAACATGTTGCTCTGAAAACCCCAGACTCCATTTCAGAGGAAACTTACTGATAAATTCTTGAAATAAACAAGTCATGCTAATACAGTGACAAAGAAAGAGAAGCCTTTTATCTGACCATGACATTCATATCTCACTCACTCAAATGTACTTCCTCATTTTATCCAAGGACAACCCCATGTGACTTAACTTTTTCAGTCTCACAACAAGCATCTGTTCAGTAAGAACTGGTGGGGACCACAAAGCAAAGTAACAAAAAATGAAAAGGTTAAATATGCTCTGGGTTTTTAGAATTCAAACAAACAGATATTGCCATGTAATACTGCAGACTTAACAATTATCGATAAAAAGCCAAAAAAGATTGGATAGTGGTTGGTGCAGTACTTGGAGACACCAGAAAAGAACTGGAGAAAAATCAGAAAATATAAAGTCTTACACATAGAAATAGAATGAATGTGGCAGAAGAAAGCCAATAGAGTACCAAGAGTAATAGGTACCTTGGGTGCAATCCCAAAGGTGTTTCCCAACCTTGTCAACTTGAAGATGTCTGGACTTCAACTCCCAGAATTCCCCAGCCAGCATTTGCACTGCTTTAATACCATCACTACTGACAAAATCAACATCACTCAATTGGCGAAGGCAGCTTTACTAAAGGCAGTGTATGTCTTGTGACAGTGATTTTTAACACTGTGCGATGAATAATAAATAAATAAACAAACAACAATAACAGTAAAAAATCACTATCAGTCAATTGCAAAAGGCTGCTTTTCTAGGAGCAGTTTACATCCTGCGATGATACCACAAAACATCATCATTCCTTAACAATCCCTAGCCCTTGGAAAGGACTTAATAAGTGGATAAAAATGTCAAATCCAGTCTAAATATCTGGTTGATTGTGTCACAAACCATAAGTAATAGGAGTGAAGCTCCACTAATCTGAATTTTTGATTCTTGCTTCATTACACTGACTGCACAACCTTATGCATGTTTACTGGAAACAATCTCATAGTGACCCATAGAAAGACTGCTTAGTGTGTAACCATACCGTTTTCTGAAAGATATAACGTGTAGCTTTAGAGACAATTGTACTCTATTTGAAGGTTATCATCTAAAGTACATTTGCTGTGGTTTAAGCAACAGTAGGAATTCTGAAGTATTGTAGATGCATTTCAATCTCTATCAATGTACATATTTTATTGGTTGTCCACAAAGTTTAGTGTTTCTCAACCTCGGCAACTTTAAGATGTACAGGTAGTCCTTGACTCATGACCACAATTTCTGGTCCTCCCATTGACTTTGCTTGTCAGAAGGTCACAAAAGGTGATCATACGAACCTGGCACACTGCAACCATCATAAATATGAACCAGTTGCCAAGCATCTGAATTTTGATCGCGTGACCATGGGGATGCTGCAATGTGTGAAAAATGGTCATAAGTCACTTTTTTTCAGTGCTGTTGTAACGACAGTCACTAGATGAACAGTTTTAAGTTGAGGATTACCCATATAGACATCAATTCCCAGGATGCTTGCTGGGAAACTCTGAAAACTGAAGTCCACATATCTTAAAATTGCCAAGATTTGGAGACACTTCTGGCTTTATTTTAATATCCTGAATATATCAGGGCCACTCACACTGCAACTGTAGTACAATGCAAAATAGATTAAATCTAGCATCCACAATGTGCATTTCTGATAGGTTTGAAATGCATTAGGCATCTCATTAATTTCACTTCCATGAAGCAACAGCAGTTCAGCAATGGAACCAATTACTCGGAATAGTGATCTTTTCTTCATTAGATGTGTGCTCTCAGAGGGTAGGCAGCATCTGTCTTGAGTGCTTCAATTTGGATTTCTACATTAAGCAGGAAATTAAATTCAATAGCCTATCTGGGTTTTTTGACTCTATGATTCCAGTATCTCAGTTCATTCCTCTTAGAGTTTGTTTTTCTTCTGCATGTATATGCCAAGGTCTTGGGTGATCGCTCTTTGAGAGGATCTACCTTAATAATAATACAGTTCCATTCCAGTGCCATACTTGCATTGTCAATAACTTAATCATACTGTAAATTGTGCCAGCAAGTCTCATAATATTTAAGGCAAGTATCACAATGATCACACTTCCTGTCATACTAGAGCAGGGGTCCCCAACCTTTTTTGCACCAGGGACCGGTTTCATTTTAAAGAAAATTCTGCGGACCGGCTGGAGGAGGAGAGGGGGGGAACAGGCGGCACATGCGCACACGGGGGGGGGGGGGGAGTTGGCTCACTTGGCTGTCTAGGGCAGTGGTGAGCAAACTTATTAGTCAATAGAGCCAAATATCAACAGTACCCCATGTGCGCCGCCAAAGCCGTCCGGGCGCCCCACGGGGATGGAAGGGAGGTGGGCATGCAGCGCCCGGATGGCTTTGGCGGCACTTAAGGTAGCCGCAGCTTGGGTCCTTCGCCCGCCCGCTGCGGGATAACCTCCCCAGTCGACATGCCGGCCCCTCCAAGAAGCCCCGGAAAGTGCAGTGCACCGCGGTGGCCATCGGAAGGAGCTGGTGGAGACGCGCTCGGCCATCCTCTGCCCAGGGGGCTGCTCCCTCCTCCTCGCTGGCCCTGCAGCCCGGTTCCTATGACCGGGGGTTGGGGACCCCTGTACTAGAGGATTAGTACTTGAGTTTTTTCCAATCAGTTTAGAACTACTTATACAGATATAGAGGCAGAATCCTTAAATATTCTTTCTAGGCAATGGACAGTGCAAACAAAAGGAAAAGCTAAGTTACCATTCAACTCCGACCTAAATTCTTTAAGTTAATCTCGTGCTTTCAAATGGTTCATTAATAATGAAAAAATACTGCTTTCAGCTGGGCAAAAACTGACCAGGAAAATGGACAGTGAGATAATGGTGGCTAGATTGATTTTTTTTTTAAGGAAGACATGCAGCTAACATGAACGAGATAAATTCCAGTTGGGGATTCCTATGAAAGAATTTAAAAACTGAAACAAAACATATAAAGCCTTTATACAAATTTAAAGTGCAATATTATACTGTGTTCCATACCTGAAGAACGTATCTGAAGTTAAAAAAATCATCATCCTGTACCCTTTGAGTCAATTATGCACTAAAGGTAAGACGGTACAATATGCTTCTGTATAGTCTAGGTACAGGAAGTCTCAACTTACAGCAGTATGTTCAGTGACTGCTTGAAGTTACAACACTACTGAAAAAGTGACATGACTATTTTTCATGCTTACAACTACTGTAGCATCCCTGTAATCATGTGATCAAAATTCAGACACTTGACAACGGATTCATGTTTATTAGGGTTGCAGTGTCCCAGAGTCATGTGATCACCTTTTGACAAGCAAAGACAATGGGGAAGCCAGATTCATTTAACCCTCTCAAAAACTTAACAACTGCAATGATTCACTCAACAACTGTGACAAGAAAGATCATAAAATGTGGCAAAATTCACTTAACAAATGTCTCACTTAGCAAGAAAAAATATGGTTGTTAAGTTGAAAACTTCCTGTACAATTCACTGTTTAAAAATTGAATCATAACAATGAAATTGGAAAAGTTGTATCATTTCAACAATCTAACTTTTTTCGTTCCAATGGCTTCATTTTATTCTATATATTTAGGTATTTTGAGGATAATTTTGTTCGGCTGTTATTTGTTTTACTTTCTTTGTTTTTCATGGATTTTTCCCACCATATAGTTTATTACACAATAGATTATAACTTTTTCTTTCAAGGAAAACATTTCTATAGTATAGTACTATGCCCTCTTTTTATTAGTAACTTGTATTTTTAATTGAAATGCTTTTAAAGCTATGTAAAGAAAAACATGGGAAAGCATAGGACAGATCAATCACCAACCACAATGAACAATGGGCTGGAACAACTCCCTTCTGGGACTCTTTAGAAAGAAAAGACTTTGCTGGTTGCTTTGTACACGTCCCATGCAGGTAGTTAGGTAATCCATCATGGGAACAACTGTATTTACTTTTTACATTCCTAATACCAGTTAAGATTTACTGTCCACACAGTAAATCTCTTATGTACAGAAAAGAGGCAGGAAGAGGGGAAACGAAAGAGAAACAACCTTCTATTTTAACTCAAGCAGTCAAATACTGTTCCTCCAGTCAGCCTCAAAATTGTTTCACTTTTCCTGCATTGCCACAGCAGAAAGACAACTAGAAATTCATTATTAAGTAGACCATAATATATTAGCAAAGTTACGTGACCAGTTTGGAAATCACAAGAGAAAGCAAGCTTTCATATAAGTAAGAAAGAAGAAAAAAGCAGAAATATGGCAGAAGAGATTTACATATAAAATTAACTCAGTATTCCTTTTTTAATCATTTGAAAATCACCCTAAAACTATCGACAATTATAATATTATCAGTCCATTGTATGCCCTAAAAGGAATCTGTATAGCCAAAAAGCAAAATTAGAGATCTATGATTGAAGCACAATCCCTATAGTAGAATGAGAGCCTTCTTTGAGTCACTGCTACTCTCAGCATTATCCCAACCGACTTACAATTTCAGAGCATAAGATTTTGTGTCTGGCATCTCAAGCTAATTATGTTAAAAAGTTGTGGACTTTAACTATATTTTAACTTACCACAATTTGTAACTCTACATAATCAGAAACACCCCCTGCTCGTGCAAATCACTAAAAGCTGTTTGAAACTTTAACTTTGTCGAAAAGCATACCCCCGGGCCGCGGACTGGTGCCAGTCCGTGGCTTGGTAGGAACTGGGCCGCAGGGCCGGAGAGGAGGGGGAGGGAGGAGGGGGCAGCCACCTGGGCAGAGCGCACGGGAGAGCGCAGGCGCGGCTGTTCGCGCCGTTGGAGTGCGGCTCTTCCTCCACCCTCGTCGACGGTGGGACTCCTGGGTGCTGCAGCAGCAGCCCTCCCTACCGACCGCCGATTCCCCCCACACACACACACATGGAGCCTTCTCAGCTCCTGGAAGGAGCCTGAGTGAGCGAACGAGCGACCCAGTGCGGCGGGCGGGCGGGCGGGGCAGGCTAAGGCAAGTGAGCGCGGCGGGCCGGGCTGATGAGGCTCCGCGGGGGGCGGGGGCGGGGCAGGGACGACAACAGACAGACAGAGAGACAGAGAAAGGGAGGGAGGGAGAGAAAGAGAGAGACACAGAATGAGTGATTAAGTGCGTGAATGCGAGACACACACACACACACACACACACATAGAGTGACAGATGGGCGGACGAAGGAGAGAGACAGAGATAGAGAGAGAGAGAGAAAAAGAAAGAAAGAAAAAGAAAGTGTGTGAGAGAGGAAGAAAGAGAGAGAGAAAGAGAAAGACAGACAGAGAGAAAGAGAGAAAGAAAGAGAGACAGAAAGGAAAGAAAGAGAGAAAAGAAAGAGAGAGAAAGAGAGAGAGAAAGAAAAAGAGACAGAGAGAAAGAGAAAGAAGGAGAGAAAGAAAGAGAGAGAGAAAGAATGAAAGAGAAAGAGAAAGAGGGAAAGAGAGAGAAAGAGAAATAAAGAGAGAAATAAAGAGAAAGAGGGAAAGAAAGAGAAAGAAAGAGAGAAAGAGAGAGAGGGAAAGAAAGAGAAAGAGAGAAAGAAAGAAAGAGAAAGAAAGAAAGAAAAAGAAAGAGGGAAAGAAAGAGACAGAGAAAGAAAGAAAGAAAGAAAGAAAGAAAGAAAGAAAGAAAGAAAGAAAGAAAGAAAGAAAGAAAGAAAGAAACTTATGACTACAATTGAGCCCAAAAGTTTGGTTGTTAACCAAGACCATTGTTAAGTGAGTTTCACATTTTCCAAGTTGGCCACGCCCACCCAGTCACATGACTGCTGAGCCACTCAGCCGGTCCGCAAAACTTTCTTTAAAATAAAACCGGTCCCTGGTGCAAAAAAGGTTGGGGACCCCTGCTCTAAAGCACTCATTCAATAGCAAGTCAATTGTAAACATAAATGGGAAGTTGCTAGAAGTTACCAAACTACAGAAGGGAATACACACAAAATGCCACAGCATTGGTTAGTGGAGAGAGGAGGTAATTTTTTAATCACGACTGGAAAACTCCACATATTCTAGATTAAATGATTTGTAGGAATTACCGATCTGTCTAAACATCACCAGATAGAAAAAGGGCATTGGGATCTTGCAGAGGAAACATTTTTCCCTGCCGAGATTCATTCCTGATAGTAAAAGGGCCTTTGGTTGGATTCTTCTCTGGTAACACTGTATTACTAACCAGAGCATACAAAATATTTGCTAGACCAATTCTCAAATACAGCTCATCTGTCTGGAACCCACACAGCACATCAGACTTTAATACAATTGAGTGAGTCCAGAGATATTTCACGAGAAGAGTCCTCCACTCCACTACTCCCAACAGAATACTTTATGCCACCAGGCTTAAAATTTTGAGCTTAGACAACTTAGAACTACACCGCCTTTGGTCTGACCTAAGCATAGTACATAAAATTATCTACTACAATGTTCTATCTGTCAATGACTACTTCATCTTCAACGGCAACAATACCCAAGCACACAATAGATACAAACTTAAACCACTCCAAACTCGATTGCAGAAAATACGACTTCAGCAACAGAGTGGTCATCCCCTGGGATGCGTTACCTGCCTATGTGGTTTCTTCCCCAAACCCGCAAAACTTTAACCTTAGAAAGTCTACTGTCAACCTCAACCCATTCCTAAGAGGTCTGTAAGGGGCATGCATAAGCGCAGCAGCGTGCCTACCATTCCTGTCCTAGCAACCCCATTTATTCGTATCCATTTCATGTAGTCCTAATCTTGTCTTATATTTATTATTTTATACATGCTTGACAAATAAACATAAACAAATAAATAAATAAAATAAACATCAACACCAAAACATTTCCAGGCAATGCCAGCGAGCTGTGTGGTCCATGGGGTTAGGGAGAGCCAGGCCCGACTTAACTGAGCAACAACAACTAAAGGATGCTATTTCAGGAAGGAGAGTTTCAACTCAAGAGAGGTACGCCCGCACGGACCTCTCCGAAGATCTCTCAAGGAAATAAAACGGTCCAAGTGGGGCATTACTAACAGATCAAAAGGGGAGAAAGGGGAAACGCGGCATCCACACACGAGAAATCTTCAAAACAGCGAACGATCCCCCGTTCCTTCTTGCACAAAAACACAGGACTCTTCCCAGGAAAGCAAACCAGGGTCACCAGGTTCAAGATTAGCCAAGAAGTGCCGGGAGGGGAAATAGGGGGATGGGGGGGTGGATTTACAAATCCCTTCTTCAAAGCCGGGGGGGGGGGATCTGCTTGCTTTAAACAGACAGGGCTGGACGAGAGATCTCTCCTTCCCGGCCCCAAAGTTTCCCCCAGCGAAATATCGGTCGATCACCCACGCCCGGTCGATGGGGACATGTAAGATTAAGGGCAATCTTAAAAGGAGCCAGGGAGCTCCTTACCTGGCCCTTCTCTCTTCGTTTCCCCTGGCCGTAAGGCACGCTCGCCCTCCGCAGCTCCCTTGTTATCTTCGCTCGCAGCCCGAGGGTGGAGGAGGAGGAGGAGGCGGCCTGTCCCGCTTTGGCTGACGCTGGCTCATGCCCGGGGCTCTCGACCGACCATCCCTGCTGCCACAGCAAAGGCTCCGTCCCAGGTCCAGAAGACGTGAGGGAGGGTGAAAGGCTGCCCCGGAGGAGGAGCGTCGTTGACAAGCCGGCCCGAGCTAAAGCAGCGAAGCCGCGGCCGGGCGACTCATCCACTTCCTGCCGTCGCTCAGAAGGAGGAGGAGGAGAAGACAGGCGCCCGCAGTGGAAAGAAGGCGCAGCGCCATCGAGCCTCCAGCCAGGATGACGAGCGGCGCGCGAAGGAAGAGCAGCCTCGCTCGCCCCCACCTCTCCCAACTCCCCCGCCCGCCGGCTGAGCGTCGATCCCAGGGTCGCCAGCCAATCACGAGGCCCCTAAAGAAGAAGCCTGCTCAAAAAGCGAAACAAAAGGAGCGGAAGGAGCCAATGAGGGAAGTGGAGGGGCGGAGTCGGAGACTGGAGGGAGGGGGGGAGGGGGGACCCAGCCAGGGCGTTAAAGGCGAATTGGCGCCTTTAATGATTTCCAAGGCTTTGAGAAAGTCTTTGGGGAGCGCAGCCGGGAAAAGTTTGGTTAGTCCTCGCGCCGGTTCCTTTGGCAACCCGCCAATCGGTGTTGTGTTAAAACCATTAAGCAGACTAAGCACGTGCTTAGGGTACCAGGTCCAAAGGGGGCACCACAAAGTTGAGAAAGATTAATAAAAACAATGAAGATTTGTGCAGGAGAGGGGCACCAAGATTTGTCAGGACTTAGGGCAGAGGTCCGCAAACTTGGCAACTTTAAGACTTGTGGACTTCAACTCCCAGAATTCTCCAACCACCCATGGTTGGCTGGAGAATTCTGGGAGTTGAAGTCCACAAGTCTTATAGTTGCCAAATTTGGGGACCTCTGAGCCTTAATCTGCCACTGGGCACCAGTGAGCCTTAATCTGCCACTGCCGCCAATGCTTCTGATTCAGAGGAGGAATCGAAAAAGCAAAAAAAAAAAAAAAAGTTTCCAAAATGTGCATTAAAAAAAAATATTCTGGGTTATTCTGGCGAAGTCGAGGTTTTTTATCCCCCCCCCCCCCAAAAGTACTCCCTTCCTCGGGCTGGCATCTCTTTTAACATTTAAATTCCAGAATTTAAAGCGTCACCTGTTAAGCGAGGGCAAACCCTTTATTAACGAAGGCAAACAAGCACTGACAGCGCACCTTCTCTCGTTGCTTATTTCGACGCTTGAAAGAAATTCGAGGCGCACCTAAACAATTCAGCTAAACGAAATGGCAACGGAACTGCATTCCACGACTGGAAGGCAGACCACATAATAAGCATTCCCGACCGACAAAAGACCACGAAGCTCACGTGGTGCTCTCCAGAGTGCTGGACCCCCCAACCTCGAATTCGCCAGAATAACCCAGAATACAGTATTTTTTTTTTTAAATGCACATTTTGGAAACTTTTTTTTAATCAAGAACATCGGAGCAAAATTCCCAGCACCGTCGAGCCGAATTAATAATTAATATTTATTATTATTGATTGTTTCCTGATTGCTTATATGTACTCTATGACTATCATTAAGTGTTGTACCTTAAGATTCTTGACGAATGTATCTTGTTTTATGTACATTAAGAGCATATGCACCAAGTGTGTCCAATCACACTTGGCCAATAAAGAATCCTATCCTATCCTATCCTATCCTATCCCTCTTTTCCCCCTATCTCCTCCCAGCGTACAGTTCCCGCCCCCGCCCCTTCGTTAATATTCATAAGATCCCCCTCGCCGCCTTTCCTCTCCAGCAACGGACCGCACCGCCCCCTCGTTAATATTCATAAGCGCGCCTTCAGCTAGTCTCTAGGCTTAGTATTTGCATATTCATAAGACGTTGCGTCATGATGCCTCAGCTTTCGCGGGCTTTTGACCACGTGACCCTTCATCCGCGCGGAATTCGGGCTCCGGCGGCGCTTGTAGTTGGCAGGGGGGGCTGTTGGTGGAAGAAGCTCGGAAAGCAGAAGAAATGGCGGTAAGAGAGCTTCTCTGGCAACTGATCTGTGCAAAGTGCTTTTATTGGTTATTTATATTTGCGTCTCTTTGGTGGGCCGCTTTGTTTGGAATCGTTTGGCGTCCTCTTGCTTTTTACCTCTTAGTCGTTCATTTCGTAGTTTTTGCTGGTTCGTTTTAGAAGTTGCATCTAAAACCTTTTCCAGGCCTTTTGCCTGGCGGAAATTTGCAGAAAGAGTAAAATTTTAGGCACTTTCCCGATCACGCGTGTCAAACCCCAGGAGGAGTTTAGAAGATGGCAGTACAAAGAAATATGTTCAGGCATGGCTGTTCAGGAACTGAACCCAAAGGATCTCTCTGAAATTTAAAAGACAGCAAAAATAAAGAGTCTCATGCAGTGCCTGCCAGGAGTAGTCAACAGGCGCTTCTCTTAGTCTCTCTCTCTTGCCATTCCTTTTGCACATTGAGAAGTTTGGAAAAATTCGAACCAAACCAAGACGTAGGAAAATACAGGTAGTCTTCGACTTGCAACCATAATTGAGCCCAACATTTATGTTCTTAAGTGAGACATTTGCTAAGTGTGACAAATGGTTAAGTGAGTTATTTGGTATTTGGTATTTATTAAATTTTGGGCCCATGTGAGTTTGGACCCTTGTTTATTTATTTTTATTTTATTTTATTAAATTTATATCCTGCCCTTCTCCACAGAGGACCCAGGGCGGCGCACAGGAAATTTAAAAAGCATACAATATACAATAAATATAATTTTAAAAACTATTAAATAATCCTATCCTGCGCTAAAACCACATTTTAAAACCCAAATTAAAACTACCTAAAAGTCCCCATGGGAGGTTAGGCTAGGCCGGCTTGTTGAAACAAATATGTCTTAAGACATTGGCAGAAGAGGCGGAGGTCGGTGATGGTACGTAGTTCAGGGGGTAGGTCATTCCAGAGGGCTGGACCCGCCACAGAGAAGGCTCTTCCCCTGGGTGTCGCCAGTCGGCATTGTCCGGCTGACGGCACCCTGAGAAGGCACTCTCTATGGGAGAGTATCGGTCTAAGGGATGTATGGGGCAGGAGGCGGTCTCGCATATAACTAGGCCCCGAGCCATGGAGCGCTTTAAAGATGGTCGTCAAAAAAAAAACCTTGAAGCGCACCCGAAAGGCCACAGGAAGCCAATGCAGCTCGCGCAGGATTGGTGTTATGTGGGAGCATCTAGTGGCTCCCGTAATCACCCGCGCGGCTGCGTTTTGGACTAGCTGTAGCTTTCGCGTGCACCTCAAGGGAAGCCCCATGTAGAGAGCATTACAGTAGTCGAGTCGGGACGTCACGAGAGCTTGAGTGACTGTGCGAAGTGCAGCCCGGTCCAGTAAGGGCCGCAATTGGCGCATCAGGCGTACCTGATGAAACGCCCCCCTGGCCACGGCCGCCACATGGTCCTCCATGGACAGCCGGGAATCCAGGAGGACACTCAAATTGCGCGCCCTCTCCACGGGGGCCGGTGTTTCGCCCCCAATGGCCAGAGTTGGAGTAATCTGGCTGAACCGGGGTGCCGGAAACCACAGCCACTCAGTCTTGGCAGGGTTGAGCTTGAGTTTGTTACCACCCATCCAGATCCGTACGGCTTCCAAACACCGGGACAGCACTTCGGCGGCATCGTTGGGGTGGTTTGGGGTGGATATGTACAACTGAGTATCATCAGCGTACAGATGGTACTCCACCCCAAAACCACGGATGATCTCACCCAGCGGCTTCATATATGTGTTGAAAAGGAGGGGCGAGAGGACCGACCCCTGAGGAACCCCACATAAGAGGGGCCTCGAAGTCGACCTCTGCCCTCCCGTCAACACATATTGCGACCGACCAGAGAGATAAGACGAGAACCACCGCAGAACGGTGCCTCCCAGCCCCAACCCCCCCAGTCGGTGCAATAGGATACCATGGTCAATGGTATCAAAAGCCGCCGAGAGGTCTAATAGGACTAGGATAGAGGAATAACCTCTATCCCGCGCCCTCCAGAGATCATCAACCAACGCGACCAATGCCGTCTCGGTGCTGTGACCGGGTCGGAAGCCGGACTGGCGCGGGTCAGTCATGTGATGACTGTCATGTGATGACTTTTCCTCATGGTTGTTAAGTGGATCACGGTTGTCAAGCATCTGAATTTTTGATCGCATGATCATGAAGATGCTGAAAACGTCATAACTATAAAAACCAGTCATAAGTCACATTTTTCAGTACCGTTGTAACTCTGAACAATAGCAATAACACTTAGACTTACATACCGCTTCACAGTGCTTTTACAGCCCTCTCTAAGCAGTTTACAGAGTCAGCGTATTGCCCCCAACAATCTGAGTCCTCATTTTACCTCCCTCGGAAGGATGGAAAGCCGAGTCAGTCTTGAGCCTGATGAGATTTGAACTGCCAAACTGCTGGCAGCCGGTGATCAGCAGAAGTAGCCTACAGTACTGCACTCCATCCACTGCGCCAATGCGGTTCATCAGTCACTAAACAAACTTGTAAATCGAAGGCTATCTGTATACTAACCAGATTCACAGTATATTTTGCACTCTTGTCTGTTGTGTTAGGATTCCTCGGAGGCGAACATGGCTACCAGCCCAGTGCAGAGCTCTCGCCGAGGAGATGCCTTCACGTCCAGTCCAGGGAGAGATCTACCACCCTTTGAGGATGAGTCTGAAGGACTCCTGGGGACAGAGGGTCTCCCTGATGAAGAGGACGAAGATGGAGAGGAGTTGATTGGTGAAGGGATGGAAAGGTACGGGTCTTCTCCTGCCAGATTCATGTTTTCGCATGAAACCTTAGAGTGAAACATTTGGCACTCTGCCCATCTAGGTTCCCTTTTCTTTTCTGTTTCATCAGTTCAGTGTGAATCAGGTCAACTTCCAAGGGCCAAATGTGAAGGTGTTTGTATTTAATACTATAGACTGATATTGGTGTGGCAGTAAATTCAGATTGCATTATTTCATATACAGGATACTCCCACATACATTGTTATGCTCCTTGATCTTTCTCATTCCTTGCTGTTATCAGCAGTAGGAAATCAGCCAATTGGTGCTCTAATAATAATAATAATAATAATTTAATTTTATATCCCGCTCTCTCTCCCCAAAGGGACTCGAGGCAGGGCACAGGCAATTAAAAATACAGATAAAACCACAGACAAAATACAAAATTAAAAATGAATTAAATTAGTCCTGCGCTAAAAACCCATAAACTAAACTAAAAACTACCCCTAAAACCCCTAAGCTTAAAAGAGACTGCCCAAGGCCGGCCAGGCGAAAAAAATGTGTCTTTAATTTTAAACGGAAGGAGCGGAGGTCCGTGGTTGTCCTAATATCGGGGGGAAGGTCGTTCCAGAGGGCTGGGGCCGCCACAGAGAAGGCCCTTCCCCTGGGCGTCGCCCGCTGACAAAGTCTAGTGGACGGCACCCGGAGAAGTCCCTCTCTGTGGGAGCGATTATCTAACAGTTAATCATGTACAGTAGTCAACTAGTTGATTATAATTGCATTGCTTGGCTTCCTGCTAATAGTAACTAATAACCATGCTTCTTTTTTCACCATAATTAGTAAGAAAATGTACAGGGTTCCTGGGATTTGAAGATTGATGTAATGTTTCAGCTCACCTGTTGACTTTTTTCTATTTTTTCACAAATATATGACGATTAGATGTTGGGCCAATTTGATTATCAGATGGAGATCACTTCATTTGGAGTTCGTTTATTTAATATAGTATTCTTGATAGATAAGGATGGGAAAGCTTATAGCTATGTGTAAACCCATTAAGTAAAGGGAGGAGAATTTATCATGGGGTTTTAAATTTATTTTTTAAGGGTGTATTTTTTTATGTTTAATGTTAGATTTACTTGCAATTTAGGTCATTTTTTTCCTTTTTTTGCATACAATTTTCCCTTTTTTTTTTCGATATGTTTTTCTGTTTTGCATTTTATTCTTGTTGATAAAACAAACATAAACACAGAAAATGTGCAGGGTTCCTCATTAGTTTGGGAGAAGATAACCTATTGTGACCAAAATTATCCCAACTTCTATCCTGTTAAAAATGCACCTGTTCTAGAATAGCGGTCCCCAACCTTTCCAGTTTGATGGCCCAGCGCAGGGGAGAGGGTGTGAGCAGCACATGTGCCCTCCGCTCACATGCACGTCAGCAGCCTGGGGGTTGGGGGACTCCTGATCTAGAACAGGGGTGTCAAACCCGCAGCCCACGGGCCAGATGCATCACACACTGGCCACACCCACACCCAGTTTAGCGAAGGGGTGAAGTCGCGATGTCATGTGACGATGCTGTGATGACACAAGTTTGACACCCCTGTTCTAGAATATATAAAGGAAATATTAAAATTAAGAAAGAAATCAAAGGCTAGGCACTGAGCCAGATGCTTATGGCCCTCTAAAACTTCCACAAGTATCTGAATATGCCATCCCTATTCTAGATAATATCTACCTTGATGGATATTATTAGATATTTTAAAAGCCATACATTACATGGTATTCAGTTCAAGTATCTAGTTACAGAACCTGGAGTTAGGTGACAATATGTCATTTGTTGTGAACCTTCAAATCGAGAAATGAGGTAGAAGTTCCTAAGGGCTGGATTTACACTTAAATTGCTCTAAATTAAAAATTCCCATAGAAGTGTATGAAGTTATTATAATGGGACATGTAAAAAGTATGCTTAAAGGAATGAAATGAAAGAGGCTTTTGATGAAAAAACATATAGAGGAATGATTGTTGCAAGAAAAAAGGGAACTAGTATCTTATAGAGAGAGTAAAGGATTAACGCATTTAGTCAGAGGAAGAACTAACTAAGCTTAAAGAGGAAGAGCAAATTTGATGGAAATAACAAAATACTTTGCAAGAAGATGAGAGATAAAGCCTCTCACAGAGTGAATAAAATGGAAAATAAAAGTGATGAAACAAGTAGGAAAATGCTAGAAGAGGTATTTCAGAGATTTGTATGAGAACAATACTATTACTACGCTGAATGCCTCATTAAATCAGTGCTGCAAATGCAAACAATTGAGAAAAAATATGAAAAGGGAGTCATAAACATTGTTAGAATGTTGAAAAATGGTAATGTTGCATGTTTAGATGTGTTGTGAAATTTAATATTTTTCCTCCCAAATTTTTTTCTTTCCAGTATATTCAGTTGCCACCGAAAACAACAGTACAGTTGCAAGGTTTACTGACTCAAAGTGTCATTGCAGTTGTCCCTTTGATATATCTATCCAATTTCATGTTAGCACAAATAATTAGAAGCATAGCTCGCTGATTAAAATATTTTTTCAACTTTAGTCAGTGAATACTATTTTTATCTTGTTAATTGTTAATTTGTATTTTTTAACATATGTTGTTAACCACCTAAAATTATATTCATGAAATGGATATCCATCTAAAATAGTTAATAAATTGATTTAATAAATGATACAAGCAAAGAAGCTATCTAAATAAATAATCCATCAGTACTAAAAGTTGGCTTGTAGCTCTTCGATTCCAGAAAGAAAAGTAATAAGAAGTAATAGGAAACAAGATAACAAGCTGTAGAATGGAATATATAAAAATTTGGCTCACCCACACTAAGTGCACATAGAGAGAGAGATTCTCTTCTTGTAATAAAAAATAAATGCAAATAAAACAATTTAAGAGGAGATTGGGGAGGAAACCAGTTGTTCAATCAGTCAGAATAGAGCTGGAAGGGACCTGGGAGGTCTTCTAATCCAACTTGCCGCTCAAGGAGGAGACCCTATACCAGTAATGGCAAACCTTTCCAGCACCAAGTGCCCAAACCAGAACGCACACACACGGGAGCACCTGAAACCTGAAGGCCAGCTGGCCAGTGCGCATGCACACATCAGAAACCAGAAGAGCAGCTGATGATGGCGCACATGCCCGCAAAGTGGGCTCTAATGCCATCTCTGGCACGCATGCCATAGGTTTGCCATCACAGCCCTGTACCATTTCAGAAAGGTGGCTGTCCAGTCTTTTGTTAAAGACCTCCAGTGATGGAAGCACCTACAACTTCTGAAGGCAAGCTGTTGCACCAGCTAAATTGTTCTCACTCTTACAAAATTTCTCCTTAATTCTGGGTTGCTTCTCCTTGATTGGTTTCATCCATATATATTCCATATATGCACTGGATTTCCTATGTGCAGGTTTTGTACAAGTTGTGATATCCAAATATAAATGTCAGATCTGGCGCTTTGCAAAATAAATAAGGTACTCAGGATGGCTTTGCAATGTAATTGATGAACAAGTTTTCATATTTTTTTTGTCCAGGGACTATCGTGCTATTCCTGAGCTTGATGTCTATGAAGCTGAAGGTTTAGCCTTGAATGATGAAGATCTGGAAGAGCTAACTGCCAGCCAAAGAGAAGCTGCAGAACGTGCAATGAGGCAGAGGGACCGTGAGATGGGTCGAGGCCTGGGCCGCATGCGGAGTGGACTGCTTTATGGTACACTTTTAAATGAATGGGTAGTGATGGCTTGCTTTATGGATTTCCTTAAGTCACACTTAATACAGTTCCAGTGTCCCACAGACACATGATTACGATTCCCAATCAGCTTTCCATAAGCAAAGTCAATGGGGAAACTTGGCAGGAAAGTTACAAGTTGTTAGTGTCCCCCACCTGTGCAACCTTTCCCAGCCCTCATGTGCTTGCATCACATTTTCATGGCCACCTGTGCACCCTCTCCCACCCAGCAGCAGCTAAACTATGCTACGCCCCCATCACCACTTGCACATCCTCACTACACTCTTGCCACACCTTCCCCACAGCTCCTACCCTCTCTCCCACTGGAAGAAGCCCCCCACTGTTCTTCCACTGTATTTTCCTCTCACTCGTGTACTATTGTCTACCTGGCAGTAGCCATTTGCCTCCACCTGAAGCTTTCAATTTCCTGCTAGTTTCCCCATTGACTTTGGCTGTTGAAAGCCAGTCGGAAGTTGTGAGAAGATGCTCACTTAACAATCCATGATCTTCACTTAACAGTGGAAATTGGGCCTTCAGGGGCTGTCTAATGTGGTCACATAACATTGAGCTTCACACCTGCATTGCTTAGTGATTGAAATTCGTTGCCTATCAGTTATTTTATGGCAGTCAACCAGATTGGAATCATGGTTAACATATTGATTGCAGTTGTGGTTTGGGGATATAGACATGAAAGTGTATGACATCCAAAAAGGTCGAAGGCATGAGCAACTAATAAAAAATCTGGGCAAATAAGTCATGAGCAATTTGATTACCTACAAGACTGTTTCTGATTTATTTGTTACTAATAAAAGTCAGTCCCACGCTGCTCAGTCTTATGAGATATGCTGAGTATATAGCTGATCATTTTAATATTTACTTTCATATGTAAATGGAATGGTTTTTAATTCATAAACTACTCAGAGTCACTTTAGATAATGAGATGGGCAGTGTATAAATTTGATTACTAAATAAATATACATTTGAATGGGGTTGCAATTCTTAACCAAGAGTCTTCAATATGTTAAAATTACAACAAAACAATATGAAAGCAAATAAACAGAATTTTTAGAATGTTGCAATTTTTTTTAAAAAAAAAGCTTAATACTTGAAATAGCATTAAATCAGAAGATACACAGATTCCAAATACAATTGGAATACAATTCTCATAATCTCCCAATGGGAAGTTATACATAGCCTCATAAGACTGTAGTGGCCTGCCAGCGGAGCTGGCAGCAGATTCGGACAGTGAGGAGGTTGGGGAGGAACATGGGCCAGTCATGGAGTCTGGGGAAGGCTCTGATGAAGACTCTGTGTTGGAGGCACAGATGGAGCCAGAGCCATATGCCAGTTATCAGCTGCCTTCAGAGTCAGACATCAGTGTGGCAGACAAACAGCTGGAGCCTGTTCCAAGTGCACATGTGCAGAGTTGTCAGATGAAGGGAACAGCTAAAGAACAGGGATCAACTTGGGAGTAAGGCCACAGGTGGACAATAAATGGCCCCTCCCAGAGGAAATAAAAGAGGGGAGTGGAATCTGCAGGAGACAATTAGTTCACTTAATTGGCTTGCAGATATGGACCTGGAAGCTCTCCAAGCCACATAAGGTCTGTGATGTAACTCCTTCCTTGAAAGACTTTGCTGTATGTGAATGAGCACAATTCACAGTAAATTAATAAAAGGGTTTTTTGTTGGGACCAGGAGTTTGCTTCATGCTTTTGGGAAGCCTAGGTCAGAACAAAGACATGAGCATCATGTTGAACAAGAAATTGTAGAAATCCAATGTATTTGTTGAGTGATTGTTTGAGGAAAGTTATTTAAAAAGAGGATATCCATCTAAGAGACCTATCTCAGAGAACTGCTTTAGTTTCGTTAACAGTTCTATGTTTATGCAGCTGTCTGATAATCCCTTTTTACTTCCTCTGCTTCTGCCCACCTTTTAAATTCTAGAGAGTGATGATGAAGATGAGGGTCGTCCTTTGCGGAAGAGACGCCTGGCTGAACGGGCTGCTGAAGGTATGGAAGAAGAGGAGGAAGACATGATCGAAAGCATAGAGAACCTGGAGGACATGAAGGGGCATTCGGTGAGAGAATGGGTGTCCATAGCAGCTCCCCGTCTTGAGATCTACCATCGCTTCAAGAACTTCCTAAAGACCCACGTGGATGATCACGGTCACAATGTCTTCAAAGAGAGGATCAGTGACATGTGTAAAGGTACAACTGTGGGAATGTAAAAAAGTAGTTTAGAAAAACTAACAGAGTGCTAGTTTCAAATGGTTCTGGTGATGACTCATATTGACCAGTTTCATAACTCTCCTAAGCCAGTTTTCAGAGGAGAATAATACGTTGTAAGCCAAACCATTGTTTACAGACCCTATTCGCTGGATTCATGCAACATGCTGAACAACAAACCACATAATGCAGGGGTGTCCAAACTTGGGAACTTTAAGACTTGTGGACTTCAACTCCCAGAATTCCCCAGCCAGCATAGCTGGCTGGGGAATTCTGAGAGTTGAAGTCCACAAGTCTTAAAGTTCCCAAGTTTGGACACCCCTGACATAATGGCTTAGTGTGTTGCATGAATTTAGTCATCACTTGAGATGTATTTCTTTTAACTAATGTTATATCTCATACCACAAGATCATAGCTGATTGGTGACTTTTCATTAAGGTTCCTAATTGTACTATTCAGATGAATCCTAACAAACCACTTAAGATTCCTTTACAGAATAAACGTAATACTTGTGGGGAATATCTCAGTTTAATTCTGTTTCCCATGGTTAGAACTATACCTGTATGAGCTGCACTTTCTCTTTTGTCCCTATCCCTATATTTTTTTTGTAGGTAAATTGTGCTGCAAGAGTTATAAAACAGCTACTTAATTATTTTGAATTACAATGTCAGTGTTTAAGTTACTAAAATGTTGGTTAGCAGGTCTCTAAGGAACACATCTACTATAGTAATACCTTTATTCTTAATGTTTATTTTGGCCATCATTAATTTGTATTAAGAACCTCCTAATACAATTCCTTCAGTAGAAGCTGACAACTATTTTCACACCAAAACCATAGTTGTTGTTTTTTTTTTAAATGTACCCAAGGTCAAATAAGACATAAAAAGGACTGCCGTATAATGATTGGAAATATATTTTAGAAGAAACCCAATAAACCCAGTTTTTTGCATTTCTGCAGTGGTGGGCCTAGGTTAAAAAAAGTCTTCTCTTGGCAGAGAATAAAGAGAGCGTGGTGGTGAATTATGAAGATTTGGCTGCCCGGGAACATGTCCTTGCCTACTTCCTTCCGGAAGCCCCAGCTGAGATGTTGAAGATCTTTGATGAAGCAGCCAAGGAAGTAGTATTGGCTATGTATCCCAAATATGACCGGATTGCTCAGGAAATCCATGTTCGCATCTCACATCTACCTCTGGTGGAGGAGTTACGGTCACTTAGGTAAGAGGGCAGTTTAGTATTGAGGTTGGCAGCACTAGCAAAACCTATCAAGACTGTTTAATGATTTATGACCCATAGCTGATTAGGATGTAAGTGATCCAGATGATAAACTATTGAGTAGGTCTCTTGTAGCATTACTGAATCAAGGACAAAAATGAAGAGACTGCCTATTAAATGTTCATCTACAGAACTAGTTCATCTATAGAACTATAACTCAATTTCAGGACTGCCAAGTGCTGAAATTGAGTTATATCACATGCTTAAAATTATTTTGCTGCTCTTGTAATCTCTTAAGTTTCTATTTTAATAATAATAATAATAATAATAATAATAATAATAATAATAATAATAATAATAATAATAATCGAATTTATTAACCGCACCCTCTCCCCACAGGGACCCGGGGCGGTGCACAGGGAAAATAAAACAATAAGAACAATAAATACAAAAGTACATAACTTAAAACACAATTAAACAATTTATCCCGTGCTAAAATTATTGACTAAAATCCCATTTAAAAATACATTTGAAATCTATAGACAGAGAGACTATCCAAGGCCGGCCAGTCGAAAAAGATGGGTCTTCAGTTTCATACGGAAGGAGCGGAGGTCCGTGGTCGTTCTGATATCGGGGGGAAGGTCGTTCCAGAGGGCCGGGCCCGCCACAGAGAGAGCCCTTCCCCTGGGCGTCGCCCGCTGACAAAGTCTAGCGGATGGCACCCGGAGAAGTCCCTCTCTGTGGGAGCGAATAGGCCGTGAGGATGTATGGGGCAGAAACCGATCCCGCAGATAGCTAGGTCCCGAGCCATGGAGCGCTTTAAAGATGATAACTAACACCTTGAAGCGCACCCGGAAGACAACAGGCAGCCAGTGCAGCTCGCGCAAGAGCGGTGTAACGTGGGTGAACCTAGTGGTCCCCATAATTGCTCGCGCGGCTGCATTCTGAACTAACTGAAGCCTCCGGGTGCACCTCAAGGGAAGCCCCATGTAGAGAGAGTTACAATAGTCCAGTCGGGATGTCACGAGAGCATGAGTGACTGTGCGAAGGGCGTCCCGATCCAATAGGGGGCGCAATTGGCGAACCAGGCGAACCTGGTAAAACGCCCTCCTGGCCACGGCTGTCACTTGCTCTTCCATAGACAGCCGGGTATCCAGGAGGACACCCAAATTGCGCGCCCCATCCACAGGGGCAAGATGTTCGCCCCCTATGGCCAGCGTTGGAGAAAGCTGGTTGAATCGGGCAGCCGGAAACCACAGCCACTCGGTCTTGGTCGGGTTGAGCCTGAGTCCGTTACTTCCCATCCAGATCCGCACGGCTTCCAGGCACTGGCACATCACCGCTACGGCATCGTTGGGGTGGTTTGGGGTAGATATGTACAGCTGAGTATCATCAGCGTACAGATGGTACTCTACCCCAAAACCACGGATGATCTCACCCAGCGGCTTCATGTATGCATTAAACAGGAGAGGTGAGAGGACCGACCCCTGAGGCACCCCGCATGTGAGGGGTCTCGGGGTCGACCTCTGCTCCCCTGCCAACACAAATTGCGATCGGCCAGAGAGGTAGGAGGAGAACCACCGTAAAACGGTGCCTCCCAACCCCAACCCCCCCAGCCGATGCAATAGGATACCATGGTCGATGGTATCGAAAGCCGCCGAGAGGTCTAATAGGACCAGGATGGAGGAACATCCCCCATCTCTGGCCCTCCAGAGATCATCTACCAACGCGACCAATGCCGTCTCGGTGCTATGCCCGGGCCGAAAGCCGGACTGGCGCTGATCTAGATACTCAATTTCCTCCAGGTGACGGGGAAACTGTTGTGCCACCACACTCTCAACAACCTTCGCCAAAAAGGGAAGGTTGGAGACTGGACGGTAGTTGTTTAAAAGAGCTGGGTCCAAAGAGGGCTTCTTAAGGAGGGGCCTCACCATAGCCTCTTTTAGGGAAGCGGGCAAGGAACCCTCACGTAAGGATGCGTTGACAACCTCTTGGAGCCAGCCTCGTGTCACCTCCCAGGATGCCAGTACAAGCCAGGAGGGACACGGGTCCAATAAACATGTGGTGGCTCGCAGTCGCCCACGTAGCCTGTCCATATTTAAAAATTCAGGTTTTCCTTTCTGAGTGTAGAACCATAGGAGAAAGCCATGGTGAATTGATTGGGTATAAAGCTGCTATGTTTGTAGTCAAATCATATTCTTAATTCTTTATTACTTTTTATGCCCTGTCACTCCTTCTGGAATTCAGGGTAATCTGTATAGCGGGGGCGTCATAGCATCATGTGACAAATCGGAACTTTTCCCCCATTTCCTAAACCAAGCATGGGCAGCGCATAATGTATCCGGACCTTGGGCCACGAGTTTGAAAGCACTGCGGTATAACATTCCACCAATTTAGTCCCACAACAGTGACCTGTAAGGGAGGTTGGCCTTTCCATAGCTGAGGTTAACCCAATGTTTCATTATTATACCAAGCTAGCCCCATTTAATTCATACTATTTACTCTGGCAGCTCATTTGTTAACTGGGAATGTCTGAATATGAAAACTGGAATCTCCTGCTTGATAAAGTACCCTCTCCCATTGATTTAAGTTCTCGCCTCTCACATTCCCATTCACGAGCTTTTCACTTCTCAAAGTTTTGCAGAAATGTAAAGAAAATGTAGTGTTCAACTATTCGAGATCCTTTATATTTGAGCCTTGTTCCTGCTGCTTCTCATAGGCAACTACATCTAAATCAGCTTATCCGGACAAGTGGAGTTGTGACAAGCTGTACAGGGGTCCTTCCCCAGCTCAGCATGGTCAAGTATAATTGTTCCAAATGTGGTTTTGTACTGGGGCCTTTCTCACAGTCTCAAAACCAAGAAGTGAAGCCAGGATCTTGCCCGGAGTGTCAATCTGTTGGTCCCTTTGAAATCAACATGGAAGAGGTAAGCTGTTCTTGATGTGATATTAGGAGGGTCATTGTATCTTTGTTCAGGGAGTTAAAACTACATAATTCCTAGATCTTTTGGAAGGGCAGCTGCCTGATGTCTTGGAAGAGTTTTGGTTTGTTGAGGAGCCCTGGTTTAGAACAAAGAAGTAGGGCTTTTCCAAGTGCTCATAAATACTAGATCCTATCCTGTAAGACCACAGACATTCTGAACAGTTCTAACTAGCTGAAGGGAGTAAAGAAGCAACAGCCATACTACAATAGGAAGCAATGCAGTCTCTGTCGGTAGGGCTAGATTAAGTGAAATTATAGCACCAATTTGCCTGACTGAGTTCAGGGAGGCTTGGATATGAAAATTGGAGGCAACAAAACAGAACTCATGGAAAGGTCCTCAGGATTGCCATGATCCTGAGGAAACTCACTCTATAAGGAACTTTGATTGGAAGAAGTGTGTGGAGAATTTATGTGTTTTTTTAATCCACAGGTAATCTCCACATGAAGCTTACAATGCCAAAATAATTATTGTACAATCATAATTCAAAATAAAAACAAATGTAAAACTTTTATGGAGGTAGATTGAAAGATAAATTAATGTGATATATGTAGATTTGTCTTATATGTTGACGAGTCTCCAAGATGCTGAGGTTTGTCCGTTTGCAACTAAATACAAGTTTGCCTGAGCTGAAGTTTTTCTTATGGATGTGAGGGAAAGTGGTCTTGTATAAACCTCCTTGTATCTAATGTCTTGTTATTTAAGGAATGTGCTGAGAATTTTGGTTGCAGAATCTTTTGTGCTCTATGAAATTCCTAACTTCAGGTGTTTGATATCCCAACAGACAGTCTACCAGAACTATCAACGCATCAAAATCCAGGAAAGCCCAGGGAAAGTGGCAGCTGGCAGGCTTCCTCGCTCAAAGGACGCCATTTTATTGGCTGACCTGGTTGACAGTTGCAAGCCAGGGGATGAGATTGTAAGTATAAGGCTCAGAAAAGCAGGGAAGGTCAGAGACTGAGGCATATTGATCACAATTTGAAAACTATCCTGGTTAGAGAATTCAAGAAATAGCCTTAATGAAAATAAAGCTGCCTCTGGAAGAAGTATTTATTTGTATTCCTTTATTACTTTTATAAATAACTTAAGGCTGTACACCATACTGTATCCAAGAGATCTTCTCCCTCCTATTTTCCCCACAATAACAATCCTGTGAGGGAGATTGGGCTAAGTCAGAGTGCCTGGCCGAAAGCCACCCAGCTGGCTTTCATAGCTAACACTTGAACTCACAATCTATGTGTAACTTGGTTTTCTGAAGTCCACCAGAATGGCTATATCTTTTATTTTGCATGTAGCACATTTCAGTCTGAGTTCCTTGCACTTCTCTTTTTATTTGTTTGAATGATCATTTCACGCTACCTTGAGATTCTCAGCTGTCAACTCAGACCTAGATTTGATTACTTAGAAATGCGAAAGGAAATTCCAAATAACTAGCATCTTCTGCAGAATTGTTTTAATTAATCTGTGTGTGTTTTTAATACAATTTTTTGTTGCTAAGTGTATCAATGTACTCTCTGTATCCTAAAAATGTTTTTTTTCATCGGCATTATAAAACAAATCCTAAAATCATAACATAGACATTCTTCCAACACATAACAATAAATGGTGTTGAATATACATGTTGCCCTTGACTTATGACCAGTTGCTTAGTGACCATTCACATTATGATAGGCCTGTCTGGCAGCTACATACAACTCACATTAAACATTCTGACAGTTGGGGAAACCCCCATGGTCAACTTTTGGCACTTGGCAACATGGCTGCATTTATAGCCATTTATAGGATCTCATCATCACATGACTGCATTTTATGATAGTTTTGCCAAAAATGGGTGTTATAGTTTTCAGCAGAGCCATGGCTGTAGCAAATCATCAGTTTCATTTAACAATTGCTGCAAAAAAATTAAATCAGGTTGGTCATGTGACTGACCCATTTTACGACCATCCCAACTTAACATCATGATGTCCAGGCTCCATTGCAATCACAAGTTGAGGTCATCCTATCATTAGTTATTTGTCCTATTAGTACTTCATAAATAATATGGCGGTGTCTGCTTATGTTCATGCTGCTTAAACATTTCCTTTCTCCCTCTTTTTGTCTACCTTCTCCCTAAATTATACAAATTAATTTAGGGCCAATGACTAAAGAATATCTTGCTCTTGTCTTTTAGGAACTAACTGGAATATATCATAATAATTATGATGGCTCTTTAAATACTGCGAATGGGTTTCCAGTGTTTGCGACTGTGATCCTGGCCAATCACATCACCAAGAAAGATAACAAGGTTGCCGTTGGGGAGCTCACAGATGAGGACATGAAAGTTATTGTAGGACTGTCCAAAGATGAACAGATTGGAGAGAAAGTGAGTTTGAAAATCAAGATCCAAGATTCTGGTTTCCTTGTTTCCAGTTCAACAGTATGAAAAGCTCCAGAGATTACTAGATTATTAGAATCTAATTACTAAATTACTACCATAGCAGTAGCAGTTCTCCTTCTGTTCCAAGATGATTTCAAGGGACTGTAGGTACTTCTGTGAAAGTATTACTATGGGACCTGTTCAGTTTGTGTTCTGCGCACTAATAGTTGCCCAATAATAGTGCACACATGAATATTCCCCTAAGAAGCCAAAACCTCACTTTTGTTTTCTTAAATATTCAGATTTGAGGTTTATTAACATTTTGGATTGACAGAGAACACTGTAATTGTTCAATAATAAAATTAATCCTCCAAAATACAACTTGCCTAATAATTGTGCACATGGTGTACAATCAATCAAGGTTAAATAGGAGATTTCCATTGTAGTAGTACTGTTTCACTTTTAGAGTCTCTGTTGATAAATATATTGGCTGTGTATTTGCTTTTCCCAGATCTTTGCCAGCATTGCTCCTTCCATCTATGGGCATGAAGATATCAAAAGGGGGCTGGCTCTAGCCCTGTTTGGAGGAGAACCAAAAAACCCAGGTAAGTTGACTAAAGACACTTTGGGATCAACACTGCTTTTACATGAAGAGCTTTAAGTTGCTAGAGCAGATACCTGCATTATAGTGAAGAGAAATGGCTTGAAAAGATGTTCATCTTTTATTTTTACAGTTGCACATTTCCCTATTAATAAGCTCCCATTTTAGTAATTTATTCCAGAAAATAACAGCAATTGCTTACCACCCAAAAGTTCAAATATGAAGCTACCCCAGTTTTATCTAGTTTGTAAATAAGTATATGTTATAAAGTAACGTATTTCCTTCTTTTCCATCTGCCCAGTTTTATCAGAAATTTCACCTTGTTCTGGAATGAGGTGGAGAGATTCTTTACTGTCCTTTGTACGGATGTCTTATTCATCAAAATATGAATACTTACTGGGATGGGGAATACTAATAAAGCAGACTGTTTCTCAATCAGCTTATTATTTCTTTATGTTGCTATATTACTTTATCCGACTACTTCTCCTAGAAAGCAATCAGATATTTTAAAGTATGTAAATGAGCTTTATTTCATATATTATGCCCCTGCCCTTCCTCTAATGAAAACAGAAAAAGCCCATATAGTTGATTCTCTTCCTTCATTACCTAGCAGTCCTTATTCAGAGCAACATTATGAATCACGGTTCGGGGTCATCGAGCGAGCTTCGATTAGCCATCTAATCTCAAGTCTCCAAAGTTCTAATATTGTAACATTTTGTCTCTGTGCCATCTGCAATTTGGGTCACTGTTCCTTCCATCTAAAACATTGCAGGAGGAAAACACAAAGTCCGTGGAGACATCAATATGTTGCTTTGTGGCGATCCTGGCACAGCCAAATCTCAATTCCTCAAATATGTGGAGAAAGTAGCCAGCAGAGCGATATTCACCACCGGCCAGGGGGCTTCTGCAGTGGGTCTGACAGCCTATGTGCAGAGACATCCTGTAACCAAGGAATGGACCTTGGAGGCTGGAGCCCTGGTGCTGGCAGACAGAGGGGTGTGCATGATAGATGAATTTGACAAGGCAAGTATTGGCTTGGAGCAGTGGTGAGATTCAAAACTTTTTTACTGCCGGTTCTGTGGGCATGGCGTGGCTTGGTGGATATGGCAGGGGAAGGATACTCCAAAATCCCCATTCCCTCCCCACTCCTGGGGAAAGGATATACTGTAAAATCTCCATTTCCACCCCACTAACCTGCTTTCCAGCTCTGTTCTGTGCAGGGCAACAGAAGAAGTGCCAGCGATCAGCTGGGACTCGGGAGGCAGTGAATAGATGGGGGCGGTGCCAGCCAGAGGTGGTATTTGCTGGTTCTCCGAACTACTCAAAATTTCCGCTAGCGGTTCACTCGAACCAGTCAGAACTGGCTAAATACCACCTCTGGCTTGGAGGTATGATGTAATTTGGTCAGGCCATATTCCAGATTCCAACAGTATAAGTTGCTTTAGGTAAGACCTTGAACACAGACAATGAAAGTGAGAGAAAAGACGGGTTGGATTTTAGGACCTATCTGGAAAGAGTCGGTCCTGAGATCTGGAACTGAGAAAAACTGCTTGGCATATTAAAGCTAGTGGGGGACTTGATAGGTTTGAAGGGTGCTGGTTCGAAGATTCTTTAATGTAATGCTCTGTAAGTAAAAATACCTTGGGGAGAACATAGCACAGTGCTGTTTAATATGCGATGGGAGAAAATTGCTTTGAAACTCAATATTAACAATTCTAGCTGGAAGATACTTCCTGTCCTTGATAATATTTCTATATCTAGAGGCACTGAACTTCTTAAGAGCTTTGAATGTGTACATCTGAATTCTGCTTTATTTATTATTGGGGCTAATTGGAGTTTTAACGTCTTTTGCTGGTTCCTCAGATGAACGATCAGGATAGGACCAGCATCCACGAAGCCATGGAACAGCAGAGCATCTCCATCTCCAAGGCTGGCATTGTCACATCTCTACAAGCTCGCTGCACTGTTATTGCTGCCGCCAACCCCATAGGTATGTGGGGCCCATGGAAGAAAAACTCAAAACTATGGCAAAAAAGTTCCACATATTGTGTTAGCTTCCTGTTTAAAAACTTCCTGTCTTTTGGATCCTGAAAGGAACAAGAGCATGCACTGTTTTGTTTTGTTTTAAATGCTTCTTTTCCTATTCTAGGTGGGCGCTATGACCCTTCTTTGACTTTTTCGGAAAACGTTGACCTGACCGAGCCCATCATATCTCGCTTTGACATCCTGTGTGTGGTCAGGGACACTGTGGATCCTGTTCAGGTAGATTCTGCTGATATATAGACTTAAGGAAGATTAATGAAGGGTGTGTCACTTTAATACTTACTGAATGAAGAAGGAAGGTACATAAGATGGAATTAGCTAATACCATTGACCTCTTGTCTAGCTTGGGAAGGTAAAGCTCACAGGAACTCTTTGATAAGCATTCAGACAGTCCTGCAACCTTTCAATCAGTGCAGTTTGAAGTTACAACTTTGCTAAACGAATGGTGCTTACAACCATCATATTCTGATGTCCCAGGACTCCCATGGCGTGTGCTTGCAATCTATATGCTTGACAACCAGTTCACACATAGGACTGGTTGTAGCACCCCCACAATCACATGATCAACATTTAGCAATGGCACTTAGACTTATATACCACTTCATAGTGCTTTTACAGCCCTCTCTAAGCGGTCTACAGAGTCAGCCTATTGCCCCCAACAATCTGGGTCCTCATTTTAACTGACCTCAGAAGGATGGAAGGCTGAGTCAACCTTGAGCCTGGTGAGATTTGATCTGCCAAATTGCAGGCAGCTGGCAGGCAGCAGAAGTAGCCTGCAGTACTGCACTCTAACCACTGCACCACCATGGCCCATTTGCAACCTTTCTGCTCGTTTCCCCAAAAAGTCAATAAGAGAAAACGGCAGAGAAGGTCACAAGGTGTTCCCAATCTGCATACTTGTCCAACATTGCACTCACACCATTCCAGCTATTTGCACACCCTTCTGGACTCACACTACACTCGTGCTATGCCTTTCTTGAACCCTCATGCACCTTCCCTGAGGCTCGCTCACCTGTCTGCTGGGCCAGGACTTGCAACTTCCTGATGGTTTCCTCATTGACGTTGGTTATGGGAAGGCCACAACACCTAACAACTGTGCAACAACTGGGACTGCAGAGATTGTTGTGGCTAAGCAATTTTATGATGGCATCGCTTAGCAAAAGAAATTCCCATCTCAATTGCCATCATAAGTTGAGCACTACCTGTTCTTGTCAAAGATCCACTCATTTTTTTAATAAGATTAGGGCAATGTTGGAAAATTAACTTTTGAGATTATTTTATAGTAAATGACATAAAATCAGTGTTTTGTATTTTTTTTCTTTTTCCCCCAATTCTTTTTGGAAGGATGAGATGCTGGCTCGATTTGTTGTCAGTAGCCACATCAAGCATCACCCAAACAGCAAGGATGCAGTAAATGGAGAGTCTCAAGAGATTGTCCTCCCTAATTCTTATGGCGTAGAGCCTATTCCACAGGAGGTCCTGAAGAAGTACATCATTTATGCAAAGGAAAAAGTCCATCCCAAACTCAACCAGATGGACCAGGACAAAGTGGCCAGGATGTACAGTGAACTCAGGAAAGAATCCATGGTAAGCAAGCAGGGAGGTGGGAAATCCTGTGTTTCAGAGTGAGACTGTCACCTGCAGAATCACCGCCCCTTTCATCAGTTAAATGGAGCTGGAAGAAATGTTGGTCCCAATCAGGGGTGGCATATACTTACCTTCCCTACCAGTTCGCAAACATGAGTGCATGCGCCAACTCTGTTCATGTACAAAGCCTTCCGTGCATGCGCTTTTGGAGAAAAAAGGGCCTAAATGGAGTCTGGGTGGGTGGGGCCACCCGCGATTTCCGCTACCGGTTCAGGTGAACTGGTCCAAATAGGTAGAATACCACCTCTGGTCCCAATTAATCTGAGATCTGGTTCTTTTTAGAAGCAACGGTAATTACAACGGTTCATGAAAAAATTCCCAAAATCTATAAATGAGTACTGGCCTTACTAGAACCCACCCAAAGAATATGCAAGTCTTTATCTTCTTCCGAATTCTTTACTGCTTAATTTGTCCCTGAAAGCTAGATACAATTGTTCACCAAAATATCTGCCAATAACTATTGCATCAGTGTACATGACCTGTGCTAAAATTGGCTTTGGGTTATAGAAAAATCCAGCCTGATCTTTGGACTTTGTTCTCCCATCCTTGAGGTTTGTTTGTTTGTTTCGACATTTTGTCTGCTAGAGAGAGCTGGTAGCATTTTGGTTGGATGTCAGCTCAAGGATCAAAGAAAAAAAGGTTCAGATTCCTGAAAAAAGAGGTAGTGGAAACAACCCCTAAAGAGGCATGTTCTTTATAATCTATGCAATGCACTAGTTTGCCAGCAGATGGCAGAGTCCTCCCTTAATCATTGATGCCTTTTAAACAGACTTTTTTATTTCTATTTTTTCCTATTTACTATCTCCTGTGTGCCATTATTTGTTTTTAATTAGCTCCATGCAGCATTAACAGCTCTCCAGAGTAGAAAGGCAGACTGTAACTTAATGGTGTGCAATTTCGGTCAGTTTCTGAATCACTTTGTGTGGCAGAACAAGGACCACACTCAAAAACTGGCTGAGGATGGGATCCACTATGGATAAGGTCAGATGTTTTAAGAGGTAAAGTAGATGTCTTAAGCTTGTCAGTCTTTAAGGCATCCATTGATTCTCTTTAAAGCTCCCCAGCTGCTTTTTAGGGCACATTTAGGTGGGGCATATGGGGGCATAAAAAGGATGCTGGCAAGTCACATGCCTTTTCTATATTGCTGGAATCAGTCATCTTTCCCTTTTCTTTCTGCAGGCAACTGGGAGTATCCCCATTACAGTGCGTCACATCGAGTCCATGATCCGAATGGCGGAAGCTCATGCTCGCATGCACCTACGGGATTACGTGGTGGAGGACGATGTCAACATGGCCATCAGGGTCATGCTGGAGAGTTTCATTGACACACAGAAGTTTAGTGTTATGAGAAGCATGCGGAAGGTATGCAGAGATGTGGATCCTTTCGTGGTGGTGGTGGTTTCATTTGGGATCATGGAAAAATACCATGAGAATTTAAGCTTGATAGAACTCCGGTGAGGATTCAGGGAGCTGACTTTAAACAAGGGCTCAGATGTTATGCATATACACTTTTATGCACTGCACACTGTTATGGACAGAAAATTATAGAGTCTTTCTATTGTCTCCATTATTGTGTGTGTAGTATGTAGGGATTTGGTGGCTCAGGGGCTAAGATGCTGAGCTTGTCAATCAGAAGGTCAGCAGCTAAGCGGTTTGAATCCCTAGCGTTGCGTAACAGTGTGAGCTCCCATTACTTGTCCCAGCTTCTGCCAACCTAGCACTTCGAAAGCATGTAAAAATGCAAGTAGAAAAATAGGAACCACCTTTGGTGGGAAGGTAACAGTGTTCTGTGCTCCTTCGGTGTTTAGTCATGCTGGTCACATGACCACAGAGAACATCTTCGGACAGCGCTGGCTCTTCAGCTTTGAAACAGAGATGAGCACCACCTCTTGGGGGAAATGACTAGCACACATGTGCAGAGGAACCTTTACCTTTAGTATGTTGAAATTACCCTAGTTGACTGGAAATTGCAGGAGAAGATTGATAGAGAAATTACAATAATTCTCCCAAAATATCCAGAATCTTGAGGCATCCATTCAGACATGGTTCAGACACAAGATTCAGACATCTTAAGACATGTTAGCAGTTTGATCTTAGAAGATGGTGAAATCTCAGGCTGAAAGAAGAATATTATTTCTTACTTAAAAGCATTTCTTTTTGGACTGTTCAAGAGATGAGTAAATGCCTTGCTTTAGCCTCAATGAATCCCAGTAATGAATCCTGGAAAATGCTGCCAGATGGCAAAGGAGTAGGCTAAGGGCCCTGTCATCCACACTCCTGATGAATGAAATAGCTTTTGAGATGAGGGTTGGACGCTGGAGACACTAAAGTTAATATTAGAATTGGGCCAACTTGAAAGGCCTTTGATGTGATAAGAGAGATCAATTTCTAATCCACTCTTTAGGGAATTTACTGAGTGATCTCAGATCAACCTTAGTTTGGAAGACTTAAGTTATGAATAAACAACCATACTCGTTATCCTGAACTTCTTGGTGGAGTGGTGAGATTAAAACATACAGTGTTTTGTATGTTGTGTATGTGTGTCTAGGCAGCTTATAGACAACTTTGAATCAGTTGAGTGCTTAAAAAATGTGAGTACTTTAACAATGTTTTTGCCTGCTTTCTGTCCAGAAGGTCCAGAAATTTGAAGATTATTTCTTACTCTTATGTTTATGCCTTCCCCAATAAAAATCAAATGTAGGAGGAAAAAACCCTCTATTGCCCATCTTAATATTTGGCAAAGTTATTTCTGTGATCCTTGGTTGATTTAGTAATTATCGGTCCCATTTTGATGGATAGATAATGGGTGTCTTATTGTTCTTTCTTTACTGGGGTCTTGTCCCCCTGGAGGCCATGAATGCTTGGGAAAGTATGAACAGAGTATGGTTGAGTTCCTTGAGGGGCAAGGTGGGTTGTTAGAGTATGTGTTAGGTATGTGTATGAGAGGAAGGAGTAAAAGGGTGGGGTGATGGATTACAGAGAGTAGGCAGGAGCATTGGGACAGTGGCGGGTAGAAAGAGACATGGTGGGAACCTGGGGCACGTTCGACCTTGAATAAGGGCACCAACCTGGCATATCTCATCAAAACCTGATGGGCCCAGAGCAGAGTGTCCACCTGGGTTTCAGGGTTTCTACCAACTGAGACCCCAGGAAAGAGAGGGAGGTGGTGTTATTGCTATCCATGAATCCTTGAAAACCCTGAGAAGCTCTGCTCCATGGATAATCAGATGTGAGACAGTCTTCTGAAGGTGGGGTCCAGTAGGCAATTCAGATTGTTGGTTTTACCACCCTTTCTGCTATCCAGCATCATCCCTGCCTGAATTTTGATAGTTACGTTCCATTGAGGAACTTAATCTGTTGCCGACGTGGAGCTTGGGATAGTGCAGGAACTCCTGGCCTGTATGAATCTGTCCCAAGTCATTGATGGCCAAATTCAAATAAAACATTTTGATTTTTAACCTGATTGTTTTTATTGGTTTTGAATTGTGTTCTGTTTAATTGTATTATGTTGTGAGCCACCTAGAGACATTTGGAATGGGGTCTGTGTCTTAAATTAAAGAAATTAAAGAAATAAATAAAATAAATAAACAAACTAGGGGTAAAATTCAAGGAGATTAGTTTCTAATTCATGTTTTAAATGCTTGCTCCTGAAACTACCAAAATTCCAGCTTCAAAGCCTTTATTTCATTTAATTGTGTATTGTTATTACATCCTTTCATACAAATAAGCAAACAAGCAAACAAATAAATAAAATGTCATGGGAAATTTTTTCTCTTTTTAACTATTCAGTAACCAAACTTTTTTTGGGGAAAGCTGTTTGCTCCCTTAAGATGAGAGTGAATCCTCAAGTGTGCCTTCAGTAGGCCAGTATTGGGTTTAAAATAGATGGTGATTAACATCCTTTTATTTACATCCGAGACAAACATTTTTTGTTGAAACAGCTTTGGAATGTTCCCTTTTTCAACAGTGAATCTGTCAATCTCTTCCTTGATTATTGCAATTCACTCTATGTGGAATCGCTCTAGGAGATTATATACAATGTACTTACTACTACCTATTGACTAGTCGGTAGAAGCTAGTCCAGCAGGAGAATGCCAATTTTGTGCAGTTGCATTGTCTACTGAAAAATTCGATCGGTCTGCTTCAAGGTGCTGGTTATAGGCTTGGCTCCTTGCTCGTCTAAGGACATAGAATTTGCTCGCCTGATACATGAAAACTGAAATGGGATATTGCAGATATTTGCCCTACCAACCATTAACGGGAGACAGGTTTTTTTTGGCTTTAGTCCCCTCACGCTAAAACAGTTCACAACCCTCCAGGTGAGAATGGCTCCTTTCTTATTAACATTTCAAAAGGACTCTAATAAAACTATGTTTTTTCCGTGAAGATTAGTAATGAGTAGGAAATCAGGGGAGTGACTGCTTGGGGATGTTGCTATATTTATACTAGCTGGGATGAGATGTTCTGCTTTGTGTGCATGGATTCATTTTGCGGTAACCTTCCCAGAGTTGCCTGTTAAAACCTATAGGCACATTAAAATAGATAATTTCAAATTGCTTTGGGCTCATTCCTGACTTCCCTTCTCCTTCTTTGTTGTACTCAGACTTTTTCCCGGTACCTTGCCTTCAGGCGGGATAACAACGAGCTCTTGCTGTTCATTTTGAAACAACTTGTATCAGAACAGGTGATGTATCAGAGGAATCGCTACGGAGCACAGCAGGACACCACTGAAGTCCCGGAGAAAGACTTAATTGATAAGGTATGGAACATCGTTCCCTTTGGTGGATGTTGTACCAAGACTAAAACTAGTTGTTCTGGGTTTCCCTTTGTAAGCTTTGAATAACTGAGCCCGTTTGCTGCAAAAAAAAGCATGAGATATTAGAACAAGAGGCAAAGTTGCTCGCTTCTGGGGTTACATTTTTGTATTGTTCTGAATCCCCAAATGTGTGCAAAGGGGGCTCCTGATCACAAGGACATCATGAAGAGGGAATGATCTCATTGGAAGGAGAGAAACTGGGGAAGTGTTTTTTTCTTATAGATGTTTTTGTTGTTGCTGTGCTATACTGCAGTTTTGCATTCAACAGGATTCTGAGATGTTGAATAGACCCATTTTATTTCCTGTGAAAAAGACATAAAGATCGCAATGCACACTGGGAGTTTGTTTTCAAATGTCAGTGTTACCTGGGAAGAGAAAATTATTTACTTTAATATCATTATCTATTTTCCCATGCGATACATCCAATATAACGATCTGCCTTGTTCACCTCCAAGTGAACGCGTGATGAGCTACTGTGATGAGCTTTACATGGGGCTGCCCTTGGAAGAACATCCAAAAACTGCAAGCGATCCAGAATGTGGCAGCATGCACAGTTATGGATGTATTGGCTTTCATTATGCTTCCAGGTGTGGCTGGTGATTGTCACCTAGAATGCTCTTCATGGCATGGGACTACCTTATTTTCAGGACTGCCTCTCTCCAGTTGTTTTTACCTACCCTGTTTAGGTCTGACAGAAAAGGCAAGCTTGGCATTCTGACAATTAAGGAATATTACCTTATGGGGTCTAGGAAGTGTTTATTTTCTGCTGCAGCATCTATTCTTTTGGAACACTACGCCACCATCCACCCACCCACCCACCCACCCAGGACTCAGTTGACCCCAATTATGCCAAACTTCCATAAAGCATTGGAAGACATAGATTCTTCCAGATTCAATTCCAAATTCAGTAAAGCAAAACCACATTTTGGATTCTGTTTATATATGTATGTTGTGAGCTGTTTAGAATTGCTGAAGTGAGATGGGCAGTCATTCAAATTAGATAGACACAGAGACATTGTGAATAGTAGATATTGCAGACCAGCAACCATATGTAAACATTTATCCTGACCAAATGATATCTTTCAGTGAATAATACCTTAATGCGGAGAAGCTGCCGCAACCTCTCTCTGCAAATTTGATTGTCACTTAACTGTCCATGTCACTCTCCCTTTCTCTTTGCCAGGCCCGTCAGATCAACATCCACAATCTTTCTGCCTTCTTCGATAGTGATTTGTTCAAGATGAACAAGTTCAGCCGTGATGTCAAGCGGAAATTAATTGTGCAAAGTTTCTGAGGCAAAGACTTCGTAAGCAGTTGGAGACAAAAGCAGTTCAGAGCTATGCTTCCTCTTCTGTTGCAGCAACACGTGGCAATCCTCAAGGCTCGTCCTCATATATTTCAGAAAAGAACTAGGAAACTGCTCTGCTGAAAGGCCTGTAAATAGAATAAGAATAGAAGCGTCCTGTGGTTTAAGAAAGAAAGAAAGAAACAGAACCGCTGTGAGCCTGCATTTGCTGGATGAAGCCCCAGAGGAATTGTTTCCTATTGGCCTCATTTTGGAAATTGGACTTGACATTGGCAATGGTGAATGGGTCATCTCCAACAAGCAGTAACTAACTCTGTGCTCATGTTCACTTTGAAGCATCTGTGGCTTTCCATTTCCTCTCATTGTACCCTGCTTATTGTTTCATGTGCTTGTGTGTCAAAAGTTGAAAAGAGCCTATGTTGAAGATTAGTAGAAATTCACATTCTGTCTTCCTTTTAGAACTATGTTACGCTTTAGGCCAAAAAAGAGATGTGCAAAACTAGTTGGGGTGGGACGGACATGCCAGGAGCACCCCAAAATCTTGTCAGAAGCCGTTCAGCAGCATGGGCCACTGAGCCCAGTCCTGCAGAAATTATCTTCCCAAAGTAATATTTTTTACATGTCCCTGAAAATGTTTTTTCTCGTGTATTTGCCCAATAAAGATATGATAGGAAAACGTTTACTAAAAATTATCCCCAAAGATATTAAAATAACTTTTTTAAAAAAAAAATAAAGACATACATTGACTTGGTGTTTAAAAAGGGCTAATATTCCAAAAACAGCTGCTTCACTAAGAGCGTTGCATTTTTAACAATATGGTTTTTGGGTAATATCATTTTTCCTCTGTTGTTTGAACTCCTTTTGTAATGAAGATAACTTAAAGCCAGTTTTAACTCTTAAAAGTTTCCAAATCCATTTTTACATAAGCTTTGGCTGGAGATGACACTTCATCCAATACTTGGGTTCTCCCTAGTTTCTTAGCAAGCGGAATCAGTGGAAAGAGTAAATGTCTAAAAGTCAACTTTTGCCTAGAAGCAATACTTCTTCTGGAAAAATAGCAGGAATGAGTTGCTCACCAGTAATTAATACCTGTCCTGAATTTTGATAGAGGATAGACTTAACTATTAAACACTAAAAACGGAACATCTGTATGTTCCTCCTGATGCAAAATGTTTCTTTTGCACTAGATGTTGATTAGTGCTGAGAGAGTAAGGGTGAAGTAAATAAAGAAGTAAATGCAACAAGCTTTAGACTTGCCTACACATGATCTAAATCACCAAGCCAAGAATCTTTGACTTTCCATTTCCATTTTTTGTGCTTTAAATTATTTCCTGTTTAGAGCTCTTCTGAATGTTCACAACCCAATCTATCTATGCAATGGAACTGTCATTTTCCTTCTGCTGTTTGTGTAGTTCCATTAGTAACTTTTCATGTTGTATCTATTTTAAGGGGATCTCAGAGAAGGTTACTTGAGAGGCAATCCTGTTTATTATGAAACATAGCCTACATATCGCTGCATTCTAGAAGTTCTAGCCTTTTTCTTAATAGGCTCTAGTGTTTGATTGATTTCAAATATATTCAACGGTAATGTAATGGTTTACCTTTAATTTCCAGAATGTTGAACATTGCCAGATGCCTTGTGTAGACTAATAAAAAAATCTTAAAAATAGAATATCCATTTTTGGAATGCAGTAGTAGATAAATACTTCCTTTGTAAAAGTAGAAGTAAAGACCTAGATTTTTAGCAATGTGTTGTCAGCTCCATTGCTGCTGAAAGAGCTACTTGGATTCTTACAAGAACTGAGTTCATTTTTCCCACCCGGTGCTCAATTGTATGTTTGAACCTGTGTTTGAACCTAGAATTCAGTGAAGTCCATAAGGTTTTATTCCCTGTGTAGCATGTAGTTCTGAGGACTAGAAGATTGTGTTGATGCCAACAAGTATATACGTCCCATTCATGCATTTTGAATGCAATATTGATGTCTAGGCCATACTGACTGAGAAATATTTTCAAAATTTGAGGAGTTATTTTTTAATTTTTTCATTCATTGTTCATACATACACATTTAACCAAGGCAACATGTAATCTTTAAAACATAACAAACACAAACCTAAGGAAAAAATCCTACCTTATATTTTATACTTAACAATATTTGAAAGTTTTCTTTGTCTCTGGGATCTTTTCTTCCTCTAAAATAAAATTCATCATCTTTTGCAAAGCTTATAAAAAGTTCATCATCAACAGAAGTATAATAACCCAATAATCCAGCATTAGAACTTTTAAACCAATTCAGCTAGGGGGAGTCCTCAATTTATGGCTACAATGATGCCAAGAATTTCCACTGCTAAGTAAAACAGTTGTTAAGTGAGTTGTGCCCCATTTTATGATGTTTTTTTGCCACAGTTAAGCAAATTACTGAGGTTAAGTCAGGGATGTCCAAACTTGGGAACTTTAAGACTTGTGGACTTCAGCATAGCTGGCTGGGGAATTCTGGGAGCTGAAGTCCACAAGTCTTAAAGTTCCCAAGTTTGGACATCCCTGGGTTAAGTGAATCATGGTGGGGAAGCGAATCTTGCTTCCCACATTGAATTTGTCACAGAAGCCAGCTGGGAAGATAAGAAATAGTGGTCACATGACCTGTGGACAGTGCAATTGTGATAAATATGGTCAAGCAACCAAATTTTCATCACATGACTACGAGGATGCTGCAATAGTCATAAATGTAAAAACCAGTCATAAGTCACTTGTCAGTGCCATTGTTACTAAACACATAATCGTAAGTTGAAGACTATCTATACCCATTACTCTATTTTGGCTTATATGTTGCCCATTTTTAATCATTTCTAGTTTTTAACAAATTCCATTGTGGAGTATTGTAAACTGCCTTGAAATAAATGGTTTGAAAGGCACTATGACCATTTTAAGTAAAGAAAAATATTAAGAACAACAGACTACTGGACGAAGAAGGTAGCAGTCTTCTGAACTGCAGTGATTCTGACTTATTCACAAGAGATGCTTCAAAGAGTTTAAAACTTTTAAGTGAAAATAGAATAGACCAGAACCTTGGAGGCCTTCTAGTCCAGCCCCTTGCTCAAGTAGGAGACCCTATACCAGGGGTCTGCAAAGTTGGCTCTTTGAAGATTGGTGGACTTCAACTCCCAGAATTCCCCAGCCAGCTGGCTGGGGAATTCTGGGAGTTGAAGTCCACCAGTCTTCAAAGAGCCAACTTTGCAGACCCCTGCCCTATACCATTTCAGATAAGTGACTATAGCCTCTTCTTAAAAATCCCCAGTGATGAAGCACCCACAACTTCTGAAGGCAAGCTTCCACTGGTTAAGGAAGTTTCTCCTTAATTCCAGGTTGCTTCTCTCATTAGTTTCCAACCATTGTTTCTTGTCCTGCCCTCTGGTGCTTTGGAGAATAATTTGATACCCTCTTCTTTGTAGCAGACCCTCAAATACTGGAATACTGCTATCATGTCACCCTTAATTAGTCTTTTTTTTAGCCAAACCCAAAACCTGCAACCATTCTTCATATGGCTTAGTCACTTAGTCTCTTGATAATCTTAGTTGCTCTTCTCTGCACTTTTTCCAAAGTCTCAAACATCTTTTTTGTAGTATGGTGACGAAAAGTGGTTGCAGCATTCCAGGTGTGGTCTTACTAGGGTTTTATAAAGTAGTACTAATTCTTCACATGGTTTTGATTCTATGCCTCTGTTTATACAACCCAAGGTTCGATTACCTTTTTTGGCGGCTGCTGCACACTGCTGGCTCATATTCAAGTGATCATCCACTAAGACTCCGATGTCCCTCTCAGTTACTGTTTTTGAGCCAGGTCTCGCCTAATTTGTACTTATATCTTCGATTTTTTTTCCTGCCTAAATGTAAATTTTCGCTTTTCTCAACATTAAAATTCATTGGATAGGGCCTATTGTTCAAGACTGTCAAGATCTTTTTGGATCGTGAGCTTGTCTTCTGGGGTGTTGACTATTCCTGCCAGCTTAATATCATCTACAAATTTAATAAGTTCCCCTTCTATTCCCTCAACTAAGTCATTTATGAAAATATTGAAGAGTATTGGGCCTAAGAGAGCTTTGTGGTACCCCACTTCTTATTTCTCTCCATGTGGATGTAGTACCATGTATTAAGTATAAACATCTGTGTAAATTGAGGTGCTGAATTTGACCATAATCTATCTATGTAGTTTCACTACTGGTTTACTACTGGGCCTGAGGCAAGATCACATCTTTACTGAGAAAAGAGTAGAGGACAGGGCCAGGGGCAAGGATGCCATTATGATTATCTGACTTCTCTCTTGCATGAAGATAATGTAATATTTTTGTTACAGCGAGTAGTGCATACTTATGTTTCAGCCCTATTGTGTAATTGCATGCAGAGATGAGTATTTTAATAGGTTGTTAGATTACCAAATGTATAGTCATTTTTGGTAATTTATTTTATTTTGCAACCTACAGATGATGACAATATTTATAAAGGAAATTGTGCATTCAAGTACTTTACTGCAATATTAGTGCCAATTCTGCTTTGGCATACTCATGCTGCATTTTTAAAAAAATGATTATGTGTACTCAAGGTCTTGTCAACTCTTGATGCCCGCATAGGTAGACGTCCTTCTTGACAATCTATCCCCAATCTATCCCTTCAAGTCTCCCAATGGTGCACCCATCACCACTGTAATCTAATACCTTATTTATTTATTTATTTATTTATTTATTTTATTTTATTTTATTAAGTTTATACCCCGCCCTTCTCCTAAAAAAGAACCCAGGGCAGCGCACAGGCATCATTAAAATCATACAAAAAATACAAAAATCCAAAATTGTTAAAAACTAATTAAATATTCCCTGTGCTAAAATTAATAAAACTCTAAAATTTAAAAATTATCCCTATAAAAATTATCCCTATAAATGTCAGAACGGGGGTTATGCTAGGCTGGCTTGTTGAAATAAATGAGTTTTAAGACGTTGGCGGAAAAGGCGGAGGTCCACGATGGTGCATAGATCGGGGGGTAGGTCGTTCCAGAGGGCAGGGCCCGCCACAGAGAAGGCTCTTCCCCTGGGCACCGCCAACCGGCATTGCCCGACCGACGGTACCCTGAGAAGGCCCTCTCTGTGGGAGCGGATCGGTCGAAGGGATGTATGGGGCAGGAGGCGGTCGCGTATATAGCTAGGCCCCGAGCCATGGAGCGCTTTGAAGATGGTCGTCAGCACCTTGAAGCGCACCCGAAAGGCCACAAGTAGCCAGTGCAGCTCGCGCAGGAGAGGTGTTATGTGGGATTGCCTTGAGGCACCCATAATTACCCGCGCGGCCGCATTCTGGACCTTCGAGTGCACCTCAAGGGGAGCCCCATGTAGAGAGCGTTGCAGTAGTCCAGCCGGGATGTCACCAATGCCTGAGTGACTGTGCGAAGGGCTCCCCGGTCCAGTAAGGGGCGCAACTGGCGTATCAGACGTACCTGATAGAACGCCCCCCCTGGCCACGGCCGACACATGGTCCTCCATGGTCAGCCGGGAATCCAGGAGGACACCAAAGTTGCGCGTCCTCTCCACGGGGGCTAGTTGTACGCCCCCAATGGCCAGTGTTGGACTTACCTGGCTGTACCGGGGTGCCGGGAACCACAGCCACTCGGTCTTGGACGGGTTGAGCCTGAGTTTGTTGCTACCCATCCAGCCCCGTACGGCCTCCAGACACCGGGACAGCACCTCGACGGCATTGTTGGGGTGGTTTGGGGTGGATATGTACAGCTGAGTATCGTCAGCGTACAGATGGTATTCCACCCCAAACCCACGGATGATCTCGCCCAGCGGCTTCATATAGGTGTTAAACAGAAGTGGCGAGAGGACCGACCCTTGCGGAACCCCACATGTGAGGGGCCTCGGGGCCGACCTCTGCCCTCCTGCCAACACCCATTGCAACCGACCAGAGAGGTAGGACGAGAACCACCGCAAAACGCCCCCAGTCGGTGCAATAAGATACCATGGTCGATGGTATCGAAAGCCGCTGAGAGGTCTAATAGGACTAGGATAGAGGACCTCCATCCATCTTGCTGCTAGTCTTCCTCTCAACTCTTTTCTGCCATCTTTGTCAGCATCAGAGCCTTCTTCGGGTTGGAAGAGAAGATTCTGATTCTAGGGAAGCAAGCATGACCTTCGGTCAGCAGAATTGTATAACAAACTCCAAGGGGTGGGGGAAGAGGCACGAGGTAATTTACCCAGCAACAATAAAATCATAGATAAGGTTTTTCAAGAACCTTATCTAGGTTCCTGAAGGGTGAAAATGAATGCTACATATAGACCTGAAAAGGCAACGTCAATCTACTCTTTCTCTTTTTGTGGTTTTTGCACAGTGCTACAAGGATGTTTCTGACACACACACACATCATACACACACAGCCTCTAGAACAGGATTGGCCAATGATTTTGTACTTAGCGAATAACAAAATTTGTTACTGAATGTTCCAGGGAAAGAGGTAGCAATAACGATATTATTGGAGAAGAGTACCCAATCCTGTTTCCTATTGGAATGTATTTGCTTGCTTGTTTGTTTCTTTGTTTGTTTTTTAAATCAAACTTATCCAGAGCCTCACACAATTATTTCATTTTTATTTTCATTTTTCAAAGAGCAGGAAATTATGGCATTGTACAGAAATTCAGCAGTGGGTACTCAAATTTAGCGAAGCAATTTTAATGGTTGGTCTATATCAGCCTCGCTGGCTGGGGAATTCTGGGAGTTGAAGTCCATCAGTCTTAAAAGAGCCAACTTTGCAGACCCCTGGTCTATATCATTGATCAATTTTTATCCCAACTTTATTATTTTTTATAATAGCTCAAGATAGTGAGCTACCTAATACCTAATACTTCTTCCTATTTTCCCCGTAACAACAACTTTGTGAGGCGGGTTGCTGAGGGAGACTGACTGATCCAAAGTCACCCTGTGGGCTTTCATGTCTGAGGTGAGAAAAATAGCAATAGCATTTAGACTTATATACCGCTTCACAGATACTTTACAGCCCTCTCTAAGCGGTTTACACAGTCAGCAATATTGCCCCCAACAATTTGGGTCCTCATTTTACCCACCTCAGAAGGATGGAAGGCTGAGTTAACCTTGAGCCTGCTGAGATTCGACCTGCCAAGCTGCTGGCAGCTGGTGATCAGCAGAAGTAGCCTGAAACACTGCACTCTAACCACTGTGTCATCAACCTCTTGGGTTTTAGCCTGGTGCCTCAGCCACTAGACCAGATTCATAAAGAGGATCTCAATTGTTTAGTACTTTCTAGAGTTCTGTTTCCAGCATTTCTCTTTTCAGTGCTGTCTCTTGAATTCTGCATTTGATCTGGGTCACTGTATTGAAGAATTATATTTTTTATTTTGTGATGCCCAGCTCCCAGCTTTCACCAGGCACAACCATTATCTCAATTTCCTTCGTGAGAGACAAATGGTGGACAACTCCAAACCCTCCTCCTTGGCAAATTTTCAAGGCAAACATACCAAAACAGGTTTCCCATGTTGGACGGCTGTTGGGTCTATGTAAGTGATTGTGTTGTTCTTAGACTGTGTGTTCCCTTTAAGATGAATTTTCTAAATAATATATTACATGTTAGTATATACAGATACTATATATCTGTACCATATCCACTATATGCACCAGGGGTGGGTTCCTGCCAGTTCCAACCTCTTCTATAGAAGAGGTTCCACAAATCTATAGTGCTGTTTAGAACCAGTTCCAGCTCCCTCCCCCTGCCAGTCTGTACATCCTTAAGATGAAGAGCAAGAGGAGGAATTCTGGGAGTTGAAGTCCACAAGTCTTAAAGCTGTCAAGTTTGAACACCCCTGGGGGGGGTTTCTAAAGGGTTAGGGGTGCAAGGGTCTTGTAACTTGACAGCTTTAAGACGTGTGCTTCAAATGCCAGAGTTTCTGAGCCAACATTTTGGTTGCTAAGCAAGAGCGTTGTTAAGTGACTTTCACCACATTTTACAAGATGCCCACGCCTACCCAGTCACATGACTGCCAAACCACGCCCAACTGGTCACATGGCCGGCAAGCCACTCCCACCCAGTCACATGGCTGGCAAGCCACTCCCACAAAGCAGGCCACACCACAGAAGAGGTTCTAAAAAATTTTGAAACCCACCACTGATATAATAATAATAATAATAATAAGTTGAATTTATTGACCGCACCCTCTCCCCACAGGGACTCGGGGCGGTGCACAGGGAAATTAAAAGCGAAAAATATACAAAATACATACAAATTAAAACGAATTAAACTCAATCAATCCTGTGCTAAAATCCCATTAACTAAAAATACCCAATAAATATAGTATACATTTAAAAAACCCATAGAGAGAGACTACCCTAGGCCGGCCAGGCGGAAAAGATGAGTCTTCAATTTCAGGTGGAAGGAGCGGAGGTCCGTGGTCGTTCTAATATCGGGGGGAAGGTCGTTCCAGAGGGCCGGGCCCGCCACAGAGAGAGCCCTTCCCCTGGGCGTCGCCCGCTGACAGAGTCTAGTGGACGGCACCCGGAGCAGTCCCTCTCTGTGGGAGCGAATCGGCCGTGAGGATGTATGAGGCAGGATCCGATCCCGCAGGTAGCTAGGTCCCGAGCCATGGAGCGCTTTAAAGATGATGATTAATACCTTGAAGCGCACCCGGAAGACGACAGGTAGCCAGTGCAGCTCGCGCAAGAGCGGTGTAACGTGGGTGAACCTGGTGGTTCCCATAATTGCTCGCGCGGCTGCATTCTGAACTAACTGAAGCCTCCGGGTGCACCTCAAGGGGAGCCCCATGTAGAGAGAGTTACAATAGTCCAGTCGAGATGTCACGAGGGCATGAGTGACTGTGCGAAGGGCGTCCCGATCCAATAGGGGGCGCAATTGGCGAACCAGGCAAACCTGGTAAAACGCCCTCCTGGCCACGGCCGTCACTTGCTCTTCCATAGACAGCCGGGTATCCAGGAGGACACCCAAATTGCGCGCCCCATCCACAGGGGCAAGATGTTCGCCCCCTATGGCCAGCGTTGGAGAAAGGTGGTTGAATCGGGCAGCCGGAAACCACAGCCACTCGGTCTTGGTCGGGTTGAGCCTAAGTCCGTTACTTCCCATCCAGATCCGCACGGCTTCCAGGCACTGGCACATCACCGCTACGGCATCGTTGGGGTGGTTTGGGGTAGATATATACAGCTGAGTATCATCAGCGTAGAGATGATACTCTACCCCAAAACCACGGATGATCTCACCCAGCGGCTTCATGTATGCATTAAACAGGAGAGGCGAAAGGACCGACCCCTGAGGCACCCCACATGTGAGGGGTCTCGGGGTCGACCTCTGCTCCCCTGCCAACACAAATTGCGATCGGCCAGAGAGGTAGGAGGAGAACCACCGTAGGATGGTGCCTCCCACCCCCAACCTCCCCAGCCGATGCAATAGGATACCATGGTCGATGGTATCGAAAGCCGCCGAGAGATCTAATAGGACCAGGATGGAGGAACAACCCCCATCTCTGGCCCTCCAGAGATCATCAACCAACGCGACCAATGCCGTCCGGGCCGAAAGCCGGACTGGCGCGGGTCTAGATAATCAACTTCCTCCAGGTGACGGGGAAACTGTTGTGCCACCACACTCTCGACAACCTTCGCCAAAAAGGGAAGGTTGGAGACGGGACGATAGTTTGTTAAAAGAGCTGGGTCCAAAGAGGGCTTCTTAAGGAGGGGCCTCACCATAGCCTCTTTTAGGGAAGCAGGCAAGGAACCCTCACTCAAGGATGCGTTGATAACCTCTTGGAGCCAGCCTCGTGTCACCTCCCAGGATGCCAGTACAAGCCAGGAGGGACACGGGTCCAATAAACATGTGGTGGCTCGCAGTCGCCCACGTAACCTGTCCATATCCTCGGAAGTAACGGAGTCAAACTCCTCCCAAACAAGATCTGCCTCGTGGCATCCCACTGGGCCATGAATGGGGGCTAACTCGTTCTGTATCTGAGCGATTTTGTCCTGCAGAAAAGTCACAAATTCCTCTGCTCTACCCTGTAACGGGGCTTCCCGCACCCTCTGCTGAAGGAGGGAACGGGTCACCCCAAACAGGACGGCAGGGCGGTTTTCTGCGGATGCTATGAGAGTGGCACAATGATGGCGTTTGGCCACTCTCAACGCCACAATGTAAGTCTGTAAATGGGCTCTTACCTGTGTCCGGTCAGATTCAGATCGAGTAGCCCTCCATCTTCTTTCTAGGCATCTCTTGTGGCGTTTCATCGCCCTCAGCTCCTCGGTAAACCAAGGGGCCGGGGCGGTTCGGCGCCGCAAGAGAGGCCGCAAGGGCGTGACCCGATCCAAGGCTCCTGTGGTCGCAGTATTCCATGCGGCCACGAGATCCTCCATCGGGGCGTGGGTCAGGGGTACAGGAAGTGGCCCAAGCGCCATCTGGAACCCATCTGGGTCCATCAGGCGCCTGGGGCGGAACCAGATAGGTGGTTCTGGTGCCGCCTCCTCGCGGCGGGGGGTAGCGGTCGGAAAGTCGAGCCGGAGAAGTGAGTGATCTGACCATGACAAGGGTGTGATGACTATATCCCCTAAGCCCAGATCACTCTTCCAGTATATACCCACATATCTCAAAGGAAAATATATTTGTCCTAAATATCCTCATATATTATTATTATTTAGACTCATTTTCCTCCATATGTCAAATAAATTGTTCCCACTTTTTTCATATTTGCTTGGGCCCTGAAGATCCAACAAGGTCAAATTTTATTATTTTTTTATCCGACTTTCTCTGAGCAGCAGAATTGATATAGACGTCTCAATGTCTGTTCTCGGGTAAGCAAGTTTGAAAAAAGGAATTGAACCTAGGATTCTCTGATTTATCTGATGCTACCCAATATGCTGCAGTCGCACCAATTCACTTTGGGTGACCTGGCAGTTTTCCAATGGTTTTGTAATACTTCTCTTATCTATTGAATTCGCAAAAACATCCCTAAAATATATAGAAAATTGCATTAGGAGTCAGGCCTAAAGTCCTTGGATAGCTGTGATTAGGACAGAATAAAATGTTAATGAGGCAAGGTCACTGACAGACCTTGCTGAGTGTGTTTACTTCTGTGTGTTTATTTTATCTGGCCATGAAGCTGCATCTCACAGCAGGGTTAAGTTGTGCAAAATGTCTCAGTACTTTTCCCCCAGATCTCCAAGGTGCTTTTTAACCAATCCATACCCGTTTTTTGATATGACTCACAGGGTATATTTCATCAGCAGTGCAGTTGCTACTTCTTGCTACAGATACGATTTAGACTCTTCACGAAGCAAAAGGCTGACTTTTGTAGCTGCTGCCTTCACACAACCACTTCAGTTTTAGCCGGAAGCTTTACAGAGGGAAAAAGAACTGCATTGCTATAGGAAGAAAGTTGTAAAGTTGCTAAGTTAGGAAAACCAAGTTTATGTCTGGTCATTAAAACTACAATACTTCAGAAATCAATTGGAAAAGATGCCTTGGGGTGTGCAGGAACATAATATAGTTTGCAGCTCTTTAAAGTAGCCGCATCTATCCCCGGAATCACATGGATGACTCCTGCTTTAAAGAGCTGCAGAGAGATGATAAATTCGAATTATTACACAGTGTGTAATAACTGCTTTGAATCAAATCTGAACCACTGCACTGCCACATTGGTTTACCTGTTTAATTGACAAGATACCTAGCTGGTGGGGGGGACGACGACTGATTTGTGCAACTGCTACTGGCCAGTAATGTAGGAAACTATTTAAAATATGTTTGTGAAATAAAGAACAATAGATTTTAAAATAGTTGATTTTAATTTTGCTTCCCAATTTAAAAAGAATTATTCAAATTTAGCTTAGCCCTACCGTATGAATGCATTTATAGAGTCCCCATGAAGGGTATTACTGTGACTACTATGACTAATGGCATTCAGAATACCCTTGTGGGAAGAAAATTGAGATATTCTTCCAACTGCATGAAAATGCTTTTCATCTGAGAATAAATTGGGAAAGAAAGCAAGGGGGCTTGGGGGGCAATGTACTTTGACTGAATATGAACCAATCTTTCAAAAGATACCTAAGCATACTGTTTTCTCTGGCTTCGCTTCTCTGTCTTTTTCCCATTATTTTCTTTATTTCTATAGATTGACCTTGGAATAAGTGTGTGTGTGTGTGTTATGTCAAAGCACCTGGTATGCCCAAATATGGGAAGGAGCATACTGCTTCCATTTTGCCTTTCAGCTCTACCCTAGGAGCCTTCCAGGTAGGAAACCATTTTTGTGTTGCATTTGTGCTGATAAATAAATAAAGGGAGACTAGTATAGATCTATTTCAAGCTATTTAGCTTTCATCAGCTAGCCATACCCTTACTGGGATTTGAACCTGGGCTGTTTTTACATGTTAGGCAGTTGCATTAGCCACTAAGCGGCAAGCTCTTCTCCCTTATCAGCTGAGCCAAGGAAATAAGTAGCTCAGCTGATAAGGGAGGAGAGCTTGTGGCTTAGTTATATATCTCTGAGATATTGTATCATTTGTTTGTAATTATTATACAGCTGCCTCCTATCCCTGACACAATTCTCCCCCCCCTTTCTTTAAAAACTTAAATTTCTTAACTGTACAGGTAGTCCTCAACTTATATCTGTACATTTAATGGTTCAAAGGTATGACAGCGTCAGTGTCAGAAAAAGTGACTTATGACCCATCTGAAGTTAACACATCCCTATAGTCATGTGATTGCAATTCTGGTGCTTGGCAACCAGCTCGCATTTACAACAGTTGCCATGTCTTACATTCATATGATCATGAATTGCAACTTTTCCAGCCAGCTTTTGACAAGCAAAATCAGTGAGGGAAGTTGGATTAACTTTAACAATCACAGGGGTTAACAATAACCATGGTAAAAATGGTCCTGCGATGACTTACGGTATTTAATGACTGCATCATGTAACAAGCAAAATTACAGCCCAATTACAGTTGTAAGTCAAGGATTTTCTGTATGTTCAAATGCTGGGCCAGCATGCATTTCTTTAAAGAAGTATTTTCCTCCTTGATGTCTAAATGTATAGAAAGGGGAAACTGATGTGATTGTTTTCCTATTCATCCATAAACCAAGGAGTATTCCATTACCTGGAAATGATTTGAAGTTTCCTGCTCTAGATCAGGATCCAAGACAGTGAGCTCTAGAGTGTGCCAGTTTTTACCAATCTTTACTGGATTATTACAAAACAGCATCCAGATATACAGATTTTAATTCCCTGAATTCTCATTGATAACACTAATAGCTGAAGAATCTGGGAGTTCAAGTCCACACATTTAGAGGACTCCCACAATGAGAAAATAAAGATTGGGTACTCACTGAGACTGGAAAAACGAGCCAGTCACTTTCAGGACCCTGGAGAGTTCACTTCAGAATGTTACACTACTGTATGTACTACTGTGCATATTATATCAGTGGAGATATATCAATGGAAATTCAACTTCTGTGTTGATCACCCCGAAACAGTTCTTGACTATTATCAACTAAGGCAAAAAAAAAAACCAACGGTGGCCAGTTTTTATGATAGAACTTAGATCACAGAAAATATCTGTCATTTTGGAAATGTGCAATGTACTGCTTCCAATAATGGCATTTGGGGAATGGCCTAAAGGCTCAGCCAAGAATGAGCTGGGGAAATATTCCTTCCTTCAGCTTTGTAAAGCTTACAGCATTAGAACTTTAAAGACTATTCCAGCATTTTGAACTGGACTTAGTAATAAATAGGGAATTGATGTAAACCATCCAGACTTTAAGTAATGTGGTTCTATCTCAATTCTTAACATCTCCCAGGTTCCCTACATGTAACACATGAGAGCAATTCAGCCTGAAACATACCAGAAACTAGATGCCTACTCAGGAAAAGCATTGCTGATGAAGCTCTCTAAATCTATTTCAGGGTTTAATTTTAAGGGAAAATTTAAAAAAATAAACATTGTAAATTAATAACTGACCCCTTTGGAAGCTCCTTAAATTAATCATCTTTGTTAAGTTGGGGTAGTCAGTTTTGAAGTTCAACAATGCTTAATTCTCCTTCTCCTCCTCCTCCTCCTCATATCTACTTCTACTCAATATTTTTCCACTCCATTAAGCTTCACTAAATACTAGACAAAGGGAGAAAAATTCTATTTCTCACTTTTCTCTATCATCTTCTCTTCCTTGTAACCCTTTCTCTAAACAAATAGTCAAACATTTGAACCTTTTTACAAAAGAATTCTATCGCTTATTCATTTGTTTTTATATTTTGCAGACTCTCTAGGTGTCTGGGATTTTTATGGCGTGCAGTAACCAGAATTGTACAGGGGGTTCTAATAATAATAGGATCATAAATCTGCAAAAGGCAGGCTTATTTTTGATCTTTTGCCTAATAATCCCTAAAATGGATTTTGCCTTTTTCAAACTTACAATACATTAATATATATATATATTTTGGTTAAACTACTCAGCATAATCCCAAGATTAACTAATATCCTATTGAATTTCATATACTCTGAACAGATCACATAAAAATGGAAAACTTGAAAAAATAATCAGTTTAAAATGAGAATCATGTAATTTTAAATTGTGATTCTTAAAAACAAAAACAAAAAACCCTCAAAGCTCCTCATAAGAATAGTAACCTCATTGTTTTCCTAAACTCTAAAAGTAAAGGCAGAGTCTCACAGAAAGGGTTCCTTTTTCAAAGACAATCCTATGCATTTATATACTATATCACAAAACTCTTGGAGGTTCACAAGACTAAAAAATACAATAAAATAAGGCAACATAAAGGAAAGCAATAAAGCCCAGGGGAATACAGACAGTCCTCAATTTATCACCATTCGTTTAGTGATGATTTAATATAATGACACTGAAAAAATGTGACCAAGGATCATTTTCACACCTGGGACCATTGCAGCATCCAGATCAAAATTCACTTCGTTATGGGATTCCCCCACACTCCATTCATGCAAGAATCCAAAAGTCAAGATTGACTTGCTGCATTTATAATCTGGGTAGGTTGGAATTTTGTGGGAGTGGTAGATTGGCGATTTGATGAAGAACCCCTTTATTAGAAGTAAGACATGGTGTTAGTTCTGTTCTGATTGGTCCACCGGATCAGTCTGTTGGGAATAGTTTGGATTTTATACCTGATTGGGTGGTAAATTGTATCTAGTTCTATTGTTCTGTTGATGGCTCATTTGAGTCAATGCTATCTGAATGCCACACTTCCAGGAATTCTCTGGCTGTTCTGTTGTTTGCTTGCTTGATTATTTCCATGTTATTCTAGTCAAGTGTCTCATTTTGAGAGCATGGGTGGCTGCTAGGTATTTCTGATCTTGGTCCTTTGTTGTAGTCCTCCCCCCCCCTTTTTTTCTTTTTTTTTCTATAACAGGTATCTTGTCTGCCTTATGTAGTGTAGGTTATAGTCTTGTTTCTGTTCTTGCTTAGTAGGGTATGCAAACTTTTGGTTAACACAAGATTCTTTGTACCATTTTTTTGTAAGCTTGTGGGCAGCAAAGGATCCGCTGGCATGTTCAATTCCGACATTCATGCTTTCATTTTTGTTTCCATTTTTCTTCCCTGTCTATTTTATTCCAAGTTACACATAACCACTACCAAGAAATCATCTGTACCATTTGCCAAAACTTCTAATTCCCTTTGTATTTTTTACTAACTCTCTCAAGCTTTCATAATAAATAATAAAATCAGCTTTGCTTTGAGATGTACTTTTTCATGCTATGTATGAATAGAACTATGCTTAAATCGTGTATCTAAAGTTAGTAGGTAAAATTAATTATTCAAACGATGAATAGTAGAGAGAATTGGAGAACAAAATAACCGAATAATAATACAGCACTTAAAATCATATGTAAAATTCTAATGACATGGCTTATAACATAATTCACCCTGGGTTTAATAGCTGTTCTTTGTTACCGTAACCTAGTCCTGTGGCAAATCATTTGCATGCTTTAATAGCTGTGATACAAAATTTAGCTGTCTTATAGGTAATGTTAGGCTTGTTATCTGATAAAGGGAAAGCTAAATCTACCAGATAGCTACCATTCTCATTCATTCTTGGAATTTATAATGGCTCAGTTACTTTTACACTCTTGCTTCATTCCTGCCTATCCATTTATGCCACCTATATCCTATAGAAATTATCTATCTGTACAAATTATGCTGAAATAGTGCCTACTTAATTTAAGATCGCTTCCTGTATTCCTGTTCCTGTTTACTATACACTTCCTAGGAAAGCACGTATCTCCAAACATACACATCCTCTCCTTTATGGCTTTTTCTCATTTGAATAATTTGAGGATACCCATTGAGAATTCTGTTCCCTGCCAATGCAGCTGGCCCCAGCTATCATTAATACGTTCGTTAGATTCGTGCTTCTTTTGTTCAGTCATTTGGAGAGCCCTGAATGAAAAGAAGCTGATAGAAAGCATTTTGGCTGAGGCTCAAAGGAGCTGCTATACCACACAAGGTCAGCATTGCCCTGCGTGCAATTGATATCTGCTCTTGCAGTCAGTAGTATTCATGTCGAAATATAAAGGAATAGGCCGTGGGGCAAAGATGGGGAACCTGGGGGGGGGCACTCTGCAAGCATTGCTAAACTACAAATACCAGAAGTCTCAGTCAGCAGGAGCAGTTCTAAGATGGGCTATCACTGGAGAACAATCAATCTTATAATCTTTCTAAGGCAAAGGCCTCATAAACTGTAGGGTAGGCAATTTAGGGTCCTCTAGATATTCTAGAGTAAGCGATACTAGGACAGAAACTGATGGAAGCTGTAACACAAAACATCTGGAGGGCACCAGAGCCTATAAAAGGCAACGACTGGACTGCACGATCAAAATGACAGCATGCCCGTTTAGGTTAGGTTAGGATGGAAACAGATGGGGAAGGAAAAGGGATGATTTAGAAGCTAAGAAGGACAACGAGAGAACCAGATTAAGCGAATTGAAGAGAAGAAACTGTTAAGACATGTGTAGGGCATATAGGGCAGGGTTCCCCAACCCCCAGGAACCAATACTGGTCCATAGCCTGTTAGCAATCAGGCCGTGTGGCAGCAGGCAAGCGAGTGAAGCTTCGTCTGCACATGTACAGGATCAAGGTTGTGTGCTAAACTATCCCCTCCCCCCCCAGCCAGGGGTGGGATTCAGCCGGTTTGGACCTGGTTTGGGCAAACTGGATCTTAATTTTACAGTCCTTCATTTCAAGGACTGGCTAGCCTCGCCCATCCCTCCCCTCCTTTCCCAGGAGTCTCCAGGCAGCCAGTTTTGGATTCTGGGTAAGTGCAGGGTCCATGTGGAGGCTCTGGGAGGGCATCCCAGATTTTTTTGGAAGTCCAGAAATGGGCTTGTTTCTAGCCACCAAAGGGCTTCCGGAGCCCAGGGGAGGCCGTTTTCGCCCTCCCAGAGGCTCAAAAAAAGCCTCTGGAGCTTGGGGAGGGCAAAAATTCCCCCCCCTACCATGGTGCAGGAGGCTGAGTAGGCCACACCCACCATGGCCATGCCCACCCAGCAACCAGCCAGAGAACCGGTTGCTAACATTTTTCAATCGCACCCCTGCCCACAACCCGGTCTGTGGAAGACTATTTTTCTTCCAAAACTGGTTCCTGGTGCCAGAAAGGTTGGGGATCACTGAAGTAGGGCATGAAGTTGATTACAAGAGCAAGTTAGTTAGGGAGAGAGTCAGTGACATGTACCAAATCCTCCTGTGCCAACCTCAGAGGTTTCCTCCCCAAAATGCATTACAATACTCGCTCTGACTGTTGATGAAGTTGCTTTGATGAACAGCAAAATGTCTCAAACGAAGGAGAAAGCTGTGTCCAGTTGCCATGAGTCAACCTTCAGACAACTTTACCTGGATAACTGAGAACCTTCATCAATGCATGGTTTCTGTTAATGCATCCTGATGACAAATAAGACTTTTCATGCGGTTGCACATGAGCGTAGGGGAAAATGGCAATGGTGCTACCTGAGCTCCAGATTATCTTTCCCCTTTCAAACATAAAGCACTGTGCAGCCCATCAACGTCTAAGGTGGAATGGTGCTTGAAAGAAACAAGATGGCAGCTTTCATTGCACAGGATTTACCACCATTTTTATTATTACTTTTTGATCTCCTTGGATGCCCCTGATAAAGCCTGAGTACCTATGGATAATTGTGTGTGTGGAGGGGGGGGGCAGACTTCTGTTATAAACCATTTTTCAGAGATTTGAGGGAGTTGTAATATTAGTATATCTGGAGATTAGCAAGTGAGGAACAATATGGGGGGAATGCATGGAGGATTGCAATGGGTACAAATGATCAACATTTTGCCTCATCTGGAATTCTAGGATCTTGTACAAATGAAATTGTTTTCCATTAATGAAAAGCTACTGCTAGTCTAATCCAGGCATGTTATTTTTAATGCAAAATATTAAATTATCTGAAAAGTCATGTCCATGACAGGTTGCATCAAATGATTATTTTGAAATTCTGAATTAATTCATAGAACAATTCACACCCATGTTAAGTGATAATGTGATTTTAATACACCCAAGACTTAGCTAGAGTTATTTTAATATAAAATACTCCTAGGATTAGCCATTGGTGGTCAACGTTCATTGAATTAGCTGATATGTCTCCAAAGACTTCAGCTACTCCTCTCTGCTGACATCTCCCTCACTTTATTTTATTTATTTATTTATTTATTCATTTACTAGCTATACCCGGCCACGCATTGCTGTGGCCCAGTCTGGTTAAATGGCCAACCAATCTGTGTGTAGATCTACACCTGCCCACATACACACAACCACCATATAACCCCCAACCTACCTACCTACTGTATTTCTCCCCCTCTATCTATCCCTCTACCTACCTACCTACCTACCTACTGTATTTCTCGCTATCTATCTATACACCTACCTACCTACCTACGGTATTTCTCCCTCTCTGTCTATCCCTCTACTTACCTACCTACTGTATTTCTTGCTTTCTCCCTCTACCTGCCTACCTGCCTACCTACTGTATTTCTCCCTCTCTATCTATTCCTCTACCTACCTACCTACTGTATTTCTCCCTATCTATCTATCCATCCCCCTACCTACCTACCTACCTACCGTATTTCTCCCTATCTATCCACCTACTTACCTACCTACCTACCTACCTACCTACTATATTTCTTCCTTTCTCCCTCTACCTACCTACCTACCTACTGTATTTCTCCCTCTCTATCTATCACCCTATCCACCTACCTACCTACCTACCTACCTACCTACCTACCTTATTTCTCCCTCTCTATCTATCCCTCTATCTATCTACCTACTGTAATACAATAATACAATAGCAGAGTTGGAAGGGACCTTGGAGATCATCTAGTCCAACTCCCTGCCTAGGCAGGAAGCCCTATACCCATGATGGTGAACCTATGGCACGGGTGCCACAGGTGGCACACAGAACCATTTCTTAGGCCACATGAGGCATTGCCCTGTCAGCTTCAGTGTGTATGTGTGCCCTGGCCAGCTGATTTAGGCCTTCTTTTGAGGCCATTTTTTGCCCTCTAGAGGTGGGGGAAGGCTGTTTTCACCCTCCCCAGGCTCCTATAAAGCCTCTAGAGCCTGGGGAGGACGTAAAAAGCATGCCAAATGCAGGGGGTCATGCACATAGCATTATGGATGTGGCACACCTGTGCACATCGCCCCTGCACTCCCCCTGCTTTTGGCACGTGAGCCAAAAAAGGTTAGCCATCACTGCCCTATACAATTTCAGACAAATGGCTATCCAACATCTTCTTGAAGACTTGCAATGTTGGGGCATTCACAACTTCTGGAGGCAAGCTGTTCCACTGGTTAATTGTTCTAACTGTCAGGAAATTTCCCCTCAGTTCTAAGTTGCTTCTCTCCTTGATTAGTTTCCACCCATTGCTTCTTGTTCTGCCCTCAGGTGCTTTGAAGAGTAGCTTGACTTCCTCTTCTTTGTGGCAACCCCTGAGATATTGAAAGGCTGCTATCCTGTCTCCCCTAGTCCCTCTTTTATTAAACTGTATTTCTCCCCCCCCCTCTCTCTATGGGCCACCTGGGAGTTTGCTATCCCAGTGCCTTTTTGGCCCTAAGAGGTCTCCATATGAGGCCTCTTCCAACAATGACAGTTGAAAAACAGTCTGATGGGCGGGGCTACAGGGAGGTGAAAACATGATCAGTGGGTACATTTTACATTTGTGTACCTTGCACATGACACATGTGTGCTAGGCACAAAATGAGTACGTATTCTATTATCGGAAGTCCTTGTGAACATTGTGTGAAAGTTTGGTGTAAATCGGTCTAGTAGTTTTTGAGATTAGTGGATTCGTACAAATTATTTTACATTTTTATTTATATAGATTTAGTTTGTCAAACATATACAAGATAACAGGTGTAACTACAAACATGGACATGAACACAGGAAATGGGTACAAACAAATGGGGGCAATAGGACAGGGGCAGTAGGCATGCTGATGCGCTTATGCACACCTCCTTACAAAGTTCTTAGAAATGGGATGAGGCCGACAGTAGACAGTCTAAGATTAAAATTATGGGGGTTTGTGGATGTAACAACAGAGTCAGGTAATGCATTCCAGGCATTGACCACTCTGTTGTTGTTGAAGTCATATTTTCTGCGATCGAGTTTGAAGCAATTTACCTTGAGTTTGTATCTATTGTTTGCCCATATATTATTGCGATTAAAGCTGAAGTAGTCATTGACAGGTAGGACATTATAGCAGACAATTTTGTGTACTACGCTTAGGTCAGACCATAGGCGGCATAGTTCTCTGTTGCCAAGCCCTGGTGGCATAGGGTATTCTGTTGTGAGCAGAGGAGTGGAGTACTCTTCTTGTGAAATATCTCTGGACTCGCTCAATTGTTTTGAAGTCCAATATACAGTGTGTAGATGAACTGTATTTGAAAACTGGTCTGGAAAAGGTTTTGTATGCCCTAGTTTGCAGTACAATGTTACCGGAGAAGAAGCTTGACAAAATTAGGTTAACAACTCTTAATGCCTTTTTGGCAAGTTTGTTCTCCTGGTTACTTTAATTCCCCTTTCTTCAAAATTATCTTTGTGAATAGTAAGTTTTGACACATACTGCACAATCTCTCACCTCCATGCCAGACATTTGCAAAATGCAAGCAGGAAAAGTCTTGTTGGTCAATCTACACAAACTCTGAAAATGGTGTGGCTCTGGGTTATATACAAACGGATCACTCGAGATCTTCCCTCTTCAGCAGATTTAGGAGACTGAATTGTTTTGGAGGAAAGAAGCACAATGGACGCAAATGTCTTGGGGAGAATTTGCTGGAGCAAAGTAGAAATTATTAGAAGCCAGTAACTGCACAGGTTCAGAATTATTTTATTGGATTTTCAAGGGAAAAGATGTGAAACACCCAAGAACCAGTTTTAGTACCATGGAAGCATATGTTTTAACAGGGATTTTTGTATTCAACATTTGTTTGACTGTACCTATTTAAAACAGATATTCTGAAGGCTTCCTTTGTAATCTGAATCTTTTCTGAGACTGAGGCAATAAAGGTCCTCTTTCAAATTTCGTATGATACATAACCTTAATTTTGGATCTTTTTGTTCCATTGGCTTTTTTCAGGGGTTGATGGCAAAGAACAAGCCAATTGTAACTGTGATCTGAATGCATCAATGCAATTTCAATCCCCCCAATACACAATATTGCATTCTTAAGAAAAAAATAGATTATGGTAAACGCCTTGAAATGGGTTCAGAGTAAAATCCTTTGCCGCGTCTGCAGTGACACTGGGAGGGGTTTTGTATTTAGGCAAATATTCAGAAGAGTTTCCCCAGCTGCGGATTAAAAGGACGGCATCCTTCACAGAATCCCCTGAATGGGAAATTAGTCCTACCCGGCCAGACAAAGAAAATTAATCGTACCCGGCCACACAAAGTGATCCAGCCATCGCTTGATCTCCGCCTTTCGTGGATTCAGCTCGGGCAAAGACCAAGTTTTCACGCCTTGCTTCGTTGCCCCCCCCCCCCTCCCCCATAAGTTGCCCTAAAGAATAATAGACGGAATCCTCGGCGCCATCTCCCTCTAGGACCCGGGTGGAAACCCGAAGCCGGGAAGGGGCAGAATGCAGCCCACTGCGCAATGCACACGATTTCATACTTCAGCATCTTGGAAACCTGGGAGACCCACAGCAGCGGCCACACCGATCCAAGAGGGGGCGTAGAGAGGCGAGGCGTTGAGTCGCTTCCAGGAGCCGAGCCAAGCCGCTGCAGCTTGCCGCTCGGAGCCCTTCTTTCCTGCCTTCATCCTTCTTTCTTTCTTCGCTTCTCGCATCCCTTTTTAAATCGGAGAAAGAGAGAGAGAAAGAGAGAGAGAGAGAGAGAGGGCTTCGCCCAGGGTCTGACCGGCCAGCCAGCCAGCAGCCTGTATATATTATATGCACATTTGCTCTGTAGATGCTGCATTTACTTGCTGGCCTTGGACCAGAGCCGTTGGTGTATTGATCGGGAGAAGGTTAAAAGCCCTCCGATTGTGGGGTGTTTTTTTTTTCCCTTCACCCACGCCCACACCCTCCAGCTTGAAGCTCCCCTAGAGGGAGAGAGGGGAGGGAGGGAGGGAGGACCTAGAGAGGTTTGCAGGCAAAGTTGCGAGTCACCAGGGAGGGGGGTCGCGGGGGCGATGCCGTGTGAGCCCGAGCTGCTGCAGCGGCAGGAGAGAGCGGGCTCTTCAGGAACGAGAAGGGGCCGAGCCCCGTGGGCAGCTGCTGCAGCAGAAGCTACGTCCGACTGAAGGAGGAGGAGAGGAGGAGGCGGAAGGGAGCACGGCGGAGTGGAACTATCATGAATCCTGTGAGGCGTCGGGCGCTGCGGCTGCTTCTGGCCTGGGGTGAGCCTTTCCACATTTCCCGGGTGGGAGGGGGGGGGATCTTTCCTAAAAAAAAAAAAAAACGGGGCGTGGGGGGTGTTTTTTCAGCCCGCGTGCAGGCTCGATCCTGGAGGAGGAGGAGGATCGCTCGGAGCCCAGCCACTCCAAGGCGTCCTGGACAAAGAGGCAGGCGGCGGCGCGGAGCTGGTAACGGGGCTCCGGGCTGCCGTCTTGCCGCCGCCTATGGAGTCCAGGAGCGGCGTGAAGTGGGAGGGTTCCAGCCGTCCCCCCTGCGGGAGTTGGGCCGGTTTTAGCTGCTGCTGCTGCTGCCGCCGCCGCCGCCGCCGCTCTCCTTGCTCGCTCGCCGCGTTGGGCTCCTTTAAGGCGCGAACGGGAGAGAGAGCGATCTGCTCGGCTGAGGTGGAAGCCCGATGGGATCCTGAGGCTTTCTTGTCAGGAGGGAGGTGGGAGGATGAGGAGGCCACCAGGAGGAAGGACGGGCAAAAAAAACCAAAAGGCATTTCTTTCCCTGAAGGGTTTCTCTAGGATGTCACCTCAGGATTGTAAGAAGTTTACTTTCCTCCTGGCTGCCTCAGTCGATTAGACACTGCTGAGCCCCCCCCCCCCCCTGAAAACTCTTCTTCATTCTATTCAGGAGGCATAAAACCAAAAACGAGCCAACCACATTGGTACCCTAACAGGTTTTATGCCCAATATGATTGCATTAGGGTTCAGTGCCTCAACCACATCCAGAAAGCCGACCTTCCTGAATAAATAATCGGAAAAGCAATGTCGTGGGAACACAACCTATGATGACATAGGCTTCAAAAACTTCTTTTAATACATAAGGCTAAGTTGTGGCTTGTTTCACCACAGAGGCTAGGTTTGCACAACACGCTGAGGTGGAAAGCAGGGTTTCTAAATTACACGTAGGTTCACACAGAGCATTGGGCAAAAGTTTCAGTAAAAGTGGCATCCCCATAGATTTTTATGGCATTGAGGTTCATAAATAGGGAAGATTTAACTAAAGAAGTAGAAGTAACAGAATCACTTAGATAATCAAGTATGCTTCTTGGGCTTAAAATTAGCCAGATTTGAATAAACTATGAACAGTTAAGAATAAGATCTGTTGGCAGGAGAAGCTAAGGGTGAAAGGAGCTCAAGATGGGGGCGTTCTTTAAAGGATATACTTAATTTCAGTGAGAGAAAAATGGAGGCAGCACAAGCCAATGGAGCTACCAAAAAGCTTTGTGAAGATCTAAAAATGAAAAGAGGATAGGTCAGAAAAGAAGAGAACAGACGGTAGATTGAAACTGTAGAGCTGGCACCAAGCAAACAAATGCACAGAATGAGCTGACAAATGCAAGGGAAAATAAGAACGATATTATTATTATTTTTTAAAGATTTATTTGGTTTCATTCATGTATCCTAGATAGCTGATAGAAGAGGAAAAAGAGGGAAAAGAAGATGGAGCAAACTAGAGATTGATGAAACATCAGCATCTGGGAGGATCCTAAAACAGATCATAAAAAGATCCATCTTTAACACTTTGAATATTTTGCAATTGTTGCCAAAACTTAGTATAGATTTATCAAAAGCAAATACTGATAGGGTAGTTTTGTCTCATTTCTTTGGTCAAATAATAGATTGTGGGTATGCTTCTTGGTGTATTTCAACTGCTTGAAACATCCCATGACATATACATTGATAAGCTAACTAAATTTGGGTGGATGGCATAACAATTACATGAATATTAAATGGACACACACATACATACATCAAGTCAGTGTTGACTCCTGGTGATTGCCTGAATCCTGCAGTTTTCAGAAGTGGTTTTGTAGGCATCAGTGCAGATATCAATGATTCCTCATCAAACTAATATAAAGTGAGGTGTCACACTGAATTATCCTGGATCCTCACCTTCATGTTTATTAATGATTTTTTTTTTAATGATTTGGATGACTAGAAAGTTTGTCTGATTGGCAGATGGCACAAAACTAGCTGGGTTAGCTATTATCCTAGAAGACTGAAATAAAACTCAGCAGAATTTAACAGCGACAAGTGTGACTTTCTTCACTGGGAAACAAAGATCAACTACACAAATATAGGATTCACATGTATATGGTTTAGTAGTGATGCTTCTGAAAAAGTTAATTACAAAGAGAACACAGTAGGAGCTAGCAATATGATTTGGCTGCAAAAAAGCAAAATGCAATTTTAGGCTGTAACAACAAAAGTATTAATTTCTAGTAATGGGAAGTAAGTGTTCCCCTTGATTCTAGCTTGATCATACTTCATGTCTAGTATTGTATCCACTTTTGGACACCATACTTCAAGAAGGAGTCAGAGAAATTGGAACGGGTTCAATGAAAGGCAGCGTGGCTCACTGGGAGACCATGTCTTAACTTGAAGGAGCTGGGTGCATTTAGGCTTGTAAAAAGAATGTAAAAGATTGGCTGAAGGGATATGATAGCATTCTTCAAATATATGAATGGCGGTCACACAGAAAAAGTCAAAATATGTTTATTTTCTTTCTAGAATAAAGGACTTATAAAGGATTTTGGGTACTGGATGGCAAATTCCAGCTAAATGTTTGGGAAGGAGGTGTTTTTTTCTTTAAGTTTAACAATTTGCTAGTGGAACCAATTTCCTAGATAAATGGTAAACTCTGTTTCATAGTATGTGTCCAGATGAGGCCTGCACAATAATCTATCTGGTGTACCTTAATTTGTATGCATAAGCAAAACATTTTGGGCATGGAAGAGCTGGTTTGGGGTGCTCTATAGTTGCATCAGAATCCTCATGCTTTGGGAGCAGACCTGAAATAAGTGCCTTTGGTCTGAGCATGGACCCAAAACACATGTATTCCAGAAAACATTTTCAGGATAGTGAAAACAGGAAAACGTCAAGGTCAGTGGCAATGGTGGAGGTTAAGCAGACACAGAGAAAGGAAGATACTGGGAATGATCAGGGGAAGGATTTGTAAGCTCCTCTTGTGTGCCATTGAGTTCAAGTATGCATATCCAATTGACCAGCCTGTTCCAATGTCTTCCCTTGGCTATCTCCTTTTAGCCACCTCTGCTGCCCTTTGTTTGGGATTCAAAACAAGACATATTTCTTATAACATGTATGGCTGTTGCTTTGTTTTCTGCTTTGAGCAGCAAGTTGGCCCAGTAGCCTTTTTCAAGTCTATGATTCTATGAATCTTGTCTTAAATGAGACAAACTACTGTTTATGGTGATGTGTGATCACATTATTGCTTGCATGATGTCAGCGTTCCAAGTAATGCACCCATAGAAAGCAGAACTCTGAGGCAGGGAGATTCCTCAAAGAACAAATGTATTGGCTACATCATATTGGCACAACTGGTGAAAACTGACTCTGAAAGTTCCCACCATTTTCACCTAATTAAAAGGTCCCCAAGTCATCAGTCACATGGTCCAATAGAAGTACTGGTCAGTTGCTGGGTTATTTCGCTCCTCCTCTCCCAACCACCTGTTGGAATGACCTTGGTTCCCATAGGAAAACGTTTTATTTTGCCTGGAAAACCCCAGTTAACTATTTCCCTTCCCCTCCCATCTAGTGGCAGCCCTGAAGCCTCAAAGATAGCCCCAGCCAGGTTTGCGTCAGGGTTGACAATTGTGATTTATTCTTTCTTAAACAAACTACTGTTTATGGTGATGTGTGATCATATTATTACTTGTGTCTGTAAAGTAAAAGCCTTTGTTTGAGACATCTCAACAATCCAGGTTAAGGTTTAAGAGAAGAGAATATCTGTAGCCCAGGGTTGAACTGAGGAGGGCTTGGTGCTCTCTAAGCTTGACTGTTTGCTAACAGTCATTTCATTACCTGACTAGGTAAAATCATCAATGCTAATGAGTCTGCGGTTGCTCTCTGTTAATATGCAATAGCTTGCCCTGCTTATAGTGTTGAGGGTACAGATTTCTCTTTGGTAGTTCCTTGATTTGGGTATTATTTTCTGCCTACTTATCTGGGTGTTGGTTGCTGGACCAACCTAAATCCAAATCTTAAACAAAGCTGAATTCAAAAACACCAGGGAATTCCTGGAAGCTTGGCTGATGAATCAGCCAAAAATAGACAAACCACACTTACATATCATTTAAATAAAAAACTAAAAACCAAACAGAACATATCCTCTCAAAACCCAGATAAGCAGGGATTAATACTAGAAAAATAATTAAGCAGAAAATAATGCCTTAATCAAGGAACTGCCAGGGAGAAAACCACACCCCCACCAACAGCTTGACAGGGCAAGCTATTGTATATGAACAGGGAACAAACTGTACACTCATACTTGCGCTGATATTGTTACCTAGTTGGGTAATGAAACGTCTGCAAGCAAACAACCAAACATAAAGAGCACCAAGGGCTCCATGACTTAAGCTTTATTGTATAGTGGGAAAAGGAAAACATGTATTTGTATTAAATATTTGCCTCTTATGGTGGAAAAGTTAAAATTTTGCCTGTCTGTCTTTTGTGTTATTCTTCTTGCATAGAATGAAACCTTCTGCCTATCGAAAATACTTGTTGAAAAACTTGTCAATTTTCAGCAGTTTGAAATTTAAGCGTTATTCTCAGGGGAGGGCTTCAAAAATTTTAGCAAGGAGTTCTCTGCCCAGTTGCTGAGTGGGTGGGTAGGTATGGCCTAGTCAACCTCCTGCACCATGGTGGGGGGAGGGGGTATCTGTGCCCTCCCTGGGCTCTGGAGGCTTTCCTCAAGCCTCCAGGAGGGAGAAAATGGCCTCTCCAGGCTCTGGAGGCACTCTGGAGACCAGAAATGGGTCTGTTTCTGGCCTTCCTGAACTTCTGGTAGGCCCATTTTTCGCCCTCCCTGAGCCTCCACACGTGCCCTGCACTTACCAGCATCGAAAACGGGCCACGTGAGGACTCCTGGGAGGGGCAGGGTAAGGTGGGTGGTGCCATCCAGGAGTGGGATTTGGGGATTCTCTGAACTGCACAGAATCTTAGCTAGAGGTTCTCCCAAACCCTTGCAAACCCCCAGCAGCCCACCCCTGGTAATTCTATCTATTATATGCTCTCTGGGAAAACAGTATCCTATAGGTAGTTCTCGCTTAAGCAACCACAATTGGGACGGGCAAATCTCTTGCTAAATAATACAACTGATAGGCAAAATATGACAAACTTAAGCTATCCCTTTTGCTGTAGTCATTAAGTGAATCACCTGCAGTGGTTAAGCGAGACATCATGTGACTACGGCCTGCAATTTGATTGCCAGCTTCTCCATTGAAGGTTTGTCAAAAGGCTGTTGTAAAGCCTCCGAATGTCAGTCATTTGACTGTATGTGGATTGTGTCATAAAGTTACCTTTTCAGCACTGTCATCACTTCACTGCTAAACAGGGTAGTTGTCAAGCAAGTTTTACCTACATATTTTACCAGACTGCAAGGTGCAGTAAATTACAGCAAATTAGAAAATTGTAACGGTGTGTAGCCATATCATATAATGTTGGAACACCCAACATTGTATTGGTACATACATGAACCTATGTCTCAATAAGAGTATTAATGTAGTCAAATTGGCCTCCAGTGTTGCTTGCCAGTCGAGACTGTTTAATGTTTATGTATTTCAATTTATATTCATTTTGTTTTGCGGAATATACTAATTTACCTTAGAAACAATAAAAGAAAATCTTTGATGTAGCTCACTTTCTTGTACCATGGTTGAACTGGAATTGCTGCTTTACTTCTGCCTAGGAAATTGTGTAATTTTGTACCACACTGAGAAAATGTTTACCTCTGGTTTCTCTTCCATTTCAAGATATCTTGATTGTTTATAACACCTTTCCAAGAAAAAAATAGTGTAAGTGACCTTTCTTTTAACAAACGTGTCTGAGCAAACACCCTCAATTTATAATCTTAATGAGCTATGTAGGATTTTAATTTTAAACATTTTAAAACAGTTTCTTGAACAAATTTATCGGCGGTATACTTGGAAAGATGCATATTGGCCATTCTGGTGATCATATGACTTAAATTACTTTTATCTACAGTATAGGCTCCATCTTAACTTCCTATGTTTCTGAAGGAGCAAATCTGTAGAGAAATAACTACGTATATATGTTGAACATTCGCTCTAAAATACTCCACTTTAATGTTAAACGTTAGGGACTGAGCCCTCTGCAGATGTTATAGTCTAACTTGGAACCTTCTCCAAGTCCCAGATATTTGGAAGTCCTTAGACCAGGGGTGGGCAAACTTTGCAACTTTAAGTCTGAAGGCCTTCAGACTTAAAGTTGCAAAGTTTGCCCACCCCTGCCTTAGACAAAGTATTATGTACTAAAGCAGGGGTCCCCAACCTTTGCAACTTTAAGTCTGAAGGACTTCAGCTCCCAGATGTCTGGGAGCTGAAGGCCTTCAGACTTAAAGTTGCAAAGGTTGGGGACCCCTGTACTAAAGCATAGATAGACTCTGGTTTATTATTGTTGTATTATCAATATCTCTTTTTAAAAATGATGAGATAGACAGTATGAATTAGATCCATAGATTGCAAAGACTGATACTCAGCCCTGTAGGCAACAGTTCTATGAGGTTCCTTTTGTTTGAACATAGAATCATAGAACCACAAGGACCTCGGAGGTCATCTAGTCCAGTCTCTACTCAAGTCAGAAGATCTTATACCATCCTGGTCAAATGGCTATTCAGTCTATTTTTGATGGGTGATGGAGCACCCTCAATCTCTGGAGGCAAGCTATTCCATTGATTAATTCTTTCTCCTTCTAAGCAGGATCTCTCTTTAACAAGCTTCCACCATTACTTCTTGTCCTGCCCTCTCATGCTTTGGAGAATAAGATGATCCTCTCTTCTTTGTGATAGCCCTCAAGTACTGGAAGAGAGTTATCATGTCTCCCCTCATCCTTTTCTTCAGTGGCAAGACCTATATACAGTAGACCCTCTGGTCACAACCATAATTCATTCCATAACTTTGTTCGCAAACCAATTTGGAAATTTGGCACTTATAGAAAAAATGGCATGGAAGGGGAAATTGGCTGTGGGGAAAAAATGTGACATTTTTTGGTCAGACCCGATTTATTCATGATCAGAACCATTCGTGACCAGAGGTTCTACTGCAGCTCCTTCCATTGTCCACCACCATTTGAGGCTGATTCTTGTCATGGTCAAGGAAGAGTATATACTTTCCTGGGATGTCAGAGCAGATTAATCCCAAATCTAATCCCTTTAACTAAATTGGATGACAGGCCCTCTCATCCCTAGCCAGAATGGATAATTTCAAATATATCTAATACCTGAAATGTATTTGAGCTTGGTTTGGTAGTTAGGTTGTTGGTTTGAGCTCCAAGCTTGGCAATTAGGTTGCAAACATTTCGTCTCCATTCGACAAGACATCGTAAGTATGTTTTGAGTCTGTCAGAACACAGGTCTTTAAATACCTTTTTATTAAAGGCAAATTAGTCTGATCAGACCATGACTCAGACTATCCAAACAAACAACAGTCCGACTAATTTGCCTCTCATAAAAACATATTTTAAAACCTGTTTTCTGACAGATGAGCACAACTCAAAATGTACTGACAATGTCTCCTCGAATAATGATGAAATGTTTGCAACTAAATTGCCAAGTTTGGAGCTCAAACCAACAGCATATCTAATATCTGTTCCATACCATTTTGAGAAAGGCTCTTCCAGACTATAAAGTTAGAACTGTAAGAAAGGGTTTTTTGGATACACATTTAAGTCAGTCCTAGGATTAAACCCAAGTTCCAGAACTCAGGTTAGGTCAGGTAAGGTTTAGACTTCCTTCAATGGATCGTAACCTTTTATATAAAATAAATTTATATACAGTACTCTCTTTGTGGTTCCAGGTTTGTAAAGTAGAGGTACCATTGACCTTTCGCAGTAAACTTTTGTAAAGATAAATGAGGACATGAAATGAAATGCACTATCCAGGCTCAAACTACAGAGACTATGAAACGATAAACTATTTCTGGTGAAACTATTTTGCTGCATAGTTTCTTTATACAGGAGTTTAAAGGCAGACTCTGAAAATGGCCTCTGGGAAGTTTCTCAGATGGCTTTATAGAAAAGAATTTCCACCTTCCTTTACTTCTGATTGTCAGGTCTTAGGCTACTGTGGTGAGGCGTCTAATAAAATTAAGTAGACCTTATAAAAATGAAGTATTTTTACATACAGGAAGGAAAAAAAACAGAACAACTAAAAGCAGTTGATGATGTGTTGTATAAATGCAATGTCGTCCTTTTCAAATTGCCTGCAAGTAACTGCAGCCGATGGGTAGACCAATAACAGGCAAAATGGATATTTTCTTAAGATGACAGGAAATGCTAAGAGGGCAGAGAAAGATGAGGAATTCACAAACAGTCCAGGTTATGATCAAATTCGTATTCAAGGGCCGACTCTTATCTTTAAAGGAAGACTTCATAATTTTGTTTTTAATAGGAAGGCACAAGTAGAAGTCTGAAATCTTCCACAGATGGCTTTCTATTTATAAAGTCTTCCTAAAAACGCATCTCCTTCTGTTTATGTCTTGACTAGGTTCACAAAACAGGCTAGGGCAGGTTCACTGAGCACTGGTTTTATTAGCCATGGAATAAACTACAGCTGTCTGGCTTCATACAAATATATTAAGCCAGAGAGGCAAACTACATTATATTTTAGCATGTTGTAATGTATAATCCCAGGGTCAATCTTTGAACTGACAATTAAAAATACGGTAGTTCCTTTATCCTGGATCCTGAGGATGGCTAGCTCATTCCAGTTCTTATTTCTTCAGTGGATCTAAGGGATGTGAGCACAAAATTCCAGACAACTACTAGGAATTCAAAGGAATTCCGATTTTTTCAGAAAAGGAATCCCTGATCAAGACAAGAGTCAAAGCTCTGGTGATTTAAAAAAATGACACTATCCAAGTGAACTTCCATCATCTTCTTGCAGAATGCTAATGTTCTACAGCACACAACCTGAAAAACCTTCTAGATGACAATATAGAAAAAACACTAGCTCTCCATTGCCACCTGCATTTTTGTAGCATAGATCTGCTATTTCTACCTGATAATTGTGGCTCCTGTCCAAAGTAATTAATAATAATTTTAATAATAATAATTTTAATTTTATATCCCGCTCTCTCTCCCCAAAGGGACTTGTCAAACATAACTGCTTTATTGTGACACTATCAAATAAAACTATTAAAATTGTTTGCCTAAATTTCATTTTGGCAAAGATAGAAGTTGCTTCCTTTAAAGTAGTGCTGTTAACTTCTTCATCTGCTAGAGCTAAAAGTTATTTTGGCTCTTTTAATTCCTATGGGTCCTCATTTGTAGAGGGACTTCTAGATGCCATAATATTATAGCAATGAGAAATCTGGAGCTTTCTAAATTCTTGATCTAATTAATAATCAATGAAAGTTGTTACGGTTAAAAGGCTTGAATTAGTTTTTCTCCTGGAGTTGTGGGTATCCATGATGGAGCAACGAGGAGCAAAATAAAAAGCATACATGAAGATGTATCTTTGATGACATTACTGCGTATGCATTGTTCTTTAGGGGTCATCATGGTTTGCTGAAATCACTACTGTATGTTAACTTTCTATTGTAGAGGTCACAAAAGAAACTGGGTTCTCACATTGTGTCATACTCTAATGCCATTGGTTTTATGGTTTGCAGTGGCAAACCAAGGCACTTTGATTATAACATGGTCATGGCTTGTCCTGTAAACTCAGCTCTTTGAGTAAATATTGAAGTCACTAAGAGCAGTGCGCGAGAGAACATAGATCAAAATGCACAAGCCTGAATAAGGAAAGCTAATGTAGGAGTTATGGATTATTTATTTTATTATTTATTTATTTTATTAAATTTATACCCCGCCCTTCTCCTTGTTAGGACCCAGGGCTCCTTGTTAGATTAATAGGGAGCTGAATGGAAAAATGTGACTTCATGATGTCCTGTAACTAAGGTCCTGTAGTTTGCCAGCCCTTCAGAATGTTTTTTTGGACTCCTTGGTTTAGTCTGCCGCCCTGGGATTTTCTAGGATTAAGCAAAATTGCTTAGCTCAGCCAGATGCTACCGTCCAGCTGAGCTGTCAGGCTAGAAATTGCTACTTTAGAGCTCTTTCCAATATTGACTGGCAGCAAACCAGCAGGTGAGATGACCCAGAAAGACTCTGTTTGCAATTTGAGTTGCACCGGGATTACATTGATCTCCACAGATTTCTTTTGTAGGTGTATGGTTCAGGGGTAGGTTCTGGCAGGCACTACTGCTGGTTCACTCATGGGTGTGCGCGCTTGTTTTGCGCATGCACAGAAGCGAAAAACAAGATGGTGGTGCCTACAGAGCTCAGAGAACCAGTTCGGGGACATGGTATGCCTGGGTCACTGCCAGTTCCAGCTACCTAGGCCGCCAAACCACTACAGATTCACCTGCACTGGTAGGAACCCACCTCTGGTCTGATTGGTCTGTCTATTCTACTGATCTGGTCTTCATTTCTTCTCTTCTGCTGCCAGAGGTCTTTCCTGGTGGCATTACAGCAAGTAGCCTTTCAAGTAGCCTTGCCTGCTTCCCTAAAAGAACCCATGGTGAGGCCCCTCCTTAAGAAGCCCTCTTTGGATCCAGCTTTATTAACTAACTATCGTCCAGTCTCCAACCTTCCCTTTTTGGTGAAGGTTGTTGAGAGTGTGGTGGCACAACAGTTTCCCCATCACCTGGAGGAAGTTGATTATCTAGACCCGCGCCAGTCCGGCTTCCGGCCCGGGCACAGCACCGAGAGGGCATTGGTCGCGTTGGTCGATGATCTCTGGATGGTTGTTCCTCCATCCTGGTCCTATTAGACCTCTCGGCGGCTTTTGATACCATCGACCATGGTATCCTATTGCATCGGCTGGGGGGGTTGGGGGTGGGAGGCACCGTTTTACGGTGGTTCTCCTCTTACCTCTCTGGCTGCTCGCAATTTGTGTTGACAGGAGAGCAGAGGTCGACCTCGAGACCCCTTACCTGTGGGGTGCCTCAGGGGTCGGTCCTCTCGCCTCTCCTGTTCAACACATATATGAAGCCGCTGGGTGAGATCATCCGTGGTTTTGGGGTAGAGTACCATCTCTACGCTGATGATACTCAGCTGTATATATCTACCCCAAACCACCCCAACGATGCCGTAGCAGTGATGTGCCAGTGCCTGGAAGCCGTGCGGATCTGGATGGGAAGTAACGGACTCAGGCTCAACCCGACCAAGACTGAGTGGCTGTGGTTTCCGGCTGCCCGATTCAACCAGCGAACTCCATCGCTGGCCATAGGGGGCGAACATCTTGCCCCTGTGAATGGGGTGCGCAATTTGGGTGTCCTCGATACCCGGCTGTCCATGGAAGATCAAGTGACAGCCGTGGCCAGGAGGGCGTTTTACCAGGTTCGCCTGGTTCGCCAATTGCGCCCCCTATTGGATCGGGACGCCCTTCGCACAGTCACTCATGCACTCGTGACATCCCGATTGGACTATTGTAACTCTCTCTACATGGGGCTCCCCTTGAGGTGCACCCGGAGGCTTCAGTTAGTTCAGAATGCAGCCGCGCGAGCAATTATGGGAATCACTAGGTCTACCCACGTAACACCGCTCTTGCGCGAGCTGCACTGGCTACCTGTCATCTTCCGGGTGCGCTTCAAGGTGTTAGTCATCATCTTTAAAGCGCTCCATGGCTCGGGACCTAGCTATCTGCGGGATCGGATCCTGCCTCATACATCCTCACGGCCGATTCGCTCCCACAGAGAGGGGCTTCTCTGGGTGCCGTCCACTAGACTTTGTCAGCGGGCGACGCCCAGGGGAAGGGCGCTCTCTGTGGCGGGCCCAGCCCTCTGGAACGACCTTCCCCCCGACATTAGAACAACTACGGACCTCCGCTCCTTCCGCCTGAAACTAAAGACACATCTTTTCCGCCTGGCCGGCCTGGGATAGTCTCTCTGCTATAGGGTTTTATTTATTATTGGGTATTTTAGTTATAATTGGGATTTTAGCACAGGGATTGATTTAATTCGTTTTTATGTAATGCTGTATATTTATTGTTTTATTTTCCCTGTGCACCGAGTCCCTGTGGGGAGAGGGAGCGGTTTTACAAATTAAATTAAATACATAAATAAATAAATAAATAAAAGTCATCTTGAGACAATTTTGGCAAGAGTTCTTATGATGTTCTGGGTCTGGTGTTGGCATTGTCTCTTCCTCCTTGTTCTCAAAGTAACAGATTAACTCATCCTCATTAGATTCCTAAGATTTCATCAATAAATAAAAAATAAATCCTACATTTAAAGAAGACGAGTTGCAGATGTGCACACCTCATAGTTGAAAAAGAATTGGACGCATCATAGTAATAGTTCCATCTGTACAGGTGGACAGAGTTGGGTGACATTCCTCTAAACGTCCTTCCTTTCTTTCCACAGATAATTCTAACATATTTATAGTCTTGTGAGTTTTCAACAAGCCTCTACGTGATTATCCCCTATGCTACATCCTGAATCATTAACTAGCATTTGCTTCCCCTCTTGGTTACAAGCTCAGAAAATATTTAGGGCTCTTGGGAATGAGGGTGTGCTAATATCTCTGTGGGGAGTCTCTCTTTCCCTGCTTGGACTATATCGGAAGAATGCTGGCCTTTCACCTATGTTTTCTGCAGAGTCCTAATTAGAACTGATTGCTCTGCTGGGCTTCCTTATTCTGCATTCAGAATGATTTTACCATTAAATTAGAGACAGTCAGCAAAAGGAGGGAGGTAGAGAAAGGGGTGCAAGAGAAGTACAAGATAGAGTGGCTTTGCAATAATCCTGGAATAACAGACAGAGGAGTTATGTGTGGCACCCAACCTTTCTTTGTGTGCTGAAGGAAAGTCACTGACATTGCTTTAAATTTGAATTTGGGTGCTATGATCGCTACTCTTTTACCCTGTTGCTTGCGAGTGTGCATGTCGCTCCCCAAAGGAGCACTGGCACTGTTACAAAAATGATATAAGCATATATTTATCCACACCATACAATTTCTCTGTCAAGACAAATAACTTACGATGCTTCTGCTTTGACTGCAGAAAGGAAGGTAGCAAATTATGGAGCTGGAAAGTTTGTGCTGAGTCACAGATTTGAAAGAGTGAAGTTGCAATGTGCTGTGAAAAGTATTAAAGGGAAAAGATTGCCCAACGTATTCCAATATGTCCTCAATATCCTTGTAATAGAAATGGTTTTCCCATAGAATGTCATCTTAGCCTCTAGGGAAGATGGTGTTGTAAGCAGTTTTCACCCAACCAGATCTTCTCTTTCATTGCTCCGATATTCTGTGTGTCTTCTTGTCAGCTCTAAAGCAGGGATTGAAATGAATCTCTTCCCGCCTCTGCTCCCTTTCTATACAAAAGCAAAGAGATAATAGCAGAGGAAAAGCAACAGTGGGTTGGCAAATCATTTGTTTTTAGCACTAATTCTGGGTCAGTTTTTCATCCATCTGGCAGTAAAAGAACAAGAACAGTTTTATCTGATCAGGATAGAATTCTGTCTGCAGAGAATAACTTGAGGTACTGCGGCTGGGCCACGGGTGTCCAGTAGACCGAGTGACCACAGGGACCCCATCACGGGAGCATTACTTGTGTGTCCATGTGTTAGGTTGTCTTACACGAGTATGTAAGTTGCAGCATTTGGGTAATTACATCATAGTGCATGTGACATTTAAAATTGTCATTCCAGGTTTCTGAAGATGCTGATGGATATTGCAAATATTTTCTGATAGTTATCTTGGATGATGACTAGAGGCATTGTACCACCGAGATATTGTCTGATATTACCTCTAATCAAACTTGACAAACAATCTCTACAATGTTGCCTAACACTTTCAAAAGCAATCCCAGTGTTGTAGGGCAATGGATCCCATACGTTGATTGTGCTTTTTGTGAAGATACTTTTCCCTTGTAGGTTGCCAGGCAGCTTCTGCTGTGGCCTAGAGGTGGAGCTCTTGCCTCACAAGCAGGAGGTTGTGAGTTAGATCCTAAGTAGAGGCAGATGTAGGGTCTCCTGCTTGGGCAGGGGGTTGGACTAGATGACCTGCAAGGTCCCTTCCAACTCTGTTAATTGAAGTCTCCTTATATTGTTTTGATGCACATACCCTGGTTAGACTAATACATTGCACTGCATCTTACTCTATAGTTTCTCAAATAAGCCAAGATGATTGGGTTCACACACTGCATTGAACCATAAATTACAATTTGCAACCTATATTCAACCAAAATGAAACAAACAATATTAAAGTTTGATGCAACCCAACCATTTTCTCTTTTCTAAACTGTCACATAACCAAATTGTCTAATAACTATGGCCAAGTTTACATATGGCCATAACTAGAGGAACAAGTGGAGCAAATGATATTTGAGCATACTTGTCCCAGCTTCTGCCAACCTAGCAGTTCAAAAGCATATAAAAATGCAATTAGAAAAATAGGAACCACCTTGGTGGGAAGGTAATAGCATTCTGTGTGCCTTTGGTGTTTAGCCATGCTGGCCACATAACCATGGAGACATCTTTGGACAGCGCTGGCTCTTTGGCTTTGAAATGGAGATGAGCACTGCCCCCTAGAGTCAGGAACAACTAGGACATATGTGCAAGGGGAACCTTTACCTTTATGTAACATTGGGATTTGTGTCAGTTTTGTGTCCCCATTGCGTGCTGCCTATAGCAGTCAACCATAATAAATGCTCTATTCTCAGATTCTGGATAAGAGAAAGAGGAATCTGGTTATAGGTGTTACCATAGAACTCAAAAGTAGTCCTGCATTATGTAGTAAGAGGCTAACCTAGTCTCTTCAGTCTCGAAATTTGAGAGGAAAAAATATAGACAGTTCAAGAAAGTCACAGAAAGATGTAGCTAGAGCATAGGCAAAGTTCAACCCAAGTTCTAAGATGTCCTTCCAACCCTTACATCAGTGGTAGTCAACCTGGTCCTTACCGCCCTCCAGTGGGTGTTCCAGCTTTCATGGTGGGTGGTAGGGATTTTGTCCGATACTGAAGCACTTTCCTTTTTTAAATTTAATTTATTTCCCTACTTTATAAATCGTTGTTACTGTGGAACCAGTGGGCAGTTACAAAATTTTACTAACAGAGATACAAAAGTGGGTTGTAGGTATAAAAAGGTTGACTACCCCTGCCTTACAATTTAGTGATTCTGGGAAGTTCAGGACAAAGCCAGGTTTATTTTCAGATGATAGGTACAGGTCAAACAGTTACAGATGTATTTTCAGCAGTCTGATTAACCAAGTGTTTGTTATGCTTGTAACAAACCCCCTAACATTACCAGTTCTTGAGGAGGTCATTGTGCCAGGAATCCCAATTCATTGACCAGGTTGCCTGCATTCTTCTTAATGCTTAATGGAGTCAATGGTCTTTAAGTTAAGAACTTGTTTTAGGATTAGTAACTACAATAGCTAGTAATGTGACTCTCTAGGTAACAGACAATCTACAGCAGGGGTGGGTTTCTGCCGGCATTACTGCCAGTTCAGTCCGCACAGTTGCCTGTAAATAGGTCTGTGCCAGAGGTGCATTCCTACCACTCAGAGGTGCATTCCTACTACCTACTCGGTTTGGCCGAGTAGGTAGTAACTCAGCCTGCCACACCTCTGAATCAGTTCTATTGGCGGTGCCATAGGCGCCTCCATTTTTTTTACTATTGTGCATGTGTGCACATGTGCAAAGCGTGCGCGTGCCTGAAGCACATCCCTGAGTGAACCAGCAATAGCAGAAGCTGGAACCCACCCCTGGTCTGCGCATGTGCAAAACATTAAAAATGTAAAAAAAAAAACCATGCCGTAGTTAATGGGGAACCGGTTTGGGGGCGTGGTGAGCCTGTCGTCACTACCGGTTCAGCAACCCAGTCACAATTTCCATTACCGGTTCACCCAAACTGGTGCAAACCAGTAGCAACCCACCTCTGATCTCCAGTGCTTTCATCTTCTGATACGTTGTTCAAAAAGAATTTATCCCGGGTAGCAATGACAAAGCAGTTCTGTTTGGTTTTAACATAGCGTGTATCCAATTGTTATTTAACTGGCAAGTTGATTTGATTGGTTATATGCCACCAAGTCATCTCTGACTGCTAGTGAGTACATATATTTTCTCCATAACGATGTGTTCTTAACTTGGTCTTTCAGGACTTCCTATGGTGCACTTGTCACCTCTATAACCAAGTCCACCCACTTTGCTGCTGTCCATCCCTTCTCTTCCATTCCTCTTTTCCCAGAATTAGAACCGATAAACCATTGTTTAAAAACTGTATGCTTTATTGTGATTTGTAAACTCAGTTTTTGTCTGTCTTTTCCTAACAGCAGTATATGTGCTGTATGGAAAGGGAAACTCTTGCAGGTGTTTCCAGTAGTTCCTCTTAATTTTCCAATGGCAGACAAAGAATTGTTAGTAAATGGCCATTTTTGATCCAGCTCCTTATTTGAAACAGTTTCAGCTAGGTTGGTGCTTGGATTTGCAAAGGGAAGTCTCTTAGTTTTAAGTTGGAGGGAAGAGAAATGGGCTACCATGGAAAGAAACCGTCTTACTCCAGTCTTACTCCTCTCTTCTGGATAAGGTGTTTCAACATCATGAAAGGCCAAAAAGGCTAGAAAAATGTAAAGAATTAGGTTGATTATATTCATTTACAGAAAACTCTGAGCTCTTGATACATTTCCTTTCCTTTCCTTTCCTGGATTTTTTTTAAAATTTTCCAACTTAACAGGAAAAAATTCAGAGAAAAACATAAAGGCTGCTTCCCGTCATACATTTTATTTTATTTTTTATTTTTAAATGTTTTTATTAAACAGTTTTTTCCCATTTTTTAAACACAAATATCATCTTTGCAACATTTCCACATCAGTAATTATACTCTCTTATACTCTTATAGTCTTATCTATTATATTATTTTTATCCGTATATACATCTATCTATCTATCTATCTATCTATCTATCTATCTATCTATCTATCTATCTATCTATCTATCTATCTATCTCTATCTATCTCTCTGTTTGTCTATATATCTCTATCTATCTATCTCTATTTATCTATCTATCTCTGTCTGAACATATCTCTATCTATCTATTTATCTATCTATCTATCTCTATCTATCTATCTATCTATCTCTATTTATCTATCTATCTCTGTCTGTATATATCTCTATCTATCTATCTATCTATCTATCTATCATCTCTATTTATCTATCTATCTATCTCTGTCTGTCTATATATCGCTACATATCTATCTATCTATCTATCTATCTATCTATCTATCTATCTATCTATCTATCTATCTATCTATCTATCTATCATCTATCTATCTATCATCTCTATTTATCTATCTATGTCTGTCTATATATCTCTACATATCTATCTATCTATCTATCTATCTATCTATCTATCTATCTATCTATCTATCTATCTATCTATCATCTATCATCTATCTACCTTTACACATTTTTCATCTACTAATTTGGTAATTTATACTTATATTTTTTCTATACATATTATTCTTTCAATGTACTTATTTCTATACAATACATCTTATATACTATATCTATGTACATATAGGAGAGAAATATAGTTCTTCAGAGGGCGGTGAGGGGGACTTTCTATATTTCTTTATTCCTATAAAGCTCACAACTGGAGCTGAATTGACCTGTGACCTTTGGTTTACTTCCCAAAGCACAAATGTCTTTATGCGCATGTGTCTTGTACTAATATGTACAAAATATATTCATTTAGCACTCAAATTGTGGGATAATATCTTTTCTGCTCTTTTGTCTTTTTGCCAGTTTCCCTGTCCTGAAAGCACGGGAACAGGAATAGGAATTTCTTATTTTAATGGATTTTATGCAACATAACCATGTTGGTAGTCTCAGAAGTATGCTGCATCCAACCCAAAAGCAGGCAACCAAGAGATCAGGGGCTTCACATAATTTAACTGACCTCTTTTGCCATTCCATCAGGCCACAAAATACCTCCTGTAATGTTAGAAAGCTCATACCAGCAGTTTTTGACTTATGACCACAAATGTGCCCAACATTTCAAAAATATTTACTACCGGTTCTATGGGTGTGGCTTGGTGGGTGTGGTGTGGTGTGGCTTGGTGGGCGTGGCGGGGAAGGATACTGTAACATCTCCATTCCCTCCCCATTCCAGGGAAAGGTTACTGCAAAATCCCCATTTCCTCCCAATCAGCTGGGACTCAGGAGGCAGAGAATAGATGGGGGCGGGGCCAGTCAGAGGTGGCATTTAGCGGTTCTCCTAACTATTCAAAAGTTTCGCTACCGGTTCTCCAGAACTGGTCAGAATCTGCTGAATACCACCTCTGGTGGCCAAGCATCCAAATTTTGATCAAGTCACTGCAGGTATGCTACAACTTGTAAGTGTGAAAAATGGTCATAGATCCCTTTATCCAGTGCCGTTGTAACTTTGAATGGTCACTAAATGAATGGTTGTAAATAAGGACTTTTTAATTCCCTGGGTTGTTTCTTTTTGCTTTCTTCAATGGTAAACCCAGGAAGCCAATAATCATTATGAAGGACTAGCAAATTAAATCCTGATTTTTCAGGTGCTCTTTTGCTCAGCACAAAGCATTTATGCTTGATGATGCACAGAGCCAACTTTCAAAGGAGTTGTGGTGCTCACATAGCATTTCTAGACTCTGACTATAAATCTTACGGCATTCCTTCTGCAGATTTTAATCAACCTCTGCCGATTCTCTCTTCCCTCAGGCATTTGATGGATTCCTGGGTTGAGCTTTCCCCTGCCCTCAGCTAGTCCGGCTCCTGACATAACTCCAGTCTTAAGCCTCCTGACTTGATCCATCTGACAGGTGGTTCCTTCAGACAGACCTCCTTTTTGGCTCCACAACCGGGCTAGTATTTCCCTGGGAGTTTTGTTCTTTGCTCTCTTACTATTTCCTTGCTTGGGAGATACCCTTGCATCTGCCGTCCTCTTAGAACGAGCTTTCCCCCCCACCCCCACTCACAGCTGTTAGCCCGAGGAACAAGCCTCCCTTTCTTTGATATCCATCTCCTTGCCCCCATTGGTGGAATTTTGATTTCCTCTCTATTCCCCAATTCTTATTTTGCAGAGGGAACTGACCTTGCCTGCACCCACTTTCCCAGCTGAATTCCGTGAGCCGTTTCCACAATTGCTAAAGCAGTAATAAAGTTTCCTTGTCAGAATCTTGCCTATGACTTCTAAATAGACGAAAGGCAGTTAAATCACATATGTACTCCTTTCCCATAGCATCCTTTGTGGGGAGTCTGAGCTGTGTGGTTAAATTGTTATTATCAGATTCCCCTGCTAGCGTACAAAGCACTGTTTTGGGATAGTCCAATTAGATACATGCATTTATATTTTGCTTTATTTAATCTTACCTGGCTCATGCATTTGTATTTTGCTTTATTTAATCTTACCTGGCTCATGCATTTGTATTTTGCTTTATTTAATCTTACCTGGCTCATGCTCCAATTAAGACTTAAAGATTTTTGCTTCTTACAAAAGCAAAGTTTTACAATTATACATATTTTTTCTCTGATACCAACCTTCCCCACCTCTTGTAATACTTGGAGATAAATCTGTATCTGAATTAAACTCCAGATTGAAACCTGTGCTCAATGTGTATACAGTCTTTCCGCAATTATTCCCTTTTGTATTTTCATTAGTGTAATTTTATCTTAGCAAGATACAGTAGTAGTCTGCTTGGTAAATAGGATCATGCATCTTAAGCAGTTTAAACTAGGTAGACAGTTCAGTATTAAATGAGGGTAAATAAACTGCTGAGACCTGATCTCCTGCACTAATGGGATTAGTTTTCCTGCAGGCCAAGTTCATCACAAGCGTCTGGGGCTTAATTCAACTTCCATAAGGCAGCCATGGAAAATAAAGAAAGAGTGACAAATAGATCTGAAGTGGTCCCTGGGGATCTGTTTAAACGTAAACAGAGATTCTTGAGGTCAAGTCTGCAATTTGTTCCTTCATGTAATCATGTTTCTAAAATAGGTTTTGAGGTGCTAATGATTATAATAGAATAATTAATAGAATAAAACCATACAAAACGTTTCTAAATTTACAGCCAGAAGATTCATAAGCCACTTCTACTATTTCTTGACCTAGAATTTCAATTCTCAATATGCTTGTCAAGAAGTCAACTTTATCAGACTCAACAGAACTATGTTAGGAGTAGAATATATTTAGTGCTTCACTGGAAATAGAACTATATCTAATCTGATATAAATCAAATCTGATTAGAATAGAAAATAGAGAATCATTGTTTTTTCTTCAGTTCAAGACAACTATTCATTCTGCTTCATGCAGTGAAGGTACAGATTGCAAAAGTTGAATTCTGCTGATAGCTTCTTAGGAACTTAGTTTGGAATTAATATTTAATTGCTGGTTTATTACATTTACTGTATATTCCACCACAATAACTCTTGGTGGTTTGTATCTAAAATGGTAATACTTTAGAAAGAATGGAAAGACTGATAATTCCTTCATATTTACCATATAAATGTATGCATCAAGGGTCTGAAATTTGTCTTAGGTCTGTTCCATGTTTGCACATGGCAACTTTTCTCTTATTGTGTATGAACAGTAATAGAATTCATTTTTTGTGCCTTTGTTCTGCATAACAACGACTCATATCTGCATCTCATGAAACTATGCAATAGAACTGAGTAATAGTGAACCAACCTATGTGTCTCAATGGTGGGTTCCGGATTCCATTCCAACCGGTATGGTTGGAACAGCCCCGGCATCATCCACATACTTGCCTGTGACACTTCTGCATGTCTCTGCGATGCTCCAGCTGCTCGGTGGAGCATCGTGCAGGCGCCATATGCACCACGCATGTGTGCGGAAGCACCAAAGGCATAAAGACAAGTAAGAAGTGAAGGCGAGTGGGCCCTCCAGAGCACCGTACTGGAATGGTATCCGGTGCTTCGGGCAGACTCCAGTACACTTGTACCTTTGGATGTAAAGCCAAACAGGGTCATTCCTGGTTAGTATTTGCATAGGTTACCCTCAGAGAACCCAGGGTTGTAGGCTGGACCAGGAAGTTAAACAAACATTTGGGAAGATGGCAGGGGTGGGTTGCTGCTGGCATTATTGTTGGTTCGGCACGCTCACCAAATGGTTCCGTGTGCATGCACATTTGTACCTTAAATGGTCTGTGCATGCGCAAAACATTTTAAAAGGGGGCAAAATTACATTTCTGCAATGAAAATTGTTCTGCGCATGCGCAGAACCAAAAATCAAGATGGCAGCACCATAGGAGAACTGATTTGGGGGTGTGGCAGGCCTGGGTCATTGCTGGTTTCAGCGACTCAGGCCGCCAAATTACTACCGGCTCAGCTGAACCAGTCCAAACTGGTAGGAACCCACTTCTGGAAGACGGTAACAGCCAGCTACTTTTGTACAACTTTCCAGAAAACTATGCAGATGTCTCTGCGGTGTCCCTAAGACCTGAACTTAACTCATGTCTTCCAGACTAGATTAGATACTAGTATCAGTAGTAGAATATTATAAACAAGTAGCTCTGGGGATTGTTCTTCCCATGGCTCAAGTCCAATTATAAGGGCATTTTGTAGCCACTTATGGTTGTTTGGGTCCACTGCACACCATTTGAAGGTCACTGGAAATGGCAACTAGTGTTACTGAATTTGAAAATCAAAAGGATCCTAGCATCGTAACAGTTTGCCCTTCCATTACTCAAGGCAGATAGGATTAGTGTCTTTGGTTATAGCCAGCATGCTTATGAGCTTGCATGTGTGTTTATAATCCTAGCCCAATGTTTTTATTCCTTGCTTCCAGGGTTTTCTGGATGCTGCTATACTGAGGTGCTAATAATAGCAGAGTGACAGCTGCTATGTTAGGATAAAAACAATCCTAGACACAGTTCTTCCACCCCCCCTTTTTCTTTTGTAGCTTTCTTGCAGACCAAGCAAGAGGTGTACTGAAGCAAAATATAATCTGACCTGCAAAGATATGTTCTATAATCAAGTATATTTGGAAATGTTTTGATCCGAGTGCCTGACTGACTCAACCATGTGCAAATAACACTCGGCGAAGTTTGCTATCCCCTGGGATGCCCAGAGATCTCTTGGTCGGCTGCTTTATTCTGCAGTGATTTTTCTTTCAGGGTTGCTTGCCTCTGTCATACTTCTGCTTTTGCAAGCCTTTGCTTCGTCTAAGCTATTCTCCTTCTGGCTAAATTTGTTTTATTGATCTAAGATGAGATACATGATTGGAGTGGGAGAAGAAGCAGCAGAACATGGAGCAATAAAGGTTTCCAAAAATAATATTGAGTCAGTTGTGGAAACTCTCTTCCAGATAAACATTAGATACATGAACATCTTCTTACTATTTGGTTGTCCAGAATTACTGGACACCTGATTCTTTTATTGATTCTTTTTCTGATTCCACACTGACTAGATATACAGCTAAATCTAGTCCCGAGATTGCCCTGCTTACCAATACCCCTGCTGGTTTAATATTTTTAAAGGAGAATTTATTCAGCAAAACAAAATATAGGGGTTTGAGATATTGGATAACAATGCTGTGTCTAATGAGTCAGGCTGTAATTCCTAGTGTTGCATAGTATACACCATCCATTATCTATCTGACTCAGCCAGCAAAGGGAGTTATGTGCATTCTTTATCTATGGAAACTTGGCCTTTCAAGTCGAGGAAAATGCTTTCAAGGGTGGCTCTTTTACAGTGAATTACAGTCCTAAATTAATGAAAGGTCTGTCTGTAGAATATTTGGAAATAGTAATGAATGGGGGACTGTTAACTGACAGTGTAATAATTGAGGATGATCTTGGAAAGAAAAACTGGGTTTTAGAAGTTGCCCTGATATAGTGACTAAACATACTGACTTTCCCACCAACATAGGATAACTTTAGTATCAGAAAAAAGTATAGCTTGCAAAAGACAATCTTTGAAATTAAGTCGATAGTAATATGGTCCTTTTAAGGAGCAGAGTGACTATGACTTTGATATGGTTTAATTTTCCATGTTCGGTGGGAATTCAAAATATACAAATATTGTCATAAATACCATACTTCTGAATATATGTGGTTACATCCATGCATATAGCATGCAACTATGGGTAGAATTTTAATATTTCTTTGAAACCTTTTGAGGGCAAATGGACATTTCGGTGTATGCATTCACAGGGTTGCCTGAGTTTGTGCATTGTTTAAAGCTCTTTAAATTGATTCCATGGTAGCAATATATATATTTTTTTCACAGCCATAAATACAATACAATTTTTCCACTTGAGAATTGTCTTTTTCCCAGATTGCATATCCATCATCATTATGGTGCATTTACCTTCGGAACATAGTAATAATATAAAAATAATTTTTAAAAAGTTTTTCACAGCCTGATATTTTATAGCTTCTACATATAAGGATACATACGAAGGGCATATGGTGGCTCAGTGGCTAAGACGCTGAGCTTGTCGATCAAGAAGGTCGGCAGTTCGGCAGTTCGAATTCCTAAAGCCCTGTAAAGGAGTGAGCTCCCGTTATTTGTCCCAGCTTCTGCCAACCTAGCAGTTCGAAAGCATCTAAAAATGCAAGCAGAAAAATAGGGACCACTTTTGGTGAGAAGGTAACAGTGTTCCGTGTGCCTTTGGCATTTAGTCATGCCAGCCATATGACCAGGGAGATGTCTTCAGATAGCGCTGGCTCTTTGGCTTTGAAACAGAGATGACCACCACTCCCTAGAGTCAGGAATGACTAGCACATATGTGCAAGGGGAACCTTTACATATGAGGCTGTTTTTGATGCCCTACGGTGCTTTTTTCTTTCTAGGTTCAACCAAGCTGAAACTGATGTCGTTCTTTTTTAACAGGTTGCCTGTGCATTTGCCTAGCTGTGTCAGAAGATTCTGGTACTGAAGGTCTGAGCTCAACTTCTTTGGCAGACTTCATAAAATTGTCCCACTTTAAGTCTCTGGATTCCAGTGAACAGACCAACCTAGAATTATCAGAGTCTGATTTTGGTCCTGGTGCCCTGCAAGTCTCACCTGGTTCAGGCTTTTTCAGCGAGGAAAAGGAAGACTCCAAGGTCCTCCAGTCTCAATATTTATGGGAAGAAGGTGGAGACAGCAATGATTCCAGTGTGTATATGGGGCCAGCAGCAGGTAACCAAACTTTTCACTATTTTCTTCTAAGTTTTATTAGACTTTTCTGTTGTTTAAAAAAAAAGTGGGGCTCAGGTTTTTCCAAACAGCTTTTCCAAATCATGTATTTTTAGAGGGAAATTAATTTAGAAGTTTCAGGTGGGAAGTTTTTAGCCTTATCGTTGTGGTGCAGTGGTCGGTTCTGGATCCCGTTGCAACTGCTATGGTGCAACGGAACTGGGCACCCACCACATGAATGCGCACAGCACACATGCACATACGTGCAGCACACGCATGCGTAGTTACCACCTGCGATGCCTCTGTGACACTCCAGCTGCTTGGCGGAGCATCACACAAGTGCTGTGTGCTCCATGTGCCTGCACGGAAGCCCCCCAAACTTCAAATACTGGTAAGGAGCGAGGGCGGGTGGGCGGGTCCTCCGGAGCACCGTACTGGAAAGGTATACCCATACCAAGGTGTACCGGTCGTAACCCACCACTATCGTGGTGCAAAGATTGACATAATGGTACAGTAATAATAATGGTATTGGAAGCTTCTGAGAAGTAAGCAGTAGTAACCTGAGTTGCATTCCCTAACTTTCTCTTAGAAAGGATCGTCCCACCTGGTAACCAAATCTGTTTCAGTGCCATTTTCAGGTCTAAATTCTGATGGAAATGAATCTAAACCTACATTTCATTTAAGAATGCTTGGGGTTGATCAGTTTTCAGGTGGGACACTGTCTAGGAAAGTTACTTTAGGTACAGCTTTGCAGTTATTATGTAAGTCATCTGAGTATAATTATGGTTTTCTCAGGAGTGTTCTCATTATGAATTACTTTACTCTGTTTGAGAGAGTTCCTTCTTGTAAAGAGGAATTTATAATTAAATCCAGCTGACCTTCTTACTTGTTGTAATAAATCCTTAGGACAAAGTGTTGAACAGATGTCCATGCATATCATGAAACCTTATAGAACAAAATTCATTCAAAAGAATCCAAAAAAAGTGTTCTCTGCACAGAAGAACTGACCTGATAAAACTGCAAAATCTAAGTAATTATAAATGCTTGGAATTTTCTCCCCCTCCAAATGTTGTGCAAACACAGCATAGTGATCTACTGAGGATTCTGCTAAATCACCTGTTTGTCTAGATCCCAAGAAATCTAAATCTCTTGAAAAAACTATGTTAATTTAGAATGACAAACGAGAAAGATGAACTGTGGGATTTTCCCCCTTCCTCTGTCAGCCCTGACTTGGCTTGATAATGAACTTTTGCTAAGATTAAATTACCTCCACCTGTGTTTCAATCAGCACCCATCTTTCTTCATTGGTCTCAATGTGAATAATTATCAGAAAGTTGAATGTTCTCTGCAAAGTGGGCACAGGGGCCATCTTGTTGGCCCTTTCTGCATTTAAAATGATCTGTATTTGTACTGGACTGTCCTTCTCCCTAAGCCTATTTGATAGACCCTGTCGATAGTTCTGTCTTACTCTATAGAGAAACATCCCTTATGTAAATTTAAATCAAAAACCAAAAAGTCTAGGCAGCTATTCATGTCAGGCTGGTAGGAAGTTGGGAAAAATCTGTGTTTGTCCTGTGAAATCCTAAGCTATTTTAACCAGGCCAGTTTTGGCCTCTATGTTGAAGTCTCCCAAAACCAGCATTTAGGAATCTTCAGCTGTAGAGTATTGCCATCAGTTCAAGTAGGAAGACTCATGAATAACAAATTGAACAAGACACTTTTAGAATCCCAAACAAGTTGTCCTGAATGCTTATTAAGGGCTACAAGTGGAGAAAAAAATGAATTCCTGTAAATTTCAATAATTCTCTCTCTCCAACCTCTAGCTGTGTCTCCATGCCGAATCAAGTGTATCTCATTCTCAGTCCATACTAATAGATATAATAAAGATATCTGCATGGGTAAGGTAAATCAATTTATAGTATGCAGCCCATTCTTTGGAATAAAGAATGCTTTGGAAAAAATTTGCAACCAGGAAAGAAATTTTGAAAACCTTTGATAAAAAGAAGACAATTGTGATATAACCACAGTGTCATGAAGATGATTTGTAGGAAACGAATGCATGAATGAAACATAGCAGTTGTATATCAAGTGCCAAGCAATATAAATAAACTTAACGTGGAAAGAATTTGGGCCCTAGTGCTAGAGGTTTTGAAAGAACATGGGATAATTTTGTTGCATCAGTCCAAGGACCATCTACTCCAGCATTTGCTATGCATAATGTCAAACTAGATGATTCTGTTTGTAAGCAGGAGATGGAGATGTAATTCTTTTCCACCACTGTGGCCCTGGATGCTACTCCCAACTCAGAGGTAATAATGCATTTTCAGAATTAATGGCCCTTGACAGACCTCTCCTTTGTCAATTTATTTCATCCTCTTCTAAAGCCATCATCATATTTTTTGACAATAAATTGCACACGTTAATGATGAAAGCTCTCACTGAGGACAAAAGAGTTACTTATAGAAAGTAAAGCTGTGAAAGCCATTTCATTATCACAGACATTCAAAGGGAGAGGCATTGCTGCCTGTATATTAATTAAATTAAGTGGGTGTTTATAACTTTTCTAAACATTCTGATGATTAATCAAGGGACTGAGCAAATTGACTTACCTTGAGTTGAGCCTAGTCCTGAGTGAAATTACTTGGATAAAATTGATCTTCTTCAATGAAGTTAACTCTTGAATGAGTGAGCAGCCTTCAAACCCTTTTAAAATGTTTTGCAAAAAATAAAGTAATCTATTCAAATTTTGCCCAGCAATATTTACATGCCATACTTCGGAAGACTAATTCTTATGCAGCCAATGAAGCCTTAAATGTTTTGTTAAGGACTACAAGATTACCTCTTCAATTAATTTAATCTAGTAATATCATTTAATCTATTGAGTAAACAAAATAAAATAACCAGGATAAATTAATTGATATTAAGTAGAATGCAATTTATTTATTTATTTATAATTATGATCTTGAAAAGTAATATTTCTTTTTTCATTCACAGAAAGAATCATTTGTATGAACTAATATTCTTCTGACTATATTATTAAATACATATTACTTTATAATCAGACTCCAATGTAACTGAAGTCCAGTTATATTTCTTTATTTATAGCATTATTTTCCAAAGATAGCTGCAGTTTGAAGAAGATATTTACTTTGTTTTTGCCTTATTTTTCCCTTTTAGTTTTAATGTATTTATGTAAAAATAATCAGTAGCCCAGGATGCATGGTACTATTCTTGGGCTTCTAAGAGTAGGATGTTCTTCTTTCAAAAAGATTCTTGACTGAAATCTCCAGCCAGTTTTGCAGCTTGGAAGGCTGGTAAGTAACACAGGATACCACTGACATAGCAGTCAATGTTCTGACTGACGGACCCCACCAAAGCAAGCATGCTCGAGACCTTCCAATCTCTGAATGCAAAACTTTACCGAGTAGATCATTTTGGCACTGCTGAAGGCGAACCAGCTCTAACTAGTTCCTGTGCAAACCCACATAGTGATAGTATAGATTTCTCCCTCCCCCTATTAGTGCAGGTGACATTGTCCAATGGAGAGATATGAGAAAAAGTCTCTGGTCTTGGCAAACACCTGTCAGAGTGTCCTTGGCTCTCGTAGCTCTTCTTGAAATCGGGAGCCTGCATTCCATTTCACCCTTCTCTTCCCCCTTGGTTCTTTGGTAAGAGAAATGATCATGGTTGCAAGAGCATAGAGGAAAAATAGAGGAAGCTATTAATTTAAGCTTAATAAAGGAAATTGTGCAGGTGTACTTTCCTCATTTCTTCCCACTTATCCTTCCCTTTACCTAAGCAGCAATAAGAAGCTTGGAGGAAGAATTTAGACTGATGTTCAAATATGAGATGATATATAGCAGTGATGGTGAACCTTTTTGTTGTTGGGTGCCAAAAATGCGAGGGCGCACATGCGATACCATGCATGCAAAGCGTTTCCCCCCCCCCCCCCCACATGTGCATGCACGCACAACCCAGGTTTGGTTATACTTGGCAGAGAATTGATCCGAATATGACTTGGCAAGTTTAGGATTTTTATTGCAAGAAGAATGAAGCTCTAAAAAGAATTGACTGCCTGCTGCAGTGCAAAGCAGTGAGTCTCTATGCTCCTATGCTTAAACTCTTAAATTTCTTTCTCCTACTTTTCCATGTTAAAGGATACTTGGCTGTAGTAGTAGTGTACTGGTCCTTCATAGACCAGAAGTCACTGATTCCTACTTCACCAGCTTTGGCCATTAGACAAGAGCTGAAGCAGCAATATGATCCTAATTTGTTTTTATGTCTAAATCTTGTTATGATTTCTGGTTACTTTACCTTTGTTTGATTATTTTATCAGTTTGCACAAAGGGAAGAACAAAATCGTAATAGAATGGCTGCCTTTATATACATACAAATCATTCACATTGTTGTTCAAAGGTTGGGATGTTAGCGTAATGTTATGATGATGTGATTGTGACCTATAATGTTAAGCAGGCATGTTTGTAATGCCCATTGAATGCGTTGGACAGGAGTGAGCATGTTCAAGGTTTCCTTAGAGCTTATCCGATTATCCTGCCCAATCGTGACCTGATTTTCAGGCCAGGCAACATGAGAAGGTGACCTTCTGTCTTGCTCTCCTCCCTGCTGCCTTCTTTGCTTTCATTTCATCTTAGTTAGCTGTCTGTGCAGCCTGGTTGTAGTCTGGCAATAGAAAGTGATATGTGTTCAAATGAAAGCAACACATCTATGAAGGTTTCACTGGGAGAATTGAATCCTCGCTAGTATTCAGGTAGTCATCGACTTGCGACCACAGTTGAACCCAAAATTTATGTTGCTGAGTGAGACAGTTGTTAAGTGAATCTTTCCCCCTTTAAGACCTTCCTTGACTCAGTTAAGTGAATCACTGCAACTGTTAAGCTAGTAACACAGTTGTTAAGTGAATCAGGCTTGTTTGTCAAAAGGCCTCAAATGGTGGGATCTTGAGTCATAGCAACAGACATAAATATGAACAGGTTGCCAAGCATCTGAATTTTGATCACATGACTTATGGGGATGCTGCAATGGCTTTAGTGTGAAAAACAATCATAAGCCACTTTTTCCAGTGTTGTGTGTGTGTGTGTTAAGAATGAATGTGCAGGTTGTACAACCATCAATTTCCCTACAAAAAAGCTTTTAATGTATTGCAATCGTGCATGTTTGAACACCTCTAAATCTTCTGTGCCTGTTTTTCCTTCAATAAACTCAGCTATCTGCTTTCTATTACAAATATAAGCTGCTGCATATATTACACGCCTCTGTTGGCTTCAGAAATAGTTAATACAAAAATTATAGCACTGTAGCAAAGCTGTAGGGTTATAGTAGTTGCATCACATCGTCCTCACTCTTGTCTAGGTTTACACATCCCATTAAAATATTGGCAAGCAACCTTTAACAGATTAACAGAGTTGGAAGGGACCTTGCAGGTCATCTAGTCCAACCCCCCACCCAAGCAGGAGACCCTACATGTGCCTCTACCTAGAATCGAACTCACAACCTACTGATTGTGAGGCAAGAGCTCTACCTCTAGGCCACAGCAGCTTGGGGGCTTCCAATTGTTTAGACTAACATTCCTATAGTCTTTTTCCATGGACCACTCTAGAGAGACAAGGGAAGTTGAAGTCCAACATAAACGACTAGATGCATAAAGTGAGCAAAATAAAGTGATTTGTTTGGGCTGATGCCTTTAAGAACCTAAACACTGTTTAAAACCAGGACACTAGAGTAAAATGAACACACCATAATTAAAGCATTGTATGAACCTAACTGTCTCCATTGAAAGTACCTTGGGCAAAAACTGCTTGAAAGTCAATAGATGCAGAAATAAACATTAAACAACCAACTTGATTAGACACTTTCTGATGGAAGAAAAGGACTGTTCTTCAGTCTCAGGTAGCCCAGGGAGCCATCATTAAACTGGAACACATATTATCTCAATAGTTTTCATTTAGAGATTCATGGGGAGGAGCAAGGATACATACTGATGTTTTGAGAAACCAACTATCTGCAATTTGTTCAACTGGGACAGCATAAATTAAGCAGGAAATTATACATGAAACTGATCAGATGGTGTGTGTGGGGGGGAGGAAGTATGTTTCTTTTTAGACTTATTCATAAACTTTCAAACCATGATTTGGAGAAACGCTTTATCTGAGTTAACTCTATTTCTCAGTGACATTTCACTTTCTTAATTAATGCAACTTATTGAATTATTCAATAGATTTCTTTTTAAAAATTTATTAGAAACCCGCTGCTTATCATCTTACAGTGAATGAAAAGTGGTTCTAAATGAGAAACTTCAACTGAGCTTTTGTAAGCATATAACTTATGTGCTATTATTACAGTAATCAATTCATGACTTCCAGCACACCAGACATATGAGTAGCTTTTCATTGTCCTGGGAGGGAGTTGGATGAAAAATAATTAGATTATTTAACATAAATGTTTTTGTGTGCGTTAACCCTAGACTGAAACTAATATTCTATCTAGGTCAATAAAGTCTAAGAAGTGGTTTGCGGTATCCTAGAACTGGGGCTAAAGGGGTTACACCAGGGGTGGTATTAACTTACCTTCCCTACCGGTTCACAAATGTGAGCGCATATCTGCACATGCACTCTGGTTTCCACGAATGTGCTTTGCCTAAAAAGGGGCCATAAATGGGATGCTGTAGAGCCTGGGCTGGTAGGCGGGGCGACTAGCTATTTCCGCTACCATTTGAGCGAACCCGTCAGAACCGGCAGAATACTACCTCTGGGTTACAGAAATTTGAAATAAGAGAATACTGACAAAAAATACAAATTGAAAACATTAAAAGGTTCTTTATCAAAATGCATATAGTCATCAAACGTGCCTGTTTTGTGATGCTTTGGGTTAATGTGGAGTAATGGTGGCTTCACCGCCCTGAGTCCCTTCGGGGAGATAGGTTGCAGTATAAAAGTCAAATAAATTCAAATTCAAAATTCAAGTGAGGTCCTGAAAGTAAAGTCTTAGATGTACTATTAGACTTCACCTTCCTAGTATATATCCATAAATATGGGACATTGAGGAACAGATGAACTAGGTTTTCTGGCTTGTGCACTGGGATAGATTGTTATAAACTAATTGGATGCGAGAAAGCATATCTTTGCTTTGTCTGGGAAAACCCTGCACCTTCCCAGCCTCAAGGTCTTCTCATCTGTCAGGTATAAGCTTTTGCAACCAACTGGGTTATTTTGCCTTTTGCTGAGTCACCCGTTGAAAGGAGAGATGTGTCATCAAGCCTTGAATTTCAAAAACCACACGTGAAAGCAAGTTGTCTTATGTAACTGAGATGTGTATTGAATTAACTGACAGGAAAATTCAAATGTTGGCTGTAGAATTCTTCCAAATACTGGATACTTCTGCTGGTGAATATTTCCATTGTGTTAGACCTAAGAGTTGCAGGTATATATGAAAAGGGGACATTTAGTCCTTCATAGGAGAATTATCATGGTTTCTGCAATGAATCAAGGTTGTGCTGGACTAAAGGTAAGGAAACCAAGAGAAGCAGAGGCCGCATGTAAAAATGTATTTGTCTGGAACATTGCAATAATTCCACTATGATGGTGGCACTAATACTGATCTAAATCATAGGAATTAGTAATTCTGTAAATATGATGGCAATCTTAACGAGGCAGGCTCTTTACTTTCCTAGTGGAAAGGCCAGATGATTCGTGGGCCTAGCCCAGAGGTAGAAGTCTACTGGTTTGGAACAGTTTGCCTGAACCCTGTAACGGAAATCGTGGGTGGCCCCGCCTACCCGCCCTGGCTCTATGGTATCCCGTTTAGGCCCTTTCTTCACCAAAAGCACGTGTGTGGACTCACATTTGCGAACTGGTAGGAAAGGTAGGTGGATACCACTCCTGGCCTAGCCATAAGCTATCAATGGGGTATTGAAACTGAGTACAGGAAGTCCTCAAATTATAGCCACAGTTAAGCCCAAAATTTCCATTACTAAGCATGACCGCTGTTAAATGATTTTTGCCCCATTTTGCAATCTTTCTTGCCGCTGTTGTTAAGTGAAGCACTGCAGTCACATGGTTGTTAAGTGAATTGGCTTCCCCATCGACTTTGCTTGTCAGGAGGTCACAAAAGGTGTAAGCCCAGGAGACTGCAATCCCGTTGTAAATACAAGTCAGTTGCTAAGTTTCAGAATTTTGATGCTGTAACTATGTTGTAAGTGCAAAAAAATCATAAGTCACTTTTTTCAATGCCATTCTAATTTCCAATGGTCACTATATTGGTTGTAAGTCAAGGGCTTTCCAATGGTTGCAAGTCGAAGACTACCTCTGTTCAATTCAGTATTTAATTTAATTTAAATTGAATATTAAATTAAATTAAACACTTTCTGGTTTAATTAATTTCATTTCAAAGGAAGCATTTAATTGTACAGGTAGTCCTTGATTCATCACCACAATTTCCATTGCTAAGCAAAGCAGTTGTTAAGTGAGTCATGCCTGATTTTATGACCTTTTGCCACAGTTGCTTAAGTGAATCACTGTAGTCATTAAATAAATCAGTTTGCTTGTCAGAAGCTGGCTGAAATGATGATTACATGATTCCTGGATGTTGCAACCATTGTAAATCCATGCCAGTTGCAAGGACCCAAAATTTGATCATATGACTGATCATATTACCTCTAATTTTGCAGCTAAGTTTTAAGCACGGATTGGCATTAAGTACACATCTTTTAATCTCATCCACAGCTACAGCTCAATGAAATTAACCACTATGAAAAGACAACGCCTAAGAAGCTTAATATCAAGGGATCCACTGCCCAGCTGCTACTCAGGATTTGTTTGTTTACCTAGACTTAAACACACAGTAACTTTTAAAAAGAACTCTCCTTTTTTCCATATAATCATGAGCCAAGTGCTATACCTAGGTAGAAGATTTAAGTAAATGTTACCATTCCTAAGAGGATACTTACTGTATTTCATTACATAGTTCATGTAGCAAAACCTGTACCAGGACCTGCTAATTACTCATTGCTATAAGAGATATTGCCACTTAAAACTAGAATATGAGCACTAGCATCCTGGCTGGATTCCACATCTAATACCTGCATTCTCTTTCCTTAATTCCGTTCTCTCATCTCCTTTCAAGGCCGTGTTATATGAGAATTCTCTACAGGAGTATGAAATAACTATTTCATGCATTGCCACATCATAAAATACAATGCAAGTATTTTTTTTTCCTATCAGAGTATTGATCATAGGACTGTTTCATACATTATCCCTAAAAAGGCTGTGCAACAAACTTAGGTGAAGCCTGAATTCTGAGGGTAATTTAGCACAGAATAATATTTGCATAAGATAGAACTAAAGGCAATGTATTGTGTATATAAGAGGGAAGCAAGATGATTTACAAGCAGAGGTGGTATTCAGCCGGTTCCCCTGAACCAGTAGTGGAAATTGCCACCCCACCCCACCCGCAACGGCTCTATTTTTCGTATTATTTAAAGGGTGGATTTGTTTTCAAGCCACTTGCATGCATGCAAGCCACACGCATGAGCAAAGGGAAAGTAAGTGAATACTACCCCTGCTTACAAGGATAGAAAACTATGAATAACTATAATGAATGGTGCTGGTATAAACTAGTGGTATTTCTCTTTAATTTCTGTGGCTTACTATTTCTCATTTTTGTGCTCTGTGTATTGTTGCTTACCCCAAAATAGAATTTTTATAGATCCTATCAAGTTTCAAAAAAACATTTTGCTGTTGCCACTACTATCGCATCTCAGCTTGCCAATAAACTATGTGGGGGGGGGGGAGGAGCGAGAGATAGAACATGGACTAGACATCAAGATGTCGGTGTGAGAACCAAGGACATTTCCGCAGGTGTTTACAAAACCTAGAAAGACTTTCTCACAACAATATCTGGAGGTGGTATTAGACAATGTGACCTGAGCTAATTGGTGTGTGTGTGTAAGAATATGAACTTGACCTATGGAGCTTAGCGTGGGAAAGATCTACGTTTGGTTTTGCCTTCAAACATGCTGAAGTGATGTTCTCAATAAAGTTTTGCATGGACCATCTTAGTTGGTGCTTGCTTTGGCTGGGTTTTGTCTATCGGAACCTTGGCGGATACTGTATTATCCTTGATATAGGTGTATACACACACACATACCTATGAGAGAATATTTTCACAGCTCCTGTTCAGGGCCCCTTTAAGGGAGGAGACTAACTGTCATCCTTCTCTGCCTTTCGACTCAACCCAGAGATCATCTAGACATCTAACATATATACCTATATATATACCTTGATATAGGTAATTGTGAAACAATATATATGTTAGTATTATGAGCTGATCAATAAATAAATCAGAGAGATTAGGATAGATCTATTTCGAGCTTTTTAGCTCTCATCAGCTAGTCATACTCTTACTGGGATATAAGCTAGCTCTAATGAGATGCTGACATGTAGCTTGTTGCAGCATAAATACACTTTATTGACTATTTTTGAGAAAAGTATCCTCGTAGTATTAGTAGCATCTCATTCCTAATCAAGAGTTGTCCTTAATGGTTTTGGTTTGGGGGGGGTCAATTTTCCTTCTTCTCTAAAGATAAGTCTTGCCTTCCAGACAATCTAGAAATGAGTCTGAAGATGAAGGAGCTAGGCATAGTAACTTGCTCGGTTATCAGCTGGGCAACTCTGGTGTGGAAATGTTCTTTCTATCTGGTTACTGGGCATTGTGTCTCCATAGTCATTTGGACTTTGGCTGTAAGAAAGATTGGACACTGATTTTTCTTTCTTTGAACTAGAATAGCAACTCTGCATCCTCTTTATAAGATCTCCACTTTTCACTGGGCATAAAAAATGTTGCCTTTTGTCTTTTCAAAAGTTAGTTACTAGTCTCCCTGATTAATGTGCTTCCATGGCCTTCTAAGGGAGATCAATAGTTAAGGATTATCAGGAATTGTGGTGCCATCAGGAATCATTGTTTGAGATCGGCTGCCATATATCAAATAAACAACATTTGATATTACGTATAATACATCCCCCCCCCCTTATATTCAGTGAAGTTGCATAACAATGGCCTGGAATTATTGGCTTTGATTTCCAAGATGTGACATCAACATTGTGGCATCCGTTCAGTAATATAATAACAGGGAGATAAATAATGAGAATGATGTTGAGAACAGAAATGAAATCAAGTATCCCGCTATTCTGTAGCATTGTCCATTGATTCTAATTTTTTACTTTTATTTTGTTAACTGGGCTAGGGAGAGATTCTACCACCCTCCATATTATACATTCCTATCAGCTTTGAATCCCCCCAATGGATTCAAAGATTTGTTCTTCTTCCTTTGTGTCTCTTGGAAGAGACACATGTATATTGTGTGAGAACAATATATAGATATGAAAATCAAGAGGATGTACTTTTAAGTTTTCATTTTAGTCAACTCTCCATATGAGATACCTTCACTCTTATGAACATGAATACATTAATCTGTGAGGTGGAAAATGGGCTCTGCAGGCTGTTCCCTCTGCCCATGGAGTAACCTGAGATTACATCTATCTGCTATGTGAACACTACATCATCAGTTGCACATCAAGAATCAGGCTTGCAGAATAAATGTAAAATAAAGAAATTCCCTTCTACACCAAGTACTTAGGTATTCACTATACCTGCAATCTTTAAAACACATGACTAGTACTACTGTTACATACTCAAATGAATGGGTAAGTGACATTAGGACTATTAGGGGAAATTGTTCCCTAATAGCATGCCCCCCCCCCCCCCCCAGGCTGTATACAACTATTGTAATTCATAGACTGGGCTCACATCTCACACTGAACCAAGATGTGGTTTGCTATTTTTCCACCCTGTGTGTGTGAATCCAACCACTGTGATTAAAATAGATGTAAAATAGAGCTTATGCTTCAGTAAATTGTGTATATGCAGGGAGTTTTTATTTAATCCATAAACCATTATTAAACAAATCATAGGTTAGCAGGCTGAGTAAATCCAGCCTTTAAATCAGTGGTGAAATTCAAATTTATTTACTACTGGTTCTGTGGGCGTGGCTTGTTGGGCATGGCAGGGGAAGGATATTGCAAAATCTCCATCGCCATCCCACTCTGGGGCCAGTCGGAACTATTCAAAATTTCCACTACTGGTTCTCCAGAACCTGTCGGAAGCTGCTGGATTTCACCCCTGCTTTAAATAATATGACCAGTGTGCTTTGTATTATAAGTAGAGAATGCTCTGCCCTATCCTAGCGAGTATATGAGATAGGACAAAATATTACAGCAAGGTCGTGTGCCTAGTGCGGATTAAATAAAATGGAAAGGTTTGATTTGTGAATAGTGTGTAGTGCTGTAGATCAAAAGAGACATTTTAGAAAATTGACTATGATGAAATTGCACAGGGAAGGTTTGCCAGAAGGAGCTGGGGGGAAATTGCAAGAGTATTTTGAGAGGCAGAAGGAGAAACTGAGGTTAAACAGAACACAGGATAAAATAACACGTTAGGTATCTTGACCTTTTCCTTAGAAATAAATGGAGCAGGGGATGTTCCAATTTCCAGGACTACTCCTGAGTTAGACTGAATGAATTGTCTTCCTGCAGTGTCATGAAAAAGCAGAAGCGACTTAATTTTTTCCAGATACAATTTTTTTAAAGAGGGACTGTTTCTGGGATTTCTGCTGTGTGATTTAAGGAAATCGGCGTAATTACATCAGTAGATGGGAATGTGAAAGTACATAATTTGATAACCTTACTAATTTTGAATGTAATTTGAACAATGTTGGAAATTTAAAAATATTAATGATTGGGAAAGGGGAATTCATGAGATATTTTTTGAGAAGAAGAAATGAGGTAAACATATAGAAAAAAGTATTTTTTAAAAAAAGATGAAATATAGGGCATATAGTGATGTTAACTATGTATAAAAACTAAATGCGAAAAGATAAAGAAATATGTAAAGAGAATAATATGATTGAAGTTGGTATAGTAAAACTGTGGTTAAAATGATTAATTTGTAAAGATTAGGTGTTTAGCAATAATATGTAAGCTTAAATGAATTAATGGGGAAAAAGAAAAGATTATATTAAAAAGATGAATATTGATGGAAGTGGGGAAATTAGAATATACTGAAATTATTATTATAAATGAGATGTATAAAATGTGACCTGGTCAACATTCTGTCCATAAAGTATGTATGATGGGGAAAAGGAAAATTGCAATAAAGCTTTATTTTAAAAAAAGGAAACCACCTCTGCTTATTTTCAGATTACAATTTTCCACTTGCTTCTCAAAAAGCTTTGCCCAAAGAAAATGGAACACAAGTGAAAGACCCTCAAGGAGAACCCATGTTTCATCCCATCTCCGACTCCCTTGATCCAGACTCCGAAGCCCCTTCCACCAGAGTCCTGGAGGACGAGGAGGAAGGGTTGCTTCCTATCAACCAGTCAAAGGGAATGACTCAAAGCAGCCAAATGTCAAAAACCACTTTTTCTCAAGCGCCTAAAGAGGATTCCTTATATTCTATCCTGTTTTCCACCATGGCCAGCAGAATGGGTCCAGCGACTGAAGCAGCTACGAACAAGCATGGCAAAGAATCTGTGCATGAGTATTCTTCTTCAGGCTTTGACTTAGGAAGCAGCATGGGACCCAGCCTCCTGCCCTTGTCTCCCATCTTTTCAACTGAAACTACTACAGACCCCCAGTTGGTCTCAGAACTTTCTCCCAAGATTACGCAGGCGAGCTCAGTGGCTGCGATAGAAATAGCGGGAGAACAGCTAGCAACCATAGCTGCAGTAGAAGATGATCCACCAGAAGGAAAAGCCACAACACAGGAGGAGATTCCAAAACCTGTGTCAGGAACAGTTGCAGCTGAGATGGATATGACAGGAGAAGATCTAGTAGGCTCTCATGAGGACAATTTCCAAGTAACTGAGACTGTTTCCAGGACTCCTAACAGCCTATCGGATACCAGCTCTTTGGACCATTTTTGGGACTGGACCAGTAGACGAGCCCCAACTCCAACTGCTAATCAGAATAGCCAGGATACAAAACTGCCAATCATCACAACTGCTGCAGCAGAAAAGAGTTTTACAGCACAAAACAGAGATCTTCTGCTTGCCTCAGGAGTTCCCTGGAGTTTGACACAGGTAAGAAAATCGTGTGTGGGCCATTGGGTGATGAGTATTTAAACTTAGAAAGCCCTGTTAAAGTCTGGGAGAAAGAAACCATTTAACATGGTTTTATTTACATTCTTCATCCAGCGTGACTTGCCTATTAATTTCTTCACAGGTGGTTATTTTTATAACCAACACAAGCATGAACCAAAACCATAGTACTAAAGTGCCACAGATGTACAGGATCAAAATTCTGTTTTAAAAAGGTGTAACATTTCTCCTATAAAAGGGCTTAAAACTAACTAACTGATATTTAATTTCCAAGTTACCTTTCAAGCCCAAACCTTCTCAAGGTGGTATATATGATAATACTGTATGAATAAAACAAATGTTAAAATCAGTATACTGTGTTATAATAGCCCTCCTTATCAGTAAAACAAACAATTTAAAAAGAAATCTTAACTGAGTAATTAATTAATTGGCTAATAAAAGGCTACCAAGTTCTAGTTTGGGGTAGTTGAGATACATTTTTCAAAACTATGATAAAGCTCACAGAGTTAGAATATGTACACTGAGAACATATGCACCAAAGACAAATTCCTTGTGTGTCCAAACACACTTGGCCAATAAAGGATTCTATTCGATTCTATTCGATTCGATTCTATTCTATTCTATTCTATTCTATTCTATTCTGAATAGCCTAGTAATGATAGCTTAGCATTTCTGCTTAAAGTCATGAACCAATAATTCTAGAATTCTTAAAATTCTTTAAGAGTAAGACTTCTATAGGTATGTCAACTATTTTCATACAATTGAATGTATTTTGCTTCATTATATAGGAACAAAAATTGCCAGATTTTGAGATTTCTGATAGGTTTATTGTCTTAATTGATCCATTTAATTTATTAATTTTTAAATTAAATGAACTGATTCACAAAATATTGGAAATATTTTAATTTCTTTCTATTTTTCAAATTGTAATTGTGATACTAGGAAGACCAACTCTAATTGTGTTCATTCTTCTGATGTTCTTTTGGTTAGATTTATATTTTTAAAGATTCAAATAATCTGATCTTAGAGAAAGAGATAGATAGATAGATAGATAGATAGATAGATAGATAGATAGATAGATGGATGGATGGATGGATGGATGGATGGATGGATGGATGGATGGATGGATGGATGGATGGATGGATGGATATAGAGATAGAGATAGAGACAGAGACAGAGAGAGTAAGAGAGAGAGAGAGATACTCACACACGCACACACACACACACCCCTAGGACAACTTAGTAGGCAACACATTGGATTTAGTTCCAAAAAAAGTGTTACAGAGCATATAGGAATATATCCATATGTACTATATTATTTATATGGTATTGGAATAGAAGTGTTTCACCCTCACGAAAGTATTGTGCCAACTAGCTATTATATAGTCCGTTTATTTTATTTTTTATTTTATTTTATTAAATTTATATCCCGCCCTTCTCCAAACGGACCCAGGGCGGCGAGACCCAGGGTTTGCTGAGATTTCACCCCAATGATTTTTTTCAGATGTTTAACCCAGTTCATTTTTCATTTGTATACAGATTGACTGCCGTATTACTACATTGTGCTTGTTTGTCAGTGCTCAAACAAAATTTTGAACGCCTATATCAATGGTGGGATTCAAAAAAATTTAGCACTGGTTCTGTGGGCGTGGCTTGGTAGGTGTGAGGTGGCTTGGTGCACATGGCAGTGGAAGGATACTGCAAACTCCCCATTTCCTCCCCACTCCTGGGGGAAACATACTGTAAAATCCCCATTCCCTCCCCCCACTAACCTTCTTTCCAGTTCTGTTCTCCTTTGCAAGGCAACAGAAGAAGACTCAGCTGATCAGCTGGGACTTGGGATGCAGCGAATAGATGAGAACGGGGCCAGTCAAAGGTGGTAATTACCAGTTCTCCAAACTATTCAAAATTTCCACTACCAGTTCGCCAAAACCAATCAGAACTGGCTGAATATCACCTCTGATTATATTGTGTATGCCAGTCTGTAGAAGTAATTTTCTTGGGCTTCAAATACAATGTGGCCCTGGAGATAATTTTCCTTTACAATGTCCCAAAATATAGTTTGAATTTTACACACCTGCATTATTGATACATGTCTTAAGTTTCTTGAGCACTTTGGAGGAACAGTGCCCCCTGTTCTCAGATTCACCTACTGTATCTACCTCTTTGAATATCAGCATCAGATCTAAAAAAATAGGCTAAGCAGATAGAGTGTAAAATAAGGAATAAAACAATTGGTTGTCCGATTTGGTATAAAACTTCATGTTCATTTTTTAAAAAAATGATCATTCTGCTTCCCAAAATATTTCCATGTTAACTCAGAGATGTCTTCATTGATTTTGTTTTGTAGATTATCTGTAAGGACTGGAGCAACCTGGCAGGCAAAAACTACATCATCCTGAACATGTCAGATAACATTGATTGTGTGAGTCACTTGCTTCTATATTTAAGTCTCTCACCTATAACTTCCTTTCCCTTTCAATAATGCTTAATGAAAGTGATTTGTTATCTCCATCAAGTAGTAAAATGCTATTTCATCATCCAGAACAATATTTTGAATGTTCATGTAAAATATGTTTCATCCTACATTGGATGATTTTATTATTAATACCATATTTTATATGATATTAAATTTATTTATTTATTAATATCATATATTCATATATGGTATTCCGTTACTGTAGATATTGAAGCGTTTTAACAAAACATGGGTGTAATATTTCCTAAACAATATGTGCACATAAATACGTTTGTACAAAGTCTTTATACAGTATTTCTGTGCTAAAATACCCTTAACTAAGATGCTGCTATTAAATTCCCCACACATATAGTATCAATTGCCAATATATACTTTACTTTGAATAGGCGCACAATGTTACTTTTGGAGGATATATTTTATGTTAGGATTACAAAACATATGATGCTGTGTGAAAGTGAATGGGAGAAGCTGTGTATGTGTATCTACATGTGTTTGTGTGTATATGCTTTGAATGAATTGATTAGTAAAACAAAGGAATAGTGGAGGTCTATTTCCATCCTCTTGTTTCCTGAGCCTGGATTATTCCAAGGACACAAAACCAAAAAGGATCAGGGACAGCAATAAGGATGGGAGGATCTCTGGATCTGATTCAGGAGAGAGATTCAGACTATTGGGGTGGATTAAATGTGCTCCCCTCCCATTAAATGAAACTTATTTTGTAAGTTGCCTTCTGCTTTTTTTCAGAAGACAGGTGACACCCAGACATGGAATTCAGATAGCTATATAGATTAGAACTTAATGAGAAGTTTTTTGATAGACCGGCAAACTACCTGCAGTTTTGGTAATTGGCACTGTAGGCTTTAAGAGTTATATCTTTCCTCCAGTTTGGAAACAGGCAGTTTAAATAGGCAGTTTCCATTGGCAGAAGCTGTTTCCTTGTCCTAGTTTCTTAGGTGAGGCATATAAGAGGACAAAATGTTTTCTGTTTCTTAATATAAAGAACAGGAAGGAGGGAAATAGAGTTTTCTTTTGTTTTCTGACACACAGCACAGCAGGACCTAGAAAACGCAACAGGTTATTTTCTCTCATCAATTGATGTGCTAGCTATCGAGCAAATTTCCAGACATTATTTAGACCGGTGAGCCAGCCATTTCAGTATTTAGTATTTCATGGAGTTTGAATTGTTGACAAATGAGAGCGATACTTTTTATGGTTTTGAATGGCTGGAATAAAAAAGATTTAATTCAAAAGGTTTAATAATCAAATGATGGTGATTGAGCAAGAACAAATATAGAGGTTCTTCAGTATACATAAGTCATGGAGGGATAATTATATATGTGATGAAGGAAAATCTGCTCATGCTGAACATTTATTGTATTGCTCTGTTTGTAACCCAACAGGAGTGGGTCACAGATGCAAGGGATAGAATATCTGTCTCTCAAGGTTAATAGGGGATGCAAACAATCATCCTACTCTACAAAGGATGAAGTATTAATGTATTTATAAAAAAAAATATAGCCATTTATCTCACATGAAGTGGCTCTAGACAATGTTAATCAATTAAAGCAATAAATATATAAAGCAGTCATGATTATCATACAAAAAATCCACAAGACACATCAAACACAACAATGGAACCATCATAGAATGTCATGGTTTCTTGGGACCCCAGGCCTAATGACATAGCCAGGTCTTGAAAGACTTCTGAAACATTGAATGGAGCTAACCTCACTTTGGGGAAAGCGATGCAGAATATTCCCAAAGCACAGAAGGCCCACCTCCTGGGACCTGCCATGTATAGTTCCCTAGCAGACAGGACTCATAGCATGCCTTCGCTACCCAAATTTATGTGTAGATAAAATTAAGGAGAGGCAATCCTTCCCTCCTTTAGACGCTAAAACCAACATCTTAAACTGGACCAAGAAGTATGACCCAGGTATGCAGTGAGTACAATAAAGGCTTATTTAATTCTGCATTATGTTCTGAACCATTACATCAAAAAATAAAATTGTATAGAATTCCATGCACCTAAAGGAAAGAGATACACGTGAGCCCTATAAGGCAGACCAGATTAAGAAACCAATGCTGAGTTGGCCTAAAACATATTTTATTGAAATAGCAATGGTAACAGAATCTTGCAGGTCTGCATGTGCTTCTTTTCTCACTCACCTTATCAATGTGTGAATTGTCTGAGATGCTTCCTCAAATTCATTTCTTGAAATGGATTTAAGCCACACATTTATCTGATCATTGTCTTGCTAATGGGTGTTCCCACAGTCCTTCAACCATTTTGTAATACCTTTAAAATAACCAAAGAAACACCTTAAAAACATTAGTTCTGTCTAAATTGATTTTTCACTAGGACTGCTAAGTTGTTCTTATTTTACAGGCATATCAGATATACTACCACGTTTACGTTTACGTTTATTTAAATTTATATACCGCCCTATCTCCCTTGCGGGACTCAGGGCGGTGAACAGGCAATTATAAAACATAAAACATCAGGTACAATAAATGTAATAAAAACAGATTAAACAAAAACCTGCTCTAAAAAGTCCCTAATAAAACCCAATTGATAAAATAAATTTAAAAGCTACGCCAGGCCGGCCGCACAAAATAGATGAGTTTTAAGGGCCCGGCGGAATTATACCAGTGCAATTCTGACCTTTAGGAAGGCAAAATGGCACCATTTATATCCAAATCGAATCTTAATGAGATATTGGGATGTTTCAATGTTCCAAGATCGATAAAAAATAAACATTAGCTTTTAAAATATGTATATCAGAAACATTCAAGGAAATAAGAAATTGCAGATCATGAAATAAATCTGATCTTGCCAGCTAAAACCCAAAACAGGATTACTGCACAATGCATGAAGAGATCATGCTTTGGATCCGATCTTTTCTGCCAATGCAGTATGATTCAAAAATATTTAAAGGAGTGGAGTGCTTCTGCTTTGAGTAACTAGATGGAATGTAACTTTTCTTCTATCACATATACTCATAATGGTAAAAGAAATTGTAGGCATTTTCATTAATTTTTAAAGGTTATCAGCTCTGGTTGAACAAGCATGTAGTCTTTTACTTCATATCATGATGAAAGATAGTTCTCTGAGCTCCCCTTGTGTTACATTATTTATACTGACATTTCTGAATTACATAAATGGAAAAGAGAGTGCAAGAAAGATGCATTGGCTTTTTATTCATCAAGGTCTTTAGAAATGGGGCGGTATTTTTCTTTTCAGTCATATCAATGGAAATGTTATTTTTCTCTCAGGAACGCATTTTTCTCTGCTCCCCAAAGGCTGTCACTGCTCAGTCTGTGGTGATGGAGGGAGACCTATCACTTCTGCAATAGTTCTACTGGTGTGGGCCAGGGATTGCTTACTACTAAAGCTGCCTTCCTAATTTCCTTTCCTTGGCGGGGAGGCTGTCTTGCTATGCTATCCCAGATTTTTTTTCTTCTGCTGTTCATAAGCTTTGCCTTGTGAGCTGAGGTTCTGGTGGGTCCTTGTGATTCAGGTTTGGCTCCTCCTTGTCTTTCCCCATTCACCCTCTGCCAGCCCCAAGCATTTGAGGTTCCCATAGCAACCAGAAGTGTTAGCACATATTAATAACTAGAGTGGCCTTTTGAGTTGGCACAGCAACTGTGACAGCATAGATGTGGGAATGACATTGCCAATTGATGAGCAAGATCTTAGAAGAACAGGACCAATATCTGTTTGACTTGAATCTGGGTACAAAAATGATTAGGTCCTTGCTCTTAAAAAATTAGTAATAATGTATGTTTTTCCTTTCTTCCAAAGATTGCAATAGTGGTGTAGGTAGACATGTTCCTTTATCTTCAATCAAGGCAACATCTTGTCAGATCCTTATGTGTAACCTTCAGCACCACCAGCCTAGTAATCTTGCATTTTTATCCACATTTGAAACCTAAAAAGAAGTAAGGTTTCAGGATATTTTAAAAGAGAATATATATTTTTTTGTTCCTCCCTGAATTTTAAATGACACTCTCCCAATCATCTTGATCACCAGGTTATATGACCAGGTGATAAAAATGAAATTAATTGTGTTTGTGTGCTTACATAAACTACAACTGGTTTGTACTATTTGTTGCAGCCCGAAAAATGTCAAAATTCAAGAATGGTTTCTGTTAGGATGGAACTACTAGGGAATATACGAACACACATTTTGAAACAATAAAGTTGATGGAGTAAAATGGAAATGGATGTCTTTCAAAATCTTGACTTTTAAATCTCTCTTTCTTGGATATCCTGTATTTGGATGAGAAAGTGTGTATTCAGGAAATCTGTTTGTTTTTACTTAGGGGACTAAATTTTTTTTTATTTTTATTTTTGCTATAGGAAGAGTTCCGAGTGGAGAGAGGTCTGCGATTACTGGCCCTGATGGAGGATGCCTTCTCCAGATATGACAATGGATTGCAGGGGCAATGGTTGATCTCCTTAAGCAAACCTAATGAGAATGACAAACATCTGTTGATGACCCTGGCAGGAGAACATGGTAAGATTTTGGTAAAAAATAAAAATAAAGGTTATCTGTCCCTTACTGTGATTATTCCAGTCTTTTCCCTGTACAAATATCTCTCATGCTGTTAAAGCATCTAACTGGACATCATTAGACATTATTTCAACAGGAGTTTACTATTTCACAAAAGAAGGCAAATATACCTGCCTTAGTATATTAGGGTCTCAGTGACCAATATACTAGGTCCTATTGATCAAACTAAACTAGATTGGATCCTGCATCACAATATGATGCATAGTATGATGCATAGTATGATGCAGGATCCGATCTGGTTTGGTAACTGGGACCAGAGGTTTAATTCGAACTTTCAGACTCATGCTGGAGCCTATCTTCAGGGAACTTTTTTCTAGCAGAAACTTAGAGAAGTTCTAAAACAGAGAAGTTGCCTGAAGATGGGCTTCAGCACAAGTCTGAAAGTTTAGAATACTAAACCTCTGGTCCCAATGGCCAACCCAAGTTAGATCCTGCATTTTGCCATTTGTTCAGTAAATGCCATAAGGTATAGGTAAAGTCTCTCTGAAACTGAGCTCACTTTCTGCCAACTTTATAGTCACGTCCATGTAATTTTCATGGCAACAACACAAAAAAGGTTTGTGGAGGTAGTGGTCTTCTTCTAGAATATGTTTCTACTTACAATACAATACAATACAATACAATACAATACAATACAATACAATACAATACAATACAATACAATACAACACAATACAATACAATACAATACAATAGCAGAGTTGGAAGGGTCCTTGGAGGTCTTCTAGGCCAACCCCCTGCCTAGGCAGAAAACCCTATACCGTTTCAGACAAATGGCTATCCAACATCTTCTTAAAGACTTCCAGTGTTGGGGCATTCACAACTTCTGGAGGCAAGCTGTTCCACTGATTAATTGTTCTAACTGTCAGGAAATTTCTCCTCAGTTCTAAGTTGCTTCTCTCCTTGATTAGTTTTTACCTAGACTAGCTGGTATATAAAATTCCCTGCTTCCCTGTCATCCAAGTACTAGTGAAATCCCACTCTACCTAAGCTTTGTCAGATCATCCATATAACAGAGGTGTGAACTATGATTTTATTTTGGATGTTATATCAGGAGTCCTGCTGTAGGACAAATAGCTGAGAAGGATAAGCACCTAAATCTTATTTACTTTATAATTATTCCACATGTATTTCCAATTAAATTAAATTAAAATTTCAGTGCAGTGGCTGTTTTTGGAAAGGCTCCATGGGACTTTCAGAGACTACAAGTGAGCTTCATGAATCAGTATATTAACTCTTATTCTGGCTGTCATTTTTCAAACTATTTCTCCCTTTTAAATCTTTTACAAGATTCCTCCTGCTGTTATGCATTAGAATCTTGTTATATTTTCTTCAAACCTCTTCAGTTATTATATAAATCATTGCCATCCTACTTTCTCCCCATCATATTTCTTTACATGTTTGTGTTGGTGCAGCATTTCTAAGACATTCCTTGATGATCTTATCATCTGAGCTGGTTTGGGATGTAATTTTCTACGTATGTAAAATTTTGAATTGGAGTTACAAACTCTGCCCCGGTCATGGAAAATCCATGACATCCCCACTTAGTCTGCAATGTTTTTTTTCAGACCCCATTCTTATATTTCTTTCTAGACTGGATAACATGTCCTTCACTTTCCTAATAGCGATACTACAGTATTTCAAAAATACCACTCAATGTTACTTTGAGAAATAGTGGCAGCATGTGAAGACAATAAGTATGTTTGTTTGTATATGAGCATATACATACACATATGGTTCTGGTCCAAGTAATCCCATCAGGGCTCGCATGCCAGCAGTGATTGCTTTTATTCAGTTTGCTCTGTGGTCCATTTATTTTTGGTTCACAGCACTGATGCTCTTGCACAGAACAGTTTGTCTCTAGGGTTGAAATACATTGTTGGTTCTTGCTTTTTCTTACGCTGCCACCCAAAATTAAATGATTTATATCTTATTCAGGGAATCGGTGAATGGATAAAAACAAAATTCTAGAATGATGTAACATCTTTTTCTCAATCGTTTAATGTTAAAGTGGCAAATGGTTGCTTATTTCAAGCAGTTTTAATGCAGAGGTAGGCTTGCAATAATGTTTACAAAGAATTCATTCTTATGATTGTGTACCCATGGAGGATAAATGGGGAGGGTGCAAAAAACAAGACAAATCAGGCAACATCAGCCCTAAATGCAACAATTTTCAGATGATGGGACACAAATATACAACTGTAGAATTGACATGATGAAGTCACTACATTGCACATCAATATTTCACAGCGATTGCAGACCCTACTGGTTCTCATAATTGTGACTGTGGGATACTTGTTTCCATGTAGAACCATAGTCCTGATGGTGAACATTGTTTCTGAATTCTAAAGCATATATAGTGCTCTACATTGAAAATAAGTGTTCTCAATTATATTATTACTTTTAGATAGGAAATAATGCTTTCATATAGGCATATTTCTCTACTCAAGAAAGCAAGTGAAAGAAGAGTACCCTGAATTAATGCATTTTTAAAAATCTGATACATTTCATCTCCTAGGGGTTGTTCCAACAAATGATGTCCTCTTGGCATTAGGTGATGTGCAGAAAAGCTTAGCTGAGGTAAGACCTTATTTACTTCTATAGGAGAAGCTAGGCTGTATAGGGTAAATGAAGTAATCTTGTCTTTCCTGCCCGTTGGTTACTGATTACATTGCCATTAGATGTCAGTTTTCATTAGCTGTGAGCGATTCTGTGGGTTTGTATTCTTGCATTGTATCATGATTTCTTGAGATCTGGTATGGTCTTGTTGAAGAACTACCAGATTGGTTCTGTTTATCTGACCAATTACAATTGATTGGACCTACCAGCAAATACTGTAGATATTGATAACTTTTTAAGGTGACATTAAAAGTCCAGAGTTGATATGTGATGGAGATGGTTTCAAATTTTGATATAAAAATAAATATATAAATTAAGCCTATATCTCATTCTTGCTCATCATATGCAGAGAATTGAGGTTGTTTCCAGTAATTGAACTTTTCTGTCTATAGGAAATCCTCATTGGCTAAACATTGCTTTGGCCTTCTCATTCTCTACCCAAATGTGATGTGTGCTGAATTTTCTCATGGAAATTTGTTTTTGTACCCAGAATCTAGAAAGTTTGAAAAGGACAACATGAAAATCAGAGGACTTTGCACAATGTTCTTATTGGACATTTGTGCAATATCAAAGCAATGGCCTATTGATGTACAAGGGTGATAACCCAGCTTCCTCAAAACTTACCTCTCAATATATTTTAAAATAAGACAGGGCAGATTTGTCTCACTGGTTAAATATTTCATCACAAAGCATATATTGACATGTAGTATTATATCCAAAATTTTCTATCCATAAATATATAATATTCATGAATTCATTGGCTACTGCCAAGTGATATTTTCATTACATGATTATTTTGCCTTGGGCATGGAAATTTAGTAATGGTTATCCATTTTTTTTCAGTCATGCTCACCAAAATTCCACTAAAGAGAGAGAAATTGAAGTAGCTGCACAATTCCCTCCAATTATAGTAATATAAGCTGTCTGAAAGTGCCTATTATTAGGACAAATTCATTTTTCCCAGGTCCAATTTGTTGTGTTGTGAATTTCAATATGACATGCCACTTCTGCTGATTGTCACTTGGAATAAAATCTGTGCACTGGAAATGATACTTCAGTTGAGCTCATAAGGGTATACCAGTGAAACAAATAGAAAAAACAGAGCTGGTTTCTGGAATCCCTCCCAAGCATTTGATTATAGCCCTGTGATCAGAAGGAAGGAGGGCTTAGGAATGGAGATCTCAAGCTGCTTTCTTTTCCCTTAGGAAGGGTGGTCCCCCACTCCCAAGTGCCATTTTCCAATTCAGTCTTTTTTTTCTGCTAGCTTCCCCCATCACAACAAACTTGGTCCCATTCCATTTTCTTTCGGGGGAATTAATTGAATAGATGGATGGCAGAACAGATATAATCCAAGCTTCTTTACATAATTTATTTCTAAAGTTCTGTTGAAATGGGATAAAAAGAGAGAAAGATGGTCTTACTAACCAATTAACTTTATTGAACCTTGAAAATGTTCTAGATATGGTGATTTGATTGTGGTGTAACTGCTTGAAAGGGCTGATTCTCTAAATCAGGGGTGTCAAACTCAAGGCCTGTGGGCCAGTTTTGGCCCATAGGGGAATTAGATCTGGCCCACAGGGCGACTGTGGAAACAGTGAAAGACTGGCCTGCGGTACCTCTGAAAATGGAACTTGCAGGGCTGTACGCGGCCCTCCCAAGCTCCGTTTTCACTGGCAGAGGGTTGCGGGAAGCTGTCACAGCCCGAAACGGAGCTTGGAAGCCTGTTTTTGCTGGCAGAGCACTTGGGACACCACAGGGCCCCCTGACATGAGTGTCATCAAGTTTGCCACGCCTACCCCAGGCCCCGAGGTCAAACATAACCCTGATGCAGTCCTCAGTGAAATCAAGTCTGATACCTCTGCTCTAAATGTTTACTTGCCATTGTTGTAACAAAATCCAGAGGGAAACAATGGCCTTATCATGAAGTACAGTACATGCCTCTCTAGCAGCATACCTGCAATAAAATCACACTGCCAATTCTTCTGGCCCAGTGACCCTGCCAAATACCACTCCTCAAGAACCTCTACAAGCTGAAGTTTAAACCTCTTTGCTGAACAATAGCCTTGGTGTAAAACACACAAAGGAGGTGCAAATGAATATGTAGAAGAGAGCATGCCATGATACCCAGGATGAGAGTTCATTATAAATATTCAGAATAAATATTCAACAATAATTACTCAAAGAGAGTAATACCGTGAGCTGTGGGTGCCACAGTGGTTAGAATGCAGTGTTGTAGGATGACTCTGCAATCCACTGCCAGGAGTTCAAACCTGACCCACTCAAGGTTGACTCAGCCTCCCATCCTTCTGAGACCCAGATTATTGGGGGCAATATGCTGATTCAGAGATTGCTGTAAAGCACTACAGGGTGGAATATATAAGTCTAACAGCTATTGCTAATTTTGGGTGTCTAAGAGGGAGCTCTATTGCTGAATTTTTGTCATCCACAATCAGAACCCTTTCTTCAGTTTTGGAAGAGATGACGATGATTTCTTGGAGGCAGTGTCTGAGAGTCAAACAGTTATATCTTAACAATGTAAATGTTTAAAATGTAAACAAATAAAATTTCATTGATTTATTTTCAGCAGGCATATAGTTTTGTCATAACACAGGTTTTCTGCCTCACAATATTAAAATGCTGTTTGTACGTAAGTATTTAAGAGACTTACAGTATATGACAGTCCATCTGATATAAATAATACAGGATAGCTCATAGCATAACAGTAAAACATTAAAAGAAACAATAATACTAACTGCAAGGCCATATCTCGTGGATATCCAGAAAGAGAATTCTATTATACATCTGCTAAGCTCCTGTCTCACCTAGTCGAATGCCTGGGGGAAATATATATAGCGGTATATAAAAGGTATTAAAATTAGCTTCACTCTTAGAGTATGATTTTCAAATAGAAAAATCCAATTAAAGAAAAAACTGTTTACAAGGACAGGGAGAATTAAAAAAAGGCTTCATGCGGTTCTGAGTAGACCACAAATTTGTTGCTGAGCAATCTTCCCTAGAAAGGTTGTTCCATAAATGGGACACTATTGCCAACAGGTCAGTGCACTTCACCAGTCATTTCCCTCATTTCAGTTGAACTAGGACAGGGGTCTGCAAAGTTGACTCTTTGAATTCCACCGGTCTTCAAAAAGCCAACTTTGCAGATCCCTGAACTAGGATAACTGAAGACAGTTATGTATGGTAAGCCACTCAGAGTCGCTTGATAATGAGATGGGCGGCATATAAATTTAATGCATAAATGACTATTGCACTGAGTGTATTTAACAATTCGTTTTTAGATTGGAATCCAGAACTATACAACTACATCAAGTTGCCAGTCACGTCCCAGCCAGACACACAGCGATTATGGGAAGCTCTTTGTGGTGCTGGTTATTATCGGCTCAATTTGTGTCATCATCATTATCATGGGACTGATTTACAACTGTTGGCAGAGACGCATGCCCAAAATGAAGAACATGGTGAGTCCCTTTTTGGGTTAAACTCTTTTATTTATTTATTTTTCCAAATAAAACCTTCCTGGTTGCTTGCCTTTATTTCCCAAATGCATTTTTTTTAAAAAAAGGTTTTCATTTTCCTCTCCCACCCTTTCCCTTTCTTCTAGTCACACGGTGAAGAACTACGATTTGTTGAAAACGGTTGCCATGACAATCCCACCTTGGATGTAGCCAGCGATAGCCACTCTGAGATGCAAGAAAAGAAGCCGAGTGTAAATGGTGGGGGAGCTGTTAATGGACCGGAGAGCTGGGATGTTCTGATTAACAAGCAAACAAATGAAGAGGGAGAGGCGTTTGAGGAAGATACCCACCTCTAAAGGAGGATCCCACCTGTGGGATTGCACTTGCGCTTGATTTAAAGGCCTAGAGCTGAGGGTGGCTCCTCAGGAACTTGTTTTTTCCCATTTGGAATAGATCTACTCTGAAGCATTAGCACAGTCCTGGAGCCAGAAGGGCCACCCTGAGCCAAGGGGGTGGGGTGGGGGTGGGTATGTTTGTCTCTTGCTGTCAGTAGCGCCAATGCTTTAATCACATTAAGATGCACTTGCTCTAGTCTTTTGGTAGAAGAAGAGAATGGCCAAGTTTGAAAAATAAATGGTGTGATGCCCCAACACGATGTTTCCTGAAAGATTTGCTGATGGAGGTAATAGAGCAGCTGGAAGAATTGGGTTCATAACCTGTCTCAAAAAGTGCAATAGGAGAAGTCACGATGAAAAATGCATATTCCTTTGGGATATAATTTTAATACCTTCAATCAATTCACCATTGATCCTGTTGCTCAGTTGTCCTAGTGGAGGTTTGTGAGTTTTTTCTCCTAAAGTCACCGTGTACCACAGAAGAGCAAGTGGTTAGGCTAAGGCATCTTTTTGTGGGCAGCAATTTTTTGAACTTCTATGAATGGTTGTGTTTAGGCAAGAAATTACATTCTGCACAAGTCCTGGTGTTCTGTATTGCCCTGACTTTAGGTTCTCATTTGATAGATTGCATGACTTCCTTACCTTGGTAATTATCTTTGCAGTAGACGCTCCTTAATGTGGATGCGAAATTCTTAGTGGAAACTGCAGGATTAGACATGGCCCTGAATTACTCTAGCTTTGTTGGTGAGAATACAGAAAACTATTTTCCTAATATAGAATAAATTCCTGCTAACATTTCAACAAGACACAATATGTTCGGACAACATGATAAGCAGAGCAGATGGTTAGACAGGAATACATCAGATGCATACCAGTTAGCTTTTCCCTCAAACCTCTTCCATGACCATGGCTGGCTTTTAGTGCATATCATATTATTGGCTCATTTAAATGTGTTCCTATAGCCAGCAGTGGGCAGACATTGTGGGTATAAAACATTATTCTTTCATCTCTCTCTCTCTCTCTCTCTCTCTCTCTCTCTCTATCTATCTATCTATCTATCTATCTATCTATCTATCTATCTATCTATCTATCTTCCATCCACCCATCAATCTATCTTTCCATCCATCTATCTATCTCTTGTTGGGCAGCTAAGTCACATTGTTATGAATACCCATATGCTCTGAGTGCCATGTTGTTTAAATACAGCATAAGGATAAACTAACCTATAATTTTGGTTATGTAATGTTCTTTCTCCTTTTTTTGTTGCCATGAAGGGAGAGTAGTATGGCCCAGTTTGAACTGAGACTCCACACGAGGAGAAATCTTTTCCCCAGGCTCTTTGGTCCTGAAAATCAGCACACATCCTATGATAGGATGATGATTCTATAATTTTAGAAGTTGAAAAATTGAGGTTTTATTTTAAAAAGCAGCAGTAAATTACGCTGAGAGGATGAATAACAAATTTCAATGAAATGATAGTGGAAGGAGAAGGAGTTTGATTCCTTTCTTGCAGAGAACGAAAGAATAAGAACAAAAATGGAATGAGAAAAGAAATAGGGAATAAGAAAATATAGAGTCGTGTGCTCTCTTTTAAATATATCAATTGGGTAAGTTCTGGCAAGTTAGACCAGAATAGCAATAAATAAATAGTTTCAGCCTCAAAGGTGTTTTACTGCAGCTAATTTCATTCCTATGAGAACAAAGGTAATTACTGTCTCTAGTCTTGTTTGATCTTGGAGAAAACACATAGGGAATGCTGTTCTATAGCTATGCAATACATTATTGTTTAGTCTCACTTGATCTGTGTGAGCAAAAGATTTATTTAAATAAATTTGGTTAGCTTACAAGAGCCCTTGAGATCAAAACTAGAGCCAAGATTTCGCTTAAGAATGGAGACTTGATTAAATCAGAATTCCCCAAGGCTTTTTCCAGAAACTCTTTTAAGAAACATATATATATATAGTCAACGTTGATAAATAATCTTGTATTTTTTTGCTCTGTTCTCTTCATTACTATGTTGCACACATCCCATAGTTTCTTATTTTGAAAAACACTAGTTTTCTGACTGTATATCCAGCTGAACTGCATATCCAGCTGAACTGCATATCCAGTTGCACCGCTTATTAAAAGAATTGCTCATAAAAATTCAAACCTACTGAAAGAAAACTGACAATAACTTGTAAACAAAATCTGTGTGTATTTCATCTCTAGCTCACTTTGAGTACTGAAATCTGTCCCCAGGAGACATAAAATGATTTTAGCACAGTTTAATTTCATTGATAAATATATATATATAAATATTATATAAATGCCTTCTCTTAGACAGTGTTGTTGAAATAGAGGTAAAATTATTAATAAATCCCTAGCTAGATTCCAGTTGGGGTAGTAAATTTGTGTAAATTGTATATTTCAAGATTACATATTCCTTCTTGTGGGGGAGATACATGCATCTTAATTTCTAACTGATGCTGTTTTTGAGATCTTTTGTATCTTTCTTTATTCATTTGATTTATTGTTTGTCTCCTTTTTTGTCCTATCTATATCAGGAATTATGAGGAATAATTAGTTATAACTCTCTTTGTAGCTGATGTTTTTGTTATCTTGATTAAAAGACGCGCCATCACATTTATTTTCTTTCACTCATATTTCCCTAAATTTGTTTTGCTTTTTAATTTGGTTATCCTTTGCTGTCAAATTAGGGTATGCTAATCAGCCATCTTTGGGACAGAATATGAGTGGCAGAAAATGGCACCATTTAATATTAAGCATGACAATAAAAGAATGTTCATTTAAATGTAAGGTTAGAAATATTGCCTATGACCTTTCCTTCTACATACAAGAACACACTGCAATCCATTATAAAATATCTTGTTCAGTTATGCCTCAAGGAATTCAGAACAGAATAAAAGAACAGAATAACAGAATTGGAAGCGACTTTGTAGGTCATCTAGTTCAACTTCCCACCCAAGCAGGAGATTCTACACCATTTCTAACAGGTTTCAGTCCACTGTCTTCTAGAAAGCTTCCACTGATGAAGCTCCCACAACTTCTGAAGGCAAGCTGTTCCATTGGTCGATTGTTCTCACTGTCAAAAAAAATTATCCTTATTTCTAGGGTGAATCAGTTTCCATCCATTATTAATCAGTTTCCATCCATTATTCCTTGTCTGGCCTTTGGGTGGTTTGAAAAATAGCTTGACCCCACCCCCACCCTCCATAACAGCCAATAGACAATAAGCTGCTAGTGGCTATTTCAGACGGCAGGGTAGGAAAAATATAACCTGTCCTCAAATATATCTCACAAAATGTCTTACAATCCAAGATTCCTCTTTCGTGCCACTCTCACTTTATTTCATTGATGGCTTTTCTTCCTCTGCATGTTAGAAGGATATTAAACATTGTCTTGTGTGCAGATGCCATACTGAGTGTATTGATTTTTGAATAAGACCAAGGATTCCCAAGTGCTGATACCCAACTGACCCAACTCTTTGTTGATTGCCATGACATAAACACAGCTTTCAAGATCTTGTTCTTGTCTGGTCTACAGTGGATGGTATTTCGTTAGGTTATTACTATTATCTTGCTCTATTTGGTTTTAGGACTAATTAATCAACTAATTAACCCATTCTGTTTATGTCAATTTGGAGCCAACTGATGAAAATTACTTTCATGTTTTCATGAAGTTCCGCTTTTACTCTACAAGTTGAACTGGCCAGCAGCTCTGACATATAGTAAGACTAGCATCATCATACCTTTTTGCAGGCTCTTATGTTATCTGCATGCTTTCATAAGATGTCTGTCACATACAATTTGCTTTGAATCATTCCTTGGGGTGGCTTTTTATTTGCCAAGGGAATTTTCCCTAACCAACATATTCAGTGGCTGGGTTCATACACTAATGTAAAATAAGATCAGGGAGCTTGTGGTTCATGGGGTTATAGAAATCTATCTACAATCTTACTCAAATCTTAATATGAACAAGGGCTTCACATTAAATCATAACATTGTTGGCCATACCATGTTATATGACCTCATTAATAGGGTTTAGGCTATCATGTTATATAATCCTAACCATTCTTTGATTTTAAATACTCATACATTTTCCTAGTCTCTACTCTGTCTTTTCTCAGTCTTAGTCTTTTTTTCCTATCAGGCCATTTATACCAAGATGTTGGTGAGTTAAGGAATTTTGTTATAACAGCTAATAACTTCTTGTAGCAATGTGACCTGTTCTTTTACCTGTTCAAAACTTTCAGCTAACAATATAAAACTGGGACTGGTGAGATTTATTGATGGGACAGAGAGAAGGAGGAAAGAAAGTGGACTGCAGACATATTTGCAAAACAACAACCCTGCTTCATAACTAATATCTTATCTGGATTTCTCAATAATCATATTAACTGATAATTTTTGTGCTTATCCTTTCTTTCTGTAAGAAGGCAGACCAATTAATCTGCATATATTTCAACATTTTTGAAAACAAAAACTATATATTATGACAATTTATCAATGCAACATGATGCCTTGAAAACAACATAGATATGATCAAATGTTACACTTGTTTCTTGTGTTCCTATTTAATAGTTTTCAATTAAAAAATTTTTAAATGCATATTTATTATACTTGCATAATTTTTAAAAAGTGACTGTTAACCATCTAGACAAGGCTTTTATTAAGCCATAGCATTCCCTCATTTATAAAGTATCCAGGCACTGTCACATTTAATCTGTTATATTTCCTGCTTTTCTATTGCTTTTCCAATCTTTTTGTTTACTATACAAAAAAAAACCCTCATTAAGGAATAAACTGCAGAATAAGCACGCAATACATTCCTCTCTGAAAGCACTCAAGGTCCCTAAATTACAGGCTACTTTACAAGCAGCCATAGGAAAGCAATCATAACTATCCACTTCAGCTGGATAATACCTTTATTGAAATCAAGCAACATGGTAAAAATAAAGGGCACAAATAAGACAGGAGATGGTCCTCTTCCACAAATTAAATTTGTGGCCATCTTGACAATTTAAATTGAACCACACTGACCTCTGGTGGCTAAGAAGAAGAGACCCAGAAAAATTCAAGCTACTTTGTTCCCTACCTACCCCTATTCTGTACTCATCCACAAATATACAGTAATTAGTTCTATACTATTTCAGTACTTGATATTAACTGACAACTCTTTAAAATATGCTATGTTTAGTGAGTTAACAATCACGTGCAGAGGAAAATAATGGAACAAAAGCCAAAAGAAGATTTGTATATTAATGCTGCAAAAAGACTTCTCTCTTTATTGCCAGTCAACATTATAATCCAAGCACTAGTGGATAATTGGTGGATAATTGCTAATTCCATCGATGGAAATAACTATGGGAGTATTCTTTTTTCTTCTGTTAACATATATTATTTGATTTTTTTAAAATGTAATAGAGAGCCAGTTTGGTGTAATGGTTAAAATACTGACCTACAAACCAGGAGACTGAGAGTTCTAGTCTGACTTTAGATATGAAAGCCAGTTGGCTGACTAGGACTCAGTCACTTTCCCTCAGTCCAACATATCTCACAGGATTGTTGCTGTGAGCAAAATAGGAGGTGGAAGGAACATTATGTACATTCATTACCCTGAATAATTTATAAAGTAGTAAAGGCAGGCTTAAAAAGACTAGTAAGTAAATAAATATTCACAAGCCATGAGGAAAGCTACAAATGAAGGAGGGTTCACTTGAAGGACAATTAAGATAAAAACTAAATAAAAGAAACATAGAAGAAATACTATGCCTTGTCTACAAGCATCCTAAAATATCTTACCAAAAGGCTCCTGAAAATTAATGCCAAACAACCAAGTAAATGCACCCATTTCTGATGTACAGATATTTTTAACTGATGAAAATAACATAGAAAAGAATGAGGCTTGTGCTGTTAGGATGGAATTACAAGGCAAGTTTACCACCACCACCACCACCCAAAAAAAAAAGAAGAAAGAAAAAATGTGCAAAATGGATTTTAAAAATGCCTTTACTCCCGTATAGATCTGAGACTTTTGGGCTGTGTCACAAGTCTTATTTTTAAAAAGAAGAAAATAATTCTCAATAATTGCAGAAATTCTTTTTCACTAGACTTTTTTGTATTCATATGAAATTATGCAAGCATGAATGATGAATATTCTTAATCAAATGTCTAGAAGATCTATTGCTATAATTTCCGGACTGTATGGAATATTACCATAATTTACGGAGGTCTATTGTGTTGATAATTTGTTGATATGATAGCCAATAAATCATTTGCAGAAGATGTTCAAAGATGGCACATGACTTTTTGTCACAGTTACAGAAGAGCAAGATTTCAGAGATTATGGGAAATGACTATTTCCTTGGATCCGTATGGCAACCCAGATCCTTGACTTCTTGGAAATTGTGCCTCTATACATGCATGCATGGGTTCATATATCACACTAAGCCACACTGTGGTTTGATTTAGTGCTGGGATCACAAATGCAGTGCCTGTAAATATTTCCCAATCTGCCTGAGTGTTCTCAACCAAGCCGTTATATTTATTATTTCAATTACAATAATGGGAAGCTGACTAACTGTAAAGGAAAGTATCACCCTCTGGCATCATTCTTATTTCCATGAATGCTTTTAGGTTCCACCAGAACCTCAAAAGCTTTCTTAGTAAATGAAAATGAGAGGTAATTAAACCCTTTGCTTTCTCTGACAATACCCCTTCCTCAAGGGGGAGGGGAAGGTAAGAATGTATACTAGGGAGTTTTCGATAATAGAGGTAGTCCTCATTTAGCAACCACATTTGAGACTGGCAACTCAGTCGTTTACGTGATGCAGTTTCTAAGTGAAATTGAAACTATACTTACTTCAGCTTTCCTATACTTTACAAACCTGCAAAAGTTATAAATGTGAGAGTTGGTTGCAAAATGACTTCATCACCACCCTTGTAACTGCAAGCAATCACTGTCTGAGGCAATTGCTAAATGAGAACTACCTGTAACCCCTTCTAGTTCTATGATTCTGTTCTCAGAATTTCAGGTGTCTCCACCATCTCCCCAAATTTGGGGACTACTGGCTAACCATATGATTTAAGCTTTCTGGTTTTATATGTCTTGATTTATAACTGAAGGTGCAGTATAAACTCAATCAGTTCTGGCCACTCTAAAATCAGCTTTTAAACTACCGATCTTATGCTCAGTAACAGTGATTCTGTCTTAAAGTTGTAAATTTAAATGATTTGTTAATGAAGACCAAAATAAAAAAAAATAGAGTTAATACAAACTAATTTGCAAACCTCATTTAATAGGATGTAGTAAATTCATTGTAAGTCCCTCACAAATGATGAGACACTTGGTAAAGAGTCATGTATTTAGGCATAATGCCAACCATTGCTAGAAATTACATTAGTCTTAGATTTTAAACTGGAAAGTTGTAGCCAAAAACTGTCACTGCTTCCTTTTTCACTGCAAACTGCTTTAGCAGCTATGGTTGCAAGTTAAACCATAAGTTAAATTTAGCACTTCGGAAAACCAATAAATCCATAAAGCTAAATTTAATCTTATAAGAAGCAAAAATATGATCTATATTTATTTACATGAAAACATATTTTTTAGTTGTCTGGTCACTTTCTTAGGACTGATTTCTTGCTTGATCAAAACTGATTGGTTACATGCCACTAGATCAGTGTTGATTCTTGGTCACCAATGTATAGACCTTCTGTGATATATGATCAATCCCAGGTCTGGCCCTTTAAGTCTTTCAGTGAATCTTTTCCGCTTGTCATCCTTTTCTCATTTTCTTTTCCATAGACTTCCCAAAGAAGCTGGGTCTTCATATAATAAATTGAGCCTTGTTATTTGTGCCTTGACTGACACTTTCATGTTGCTTTGTTCTATGAACCATTTGTTTGTTTTTGGCAATCCATAGTATTCTCAGGATAGTCTCAGTATTTTGGTCTTCTCCAAAAGCAAGGTCTCTTTTAATCCTGCTTTTTCAAAGTCCAACTTTTACTTCCATATAGCATCAGAGAGAAAACCATTGTCGGAACAATTCTTATCTTTGTCAGTACAGATATATCATGGCACCTGAATATCTTTTCTATTGCTACTCTACCAAGTGCTAGTCTGCAGTGTATTTCTTGACTACTTGTTCTTTTGCTGTTGATAGTTGATTCTAAAAGGCAGAATCTATCAATCACTTCAATATCTCTGTTGTCCCTTATAAGAAGGGTTGCTAAACCTGTTGTCTTAAGTTTTGTTCAATTGTCCTAGTTTCTCACGGTGCTCCTTGACTTTCTCTATTAAACCATCCAGATCATTTGCTATTAGCTCAGCTATTAGTGTAGTGCAGGGGTGTCAAACTCGATTTCATTGAGGGCCGCATCAGGGTTGTGTTTGAGCTCAGGGAGCCACGGTGGGGGTGGTCAGAGTGGGCATGGCCAGTTCAATGTCACAGGGGCACCTGTGGTGGCCTGAGCGCTCTGCCAGTGGAAACGGGCTCCTGAGCTCCATTTTCAGCTGTGATGGCCTCCTGTAACCTTCTGCCAGTGAAAACGGAGCTCAGGAGAACCGTTCATGGCCCTCCCAAGCTCCATTTTTGCTGGTAGAGACACGGCAGGCTAGTCCTTTGTTGTTTCCAGGCTGGCCCCATGGGCCAGTTCTAAGCACCCCGTGTGCCGGATCTGGACCCCGGGCCTTGAGTTTGACCTGCCTGGCGTAGTGCATAATCAAAACTACAAACTACATATTTAATTTTATAACAATTAAAACTATGATAGCAGAGTTGCTTAAGAAACCTGAGTTGGTCCATATGATAGTACTCATGAATATATATTAATAATAATAATTAATAATAATAATAATTTTAATATTTCTAAACCGCACCCTCTCCCCACAGGGACTCGGGGCGGTGCACAGGCAAAGTAAAACAATAAATACATACAAACATATTATTATGCATTCCAATACGTTTCCTACAAATTAAACACCAGTTTTTCCAAATTGGTAGTTCTACTTCAAAAAGCAGGTGTAGAGGTAATAACACAATAATGAGATTCCTAGCTGGAAAATAGCTCATTTGGATAAGCCCCCGTTATTCTTTATACAGACCAACATTATTTTTCCTTTATTTCTTCCTTTATAGTTACTTCTTTCTTTTCAGAGGATCCCGGATCCCCATGAATTCCCAAATTCCCAATCATGCTGAGCTGTAGTTTGTTGGACAAGCTTCATTTGCCTGAGCCATGTATAACGCTAATGTGTACAGTTTTCTGTCATTTACAAAACTCGGTGGCTCTGTTCACAATAATATTACAGCAGAACCAAAACCAATCCTGCTGTGATTAAGCATGAGATGTGAACTCAGTCGTAAACATATTTCTGCTGTTGTTGGTAATGATCTCGATGTAATGGCTTGCACAAAATTTCTTCACCCAGAACACAATCCACTCTAATTTTTAAGATGATAAGAGGAAATTTTTAAGTAAATGAAAGAAATTACTGTACAGCTTTAGTTTTTGTTGTAATCACATTTCAAAGATAAAGAATCATCTTTAGCCTGAAAAGGGTTGAATTTCTTTGAGAGAATAAAGCACAGAGGTTACTATAAAGATTTTCCTTAGCTGGGTCGTTTTCATGAATTTCTGATTAAAATAAATCAGTCTCCTCTAATATTTTGTTCTCTCAAGAGTACTATTGATGGGAAAGAATATATTGTAATCCTTTGGCCAATCTCATGAAACATAAAACAATTTAGACATATCATAGATATGTACATTATATTTGATTATTAGCAGTCCTCTAGGTCACTGTAGTGATTTTAAAATAGGGGGCTAAATCTTCATTAGTGAAATAGCTCTATTTCCAAGAACTGGGGGGCGGGGGCTGGGGGATCCTTCTGTGGGCAAGGAATTTATGAACTAAAATAAATTGATTCATATTATTCCATCTTTGAAAGATTGAGGTTGCAATTGTTAATCTACTTGACAGTAAGCTGAATTTAGGGATGACTGTGTCAATATATCAAATCACTTAGGAAATATATATATATATACATGATCACTTCTTGTCTCCAAAACTTTTTTCCTAAGCAGCCTCTCATCATTGGTCTTCATCTGAAAGATTTCCATAGCCTACATAAGGGCAGAATTTTCTCAACGTAATTTTACCTTTTGCAAAATATAATGGTTTTATCTGTCATTTCACTTGCCAGTACTGTACATATTTCCTAGTTATCAGTGGCACTTTTTGAAATAAAGTTTCTGATCAGAACAAGATTCCTGTGTCTGTTCTTTCCCTATTAACTGTGCTAATGATAAATTCAAAACTAGGGCTGTTTGAACAAAAACTGTATTGAACTATATAATGTATACACCTATGAAAATTGATGACAATTAAAAACACATTATTCATTTATATTCTGCCTTTTGAAAATGTAGTGATAGGTAGCAATTGTATAAAATAAGTTAAAATTGACTCACTTTCTTGTCAACTTTACAGCTGAGCAAGTAACTAAAACTGAAATTTTCTGATTAAGGTAATTCTTAATTTTGGGGCTCTTGCTGCTGAAAAATAAAATTTAATTTCCTCTTCTAGAAAACAAATGTGCAAAGTCATTGTAGGAATCTGAACTAATAAAGCCATTTTGCTTACTCTGATTTAGTGATAAACCACATTGGGTCTTAACAATATTGCATGACTTCAGCCAATGTAAGAACCATGGGAACAAATCATGACCCATCTACAGATATGGGGCTAGGTCATAAATTAGCTCAAAGTAATGTTTGAGAGCCACTTTGATGCAGTGGTTAAGGCAACCCCCCAGACTGCAGCCTGGTATCAGGCCTCGAGCAGGCAAAACTCCATTTGCACTGAACCATCCACCTTCACATTGCCACCACCACCACCACCGCCACCGCTGGTCCACAGAGCCAGAAAGGTTGGGGACGACTGGGTTAAGGCATTCAGGCCAGAAACTGGGAGTTTTATTCCCACTTTAGGCACAAAGCCAGTTGGGTAGCGTTGGGCCAGTCATTTTCTCTCATCCCTGAATAGCATTCTAGGAGGGGGGGGGGGGAACATTGTCAAGAAAACTGCAGCAACTTGTCCAGACAGTCTCTGAGAATGCCATTGAATGGGGGAAAAGTTTGTTAATAAGCCATAATTGTCAGATTTATGTTTACTAAGTCACTATGATCTTAGTTTATACAGATCTGCAAATCTCAACAGTTCACACAATGCTATACTCAACAACTATACCAACATTATGAAGTATCCTTATATGTGAATTGAGCCACTGCCTATGGCACTCTTCTATACCTAGTAATTATATCCAAGTAATAATAAAAACAACACATTCGAGTCCTTTCGGGGAGAGAGAGCGGGTTATAAATTAAATTATTTATTTATTTATTTATTTATTTTACATTTGGATCAACATTGTCTTTATTTTTTACTAACACATGGATCATTACAGAATTAAGCAAGTCATTTTACTATCAACGGATTGTTGTCCCTTAATACACATTTAACATTAAATCTCAGTTAGCAATGCTTTAGCTAAATCTGTAAAGAAGAGCAGATTGCAAGTTATCAAAGAAAATGGAAGTATTTACCAGTTTTAAGCACAGGTTTGGCATATTTTAATCTTTTTTCTTTTCCGTACAATTTAAATGTTTTGTTTAGAAATTTATTGAAAAACATAAATACTAATATGGTGTGCTTCAAAAACATTTCCAGAAGTTAAAGTGTTGGGTTCTACACCTTTACCATTGGAAAAGAATTTGCTCTACAAAGAATTAACTTATCAAGTCAAAGCTTTTTCCCAAGAAACAGTGCCAAATGTATTCTGAACATTCTGCTCTGTTCAATTTTCTATCGACATTCTTTTTTTAACTGTTTTAATTTTGGGGTTCTGTTCTTTCCTATGTCCATGACTTCCCAAGACTTTTTGAAAAAATTGTCTTTGAGTCCTTCCTTTAATCCAGGGGTCCCCAACCCCCGGTCCGCGGACCGGTGCCAGTCCGTGGCTGGGTAGGAGCCGGGCCGCAGGGCCGGAGAGGAGGAGGAGGGGGCAGCCCCCTGGGCAGAGCGCGCGGGAGAGCGCAGGCGGGGCTTTTCGCGCGGTTGGGGTGCGCCTCTTCCTCCACCTTTGTCGACGGTGGGACTCCTGCGCGCCGCAGCAACAGCCCTCCCTACCGCCCGCAGATTCCCTTCCTCCCTGCCCCCCCAGAGCTTCCCCAACCAGCATGCCATCCACTCGTCTTCTTCCAGGGGCTGCGGAGGTTCCTCCCCCCCCCCACCCCATGGAGCCTTCTCAGCTCCTGGAAGGAGCCTGACCGAGTGCACGAGGGACCAAGCACGGCAGCGGCTGCCCAGGCGGGGCAGGCTAAGGCTAGTGAGCGAGTCGAGCCGGGCTGAGGAGACTCCGCGGTGGGGGGACGGGACGGGACGACGACAGACCGACAGAGAGAGGCATAGACACAGAGAGAGACAGGGTGGGAGGGAATCAGAGAGAGTGACACACACACACACAGAGGGAGGGAGGGGGAGAAAGATAGACAGAGGCACAGAATGAGTGATTAAGTGCCTGAATGCGAGACAGACAGACACACACACACACACATAAGTGACAGAGATGGGCGGACGAAGGAGAGAGAGACAGAAAGAAAAAGAGAGAAAGAGAAAGAAAGAAAGAAAAAGAAAGTGGGAGAGAGAGAGAAAGTAAGAGAGAGAGAAAGAAAGACAGACAGAAAAAGAGAAAGAAAGAGACAAAGGAAAGAAAGAGAAAAAGAAAGAGAGAGAAAGGGAAAGAAAGAAAAAGAGACAGAAAGAGAAAGAAAGAGAAAGAAAGAGAGGGAGAGAGAAACAGGGAAAGAGAAAGAGAGAAAGAGAAAGAAAGAGAGAGAGAAAGGGAAAGAAAGAAAAAATGAGAAAGAAAGAGAAAGAGGGAGAGAAAGAAAGAAAGAGAAAGAAATAAAGAGAGAGAAAGAGAAAGAAAGAAAGAGAGAGAAAGAGAAAGAGAGAGGGAAGGAAAGAAAGAAACAGAGAAAGAAAGAGAGAGAAAGAGAGAAAGAGAGAAAGACAGAAGGAAAGAAAGAAAGAGAGAGAGAGAGAGAGAGAGAGAGAGAGAGAGAGAGAGAGAGAGAGAGAGAGAGAGAGAACTTATGACCACAATTGAGCCCAAAAGTTTGGTTGCTAACCAAGACCATTGTTAAATGAGTTTCACATTTTCCAAATTGGCCACGCCCACCCAGTCACATGACTGCTGAGCCACTCAGCCGGTCCACAGAGTTTTCTTTAAAATGAAACCGGTCCCTGGTGCAAAAAAGGTTGGGGACCCCTGCTTTAATCTATTCATTGTTTTTGTTTTATTTTTAATAAACAGTTTAAATTATTCTTCATGACTTTTCATAACGGATATTGTGGATATTGTTACAAGAGCATTAGCAAACAATAACAAACTTTAACAAAAGTCAAGTTTCCCAATATACATAATAAAATGGCCCCGAAGATACAAACATTTACTACAATACAAATTTTAAATGAAATATAGTTTGAAGGAACAAACCGATTAATTGTTAATTCCCCTCCAAATAACACCTAATTATATGGTGTAAATTCCAACATTCATAAATTGGGATAGCATAGCATGCTAAACCTTAATTTGTTATTTTTGTTAGGGGCTAACTTGTCAATAACGTACATTAGCTATAATAATTGCTGGATAAGCCACAATACAGTTCATATATTGCTATAAACATGCTTTACATACTACAGTATCTAAACATACAGTTTTCTTAGCTAGCCAAAAATCAACCAACCAGATCAAGTCTTAGTTTGACAAAAAATTAATTTGCTTATTTTAGCCAAATAGGTGCTAGTAACATCAGTGTAATAGTAGGAAGAAGAAATAGGTTTTACTTAATATACTCTTTTTTTTTCTTTATAGAATCACAGAAGAAAATAATCAGAGGATAAGATAGGGGTTAGTTTTGGAATTCAAGTACTGCAGATTGGGTTCAAATATCACACTAAACCACTATTTACTTTTAAGTTACAGTTTGCTGAATAAATTATATTGGTGGTTAATCTTACTTTCTACTGGGGTGGGGTGAGAATAAATCAGTTTGAAAAGCTATTGGAAAACAAAACAATTCAAAATTCATCTTTTCTTTTGTTCTTCTCAGTTCTGATACTGACCTGAAGCAAAGTGACAGTCTGTAATGGTTTCATGGTAAAGACTAACCTTTATGAAAAAGTTATCAACATTTGACAAAAAGAAATGCTAAACAAGGATGTTCACTTATTGCAATTTTATTAGAACTCTTAACAAAGAAAATAGAATGTGTTTGGAAATACAGGGATTAGAAACTAATGGCACCCACTATAAATCTTTTTGTTAATGATATTGCCCTAATTGTGTGAAACACAAGCGATTTTCTACAATTATACTCTTCTAACTTTTAGAAAATTAACAAGTTTATAACAGTGTTTAGGGAGTCTATTTAGATAAATATTCCTACTACAATACAAAATATATTGAGCAAATCATCAACAATTCAAATCAATAAACACTCAATTATTTAATTATTATTATTACTTATTAAATAATTGAGTGTATATTATTTATTTCAATTACTGGTGTTTAATATTGAAAACAATTATCAATTATTTTCATATATATATATTCCCTTATATATATAAGGGAAACAGTATGTCTCCTCCCTTAATTGGGGCCTAATAATAACAGGTTGTTGTGAAACAATTACCTATATATATAATTATTTCCACAACTTCCTGTAAGGGCCCCACCCAAGGGAGGAGACATACTGTTTCCCTCTCTGCCTGTCGGCTCATCGCCAGAGACCATCTAGACAGAGAACCATTTTTTAGTTACGTTGTGTAATATTTTTAGATATGTGTTAGTTTTTATGAACTGATCAATAAATTTAAATTTGAGAGACCAAGATAGATCTATTTCGAGCTTATTAGCTATTAGCTTATTAGCTATTTCGAGCTAATAAGCTCGAAATAGATCTATCTTGGTCTCTCAAATTTAAATTTATTGATCAGCTCATAAAAAATAATATATGTGTGTGTGTGTGTGTGTGTGTGTGTGTTAGATTTTTAAGGGCGGGCTGATTTAATAAATAAGAGAAAATCTAACACATATCTAAAAAATTTCACACAGCAGCAATCTCATTGGGTCTCTGTCTAGATGATCTCTGGGTTGAGTCGAAAGGCAAAGAAGGAAGACAGCTTGTCTCCTCCCTTAAAAGGGCCTCTTAACAGGAGCTGTGAAAATATTCTCTCATATATATATAAATATATATATATATATATATATATATATATATATATATATATATATATATATATATATATATATATATATATATATATATATATATATATATATATATATATATATATATATATATATATAATGTAAATTGGCTGATGTATCAGGAATACCGGATAGCTCAAGGCATAGAGAGCTTGCCTCAAATGCTGGAAAGCCCTGGTTCAAATCCCAGTAGAAGGAGTATGGCCAGCTGAAGAAGGCTAATAAGCCTGAAATGGATCCATCCTGGTCTCTTTATTTTCAGCCCTTAAAAAATCTAACACATATCTAAAAAATGTCACACAGCAGTAATCTAATTTGGTTCTCTGTCTGGATGATCTCTGGGTTGAGTCGAAGGGCAGAGAGGGATGACGTTAAGTCTCCTCCCCTTAAAGGGACCCTGAACAGGAGCTGTGATAATTAGTCTCTCATTTAAGAGTCCTGTAAATTGGCTGATGTATCAGGGATACCGGATAGCTCAAGGCATAGAAAGCGTGCCTCAAATGCTGGAAAGCCCTGGTTCAAATCCCAGTAGAAGGAGTATGGCCAGCTGAAGAAGGCTAATAAGCCTGAAATGGATCCATCCTGGTCTCTTTATTTTCAGCCCTTAAAAAATCTAACACCCATCCACACACACACACACACATATATATATATATCCTCACGGCCGATTCGCTCCCACAGAGAGGGACTTCTCCGGGTGCCGTCCACTAGACTTTGTCAGCGGGCGACGCCCAGGGGAAGGGGTCTCCCTGTGGCGGGCCCAGCCCTCTGGAACGACCTTCCCCCCGACATTAGAACGACCACGGACTTCCGCTCCTTCTGTCTAAAACTAAAAACACATCTTTTCTGCTTGGCCGGCCTAGGGTAGTCTCTCTCTATGGGGTTTTAGTTGTTTTAACTGGGAATTTTAGTATGTTAATGGGGTATTTTAGCACAGGTATATGTTTAATTTGTTTTTAATGTGTTTGTATATTTATTGTTTTAGTTTTCCTTGTGCACCGCTCCGAGTCCCTATGGGGAGAGGAGCGGTCAACAAATTAAAATTATTAGTATTATATATATATATATGAAAAAATCTCAACAATTGGCAAAAAGTGATTAGTAAACAAAGTAGAAAAAAGCAGACATAATTTTTATAGTTCTGTATAAAAACATAAAAAGGTGCCCTTGGAATTCCATAATATCGTATAATATTAATTGCATCAATATTATTTTTAGCTTGATAAAGTAAGGAGAACTGAATACTTAAGATGGAACGTTTAACACAGTATTAAAATTTTGGCCACTTCCTCTTCATAATTAGGCATAAAAAACCTGAAAAATTCAACATCCATTTCTTCTCAATATGTTCAAGAAACTGGAAAATATGCTTCCCTAATTAAATCCACATCTATCAAACCTTCATTTATAAAAGTGTTATGATGAAAACAAAATTAAATAGCATCAAGTCTGGGAAATTAACTTTATTATTTAAAAGAATTTCCACAGGGACTTTGAAATGACAGGAACATTCTTAAAATGAGCAAATAACTGCAAACATTACTAAAGAATTTTAACTCATTCAATGGATTGAAATATATGTTCTGCATCTTGCAATCAGTTCTAGCAATCAGGAACTATACAGCTACAGCCATGACTAAATTTGAAATTAAGTTAAATGCATCACTCAGGAAAAAAGAATTTCAAAAATTTACAACATTATGTTAGAAGATAAAATTTTTGAATTGATTAAAAGTAACATTGCAATCAGATATAAAAATAAAATACCTTGACTTTATGGTTATTTTCTGGTAAAGAAAACCACTCAAATCAATTTTGCCCCAAATTAAACACTCAACAAAAGCAATTTGTAAATATTAAAAACTAAAGAACCGCAACATGAGTTCCAAGGCCCCTTTATTGGAGAAATATAAAGAAATAGGTAGATTTTATACTACATGGTTGTTCTGTACAGATAATTCTCAGTGTATGACCCTGAGCCCATAATTAAGGTTAAGTGGGTCATTATATGATTGATCTGATTTTACATTTTTTTTGAGGCAGTGACTAAACAAATTCAGTGGTAATTAAACAAACAGTGGTTGTTAGGCAAATATATTGCCTGGAAGCAAACACTGGTTTCCAGCAAAAGGGGGAAAATGCAGTCACATGACTGTAGAATGCTATATATTTCCCATAAATGTGGGCTGGTTGCTAACTGCCAAAAATGAAGTCATGTGACCGCAGGTGGACCCAGCCTTTGAACTTCAAATCTGTGTCATAAGTACTTTTGAGATCAGTCATAACTCACCTCACTTTAAACAATCACTAAGCAACTGGTCATAAGTCAAGGACTATCTGTAAAATATTTGTGTCCTTTTGGATTTAAGTTCTTATTAAATAGGCAAACCATAACTCTGGTCATTTCATTAGATCTTAACTTGGCCACTTTTTTTTTTTGATAATCCAAGCAATATTTTAAGAGACAAGTATTAACAAGATCCTGGAAAACAGGAAAGAACTGGAAATGTTGCTTAGGTGACAAATATGTTAGAAAATCTCCATAATGGAAAATTTGACCACCAAAATGGCAATATCATATGATTTTATTTCACTTAATTTATATTTATTGTGCACAACAAAGTCATAATAATTGTCTGTGATCCAGTCTAGGTTCCTAAATAATCTAATTAAAGTTATGTGTATTTTGCTTCTCTACATATTCCATTATCTTGTTTAGGTGCATACATGTATATGAATGTGTGTGTATAGATATGTACATACACATACACAATTTCCAACCTAAAACGAAACTTAAATTAGTATTAATTGTGGGTTACAAACTAATTTCTTAATCTAGATGAAACAGAGGCATGTCTGTACCAAGAGCAGCACAGAGCAGAGCAGAGCAGAGGCATGCCTGGTTAATTTAATTAATTTGAGATTTAATTATGGTTATACTGTTTTAAAAATAATTTATTTCTTCAACTTCCATCACCTCTTTCTCTACTGTTACCATTACTGAATAGCACCATATTTGACCAAATCAACACCCAAAATCCATCAATGTACTTTAAGGAAAATGTGTTTGCCTACTGGCAGAAAGATATAACTAAGATGTAGTTGTTCTGATGTTATTTTCACCACCTATAGTATAGAAAGAATATCTTGTGTCTTTGCAGGGGAAATTATATTTTTCTAGGCATTGTGTGAATCAAGTTTTTAAAGCCATGATTTGCAAACTACAATGGTCACGTTTACACAACATATGAAGCTAAAACCAAGCAAATGATCATAGTATATGGCTAGGTAAAGTGCATGAATCCCACAATGAAATCTGAAGGACATGAATTGCTCCCCCTGCTTTTATTAAAAAACTGAAGCTGTTAATTTACTGCAGTGGTTTTTGAATTCCCCATGTTTATCTCTTTTTTGAATTCAAGACCAAAACATAATGCCATTTCAAATAGGACTACTATATTTGGGCTGCAAAAATCCAGCCAAATATTTCAAAGTGGAAGTTACAGCCCTACAGAAAAAAAAAATCTAAAATCCCACCTGGTACTATAAAAACTGTTTAGCACATATTATCACTGTATTTGCCTGTGTTTACATTCTATTCTGTGAAGCAACAAACTGGTATCACCCTCAAAACATGTAAGGAAATTTCTATACGAATACATCCATATCTTTTAAAAAGCAACAGTTTTTTTCCCTTTGATAATTATAGTTTCAACATACAGCTACTTTCCAGTGATACACAGACATTTAGCTTCCCACTTTTCTACTACAGTTCTTGCTATCCAAGAGTTGGAAGGACCTTAGAACAGCATTTAACAGAGAGAGGGCCTAGAACCTAAAATGGCAGAAAAAGAAGGGGAAAAAATAACCCATTATCCATTTCCCTTTGTGTAGGCATGAAAGTACAGTGGGACTTTTAAAACATTGCAAGTGCTTCTTTTAGGAAGTTCAACAATCACGCTCAATTTATCAGAGTGTTTCTGGTATTAAAATCCAGAGTCATTTTATTAATCCTTTTCAGAATTTTGGAGAGAGTTCAGTGTTTGGATGTCAGAGTTAACGTAGATGACACACGGAAAATCTGTGGCAACATGTTACTCAGTTGGTAAAACATTTCTTCAGAAATACTTTGTGGTACCAAGAATTGAACAGTTCGAGAAATCCCACCATCCCAGGAAGCCATTTCCATCATAAATCCTTTGACACACTTAAATACAAGTTCTGCTCTTTTCAGACACCAAGATATTGTCATTTCTTCAGACATATCATGTATCAGCAGAAGAGGAATACTAATTGTGGTGATGTCATGGGTGCAGCACACTTTAAGAATATTTCGGAGGCCCATAATTGCAGGATCCCGGGCTGTAATATTACCTGACCTCACATTGTCATCCACACAAAGATGAAAAGTCACATGAATTTCAGAGAGATTTGAATGTCGGCTGATATAAAATTCTCCTGGAAAAATATTTGATTGATTCTGTTCCCCATTCTTAGATTTATCTTCATTGCCACTATTTCTGTTTCCTGCTTCATTTAGCCTTTTGGCCTTACTACTGCGTTGTGCTCGGGCATAAAGTACAACTTGCTGAACAACTTCAAGCTGTTCCTGAACTCCAGGAAAATGGAAATCTGTACATTCCTGGCAAACAGTTGCAAAATCTCTTTTGATCCCACTGTAGGAACTGATGCGATTATCCACAAGCAAAACTAGACCACAAAGAGAAGTTGAATAAAGTGATAGTGCAGTTTGAAGACGGTGGAGTTTGACTCCGCTGCGGTGACTGCGCTTGTGCTTGCAGAAATCTAGCATATCCGCCCTCAGTAGTCGCAGATTATGCATGGTTTTCAGCTGCGCTCCCAAATGGATAGTGAAACTTTCTTCCAATTGCCTCTGGTCCTCAAAGAGTCTTCCAGTTCCTTCTTCAGATTCTCTCCACTGATTAGGAGTAACTTTGATCTCATCACCAATAGTACTGTTGGGATTTTTCAGATCCTGATGAACTTTTACCACCCATTCTTGATACTCCTGTTTTTGGATTGCTGTGGTTTGTTTCAATTCACTGCTCCACTTGTTCTCCAGTAGCTGCTGGGATTCAAAGTGCTGAGCTGCCAACATGTTTACATCTTGATCTGTTAATGATTTCCCCAGTTCTTGCATCACCTTATCCATTTCTGCCCGTTGTCTTTCTCGCAGCTTTTTTAGCTCCACATCCCTCTCGCTTATTAATTCGGAGATGCTAACAAAATAATTATGTTCCAAGTTTAACAGAGTTTCAGAGGCAGGAGAGTGGATCAAGTCATGATAAACATCTGCAAAATCCTCATCCCAGCTGGGATCTTCTGGCCTGGCATGCTCGGAGGTTGCCTCAGTGTAAGCTTGGGCCCAAGCCTTCGCCAGCTGGTGCAAATCCATTTTACCAGATTTCACAGCTTCCAGGGCGGCTTCTGCCTCTCTGTCAAAATCTTCCACGGATTCCTCCTCTATGAATTTAGTCAGAGACTCCTTCAAGCCGTTTTCCACGAAGCAAGGCAAATTATGAAGAAGCATTAGGCGCCTAGGCAAATGACTAACGTTTTCTTGGACGGGGAACTTCAGCGGCACGGTCAGCAGAAAATGCTGGTTCCCGGCCTTGAATTCATACACAAATTCTCTCTCCATCCTGCGGCTTTTTTCTTTTCCTTTTCTTTTTCCCCTCCTCCTTTCCTCAGCGGCTCTTCCTTTTGAGGTTCTGGCGCCTTCTTTAAAGCGTTTTGAATTCACGTCCTTTTCAAAAGCCAAAAGGCTCTTCCGCTTCTCGGTGGCTTCTTGCAACGCCCGCTCCCTTTAAATAGGGGGCCGGCTTCCGGAGCGTGGAGAGAAAGGCTTCGCGGCCCGCGGTCTCTTCGAGCCTTAATAAGCGAGCAGCGTCGCCGTTTCCTGGGCGAGGGTCGCAAAACGGACGGGCGGCGAATCCCCGGGCGTGACTGGGGCGGCTTCCGGGGGGCAGCCAGGCCGTCGCCGGGAGCGTCCGAAGAGGGCGAGTCGCCGCCGCCGCGCAGCTGGGACCGTCCTCAGTCACGGTCTCGGGTAGACAGACTGCCGTCCCGGCTCACCTTTCAAGCGGGGCAGAGGCTTCACAGGGCTCCTTCCCGCCGCCAGGTCCAGCCTCCTGCTAACCGGCGAGAGGGGCGGGCCTGCGCGCTAGCCGGGGTGGAGAGAGCGAACGAGCGAGGGCCGGCCTTAGTAGGCTCAGCCCCCGTCGGTCGTGTTTACATCCGTCCCGCTCGGGTTCCCCTTCGCGGCCTCGCCCGCCCGCTCCCCCCCAACTTGCCCGAACCCACCTTCGCTCCCTTCCAGGCCGGGTCAATGCGGTGCTTTCCGCCGGGCCATGGACACCAGCGACCTCTTCACCAGCTGCAAGAAGGGCGACGTTTGTCGCGTGCGGTGAGGCCTGGGCCGAGGCTTTAAGGGGGCGCTGGGTGGAGAAGGTGCGGGCATAACTGGAGCCCCCTAGGTCGGCTGGGTGGTTGTAGTACGGGGTGGCATGTAACTCCGGCAACTTGGGCTTTGCTGCCCTTTGGTTTCTTGAGAGTCGCTGCGTGTTTGTTTACCAGCCACAACTTTTCAACGTGGCTCTTGCATTTTCAAACTCTTCCAACAACCTATGACGTTGACTCAGCCTTCCCTCCTTCCGAGGTGGGTAAAATGAGGACCCAGATTGTTTGGGGGCAATAGGCCGCCTCTGTAAACCGCTTAGAGAGGGGCTGTAAAAGCCCTGTGAAGCGGTATATAATTCTAAGTGCTATTGCTAATGTGGACCAGGGGGTGCCAAGCACTTAACTGAAAGTGCTTCTAAGTATTAATTACTTGTTTATTATCTTTTTAGGGATAGCAGAGAATGCAACAACTATGTGGCATTCAAGTGAAAAGTTGCCTAGGTTGATGGAAATGTAGAATGGAAACTGTTTTAAGTACAGGTAGTCCTCGATTTACAAGTTTGTTTAGTGACAGTTCAAAGTCTTAATGGCTCTGAAAAAAGTGACATGATAATTTTTTCACCTTTATGACCGTTGCAGCATTCCCATGGTCAAAATTCAGACACTTGTCAACTAACTCACATTTATGATGGTTGCAGTGTCCCTGGGTCATGTGATGCCCTTTTGCGACCTTCTGACGCAAGCAGAGTCAATGGGGAAACCAGAGTCACTTAACAACCATGTTACTAATTTAACAACTGCAGTGATTTGCTTAACAAATGTGGCAAGAAAAGTCGTAAAATGGGACAAAACTCACTTAACACATTTCTCATTGAGCAACATAATTTTTGGGCTCGGTTGTGGTTGTAAGTTGAGGACTTCCTGTATTGAACTACATTTGGGAGGAAATGGGCTAGGTATACCACATCTGGCTCTTCGTGGCATTCAGTATAACAGTAGTGAGATGTTCAAAAGAAGCATTAGTGCCGTTTTCATGGTGACCAAATTTTCTTATCACACTACATATATTAAAATATTCAATGATAGAATGCCTGATTCACACTTGCTTGGTTGGAAGTCACTATACCGTAGGTAATTCTCATTAGCTTTCATCACTCCCATTTCCATTTTCTCTCTTCCAACAGCAGCAAAGTGTGTGTGCATTCTCCACACATTTGATCATTTCAAGTATGTGTTAGAATCCTGTGCTAGATAGTAAGACAAATGTGTGTTACGGTATATTAAATATTTGGAACCCAAAAATGATAGAAAGAATGCTGTTTTAATTTTGTCAACATGCTTTTGGCCTGCTCACATTTACTTAACTCCCAAAGCAACTACTGTTTGGTATTATTAAGTCTCTTACTCAAGTTGTTTCATGACAGTAGTGGGAAATCCATCACCTCCTTGATTAGGTTCACTTCCTGGTGACTTGATGGATATGTCACTGCAATTTTCTTGGCAATGACATAGAAGTGGTTTGACATTGCTTCTGGAATTTTATTTCTTGGTCTAGCCTTGGAATTATCTTTACCATCCAAGTATTTAGTAGAATGAACCTGCCTTATGGTTTCATTTTGTTCTGGTTTTCCATCAGTCAAGTTATGCTTGATGCTGCCATCTATCAGAGCCCCTGGTTCTTACATTCTTTCTAAAAAAAAAGTTTTCCTGCTTATCAGCTCTACTTCATCCCTAAAACAGCTGACAACTTCAGATATCCTAACACAGTCAGTGTGAAAGTAGAGAGATACAGTATATGTGAAATGAGCTTTGAAGTAATTTATAAATATGCAGTCCCATCCTAAAATTACATGGTATTTATTTGAAGATAAATGCTTTTCTACTAGATGAGTTTAGTGCAGTCCGTAACAAAGAAGAATTCAGTGCTGTTACTGTATAACAGAACATAATCAAAATACACGCTAACAGTAATTGTTAGCAATTTATAAAGAGAGGTTCTGTGTTTGTGATTATATTATGTACTTCACAGCATTTAAATCTAATTAAATGTTAGATGATTAAATCAGTTGATAATTCTTACAGTGTTTAAAGGATTTTTCAAGAAACAAAAGATGCTTCATTTTTTATTTTTGTTTATTTCAATTATTTGTTTGATTTACTTTATAAGTAACTCAAGGTGGTGAACATACCTAATAGTCTTTCCTCCTATTTTCCTCACAACAATAACACTTGATGTAGGCTGAGAGAGTGATTGGCCCAGTCACCTTGCTGGCTTCCATGCATAAGATAGGATTAGAATTCATACCCTCCTGGTTTCTAGGAAAATTATTCAGTCAGTGGAAATCTATACAGCATGGAGAAAAATGATATAACAATCCTATTAGTCTGTACAATAATATTATAGTGTCTATATCAGTAGAATGCTATCTTTAAAAAAATCATGAATAGCATTATATCCTTGCTGTGCTACCATTCACCTCTGGCATATGCATTCCTCATTTTCCAGGCCAAATCCTTTCTGATAGAGCTAATTTCCTAAATTCTAGGTATGAAGGACCAATGCTATATTTGATAATAGAAAAATCCTTAATAGGAGAGTCTCTGCAGAAAATGCTTCTCTCGAGTCCCTTCTGCCTTAATTCCTGGTGAGTGGGAATTCTGAGCTTTTAGTTTCTGCAGGCAGATTCTGTTTGGAATAAGCACTTTGAGTGATAATGGGGCTCCAAGCCATGAAGGATTTCAAAAGTGATAACTAGCAGTTATAATTGCACCTGAAAACTAAGAGGAAACAAATGCAGCTATTGCTGCATGCTCCTATTTCTTCATGCTCCTAATATAAGAGGACAATATTTATAGTCCTCTCAATAATATCTTTGATAAATAACCTTAAAGAACTTATGTTATTTTATTCCCCACACACATTAGAAAGTTATATTTGTATAGTGTATAGTGCAATATTAATGCAGTATCAGGGATTTTCAATTCAGTTATGTAGAATGTGAAGGATGTGTGTCTTTGTTTTATTTTTTTATCATTTTCTTATGTATGATATACACTGAAAATGGCATTTAACTTCATTGCACGAGGTGCAATGACAATAAAGTAAACTTACCTTAACCAGATTTGATCTGTAATAGGCAGACAGATGGAAAGCGGTAGAATTGGTCTAATGTGCAAAAATATTTTTGGGTTTCACTTATATGGGTTGAGGCTTTCAGAGGGCTCCATTGCTGGGACACTTTTGTAATAAAAAGAAAACTCAACCCATGAATGAAGTGTGTTGGAATAGCTTCTTAGTTATTAAAATTGTCTGTTTGTCTTTCAGATACCTTCTTGAACAGAGAGATGTTGAAATCAATGTCCGAGACAAATGGGACAGTACCCCTTTGTGAGTGCTTTGGCCTTGAGACACCCATACTGTTTGGTAACTTACACAGGGATTTAAGAAAAACTAAGGTCTTTCAGTTTTTGCAGCATTTCACTATCCTTTTGATTTTTTGAAAAGAAAATGCTTTTTGTTATAAGTATTTTAAGTAATCTCTCTCAGGTTATATGTATGAAGAATACTCTAGTGCAGTAATGGCGAACCTATGGCACGGGTGCCACAGGTGGCACGCGGAGCCATTCGGCAGGGCACGCGAGGCGTTGCCCTGTGAGCTGGCCAGCGTGCATGTACGCGCTGGCCAGCTGATTCAGTCATTTTTAAAGCCATTTTTCGCCCTCCCCAGGCTTTATAGGAGCTTGGGGAGGGCGAAAACAGCCCTCCGGAGACTTTAGGGAAGCTCCTGACGCCTCCGGAGGGCCTCCAGTGGGGCTGTTTTCGCCCTCCCCAGGCTCCTATAAAGGCTCTGGAGCCTGGGGAGGGCGAAAAAAGCATGTAAAAATGGGGGGGGGGAAGCACCTATCATGCATGCATGCACACTTGGGTGGGCGCATTGCATTATGGGTTTGGCACACCGGCGCATGACCCCCCTGCGCTCCCCCCTCTTATGGAACACGAGCCTAAAAAGGTTCGCCATCCCTGCTCTAGTGTTTACCCCTCTGTCAACCTGGATACTTTTCTTCTTTTGCAAAAATATGGGTAACAATAGTTTTTATCATTGCTTGAGAATGGCCATTTGACTAATTTACTAGAAAAATCCTGCTAATTTAATAAGCCAGTAGCATGGAAACATTAATTCTCATATTTTTTTCAATTTATGTTTCGAGCTACATTATTTTCGAAGCAAAAGGACTGACATAAGGGGCAGGGTAGCATAAGGATCCCTAGAATTATACAATGTGATCAGTCACACCATAAATATTTCCATTAATTTGTTTGTAATGTAATTTAATGCATACTTGTGACTTCACATTGTCTTCATTGTCTACAGAAGTCATTTTCCTTTTTTTTAAATTAAATTTTTTATTTTTTTTAATAAAACAAAAATACAAAAAAGAAAAACCATCATTCTACATTGTATCCTGTGGAAAGCATGTCGACTCATTACACATAACTCTTGTGCATTTCTAGAGCCATTATTACTCATAGGTAATCTCAATTTATAGATTTTAAATCAAAAAGTTCATTGTATACCTTAATATCATTATACCAAAATTCTCCTCTAACATTCCATATTTAGTCTATCTTCTTCAGACAAGTCTTACTTAAACATAACCACATAATGGCATTCATTGTCTATTCCAAAAAGTCTCCTTTGGTATTTCACCCTGGAAACGTATTCTGCATAAAAATCAATTTACCGTATTTGCCGGCGTATAAGACGACTGGGCGTATAAGACGACCCCCCCATCATTTCCACTCAAAATATAGAGTTTGTTATATACTCGCCGTATAAGACTACTCCCTCTTCCGCACACCTTCCACACACGTTTCTGTGGCTCTTTGTCTCCTTCCCTCCCTCCCTCCCTGTCCCTCTCTGTTTCTCCCTCCCTCCTTCCCCTCTGTCTCCCCTCTGCGCTCTGTGGTGACGGCGAGGCCTTCCGCGGGGGCAGGGGCTGTCCCCTTCACGTTCCTCGTCTCCCCGGATGCCGTCCAGAGCCGCGCGGAGCTGCCGCGTGGAGACTTGCCGCTTTTCCATGCATGCCTATCTTTTGCATGTCAACCAGTCGGGGCATCTGAGGTCCATACTCAACTGGAGGGCAACGCGTTGGGGAAGCGCCCCCCCAGCCCCGGGGCTGCCCCCTCCCTTCTTTCCCTCGCCTCCTTCCGAGCCAAGGATATTTATTCTCCATGGTGCCGCCGTTCCCTTCTCCGCATGGCCCGAGCGCCTGTTCCTTACTGCGATGGTCTCAGCAGCTCCCAGCGCGCCGCCCGGCTCGCCCGCTCACGGCTCTTGCCCGCGGCTCTTCTTGCCCGCTGCCCGCCTCGAAAGCCGGGAGGGAGGCGACCCCCTTCCACGGCGTGGAAAGCGCTTTCCCCCGCGGCTCTTCTTGCCCGCTGCCCGCCTGGACGCGGCCACTCGAAAGCCGGGAGGGAGGCGACCCCGTTCTATGGCGTGGAAAGCGCTTTTCCCCGCGGCTCTTCTTGCCCGCTGCCCGCCTGGACGCGGCCAGTCGAAAGCCGGGAGGGAGGCGACCCCCTTCCACGGCGTGGAAAGCGCTTTCCCCCGCGGCTCTTCTTGCCCGCTGCCCGCCTGGATGCGGCCACTCGAAAGCCGGGAGGGAGGCGACCCCCTTCCACGGTGTGGAAAGCGCTTTTCCACGCCATGGAAGGGGGTCGCCTCCCTCCCGGCTTTCGAGGCGGGCAGCGGGCAAGAAGAGCCGTTTTGTATGTTTCATTGCACAAAATGTAAAATGCATGAAAAGTGTTCTGCATTTTTCATTATGCAGAAGATTGTTCTGCATTTTTTACTTGTTATTATCTTGTTGAACTACACCTGTAATCAAGACTGTGATGCCATATTGTATAAAATCCTGTGTGGATGCCATCTCACTGAGCAAAGGAGAAATATCTATCAACTCGCTTTTGGAGAAAGAAAATCTTTGGTAAGGCTGTGGCCCATCAATTGGACTCTGCATATTGAGGTCACTTGCATGATTTAAAAATCACATTTTATTTTACTACATTGTGGTACAGTAACTGTGTTAAATTGTTTAGCCTAACTCAGAAGAAATGGAAGATCTGAATTTTGCTCTCTGGATTGGATTTCCATCATATAACCAGACATTACATGCCTGAATGAATCCCTGAGCTACAAAAATACTGTTGTGTGAAGGTTTTCAGTTATACAACTTGTCAAGAAACGCAGTGATGTTTGCATGGATTTATCTAAAAGGTTATATCTGTAAATCTAAAATAAACCTATGATGATCTGCGATATGAAAAAAAAAAAAAAGAAGAGCCGCAGGGAAAAGCGCTTTCCACGCCTTGGAAGGGGGTCGCCTCCCTCCCGGCTTTCGAGTGGCCGCGTCCAGGCGGGCAGCGGGCAAGAAGAGCCGCGGGGAAAAGCGCTTTCCACGCCGTGGAAGGGGGTCGCCTCCCTCCCGGCTTTCGAGTGGCCGCGTCCAGGCGGGCAGCGGGCAAGAAGAGCCGCGGGGAAAAGCGCTTTCCACGCCGTGGAAGGGGGTCGCCTCCCTCCCGGCTTTTGAGTGGTCGCGTCCAGGCGGGCAGCGGGCAAGAAGAGCCGCGGGGAAAAGCGCTTTCCACGCCGGGGAAGGGGGTCGCCTCCCTCCCGGCTTTCGAGTGGCCGCGTCCAGGCGGGCAGCGGGCAAGAAGAGCCGCGGGGGAAAGCGCTTTCCACGCCGTGGAAGGGGGTCGCCTCCCTCCCGGCTTTCGAGGCGGGCAGCGGGCAAGAAGAGCCGCGGGCAAGAGCCGTGAGCGGGCGAGCCGGGCGGCGCGCTGGGAGCTGCTGAGACCATCGCAGTAAGGAACAGGCGCTCGGGCCATGCGGAGAAGGGAACGGCGGCACCATGGAGAATAAATATCCTTGGCTCGGAAGGAGGCGAGGGAAAGAAGGGAGGGGGCAGCCCCGGGGCTGGAGGGGGCGCTTCCCCAACGCGGCGCCCTCCAGTTGAGTATGGACCTCAGATGCCCCGACTGGTTGACGTGCAAAAGATAGGCATGCGTGGAAAAGCGGCAATTCTCCGCGCGGCTCTGGACGGCATCCAGGGAGACGAGGAACGTGAAGGGGACCTCGCGGATGACCCGGCGTATAAGACGACCCCCCCACTTGGAGGCATGTTTTTCGGGGCCAAAAAGTCGTCTTATACGCCGGCTAATACGGTATGTTGTTTCTAGCCCCCCCTTTTTTATTAAACAATATCCATTAATATTCCTTAATAGTTAACTAAAATGTTTTACCATTTATATCCAACCTCATAAACATACACTCATTCCCATACTTACATACCTATGTACATACATACATACATACATACATACTTACATACATGCATGCATATATACACATATGCATATGTCATCTATTATTATTTCATTGCTCTTATTATGACTCATTGTTTATTAACTAGTAATTATTCAATAACAATCTAAAACAATCTAAAGTTTGCTAAAATTCTCCCCTATTTTGTTAAACAGTATCCATCAACATTCCTGCATGATTAACTAAAAATCTTACTGTTTATGTCCAGCCTCATACTCATGCATACATACACATACATACATACATACATAAATATCATTAAACTATACCATTATCATTACTTACTCTTATTATAGGTAATTATTTGCTAACTAATAATCCTTCAATGACAATCTAAGACAGTCTATAACATACTAAATTTCTACTTATTAATCATCAAAGGATGGCTAATCTTTAATTTTCAACTTTCATTGTCAGCCAGTGTCTTTCCAGTAGCAAGGTAACCTTATCTGCCTTGCCATTTGTGGCTCCAGTCTCTTTTTATTCTTCTTTCCAGATTTCTTGTAAGCTTCTTTTCTCACTTTACTGTCCAGTATAGCTCTCAAATTTATTTATTTATTTATTTATTTATTTTTCAAATTTATATACCGCCCTATTCTCCCGAGTGGGACTCAGGGACTCAGACGCACAGAAAGATAAAAACCCACAACAAGTAAAAACGATGTAAAATGGATTTAAATAATTAAACTCTGTGCTAAAATAGTTTAAAATTATTAAAATTCAATTTAAAATTATTCATTAATCTATCTATGTCAGGCCAGCCAGGTGGAAAAAATGTGTTTTAAGTGCCCAGCGGAAGAGGCATAGGTCCGTGATGGTTCGGATGTCGGGGGGGAGGTCGTTCCAGAGGGCCGGACCCACCACAGAGAAGGCCCTTCCCCTGGGGGTCACCAGCCGGCATTGACCGGCAGACGGCACCCTGAGGAGGCCCTCTCTGTGGGAGCGGACAGGTCGAAGGGAGGTATGTGGTAGGATGCGGTCTCGCAGGTAGCCAGGACCCGTGCCATGGAGCACTTTAAAGATGGTAACTAACACCTTGAAGCGCACCCGGAAGACCACAGGCAGCCAGTGCAGCTCGTGCAGGAGAGGTGTTATACGGGAGTACCGAGAGACTCCCAAAATCCCCCGCACGGCCGCATTCTGCACTAACTGGAGTCTCCGGGTGCATCTCAAGGGGAGCCCCATGTAGAGAGCATTGCAGTAGTCCAGGCGGGAGATAACGAGGGCTTGAGTGACTGTGCATAGGGCCTCCCGATCTAGAAAGGGGCGCAACTGGCGTATCAGGTGGACCTGATAGAAAGCCCCCCTGGCGACGGGCGTCACATGGTCATCCATGGACAGCCAAGAGTCCAGGAGGACACCCAAATTGCGAGCCCTTTCCACGGGGGCTAATGACTCGCCCCCGATAGCCAGAGATAGCACTAACTGGCTATATCGAGATGCCGGAAACCACAGCCACTCGGTCTTGGACGGGTTGAGTCGGAGCTTGTTTCTCCCCATCCAGACCCGTACTGCTTCCAAACACCGGGACATTACTTCAATGGCATTGTTGGCGTGGTTAGGGGTAGAGATGTACAGTAGAGATGTACAATAATATTGCTGCCCAGTTCCTGTCATTGCACGCTGTTTGTCTTTGAGTATCAGACATATTTCTGGAGAAATTTCTCCTCTTATATCCATCTTCAATTCTTTTTTCCCCTCTTCTTCTTGAAAACCTAGATGAGGCTCACATTCATCAAGCTCTCTTTTCAGAATTTCCTTATTTTTATCTTCTCCCACATTTAATTCATTAATAAGATTCTCTATTATCTTATCTTTATCTTCAACTAGAATGAGTGTCTCTTTATCTCCAATGTTTTCTTCTTTCTCTTTGGTTTTTGGAGCCTCAAACTGCTCATACCTTGGTGTAATAGACAAAGGTTTATCCACTTTTTTATCGAGTCTTCTTCCATATTGTTCCAAAAGATTTAAGATTCCAGCCAAAGCCTTCTGATTTTCTAAAGTATCCTCTTCTGGATATGAAACCATGTTGGCAAGTCAAAAAATGATGAAACTTGATTCTCATTGCCACCCTGGTCTCCGGTCTATTTTATCTTTTCATTGGATTACTTTGAAATACAGTTCCTGTTGTGTTCTCCAAAGGGAAGTATTTCTATCAATTATCAAAGAGCACCTGTTGAAAACAATTCATGCCCTTGAGTCTCTATGAGTTTCAATAAACAATTTTCACAGCCTTCATCCAACTAATCAACAATCTCCAAGTGAGAAAAAGTAGATTGTTTCATAAAGACCAGCCTCTGACCTCCCAGTGGCAATGTTGCAGATTTTTACTTTTTAATATATCTTTTTTCTTTATTGTTAAGAAAGATAAAAAGTATAGATCTTGTTGGGTTTTAAAAGCAACGTCATCCCTCTCTGCCCTTCGACTCATCCTAGAGATCAACCAGACAGAGAACCAATTAGATTACTGCTGTGTGACATTTTTTACGACGTTGAGTCTCCTCCCCTTAAAGGGACCCCGAACAGGAGCTGTGATAATTATCTCTCATTTAAGAGTCCTGTAAATTGGCTGATATATCAGGGATACTGGATAGCTCAAGGCATAGAGAAGCCTGTCTCATATGCTGGAAAAGCACCAGTTCAAATCCCAGTAGAAGGAGTATGGCCAGCTGAAGAAGGCTAATAAGCCTGAAATGGATCCATCCTGGTCTCTTTATTTTCAGCCCTTAAAAATTCTAACACATATCTAAAAAATGTCACACAGCAGTAATCTAATTGGTTCTCTGTCTGGTTAATCTCTAGGATGAGTCGAAGGGCAGAGAGGATGACGTTGAGTCTCCTCCCCTTAAAGGGACCCCGAACAGGAGCTGTGATAATTATCTCTCATTTAAGAGTCCTGTAAATTGGCTGATATATCAGGGATACTGGATAGCTCAAGGCATAGAGAAGCCTGTCTCATATGCTGGAAAGCACCAGTTCAAATCCCAATAGAAGGAGTATGGCCAGCTGAAGAAGGCTAATAAGCCTGAAATGGATCCATCCTGGTCTCTTTATTTTCAGCCCTTAAAAATTCTAACATATATATATATATATATGTATGTATGTATGTATGTATGTATGTATGTATGTATGTATGTGTATATATATATATATATATATATATATATATATACATACATACATATATACATACACACACACACACACACACACACACACGCACACATACATACATACATATATACATATATATGCATGCTACACTTGCATAATTCTAATCTTGAATTTTATTGGGGGTGTCATCCTACACTGTAGTGGATCTGAATATTTTTTTTAATTTGAAAATACTTTGCATATACATATAACCAAAATAAACAGCTTTATGGAAATAAGCTTGACTTTGAAAGCGCGGTAATATAGGGATAATCTGTGGCAAAAGCAGCAACACTTGGCTATTTCAGTGCTTTATTGCGAGAATTAAACAATAATTAAGCAAATGCCAGGGTTTTTAAGAAAACCTATTCATTTGAATGGGCCAGAAAATGAACAAAAACATCACAAATCACATGACTGTGGAATTCACAAATGGACATAAAGCTGACCTGCCCAACTTGCAGTCAGGTGATTGCAGGAGGCATTGGACCACCCTTTACGACTGCTGGGAGTGCATTATGGGCTGTAAAATGCCCATTCTGTGGATGTTGTTACAGCATAACTTCAACTGCTTATAAACTTAGCCCAGTTGTTAAATGAAGATGCCTGTAATATCTTAATGTAGTGGGGGAGACCTGGCTTGACAATACTACATCTAAAAGCGATTTACAGAAGGTTACAGGTTAGCCAGCAGAGTGATGCAGCTGCTTAAAAAACATTTCCTATCTTGGGTGCTTTAATAACATAAAATCTAAATCACAGGAAATGATTGTTCCACTTTACTTTGCCCTGGTCAGACCTCGCTTGGAGTACTGTGTCTGGTCCTTAAGAAGGAAAAGGGGAACAAGTTCAAAGCAAGGATACCAAGATAGTGAAAGACCAGAAAAGCAAGCCTACAAAGAATGGCTAAAGGATCTCAGGATGTTTAGCTCCAATTGAGAGGGAGATATTGGAACATCTTCCAGTGCCTGATCTCACTGTTCTCTTTTATAGATATTATGCTTGTCTCTGCGGACATGAAGAACTTGTGCAATATCTTCTAGCCAGTGGTAAGAAGACTGATACATTCTTCTAGAAATAAATATATGTTGTCATTTTGTGCCCTCTAGAACCGGAGCTGTAAAGTCCGCTAATAATCTTGCTATGATGAAAACTATAGTTCCTTTCAATTTGTTTCTAACACCAAAGAAAGTCTTCCCCCCTTTTTGTTTATGGGTCTGAGTTTTTTTAGAAGGTGGGGAAAGTACTTGGTGACATTTTATGTAACATAGTTTCTCTTCCATTTCATATTGATACATCTAAAAGGGTAAAGTAGATTAGAGGGAGATCTAACTGGACCAAGTTTTACACTAGAAAGACAATTCAGTTTAAAAGCAAGCTAAAATGGCCAGCTGTTGTTATCTATGAAGTGGATAGTAGAAGAAATCCGAAAATCAAGAATAGCTGTTTTGCATAGTGACCCATCTAAACCAAATTATTGGTCACCCATGTCTTTACCCATATGCTCTTGAGAATTAATATACTCTTTAATACTAATTTGATTGCAAGGAAAATCTATTAAAAAGGAATGCAGTTAGCTGTATACAGTTCTTCTAACAGGAAAGTTTACCTGTGAAAATAAAGGTCAGACATTAAAACAGGAGATTGTGTTTTAAATCACAAAGTAGATTCATGTTTTAATACATAACTTGCTGCTTTTCTAAAATTAGGGATACAGATATAAGATATTTTACAATTAAAAAATGTAACCGAAGCTGCATGTAGGCCAGCTACCTAGAAATGTAATGGAGAATATCATTATAGTATACACAACTCAATGTAATGACAAAATCAAATTATTTTTATTGTTTTTCTACATATCTTTTATTCTGCATCTAATCTCATGTAATATTCTAATATTTTGAGAACTTAAATTTGTCCACTACAGGATTTCTGTTTTCATTTTATAATGTTACATTTCACACTCAATAAAAATGTACTTTCTCTAAAATATTGCTCCCTAGTCTTAAATGAGCTCTTTAAGTGGATAACACTGCATGGAATTTGATTCTATTTCGTAAGCTTTTCTTTGGACCTAAAAAATTGCAGTGATATTTAAAGACTCTATAGAATGTGGTTTCTGTCAGACACCCTTCCAAAAAATAGTACTGATAAAAATGTGTTATATTATGTGGTACATGTTTACATTATGTAAACTGATCTTTCCTACAGGTGCAAAATGTGAAGCAAACACCTTTGATGGTGAACGGTGCTTATATGGAGCTCTGAATGATACTATTCGGCGAGTGTTGAAGGAATATAAGCAGATCACAGCAAAGTGCATGAAGAGGGACTACTATGATGCATTTCTTCAGAGGTAAAGAGATGTATTCTGATGTTGGCAAAAGAGTCATCTTCAGAGGGGGCTGTATCATTGTCTTCTATTTCTTATCATGCCTTCCCATAGATTTTAAGTTATGACACTCCCTTATATAGATGTATATGCATACTTTAGTTCTTAATATAATAGCAGAGTTGGAAGGGCCCTTGGAGGTGTTCTAGTCCAACCCCCTGCCTAGGCAGAAAACCCTATACCATTTCAGACAAATGGCTACCCAACATCTTTTTAAAGACTTCCAGTGTTGGGGCATTCACAACGTCTGGAGGCAACGTCTGATTAATTGTTCTAACTGTCAGGCAGTTTCTCCTCAGTTCTAAGTTGCTTCTCTCCTTGATTAGTTTCCACCCATTGCTTCTTGTTCTTCCCTCAAGTGCTTTGGAGAATAGCTTGACTCCCTCTTCTTTGTGGCAACCTCTGAGAATTCTCCCTAGATGTCTGTTGCTCTTTAAAGGAGCCATACCTTTACAGAGACTTGTCCAGTATCTGCACAGACTCAGACAAATATGTCTTTGAGCTGAAGAGATGATTTGTGCAGTTACTGTGGAAGCCCAGGGAAAAACATGGCTTCTTTAAAGGCCTTTGGAGAGGATTAGCACAGGATTTGATTGCCAGGAATTTAAGTGGTTAAGAAGATGGAGTGTGTAAAAAAGCCACAGTGGGTCTTAAAACTGTTCTTTCTTCACACATTTGTGACTGGTGTTATATCTTAAGAATTTATCATTCAGAGTAAAAAATACTGTAACAACATTGCAATAAGAAAAATAAATAGGATTTATCAAATACAATATTAATAATGCTATTTTACAGCTTTAATCTTTTTCTTTGGGGGAAATGGTTGTGATGTATCCTCTCAGTGCATAGAAATGTCAAGTTGAATTATTCCACACTGTTCTTGTTTAATCATGAAACTACTTTTCCCTCTCAATCTCCTTGCAGGCTCCTAGAACAGGGTTACCACAGTGACATTGTTTTTATTGTTCATGGGAAGTCTTTCTGTGCTCATCGATGTGTACTAGGTGCTCGAAGTGCTTATTTTGCAGAAATGTTTGAGACCAAATGGAAGGGGAAGAATGTCATAGCCCTGAAACATCCATTGGTAAGAAACCCAATCTTTGGGTTTTTTTCTGAATGTTTTTACATTTGAGACTTTTTTACTTGTCATTTGTCAACAACAGATCCCAACAAATTTTATTGAAAAGTGAGGGAATTATGGGTTACCACTAAGATCATGCTAACAGGGGTATCACCCATTTCCACTTTCAGATACATTAATCTGCAGTGCAGGTGAATTAAAACTAGGAGGTACTGAAAACTGAGCCTCCATTTTATATTTCTCTTCAGCATTTTAAAATGAAAATGAGATCAGAAAAATGAACTCTCATGAGCAGTCTAGATCAGGGGTCCCGAACCTTTTTGGCACCAGGGACCGGTTTCATGTACAAAAAATTCCGTGGACCGGTGGAAGCCTCCAGCGGGTGAGTCGAGTCACGTGGGCTGCACGCACGTTCGGCAGTCACATGGAACCCGAGGCGGGCTGGGTGGTGCCCCAAACCCCCCCAATGCAGGCCGTTGCCCCCGTCCTGCCCCCGGGGAGCGCCCAGGCCACCCACCAGTATAGCGGAGTGTTTGCTACACTTTCCTAAGAGTTGCGCTACTCTCTCCGCCGCTCACTCCGGCCCGGTTACTATCAAGCCACGGACCGGCACCGGTCCGTGGCCCGGGGGTTGGGGACCCCTGGTCTAGATCACATAAAACACTTTTTATTAGAATTATGGGAAAACAGTTTCCCAACTCATTTTTCATGCAAAACATTCAGCCTTCAGCAAATGTTACTTGGGCACTTAATGTGTCCTCCTTAAAATAGCGAAAGTGTCAGCATAAGGAGTGTCTTCTGCCACCCTGTTGCATATTCCTAAATCTGACCCAACTGATTACATAATTTGTAAATAGATGGCTGTTTGCTATTAAAATTTAAGTGCTGAAGGGAAGTTTTAAACTAGTTTACTTATTTTTTTTGTCCAGTCAACTTTGATCAAATTCGGAAAGTGAAAAAGTCTGCAAAAAGAAACAATATTCATAAAAGACTGGCCACCAGGTAGAGCAAAGTTAACCTTAAACATTCCTCTCAAAGAAGCCTATCCGTCCATCTTAACTCAAGGCTGGGGGAAATTTTAAAAAATGCTTGAATATGGACAAAGTGGGAGCCATGTGGATTTCTGGAGTGATGGGGGAAGGAGCTGTTTTAACAGGCAGATCCAGCAACAGAGTCATCCTGCTTTTTAGGTTCCCCATAGATGACCTTGCCCAATTAATGGAATCTGAAGCAAGCCAACTGTCAGAGGTCTCAGGGTGAGTGGACCCCAGAGGAGGCATATGGTCCCTCAAATTGCTAGGCTCTATGCCATGCAGAAATTTGTATAACCAACAACATATTGAATTACAGCCAGAAGCCAAGTAGCAAACATTGCATCCCTTGTAGCAGGGGTGTTATAATCGTTATAGGACATAATGAGACTTGCCAATATTGCAAATGAATCTGCATTTTGCACCAGCTGTAGCTGCCCAATTCAGCCAACAGAATTCTAGGCCCTTTACTTTCTAGTTTAGGTCTCATTTATATTATTATTTCTTTCAAAAGTTTGTATATAATTCATTTGTTCCATATACAGATCAATCCAGCAGCCTTTAGTTCCCTTCTGCAATACCTCTATACAGGTAAATCTAATGTGATATATTAAAACTATGGATTTTATTTCTTATTTGTAATAGGTTCTACATAAATTTCCTGTTGATATTTCCTGTCAAAGTTTTAGATTTGTTGGAATTTCTTGAAAGATTCTGGGAATGAATAGATCATGGGTATGCAGCTTTTTTGCTCTGGAATAGAATTAAATTGTGTGTGGATGTTCAGAGCAAAATTGAGTGGACATCATGCAACAAACAAAATGTTAAAAAGTTATATTTATGTAGTTATTTACCAAGCACATCTAAATTATATTAAAGTAACCAAAATATCTTTACAATCCCCAAGGCATGTTACAACTTTTGAGCTGTTTGGAAATTGAAAGTTGAAAAATTTGACATGCCCTAGGACAGTAATGCTGTGATATAACGTAAAGTGGTTTTCCAGTTTGCCATCATATATACCAGTGATGGCGAACCTATGGCACGGGTGCCACAGGTGGCACGCGGAACCATTTCTTAGGACACGCGGGGCATTGCCCTATCAGCTTCAGCACGCTTGTGTGTGCTAGCCAGCTGATTTAGGCCTTCTTTTGAGGCTGTTATTCACCCTCTGGAGGCTTCAGGAAGCTCCAGAAGCCTCTGCAGGTGGTAGGGGAGGCTGTTTTCACCTTCCCCAGGCTCCTAGAAAGCCTCTGGAGCCTGGGGAGGGCAAAAAAAGTGTGCCAAAAGCAGGTGGTCACACACATAGCATTATGGGTGTGGCACGCCCACGCACTCCCTGCGCTCCCCCCGCTTTTGGCATGCGAGCCAAAAAAGGTTAGCCATCACTGCTATATACTGTACATAAATAATAATTAGTAATAATCACCAAAGTAAATGTGATTAGGATTTCCAAAAAGTTTTAAAAGGGGTTTTAAAGAGAGTTTTTTTTTTTAAAAAAAAAATGTTCCTCATACATCTATGAAGATTTGGACAAATTTTCAGGTATTTACTGGTAACACCCTGCCTCAGACATTGAAATTTAGTAGCATAATTTTTGGTAGTTGTAAAACTACTGACGTCTATAATTTTCAATGGGAAAAAAGCAAGAAATAGAAAGGGTTAAAAACAGTAAAAGAGTAGAATCCTCTTAGGCTTCATGCTAATAAAATCGTTTAGAAGATAGCTTTAAGATACCCATAACCTCCTTTATTCACAAAAGTGTTAATAGGTATTATTTTAAACCACAAGGTGGTGCTGGAGTTTTTAGTTTATAGCTATGGTTGTATGGATGGAGAGAAAGTGAGTTCAGAGGACATGAGTAAACAATAACAGAGATGAATTGAAAGAATGAAGTGAAAGGATAATTAGCACTTTTCTTTTCTTTACCAGGGTGTTTGGACATAGATGTAGAATATGTAAGTGACTGCAAGAGATTGGCCAAACAGTGTCAGCTCCAAGATCTCATTGAAGACTTGGAAACTAAATGTAAAAAGGTGTATGAATTTGGTAAGCCTCCCAATCTTACTGTCATTCTTTATTGGAAAATGGAAACGTAGCCATTTCTCCTATATTAATTAAACATTTAGAATTTTAAAGTTTTGATATTTTTGGTTTTGTTCCTTTTAGTTTCTTCCAAGCCAGGCACCTGTGTAAAGGTGCTTACAATTGAACCATCAGGTGATTCACGGTTGCAGGAAGACCTCGCTTTGCTAGCAGAGTGTGCCTTGCCAGCTGAATTCAGGGTAGGGAGTATTTCATTTCTCATTTCCATCTCTTTGATATGTTCCTCCATTTGAATAATCTAATATAATTATATTCATCTTAATAGTCTGCCAGATAATTATTTGACCACCTGTTTATTAGATCCAGGACCTCCCTGAGTAAGTAAGGTGGTCTGGGAGATGTTTTATAATTAGGTCTGTTCTGTGTTACTGGCATGGAAGAGAATGGTGCCTTCAACCTTGTAAGAAACGGTGGTGTGCCTTCTCCTTAAGAGAGTGCTCTTGAATCCAACTATTCTGAACAATTTAGCATCTTGTCTCCAATTGTCTCTTTTTAAGGAAGGTTATTGAGCAAGTGATTGGCTGCAGTTGCAGAGAACTGTTGAGAAAGCAAATGCTCTCGGTTTCAGTAATGCCTCGGGCTGGCATTTAGGCAAGACACAACCTTGGTTGTGATGATTGATTATAAAGCTGGGTTAAGACTTATCATATTTTTCGGAGTATAAGGCGCACCTTTTTCCCTCAAAAAAGAGGCTGAAAATCTGGGTGTGTCTTATACACTGAATACAGCATTTTTGGCCTCCCAAAACCCTTTCGCCAAAATGGCTGTGCAGAGCTTGTAGAAGGTTTTCAGAGAGCTCCTGGGGGCTGGGAAGGACAGAAATGAGTGAAAAACTGGGTTTGTTTGCTCAAATTTGCCCCCCAGCCCCCAGGAGCACTCTATAAGCCTCCTAAGGGCGATGCGTGCAGTTTCTTTGACAAAAAAGGATCCATTTTTGCAAAAAACACCCTGTTTTTTGCTTGTTTTTGCACACACACCCAGCAGCACTCTACAAGCCTCCTAAAGGCTATTCATGCCTTTTAAAAAAATGGAGCCGTTTTTTGCTCGTTTTTGCCCCCCCCCCCTCCTAGGAGCACTCTACAAGCCTCCTAAAGGCTATTCATGCCCTTTTAAAAAAAATAAACAGGTCCGCTTTCCAAAAAATGGGCCGTTTTGGGGAGATCTGCAGTGTAAAAACTTTTTTTTTTATTTGCCTCTTCAAAACCTTGGCGTATCTTATACTCTGGTGTGTCTTTTACTCCTAAAGTACAGTATGCAACTCGCTTTGTGGTCCTTGAACTTTTGTAGCTTTTGACACCATCAGTGTAATATTATTCATTTGAATTGGCTGTGGGGATTGGAAATTGGAAACAGTGTTTACAGCAACTCTCTTCCTTCATGGCTGGTTCCAATCAGTCCTATGGAGTGCCATAGTTCAGTACTTTCTCCCCTTTTGTGCAACAATACATGAAACTAAGATCATCTGCCAGCATATTATCAATATGCTGATGATACCCAGTATACATTTGAATCTTGAGCTGGCCAAGTGATGATGTCACGGTCTTATTCGAGTGAATTGATATTCCATATGGATCTGGATGAGAAGAAAAAAATAATATATAAATAATCCTATCAAATTGAAAGGTTGTGGATATTGGGCTCCCTCAGGTCCAGGGGTTTTCCATCTGTACTCTTGTATGGGGTTGTATATCATATGTGATGTGGGTCCTGTTGGCTCCCAACGCCTGTCAAAGGTCAGGTGACAGCTATGCCCAAGAAGGTCTTTACATAGCTTCTTGTGTACAGTTTTCCCCTTCCTCTATTGGGAAACCTTCAGACAGTCACTCATGCCCTACTCACCCCATGGCTCAAATATTAGAGCATGCTGTACTTGGAGCTCCCCTTGAAAAGCACTTTTAAGCTTCAGCTGGTGCAAAGAACATGGATGCTGGCAGTTTGTAGCATGCCATGATATGCCCACCTGACACCATTGTTTCACAAGCATCATTGATTGCCATTGTGCTCCCAGGTGCAAATCAGTGTGTTGATTAGAAGCCCGCATGGCATAAGGCCAGGTTATTTGAGGAACCCCCTCTCTTCCATGGTTTCTGTCCAACTACTGAAAGCTGGCAGAGTTGACGCACTCCAGATTTTTATGATTATTATTAAACAATGCCATCTGTCAGGATCAGGAACTATGTCTTCTCTGTCACAGTGTCTACCCTCTCAAAATGAAGTTCCCTTCAGAAATGTGTGTGGCTTCCACTCTGATTATTTCCAGAAGGCCTTGTAAATCTGGCTGTTCTACCAGGCCTTGGGATAGAACAGATGCGGTCCTCTTGCTAGATAGGTTTCTGCCTATATTATGTATTTTTTCACTGGATGCTGATTTTGTTCACTTGTATTGATTTATTTTATTGTTATTTGTTTTGTATTGTGAACCACATAGAGTTGTCTTGGAATCTGGTGGTACCTAAATCAAATCTATAAATAAAGGCTTTGTTTTAGATTTAAAAAAAAACAGCCAGAATTGCTAAATTAGACATTATCTTTCTGCTGGCAGTCACACAAAAATCCTACTACTCTCCATGATATAGTATAGTCCCAATCAGAAAAAAAGAAAATCTTTGCCAGAGATTCTTAATAAATTATTCATAGGCAGGACTAAAATTCTATCACTTGTTTTTCTATAGTAATACAGTGGAGTTTGAGCCAGTATTTCATTGCTTCTAAGCCATGCCTTTCATATTTTTCTATATCTGCCAACTAAATTTTAGGAAATAAAATATGAAAATACACTTAACTTGTAAATTTTACTAATCAAGATTCCTGGCCAAAAGATTATCTCACAAAATTGTGTTAAGGATTTCATTTTTTTTTCCTGTCCCATAACCCAAAGGTTTCCCAGACTGTAGGGGAAAACCATATCAATGTAACTTTTTATTTACAGGCATACACCAACTATATTAGAGATTATAGTCGTGTGAGAAATTAAGTACACTCCATCTACAGTTTTCGTCCCATTTTTAATAAATGTAGACGTAACAATATTTATCTTAATCCATGCAGTATATAAAGATAAAAGTAATGTAATTGCATAAAAAGAACTATGAAGAATTGACTTTGGACTCATTTAGTCAACAAAACTTTTTACAGACAATTCACTTCCTCCTGTACGAGAATAATACCCTTGACTAATGGACGCTTTTGGCAAAAACAACCTCAAATGGGTGTTTCTTTTAACTGTCTATCAGTCTCTAATACTGATGGGGAGGAATTTTCTCACTTCTCCATGCAGAAAGTTTTCAGCTGTGCAAGATGAGTGGTTTCTTGCGTGCATAGCCAATTTCAAATCATTCTACAACATCTTGATGGGATTTAAAACCAGACTTTATCTTGGCCATTATAGAACTTTCCATTTCTTTGTTCCTTGGGGTGGGGGTGGGGGGGTTACTGGAATGTTTAGGGTCGTTGTCATGTAGCAAAGTTCTCATTTGTCCGAGCTCTAGTCTTCTGACAGTTGGTCCCAGATTATTTTCAAGCATCCTCTGATACAATGAAGAATTCATAGTGGATTCTGTGAGGATGAGCTGCCCAGGGCTTGGTGCAGCAATGTAGCCCCAGATCATAACATTTCTGCCACCACCTTTTACAGTTGGTATCAGGTTCTTCTGGTGAAACTCTTTCTTTGGTTTTCATCAAGCATCCTCTGACATATACTTTGGCCATATATCTCTATCCTTGTCTTCTCTGTCCAAAGCACATTGTTCCAGAAGTCCTGGTCTTGGCCAGGACTGGGAGTAAACTTTAGTCTTGCCCTGGTGTTCTTTTAGGGCTGCAAAGTTTTCTCATGGCACACCTCCTTCCATGCAGATCTAAGTTGTGCAGCTCTGTTTTTAAAAATAAACTCCTGCACTTTGACCTCAATAGTGGCAAGAGCTTTCGATAGGTTGTGAATATATTGTAGCATCTATGGTCCTTAGGAAGTTTTTTCAGCATCTTGTGTTCTGCTCTCATGCCGAACTTACTAGGATGGCCTGACTGGGACAACGTGGATTTTGTTTGAAATCTCCACTTGTAGATGATCTTCTGGACAGTGGAATGATTAATGTCCAATTGCTTGGAATTCCTTTTAAATCCAATCCCAGGCCTATAGACATTCATGATCTTCTTTCTGAAGATTTTCAGTGTTCTTTTGATCTAGGCATGGTGATACTACACACTTCAACAGCAAAGAGCAAACAAACTAAATGTCTGAGATTTCAACAAGATGGATTCCTCCTAGTTCTGATCATTTGCACCTGATCTGGTGTACCTGAGACTGGTTCTAGATATTTGAGGTAATGATAAATGTAGGGGGTGTCCTTAATTTTTCCGTAGAGATTTGCATTTAGGTTTATTTAAATTACAGGATGAGCTACAAAATGTAAACGGTGAAAGATATGTTATATTTCCTTTAGTGGTATTGCTGAAATGAAGATGAAATATCTATATTTAAAAAGTTGAAACATTAAATGGGATGTCCCAAAGGTGCTTTTTCAGGAGGCAATTGGACTTTCTTGTTTTTTTCTTTGAAGACATTTCATTTCTCATCCAAGAAGCTTCTTCAGCTCTGACAGGATAGTGGGGAATGGAAGGATTTATATTCCTTGCAGACAGCTGGTAATTTGCATTATTTTAGAGGGTATTTGAAGCACTTGGAGGTTTATCTGTGTCCTCAGGATCACCTAAGTAGTGTTCCTGGTTCTTGTCTTCAAAAGAAAAAACAAGAAACTCCAGTTGCCTCCTGAAAAAGCACATTTGGGACAACCAAGACCTGGATGACTGAGAATCTCTACAGACATCAAATGTGGTGTACTTAGTTAACTTAGATAACTGTAGATAAATCTGTCCTCCAGCTGGAGGAATACTGTAGGCATGGAGTTTCTTTAAGAACGTGGACTGAATTACTTCCATCATGATAAAACACTGGTGAAAGCTAAGAAGTATCATATATAAAACTTTATGGCACTTTTGGTTCCAAAAGCATTAAAGGAACAGAAACATAAATGAGTTCATTTCATATAAGGGAGAAAAAGCCATATTTCTTAAGGTAACCAAAGTTACATAATCTTGATGGGTAGTTTACCTACTACTCATAATTGTGTTTTTTACCTGAATTGACAGCTCATTTCGTCTCACTTTTTTGTAGTATCCTGCAAAAGGCTTCCTATTGTCAATACTGCCAGCTCAGATTTTAGTAGCTATCGTGTTTGGTAGACATGTTATTGCTTTCCGTGTCACTGAAAAAATAATTGTGGGTTCAGTCCAACCTTAACCAAGAGCAAGTTTCAGTTCATTCTGCTGTAAAAACTTATTCTAGCCTTAGAAAAATAAACTTTGATATTTGGGGTTTGCCCATTCTGGATGCCAGACTACAGTATTCTCTGTTTCCCTTTCCAATATACTGGCATGTTAGATATAGAAAACCTGTATTTTTCATTTTGTAATAGTTGCAATATATAGTTATGTGAGAGCTCTAGTGCTTCATACTGTCCCAAACAGAGGTGGTATTCAACAGGTTCTGGCCAGTTCTGGAGAATTGGTAGTGGAATTTTAGGTAGTAGTTCAGAGAAATGGTAAATGCCACCTCTGACTGTCCCTGCCCCCCTCTATTCTCTGCCTCCCAAGTCCCAGCTGATTAGGAGGAAATGGGAATTTTGCAGTATCCTTCCCCTGCCATGCCTGCCAAGCCACGCCCACAGAACCGGCAGTAAAAAAAATTTGAATCCTACCACTGGTCCCAAATATATATGACTTTCACTCTCACTCCAAAGAGAAGTTGCCAAAGTTCCCACTGCCTTTGGGAAAATGTGTGGCAGAATATTGAAGCCTGAGCGCATGCCAAATAAAAGGACTATGAAGTTACACACATCCTTTGACTGCATGTGGATTATATTGATGAGCATTCCGAACTCGGGCATTATGTGTTTTTAATTCTATGTTAAATCCTTTTCAGATTTTTCTGCACTCCCCCTGCATTTTTGGCTCTGTTAACAAAAGTAAACTAATAAAACAAGGAACTCATAAAGAGCTTTGGTCTGCAAATCTAAACATTGGAGCAAATATTCTGATTTGCTATAAACAGAAAATTTACCATATATCATTTTTATACTAAATTTCCTATTAGACCTTTTTGTATTGAATAGGCCAGGTGATCTCTGCTGGGCCTTCTTATGTATTCTTCTACCATATTTCTCCCAAAAGAAGACCCAGTCTTTTGGGGGGGGGGGGGCTCCGAAATAAGTACAAGGGCTTACGTATGGGAGGCTGACTTCTTCTGCTTGCCCATGGCCACAATGGAGCAGGATGTCATGTGGTGTGCAAGGGCCATTGCCACGAGGCAGGGGGTGGAGCTGCCCCATGCACCCCACATTGGCTTACCTCAGGGCCCCCACAGCCAGGCCACCCATATCCTGACACCTCCTCTCCTCGCAACGGTGGATCCAGCAGGCCTGCCAGCCCTGAGAACCACCACTTCTTCGGCTTGCTCACAGCTGCAACGAAGCAGGAGGCTGAGCGATGTGCTGGTGCCATGGCCACGAAACAAGGTGGGGGGATGAAGCTGCCCCATATGTCCCACACAGGCTTAGCTCATGGGTTAACTAATGGCCTCTGGAGGCCATCCATGCCCCGACCCCTGTGACCATGACACCAGCACGTCACTCAGCTCCTACTCCATTGCAGCTGTGAGCAAGCAGAAGAAGTGGGCTGGCGGCCATGTGGACTCCTGCTTGGCTTGACTGCTAGTGCTGCTGCCCTGAGGCAGTTGTTGGGGCGTGGATGGCCTGGCTTTGGGGGCCCTGAGGTAAGCCAATGTGGGATGGATGGGGCAGCTCCAACCCCCAACCTACCTCACCTTGTGTTGGCGACACAACAAACTGCCAGACAGAGTGGACGGATGGCTGGCTACGTAGGCTCTTAAGTAGGGCTTATTTTGGGGTAGGGCTTATATTAGGCGTGTAAAATCATGTTAGGGCTTATTTTCAGGATAGGACTTATTTTCGGGGGAAACACAGTAATAGAAACACTTTGTTTTTCATTTATTTCTCCTGTCATTTGATTAGAAGGGATAGAATAGATATCTTTATTAGGTAAAGCATGTAATAAAGCAAATAGCTTTGAATTATCACATGAGTATAAATAATCACATGAGCTGACTGTTAACAGCATTTAATGTATAATGGAAATAAAGCATACATGAAAGGAAAAGGAATGCCTAACAAATAGTTCAACACAAATCAAGGCTTCAACAGAGATGTGGCTCCTTAATGTATTTGTAGATGTATGTATGAATAATGCTGGTTTACAGCTCATTCGACTTTCTGAGAGAGTCAATGTAGAGTCTCATAGTCTTACATAGACTGTAGATCTATGATGCAAAAAAGAGTATAGGTTTAAAAATCTTAAAGGCAGCAGTTTTAGGATTACAGTCAAACAGCTCTCTAAGCCCAAAGAGCCAAGGTCATTGTTTGATTTACTGAAGTATTCTAAGAAATGGAGTGGTTGGAGAGACTTGGAATGTCACTGGAATTAAGGTAAAAAGCAAGTTTGATCAGGGTTTAGATTTAATTCTGTACCATGATGATAAAAGTGGTAAAAGGGCAATATTTCTCCTATCATGTGTTGTTATATATTTGAATATATAATTGTATATTATGCATATATATATAATTGTCCATTTATGTCATATAATGTTATTAAATATACAGCCATATATTAAAGTTGTTTTATTTCTGTTTTGTGTATAGGTAGGTTTTGGAGAGTTGCCTTTTGATAACACCGACAGCTTCAGTAGTTATCCTGATCTGTGTTTCCGAGTGTCAAATTACAGTTTCCTCTGTCACAAGGTATAGGGTGCATTGATTTGACTTGGGTCGATGCTTGTTGTACTCTCAATATTAAAAGATCTTGTATTGAACCAATGATACTCACTCATTTATTTATGACACATCTTGTGGGAAATTTCCAGAATAGGAATGTGCTATCAGATAGCAGTAAATGATTATTTATTAAACTTGTATGTCTCCCAACTTTCATCGAGTCTTGGTGACTCACAACAACCAAGTTACAATAAAGTAAACCAAACAAAAAATAAAGATAAAAGATGGTAAGCATGATGAATTTTGATCTTTAAAAAGTTTGGGATGGGTGCCTTGTCACAGACGCCTTTCTGGATCCTGCTGCTTGCCTATTTTAACCAAGAAGATTTCATGTGTGTGTGTGTGTCCGTGTACACACACATATATACTCATATACACCAATACACATACAAATGCATACACCTACATATTCTCTCTCTTTTTTGAAGGCATTTTTCTGTGGCCGAAGTGACTATTTCAAGGCCCTTCTGGAAGACCACTTCTCTGAGAGTGAGGAGCTACAAACCCAACCCAGTATCCCTGTGGTGACGCTTCATGACATTTCAGAGGAGATCTTCATCAGAGTTCTCTATTACATCTACAGTGATGACACAGAGGTGAGGCTGGGTTTCAGCATGCGGCCTTTTAGACTGTTCCTTCTAGCAAGGATGACAGTGTTATAGAGCAAAATAAACGTTTCAGAACCGGCATTGTCTGATGCTTGCTGTACTTTTATGGAGATCAACAAAAGTATCCATTAAATTAAAATAACATAATCTCTTCCATCCTTTTTTTTTTTTATTCTCTTAAAATATTTCTCTGTCTTTTTGAATTTTTGTGATTCTTGGCTGATTAACCATTTTTTTGGCTTGAATTTTACTTGAGACTTTATTAATAAGATGTAAAGGCATATTTAAATATATGGGAGTTTGAGATTTCTGCGCAGTGTCTTAACTATTCCTAGCAATGCAGTCTACTGGACAAGGGAGCACTGATGTCAATCCTGGGATCTGTTGGGAGCCATACTCTTCCCAGCTTAGGAATCACAGTCCCAAGTGCTCGTAACACCACTGGGACCTTTTTGGCCTTTACTTTCACATATATCTTTTGTTTCTCTATACATGGATGAGAATGTGTGTTGCGTGTGTATGTGTGTGTACATGTACACATGTATACACAACATGCATGCGCACACATGCATATCGACACATGTTCATTCTTTCACTTTTGTATTCCTGATTTTAACAAGGAATATTTTTGTAAGTTATATTGTTGGCTTAATAGGAAAGATTGGGGGGGGGGGGGGGGAGTCCCAGAACCAGAAACTTGTGATTGCCAAGAATACTACAGGGATGTATGCATAAAGCAAGCAGGAGTTGAGCTTAGTGGAAAAGTGACATTACAGAAGCCTGATGGTGCACAGAGTGGTCAGTTTGCCAGTAGAGGGCAGTATACAGTTAGCTAACTGGCCAGAGCTAAAAATAGTTTTCCCTGTTTTTATGCTGCATTTTCTTGTCGCATATAGTGCAAAGTCTTGGTTGCAGCTTTAGAATTTAGAAAAGTCTTAATGGAACTGAACTCCATAGCATAGAAGTTCTATTTTCTCTACCATATTCTGACAATTGAGTTCTGAGGATAACCAGGATTTTTTCACAAGTAACGCTGAGTTCGTTTAATGAGAATTCTTCAAAAAGGTAGAGGACATGAAACAATAGGGTGGTTCTGTGAGGATTATAGACGCTAGCCCACCAAATATCTGTTTGTTCCCAAGACGGTGAATTTTCAGTGTAAAATGGAAGAGTGATAACTGTCACATTCAGTCGTTCATTATAATGCAGTCAAATAAGCAGTGGTCTTTGGAAAAATTAAACTTGAGATAAAGTCATAAATATATGCCTTATTTTTCTTAAGTATAAAGAGAAATTAACATTAACATCTGAGCCACAAAGTTCCATCAGGTATGATAGGTAAAATGCGAGGTGGAGACCTCATCCCTGTACATTGAATGTATATCTCACAATGATTTAGCCTAATTTCACTGCAGAGGAACTTTGCCTGTGTACTGTATACGTGTGTGTACATGTGCGCAGTACTTTCTGTACTGAAAGGCAAGAACAAAGGCAGAGAATAGCTGCAGCCTTTCTTCTGAAGGGGGATTTTAAGTATTAGATTGCTCTCTGTAATAACTGCTTTTTGCCTTGTTTTTTTGCACTAGAGAGTAACCATATTTGCCCTTCAACAGACATAAGTGAAAGCTATAATAGTGATAGTGACTTCTTTCTAGCATAAAAACTCAGTTATTGTGTCATCCTCTCCCTAAATTTATCACACCAAGAAGATACGTTGGCTGCCCCACAGTCTTGAGACAACTGTTCTGTAGAGGATAGATGTAGAGCAGGAGCTCCTGTTGCTCTGTGGAACATTGCTTGAGATTGTGCCCCTTCCTTTTCTCTTTGCTGCCCAGCAGGGCAAGAGCAAAGCTGCCAAACCAAGCCATCTGTCCTTGTTTTCCTTTAGACAGCTAAAAGGCACTTTCCCAGTTCCACTGTCAAGGTCATTTTGAATCAGGATTTCATTCCCTAAGATGTTACTGCTTCCCCTAGTTTGGTGGCCTTTGCAAATACAATACAGGCAGTCTTCATTTAAGGACCATTTGTTTACTGACCATTTGAAATGACAGTGGTGCTGAAAAAAATGCTATTTAGACCAGTCCTTGAAGTTATGGCCGTTGCAGCCACCACATGGTCACTTCATCAGAATTTGAGCACTAGGCAGCCTGCCTGCATTTATGTGTACTTCAACTCTTCCCCTCCCACCCATCATCCTCCCATCTCTGCCCTTTTGGCCACACTGCATTCCGATACAGCTGCTGGATTCACCTCTTAGCAGGAGGAAGAAGGTAACAAAGGGCAGGTGGAAGTGCAGGCAGGGTGATCAAAAGAGCAAAGATGGTGGGGAGGAGATAGGTTGATTGGGGGTATGGAAACATCCTGTGGATGGATGAAAAGGTGAATGGTGTGCTCCAAGCACCTGAATTTTGATCATGTGACTGCAGGGATGCTGTAAGATCCATTGCAGACCCATGATAAATACCATTTGTTTAGCACCATTGTAACTTTGAATGGTTGTTAGGTGAGGGCTACCTATATTGTGAGATAAATGAAAAGACTGAAAATATGAATGCTGTATGTAATCGTTAACAACATTGTAGATTTATTCATCTTAAATTACACCTGTACAGATCAGGGATTTAAGGAATATGGTCCCAAAAGACACTTGTTATTTGTTGGAGTTATACTTCTTTTCTCAAGGAACTTTAGGAACCACACACAGCACTACCCCTTTAATTCCCCCCACACACAAAACAGCCCTGGGATATAGGTTTAGGAGAGAATGTATGAGTGGTCCCAAGTGCACTTCTATGGCTGAGATTGAATTACAATCTGTGTCTCCTTAGTCCTAATCCAGATTGGTCTTTCAGTCTATTTTGTAGTTTGGCCATGTATTGGTTTGGAGTCATACTGAATCTAGTTACATTGATACCTTTTTGTCCCAGCAGTTGTCTCCTGAAAACGCCTATGAAGTGCTTTGTGTGGCCGATATGTATCTGTTACCTGGGCTCAAGCGCCTGTGTGGGAGAATTTTGGCACAGGTTCTTGATGAAGACAGTGTTGTCAGCATCTGGAAGATTGCAAAGCTCTTCCAGCTGACCCGATTGGAAGATCAATGCACAGAGTATATGGCAAGGATAATTGAGAAGGTAATGAAGAGGAGGTGAAGGACAGCTACTATAGATATTACTTGTCTGGCAGGCTACAAATGAATATTTGATACGAAAGGTCTTTAAAACTTAAGTTCCAATAAGCGATTATTTTATTTGTAATATTTGATTTTTTTTATAACCATAACCACAGTTAGTTTCTATAGAAATTGATGTCTATGGCAAGGGATGTCATATAGGGGAATAAATGCTATTTCCCATGTTATAGTGAGAAAAATGATAACCTTGCCATAGAAGCTGTTTCTTCATCTAAAAACGTTTATCAACATACTATATTTTTCAGAGTATAAGACGCACCTTTTTACTCCAGAAAAGAGGGTGAAAATCTGGATGCGTCTTATACATCGAATGTAGCTGCCTGGGTCGGAAAGGAGAGAGGTTTCGCTTTCAGGACTTCTGCTCGGCTTCACTCCCAGGAGGGCTTGGGGGGGGGGCGGCGATGGCGGTGGCTCACATTGCTGGGGAATGAAATCATTGTGGCCACTGTCTCCCCTGAGGTGTCCGCTGAATTTCTGAGGCACCTTTCGCTTGCATGAGGAGGAGGGCGAGGGCGGAGTATACCAAAGACTTTGAGTAATGGGGAAAGAAAGCCGCACTTGGAACCTATCAAAAACTGCCACCCAAAAAGCACGCCTTTCTTTCCCAGTTACTCAGAGGCTTTGGTTTAAGGAGGCGCTGCTTTAAGTTGCCCTCCTCCTCCTGCTGCAAACGAAAGGTGCCCCAGAGATGGTAGATTTCTCAGAAGGCAAATTTGAGAAGTTAAAAATCCTGAAATGGGGACAGTGAAGCTTGATTCAAAGCCCTCCTCCTCATGCAAGTGAAAGGAGATCTGGAGAGATTGGTGGGGAAGGCGGGGGGGGGGGGGGAAACGGAAGGGCTTTGGCTGCTGAGAATCCGGAGACATTGAGGGGGGGGGGAGGAAGTCTAGTTTTCTGATAAAAATCTTCGTAGAGAGGTTGTTCCTCTTCCCTTCCATTCCTCCCCCCACCAATCTCTCCGGATCTGCCTATTGCTATTGCGCCCAGCTATCGTATCTCTTTGTTGCATGAGAGATCCGGGTGGCTTGGGCGAGGGGGTGGAGGAATGGAAGAGAAACAATCTCCACGAAGGCTTTTCTCAGGACCCTAGATCTCCACTTTCTCTCCGTAAAAATGCTATTTGCGTCGTCGGCATTTTGGCTAATGGAACAAGCACGGGATGGAAAGGAAACTTCGGAATACAGGAGCCTGGCAGCTGCCGCATTCCAAGGTTTCCTTTACATCCAGCCAAAATCCCAATGATGCCAATAGCTCTTTCCAGAGAGAAAGTGGAGATCTAGGGTCCTGAGAAAAGTCTTCGTGCAGAGGAGATTGGTTCTCTTCCCTTGCTTCCCCCCACCCCCCTCAATCTCTCCGGATCTGTCCTGCAGTGCTTATTGCTACTGCTGCAATTGAGCCCAGCTACCGTATCTCTTTGCTGCATGACAGATCCAGGCAGATTTGGTGTGTGTGTGTGTGTGTGTGTGTGTGTGTGTGTGTGTGAAAGCAGCCTCATTTCCTTTATGCTTCCCTTTTGCTGCTCAAGGAAGAGATCCCAGCCCTCCTCATCCAATGAGCTGTTCCCAGCCAAGCACAGCAGCATCCATTCAGCAGCCCCCACATGTCTTTCCCTCCTCGCTGAAGAGAAAAGTGGATTTGAGATCGATAAAAACCTTACTCTTTTAAGAAGATGAAGCTCCCACACTTCACTTTTTTACCCTCCCTGGCCCCCAGGAGCACTTTGCAGGCCTCCCAAACTCTCTGCATGCCCCATTCTTCACACAAAATGGGGTGTTGCCTGCAGAGTGCTCCTGGGAGCCAGGGAGGGCAAAACCTTTTTTTTTTTAATTTACCTCTTCAAAATCATGGTGCGTCTTATACTCCGAAAAATACAGTAAATACTATGTACAATTGCAATTTATACTATGTACAATTGCAATTTATATTTAGCCAAAAGCAAGACGGTCCTGCAAAAGCAATCCCATCAAATGTGGAATAAATAGAAGAATATGAAAATAACAAAAATCTTAACATTGCCAGCTTCAATGAAACCAATGATAGATATTCCCTCCTCAACTAATGATCTGATGAAGTGAGCTACAGCTCATGAAAGCTTATGCCTTTTAATTAAAAAAAAATGTTGAAAAAGAAAAAATGCTTTCAATTCCTGATTTCCCCCCCCCCCCCCACTTCCCCACACACAATATATGTGATAATACAGTTTTATGTTTCTGTGCTCCCAAAAAGCCATGGTTTAGGGGGGGGGGGGGATAATTAATACCTAATAATGATGAGACAGAATTGGTCTAAAATAACACATTATGTCAATTGTTCTAAGATAATATTTTGTGTTCTTAATGTGTGATGCATTTTAATTTTGTCAAGCCAAATCTTTATAAAATGAAGGAATTTCTTTGAAGTGATTTAAATTTTTGTCATGAACAAAATGAATTCATAAGAAGTTAATTTAATCCCTAAGCTTCTTGGAACCTCAGTGGCAACTGTGTTAACATCCATTTAAGTGAGAATTTATATAATTAAGAATGCGTCTGAGAATGTTCTTATTTGGTTATAAAGTCTTTTATTATGCATTGGAAAGTTATTAACTTTTTTTTTAGTTTAAAGCCTCTACTTCAAAATAGTTAGCACTGGAATGAATATCATCCTGATTTATATGGCAGCTGTATTAAAATATTTAAAAATATACAATATAAATATGAAGTATTTTCTATTATTGGTGATGTGGTAGGCAAATTTAAGTGATCTGTCTGAACCAGTTGTTTGCCTCATATGCTTAGCATGTGGTTGGTATTTTTAGATAGAGATGTAACATGTGAATGGGATATTCATCCTAAGAATTTATGAGATGGGTTGACAGAGAGACAGAGAAAGAGGGAGTGGGGAGGGAGGGAGAGAGAGTTGTATTAAATTATTTATAAATTCAGTTGTGCATTTTTCCCCATGTTGAAAATTGTTCAAGTCTGCATATAAAAATAATAACACTGGTTTCATATCTGCTCTTTTTTTCATATACTAAATCTGCATGGACCAGCTTAGGCTACAAGAGAGAATTTGTAAAAGAGTGTGAATTATCATATACATACTTAGGTCACATGCAGCAATGTCCTGTTGCTTTAATCTTGAGTATATGTTGCACCTTTTGAGAGTACATATAGAGAAAGCTACATTTATTATTCTAATTAAATTGATGAGGAAATCATTTTTGAGTTATGCTTTAAGTAGCCTTAAAGTACATTGTATATACACTCTGTGTGTGTGTGTGTGTGTGTGTGTGTAAGATAAATAGATAGATAGATAGATAGATAGATAGATAGATAGATAGATAGATAGATAGATAGATAGATAGATAGATAGATAGATAGATGATATCAATATCCACACCAGTGTTTGTCCCCAGTAGAAGGAAATGGTGGTGTTTCTTCCCATACAACTTCACACATGGTTATGGAATATGGAAAATCTGTTTGGCCCGCATCAATTTTTCCTAAGTGAAATTCACTGTTCCCTTATCAATTCACTGATGTTATAAATGGTTCTAATTAGCACTCCCACATAAGTTGCAGCATTCTTTACTTAACAGGCTTTGAACGAGGTGTGAAATTCTTTCCTGTCTGTGAAAATGCACTCCTCCCCCCCAAAATTAACAGTTTTACCAATACAAAATTCCTCACCTATGTTTTTAATAGGAACAAGCATGGCCCAATTTTGCTTGTCATAGACCCAACAATTGATTTTTTTTTGTAATTGTCCTTCTCATCTCCAAACCAGTACGAGATATTGAACTAATCTCCCCAGAGTTCAGAATTCAAAGAAGCCCTTTTCATTGTTATAGTTTATTGGAAGAAGTTATCAAAAACAGAAGCATAAAGTAGAGACAATACTTGTTATGATTTGAGTGAGGCTGCAGACATTCCCCTGTGAGTTGTGTGTTTAAAAGCAATCTGGCTAAAAGGCCAAGGGTCAAGGTTTGATCCCAAGATCCTTAGCTATTGCTTTTAAAAGATTGTGCCATCGCTATGGGTTTTGTTTTTGTTTTTGTTTGCTATAGCATTAGAAGGCTGCATTTTTAAGATATATTTTTCACCTTATTCTCAGAGCAGAATCAGGTCGGTGAAATCAGTGGCTTTTAGAGTTAGCCGACTTGCACTCATATGCTGCAGGATTCTGCTCTTGAGAATTTACGTTTGTTGCCATTGACAGCATTTTGATAAAGATTTTCCTGGATTTATCTATTTTCTTTCTTTTGTTTCTTCAGTTAGTGGAGTTTGAGGAATTTGCCGCAGCAGTGAAGGAGAATGCAGATGCCGTAGAAGAGCGGCAGGAGACGGACTCTATTCCTCTTGTGGATGACATCCGTTTTCACATAACCAGCAACGTTCAAACGTACAGTGCCATTGAAGAGGCGAACCAGAAATTAGATGCCCTGGATAATCTTTTGGCTAGCATAGGACTTGAATGTTAACCTGTGAGATTTTCTTGTGTCGTGATATGAAGTATCAGTTCAGAATTCATTTCTGCAAAGTTCACATCTTTTTTTCTCTATTTGATTTTCCCATTTCTTTATGTTTTATTTACGTTTCCCTTATTCTTTTATGTTACTGACTATTGCATCTGGATTAGTATTTCTTCTTCTTCCAAGAAACAGGTCCCCAGAAGAATCTGTAATTCGAAAGCATGGTTAGGTGTATGCTACGTTGTTGAGGAAAGATTTGCATGTCTTATGTAAGAAATGTACTGTTTGCGGTCCCAAAAAGCCCAATGAAAAGGGGTCCATCCTTCAGAATATTGCCATTCCTGCTGGGTAAAGAAGGAAATGAAAGCTTTTACTGAATTATAAGAATATTAAGTTGGTGGACTAGAAGCTGAGATTGCCTGCTGTTTGTTAGTCTTACACCCTAATCTTCCAAATGTACACAGCTGGATCTGAGCAGACCCTCATTTTTCTAATCTAGCTGCCTTATTCATCAGGTGATCAAATTCATTTATTTTAAACAAAATCTGTTCTGATCCTTGCAATAAAATATTTTGTCACCAGTAGGTGCAAATGCAAGCCCCCACCCCTCCTTTTCTTGCTATAATGTAGGGGACATTGAGACATGGAGGTTTAGCATATCTGTAGATAGTAAAGTTCCTTTGATTTTAGTATGCTTGGGGATTCACTCAAGTGATTCACAAATTTTAGCATGGAGTATGTATGTACAAGTGACTGTGTTGTACTTGCATGATGCCACAATGGACTGATGGAGCATTGTTTCCCTTTGCAGTGGAAGCATAAATTTGTTTTATGCAGGATCCCAATATTGTGAGGCAGTAGAAGGTATCATCTTGCTAACTAGTTCTACCCTTTGATATATTGAATGGCAGAGGGGAATATATTCACATGGCATAGTCTACACCAGGGGTGTCAAGCTCGCATCGTCACGTTGTCACGTGATGTATCGCAACCTTTTCCCCCTTTGCTAAACCAGAGGTGGGTGTGGCCAGCACATGACACATCTGGTTTGTGGGCCACAGGTTTGACACCCCTGGCCTACACAGTGCAATATTTTAGGGTATATATCATTTGAATTAAGTCAGTTCACATTAAGGTCACCTATGTGAAAGTCTGGATAAAAATTTTACGTTTTATTGTTGGATGCAGTGAAGTGTGGGTTGTCCATATGTACACAATTCTAATGTCTACAATCACCTGTTGATAACAGATGTTCTGGCTGGCTCTAGGTAATTGATTGGCAGGTTTCCTAAATGAGACTACCGCTGTTTCCCCATTCTGTATATATTAAATCTAGGGTATATATAGATAACTCATGAGATTAGTTTAATTACTAAATTCAGAACTGCATAGTAGAGACATAGAGGTGTCCTGAACTACTATTTGTCAAGTTTTCTACCTGACCTTTCATAATATGCATCATCATGCCATATTTACATGTTGCACAGAAAAAAGATAATTAAGATTCTGGTTATTAAGATCTTAGTCTATAAGTAACTAGTGTCTCACCACTGTCCGGTTCATTATGTTCGTGGTTACTGCCCCCCCCCCCCTTCTCCCCATCATGAATGATAGATGGAAAATGCATTCTGGCCATTCAGAGAGTGGGAGGGGAGGGAGTAAAATGAGTGCTTAATATAGAAACCATACTAGGTAGATCAGCCAGGATTCTGTGTCACCCAACCACTCTAGAATTATGTGCTCATCGTTAGAGAAATTTGACAAGGAAAAGACTAAATCCCATTTGACTTATCCTGACTTTATGAGGGAATATTGTCACTATACTATGGTAATACTGTTAGTAATTGTTACAGAAATTGCAATGGTAGATTAACTTTAGTGAGACATTGATGCAACAAAAATGATGTTGGACTCTAGCACAATTTTCCATGCACTGATAACTCTTTACACATAAGGTCAAGAAGTGGTGTATTCTAAATAGTCTGTCAAGGAAAGCACACCTCTTAAAGGAATGCTTATTTAAAAGCATGTGGAACTAGTCTTGTTATTCACAAGCCATAAATAAAAGCCTGGCCAGGATGTTTCCTTTCCTGCATTTTACTAGGACAATGAAGGGAACTAAAATGCTGCATTTCTTGACATTTCTTTTTGGCAAACATCTTTGGCAAATATTATAGAATCTTTCTTGTACCAATTTATAAGCCCCCCTCCGGTGAATAAGTGGACATCATACTGGAATAAATCATAACAACCTTTTCTATTTCCATTTTTTATTTGAAACAGTAAATTATTGGAACAAAAACAGAGCACAGTAAGCTTTTTTATACATAGCATTCTAATGTTCTCTTCCTTGCAAGTATCTAGTAAAGTTAACATGATATAAGCACAGAAAATTACTACTGGTAGTAGCTATTGGTGTTTGTTTGTTTGTTTTTAAATAAAAAGACTTTTTAAAAATATTGTCAAGTGAAGAGCCAGTTAACTTTTAGATAGGTAGTGAAGGTGGCTGAACAAAGCTTAGTACTGAGAATGGTAAGTAAATTCAGAATGAATTACCAGTATTACTGTCTTTTGAAGCTGCTCCTCAGTGCAGTTCCTTGATGAGCTGTCCCCTTGTTCTTTCTTTTGTTTTGTTGGTTGCCCTTGTATAAATCAGAGTTGTGGATAAAGACAGACTAATACCTATTTAACATATAGTGAAAAGTCACCTTTCTTAAATCCAAAGAAGTTAGGAAAACAATGTATCTCTAATTATTTATTGTATAGTCTTCCCGGCTATTAATTGCATTGTAAAAAGTTTAAATGTCAGACTTCTTATTATTATGAACTTACTTTTAACCTGGCCCTCTGTTATTTAAAATAAAGAGAATGTAAAGCTTTACAGAATGGCAATATAATTATATATTTAAAAGCTTAATATATAAGCATGTGTGCAGCAATAAAGAGTCTATTTCATTAATCTTGCTTTTCCTGCGCCTCATTAAATACTAAAATTGATTGCTGCAAAGGTTCCATGTTACTTACGCTCCCAAGACTCAACCTTGATGCCATCTTCCAATCAACAGTAACATTTACTGATGGCATATTTAATTGCCAGAAGTTGCATAAAATACCCTTTTCAGTTACCATTTAGAGATGATAGTAATTTGGGAAAATGCTTTATATATGTAGATCTGATACCACTTAATTCAACACTAAACACAGTTCTCAGATTCTTGATATAGGAACTTGCATCACTTCTGAATCTAGTCTCGTGGATGCCAATATTTTATAGTACTTAATTCTGTGTGGTTTAAAAAAATATGAAAAAATGAAAGCACAAGCTTTTCATGGCTTTGTCAGGAAAAAGTAACACACGGGAATTGAAGTAATGCCAGAATTTTTCTTGGGTAATTGAATATTTTGTCTCCTTCCCAGAATCAAAGGGTATAATTCTAACTTTACCAAGTAATCCAAGTTTTAGTAGTTCAAGGTTTGTCAGTACTACATTCTGGCTGCATTATAGTTCACAAAACTCCTACCTGATGATTTTAACCTTTCCATATCTTTATTTTACAAGAAGTTAACAAAACCTTGCAATATATATGGGGTTCCAGAGTTACTGTGTATAGTGCCCACAACCTTAAATTCAAATTGTAATGCTTATCACCTGAAGTGGTTGTGACCTGGAATTAATGTGAGAACAATTTATGTCATGTTTAGAAATTGGTTACTTACGAAAATGGAGAAAAAAGAATAGATTTTTGTCCATTTTTCCCTCCACTTCTGAGTAAAGCAACATTCATAAAATGTGCTGGCACTATTGCCAGTCCCTAACTTGCATATACAATACAATACAATACAATAGCAGAGTTGGAAGGGACCTTGGAGGTCATCTAGTCTAACTCCCTGCCTAGGCAGGAAGCCCTATACCGTTTCAGACAAATGGCTATCCAACATTTTCTTAAAGACTTCCAGGGTTGGGGCATTCACAACTTCTGGAGGCAACTTCTGTTCCACTGATTAATTGTCCTAACTGTCAGGAAATTTCTCCTCAGTTCTAAGTGGCTTCTCTCCTTGATTAGTTTCCACCCATTGCTTCTTGTTCTGCCCTCAGGTGCTTTGGAGAATAGTTTGACTCCCTCTTCTTTGTGGCAACCCTTGAGATTTCACCTTTTATATATTTCACCTTTTACAGATTATTTACAGATTACATTATATATTTCACCTTTTACAGATTATTGCTAGATGAGGTTTGTCTTGATTAGTACATAGTAGCACTTACTTAAATTCCGCTTCACAATGCTTTACAGCCCTCTCTAAGCGGTTTATCAAGTCAGCATATTGCCCCCAACAATCATTTTATCCACCTCGGAAGGATGGAAGGCTGAATCAGCTTTTCAGCTGGTGAGAATAGAACTGCTGGCAGCCACCAGAGTCAGCCTGCGATACTGCATTCTAACCACTGCGCCACCACAGCTCTACATGTGCCAATCATGATAGCCCAAGTGCTTGGTTCTCTTTGGCTTTGCTGCCTCCCCTTTCAGCACATCACCAGCTAGTAGAAACTCCCACCAATTAGGTACTGCAACAGGAGTAGAGAGGGACTTGGGGCTGATCAAAGCTCAGTGTTTTTTAAACAATTGTTTTTTCTTTCATGGGGGTGGGGGGGCATTAAAATAATGTGAAGTAAATGGGAGGTCACCACAGAAAAGTGAACGAGTTGAAAAGGGGAAGTTTGGGGGAAATGGTAGAATGAGGAAAACCTCAAAAATAAAAATGTGAGAAATGATCTCTCCTTGGTATTTAGTATTTTTATCGATTATAGCTTTCTTTGAAGGACCTATCTTTAAAAATGCATTTTTACGTGCGCTTTGGTGCATTAGTATATAAAAGTATACATAATCCACATAGAAACTTTTAAAAAGTCAAATTTTGAATAGGGTTTTTGCATTTCTACAGAGGCATTATTTTTACTCAAAATCTCTCAAATATTTTAAAGCTTGTGGACATCACAAAAACAACAGGGAGCCCTTTAGGACTATTAGTAGTCTGCCTACACTAAGCTACCTCGGTTCCTGAAATCACACAAATCTTGCACCCTATGTAGTGCGAACTAAGGTGTTTTTACCATCTCTAATGTGTGAATTTCTCTTGTTGCATGGGGGGGGGGGGGAGAATCTCAGCGGCTGCTATAAATAAGTTGTTGCAAAGCCATTATTACTTTATTCTACTTAAAAGCCAGTTGGTAGCCATGATGATTTTTTTTTTAAAGCATGCTACCCACTTTTGTCAGTAGCTGTTGTTGCTATTTGGTTGAAAGAAGAAGAACCTTTAGCCAGGCACAGGGCAAGGACACCAAAAGTTGCTGGCGAACAGATGGTTCTGGAGCAGCAAAATCTTGGTTGAATAGAGTCCTATGCACCAGGATGCAAGCCAAAAGGTGCTTCAGAGGGAGGCTAGGATTCGCAATGCACCTGTCAGCACCTCCTTAAAGGAGTTATTGCTTTTCCTGAGCTTGCAAGGCTCACAGGAAGAGAGCTTTCGGTGAAGTAGATGCTGACAGGGTGTGACAAGGAAAGAAAAGCCCAATTTCCAACACATTTTATGTAAGAGTTTCCTATCCCTATGGATACGTATTGTGCATGTGTATAAAATCTGTTGCTAATAAAGTATAACTTATAAATATAATATACTTTATAACATAACTTACATATAATAGAAGGCTTACTTATGAAGAGAAACTTCTGTCTCCCCAAAGAATGCAGTCTGTAACTCTTCTAGAGCAGAAGAGAAAGCAAGCCAGGATCTAAATGGAGACATAGCATATGTGGAAACAAACAGTGGCCAGGTGCTTCCAGTGCGAGACGACAACTATTAGCACTGACATTTATAGGATTTGCAGAAGTCTAAATCCACTCCTTCCTCAAGTCAGTATTACATTCTCTGTATTTTCACAACTGTGTTCTTAATGTTGAAGAGTGAAGGAAAAATGTCACAGGCTGAGAACAAAGCCAATTTTTCTTCTGTCAAATTCATCTTTCTCAAAATGGCTCTTTGCAGTTAAAGGCAATATAACAAGAAATGGGTCTCGAAAGCTCAAATGGCCCTTACCCATCCTCGCCTATTTAGTGCAGGGGTGTCACACCTGTGTCGTCACATTGTCGTCACGTGACGTATCACGACTTTTCCATCTTTTGCTAAACTGGGAGTGGGCGTGGCCAGTGCACGATGCATCCAGCCTGCGGGGCACGAATTTGACACTCCTGATATAGTGAGTATTTAGGAAAGTTCAAGCTTGCTAGAGAAGTGTGAAGGAATGGCAGATCGAAACTGATAGCCAAAGGGTGTGTTGAGGATAGGAGCCTCCATTATAAAGCACAGCCACTTACCACAAGGTTCATATATCTTAATTGTCATGTCTGTGGAGTAGTGTGTCAAGGTTCCAAATAACATCCAAAATTAAATCAGATTCCAAGGCAAAGTATTGCTCAAAGTTCCAATTTTTTAAGAGAGTCATGTTGGCCCATCTGGGAAAACTCGAAACTAAAAGCTTCCTGGTTTTCCCCACCCAGTTGAAAGTTCAAGATCCTACCCCTACACCCACAAGTCCATCACATGGTCCAATCTTCCACTGCCATGCTGGCAGTTCCACCAGTCCAATTCTGATCAGGTGCAGAGGTACCAAGACAAAGGATGACCTTGGCAAAATAAAAGGAATTTTATTTTGGTTACATCACATCCTACTCCTTACTATCTCCCTCCCATTTCCCCACTATAGAACCAGCATAGTAGATAGAAGTGTGGCAAGCCAAAGATCCCAAAAGGAAGCTGGCTGCAGGCCTGACATAGTGACTATAAAGGCAAAATTTAGGTCCATAAATCTGAACCTAAAAAGCAGAAGAAAATGGCCATAACTGAAACTATAAATAAAGACCCCCCGTCTTTAACAGAACTTGACAACAGGCAAAGTCAAGGAATGATGACTACCAAGAAGGAAAAGAAACATAGAAGCAACTACGGTAACTAGATGACTCTTCATGAAATGCATGCATATGGCCAGCCGTCCCAGTTGACACATTGTCTGTACATGGACAGGCCATTTGGGAAAGCTGTGCCAATGCTTCTGGAGAATGTGCTTGCCCTTGGCAAATCACCCCTTCCAATGTTTTGTATGGTCTTATACACAGCGTGTGAACCAGAACATTGCACCCTATGACCGTATTCACTTGATCTCCTGGGCTACAAAATATACTGAGCGTGCAATTTCTTATTTAGAAATCAGTGATATTTACGACTTTTCCCTTACACCCTCCAGATATTTAGCACTTCAAATCTCACAGTATGCATTTTTTGGCCATGCTGGTTGGGAACGATTAAATGTTGACTCTACACAACTGAAGAGCATTAGAGCGGACAAGGCTAATCTCACTTAGCATTGGGAAGTGCTGTTAACTCTTTCAAGATACACTGCAAATGTAATTACAGAATCTAATTTTCCAAACTATCATCTCCCGAGAAGCTGGTTTGAAAAGCTGTGTTTCCATAGCTGCAAATGGAAATGGTCTAGATGAGTTGGGAAATTAGACTCTGTCCTGAGTCACAGACCATACTTAACCATGTTTGTTTAATTAGGGTGCTGAATGTACTACAATTGCCTGAATTCACACCTGTGTCAAACCAAAAACCACTGTTTACAAAATACAATGACTTCCAAAACAAAAAACCAATGCAGAACAACCCATACTTTTTAGTTTCTTGTGTGGTGTTGCACCTTTAAACCAGTGGTGGGTTTCAAATTTTTTTAGAACCTACTCTCATAGGTGTGACCTATTTTGTGGGCGTGGCTTGGCAGTCATGTGACAGGGTGGGAGTGGCCAACTTGTAAAATGTGGTGAAACTCATTTAACAACGCTCTTGCTTAGCAATCAAAATTTTGGGCTCAATAAATTCTTTCTTTCTTTCTTTCTTTCTTTCTTTCTTTCTTTCTTTCTTTCTTTCTTTCTTTCTTTCTTTCTTTCTTTCTTTCTTTCTTTCTTTCTTTCTTTCTTTCCTTCCTTTCTTTCTTTACTTTCTTACTTTCTGCCTTCCTTTCCTTTCCTTCCCATTGGGTTACTGGCAGCGGCAGGCCAGACTTACTTCTGGATCCGCTGGTGGAACCCCCTCTCACCGGCTCTCTAAATTTCACCATCCGGCTCTTGCGAGTAGGTGCGAGCCTGCAGAAACCCACCACTGTTTTAAACCCATTTGCAATCCCTTCACCACCAAGTATAAGTTTACTTTTCCTGACCATCATCTTGCCTGAGACTTATCCCTGTTGCATCCTCTCCACTTTTCCTCCATGACCTTTAGTACAAGGGTTGTAACAAATGATGCTTTCCCAGCCCTTAATGAGGTTCAGATTGTTCTACTTGAGACCACTGTCTTCCTTGGTTTAATGGCGTTGTTAGCCTTTGTTATAGAGCACATTTATGGTTATGGAAATAATCGGTTGCCAAGGGTTTGTTGCTGACAGGTGCATGGATGGATGATGAAAGTAGTTTGTACCTTAATTATGCAATGCTGGCTCTGCATTCTCATTGTCTCTGGTGCAGCGTGACATTCATGCAAAATGCTCCAATCATCATAATAGCAACAGCATCTGAGTCCAAATCAGTGAAGCCTTGCCCTTCATTATCAAAATTCATTTTATGCATTTTTCTTGGAAGGCTGGCAAGAAGTGCATGCTGTCTGAAACACATCATTTAAAGGCAATTTTAACACCACTGACAGAGGCTCCAAAATTGTTCCTGACATATATTATTGACTCATTAGTGGTTACTAATGTTCTAATCTGTGATTGACAGCTAGAGGGAGCTGATATAAGCAATAGCAACATTTGTAAGTCTTCCGGAGAATGAAAGAGTTGTGGTCCTTGTAGGGTTATTGACAAGAGCACAACTAGTCTGACTCTGCTGGTCCTAAAATGTAATAGGTTCCAGTTGTTTGTGTGTTTATCTGTGAAGGGGATATTCTTCCATTCTTGGAAGACTTTCTCATACCTTTTATCTTAGTTTGAATGTCTTGGTTTTGATCTGGGTCCCAGACACTTTAAATCTAATTGGTTAACAATGAAACTGGATGGATAGAAGGTGCAAAGAGGATTTTCTTCTACTGCTGAACTAAATATAGAATTGTTAATGCAGAAAAGTGGCAAGGCTGACACCTATAAGTGTTTTTGAGCCTCAGCAACTGCTAACTATTTATTAATGCAATGAAACATTGGCAGCAAGGGGTTTTTTTAGTTAGTAAAAAAGGGTTAGAGAAAATTAAGTGATGGAACAGTTATAATGGGATAGAACAATTGAATTATTTTTTATCAACTGATAAATAAATATTCTGAGGATGTTAAAATATAGTAGATTGGTCTGGAAAATGGATTTTAAATTACTGTTTTTGCTATTAGCATTTTGACGTCAGAATAATAATTTTCAGTCTATCTAATTTCCTTTGGTAATACAGCTAGTCTTACAGCTCAAGTTACAACAGTTTGTTTAGTGACTGTTCAAAATTACAACAGCACTAAAAATTTGACATGATTGTTCTTCCCAGTTATGACCTTTGCAGCATCCCTATGATCATGTGATGAAAATTCAGCTGCTTGGCAACTGATTCATATTTATGACCGTTTCGGTGTCCCAGATTCATGTGATCCCCTTTTGCAACCTTCTTACAAGCAAAGTCAATTGGGAAGCCAGATTCACTTAACAACTGGGTTACTAACTTATCAACTGCAATGATTCACTTAACAACTATGGCAAGAAAGTTTGTAAAATGGGCCAAAACTCACTTAACAAATGTTTTGCTTAACACCATAAATGTTGGATTCAATTATGGTCATAAATCGAGGATTGCCTATAATTACAAAAGAAGTATAGTACTTTTGTGTACAGAATAGACAATTTTTAACGGCATAGGCTTTCATGGAATATAGGCTATTTCATCAGATACAGAAAGAGATGCCCTTTCCAAATCTAGATGATTGTTTGGAAATGTCAGATTCTTTGAAGGGCAACAATGATCGGGGTTTTAAAGAGATTCACAATATATTAGCCCAGTCATGTTAAAAAAAAAAACAATTTAGTCCATGAGAAAAAGAAATCCCAACGCTGTAGCTGTGAAATAACTTTATTAGTAACAACCAAAAAGACACCAATGAACAAGCAGGATTTTGAGTTCTCCTGAGCTCTTTATTAGTGTTGCCAAACTCAGGCAACACTCAGCCAGTTTGTGTTGGCTGGCAACCCCCAGGGGGAGAGCCTTCTCTGTGAGAGCGCCTTCCCTTTGGAATGAGCTACCCCCGGAGCTTCACATAATTCCCGACCTCCCACCCTTCCGGCGTGCCCTAAAAAGCTGGCTCTTCAAGCCAGCCTTGCCTGAATAAAATAAAATATTAATTTTAATTGTTAATTGTTAATTTATTTTAAATCTAATGTGTAAATTGTTAATTTATTGGTTATTGGATTCTCTGTTTAATCTTTTTTAAAACTTTTATATTACGTGTTTTTTATGTTGTACGCCACCCTGAGTCCTTTGGGAGAAGGGCGGCATATAAGTCCAATAAACAGTAAAAAGTAAACAGTTTGTTGGTTCTAATAAACATTATCACAGGATGAATTTTGGGGGAAAATTGTTTACTATCAAAATAGATCTATGTGAGAGTAAAGGAGTACTGGTTATTTCCAAGGGCTACAATCTCGGATTCCATGTATTCATGAACGGGTTTTTTTAGAGGAAAAGGGTCTTGTTTCTTTTTAGCTTGTCAATTAGTTTTGCACATGCACTTATTTTGCCTGTCTCACACAAATACCCCACCCCATCCACCCACACACAATGGTTGAAGGTTAGGGTTAGGATTATCAAAAGATGGTTGACAAATACATCTACCAACATGTAATCACAGGATGAATGCCACCTAATGAATTATGTCCAGATAAACATTGCTTGGACACGTTAATACTAGTGGTAGGCCCCCCCAAAAAAGAGGAATAAGAGGCAAGAAATAGTAGCAATAGCAATAAGAGTAATATTAGCAATAGCAATAATAAGCTATTAAATTTATGTGCCACCAGATTTCAATGATTCTGGGAAGATGAAAGCATCTTTCATCCACATTCTCCTATGCTCTGGATATATGACCAATTTAGCAAGTAAGGCGAAATTTTACACAGTCATATGGATTTTCATCTCTTTTGTCCTGATCTGAGTGCAACTTTTACAGTTATTCTATACCTCAGCTACTTGAACTTGGTGAAACAAAAACCTATAATCAAAAGGGGCCTCAATAGCAGAAACTAGATAAAAGGACTCTAAAATCCATACAATGTCAACTCTTTGATTTTACATTCAAAAGGAGAGGGGCAATCATTATTCTAAAAGTCCTAAAATCTTAACTTGCAAGCCACTTATTGGGGCCCAAGTCTGAATGTTTGTGATTACTATCTATTTCTTTTGCATTTTATCTTCAAGCCAAGATTAAAGGTAAATTCTGTGGTTTCAGCATAAAGTAACACAACTTTCCCTGTTCTTCCATTTTGTTTCAAATATAACCAGAAAATTCAAAAGTTCACTTGATGCTAGAAACATCCTGCCTGCCTTACTCTTTTCTCCCCTCTTGAAGCTACAATTTGCTTGCATGTTGAATGGAAAGAGACCATCCATCAGAGATTCATGCTTAATGCTATTTGTTCAACAACAGGTATTCAGGGTTGGGAAGAGTACTGGTAGGAAGTATTTCCTTGGCCACCAATTCCAACTATTTTGAAACACAACTACTGTGGGATTTACAGGGCAGATGAAGGAACTCATAAGGAGACGTTGTCAAACAGGACCAATTGCTATACCACAGACTTGGGAAATCAATAAGGGAGAATATTCATAACTCAGGGTTGAAATCAGTGGTAGGTTTCTGCCAGTTTTACTACTGGATGGCAACCTGCACACAATGTGCACATGTGCTGTTCAATGTAATGTTCAATGTTCTTCGTGCATGCGCAGAATAATTTACAGTGAACTGCGCATGGACAGTGACTAAAAACCAAAATGGTGGTGGCCCAGTGGTGGTGAGGGAACCAGTTTTGGGGCGTGGCATACCTGAGTCGCTGCCAGTTCTGTGACCCAGGCCTGAATTCCACTTCTGGTTCAGCTGAACGGGGTCAAACTGGGAGCAATCCACCTCTGGTTGAAATTATGGGTCTTTGGTGCTCTCTGAGCTTGGTTCCTTTCTTACAGACGTTTTATAACCCAAACTAGGTAACATCAGTAATGGAAAAACACTTGGTAATGAAACATCTGCAAGAACACAACCAAGCTCAACCTGTCTACAAAAGTAGCATTAACCACTCTTCTTCATTGCTACCTTCTTGGAGGATCCAGAAGATGCCTGGTTGCTGTAAGCAGGGCTGATGGTGTCACTCCCCAGATACCTCAAGTCCTTGCCTCTTGTTTGGCAAATCATGGAACAGTCACAAGCTGCACTGACAGACTCAATTGGTATATGTAACCTGGCTACTAATGCAATGGTGGGATTCAAACTTTTTTACTACTGGTTCCGTGGGTGTGGCAGGTTGGGCATGGCAGGGGAAGGATAATGTAAAATCTCCATTGCCTCCCCACTCCAGGGGAAAGTTACTGCAAAATCCCCATTTCTTCCTGATCAGCTGGGACTCGGGAGGCAGAGAATAGGCGCGGGCAAGGCCAGTCAGAGGTGGCATTTACTGGTTCTCCGAACTACTCAAAATTTCCACTACCGGTTCTCCAGAACTGGTCAGAACCTTCTGAATATCACCTCTGTACCAATGCAATCCAGTGGTGAGATACGACTGGTATGCCCTGGTATGGTGCCTGCTGGGAGCACCAGGTATTGTTCCAGTATGGTGCTCTGGAGGGCCTGCCCACCTGCCTGTGTGGCTTACCTGTATTTGAGCTGATCGGAGCTTCTGCGCACGCGCATGGAGCTTATGGTGCCTGCGTGACGCTCCCCTGAGCAGCTGGAGTGTTGCGGAGATGCTATGAAGTGTCGTGGTTGGTAAATATGTATGTGCGTACTACGCATGTACACGTGGTGGACAGCTGGCCCCGTTGCACCGTACTGGTTGCAACAGGATCCGGAACCCACCACTGATGCAATTCTTGACTGCATAGATGCTCTTTCTGTTAAGTTTGCATCCTGGAAAAACAAGTTAAATTTCTTCGCCTTGGAGAAAAAGGATTTAAACACACATATACACCAGAAGTGGTATTCAGCCAGTTCTGATTGGCCTGTGGTGGGTCAAGGATAGCCAATTAACACAAATATTTTGTGATGATGAAAACTGATTCTGAAGAGAATCAAGTAGCAGCAGTCCGGGCATAGCAAAACTTCCCCAACTTTTTTAGAGTGTAGGCAGCTTCACATATCATGGAAATCGATCTTAATTTAGCAGCTACTGCTTTGGGTATCACAAAGGCCACTATAAAGTCAGACTTTTTCTGCAATCAACTGTTTTGGACTAGCCCTTGAACAAGACTCAGGATTAGTTCAGGGTTAAAAAGCTTTGTAAGCGATGGAAATGCTGAAAAGCTTTTTTTCTGCTGCTGACTAGGAACGATCTCTTAGCAAGTACTAAATATTTAGTTATGGCTATTAATTCCTTTTAGACTTGGCAGGAGTTCAATGCACCCAGCTTTGTAGTCAATTATTTTCCTTCCTTAGGACCCTTCAAATATGCAAATGGGATGGTAGTGATCTACTTATTTCCTTTTAGGTTCTGTGAAGGAATACCTCGGCATTTTTTGTAAACATGCTTGCATGCTGTTAGTTCTCAGTGACCACTTTGTCAACAGGGTGCTTGGCATAGGAAAAAGTGCTCTGAAATATTAGAGAAGGAAGCACATGTTCATTTATTTATTTTTCACATTTCTAAATCACCCATCTTTCTCAAAGAGAGACCCTTTATGTTAGGTTAAGAAGCCTATACTTTCTAAGATTTCTAATATTCCCTTCAGAATATTTTTTGAAGCCAACAATCTCTTCCCACTGCCTTTAATACAGAAATCGACAAATGTGTCTGATTGCCAAGTTCCAGGTAAGATTAAAGGTTTAGGGAAATATGCATATAATACAAGTAGAAATGGTTTGTCTGGAGAAAAATGGGAACCAATATAACTATCCATTTTTGTCCTGAACAAAATGTCAGCTTTGCCATCCTTCTAGTTCAGGCCACTTAATTAAATTGATCAGTAGCAAGTCTGTAAAAAATGAAAGGAGATTATATATTCCCATAATGCATAATTAATTTATGGAATTCATCAGCACAAAATATGATGATGCTAGCTACTTGGAAGTAGCTTTAAAAACATAAGGGAAGGTCAATCAATGCCCATTAATCTTGATGGCTAAAACCTGAATTTTTCTTTTTAGATGCAGCAGACTCCGGAGTACCAGCTGCTGGGGCAGGGGGGGGGGCAGTGAATATAGAGGAGAAAGGCCCATTATCAGCCTGCTCTGCATGTTAGGAACTTGCCAGGACCATCTGGCTGCTGACAGAGGACAAAGTGCTGGACTAAATCAAGCATAGGCCTGATCCAGTTGAATGACGATACAAGTCCCATTTGTACCATGTACTGAACTGGGCCCAGGGGCTGGAGAATCTGCTGATTTTCTCCATTAGTCAAAAAAAGGCTGGATTTAATCCTCAGAAGACCTGAGTTTGGTTGGGGTTAAATTAGTTCTCCTTATTCATTTAACGCTATCTCTACCATGCAAATAAGGAACGTGGTGGCTCAGGGGCTAAGATGCTGAGCTTGTCAATCAGAAGGTCAGCAGTTCAAATCCCTAGTGCTGCGTAACGGAGTGAGCTCCCGTTACTTGTCCCAGCTTCTGCCAAACTAGCAGTTCGAAAGCACATTAAAAAAATGCAAGTAGAAAAATAGGAACCACTTTTGGTGGGAAGGTTATAGTGTTCCTTGTGCATTTAGTCATGCCGGCCACATGGCCACAGAGAAGTCTTGGGACAGTGCTGGCTCTTCAGTTTTGAAACAGAGATGAACACCGCCCCCTAGAGGCGGAAACAACCATCATGCACATGCAGAAGAATGGTTACCTTTTACCATGCAAATGACTCACTAGAGCCTGGGAAGCTACAAAAACAGACCCTCTCGTTTTTCCTCCTGTGTACGTTCTCATTGTCCCCTTCACAATTAAAAGTGCCATCGATGCTGGTCTTGAGCTTTTATGTATACTGTACAAGAGAAGTGGGGATGAAAAGGACAGCTACCCAGCTCCCTTTATTTATTAATTAAATTTGTGCCCCACTCATCTCCCTAGTCATGTGACTTTGAAGCATCTTGGCTGCTGCAGGACAGAACAAGCCATCCTGTATCAGGCACTGCTGACATTCAAAGTTTGAGATTATTGGATGGGAAGAAAAAGTTGCCTGTTGATTGAAAACTGCAGGATTTTGGACCCTTTGCACTGCGAAGTTGCTTGCACACCAATAGGCGTATGTATGCTATCTATATGTATTCATAATCCTCTTACCTTAACTCCAGGGAAGATTGGTATGAAGAAAATGGGCACGATTTTCCCACATTAAAATAATTCCATAGTGCTGCATTTTTATTGTTCATATTGGCATATCAATAGGACAGCATGGAAGTTGTTTGGTCCTGCAAACTACAAGTTGTACTGTATATACCGGTATATGTGTTGGACCTGGAAGCTGAAGTTGGTAATACCCACCTGACCCCAAGCTCAGTAGGTGATTTTGGGTGCATCACTCGCAGCTTATCTTGACTCTTAGAATTAAGACATGGCATAGAGAAGACTCTCTGTAAGCCACCCTGAATGCTCAGGAAACAAAAAAGACGAAAGCCAAATTTCTTAGAGCTGCAGACTGTATATAGACTCATTCTAAATAGAAATATCCGAAATTTGTCTTAATACTGTGGTGGACTATCAGACATTAGTATGTGAAATACTTCAAGTGTCATTTTGTATAGCAATTTTTCTTCAATTGATACACAACTTAGAGAAAAATGCCTGCATCATGATCTCTTACATAGTATATGAAAAAAATTAAGACTGTTGATAAGATCAGCCCAAAAAATAAGTGGAAATGAAGAATGGCTGAAGGAGTTGGATGCATTATGCATAGTAAGACTATATTGTATATGTTTGATAGGCTGGGCTGCGGCATGCAGTCACTTCAAAAGATGAAACAAACCATTTCAACAGTTAAACTGCATTTGATTAAAACTACTTAAAATAACAGCACTGGCTTCCATACTTCAGTCTCAACACATTTTATACAGTATTTCTGGGTAGAAAAACCATTCCAGTTGGAGAAGAAAAACAATGAGCAAGCTGGAAGCACAGAGGGCAAAAGATGCTTCCTGCTAGCATTTGTTTGATTATTATGCAATTGCATTTCTGTTTCTAGTGGGAACGGATCAGAGTTGAATTTGGCACTTTTCAATATTTATGCATAGATTTCCCACAATGATTGTAAGACTGCACTACACAGCCTGTATATTTCAGTTACAAAAATATTTTTCCCCCTGCATTGAATCCGTGGATGCATCTGTCTATCATATTCTGCCTCTGGACCAATAGGCAAAATCACTTTGAAAGATGTTCAACATATATATTTTTTGTATCTCACAATCAATTGTAAAAAAACATTTAATTTTCAGTAAAATGGCTTTTTTAAACAGAATGGTAATTATTCTATAAACTTGCTGAAGCAGCGTGTACACATATAAAGTTATTTCCCTCCTGTTCTCTTGGCCTTCGTCATGTAAATTATGAAATGGATATCTAAAAGGTTCATTATTTTCAGGTCACACGGCCAGTGCCAAGAAAACCTGTACCTGACAAACCACCTATCTGGAGTTTGGGAAAAGAAGGGCTGAAGCAGTTGCTTGCCTTTCCATGTTTCTTTCTTATTTGTATAGTTATGATGTATAAGAGTGAGCAGAAAGCTGGACTATTTCAGTTTGGTTCATTGAGACTCATTTTGTTAAAGCTTTTTGGAACTCAGATTTGCCATAGCTGGTGTAATTTTATATTCAGTAATTAAATTCATTACATGCATCTTTCTGAATTGCTCGGAATGTAGGTGGATAACAATTCCCCCAAGCAATTCCAAAAGTACTTAAGAATAAAGAAGCTTCATGGGCAGGAACTGGTCCAGCAGGAGAGCTGCCTACTGGATGTCCCATGGTAGGTCCCAAGCAGACCCTTTTCTTCTCCGGCTCTATCATCCTTCCCTCTGAGATTAGGTAAAGGTGGAGGCCTTCTGAAAATTTGGCTTTCTGCATGGGCCTCAGGTGTGTGAAGGACTCATCTTTCGGCTTTATTGCTGGTTGTTTTATGATCTTGGCTGTGCTGGTTTTTAAAAAATATATATTATGCATATTATTGTAATAGATAGCATCTATAGTGATCTATGGACGATATATAAATCATATAAACAAGCACATTATGGTGTGAATGCTGGGCAAAGTATGAAGTCAATAAGATCTGTAGATGTATTCAATGTTTTGGATGTAGAATTTCTGATAACCTTGGAAATAAGAGTTTCATATTGTGTGGAAAATTAAGTTTAACATTTATTTCTTTTCAAACACGCAGTTAATAGTTCTCCAGACCAGGTCAATCCCTTATTATTCCATCCTGCTTTTCAAAACAGTTTTGCTAGGAAGCCAAAGTACATAACATGGTATTAGAGGGAAAAAAATCCCTCTGGATTCTGTTCTAGGGTTATGTTATATATGAAAAATAGATTGGTGCCATGCAATGTATTGTTCTGTGTATAAAAAGCTTCATTTCTGAACTTCCGGGTCTAACTGAATGAATAGAAATAATCTCAAATAGGCCATATTCAGAAAACTTATCTTTTATTATTAATGTTCATATATTTTTTCCTCAAAAGTATCTAAGTTATACATATTACCCTTGCTTTAAGTACAAGTATTTCAAATGTGTGTGTGTGTATATATATATATATATATGAGTGTATAGTACTGAGTAAACTGGAGCACAGAAACAAAACAAGAAGAAACAGTAATCAGAAATTACTTGGAAAAATAAGTATCTTGATAAGGTCATGTCATCAAAGTGATAGAGTGACTAATATAAAAAGAGCAGGCTCGTTATAAAACATGTTATGAATAGGTAAATTGTCATGCCACATTTGTTGCATATAGTAGTGATATACATTAGTTACACGCAACTATTGCTGTCAGAGGAATTATGCTCTCAAGGGGAAACTGTTGGTGTATCAAACCGTGTCGTCAGAACCTATCTGCATTCAAACATACAGATCTCTAGCTGCTTCTGTTAAGGAACTCTTTTGCTTCCAGTGCAAGTAGATTTTTCAGTAGATTCAGCCTATATAATTTATATACCCTACCTATCCAAATTCAATTCACCTGTTTCTTTGTATGAAGGTCCATCAGAGAGACTTATAGATTTACAGGACTGTAGAAATATAAAATATGTCAAGCACTTTATGGGCAATACTACCATATGGTAGAACAGAAACTATGCAGCTGTAAATCGGAACAGTGCCAGATTACTTCAGCTGCTTTAAAGCAGATTTAAGGTATATTTTTCTTTTTGTCCCATTTAAGTCTTAACATAGCCACCTCTGGTTTGGTTCAGAACTGCCTTGAAAAGATAGGGGGAGGGGGGGGAGGAAAAGGAGGGAGGGAGGGAGGGAGGGGGAAAGAGAGAACTTCTTAAATATATGCCAAGAAGGGTGGCAAAGAACATTTAGGAAGGCACCCTGCCAGCCATTCCCCAAGTTACAAGTCTATTATCCCCTTTCCATAGCAAACTCTCCAATTCCTTATTTAAACTAGCTTACACTTGGTAAGTTTAACTTCAGCTGAAAATGCTGCCGTTTTACATAAGAACCTCAACTTAATTTTCAAACAAATGCCACTTTTACATTAAACCTTAAGAAATTGTAATTATTTAGGGGTTTGGTGTTTTTTTTTTTAAACAAAAAGTAAAACTGTAAGATTTTACGTAACGCAGGGGTTGCATCTTGCTTGGCAAAAACCAATTGCTCTTTCCCAAGCTTTTTGGGAGATAAAAGCCGAAGGCTACTGGATTAGGGACTCTGGGAGAATGGACAGTATTCTGACTGCCCCAACAAATATGTCTCTTCTAAAATAACTGAAAGGTAACTCCCACTTTCCTTATGATTCAGCCTCTTATTACAGACCTATCCCTCTAGTTCCCATAACTCTGCTGAAAGCTGAATATAATTTCTAATACTTCTTTCTACAGTATATTGCTTTAGAACTCAGGAGTTGCAGCAGATACTCCCTCAACAAAGTTATTCAAAGGCACTGTTCTTCAAACTTCTGACTGTAAGAAGGAACCAGTAAAGTCGTATTTTGCCATATATATATATGATTACATGTTCAGGACAGCAAACATTTAAAAATGGAAATGTATATATGTATGTATGTATGTATGTATGTATGTGTGTGTGTGTGTGTGTGTGTGTATGTATGTATGTGTTTCCATTTTTAAATGTTTGCTGTCCTGAACATGTAATCTTGGTCTAGATGTATTTCACTATAGCTGACATCCCAATACACTTGAACAGGTTAAGAATTAAACTACATTGTACATCTTTGGAATAATCTCTATCATGATTGCCTTGAATCCTTGCTTCCATTTTTTTTACAACTCTTGCTACATCCATTGTATAGCTAGTCTCCCCCTTTTTTAAGGCCTATCTTTTCCCTTCCCTTCCCTGAAGAGACACTTGGTCATCCTCAGTCCTGCTCACGGAATGGGAAAAGGACCTTCCCCTCAAGTTGCAGTAGCTTCCCATACTTGGTGGGCAGGATCTTTCTTTTGTGCTATGGAATGATCCATAAAATCCATGGTACCAAGAATTAATTCAGGCTTGTCACTTTAGGCACCTTAATGATTTGCACACAGAGGCACAAACAGGCAACTGTTATTCCTACTGAGATTCTCTTGCAGATTCTTATAATATATTTGGAGTTACAGCTGTGTAGAGATCCATATGTGAAAGGCAAAATGTGATTCGACGCATGACACCACCACATTCTCCAAATTTTACCTATCAACTCCAGATCTCTGCAAGCCCTATTAAGCATCTAATACTTGCATTTTTACTAGAAGGAAGGAGTGGAACCTATTAAAAATATATCTGGATTGCAGAAATGCAGAATGATCACTACACAACAGCGAAAAGCTGTTGTTATTTTGCTGCCATCTAATAGTCATTTGCATTTTTGCATCCCAACTACTATCCTTAAAAATAGATTTGGAGCTGCCCACGAAAATACAAAATTATTTTTCAAGTTGGAATGTCAAACTGTTTTAATCTGTGCAACTCTGTTTTACATGGGCTCAGTTAAAAAACCTCTAATAATGATACTGTGGGATTCTCCCACTCCCAAACTGGAAGATTAACCAGAGAGAATATTCTAAGAATTGCAAAATTGCACCATTGGTGGTATGGTCTTTAGCACGAGAGCTTGTTCCATAAAAACACCTTCTTTTCAGGACTGTGTGTAGTATTTTTTTTTTCAATGCCTCAGAAAGATCTTATTAAAAATTGAAGCACTGGTTAGAAAGCAGATTCCCCCTCTCCCCGACTTTGGGTTACTTACTAGCGATATTAGCGTCTCTACTACCTGCTGAACTCTGATGTTCAAATTAATTAATTAATCTGCACTTATGAATCAGCCACTTACTTGATTTCTAAGATGAGTAACAATCGCATCCAAGTAACCAGATATCAAAGCTTTGTTATATTGGAGAGTAAACTATTCTCTCTCCTTCAACTTCTCATTTCATCTATCTTAATTTTGGTAATTAAGAACTACGGAAATCTCATGTTTTTGTATCCTAACATCCATTAGGCCATATTTTCCTTTCCAATTCACATCAATTGGAATATTTGAAGGATCAAATATTACATCTTTCCTTCACAGATAGCACATGCAGGCAACAAAATCATGAGAATACGTGCCTGATGGCTGCACATAGGGTTAGTGCTTCTTGGGGGAAAATAGCTGCCTAGTTCTGCAGAGCATCAGGCTTTCCACATAGGAAATTCAGATTTAGAAGTGTGTAAATTATACTGAATCCTCTCATGCAATAAATGTGTAGGGAGTTACAATTAAAAAATGGATTATAAGAAAAGACTATTTTACAAGAGATAATATAGAATTTCTTCCACCAGAAGAACTCATGAAAATGCTACTTGCTGCATAGCAAATATTTGATTACAATGGGCAGCTCCCTCATGTTTTTCTAGTGTTGCTGTTCTTATATTAAGTAGTTAGTCACAAGTAAGACTGAAACCTCAACATTAGGTAAAATTGAGATTGCACACAGCTGCCTTGTCCCATTCATAAGCGGAGGGAGCATTTATATCTAGGCTGCAAAACTCTAAATGTCCGATAAATGGAAGTAAAGAGATTCAGAAAACAATCTCTCTCTCTCTGCAGCCTTTTAAAGGTTGCCAAGAGTAGAAACCCTAATTAAATTCCCTCATGCATATCTTACTCTTTCACTGTATATCCTATATAATAATTGTCTTTCCACAACAATTTTCAGCAGTAACCTTCTCTGCTGATTAAGTGCTATTTGGAATTTTGCCTGTGGTTGCTGAAATAGCCCCTTTTTTAGCCTACCTGCCTGCCTGCCTACCTAACTTGCTGCAAAAGTTCAAATAGCCTCTAGATGGCAGTAGAGTTAGAATTCTCTGTATCTATTTGGATTCTTGCAGCAGTTATGTTAGGCCCACTCTTTCTTCCTTCTCTTTGGTTTCCTTGCCTTCCAAGAGTCACTAATGGCTGGCCAACTTCTAAGTCAGAGTGGGAGCAGGAATTTGAGAACAAAGGAATTATTTCCCAGCCTTCAAGTGGCAATGACCTTCTGTATATAACAAGGCAGTTCTCGGGCATAAAAGCTATTAGGCAAAGGAATGGCAGCCTTGGCATCTATTCCCTATTGTACTCCTTCACTCCTCCTTAAGATATCTTTGAGCAACCTACAGAAACTTTATATATTATTTTTTTAATTATTTCTCTCTTAAATATAACTTTCAGTTTTATACTTTAAGTTATCTGTAGCACAGGTAACAAAAAAGCAGCCCGAGTATTTACATTTCTTGCACTGAAAAATGATTTGGCTTCTGGAAGCAGCAGCATATCTTCAATGCTTTTAAGTCTTCTAGATACATTATTTTACATACTGTCATTTCTCCATGGTATTAACTCTGGGGCTAAATGTTAATGGTCTGCGTACAAACCACATCCTTTCAAAGTGCAAAACTGTGCTGTTTCTATTATCGCTCTTCTTTCAAGGCCTTTTGGGGTTTGTATGGGGAAAAATCCTTTGGCCAAATTAACTGGAATACATATTAGAACGTTGTGACATGTTCTGAATTCCTCAGCCTCCTAACCCTATCTCTGTCTGTCATATACTTGGTCCCATTAGAAGGCTTGAAAAATTTCATAGAACAGGAGGGAGGAATTAAAATCTGGCAAGAGTAAAAATAGAATGCTGTGGAAGATGCCAAACTTTGAAACATTCCAAAAATTATTGCAATATAAAAAATTACCTCAGCACCTCAGGAACTCCTTGGGAAAACCAAAAACTAGGTTTGGTGAAAGACCGGACAAAGTCCTTTAATACAATGGCACTCCCAGCTGGGAAGTCCACACTAATGTCTCTGCTAGCTCGTTCCTCTGTAGAGTAAGGGCTTTAAAAGGAGCATGGCATTCTCCTCCCATCCCACGCCGGGATACACAGCAATTTCTTGTAAAAAAATAAGTTAATTCAGGAGCCCCTATAAGACCTTTCCCCTCAAAGAGAGGCTGTTAAAAGAAAAAGAACTTCCCTTCCCAGTATACCCCAAACACCAGACACAGGGTTTCAGAGTGGCTTTTGGTTAGATTGCTCAGCTGCTCTCTGGCCAATCCATGTTTCTATTTCTTTAAAAACAGAAGTAGTCACATCAGGAAGCTCTTTGTGGAGAGCATGGAAGGCTTCGTCATATACCTGCAGAATGTAAGAAAGGAAGTTGAAGGCTCATTGCAAAATACTTCTGATAGACCATTCTTCTAATATATGCCTTTCGTGCCATTTTAATTTACAATTCTGGCCACATCTTGTTCTATAGTTATCGAATTAACCCAATTTTTGAAGTATTATCTTTAATTAGGGAGCAATCTTGACTTTTGTATTTGTAAATTTTTGCTTATTAGGAAGGTGGTTAGTGCCTTAGAATATTTTAATCACATACAATCCCCTACTGCTCAGATGTATAACACTGCTAAGTAGCACTAACACAGACTCTTTAATCTTTCCCTATTGCAATACTTTTAGTGTCCAGGAATTAAACACATTGGAGCATAGATGTAGGAATTTCACTGAGGATTGCTCGTTTCATACATATTTATATTTATAAATTTTTAGTAACAGCTTAGAAAATCCTGCTCATTTGCTGGAAGACATTTGCTGGTAAACATCTCAAATATCTGATTAATAAAGTGTTACTGAAATATTTTTATTCATTGAAATGCCGCTAAGTATTTCATGCCCTATTTTTGTCTGCTCTGAATATTCCTTCTCTCATGTAGGACACCAAGAAAGAGATAATCAACTTTTAAAATGTTACATCTACAACTCTTTTCCATTCCTTCCATCTATATTTTAGTCCTGTGCCTTTATTTCTCTCCAACCACAATGTGTTTCCTAATACTTCCTGATTATTTCCTAATACTTCCATTATTTTCTCTTCTAATTTGGAATTTCCTGTCTAAATACCCATTTACTCAGTATACTCACAATAACCCTCTATTCTCTTTTCATAGAGTGAATGAGTGAAAAATAACCTAATCTGTTCCTTATCTACAAAATACATTTAATATTTGTTTATATACTTAGCTACCCTCATCATCCTGTCTTCTTGTATAATCTATTTTTATTTGCAAATTTCAAGTAGAAACTATCTTTTGCTAATCCAACATGAAGTAAAGAATGCACCATTTTTGTAATTTACATTTCATCTGTTATGTTAGAATTCAATCATCTTATCCATGAATGTCTACTGTCAAGTAATAATACTATCTTTAAAATGTACATTGCTCCACCAACTCAAATCTATAAATATTTCTTATAAATAGTAAAGGATGGCATGAGAAACTTCTAATCACGGATCAGAGTTTACAGTATACACAAGAGAAATCCTAAGGAAAATTCCTAAATATATTCACTGTGATGTTTTCAGTGTGCCCAATTACTCCAGTAGAGACTGGAAATTATCTAACAGAGAAGATAACAAGGGAGTTAGAAGGGACTTTGGAGTTCTTCTAGTTCAACTCTCTGCTCAAGTTGGAAGCTTTATACCATTTTAGACAAATGGTTATTTGTCTATGGGCAATATACAAATTTGAAATAGCCAAGGGGATGGATCATGCATTTTAAATAATCCTTTTTTGATGCTGTTGTTCTATGCTATTTCCATGTGCAGTTTTGGAGGATTCTTATATCTATTTCTGATTAAAAAATTATGTGCTAACAAAAACTGATTCATTCTGTCTCCTGAAATGCAACTTGCTTCTTTTAGGTATTCTCCTGGGCATTTTTATAGAAGTGAGATTTTTATAAACAGCCATTGTACTTGCTATTTTTGAGTGAATGTAGCTCATGTTTAAGTCCTGCTAGAAGCAATGGGATTAGTCAATCCCTTAGTAAATGGGCTTTGAATTAGGGTGAATGGGAGAAATTGAAAGTTTTACTTGACTATCATCCCAAAATTTATTTTATCCGAGCCTTCTCAGTACTTGAAAAACCAAAGCATGCCTACGTCTAGATAATTTTGTAAAATATCTGCTTAGACCAATACATCTGAATCAGAGCACAACTTTAGAAACAATAATCATTTGATCCTGCAAAAATTAAATAAGTTAACCTTGAATGCTTTATCCTGGCTTGGGGCTGTATCCATCAACAAGTAAGACCCTCTGATGTCGCAGAGTTTGTCCGGTGAACCATGGAGTACCAAGACGGGGAGAAACAGTTTAGGGAGAGAGCGTTCGATTTTGGCAATAGCATTCAGTAGCTGAATGACAAAGGAGACTTTCATGCCACCATGATAGACCAGGGGGTCTGAACGGTAATTTTCAACCTGTTGGGAGTAAAAAGACATTTCAGACATTTTAGCCAGCAAATAAATCAACTTCATAATCAACAAATAAGCACTTTTTCTGCCATTTTGGAAGAAATATTTTTAAAGAGGATACATTTTAATAGTCACATAACCTTTTTTTCACATTTGATTAGGTTCCAAATAAATGCCTTTCCCTTTGAAATTCAGATTTGAAACTTAATTTTTAATCTTATTTCAATGTATGCCAACATCTAACCAAGAATTATGTCCAAGCAATTCACAGTACACAGACTACTGTGAATGGCCAAAAGACGAGTGCCCACTGGTAAGTGGCAGTAGGGAATCTAACTCTCTGGATCAGAGGTGGGGAACTGTGGCCCTTTTATGACTTGCAGACTTCAACTCCAAGAACTGATGAGGAAGGGAAGAAATTTGGTTTAGAACAGGGGCGTCAAACTCGTGGCGTCAGGTTGTTGATACCATATGCCATATCACGATTTCCCCCCCCCCCCTTTGTTAAAACGGGGGTGGAGGTGGACACTGGTTTAGAAGGATTTTATTTTGCACGCACACGGGTCAGAGAAGGGGCAAGGGAGAAAGAAAATTATGCTATCAGAAAAAGTGTAAATTCTTTTTTGCAGCAGCCTGACATTTTTCATAGCAGCCCTGACATTTTCACCCAAATCCACTGGCCTTTTCTTCTCCAATTTAAACAAAAGCGCTGTGTTCTTCCGGCTACTTAGCAACTAACTCTAGCCTAAAAACTGCCCAGTTGTTTGGTGCTGTTCCACAGCATCTCACATACAGAGGCAACATAGCTCCAAGCTGTTTCACTTACTAAAAAGCAGCAGTTTGAACACTCTTGAAAGACAGAAAAAAAATCACAAAGGAGTGGGTGGTTGAATTGACAGACGTTCCCTTCCCACAGAGTAAAATGATATAAACTGGTATGACAAACTCCCTTCGCCACCCCAGTAAAAAGCCACAAATGCTAGGAAATGGGCTTTTTTGTTGTATGTCCTTAACCCCTAACCCTGTTTTATACTGATATTTAAAAAACTCCTGGAAATGCAAGAGACTCAACAGACATGCAACTTTTGAAAGTTACTGATTCAAATATGACATTATGTGACTGTCCAAGCAAGGGACACCATGAAGGAACAGAAGAAAAATAGCCAGAGATTACACTTGGTTTTAAAACTTCGATTTAGCGTAAATATGAACATATTTGAAAGTGTTGCAAATGGACAACTTCTGGAGAAAGGCTGTGGAGAATAATGATGATTTTAATGAGGGATGCAGAAAGGCAAGAAATGACAAGTCAAAGATCTTTCTTTTTTATTACATTTCTTCTTTTTAAGTATTCAGTCTGTATTCATTAATTTTTCTAAGTATCATTTGCCCAGTTTTAACAAACTGTTAACAAACACAGTCCAGATTTTTTATTGACGTTTTTTATAACTTAAAAAAAAAACCCTCAGTGATGGAGGTAGGATTAGAATTAAAACAACAGAAGAGGCGGAGGATTGAGGAATGTTAAAAAACATTCCTCAATTCTGGGAGATGAAGAAGGAGGAACGGGAGGAGCCATGGCGCTGCCCACTGGGGGGAGGGAGGAAGAAGATATATAATAGCAAAGAGACTCAGATCTGGGTCCTAACAAGGAGAAGGGCGGGGTATAAATTTAATAAAATAAATAAATCTCAAAAATAATTAATTTTGAATCACTGTAATTCCTGTAACGGATGTTATTGCAAAAAAGATTGAATGTATGAATTTTAAAATGTGATATATATGTATCTCTTGCCACTATTTACTTAACAATATGATGTATGAAGACCCGGATGTGACCACCTTTTCTGACATGGAAGCTCTAAAATGTATAAATTATACCCTATATACCCTTTCCCCTATTATAATTTGTAAAACCAATAAAATTCTTTGGGGGAAAAAACAACCCCTCAGAACCACAGATTCTCTCTTTAAAGGCAGGATATTGAGACTAATGGAATAACTTAATAGTGATATCCATGTTTTGTGTAAGGAGGTCCTTGGTATTTCTGATCAGAAGTGTTGAATACTACACCTATGTGTAACCTTCACTTAAAATCTATTCATAGTACAGGTAGTTCTTATTTAGTGACTATCCTGACTGCAATCAATCTGCAACCTCATACAATACAATACAATACAATACAATAGCAGAGTTGGAAGGGACCTTGTAGGTCTTCTAGTCCAACCCCCTGCATGGGCAGGAATCTTATACCATTTCAGACAAATGGCTGTCTAACATCTTTTTAAAGACTTCCAGGGTTGGGGCATTCACAACTGCTGGAGGCAAGCTGTTCCAGAGGTTAATTGTTCTTACTGTTAGGAAATTTCTCCTTAGTTCTAAGTTGCTTCTCTCCTTGGTTAGTTTCCACCCATTGCTCCTTGTCCTGCCCCCAGGTGTCTTGGAGAAAAGTTTGACTCCCTCTTCTTTGTGGCACCCTCTGAGATATCGGAACACTGCTATCATGTCTCCCCTGGTCCTTCTCTTCATCAAACTAGAGATACAGAGATTGTGAACAAAAAGTAACTTTGCAACTAAGACTCACATTTATGATTTTCACAGGTCTGCAAAAGCAAAGCTGAAGGAAGCCCCTAAGCACAAGCATGGTTTCACTTAGCATTTTTGTTAATGGCTGACTTGCTGGTCCCAATTGTGGTAGCTAAACAAAAGATTACCTGTAGTTGTTTGCTATTATTTATTACTGACATTTATACTTAAGAATATCGGAACTATATTTGAAATGTGACACTATAACCCATTAATTTATTTGCATCAATTTCTTTTAATATCCAATCTGTTTGTTTTTTGTTGCTGTAACCTGGTAAATTGAAATCTGCAATAAAATGTCTGTTATCTGGATTCTATTTTAGGTAATTACACCAAGTTTAATTCCAGAAATAAAAACCCCATTGGTTGGTGTGGTTTCACTGCTACTATCACATTTTCTGTTTTTGATTGCCAATTATAGAATATGGATCTATCAGACAATTAAATATTATTAACAATACATTTATATTGTCTTTTTACAAGCAACTGGAAATAAAATAGATAAATTATCAAAAGCATAGTAAAAGACCTTTTGAACTTTTTTTTTGATATCACATACAATAAATCAAAGATACTATATTATCCTTTTGTTTATTTAATTTATATATTGCATCGCACATATGCATCTCTTACAAAATAAAAAAAATAAACAGCAAAAAACAGTAAGAAAAATATATATAATGCAATTAAAAACAATTAAATGTAAAATATGGGAGAGTACTTATCAACAGCTTATATAATCATTTCACCAGTTCCATACCTCCTCTGGATTGCCATACAAAAACAGTCACTACAGAAAGCTAATGCTACATTACCAGTTTTTAATTCAAGACAACTCTCATAATCTACATCAGTGAAGTCCAAAGGACACAAATTGGATTTGCAGGGGCCAATATAGTCTGATGTTACTGAGGAGTATCAGAGTGAAAAAACTTTATAAGCTCAAAAGTGATAATAAGACTTAAAGAGGTTCTTAGAAATCTCCAAAAGAAAATCTTAAAAGTATTTTATGAAAAGAAAATAGTAAAATGTACAGAAGTTATTTTAAAGACTGGATGAAAGTCAACTATTTCCACATACATGTTTACACACATGCAGTCATCGCCAAAAGTGTTGGCACCCCTGAATTTTTTTCCAGAAAATCAAGTATTTCTCACAGAAAAGTATTGCATTAACACATGTTTTGCTACATAATACAAAGTCATTTTTGGAGTTTTGTGTGACATTATGTCAAATTTGCTTTTTTATCTCCTTTTTTGTTTTGTTCCAATACACACAAAGGGAATAAACATGTGTATAGCAAAACATGTGTTAATGCAATACTTTTCTGTGAGAAATACTTGATTTTCTGGAAAAAGTTCAGGGGTGCCAACACTTTTGGCCATGACTGTATATAAATTGCACTCCACCCTGGTTCATACTAAACTTGAGGCAGTAATTTGTAAATATATGCTGAAGGCAGAAACCTATAATTAGAAATCTTCAAACAACTATCATTGTAACAAATACTGGGATAAGCTATTCCTCATTTAGCAACTACCTCATTGAGCAAACTTTTACGAACATTTTTTTAACAAAAACATTTTCAGACCAATGTGTGTATTTACAACCAAATTTTATGCACTTGGTAACACAGGCCTTCAGTGTGAAACTAATTAAGATCTGATCACTTGCAGGCAGAAGCACAGCCTGATGTAAGGTTCTAATGAACTAATTAAGGTCACAGAGCTGAGCTTGTTAACTTATGGTTAGCATTCCGTAGGGAAAGGCTGCACTGCAGAGAAATGTAGCTCAGGAAAAGATAGCTTGCTTAAGCAATCCCTTTGCCCTGTGAGGAGGGAGGGGACTGGTCAGGTGGAGTATATCTGTTCGCTGTCACCTAGCGGTAGCCCAGATTTTTATAATTTAGATATATATGTGTATGTGATCTTGTGACTGGATTAAAGCTTGGATATAGTAATAAGGGTTGCTGTGATATAAAAAGCCAAGCATAATGTCTTAAATTATTCTATCTTATATTCACAGTGTAGGAACTATATCTTGGCTGCTCCCCATGTTCAAATTTGGTGTACTAATGACATTTTTCAGATATTTTTCCAGCTAAGAGGAGGCCCTCAGTGTGGGGAAGAAGGCTTGATTCAGAATGCCCACATGTGCTGTAGTCACAATGCAAGCCCATTTAACCATCTGTATGTATCTTGATTCAAACAGAAATATGATCACAATTTTCAGTTCACAACTGAAAGTGCAATAAAGGAGATCTCTCCCTAAGGCAGGCAAGATCGAAAATAATTGTGTTGAACAGCAATGTTGAGTTATCTTTTATATGGCCTATTTTTGGGGTCTACTGTCTTCCTGATGGTTCACACTTCAACTCTAAGGAGTTCCATCTCATTTGAATCTCATTAGTAGTCCAAGAATTATGAAGGGCACCAGGTTGGGAAACACTTCTCCAGCACATAACAAAAGATTTGAGATTTGGAATTATGCATCTGATTTAACTAACCAGAAGTGGGGGGGAGGGGGAGACGGACGACCTAAAATGTCCCAAATCGTTCAACGTTTCAGTTTGTGCTTTAAAAACCAAACTGCTATGAACACAAACAAATCAGGAAATTCTTGGAGACTATCCCAATGATATTTATAGAGACTAGAAATTGGTCTGCCTGATGAATATATTCAACATGTAAATAGTGGCTGTTCCCAGCACAATCTGAACTTGTATTCTGCAATATTGAATGTGGGTGATATTATGAAGCTGGAGTCTTATTTCTGTCAAACTGCAGATCTTTTACATATTGTTTTTAGAAGAAAACTAAAAGTAGCAGATAAATAATATGGCATTACAACCCAGATCAAACTTTAGGTTCTTAAATGTCTGAAAAGCTGCTCTGCATAGTAGGAAGGTATCTCAAGGTGAATGGCTACTAGAAACACAAAAGAACAGTTCATCTGCTTAAAAAATGAATCCACAATCATTTTACTACATCATTTGGCTTTGACTGCATATATAATTTCTTGGGCATTTTGGCATGGCAGTTTATCTAAAATTTCATAATGGTATAGAAAAATATACAGCTAGGCCTTATATAAAGGCAACGTCATTAGGCTCAATGGACAACTTCCCTAATATCCTGAAGGCATTGAGTCTGGTAATATAGAGGTGTCCTCAGAGGTAAAACAGAGGAAGGGAACCTTGTGCGAATAGGTATCACAACAGAAATTTGACAACTGGCATTCTTTCACCAGATGTGGAAAGTAAAGGCAGAATTTGTCAATATGTGAGTCATATTATTTAACCTGCTTTTCATTCAGGAGCGCCAGGGCATTAACTCCCTCTTCCTAATAACCCACCCTGTGAAGTAGATTGGGTTGAAAGAGTAGACAAAGTGACCCAGTTGAAAATAGACCAGAACCTGCATATCTATGCAGTCATTCAACCTCACAGTAGCTACCGTGAAAGTCTGAGATAATAACAACAGTAGTAAAACAAAGGACTGATTTCTATTAAATGGTCTCTACTTCCCATTGATCCTGAGAATAAATAGCAGTCATGACATTTTCTGAGTTCCTAGATGCTCATGACAGTAGTGTTATACAGCAGAGAAGACTTATTTCTGCTACATGGATTACCGTCTCTCTGTCTTTAAGCTAATTTTTTGGGAGGCAGAATTCTCCTGCCTTCTTTTTATTCCACATCAACAGACCATTGTTCAGAACATGGTCCAAGACAGATTTATCCATGCAACTAAATTTGTGATAATATTCCCCAAGTGCTTTAAGTTATCTTCTCAAATTGAATGCTTTGAACTTCATGTTAAACATATATATTAAATATAATGGGCTGAACATGTTTGAGCATTTTATTATTACTGCGTTTGTGGTATTTTGTTTCTATATGGATGTCATACTTCCTTCTCAATGTTACCAACATGAGAATTTCATCAGCATACATTAATCTTTCACTGGACTTACCTAGTCAGTAGAATAAAAAATAGAAAAAAATGGCCAACAGGAATATGTGTTCCCTATACTTCATGACTACTGACAAAGTGGCATTTTTAAAATCTGTGTGTATTTTTATACTTGGTTAGCCACTGAGACTCTGGTACTTGCAGCAGCATAAAAGACTGATAAATGAATTAAAATGTAAGGATAAATTAACATCTGCCAATCATATACTCACTTGTGTCACAGAAACCTAAATGAATTGTAACGTTTCTACAGCAAGCTAAACACCGTATTTTTTTCTTCCTTCAAAACAGTCATGGCAAAAACATTATTGTTGCAATGATTCATCTTATGTTTTTTTCTCCACTCTCATTAAAACACTTATCTCTAGCATAAATGAAAGACAGAAGGTCATGCAGACTGAAAGAATCAGATTTACCTCACAGATTTGACAAAAAAATCCATCAACCAGTGCAGACAATCCTTTCTGTGATTTCTCTTCCTTCCTTCAGACTGCTGATAAAAATATCTGGAGAGGAGGTCATTTCAGTTTATGTAGAATATAGGTAGTCCTCGACTTACAAACATTTGTTTAGTGGTCAATAAAAGCTACAACAGCACTGAAAAAAATGACTTATGAGAGGGTTTTTTTCCCCATTTAGGACCCATGGTTACATGATCAATTCAAATGCTTAGCAACTGGTTCATATTTATGATGATCTGCAGAGTCCTGGGGTCATGTGATCACTTTTTGCAACCTTCTGATAAGCAAAGTCAATGGGGACACCAGATTCACTTAATAACTAGGTTACTAATTTAACAATTGTAGTGATTCACTAAACAACTGTAGCAAGGAAGGTCATAAAATGGGGCAAAGCACACTTAACCAATGTCTCACTTAGCAACATAAATTTTGGGCTGAAATGTGGTTATAAGTCGAGGACTATCTGCACTGTAGGGTATTCTATTCCCTCTAGTTATATTTGTTTGATTTGTACCAAGACGGAATTGCTCACTTATGATCTAGTTATACTGAATGGGAAAGAGCCGAACTATCACAAAGCAATAAATTGACTTTAAGGACAATATAATTCTCACCTCTTTCTTATTCCGGGAAATGACATTTGGATCAATAGATCCCAGAGACAAGTTTGGCAGGACCAAGTTAAGTATTTTAGCTGCAAATACCTGAGGGAGAAAAATATAATTAATATCTTGGAAGGCAAGAAGAGAATTATAGATGTCCGTTTTGCAGGTGGCAAAAGCCTTTTTTTTTTTTTAGCTTAACCACTACATTGTTACTGCATTCTAGCTGACAATCTGCTCCTGAATGCCAACAAATGGATTTATTTCAAATGTACCAGAAAGGCCGATAAGATTCTCAGGACCATTTATAAGGGAAAGCTTGATGCAACTGGCATTATTCCCCCAAACCTCTTTGTCCAACTTCAGGACTCCTACATTTCTTCCTGACAACAAAAAAGAAAAGGAATCCTGGCTGAAGAAGTTGAGAGAAAGCCAGCTTTTCCCTTCTTCAAGGGAAGTCAGGGTTGTTTGCCAGGGTTCCTTCTTGTTGCTGTTCACTTTGTATTTTAGTTTCCTACAGTGACAATTGTAGCTTATGTGATTTACAATATAGTTCTTTAAACATGGTAAACACATTCTGTAGCAGGGATACAAATAAAGAGAAAAATGTGTACACATTGACTAAAGAGATCTATTGCACAGCTAATTTCTGCGAGTTAAATACAAAAAATATGAAGATGCCAAAAGAAGAATATACTTGAAAAAATTCCACTAATAGGATTCTATAATTGACTCTAATGCTGAATAATCTCTGATCTTCTGTAGATTACATTCTAATTAAGTGGTCATCACTTAAAAACAACGATAGCCAAGAATATACTTTGCCAGGCCTATTTTAAGGACACATTCATTACTGCATGCAGTAATGTTTCCTGGAAAATGTAAAATGAAATCTGTGACCTTGATTTTCTATGAATCCATTAAATGTAATAATATCCATAACATTTCTCCTGCATCAAAGATTGCTACAGACTGTGGGGAAAAATATATTGCATTAATGATTAAAAATAAATAAAGTAAAAGTTCTCCCAGAATAGAAAGTTTCAAAGCTGACACAATTTCAGAGGGGTCTATGACTGCTTGACACAGCCAACTCACCACGGCTATCTCACCATGGCCAATTCGCCGAGCCAACTTGCTGAGGCAAACTCGCCATGGCCAACTCATCACGGGGCAACTCACTGCGGGGCAAGAGTTAGACTAATATCGAAGAAATAGTGGAATTGAATCATTAAAGAAAGGATGCCAAAGAAGGGACAAAATGAAATGTAAATGTCAAAAGTTAAAATATAATTAAATAATTAAATTGAATTGTTGAATTGTCCCGCAGTGAGTTGTCTTGTGGCAAGTTGGCCATGGGGAATTTTTCCGTGGCGATTTGGCTGCAGCGAGTTGCCCCATTCCGATTTCAGAGGCATTTACAGGAAACGCGAGTGACATTGATCCAGTCTGCTGAAGGCTATGTAGTGAAGTGCTGCTGTAGCATCCAATACTCCACCTAGGACTCTCCAACGTTTTACCAAATTAGATTTTGTTGATTTAATAACTCCAATCTTTCTTCTTCCATTTTGCTGAATATTTACGCTAATGAAGAGTTCTGTTCCTAATACAGTAAAACTTCATTTTATCGTACCCCAGTTTGGTGGACTGTGAAGGCAACGAACAGAACTTTTACCTGAAGTAGTGCAGATGGTTTAGTTAAATTACCATAATTTGTGTGAATTTGCATCATTATATGATAAGCCTAATGACATGAACTGACACAAATGACCAATTATATAATTGGCATTATTACATAAGTGACATAAATTTGGATTTAATGGGCATTCGGGTTTAATGGACATGCTCTCTTGCCTAGTGGTCTATTAAACTGATGTTTTCATGTACAAATATTGTCTATTAATTTTTGGATTTTTCAGAATACCTTATGATTGCTAATATACCCTATCCAACATATTAGGAGTCAGGCTGATAGAAAAGGTGCTGTATTAATACCTCACAAATTAATGACAATTATCCATATTGGAGTGATGCCCTTCTCACAAAACTAGCTTATTAATGGAATGTTTGAAAAACAGACTCAATTTTTAAAAACTTAGCCAATCATATGTGAGATAAAGATATTGTTAATCCGTCCATCAGCCTTCCTTTCTTAGAGTAAGCAAGATCAGCAGCTAATTTAATGCTCTAATTGTATGTAGTTGTAGCAGTTGTTACATAACAATTTGTTTTGAACTGCATTCATCCAAACCTCTCCTAAGCAAGCAGTTTTCCTTAAAGCTTGGTAAAGTGCTGAATAGACGGTGTGGCTGTACACCCAGGTTGTTCGGTTGTTGTTGCTATCGCTACAGCTGCTACCTACATAATTTATGGGGCAACATTCCAAATTAAGAATAGGCAGGAGTAAAAATGTGGCTCCTTTCAGCAACCCTTTAAAGAAGATTTTTCATAAGCCCACAAAAAACTTCAGCTACTTTAAAGAGTTGCTAACAAGAGAGAGCTGTAATTAGAATCATTGACCCAAGAGAGTTTTTGCAGCACACGGTTTAATAAATAATGATCTAGAGAGAAGGAAATGGAACACGGGTAGTCCTCGAGTTATGGATGTTTATTCAGCGACTGAAGTTGCAACAACACTGAAAAAAGTGACTTATGACCATTTTTCACACTTATGACCACTGCAGCATGCCCATGGTCATGTGATTTATATTTGGATACTTGATAACTAACTCATATTTATGAAGATTGTAGTGCCCAAGAGTCATGTGATCCCCTTTGGCAACCTTTTGACAAGCAAAGTAAATGGAGAAACCATATTCACTTAACAAATGTGGAAAGAAGTGAAAGAAGAAGGGCATTCATGACTGTCTATAAACTATCAAGGGGAGGAAATTTTTCCACAAAAGGAAATTATTGTAGGCTGAGAATAAGCTCCATGAATGAGTCCTGTGGAGCTGGTTGCTAATTTTGCCTTGCCAAACTTAACAAAGTTTAAGCACCACCTACTTAAAACAATTATTTTTGGAATTGTCTGTTAGAAGCGAAGCTAAAATAATTTGAAACCCCCACCAAAATAAACCCCATATCCATCACTCTAGTCAACCCAATAGAGGTTGGTACAGAAGCTGAGGTCTTGATGGTTCTAAGAGACCTCCAAAAATTGTTACCAGATTGTATTTTTAATGTGACTGAAAGGGGAAAGCTGATTAAATACAGGAGAGGAGAGCAATCCTATTAACTGCATTCAACTGTGGAAATAAATTTTTGTCTTGGCCCCACCAATTGCATTTTGGAGAGTGGCCCTGGGGATACCACTCAAAGCTTAAGAGTGGCTTTCTGCCCAGAGAAAGCTGCACACTTTGTGCTAAGTTATGAATTGTTTTAACCATGCCTTCTGAACATGTCACAGGGCTTCATCACTCAAACACTGTGGTTTACAAACCACAAAGAGTTCACACACGAGGCTAAGCAAACTGCATTAATGCGTAGCATAGCATGGGAACTTAGCCAGAGTTCGTGCATCTGGAAACTGAGGGAACAAAAGCAGCTTGGGAAGAGAGATTTGTCAAAATAAATCTACAGGAAATGGAAAAGGTTAGTACAAGGTTCTTGCTCTAAATTGCAATTCTGATTTTCGTGAGAAAAAGGGCATCTTCATTTATTATAATAAGTATTTAATCTTTCAGCGTTTGCATTGACCACAAGCCTTTTTACATTCAATGTTAGGAAGAGCCTTAAATTCATGCATTTTAAAAAAAGAGAAAAAAAATAGTGCTCTACTACATATAGAGAGGATAGGCTGGTGAAAGAAAGGGCTATTATCTCAAGATAGTAAGATTTTTTGCTGACATTTAGATAGTGTGCCTGGAATTAAATGAACACCTTTTTTTTTTTACCTTGATCGGTGTCGCTACATCAGGGCTTGCAACTACTAAAGGAGAAATTAATACCATGCCTGAAAAGTCATTTGGTCTTTCGCACGCGGTGAGGATGGCAATGGCTCCTCCCTGAAATGAAAAAGCAAGCAATGGGTCGATGATTGCTAAGACTATTGATCTCAGTAAAGCAGAGGTGAGAAGTTTGTGCAACACTATAACTCCCAGCATGTCTTACCATTGGCATGCTGGCTGGAGTGGCAGCTAAGTTGTAATTTAGAAATACCTGAAGTGTCATGGTTGCCTCCCCCCCCCCCCTCAAGTCATAGAACAAAAAGAGATGACAAGCACTTATGGGCAGGTACATTATCAAGGTCACGTCTTGAGAACCTTGCCAGTTTATTCTGGCAATGACTTATTGTCCCAATGGCCACAACTATATTCAATTTCCTTCTGCACCCAGAGAAAGACAAATTTAGATCAATTCCATTATTGTGTACCACTGATTCCAACCGACAATCTAGATAAATAAAAATGTAAAATAGTTTGTACAAAGCCACTAATCTCAGAAAGTACTGCACCAATCGGCACCAAATTTTCATACAATGTTCCCAAGGACTTCCGATGCAATCATACGTCCATTTTGTGTGGCTGACACACGTGTGTCATGTGCAAGCAGCACAAACGTAAAAGGTACACACTTCTCGGGTTTTCACCTCCCTGTAGGTCCTCTGATCTGGCTGCTTCTTATGATGCATCACGCATACACCCCTCACATTTCCAACGGTCATTTTCTCAGCAACCGAATAAGCCTCTGTAGCGCTTACCCTCATAAGGGCCGCTGGAGTCTGGGTTCTCCTGGCCTTTTTGTGTGGCTGCCAGTCCAACCTGGTCCCTATCTATGCACCTCTACTCGCCAGGGTCACGTGATATGGTGGTGGTGAGCTTCCTCTCAGTAGGCAAGTCACAGATGGTGTGGTATTCAGGTGACTGGTTGGAGCTTCTTTCCCTTTCTCTATCTTCTCTCTCTATTGGAATCTCTGCTGGGCTCTTCTTCCACCGCCTCTGTTTCTTTGTTGTTTTCTCTGCTCTCCCTCAGGTTTGCCTCACAGAAGTCTCTCCTATACAATTCTCTCTTAACCTGAGGCTTGGCCTACAGAAGCCTCTGCTGTACAATTCCCTCTTTCCCCTTAGGCTTTAATTTTTTAATTTAATTTAATTTAATTTGTAAAACCGCTCCCTCTCCCCACAGGGACTCGGGGCGGTGCACAGGGAAAATAAAACAATAAATATACAGCATTACATAAAAACGAATTAAATCAATTCCTGTGCTAAAATCTCAATTATAACTAAAATACCCAATAATAAATAAAACCCTAGGCTTGGCCTACAGAAGCCTCTACTATATAATTCCCTCTTTCCCCTTAGGCTTGGCCTACAGAAGCCTCTGCTAAACAATTTCCTTTTCCCCCTCAAGCTTGGCCTACCTCCTCTCCTTCCTCTCCTCCTGCTTCCTCCTCCCAGCCAGTTCCTCCTTCCTTCCTCCCACTCTCCATTTATTCCCTCCCCCCCTGCTACACCTCAAACGTTCCCACACTGCATGGAGGCTGTATGGACACCTACTAGGCCCAAAACTAGGCATGGGGGGGGGGGGTAGCACACTCCCAGGTGGCCCATTTTTGGTCCCAGGAAGCTGTATGGATGCCTACTGGGCCCAAAGCTAGGCATGGGGGGTAGCACACTCCCAGGTGGCCCATTTTTGGTCCCAGGAGACTGTATGGACGCCTACTAGGCCCAAAACTAGGCATGGGTGTAGCACTCCCAGGTAGCCCATTTTTGGTCCCAGGAGGCTGCATGGAGGCCTACTAGGCCCAAAACTAGGCATGGGAGTAGCACACTCCCATGTGGCCCATTTTTGGTCCCAGGAGGCTGTATGGACGCCTACTAGGCCCAAAACTAGGCATGGGGGTAGCACTCCCAGGTAGCCCATTTTTGGTCCCAGGAGGCTGCATGGTAGGTAGGTAGAGGAATAGAGAGAGAGAGAGGGAAAATACAGTAGGTAGGTAGGTAGGTGGATAGACAGAGACAGGGAAAAATACAGTAGGTAGGTAGGTAGGTAGGTAGAGGGATAGAGAAAGGGAGGGAAAATACAGTAGGTAGGAAGGTAGGTAGGTAGAGGGATAGAGCGAGGGAGGGAAAATACGGTAGGTAGGTAGGTAGGTAGGTAGAGGGATAGAGAGAGAGAGGGAGAAATACGGTAGGTAGGTAGGTTGGGGGTTATACGGTGGTCGTGTGTGTACGTGTTTGTGTATGCAAGTGTACATCTACACACAGATTGGTTGGCCATTTAACCAGACTGGGCCACAGCAACGCGTGGCCGGGTACAGCTAGTATAAAATAACAAATTAAAAAGTTCAAAGAAACTGTGGAGGTGATAATTTCAGAACTTATGTAATGAATGCAAACATGTATCACCAAGTGTGCAATTCACTTGCATTGGTAGCAGAGCCTCATGGCAGCGCTTCAAAAGGTGTTTCAATACCATTTCTAGGCATTGTACAACATGGAATACCTAGATATACAACTGCACAAAGTAAATCATCCTAGGAAGCACAATACAGCTATTAGATGCTTGTTAAAAATGTTCTTTTTTATTTACATATTAAACTCATATATATTATTCCTTTACAAGGAAAACAAAAAATGCAAAAAAGAAAAAAAGAAATGTAAAACACTTTCCCTGCTCCCTCAAACTACAACCAGATTTTTAAAAAATGCAAGAGGAAAGACAGCATTTTTTCAGCAGTATGGAAAAAAAACTGGCTCCCAGCATGTCCATAAAGGCCCAAAAATGGAAGAGAAGAACAAGCAGACAGGAGTAAATCAAGAGATTCATAGTGAGTTAAGGAATGATGCAACTAGAAAGAAGGGAATGGCAAGTAAACAGTCTGATCAAGCTGTGGGATGAAACAGAAGTCAAAGGGAAAGTCAAAGTGACCCAACTATATCCTTAAGTTAGATTAACAAGACATCAATATGTGCTTGCATTAAAAAAATGTATGATTTAATGAGCTGTGATGACACAGTGGTTAGAATGCAGGCTACTTCTGCTTACTGCCAGCTGCCTGCAGTTCAATTCTCACTGGCTCAAGGTTAACTCAGCTTTCCATCCTTGGTAAAATGACCCAGATTGTTGGGAGCAATATGCCGACTCTGTAAACAGCTTAAAGATGGTTATAAAGCACTATGAAAGCGTATACAAGTCTAAGTGCTATTGCTAAGCACTATTAAAACAAAGAATGATAAATATGTTTTATTTTTTTGTACAGAAAAGAATAATAGCTGTTTGGGAAGCAAATTTTAGGGCCATTTTTTTTGAGTTTTGAAGCCATGGCTAGATGTAAGAAACAAAGGAGTTTGAAGCCATAACTTTCATCTCTTATAAATTTTGACTTGATTTGGCATAGTCATTTAAAAAAAACCAACTGAATGCCAAGCCAGTTTGGGACTGCAAGCTAAAATGCTCTGTCTTCAAGCCAAAAGTATGTATCTCAACCTCAGTAAGCAGGATAGTTCAGTATGATTCACAAATAGTTGCCATGGGAAATCCTTGGAGAACTGTATTAAAGATACATCATTCTGTTTACTTGCAGGAATAAATTTGTGTGTATATGAATATGAGGACTATTTGGGTAACTTCAATTTCAGCTTATGCTACCATCTCTTTATTTTAAAGGTTTACCATGAACTTCAGACCAGACATCATCTTGTTAATTTCTGATTAGAGATGGTTATGCTCACCTTAACTTTGTTTCAAAACCCACTTTTTTTTGTTTTGAGATTTCTTTGAAGATACTCAGCAAAAAAGTTTAATTTTTTTCATGCAAGTCCCTATCGCTATTATTCAATGCTCTTTTATAAACCTAGAGTAAATTTTGGAAAAGAAGTAAGTTTCTTAAAGAAGTTTATCAGACCTGGAAATGATTAATGGAGCATGAGCACGATGACGTGAGTATTAACAGGAATTTCCACTTTGATTTAGATATGAATTAAAAGCAACAATAGAGTAAGGTTTAGAATTCCAGATTTCATGTTGTACTCTCAAATGGTTGTACAACCTTCTTCTAATTTAACCAAAATGCATTTTATGTAACTTTAAAAAAAGGAATAGACAATGTAATTTTCTACAGTGTAACACCCATTGCATGTTACCATGGGAGACAGTGATAGTTAACGCCTTGGTTGTATACAAGAAAAAAGAAAAGTTTGTGTATGTATGTAAAGTAAATAATAGCAATTTCTTGCCTAGCTTTCAATGGGGTTTTTTTGCCTTCAAAAACCAGAATTCTGTTGATAACTAAAAGGAATAGAACAAGAAATGGATACGCATACGCTGTATCTCCAGAATACAAGCACTGATACATTCTACAGCTGTATTAAAGTTCAGAGATGATAAACAATTCCTTTGAAGTGAATGACAATTGACTCACAAACACAACCTTTTGCATTTTAATCCCTGAACCTCCTTAACTTTTGTTAGCTAGCTTAAAACTTTCATAACAAGTTATGATTGGGGTTGTACATCTTCTGTAGTAAAAATAAAAATTCTATTATAAGGTAGCCCAAAGTCTACATAGTAGAATATTACATGTATTATGAGTAAACCATAGCATAACTTTGGGGATACCTTTTATTTTACATAGTTTATTCTTAAATTAAATGATTAAATGATTTAGGGTTGATGAGTCATGATATATCCCATTCTCATATCACAAGCTTGCTCAATGTCCACCCTAGTTCTTGCCCCGAGTCCCTTCGGGGAGAGGGGGCGGTCTAGAAGTCCAATAAATAAATAAATAAATAAATAAAGATAAACCTCTAGGCACTATCCCTAATTGTCCACCTATTTTTTCATCTGTTTTGGCCGGCAGTTCAGCATCATTAAACCACTTGCCACTGCATCCCCTAATGGGAGTATAAAGCCCCAATATGCAAAATATCCATTTTCTTATCAACCAGCTTCCTTGAACTGGAACTTTGGGCCCTACCCCCTTTTGTGATTTTATTTCACCATCAAAATAATTTCTGTAGCCTGTAAAAGCAGACTTGAGGCCCCCAACCCAGAAGTTCATGTTTAGCTTTCTTTTTGCACATTTCCCCCCCTTTCCCTTTCTTCTCAATGCAAAAATGTATAGCAATGGCATATTCATCCTTCCCTTTAACAACACTTGAGAATCTCAGAAAATGGGGCAACTCATTGTTAAAATGAATATGGTCCTTAATTGGTATAGAAATATTTCAACTAACATGAATCTGCCTGCTTATCTATCTCTCTATCTCCATCCATCCATCCATCCATCCATCCAATCATCTATCTATATATCATCTATCTATTATCTGTCTGAAAAAACCCCCAACTTTTCACTTGTTTATGACTTTTTATGAAAATTATGAGAACAATAATTAGGGCATAAAAGAATCTCCAAAACATTTTGTCTTTTATCTTCGTCACATATACATAAATACATACATTCAGATCACATCATTCCTTTTTGGTAAAAATAAGAAGGGTATTTTTTCCATTTGCATTTCTAGAAATTCCAGCTTCATAGCTCTTCAATATTGGAAAAAAAAAGCCTTGGGAATGGTGTGTACACCTGTAATTTCACTTTAGAACTAGCAAATGTGCAGTTTACATTTAGGTGGGCAGCTGTTTACAAATAACTGCAATAACGTAGCCACTTCTTTTTGTGAAAATAAAAGGAAAACAGAAACAAAAAGAGGGAATGGAGAGGAAGCAGGAAAGAAAACCGAAAAGGCTATGATTTAAAAAAAACAACCTCTTGGCACCAGTATTAATTGTTAGACTTCAGAAACCTAACCCAAAATAAACAGCGTCTGCTGCTCTATAGGAGGCCAAGGCTCCATGAGGAAGGATAGTGTGCTTACCATGGAGTGCCCCAGAAGAAACACAGGAATGCCAGGATGATCCTTCTTCATGAGATCTATGTGCTGCAAGCTGTCTCTGACAAACACGTGAAAGTCTGACACAACCATCCGGTCTCCTTCACTTTGCCCATGGCCAACTGTAAAAGGGAAAAGGAAAAGTGACCTACCACACCAGAAGTAGTTCATTTTTTGGCTCTTCTCAAACTCATACATATGAAACCCAACCTAGACATAAAAATTATATTCTGTTATACTTTGATCCCAAATGGCACCATTGAGATATGTGCAGGGCCTATTGGAATTGCGGTCCAACACATTTGGCAGTCACCAAATTAAGAAAAATTATATTGCATTTACAATGCGTTGTTCTTTTTTTACCAATTAGTCATGTCTGAATTTTGGTGTCTTTACTCTCTAGGCTACCCTGTCAATCACAGCTTCTTTCAGTTGTTTGTTTTAATTCAACTTTGCATCAGATTTGATGTTATCAAGCCACTGATAAGATTATCTATTTTGAAACATCTGTAAGAGAACAAGCAAGGTCAGAAATTCCTCAGCGTGTTCTTGGCTTGCCCCTTCTTCGTCCACTAACCATTCCTAACACCATTGCCTTCTCCCAATGAATTCACACGCATAGCATGGCCAATGTAAACTGGACGTAGCCTTCTGATTTTAGCTTCCAGTGATGTGTCTGGTTTTATATCCAATGCAAATAACATCATTTGTGGGTAAAGGCCTCTAAAGCCACAAGAGCAATGAGAACAGGGGGAGCCCCAAACTGTATATCACCTTTCTCTGGGGAATGCTAACCTGTTGAGAATCAAAGGTAACACTAAGTCATGAAAGTAGAACTTTCATGTTCCCCAACTGAGATTGCCTGAGGCTATACATGATCACAATCCCTAAGGAGAGTTGGGCATCCTTAAGAGGCTTCCAATGTGGCCTGGCTTTATAACACTCTTATGAGGAAATAAGAGTAGAATTCTAAACCTTTTCAGAAATAGGATGATGCACTACTAGATGGACTTCAGTCTGATCCAACAAGAGATGGTCTTATATTCACAGCCTGAATAAGAAATGATTGTAGGCTATGGGGCAAAGGCTTACACAATTAAGAGCAGAAAATAATTATTACCTCCCTCCTTTTCTATTTCCAGGGAAGGGCTGTTTATTTCATATGCTATTGAAATTCATCATAATTATCCCTCATAAAATAGAACCGATGATCAGCTGATCTGACAAGATAGCCCACTGCCATATGATTGAACCAAAATTATAACTGAGTAATCATTGCAGCTTTGATTCCTAAAAGAAAAAAAATGCTGAATAGCCAAGATTAGAGGGTAAAGAAATGCAGAGATTTCTGACATTACTCAGCTGCACATTTTCTTGCCTTTTAATCCAGATCTCTGCCCTGTAAATGCTTCTTCAATATTGGTATTCATCCTGATGCCCTACAGTATTTGATGCAGTATTTAATGGCTGGAAAATGATCAGTCATCAGGGCTCGAGTTGAGAAAGACAGATATACACAAAAAGATGGGGAAAATAAGAATGAGAATGTCCCAAAGGTGCTTTTTCAAGAGGCAACTGGACGTTCTGATTTTTCTTTGAAGATATTTCGCTTCTTATCCAAGAAGGTTTTTCAGCTCTGACTGAATGGTGGAGAATGGAAGGATGTATACTCCTTGCAGACAGCTAGTCATTTGCATTCTTTTAACCAGTTGTTAAGACCACCTGGAGGTTTATCTGTGTCATCAGGGTCACCTGATTGGTGCAAATGTGTGTGGAGCCTTCCTGGAACTGTTGAAAGCACTGTATTGTAGACAGGAGATAGATAATGCCATATCCCTTTCCCTCTGTTGAGAGAGGGCTGTTCAATTTTGATATAGATGATTTACAAAACAGTCATTCCCACTCCACAGCCATGTGACTACTTGTTTGGGTAACCACTCCATATTTATGGCTGTTTACATTGCCTCGTCATTATGTGTCCAACTTAGGGCATTTTTGAAAAAAAAGCAAAAAAAAAAAAGCATTTACTTCTGGATTCTTGCAAAACTTGCCCCATAGCAAACAAAATGGGCTTGCCTAAATACAGCAGTATTTAATGACCACTGCAAAAATTTGGGTTCACTTGTGAGACCACCTACTATCACCAGTAGCCTTCCATCGTCCAGTATGATCCCACAGAGTTGGCCTCCTCAGGGTGCCGTCAGTCACACAGTGTCAGCTGGTGACCCCTAGGGGGAGAGCCTTGTCTGTGGGAGCGCCTTCCCTTTGGAATGAGCTACCCCCAGAGTTTCGCATAATTCCCGACTTCCCATCCTTCCAGCGTGCCCTAAAAAGCCGGCTTTTTCAGCAAGCTGGCCTGGCTGGAATAAAATAACTTATCAATTTTAATTCCAAATTTAATTTATTTTACATCATAATGTGTAAATAAATATAATATAATATAATGTAATGTAATTTTTTTTTAATTATTTAAATTTATATCCCGCCCTTCTCCACAGAGGACCCAGGGCGGCGTACAGGAAATTTAAAAACATACCAATACAAAGATAAATATATAATTTAAAATAAATATTAAACAGTCCTATCCTGTACTAAAACCAAATTTAAAATACCCAATTAAAAAACTTCCTAAAAGTCCCCACGGGAGGTTAGGCTAGGCCGGCTTGTTGGAACAAATATGTCTTTAGACATTGGCGGAAGAGGCGGAGGTCGGTGATGGTACATAATTCAGGGGGTAGGTCATTCCAGAGAGCTGGGCCCGCCACAGAGAAGGCTCTTCCCCTGGGTGTCACCAGTCGGCATTGTCCGGCCGACGGCACCCTGAGAAGGCCCTCTCTGTGGGAGCGTATCGGTCTAAGGGATGTATGGGGCAGGAGGTGGTCTCGCATATAACTAGGCCCCGAGCCATGGAGCGCTTTAAAGATAGTCGTCAAAACCTTAAAGTGCACCCGAAAGGCCACAGGAAGCCAATGCAGCTCGCGCAGGATCGGTGTTATGTGGGAGCATCTAGTGGCTCCCATAATCAACCGCGCGGCTGCGTTTTGGACTAGCTGTAGCTTTCGGGTGCACCTCAAGGGAAGCCCCATGTAGAGAGCATTACAGTAGTCGAGTCAGGACGTCACGAGAGCTTGAGTGACTGTGCGAAGGGCAGCCCGGTCCAGTAAGGGGCGCAATTGGCGCATCAGGCGTACCTGATGAAACGCCCCCCTGGCCACGGCCGCCACATGGTCCTCCAAGGACAGCCGGGAATCCAGGAGGACACCCAAATTGCGCGCCCTCTCCACGGGGGCCAGTGTTTCGCCCCCAATGGCCAGAGTTGAAGTAATCTGGCTGAACCGGGGTGCCGGAAACCACAGCCACTCAGTCTTGGCAGGGTTGAGCTTGAGTTTGTTACCACCCATCCAGATCCGTACGGCTTCCAAACACCGGGACAGCACTTCGGCGGCATCGTTGGGGTGGTTTGGGGTGGATATGTACAGCTGAGTGTCATCAGCGTACAGGTGGTACTCCACCCCAAAACCACGGATGATCTCACCCAGCGGCTTCATATATGTGTTAAACAGGAGGGGCGAGAGGACCGACCCCTGAGGAACCCCACATAAGAGAGGCCTCGAGGTCGACCTCTGCCCTCCCGTCAACACATATTGCAACCGACCAGAGAGGTAGGACGAGAACCACCGCAGAACGGTGCCTCCCAGCCCCAACCCCCCCAGTCGGTGCAATAGGATACCATGGTCGATGGTATCAAAAGCCGCCGAGAGGTCTAATAGGACTAGGATAGAGGAATAACCTCTATCCCGCGCCCTCCAGAGATCATCGACCAACGCGACCAATGCCGTCTCGGTACTGTGACCGGGTCGGAAGCCGGACTGGCACGGGTCTAGATAATCAACTTCCTCCAGGTGTCGCGGGAACTGTTGGGCTACCACACTCTCAACAATCTTCACCAGAAAGTGAAGGTTGGAGACCGGACGATAGTTCTCTAATAAAGCTGGGTCCAGGGACGGCCTCTTGAGGAGGAGCCTCACTACCGCCTTTTTCAAGACGGCAGGTAAGGACCCCTCACTCAAAGATGCATTGACAATGCCCTGGAGCCAGCCTCGTGTCGTCTCCCAGGATGCCAGTACAAGCCAGGAGGGACACGGGTCCAATAAACATGTGGTCGCCCTAAGTTTCCTTGACAGCCTGTCCATATCCTCGGTGGTAACAAAGTCAAACTCCTCCCAAGAAGGAACCTCAAGACTAGTCTCGGACAGTCCCACCGGGCCACTGTCGATGGGGGGGTAGCTCATTCCGAATCCGAGTGATTTTCTCCTGCAGATAAATCCCAAATTCCTCTGCTCGCCCTTGCAGAGGGGCTTCCCGCGGCCTCTGATGAAGGAGGGAGCGGGTCACCCCAAACAGGGCGGCAGGGCGGTTATCTGCGGATGCAATAAGGGTGGCACAATACTCACGTTTGGCCACCCTTATCGCCACTAAGTAAGCCCTAATATGGGTTCTCACTAGTGTTCGGTCGGCTTCGGAGCGAGAGGATCTCCATCTGCTCTCTAGTCGTCTCTTGTGGCACTTCATCTCCCGAAGCTCCTCAGTAATGCTCCTCTTAATGTAATGTAATGTAGTGTAATGTAATGTAATGTAATGTAATGTAATGTAATATAAATTGTGTTATATAACATTGTAATATATAATATTATTTATATAATATAAAACAAACTTAATTTAATATATGTAAGTTTTAATGTGTTAGATTCTAACGCAGTTCAACAACTCTTTGTCCTTATACTTCTGAAGGGGAATTGGGTATTTCTTATAGAGCAATATCAATACATCACAAACTACAGTTCCCAAGGTTTTTTTTTTAAGTGTGTATAGGAAATAAATACATAAAACTGGTCTAAGCATGTAACATAAAAAGAGATCTAAATTCTAAAGTTGTTGATGCCCTTTTCTCAAATTTAAATACCTGTCAGAAGCTTAGGTGGATCAGAAGGTAATCAAGAATTCAGCAAATTAGAGCAATTTAATTTGGATTTACTCTTTCCAAATATGTTTATATGGAATTAACAAAAACTGAGCTTAGTAAGTACAAGGTTAAGTCCAAGCATGCCCAGATTGGGCTAGTTGTGATAATATAAACCAGCCTTCTCTAGCATGATGCCTAGCAGATGTGTTCAGAAAACAGCTTCCAGCCGTTTTGGAATTTGTAGCCCCAGATACATCAAGAGGGCATCAGCTTGAGAAAGACTAGCATAAATAAATGACAAAATGTTTAGAATTTCTACTTAACGCTCCTTTATTATTGAGCGCTGTGAAAGACGTTTTTCCCATACGCTTTAAAAAAATTACTTTTAGCTGCTATTATGTTTGGTTTTGTCTCTCCAACAATCATCTATGGATGAGTGCTGCTTCATATTGCTTTACATATGGCCCTAGTTAAGCTATAATGTGGCTGATAGGTTTCTGTGTGTGAATCCGTCCATTATGTGTGAATTAAGCCATGTTCAACAAAAAACTAAAAATCCTTGTTTAGGACTGTTTTTCCTTCCTACTTTTAGTTGCCAAGTCTCAAGTAAACCAAATGACATATATTCATGGATAAACTAAGCTAAGTACATTTGATCTTTCCCAATGAACTAATGGAAAACTAACAGCAGCTTTCCAGACAAGAAACAGCAACAAAAAACTAGAATATCTTGCAGCTTCTTACAAGTTTGGGATTGTGTGACATTCAAATACAGAAAGTAAATAAATATATTTTGGTATTTGTGCAGGACCTTGTCCAAATGAATAACATTTAAAACAATTCTATTCTTTTCCTGCAAGAGTAACAGGAGCAATATTCATTCTGACATGATCAAGAAAAGGAAGCTGTAAATAAGGCAAACTCTCTAAGGTTCAACTTAATATGGCAACTTTTTCTCTTAATACAGAATATGAGAAAAAGAAAGAAACAAAAAAAAATTGCCCAGCTTTTAAGTAATCTCATCTGGTCAATTTTCTTGAAGGAGAATGTGAATACTTTTTAGTGGAGGTTCTAGTGGCAATTTTTGTGTGTTTGTGAAATAGCTGAAAACTTTAACCATGACCTTTTCATTTATTTTGAATGATGCCACAAACTAGACAAATCAAGTTATGTAGATATACTGACAGACAATTTTTGTAGTACAATATATACCAAACGGTTATAATGCAGAAAATTGTGATGATTTAAACCAAGCATGTCCAAAGTCCAACCCAGGGGCCAGTTGCAGCCCATTTTCAAATTTTGAGCGGCCCTCAGCCTCTTCTCCTCACCTGCTCAGCCTGTCACTAATTTTCGCCCGCCGGTGTTTTTTTTCTTCACTGCACATTAATGTTACTGGTTCAAAGAATGTCAGGCTGAATGGTCGGCCTCACACATTCTCACCTCACCAAATCTGGCCCTCCTTGCAAAAAGTTTGGACACCCCTGATTTAAACAGTCCAATTTAGGCAGAGGTGAACAAGGGAGAGGATTCACTAAGAGCTGAGCTTGCTAGCTGAAGTTATGTTAATTGTACAGTTAGGAAAGCCTGAAAGTTCAACCAAAAAAAGGCTGGAACTTTTGAATCACAGTCACTCAATTAATCAACACCATCAAAATGTATTTCTCAATAGATAAAATTCACAGATAAGGAAATTCATGGCATCAATAGAGCCCAATAAGAAGATATGCTTTCGTAATCATTATTAGAATTACATATAATCCCCAACTCCCTTTCATGAAGTCTTTGGAAATATTTCTGACCATAATTGCAAAAATTTGAGATTGAAGCTATAGTGAAAACTAAGCTAAACATCAGTTAGTGTAATTCCCCCTTCCTCACTCTTGAGGTTACCTTCCCTAAATTGCCATAGTGTATGAACTTAAGGGCTTTCAGAGGCTCATCTTCTATAACAGCCAGTCTTGGTACTTCACAGAGAAAAAGTTTTATTTTTAGCGGTAAAGAGTACAAATATCACTTCTGACTTAATATAATGGAATTATCATAAAAGGAATTACAGAAACTGAGGGGAGGTTGCAAAAGTTTACTAATAAACCATTCTACCTAAGAGTTCTAAAAAAGGTGATACAAAGAATTTGGACAAATTCACAGAGAATGGTAATAAGACCTAATGTGGATTATATATCCATATAATGTCCAGGTTCAGAGGTAGTATAGCTTTCTTTGTGTGCAGATGCAGTCTTGCGGGTGTCTGAAAACATAATGAACTATGTACAATTTTGATACCATCAAGTAGGATTCTTCTCATGCATATTGTCAGCTTTGGAAACCATAAGACAATTCACTTCTGTAAAATTTTAATCATTATCCAGACCACAGATACAGAGAACATGTTATTTTCATTATTTTCCATCGCAAGTAAATTGTTGCTGAAGTGGTAATAGCAGTTCACCACACTTTCCTGATAACAAGATATGAATAACAGAATATGGATTCTGCCAAGTCAGAATTGTTTGAAGAGGAAGGATACATCTAGATGACAACTAAGGGAAAACTACGAATGAGAACGTCGTGCAGAGCTGCCCGAAGCACAAATTGGTTGGTAAGTAAATTTGATAAATAAAATAAATAAAAGTTCAGTCTAATCTATTCGGCAAAAAACAAGCTCTTCTGCCCTATATCTTTTGTTCATATACTATAGATGTTTATGTCAAATTTAAATAGAGGAGTAAAATGCATATGGAAAGTGTAATCTCTCTTTCTGATGGCCTGGGAACCATTTAAAGTATTTGGATAATGAACAGTTTGGATAAACAAGAGAGTTTAGTGATTCCTTAGGACCATGTTAAAATTGACTATTAGGAAAACATACATAATGATGGTGGATTAAGTTGTGTAACTGAAGTTCACAAAAAGGGGAGAGAAGGAAACCTACTCAGTTTTTAAATATTTTGGCTCAGAAAATGCTCTAACCGATTGCAAAATGGCAAGCAAAGAGATACAAATTCAAGAAATAACTTTTATGGGAGGAATATAGCTTGTATGCGAGATTGTACAAACGAAACACATGGTATGTAAGTACTTAGTTGCAAAATGACTAGTTCAATTGTCAGATCCAAGGTGGCTTAAGTATCAAACATGGGACATATTCCCATGACCTGAGGAAAGTCAAGGTTTTAGTTCCTTTGAACATCTAAAGCCAGTATCTCTCATATAGTGCACAGGACACTAAATAGAAACAACCACAAGGACACATGGTTCATAAAATCTGTTTAACACTAAAGTTGGAGACTTAAAAAACTTTTTTTTAAGCTTTATCTATTACTTTCTAGTTTAACAAATGCTAAAACCAGTGTATGTAAAAAAGGAAACATGTCTATCATTAAAAAAATACACACATCCATTTCATATGAAGCTCTATGAAAAGAGACACCAGATGCCAAGAATCCACTCAACCTTGCACTAGTAATTTAGCTTGTATCCTTAAAGAATTCCATTACCTAAATTTCATCTTTTGTTGGAGAGAGCTAACACAAAATGGGGATAATTAGTTTTTACACACAAGCGAGACTGACCTGACCTCTGCAGAGGTAAGCCTACCATATTAGTTCCTGAGGTTTCCACTGACACAGGGCAGCATAGGCAATAGAGATGGTTTCACAAGCTTCCAATGTGGAAGGCAATGTATACATAACTAATATTCAAATATATATTAATTAGTGCATGTAGCATTTCAAATTCTTGTGCCTCACAAAACCATAGAATTGGAAAGGACCATAGAGCCCACCCTTTTGGACTACAGGATTCCCTAAAGGAACCACTACAGGATTAAAGCACCTCGTGCCTAGTCTTTGTTTGAAACATCTAGCAAAAGGAGCTAATTTTCCATCTCAGGAATTAGTTGCATGGAAAACTCTTACTATTAAAGTTTCCCTACACCACAATCTCTCTGAAATATGTACTTTATTGCCCACTGTACTCTGCCAGTTTATTTGATTTGTTGAAATTTCCGTAAATTCATAATTGTACAATCTGTACGGCTGACTTCCACCTTTGAGCAATGGGAACACTGCAGAGACCGGATCAAATCAGCATACTTTCCACAGTTGCTAAATTCCAGAGCAGCAGGGAATTGTCAGTGGAGGAATATATAAGCTGAATGTCTCCTAACCATCTCCACGCATGAAGGAACCAGGTTTGTTTTTATGACCCCTCTGCTTGTGGCAACTCTAAGAAAATAATTCCAACCAAGGCTAAGATTCTTGTAAAAATTCACCAGAATCTGTTCTCAGCCTGCTATGTTTAACCCACATTTAAGATTAATGTCCCAATACTGGATCACATCAACACATTGACGACAGCTACCACACTAGAGTTATATTATTGGAAGCATAGCTTTTACCTGCAGCTTGATGGATTGAATTTATATTTTATTTTTTAATAAAAATATGGATCAGTTATTTTTTTAAACGGCAAATGTCTTTATATTAGAACACACAATATTTTTGTTTCTGGTATGATCAATATCTTAGTCCTTGTCACTTCACATGATTATGTTTCTTTCCTCAACCCAAAGTATTATTCTCAGAAAACAATCTCCTCCCTCCCAGTACATATTTTTGAAGAGCAAAGATATTTTTAGACTAGCTTGCACAACAGATTATTGTTTTGTTATCTTAGGGGGGAAAGGGAGAAAGAGAGAAAGGGGGGAAAAAAGAAAAACAATTTTCTAAGCTAAAATGATTTCTGCCTTATTTCTGTGAAGCAGCAAGCCTTGGGTATGGTAAGTCTGTTGCATGATTTTCTGCCAGTGCTGAACAAAATGAGGTGCATTTATTCCCACCAATCAACATAATTGGGAAGAAAAGTTTTTCTTTTCATATTTCTATTCTTTTGGGGATCCAAATTCAGATTTGAGGTGTCAGTCATATTACTCTGAGTAATGCTTTTCTTAACCTATCTATTTGTACCCCTAAATTCTGCAATCAAATATCCAAATAACACTGGGTCTTCCTCCAGATGAATTTCACTCTTCATGCCAGCAATTTTCTTGGCAATAAAACATTAGATCTGAATTAAAAAATACAAAACCAAACCAAATTCTTTTAGTAAGCTGTATCAGTGATAGTGAAAGTTAAGAGTTGGGTACTTGACACTCTTTGAGCTTGACAGTTTTCTTGCATGGTTTTTTTAAATTACCAGGCTAAGTAATACCAATATGAGGGAAGGTGGGATGCTGGCTCTTTATATATAGCAGCTTGATCTACCAGTCTTGGTGGGGTTATGGCATCTTTGATAGTTTTTCCATTCAGGTGTTGGTTTCTTTCCTGATTGGTTACCTGGCAGTGGGCTGCTAGAGTGGGATGAATTCTAGGCTGTTGGTTTCGTTCCTCGATTTTGTCTATGGAGAGTCTCAGTCGTTCAGATCCCAAAGGTGCTTTTTAAAAGGTAATTAAACTTTCTTTGTTTTTTCCCCCTTGAAGATGGGGGACTGACCAGGAGCACCTAGCAGGCTTGGGCTAGGTTGGCTGGCTGGCTGGCACAGCAGTGGCAGGGATTGCCACTCAGGGGAATGTCACCGGGCCTGGATGTGGTGGGCTCCAAAATTAAATGTGGAAAGAGCTGTGCATACCGCCGGAAGGAGACCAGCCAAGCATACTGCGGGAGGAAGACCTGCTCTGGACCTGCCCATTCGGCCAAAGAGCCGCCTTGGAGGCAACATGTCAAGGCTTAGCCTCCTTTCAGGCTGGGCACTTGGCTGCTGCCCACTCACCTTCCCCTTCACCTCGGGTCCCGCATCCAACCTGTGACAGGGTGACTTGTTGCTTCCAGATGGCAGGTGACCCTTGGGAGAGAGCAATGTACCAGGGTGCTGCGTGGCCAGGCCAGATGCTTTCTTTTGAGCCTCCCTCCCAGAGCTGGGCCTGAAAAATGGCCAAGCCTTGCCGTCTGCCCCCCCCCAGGCCTTTGCTGAGCATGGTAGGCCCCCTCCCCCACCATTAGCCCTACCTTCTTAGGCCAGGTGAAGAGTGGCTGTAGGGGAGGCAGCTGGGAGAGGAGCAGAAATCGGTGAAGGAAGGCTTACCAAGCAGAAATCAACTGGGCTGCGTGGTCAAGGCAAGTGAGGGAACCAGAGAGCAGCAGCAGCTATGCCACAGGCATGACTCTAGGCATCGGCCAAGGCGAGATAAGGAGTGACTGGGGTGTGTGGGGGTAGGGCGGGGCCAGCCTGTGGTGCTATTAGCCAGTTCTCCGAACTGTGCAGAAGTTTAACAACAGGTTCGCCTGAATCGGTGCGAACCAGCTGAATCCAACCTTTGAATATGCTACATGGGGTTATTTCATGGAATCCCTTTTTATAAACTAATATGCTTCATGAAAGTATCTGCAAAGTCCTCTAAAGCAGGGGTCCCCAACCCCCGGGCCGCGGACCGGTGCCGGTCCATGGCTGGGTAGGAGCCGGGCCGCAGGGCTGGAGAGGAGGAGGAGGGAGCAGCCCCCTGAGCAGAGCGCGCGGGAGAACGCAGGCGCGGCTGTTCGTGCCGTTGGAGTGCGGCTCTTCCTTCACCCTCATTGATGGAGGGACTCCTGGGCGCCGCCGGAGCAACCCTCCCTACCGGCCACCGATTCCCTCCCCCCCATGGACCCTCCCCTGCTGGCATGCCGGCCACTCGTTTTCTTCCAGGGGCTGCGGAGGCTCCGCGGGCAGGGGGAGGGAACTGGCGGCCTTAGGGAGGGTTGCTCCAGCGGCGCCCAGGAGTCCCACCATCGACGAGGCGCGAACTCCAACGGCGCGAACAGCCGCACCTGCGTTTTCCCGCGCGCTCTGCCCAATGGGCTGCCCCCTCCTCCCGCCTCTCAAGAAAGAAAGAAAGAACTTATGACCACAATTGAGGCCAAAAGTTTGGTTGCTAACCAAGATCATTGTTAAGTGAGTTTTACATTTTCCAAGTTGGCCACGCCCACCCAGTCACATGACTGCTGAGCCACTCAGCCGGTCCGCAGAATTTTCTTTAAAATGAAACTGGTCCCTGGTGCAAAAAAGGTTGGGGACCCCTGCTCTAAAGAACAAACCTTATTACCTTTAGCTAAATTAGCTACTGAATTTAAATTTAATTAGGAAATGAAAAATCACTGTTAAAATCACTGTCATCTCCCGTCTGGACTACTGTAATGCTCTCTACATGGGGCTCCTCTTGAGGTGCACCCGGAGGCTCCAGTTAGTGCAGAATGTGGCTGCGCGGGGGATCTTGGGAGTTTCAAGATACTCCCATGTAACACCTCTCCTGCGCGAGCTGCACTGGCTCCCTGTAGCCTTCCGGGTGCGTTTCAAGGTTTTAGTGACCATCTTTAAAGCGCTCCATGGCATAGGACCTGGTTACTTGCAGGACCGCCTCCTACCACACACCTCTATTCGACCTGTCCGCTCCCACAGGGAGGGCCTCCTTAGGGTGCCGTCCGCCAGACAATGCCGGCTGGCAACTCCCAGGGAAAGAGCCTTCTCTGTGGCAGGCTCTGCCCTCTGGAACAACCTGCCCCCCGACCTCCATACAATCACAGACCTTCACCTCTTCCATCGGGTATTAAAAACATACTTCTTTCATGTGACCGGCCTGACATAGCTGATATATTTTATCATTTTAGTTGGGTTTTAATTATGTTCTTAGCACGGGCCAAATTCTATTTAATTCTAGTTTTAACTATTTTGATTGTTTGTATTTTTTATATCTTATAGTTCCTGTGCACCGCCCTGAGTCCCATGTTGGGAGAGAGGGCGGTATAGAAATCCAATAAATAAATAAATAAATAAAATACATTTATATTATTAACTGCATTGCTGGTTAGTGTGACAATTTAACTGATTGAAGACATTTTTATAGCTGTAAGGTGGCCAACATGGCCATTGTTAGAAATTAAATTTCACACAAGTATTTTTTTATGATATGTCTCATGTTTAACAAGATGACACTTAGATTCATGTCCCCATTATTTTTAACCTAGCACGCTGTCAGTAAGGGAAGAGAAAGAAAAAAAGAACACTTTTAGAAAAAGAAATGTTTTCTTACAGCATTAAAACATTTACCCACCTGAGGCAAAAAAAGAGAGAGAACTATTATATTTATCTTTCATAACTCAGTGCTTTTAAGAACACCAAAGGACCATGGCACAACGTAAGTTACACATTACAGCATAAGCTTTTGATGACTATAGTAGCTTCAGACTGCACAGAATAACAACTTGAAAAAGGCACCCCTGTAGTCTTTTTTTTCTCCAAGATGAAGCAAAAAACCACATTACTTTGCTATAAGTTACCTGTTGATGAGCACACCACCTGCTTTAGTGTCTTAATCCATGACTGTGCTTTTCAACACAGAGACATTATTCAAACTCAAACAGCTGCTTGTTTGATTGGAAAACATTTCCAGTTCTTTTCAAAATCTTTACCTATTTCCTGTTCTTTATCAGGGTTTTGTTCCCTCTACATAAAAGTTCTTTTTTCAAATTGAATTGACTGCCCTTCCTTTAGAATTAGTTATGCTGCAAGGATAAGGTTTACTGCAAAGGGTCACTTAAGAATTCTTTTACATTTAGTTTATATGTAGAAACAAAGCATGAATATTTTTAAAAACCTTGGGCCCCCGATCCACAGAATTTGCCCCTCTTTTTGTTTCAAAGTAATCTAGTTTCTGCTAGTACCTTGAAAGTAATTCTACAGAGTTGTCTTTGAGAAACAACTGGAACAGACTTGATAATTTGTGTGCTTCCCCGAATATTTTACATTATTTTCAGCACAAACAGGACCAAAATTCTCCTCAAAGAATTCCCTTTGTCATAACTACATAATTACTGGTATTATAGTAAATTCACTATATCAAATATAGTCAGTCAGTTTGAAATATAAAAATAAAAGATTTCACTGATGAGTTTCTATTGTCTCCTTATTCATCATCATCTTTTAAATGTATTTAACTTTTTTGCTTGTCTTTAGGTTTAAAATTTAAGGCCAATACTGCTACTCCTCACTTACTAATCATTCATTCACCAACTTTTCAAAGTTATAACAGTGCTGAAAAAATAACTTTGGTCTATTTACAATCATTGCAGTACTCTTCAATCGCACATCCGTCACTACAGTCAGTTCTCCTATGCTTGACCTGTGGGTTTTTCTTTTTCTCTTTTCCTCTCCCATTTCCTTGGAGCAGAAGGATTGGAGAATCCTTCAAGAGAATAAGAGAATAGGCTGTTTACTCTTACTCTTATATATTGAACAATGCAGCAGAAAAGGGTCGGGCAAAGGAGTGACTGCTTACAGAAATCGCTTGTTATTTTTTCTTGAGTATTCTAAAGGGTAAAAGAATGGCTAGAAGGCAAATGAAAGTCAAAAGCATCAGTCTGTTTCTTTATTATAATTCTTAGATAGACACCAATGCCCAATCACCTATAAGGCTTTCAAGGCTTTAGAATTAAATGAGACCCTTTTCAAGCATTGAGCATAGTTTTCTTTGCAAATGTTGCAAACAAATCCAGTTTTTAATGTGGCACAGACATCTAAGAGTGGAGAGTAATGGCATAACACATTTCTTTAAGTTAAAGCAACATTATATCAAATTTCATTACTAGCTTGGGCTATCTAGTTTTGGAGTCAGGCCTCATAGTACTTTCCTCCTAAGAATATTTCCCATCACATTTCTCATCACCACTTATATATTAAATAATATAGCATTATTAGGAGCTTAATGAGAAACAGAGTTTCTTCTTTAGACTAGCAAATCAATGCCAACTTGATAGTTATTATTAAATGGGCTTTACCAATTGCAAGAAAAGCTTATAACTTAAAATTCAGTACAGGAAAAAAGCATGGAGAAAAAAAGCAGGGAAGTAGAGAAACAGGAGTTTGATTATTCCTGGAACTATTTAATATGTACTTGAAATTAAGTGAGCGTTTAGGACTACATAATTTAGGGGGACCTAATTCTTAAACAGAAGTCTGAAGATAGATGAAAGCAATGTATGCATATACATTCACACAAACAGTATTTTTGATAATGGACAGTAAATGAATATTTAGCGCAATTGTAAATCTTTCACCAAAATAATCCTAAGCATCCTGCAGTCTCAAAGCTTTCTGCATAGAAAAAGACACAACATCTGAGAATAATTCAAGGTTTCAAGTAATCCAACAGCAGCATACACCAAATATCACAGATAGGAAATCAGTACAGTTTTTGCTGCAAAGAGCCAGGAATAATTGCCACCTCTTTTATATAATCCTATTAGCATGACTAAAGTCTTCCAAATCCTTTTTTCCCCTCTCTTTCAAGTACAGAGAGCTTGACTTTCTTTGATTTTTCTTTGTAATTGTGACGTGTTACAGTCTTGGGATTTTGCCTAATTCAGGTTCTAAATCAGCTGATTCGGCCTACACCTCTGCCTTCTCAGGGGCACTGTCTTCTGCTAATTCCCGAGGCTCAGTCTGTTGATACGCTTCGGTTTCTGACCTCTGAAAGCTCAGACTGACCACAACAAGCAAAGGGAGAAGAAAGGAATAAGGCAGAGGTATTCAGCTTGAGCTCTCAAGGCCCCCAAGGACTTCTAAAGGTTGACTGCAAGTGGATTGAAAAGGAAAGTTATGACACACACGTTTAGAAACGGATAATGTTACCCAATCTCTGCTTTATTTAATCTTAAAAGCAAATGAAGTAACAATTAAGGTTGTTGTGTTTTTTTACTTTGACCTACCTTTTAAGTTTTTATGTGCAGTATGAGAATATGAAGAGCAACAGTCACTCCTTTCGGCAGAAAAATATTGTGCAACTTTAATGTAAATCAGAGGCAGTACGAGGGAGTACAGCTTTGTTATATAAGCTAAAAGTGTGCTATTGGGGCACCTTATAATTATTTCAAATTTCTGTGATATCTGTTTGGGCCGATCTTGTCTGTTGATCCAGATACTGAGAAAACCTGTCTGTTGATTCCTTTCACCACAATAGTGTAGCCATTTTCCTTTGTAAAACCAGTCATGTACCTGTGCATTATCCAGTTACTTTCTCAGCTGCCACATTAGCTTCAATTGTCTCCTAATAAAAACTCCAGTTGGAGCTTCATTTTGCAATGTTTTGTATTTTAAAAATATAAAAATAACAATTGACACTGAAGAGATCAGATACATAGCAAGAATTTACTTTCCTAGAATCACAGACTGATCAAAACAGTGAACACAGTCCAGAAATAAAACATCACAGCAACCATGAATCGAGTATGGAAAAGCAAGGACATCAGCATGGCAACTGAATGCAGATTAGTCTGCACTATCCTGTTTCTATCCATGGAGGCAAAAGTTGGACCATAGAAGAAAATTAATTTGTTTGAGCAGTGGCAGTGAAGAAGGCTCCTTAGCACTCCCTATACAACAAAGGTGACAAACAAGTAACAACTGGAACATATAAAACCAGACATATCACTGGAAGGCAAAATCACAACATTCTTATCATCTGACTTACGTTGGTCATGTCACATGATCAAGCTTACTGGAAAAGACAATTATGGTAGAAATGTCCAGTGGTAAAAGGAAATGAGGCTTACAATTTGGCTGAATACTATCAAAGCCGACATCAGCTATAACGTAAAACAAATGAAAAAAGTTGAATACAATTAGAAAATCTTAAGAGAACAGGTCTATATTATTGCCAAGAATCTGACAGGACTAAATGAACAGCGTCATCATATGAGCTTAAGTTGTTTTTTCTGTAACTATTATTAATTTTGTCTGACATTTTAAAAACAATGATTCAAGCATGAAATGTAATCTTAACCTCTTTGTCTTTACTTATAGATACAAAGTGTACTAATATTTAACTCAATCACAGCCAAATGTATTTGTGTGCACAATAGGTCTTTAAAAGAATGACAGAGTTGGAAGTGATCTTGGAGGTCTTCTAGTCCAAGCCCCTGCTCAAGGAGGAAACCTTGTACCATTTCAGATAAATAGTTGTCCAATCTCTTCTTAAAAACCTGCAGTGTTGTAGCACTCACAATTTCTGGGGGCAAGTTATTCCACTGATCAATTGTTCTAACTGTCAGGAAATTTCTTCTTACTTCTAGTTTGGTTCTCATCCTATTCTTCATCCCAGGTTATAGGCAGGCTTCTATGTGGAATACAAAAATGCAGACAACCGCTTGATGGCAGCAAAGAGTCTGCCTTTCATTAACTGCTACTAGAATAAACACATCCTTCCTCGTGAAAATGTAATTCACAATGATAAATACTTAAACATATTAATAATTTTTTTATAGTCAGATATACCACTTTTCACTTTCATTTTTATTTTGCAATAAGTATAGTGAAAATCCAACACTATGGTATTTCAGAATGGGCTGGAGTTTAACTAATTAATGTGATTTGGTGCCGCCTGTCTTAAGAAGCTAGTGAGGCACGTTCAACCACTACATTCAGGGTGTAAAAGTATCATGCTACGCCATTATGCTGTTACATTTGTTTTGCATACTGTAACAGACAGAGGAATTGATCAATCAGACATTAGGGCTATCCAGCACTTAGATTTTGATTCCAAAAATGTGCTGGGGGCATGAACGTAATACCTGTCTGCAGCTGTGTCTTCTAATCTACCATGATCACAAAGTTGCGTGGCCCTGCTGCTTTAAGGAGCTGCTGCCAGGTGCTCTGCACCTGCTGCTCTGATGTATCTCTTTGGAATAAATCTGAAACATCCATCTCCTCTTAAACATACAGTATAATTGTGCTTGTGCCTTTGTAAATAATCTGATTCTTGTACTCTTTTGGCAAAGATACTTATTCAACAGTAATTCCCTCACTGAGGAAAATGGGCTCAGAATGCGGGTAGCATTCTTAATTTCCTTTTCTCCCCCCCAACAAAGCCACAGTTTTTCCTATGCTAAAAGGATGCATTCCAATACACGTCATGCAGCCATCAATAAGGAACTTTTCAAACCAGGAATTCTTAATATGTAAATGAAAGAGCTGCTACATTGTTAAGGAAAAGAACAATATCATGAACAGTAAAGACAAAAACTCAACTTTCCTAAAACTACAGTACTGTGTTTTTCAAAAAAAAGATACGTACATCGTATTCTTGATAGAATACTTGTTTCATTTAGTTTTCATCATTTTACAGCACGGGTGTCAAATTTGCAGCGACTTGTTGCTGTCACATGACATTTTGTGATTTCCTCCCCCCTTCACGGAGCTGAGGTGGGCGTGGCCTGCACATGACACATCCGGGCCGTGAGTTTGACACCCCTGTTTTAAATTTTAACTATGGAGCTAATTTCCAAGCGCAGATACATGCTGTATATCCTTAGCTTTCAGATTCCTTTTTCCTGAAAATGTTAAATTACAGGAAAGTATTATCATCATGAATAAACAGTGTGCTGCTCTTTGCTTGGCTGCTTCCACCAGTGCGCATGGTTGAACAAACCTGGATATCTCTGTTTATATTAGCTGTTATGCAAGAAGCAGGAAGTCTGGTGTATTTCTTATGTTCCTTGTAAGAAACAAAACACACAATGTTCTACCCAAATACCTTAGTCTTCATTTACATCACACCCTTTAATCTATTTTCCCTAGTTCAGATTACCTTCTTCATGCTAATAGTTGTAAACAGTGACTTAATACTGAAGTCTTTTGTCGAGTAGTCAGGCTTTGGAATAAATGGATCCCAGGTTGCTCTGTTTATAACAGCTGCCAGATCATCCATTATTAAAATGTAATGACCTGATACCAGCAATTCTAAATTACAGAGTTAAGCTTAGCAACCACAAAGCTAAGCTACAACTTCTTTTCAGTTTATCTTGCTTTACGATCTATTATCATTTCACAATCTCACCATTTCTGTGCAACTACCTTCTGCTTTAAAGTTAAAACAGTTTTGTTTGCATTTCAACTGCATGCTAGTTTGCTATAAAACAAGAAGCTTATTTGGACTATTTGAAAGCACAACTTTAATGTTCTTTGTTTAGTGACATTTCAGATTCCTATCTCATGAGAACAAAATAATGCCAACAAACGTTTAGGGGTATATACTGTACACGTGATCTTCAACTTACGACCAGTTGCTTAACAACTGTTCAAAATTATGATGGACTCAAAAAAAGGTACTCACAACCTGTCCTCAAAGTTGCGACTGAACCAGTCTCATGGTCATCTGATTGCATTTTGGGAACTTGGCAACTGGTTTCATTTTATGACTGCAAAGACCACAATTTGGATAAGCTGGATTTTAGACATGATAATTTACTTAATGACCAAGGTGACTCACATAAAAACCATCATAAGAATAGTCATTAAATTGAATCCAGTCATGTGATGACTTGACCTATGACCACAATGACTTATGACCAAAATTCTGTTCCTAATTGTGGTCATAAATTGAGGATTTCCTATATTGTTTTTTCATAAATGGTAACAAAACTTTACCCCCCTTTGGGATACTATCTCACTATGCTTTGTAGACTGAAATGAACTGCAGGTGACACTAATTTTTAGGCTGGTTTTTAATATAACTAAAAATTCATACTTATTTTTGTGCAATTTCTCCACACATGCATTATTTTTCATGGAACTTTCTACATGAAAATGATGAGTAATAACAGATTCCTTTCATTACTGAAATGGATGCACAAAAATACTTTAATAAATCATATTATTTCAGTGTGATCTGGCTGATGTAAATTAGATGAAACCTATGAGAGGGCCAACAATACTTTATCTTGGCTAACAGTAGGGGTCCTATGAAAGTAATAATCAGAATGGTGCCCAGTAGTTCTCCTTTGCTGTTGTACAATACAGGTAATCCTCAATTTACAACAGTTCATTTAGTGACCATTCAAAATTACAATGGCACTGAAAAAAGTGACAATTTTTCACACTTATGACCACTACAGTATCCCCATAGTCACATGATCAAAATTCGGCAACTGGCATACATTTATGATGGTTGCAGTATCCTGCAGTCATGCAAAGTCAAAGCAAGCAAAGTCAATGGGGAAGCCAGACACATATAACAACCATGTTACTGACTTGATTCACTTAACAACCGTGGCAAGAAAAGTCATAAAATGGGGCAAAACTCACTTAACAAATGTTTTGCTTAGCAACATAAATTTGGGGCTCAATTGTGATCATAAGTCTAGGTCTTCTTGTAAAGAAGCAGGCAACGTAATTCCTGAAACAAACAAGGCTTATTTTGTTAGAAAGCAAGGAGCTGTTAAAACGTAATTTTATAAATATGATAAAGAGAAAAAGAAAATAAATTGTCTCCCATGTGCGTACAAGTTGACTGTGTTTTATTTTGCTTAACAATTGCTTTATTCTATGATTGCTGTTATTTTAAGCATCAAACCACCAAAAGGATGAAGCATTATGAATGAAATAGCCCAGACCAAAGGTGAATATAAGGTGAAGATATTATGTTTCTTGGTAGAATGAATTATTATTCAAGTCAGGCAGGATTAAATGTAAGGAGAAAGAATGGTAAAATTCACTAATTTAGCAAGTATTAAAAGTTTGCTAGTTTGTTCACCATATCTACTTCAAATATTTTAATATTATATTAATAGTTTCGCCATTATTCAACAGAGAAAATTTTGAGTCACACTAAATGGAATAAGAAGGGAGTTTTCTACACATACCTGAAGAAAGACTGCCTCATTTAAACTTCAAGTGTGATTTATGACAGCAATATTTGACATAAAATATTTTTGCTTTCTAGCAAAAGTGTACGCTTGAAGCTAAAAGTTTTAGAATGTAATAAAAAAGTATTCCCGCGTTATACAATGTGCAGAAAGTATTGTTGATTCAGTGATACTTACTCATTGACCTACTTCTGTATATCAACATATCTTTACATATGCAAACAAGTAAGGCAACAGACCATGGATGTGACCATAATTTGACTTAAAAAGCAGAAGTCCAAGATACCAACATTGGGGTCTATTATCCCTCCTACTGCAATTGAAAAATAAGGAAAGGTGCTATGACTTCTATCCTCCTAGCAGCCAATATCTTACTTATATACCTTCCCAGTTATGATGGGAATCAAAGAGAGGACTGATAGGGTTGCATGGTGATGACACCCATTCCTCAGACAACCTTGCTTCTTACCCGCTCCATTATGTTTTAAATATTTGTGAATTTACCACCTAGTTTATTCTACTATTTTAGAAAGAGAAGAAAGAGTATAAATCAGAGAAAGAGTATAAATCAGAATCTTCATTGTAAACAGTCTTCTCTGCAAAGCTTTTATTCTGGTTTAAGAGATCTCAATAGAGCTAATCAAAGCATTTCCCCCCCCTATTTTGTGGACTACTTTGAAAAGAATGAATGCAATGTGCCTACATATAAGAATGACAATGTATATTTATTTGCTTGATTTATATTCTATCCTTCGAGGGAGATAATGACAATAATAACAGCAACAAACTGGTCACAGATAAGTCCTTTTTAAGTCCTATGCATTTAAATGGTATCTAATGAAACTGAATGCACAACAAGGTAAGTGACCCCCCCCCCCCCTTTGTAAGCATTTTGCAAAAGCTGATTATCTGACAGTCTCCATTCTGTTGAAAATTATATGCCTCAACAAGTGTAATTTTGAGGCAGCCTTCCTAATATCTTCGGTTGTATAAGTTTATTTGTTTAAACTTCCATGAACAAACAGAAACGAAGGCAAAATCAGGAAACCAAAAATATGTTTAAAGGAATTTGACTGACAAATCTCTATTGAAAAAAGTATGTAGGCACTTTCACATTCTGTTTTATTTTCCCCACATTTTCAGAATAGGGGCACATCAACCATATGAAGCTGATGGCCCTTATTTAGCAACTACCAGTACCTCATTTGGTGACAGCAGTTTGGTTACAATGTGATGAAGAATTAAAACTTTGTGACCAATCCTTACATTTACAATTTTTTCAGGCCTGTAAATGAAGGTAACATAAGAACATAAGAATAGCCTTGCTGGAACAGGCCACAGCCATCTGGTCCAGCATTCTGTCTCACACAGTGGCTCACCATTTGCTTCAGGGCCTTCCCAAGCAGATGTCTTCACCTGCTTATGATTCCCTGCAAATGGCATTGAGAAATATCCTGCCTATCTCTCCAACCCGGAGGGTGTCCTTAGGTAGGTAAAGTACTGCATAGCTTAATTTGCATATTTAGTTTGTTTGTTTGTATTTTAACTTTCTTCCGGAACTCAAGGTAGCATATTCCTTCCTACTTTTTGCACAACAGCCCAATGGAATAGATTAGGCTGATTGAGAGTGACTACCTCAGTTATACATAGATCTTCAAAGGCAAATATGGATTTTTTAAAATCTGGCTCTCCCATCAGAATGCAACATTGATGCAACCATTATGCTATATCGAGTCTCTAATGTGATCATAATTAATTTTTTAGGAACACTGATTTACCTAATTTACTAATTTATCTTCATACTCTAAAAACATCTGCCTTACATTATCACTGAAAATGATGCAAAGGCAATGGTGCTTAACTCCATATTATAGCATTATGGCCTATTACATTTTCCGCTGCCAAAGGGATGCAAATCTTTCAATTATCAATAGTCCTTTCCTATATACACAAACCTTTCAATTTGGAGGTAAATCATTTTGATTCTTGAGGCCCATTCAGCTCAGAGCCCTATGCTGCACCTTTGCATAGTATATTTTTGTCCCTGTTAGCTAGAGTTGCTTTAAAAAAAACCATTAGCGCAATTATCAATTAGGCAGGAATAATATGAACCTAAGAACAGGCAGCCACGTTTCAAGCGTAGGAAAAGAACGCAATAGTTTCTACTAACTTTGTCCTTTTCTGGGCAGTAATGAAATGGCACCTACAAAATGAAAGCTTGTGAATGGGTGGTTTGCATTGGATAGCAAGAGACACTCTCAGAAAACAGGTTGGTACGAGAACATTTTTCTAAAGAGCTTAACAAAACCTGGAGGTGGCATTTCCAAAAATCAGATTATCAACAGCATTTCTTCTATTAATCTTCTGTTTTTAAAAATATGCATCTCTGCCATCTAATGGCCTTCCTTCTATTTCTCCTTACTGCCTTCTGCAGATCACAGCTTCAGGCTGAAGTAGCAATCTTTGGACCACTAACCTTACTTTGAAGCATGTGAGGCATTTTTTTCCAGATACACTGTGGAACGTAAGGTCTTCCCTTGCTGTATTAAAGGGACCGTTTCAACTGACTGTTGGCTCTGGCATCCTAGGAACTGTGCTCACAGTGCAACGGAAAAAAAAAAACCACCAAAAAACTGCATGGTTGCCTTTCTCATTTGTTGATGTCTGGTACTATATCGTCAAGGTACTACTTTGAAAAAGCCAGTGAAACGAGGAAAACTGGCCAACTAACAGCTGGTGGTTGGATAGTTTACCTCATAAAACAATCCTTGGACTCTTGCCTCAAGATGCATGCATGAGAGCAGAATAATTATAAAAAACACTAGGAGACCAGCCAGACCTAACAGTCTGTCATTTCTTTCTCCCACTGCTGCTGTTAAAACAGGGCAGCTTTGAAACAGAAGCTATTGGAAAGATGAATTAAATTAAACAAAGATTGTCCCAAGAGACCTGGGTGTACTGCTGCTTCTCCTCTTCAAACAACAGCTCTTAATAGAGGTGAACTTCCTTCAGGTGACACTTCCTTTCAGAATATGCCACCATTGGGCTAAGAATTAGTTTTGACAGGACTGGGCTTCAAGAAAGGAACACTCCCTCCCCTCCTCCATCTCCAGTTTCTTTCTTTTGTGTTTTAATACTTTTTCTAAGGGATCAAGTTTCAATCCTGACATTTCCCTTGCAAAAGGATGAAAGGAAGGCAAGAAGAAGAGTGAATGAGCCAAGTGAATCTTATTTCTCCTTGGTAAGTTGTGCAATTGTCATGACTCTTTCATTACTAGCATGGTCAAATTGCAATGCTATTGTTTCCAATTCTCAATAGGTTAGGTCACTTATAATCACTTGAATAAATTCAGACCTCACAGGTACACTTTAACTTGGCTCTATGACTCTAGGTCCAAAACTCCTCTTCCTAATCATTTCTGCCTCTTTGGAATTCGCTTTCTTTTTTTCTAGAAAGATGAGTTAGAAATGCTGATCCCTCAGGACTAAATTAGAGTTAACAAAAGTAAATGCTATCTACCTAAAGAACAAATAGACTATCTTTCTGGTTGGTTTGTTTGTTTGTTTGTTTGTTTGTTTGTTTGTTTGTTTGACCTAGGCCTTTAATAGGATACCACCAAACAGAAAACTCCCAGTGCAACGGAAGGCATTGCTTGCTTAACTATTCCACTCTTTATACCTTTCAAATTTTCTAGGAGCAGAGCAGTGTGACTGTATGACATATTCAAATCAGGATATTTGTATGGAGTTCCTTGGAATGAAGAGTTTAGCAAGCCTCTGGAGAACACAAAGTTTTTTATTTATTATGAATCAGTGTTTAATATCCCCAAGCCTATGTCTTTAAAGTTTAGTTTAAGCAAAAATAATTTGCAGAGAAAAGCTTATTTCCTTAACTAGCTGACAGTATTTGCTTATATTCTACAGAGTATGATTACTTTAACTTGATCATCATAAATGCTAGAAAAGAGTTCATATCTTAATTTCATGGCATCAGCCAAGGAAGACAAAGCATGCTATTCTAAAATAAACTACTGATTTAGCCAATGAAATGAGTCCATAAAATATGATCTGGTTTTTTTTTGCATTTTAGGAATTTATTCAAAGGCCGATATGAGATTGAAAGATAAATCTATATAAATAAAAATGTAAAATAGTTTGTGCAAAGCCACTAATCTCAGAAAGTACTATACCGATCGACACCAAATTTTCACACAATGTTCCCAAGGACTTCCGATGCAATCATACATACATTTTGTGTGGCTGGCACACGTGTGTCATATGCAAGCAGCAAACGTAAAAGGTACTCACTTCTCAGGTTTTCACCTCCCTGTAGCTCCTCCCATCCGGCTGCTTCTTATGATGCGTCACGCACACCCCTCACATTTCCAACAGTCATTTCCTCAGCAACTGAATAAGCTTCCAATGTTCCCATACTGCATGGAGGCCTACTAGGCTGAAAACTAGGCATGGGGGGGGGTGACACACTCCCCGGTGGCCCATTTGTGGTCCCAGGAGGCTTTATGGAGGCCTACTAGGCCGAAAACTAGGAATGGGAGGGTGACACACTCCCAGGTAGCCCATTTTTGGTCCCAGGAGGCTGCATGGTAGGTAGATAAGTAGAGGGATAGAGAGAGAGGGGGTAGGTAGATAGAGGGATAGCGATAGATAGGGAAAAATACAGTAGGTAGGTAGAGGGATAGAGAGAGAGAGAGGGAAAATATAGTAGGTAGGTAGGTAGGTAGAGGGATAGAGAAAGAGAGCGGGAGAAATACAGTAGGTACTGTAGGTAGGTAGATAGGTAGAGGGATAGAGAGCGGGAAAAATACAGTAGATAGGTAGAGGGAAAGGGGGAGAAATACAGTAGGCAGGTAGGTTGAGGGTTATACGGTGGTTGTGTGTACGTGCAGGTGTACATCTACACACAGATAGATTGGCCATTTAACCAGACTGGGCCACAGCAACGCATGGCCGTGTACAGCTAGTCTAAAATAGCCAGTATAATTTACTTTAGAAACATTTCTATTTGTATATTCCAACAAGCAAGAAAAAAGGAATGACATTGCATTTTTCAGCACAGTGAAAGTAATAAGTGAAACAGACTGTAGCCATCAAATTCTAATTTAAAATTTAACAATATTAGGCCTAGCTTGAAAGATCTCTGCATACAGGGATTGCCAAGGAGGGAGGGGGTGTTTGTACATTTTTTTTACAAATTTCTCAAGAGTTCAAATTTCTTCTTCCTCTTCCTTTTTTCACCCTCTCCAGGCTCCAGAGGCTTTCTAGGAGCCTGGGGAAGGTGAAAACAGCCTCGCCTCCCCACCTCCAGAGGCTTCAGGAGCTTCCCTGAAGCCTCCAGAGGGTGAAAAACGGCTTCAAAAAAGGCCTAAATCAGCTGGCCAGCGCACACATGCGTGCTAGTGTTGACAGGGCAACGCCTCGCGCGCCCTAAGAAATGGTTCCGCATGCCACCTGTGGCACCCGTGCCATAGGTTCGCCATCACTGCTCTAAGTAATTCAATAATTCAAACCGGAATGTTTTTGGATAATTCATTATGATTTTAACTGCACAGGCTCTATGTGACACTTAATTGTTTTGTTTTGTTTTTTAGTTCTGTGTAGTCCAGCTGCTTCCTAACTTGATAGTGCAGATCAATCAAACCTCACAGGAACATTGCATATGGTGAGAAAAGGGTATAGTCAGGAAGCATTTTTCAGAGTGAGAGAAAGTCAGTGATTCTGTCTTCAAGTCTAACTTCAGTGTTTTCCTGATACCAGCCTTTTTTAACAGGAAAAGAGAACTCTAACCTCCTTCTCCCCATGTTAAGTTTCCTTACATTGAGAAAAAGGTAATCAAATATTTCCAAATGTCAGGATGGTGCATGCCAGCCTTGCATCTCAGGGTAGGGCTATAGTAGCTAACATCTGTTTAACATTATTCAGAGGAAAACCCCAAAGTGGCTCTTTTTGATGTTCACAAGAGCCAGCCTGGGGTACTTGACAATCTGCCAAAAAAAACACAAAAAAACATTTCTCATGTAAATATGCTTGCTTCTGGCTCTTCACAAATTTTATGTTTTTTGATTAGATCTATGCGTATTTACTCAGAAATAATTCCAGCTATTTCCAATATTGAGTTGTCTTCTTAACTTAGCTGCTGTAGTAAATTCTTCCACATGATTTTCACCCTACCATTTCCTATTGACTGTCTTTTGAGAGTGTTACTGAATTTAAAATCAAGGTTTATTTAGAATTAACTTGTTAAAAGACAAGCCTGAACTGTGCTTCTCTATTTCTCATCAATATTTCACAACTAATATCCATATCCATATTTCATAAGTAATAGCCACAGATACGACCTATGTTTGAAGTGTTTAAGACACTTCAAAAACAGGCAGTGAAGGATGAATATTATCCCAATGTCTTCAGCCACCCTCATATCCACTGTCCTGAATTTTACATCTAGAAAATGTTGGAGGGCATACAGTACTAGAAATCTAGATTGGCCGTGTTTGAAAATAAAGATATTTCCTGTTCCTCATACTTCTTCTAATAAAATGCTGAAGTCCAAAAAAATAATCTTTATTGATAGGTAGCAATTTTAGTTTGACAGTTGCTTACTGAGTTTGACAAACCTAACATAATTCAGTTATTTTTTTCCTTAATACAGTTAACACAGTAAAAAGTGGGAGAAAAATTCTGATATAAGAGCAGTGGTAATGGAGTGGTTAGAATATAGTATTGAAAGCTAATTCTGCTGACTGCCAGCAGTTTGATCCTGACCAGCTCAAGGTTGATTCAGCACTTTATCCTGAAGTCAATAAAATGGGGAACCAGATTGTTGGGAGTAATATGCTGACTCTGTAAACTTCTCAGAGAGGGCTGTAAAGTACTTTGAAGCGGTATATACAGTAAGTCTATTGCTATACAGAATGCTATTGCTATACAGAAAGAAAGAACCTCATATTTATTGCTGGAAAAGTTACTCAAAGCTTATCTTTACATTTCGCTAACCATAGCATGAATAAACTTCCCTATCACTTTTAAGGGATATGTCTTGGTTTTATTCCCACACTGCTATGGAAACACCCTGAAGTCATTTTTAATGGATCTATCATTAAAATGTATGTATGTATGTATGTATGTATGTATGTATGTATGTATGTATGTATGTATGTATGTATGTACCATTTAAACAACCGTGGTAATAATACAGTCAAGGGTGGGATCTAGTTCATACAGTACAGGCACTTTTAGTTTTCTATGGGCATGTCTTCCCTGTCCAATCACTGTTTTCTGTGGCCATTTTGGCTTGTGCTGCCTTTTTGTTTTCTGACATGTATACATAAGGAAGTTTACATACATAAGGAAGTTTAGGGAAGAAAGTTTAATCCACCGTGAATATTGCTTTCTACTCAGTTTGAGTTATCCTTGCATTTAGACTTTAATTCTGTTTTGCCTGAATTAAAAGTTTCAGCTTGTTTTTGACATCCAGTCCATCACAACTCACCCAGTTCAGGACCTTCATTGTCATCCTATATTCTGACAAATGGAATTGGACAGATTACGTATTGACACTTTATTCCAAATCAATGGACACCCTCTCCAAATTATTTTATGGGGATGTTAAATACACTGAAAACAGGATGTGAAACTCCACAATGAGAAAGAGCTTAATTTATTGGTCCTATAGAGCCATATCAGAAACTCATCCACAAGACAAAATTGGAATCGGTTCAAAATAGAAGAGTAAAATTTCTATTCCTGATTTTGCACTATATCTGTAGGAAAGTGGTATATTACCTACCTATCTGCGCTTTGAAATCTTAAAAGAGATACAATTGGAATTTTCATCCAGACTGTTATAGATATCAGTGCTTTATTGAGAAATCAGTACAGTATTTGAGTGCATGCACTTGTGAAACTATTTGGAAGGTGAGAACCAGTTTTGCACAATCTGTATAGTCATCTGGTAGCCTTTCATGGGAATTTGTTCCTAACTATTGTGGAAGGGACCTTCTGTTTGTCTCTAACTCTTCTTGGCAGGGCAATGCAACATAAAGATGTATGCTTTGGAATCCTTTTGTTAGAAGAGAAATACAGGATGGATAGATGGATGGAAGGGATATTTAAGAAAAACTAACAAATGAATAACATTTCCCTATGGCAATCTAAATAAGGTAGTAGTTGACATTAACCTGTATTCTTTGATCTTTCATTTGTATGAAAAGAAAGCAAATGCTTGTAACTGTTTTCTCCTCTCTTTTTATAAACATAAGGTACTGGTGAGAATTCCCAAAAGCTTAGAATATCTTCCACAGTTTTCATAAAACTAGTAAGATGCTTGTGAATTGCCCGAGAAGCTTCCGTTGCTGATAAAATATTCTAATTACCACTGCTTGGTTTAGAAGCTCCCTGTGGTGAATCCCTAATAGCAACGTAAAAACTAAGGATAACATTATTATTTCATTCATCCATCTTGCTGTGATGCACAGCATGCAGAAAGGCCCAAATGCTACTGCAATTACCTCAGATTGTTCCAAAGTTAATTTGAAATATATAGAGAAAAAGGCTATGACCTGCTAATCTGAACTAGGTACCATCTTCCTTTAAAAATGTTTGCAAAGTGTAATCCAAAGTACAAAAGGCTGACTTTTCTTAACAGATTCAATAGAACGTAGTTCAATCAGAGTTTGTACAATACAAAAGCAGTGGCAGTTATTACAGATTAAACTGAACAAGGGCAAGGAAGCACAGTATTATGAACAACATCAAGAAATAGGAATCAGGCAAACAGGACAAAGAAACAGTAATCTGCAAAATATGTCAAGAACAGGGAAACAGAAATAGCGCAACAGGAGCTTTATTACAATGCTGTAGTTAATATTTTGATCAAGAAGCTGAACATATTATCTCCTCCTCAGATAAAAAGACAGCTAAATATCCCCATTTATCATGTTTTCATTTTAATTCCAGTTAATTCTCCCAACCACAATAAGGATAAATTCATTTATATAAACAATGAATAAATTACATGAAGAATACACCAGAATAATGGTGAAAATGTTTACATAAATCCTGCTACTATATACTGATTGTTCTTCAAAATGCCCTTGCTGTCTTCATAGTGATCAAGTTCAGAATTTAATTTTCAAGAACTATACAAGTGGCTCCAGGTGCTCACAACTAAATGGCCACTCCTGGTTGTTCTGAAATATCTAACAATCAGGTTATATAGTGGTTTAGCCATGGGGATTACACTTAGCTCTCAGGACCAATATGCATTGATAGATTTAAATCTCAGAAAATTGTCAACTCTTGTTTAAAACCATGTAAACCTTAGCACTTATTCCAATACTTCATTGGTTATGAAGGACTCCTACACAAACGCCATTAAAATGAAATGATGGTTACAGGCTACCAGAGGTTTGATGGTGTGGGGGAGAAATGTAGCAGAAGGTTATAATCCTGAAGACTGTGTGGGTGCACATATTTCTGTTGCCAGTAATAGAAAGAGAAAAAGCTTATTAAAATATATTTTATGTATTTCAATTTAAACAACAGCAATCATCATGAAAAAATCTAAAAATTATTCCTATCTTTTTATCCTGCCAAAATGAGAGAAACACCTAAAATGATCTGCCCAGAAAGGATTCATGGATCTATTTATTTCTTTGACTTGTATGGCAGAACCACAACTCTGGGTATATAAAAGTATTGACAATGAGGGACTTCTCTAACATAGCATAATTGTAGTCAGTTTGATTCTGAGTTCAATCCATCACGGGTGCTTTCTGTGCTAATTCTTTATCTACTATGACAATGGAAAAGATTCCTAGGGAATGTGATGTAGCTTGAGGAAGCTATAGTAAAGAGAAAACAAAATAACATTTATGTTAGATATAATCTTAAGCAATAGGCTATCTGCTTTTAAAATAAACAAAATTAAAACAGAGGGATGGAGTAATTCCGGGATGGCAAACCTATGCCTCGCGTGCCCAAAGTGGCATGTGGAGGAGCCATGTCACCTGGCACGCATGGCATCTCCCATTCACTTCTGAATTTCTGGCGCACATGCATGTGCGCCAATCAGCTGGCTTTCATGTGTGTGCTAGTGCCAGAAACTAGAATAGCTGGACTTCCATTTTCTGGCGTGATCATGCGTGCCAGCCATCTGATTGTTGCATGCGCATGTGTGCCAGTAAACGGAAGTCTAACTGGCTGGCACACATGTGCCTGCTGGAAACCAGAAGTGCATTTTCAGGCGTGCACATGCCCCCTGAGCAACTCCTCTTCCGGGTTACGTCCCAAATGAGTGTGTACACGTGCACTCCCTTTTCAGTCTCAAAAAGGTTCGCCGTCAATGGACTAACTCAATGAAGGGAGACAAAAGAATAGTGAAAGCAATTTAGGAAAAAGGAAAGATACAGAAGTGTAATTTTTCCAGGACTTGCACTGAACTTCAAGAACTGAATTTTATATAACAGCTAGACTCATAATTTAAGTTCTCCCATATGGCCCTATTGTCAGTGAGAGGGGGGGGGGAAGGAGGGAGGGAGGAAGAAAAGAAAAGAAAGTATGTATGTCTGTATTTGTGGGAGATATGAGTGAAGAGATCAGGAGTGTAGGCCAAAAGTATATATTCCCAGAGTTAAGGTCATCCTAGCTGCCCAGTTAAAGCAAGCGGGCATCTGTACTGGGCAAGAGCAATAGAGGAAGATGCTGGAAGCAGCAGATTACTTTAGTGACAATGGCAAAAGCATTTAATGTAGGAAATGGTAAACTATTCCTGTATTTTTACCAAGAAAATCATATAGATATAAAATATAAAATTATTGAACAATGTAGTGCGAGATGATGGACCCTTCAGGTCAGATGGCACTCAACAGCTACTGAGGAAGAGCTGAAGGTATTTTCAAGTACTAATAGTATTTATGACATGATTAAAGACTTAGGGGTGTCTAGTTGCTGGTGTTGCTATAATGGAAAACAAAATCCAAAGCTGCAAAGACAGAATTACAGTAATAACATGGAATATAAGAAGCATCACCTTTGGCAAAATGGATGGCATGCAAGTTTGATAGATATACAAACAGACATGGGAAAGCTCAACACAATACAAGATGAAAGGAAAACTACCTATATTTTAGGCAGCCGCAAATTGTGAAGGATTGGGATTGGAAGTTCATACTGCTTATGGAAAACAAAGAAGGAACCTCATTGCTTTTATAGTTGGGAAAGGAATAATGAGAATAGTTTTTGATCTCAATGTAATCAAATCAGATAATATTGATTAGACTTTGTGACACTTTAATACAGTGCTTCTCAAATAGTGGGGCGGGCCCCCCAGGGGGGGCGCGAGGCTCCATAAAGGGGGGAGCATTTGACCTCGGCAGAGGAGTACTTATAACAATTTTATAGACAAATGATACTATTTACAGTCGCGCGGGGAGCGCAAAATGTTTTCTTCTTCCTAGGGGGGCATGACAGAAAATAATTGAGAAGCACTGCTTTAATATGACAATCATTCAAATAAATGCCGCAACTACCTATGCAGAAAAGGAGGTTGGTGAGTTTTATGGCCAAGTTTAAGTTTGAAATGTATAAATGTGCTGCTTATGAGTGAAGACTGTAATGCCAAAGTTGGAAACACTAAAAAGAGAAATGTAGTTGGATTGTATGGCTTAGGAAACTGAAATGAAAAAAGAGACCAAATTTTCCATTTCTTTTACTCCGATTATTTCTTCAGAGCTAACCTTATCTTCATGCAACAAAAACAACACCTATGTATATGAACATCACCAGATGAAGTATGCAGAAATGAAATCGATTGTATTATTACTAAAACTAAGTGAAAGAGCTCAATTAGAGCATCAAAAGCATGGCCAGGTGTTGACTGTAGAACAGATCACAAAGTGCTTTTTTGGCACATAATCAATCAAATGATAACAAAGAATTATGTGATGGAGCAAAACCCGCCCCTAAAATAAAAACTTTAGATAATTCTTTGTATATCACATACTTCATGCAGAATGCAATTCCTTCAGTGACTATTGTAACCGGTTTGACTACTTTAGAAAGACTTTGAATAAATTCATGAGGAATAAAGTTAATATATTAATGCCCAATACATAAAATAACTGCTAATATTTTTCACCATTGAATTTCAATTTGTTAGATAGCGCCCAATGTTTAAGTCTGTCAAGATCCTTCTGTATCTTAAGCCTATCTTCCAGAGTGTTGGCTATTCCTGCTAGCTTGGTGTCGTTTGCAAATTTAATGTGCATCTATCCACTCATCCAAATCACTAATGAATATGTTGAAGAGTAGTGGGCCTAAAACAGAGCCCTGGGGCACCCCACTGCATACCTCCCTCCATGTAGATGCAGTTCCATTGAGGAATACATGTTGAGTACAGTTATGAATCTATTTGGTGGTGATGCTGCCTAACCCACATTTTTTCTATTTTATCAAGTAGAAGGTTATAGTCTACTTTGTCAAATGCCTTACCGAAGTCCAAGTATTACTACTACTACCAAACAAACCTTGATTGGCATGGGGAGGGAGGGGAATCTGTCATTAAACAAATAGAGTCATCTCCCTCTTTCTCTCGTTTCATATTGAAGCCTACCATGTGTACCTAGTAGTTATTTACTTCAGTCTTCGTCTTTGTGTAGGATTGGTTCAGACATCTGGCAGAAAAGAGCCTCCTGCTGCCCTAAGCAGAACAATACTGTAGGTTAAAAAATGACTCAGACACTTTTGCCTAGGTAACAGCTCCTGCATATCTTCATCAAGGTCATCTTCCTTAATCTCTACAATAACACTCCCACGGATACAACCCATTTGTGTAGATGACACCGTTGTCATAATTTTAAAAAGGAACAATTGGAGAAGACACATCAGTCTATCAACATCTATAAAAGGAGAACATTCCTAAGAGAAGAAAAAACAACAATGCCTTACCCATTTATTTAGCTGCCTATCTCTTGCTTGTGACAGGGTAGTGCATACAATTAAAAACACGAAGCCCAACAATTAATGGAATTAAAGCAAAAACCTTAGAATAGAGATTAAATAGTTTTTAAAAACCATAATAACAAAAGGACAGGAGAATGCATTCGTTCGTTTGCTAGGATTGCCAGGGCTGATGACAGAACCAAGTTTTAAGGATCTTCCAGAAGGGTAATGTGGTTGGGACCAATCTTGCGGGGGGGGGGGGGGGGGGGGGATTTATATTCCAGAGTGCGGATGCCTTCTTGTGTATCCTTATTAATAATGAAACAAAAGCAAATTAGAGACCCAGGTTTTTCAAAAAAAAACAAGTCACACTAATCCAGTGCTTCACTACGAAAGCAGCAACCCAACTTCCTACACGAGAACTATATAAAAACATTACTCAAACGATTACAAAAACTCTGCAGTAACCCAAAATGCCGAAAAAAGGAAATGGACCATTTATACAATATTTTCCAACACAGCAGATATCAACGCAACTTCATCTAAAAATTTTTGACTATCCAATCCACTGCAACTCAACCAATACAACCTATAAAAAGGATAATACTACCCTATATCAAAATATCTCTGAGACAACCAATAGCCTACTACAACTGCTTGGAATCTCTGTAGCACAAAACTTACAAAATTCCTCTAAAAGAACAAAAGGCCCCATAATCAAGAAGAAAAAACAGGAGTCCCCTACATCTTACAATATAAGAACTGTAATAGATACTATGCAGAACCCAGGTAGAAAACTGGCAGGCTGCATGCAACATCATCTAGCAGCCAGAAGGTATGACGAAAATGCTTGTTGTTAAGGGATAAAATGAAGGAAGCATTGTTTGGACTCAAGATAAAAAAAGAGGCTACTAGGTTATATATTTGTCATGGTGATCAAAAAGTGGCAAAAAGACCACAGTGTATGTTTGAATACCTCCTTTGGTTGCTTCTCATGGTATTTTACATTTTTATATTTAAAGTCCTAGTAAGGAATACATGCAGCAAGTAATCTAGGCCTCAGTAATGGAGCTCCATAGAAGAAAGGAAGTAATAATTTCATGACAATGAAAATCATTCATACAATGAATGTCATTAAAACTATTCTGATTTTTACAAAAGAAAAATAGGGTAAAATGTATCTTGTTCATATTTCCAGTTATCTGATAGTAGCTGAAAGGTGTTTAGAGCATATGGACTCATCATTCAGCTGCCTGACAACTTGCATTCTTTGAGTTTCTTTTTATGACATCCACAGATTTTTAAATTTCATCCCTGTATAAAGTGGTGAAGGCAACAGAATAACAAGCAATGCCCACACCTGCAAATTAAGAGTGGGGTAAACAAACTTTTGGTGTCAGAGACAATAATGAATAAATTGTGAGGCTATATTACATACATGAATCTAAAATGTTTGATATTTTTCCAGCTGGGCTTTGCTAATGAGCATTTGGGGAAAGCGAGAGAGAATTATTTTATTGTACTTTAGAGCTTATATTCCACTTTCCAATATGGTCTCTTCCACAAAAAGGTGAGAAACCAAGTGGCCAATTTTCAGCAGTAGTGACCAGATAGGAATACAGGTATTCCTCAACTTAAAACCAGAATTTTCATTGCTAAGCAGGGCATTTAAGTGAGTCACACCCAATTTTGCTACGATTGTTAAGTGAATCTGGATTAATCCATTAATGTAGCCTGTCAGAAACCAGCTGGAGAGGTCACAAATGGTAATCATATTTGTGATTGCAACTGTTACCATCGTAAATACATGCTTGGTTACCAAGCACTTGAATGTTTAACATGTGACCATGAGGATGCTCTGATCTAACCTTTGAGAAATGGTTGTAAGTCACTTTTTCAGGGCTGTTGTAATTTGGAATAGTGGCTAAGTCAAGGACTATCTGTAAAGTAGTTTAAAGGGGTCCAAAGTTGTCCAAACAACACTGAATTAACTCTGTGACCCTCAAAAGGAAATCAAAAATAGGAAAAGGATCTTCAATGCTTAACTGAATCAAAGAATGAAACACATGAGAGCATTCCCGCTTTCAAAAGTTTTATTTAAAATATAAAATAACTGTGATTTTAAAGCACATGTACAGCAAAATGAGGCAATCTTCCTCTATTTTCTTTTGCGTGACTTTTCAATCTGGGAAAATCTTTCTGCATAGTACATTCTGCAAACATACTCCAAGAGTATAATGCCTTGATAATGCTGTATCTTTCTCACACAAACTACTGAATGGAATAGCTTTGCCAGGTGCAGTCTATTAACAGAAACTGTTAACTCAAAGGAAGCTTTAAAAATTGTGAAATTGTCCTTGGCAAAACAAAAAAGCAAAAACCCATGTATTATTCCTTAGTATAAAATGTACAAAAATAACACATATCTCATTGTGTAGTGTACCATACGCTTCTTGCTTCTATTCATTACATTCCACAATTTCCAGATATGACTATACCATTTTTTATAAGCTTTTAATGCCTTTAAAATGTGACTACCTCCGAATTCTTGGAAGTATGTTTCAAACTGAATGTATGTGGGAGTGTTGAAAGGAGCAACCCAACCTTAAACCCAAAGCACAGGAGATCCTGCATTAAAGCAATGACCAAAGAGAAAATGTATCCAAAGGTTTCTTGGGTAATTAATTTCAAAGTCCTATTCTTCAAGTAGAAAGGATCAAATCAAAACAAGCATCTCATATTAATCATACAAATGTTATTGTTCATCTATGATCGTGATGGCAGCTCAGCTCCACTGTGTATGGGTGAGCACCTCCGGCCAGCCAGCTGATTTTCAGGTCTATGCGGCATATGCATGGGGGGCGGGGGGCATGCAGAAGATGCACGCACATGTGTGGGGGTTGCGCATCCATGTGCGGGGGTGGGGGGGAGTGCAGGGGGTTGCGGTGCACAGCCCCATTATTTTATTTATTTTATTTATTATATTTATATCCCGCCCTTCTCCACAGAGGACCCAGGGCGGCGCACAGGAATTTAAAAACATACAAAAAATAAATACATAATTTAAAATATATTAAACTATTCTAATCCTATGCTAAAACCAAATTTTAAAATACCCAATTTAAAACTCTCTAAAATAGTTCCCATGGGAGGTTAGGTTAGGCCGGCTTGTTGGAAAAGATATGTCTTTAGACATTGGCGGAAGAGGCGGAGGTCAGTGATGGTGCGTAATTCAGGGGGTAGGTCGTTCCAGAGGACAGGGCCCGCCACAGAGAAGGCCCTTCCCCTGGGTGTCGCCAGTCGGCATTGTCCGGCCGACGGCACCCTGAGAAGGCCCTCTCTGGGGGAGCGGATCGGCCGAAGGGATGTATGGGGCAAAAGGCGGTCTCGCATATAACTAGGCCCCGAGCCATGAAGCGCTTTAAAGATGGTCATCAGAACCTTGAAGCGCACTCGAAAGGCCACAGGAAGCCAGTGCAGCTCGCGCAGGATCGGTGTTATGTGGGAGCATCTGGTGGCTCCCATAATCACCCGCGCGGCTGCGTTCTGAACTAACTGTAGCTTTCGAGTGCACCTCAAGGGAAGCCTCATGTAGAGAACATTACAGTAGTCAAGTCGGGACGTCACGAGAGCTTGAGTGACTGTGCGAAGGGCAGCCCGGTCCAGTAAGGGGCGCAATTGGCGCATCAGGCGTACCTGATGAAGCGCCCCCCTGGCCACGGCCGCCACATGGTCCTCCATGGACAGCCGGGAATCCAGGACACCCAAATTGCGCGCCCTCTCCACGGGGGCCAGTGTTTCACCCCCAATGGCGAGAGTTGGAGTAATCTGGCTGAACCGGGGTGCCGGAAACCACAGCCACTCAGTCTTGGCAGGGTTGAGCTTGAGTTTGTTACCACCCATCCAGATCCGTACAGCCTCCAAACACCGGGACAGCACTTCGGCGGCATCGTTGGGGTGGTCTGGGGTGGATATGTACAGCTGAGTGTCTTCAGCGTACAGATGGTACTCCACCCCAAAACCACAGATGATCTCGCCCAGCGGCTTCATATATGTGTTAAACAGGAGGGGCGAGAGGACCGACCCCTGAGGAACCCCACATAAGAGGGGTCTCGAGGTCGACCTCTGCCCTCCTGTCAACACATATTGCGACCGACCAGAGAGGTAGGACGAGAACCACCGCAAAACGGTGCCTCCCAGCCCCAACCCCCCCAGTCGGTGCAATAGGATACCATGGTCGATGGTATCAAAAGCCGCTGAGAGGTCTAACAGGACTAGGATAGAGGAATAACCTCTATCCCGCGCCCTCCAGAGATCATCAACCAACGCGACCAATGCCGTCTTGGTGCTGTGACCGGGTCGGAAGCCGGACTGGCGCGGGTCTAGATAATCAACTTCCTCCAGGTGTCGCAGAAACTGTTGGGCCACCACACTCTCAACTAAAAAGTGAAGGTTGGAGACCAGACGATAGTTCTCCAACAATGCTGGGTCCAGGGACGGCTTCTTGAGGAGGGGCCTTACTACTGCCTCTTTCAAGACGGCAGGCAAGGACCCCTCACTCAAAGATGCGTTGACAATGCCCTGGAGCCAGCCTCGTGTCGTCTCCCAGGATGCCAGTACAAGCCAGGAGGGACACGGGTCCAATAAACATGTGGTCGCCCTAAGTCTCCTTGACAACCTGTCCATATCCTCGGTGATGACAAAGTCAAACTCCTCCCAAGAAGGAACCTCAAGACTAGTCTCGGGCGGTCCCACAGGACCACTGTCGATGGAGGGTAGCTCATTCCGAATCCGAGTGATTTTCTCCTGCAGATAAACCCCAAATTCCTCTGCTCGCCCTTGCAAAGGGGCTTCCCGCGGCCTCTGGTGAAGGAGGGAGTGGGTCACCCCAAACAGGGCGGAAGGGCGGTTATCTGCGGATGCAATAAGGGTGGCACAATACTCACGTTTGGCCACCCTTATCGCCACTAAGTAAGCCCTAATATGGGTACTCACTAGTGTTCGGTCGGCTTCGGAGCGAGAGGATCTCCATCTACTCTCTAGGCGTCTCTTGTGGCGCTTCATCTCCCGAAGCTCCTCAGTAAACCAAGGAGCCTGGGTGGTTCGTCACCGCAAGAGAGGCCGCAAGGGCGCGACTCGGTCCAAGGCCCCCGTGGCCGTACTTAACCATGCGGCCACTAGGTCCTTAGTCGAGTCGGGAAACAGGGTCACAGGAATTGCCCAAGCTCCCTCTGGAACCTTTCCGGGTCCATTAGAAGCCTGGGGCGGAACCATATAGGAGTATCCGGTTCCGCCTCCCCGCGGTGAGGTGAAGCGATTGGAAAGTCCAGCCGAAGGAGAGCGTGATCTGTCCATGACAAGGGAGTGATGACTAGATCCCCTATTCCCAGATCACTACTCCACTGTCCCGAGACGAAGATTAAATCCAGTGTGTTTCCCCCCTCATGAGTAGGGCCTAAAACTACTGCGATGGGAGGGCGGAGAGGTGGAGCACGTGACCGCCTGAATCCAGCGGACACGGGCTTCCAACCGATGGTATCCATTCCGCCTCCCCCCACCTCTGCCTCTCCCTAAGACCGAATCGATGGGTAAAGCCACCATGGAAACGACCCCCCCTCCCCTTCCTCCGTTACCCTACTTCCGCCGTCTGGCCCACTCATTTGCTTTCCCCCCCCCTGGACTATTCTTCCCCCCCTCTCTGGAACCCCCTAAAAACCGAATAAAAAATTTCCCCAGAAACCCCCTCAACTTGCGCTTCGCCTGTTTTTGGTCCAAGGAGGCTTCAGGGAGACCTGTTAGGCCCAAAATGGGGCAGGGGGGTTTCAGGTGTGCATGAGTGGGTGGTAGGGGGGATCATATGCACATACACAGGGGGTGGGGCGCACATGGGGTGTTGCATGCACATTGCATTATGGGTGTGGGTGGTTACACATACACTGTCGTGTGTGCACATGCACTTTTGGCATGTGATGCCAAAAAGGTTAGCCATCACTGCCCTATGGAATGCTAATATATGCTAAATCATTTTACAGCAATTTCATAAGATTTCTGTTGGCTATAATATTTAAATTATTCTTTGTCTCACTCAAAAAAATATCAAGATCTTCCTGCCTGTGGAAAGTCTCAGTTATCTAAGTCATGGGTTAAAATAAAGGGTTAAGGCAGTCTGCGGGTTCAGTAATTTCATCTAACCTCCTGAAAGCTGAATCTTCAGGTAATTAAACAGCCCCAAGTATAATTTAAAATAAGGGATGTGAACCAAAACTGAAACACATTGTGATTTTAGTGCAATCTGTGGAATCAACCACTGGATGCTGAAGTACATCTTTTTCCATTTGTGGATTAAGAACCTTATTAGTTCTCATCTGGCTTCCCTGTCTATAAGCCTTCAAAAAAAGACAAGCTGTGGCTACCAGGTTAGAAAATCAATTTTCTGGTTGTATATATCCACACATATATTTCATTAAAACATCCGAAAGCCTGCCAATCTCAAACGTCCATATCTCGGCCAAGAAAACTTGCAAATAAGGTTTCTTGCTGCAGGTTATATGAAGCAAAGTTCGGCACGGATGAGTTCTAGCAGTTTCAAAGTCAGTGCTGGGAGCTGCCACCTACTGTAAATAGTCATTGCCATAGTTATGCCCCAGCCTAGCCTCACCTCGTAACCAGGATCCGGCGTTCTCCAGTCCTGCTTCCGGTGTCCTCCCAGTTGCTAACGGCTTGGCTGGAAGCAGCGTTGATCAGCTATTCTGGCCACCGCTTAATTAGCGCCAGTCAGTTAAAGTCCATGCAGGAGAGGACAAGTAGGCCATCACCCATGGCATGGTAGCAACCGGGATGCAATCTGCTGGACCCACACCCTTCCCACAGCTGTTTTGCCTGCCTGCAGCCATTATGCCTTGCCCCTTCCCCCACCCCCTGGTATGGCAAGCCGGTCAGGGCTTGACAGCCAAAGTTTATGCAACTGGGATTAGGTAGTTTTGTATAACTCTTTAATATATTCTTTCCTCATTTTTGTCAATTACTTAAGCATGATCTAAAACTGAAATTCATGACGTCAGGATCAGCATACAATGAGATAGCTACTGTTGAAATGAAGATTTTTAAAAACAAAAAGATATTCCATAGAGTTTCTATTTCTAAGATTTTTATATAGGAGTTTATCTATATAGGAAGAATAAGGAAGGAAGCTCAAAGTCAAAGTAGATACTATGCTGCCAATGTCTGATTTTTAACATGGCTTAAAAAATCTTTAAAATACTAACAAAACCATGAACGAATAAACATAATGTAAGATCACTAATAAAATAAACTAAGTAAGTAGTTTTACACAAAATTGGCCATATCTCTGTCTTTCCGTAAAGTTAATCCATCATCTTTCTGTTTAGAACCATGCCAGAAGATTTGCTGGCACAGATGAAGAAAGAAAAGAAATGTAGATTCTAGAGAAGGCATTCAACTGTGTCTTTGTTTATTAAAATACTGTAATTTGAATATTCCAAGTGAAACCTGACTAGCATCACTATTTATTGTCTATTGCCTGGTTTTCATACAGAGCTGTGGGCTTTAGAAATCCCAGAGATGTTTTGGGTGACATACTGAGTATTGTTTTTAAAATGCCACCTTCTTCTGAAAAAAACTCCCACTGAGTTTCAAACTCGTGTTTTGAAAATTTATGCTATGTATATAGTGCCGAAACCCAATGAAGTAATTCTCATTACAACTTCTTTTAATGATAGAGAAAGTAACAGAAAGAAAGTAATAGCTTTTAAAGGCATCTGTGCCTGTAGGTTTTGGATGGACCAAGAAACAGAATTTGAAACATTAACTATCATTAAATGCTATTACCATGGTATGGCAAGGTAGAAGAGATGCAACTGAAGTGCACACTCCCAGATGGCCTTTAAAACAAATGATGCACTTAATTGATTCAACTGTATGACTCCAGCACAAGTCATCTACAAAATAATTGTGGTTTCTTGGGTAAATAAACACGGGAACATAATAATCCATATGTTTTCCTTAAACTCATAGCCAGTTGAAAGTTTCCCCAAAGAAATGTTAAAATTGATAATAGAAGAAATAGAAACTCTGTGTGTGTGTGTTTATGTTAGATAGATAGATAGATAGATAGATAGATAGATAGATAGATAGATAGATAGATAGATAGATAGATAGATAGATAGATAGATAGATAGATTTATTTTTCTATACCGCGTCCTCTCCCCAGGGGGACTCGGAGCGGTGCACAGGGAAAATTAAAACACATAAAATATATACATAAATAAATACAATAAAAACAGATTAAATCAACTGTCCCTGCACTAAAATCCCCATTTTAAAATTAACATTCCCTAACCCCTGAGGTAGAGACTAACCTAAGCCGGCCAAGCAGAAAAAGTGAGTTTTTAATTTCTGACGGAAGGAGCGGAGGTCCGTAGTTGTTCTAATATCGGGGGGAAGGTCGTTCCAGAGGGCTGGGCCCGCCACAGAGAAGGCCCTTCCCCTGGGCGTCGCCCGCTGACAAAGTCTAGTGGACGGCACCCGGAGAAGTCCCTCTCTGTGGGAGCGAATCGGCCGGGAGGATGTATGGGGCAGAATCCGATCCCGCAGATAGCTAGGTCCCGAGCCATGGAGCGCTTTAAAGATGAGAACTAACACCTTGAAGCGACATGTGACATGTAAAACAGAAGAAAAATTTAAAAAATATAAGGAAATGAATCAGAACCTAGGAAGAATACTATTCATGTTCTAATCCAAGACTTCTCTTTTATTTAATTAATTCAATTACTTTTTTAATAGGAAACACTTATGTGTCCTTGAAAGAAAGCAACATTTTCTTCCATAATGTTTCTATCATTTGGAAGAAAAATAATAAAAAATATTTCAAAATGTTTCCTGTTTGTTTTAATTATCTCAGATATGAAAGACTTATAGGACATGTTTTTCTGACACTTCAAAGGATTTCTTAACAAATAAAGCATATTATTTCTCAGAACTGTTTTTTGACTACTAACAGTAATTAGTATTTTCAGATTAAACTATGTTTAATCATACACGTTTTTTATTCTACATTTCTTAAAAATTCATCATTTCATCACTTGAGACTTTCAAGAGATTGGAGATTTGTCAGAAATAGTGTAGGGTCTCTTGCTTGAGCGGGGGGTGGGGGCGGGGGATGGTGGACTAGATGACCTATAAGGTCCCTTCCAACGCTGTTAATCTGTTAAATCTGTTAAAATATGCAGAGGTACAGTAGTTCCATGTTCAGCTAACATAATATAAACAGGATTCCAATCAATAAGCATATCTGATTATCTCAGCCTTCATATTACATTTTTCTTGATAGTTAGACAAAGTTATCACATATGGACAGAACGCCATCAGTTACAACAATCAAGAATTAAATTACATTATTATCTCTGAAGCACTCTTTGCTTTTTATTTATTCAATTTATATTCCACCTTCCCTTCAGAATCTCAGAGTGGGTTACCTGCAATTCTTCATTTCATCTGCAGTCATTATGTGAAATAGGCTGGACTAGGAATGAGTGGCTAATTGGAAGTTCGTCAGTGAATTTCCATAGGTAAGGTTGCTGTTGATCCTGAATATTTACTGACCTCACCTTATACCTTATCTACTACAATATTATACTTATTCCCCTTTAATCTTATTCCCACACAATTTTTTTCCAAAGGCACTCACCATGGTCATGGGCAAACACGAAAAAGTTGATTCCTGTCAGCATCTTGGCCAAGTCATCATAGCGACAGCAGTGTTCTCCAGCACCATGAACAACGAACACCAGGCCTCTAAACAGAGCGTTAACACAAAAAATATAAAGTTAGCACCCAGGAAATATCAAGCAAGCTATGGTTATTTACAAATCCTGGTTTAATCTTCAGAATGAACATTCTAGATGTTTCTTGTCTTTGCAGTACAACCATTCAGAAGACACGCAAACCCTCCGCTACCTAGATGCCCTCATATAGAAATGACAGAAACAAGAGTTTTCACTAATACCTTTTTTTCCTCTTTGAATACCTGCTTTGTAGAAGCTAATATGGAGACTATACTGATATATTTATGGAATCAAGTTAAACTTACTTTTCTTTCTCTTCCAATTTAAAAACAAATATAATTTTTCTTTTGATATTTATGCTAGTATTATTTTTAATGCTTTATATTGTTAACTGCTCTAATAACTCTCAGATTAAAAGGTATGGTGTTAAGGTAACAATGATTTAATAGCTGAAGTGTACCAGCTGCTGTAACGCTGTAAACCAAGATGACGAAATGAGAATGAGTCATCAAGGTTCTGCCACTTTAAGAAGCTGTCTATATAAGGAGTCCAGGTGTGCTTCTGTGTTACAGTTGAAGATTGATTGCCTGGTTTTGCTGTGTGTGTGTGTGTGTGTGTATTATATGTGTATGTGTGTGTATTGTATTGTATTGTATTGTATTGTATTGTATTGTATTGTATTGTATTGTATGTATGTATGTATGTATGTATGTATGTATGTATGTATATACTGGTCTTGTTGTATTCGGGTCTTTTCTCGTGTAAGATTGAGATTGTCTTGGCAACGTTTCACTCACCATCTTCAGGCTGGCGTTTCCGGCTTTTGTTGCTGTGAGTGGGTTGATTGGCTGTGTGGTTGTATCATGATTGGTGGATTGGTGCTCATTGGTGCTGGCTGTGTGTTCGTTGTTCTTTTGTATTGTAACGGCCTGGGTGGTGGGTGGCGCTCATTTGTTGGCTAGTGCTGGTTTCCAGATGTCTGGTAGGTGGGAGGTATTGTCACGTTTGTTCATGTTGTGGGGGTGTTTCTCTATTTCAATGGCTTCCATAATTATTCTCTTGTTGAACTGTTCAGTTTTGGAGATTAATTTGGAAACCAGCACTGGCCAACAGACGAGCCCCACCCACCACCCAAGCTGTTGAAATTCAAAATAAGGAGAAACATACAAATAGGACCAATCAGCATCAATCTACCAATCATGATACAGCTGCACAGCCAATCAACCCACTCACAACAACAGAGTCCGCACTCCACCCAACCCACCAAGATTTAAGGAAGGGCGGCATCTACGCAGCCACAGACCGCAGCCTGAAGATGGCAAGTGAGAACTTGCCAAAACGTTGCAAAGACAATCTCATTTTTACACGGGAAAACACCTGAATACAACAAGACCAGCATACCTACGCCCGTGAAAATCTACGATATATCATACACACACACACACAGAGCAAACCACAGTTTTCAAAAGTCAAAACCTCTGTGTACTGTATTTTGCTCCTGGGTTGTCTCAAAATAGTACTCACACTGTGCACATTCTGACATATGGGATATAAGTAAATAAATGAAGTGTACTGGCTTAGGGATAGATCAAGCTAAGTAGCTAGGAGTTTGAATCCAGTTTACTCTGTGGTAGGAGATACAGAGCAATGATTAACTAATGTATCGTTTTAACTTACAAAGACACCAAATGAAAATCCATAGTCCTTTCATTACTTTCTGCTTGGGACTTATTTATTACAAAACATTTATAAATAATGTTATGTATTATTGAAACAGCTTTTATGTGCTTCATTAAAAAAAGATCTACAGGTTCCGGTTCCGCCTTCCAGCGGCGACGGACGAGTCTTGGGGCTTGTCCGCTGCTTTGCTCTTTTTTCTGCCCCCCCACGGGGGCGAGACGTCCCTTTTTGGGGGTCTCCCGTAGGGCTGGCTTGCCTGGGTTGGTTCCCCCCCGCGGCAGCGGGGAAACGGCCCTTGTCTTTGGCCTAGGGTGAAGAAGGACATGCTGCGGGGGGTTTCCCCTTCGCCAATGGTGGACGGCAACGCATGGTGAATATGGAGAGAGCTGGACGTTCGGGTCGGAAGGCTCTCCGGGACTTTGGCGGCGAGGTGAAGAGTGAGTGATTTTAAATATATTTTTGCTGTCAGCCTGGACTGAAAAGAACTTGGAGGGGGGTGTTTGTTGTCAAACCCCCCCTCGGATTCAAAGCGGCGCTTGGAAATGGCTCCTCGTTGCGAGGAAGCGGATATCCTAAACCCGGATTGTTCTGAAGCAAGGGAAAGTGATTTGCGGCTTGTCTTTTTAAAATGTATCTAAGTCCGGCTGGCTGGAAACAATCTTTCTTTTATTACTCTCTCCTGCCGGCTCTCAGTTTGGGCGGTGGAAGATGGCTTCCCGTTGTTCCTGAATGACTATTTCACTTATGGAAAGTTACCAACATCCCTTTGTGATACGGACTTCCTCTCGCTATTAATGAAGATTTTCTTGGACTAATTGATTCCTTCCCTGGAGCCTTCTTTGTTACAACTATTGATTGTGAAACGTGTTTTCTCTTTGGGTCTTGAACTTTTTTTTTCTTTTTGCAATCATGATTTGAACTTTCTCTTCTCTCCTGAACTGCTTCACCAGTCCCACCCAAAAAACGCCATCTTAGTGACACTGACTTTAACAGCTTACCATGGCACAAAAATCAGAACTGGCAGGTTTGGAACAAAGAATGACATCTATGGAGAATGGAGAATGTGTTACAAGCTTTGGTACAAGAAATCAAGGCTTTGAGAGAAGATCGTACCAGCTTAAAACAGGATATTCAGGAAACACGGAAACAAGTGCTGGAAAACACACAGAAGACTGAAGAGCTGCAAGGGGGACTGGCTGGGGCAAAGGGAGAGCTTAAAAATGTTAATAGTGAGATTGGAGAATTAAACCTCCATCGACAGTGGTCCTGTGGGACTGTCCGAGGCTAGTCTTGAGGCTCCTTCTTGGGAGGAGTTTGACTTTGTTACCACCGAGGATATGGACAGGCTGTCAAGGAAACTTAGGGCGACCACATGTTTATTGGACCCGTGTCCCTCCTGGCTTGTACTGGCATCCTGGGAGACGACACGAGGCTGGCTCCAGGGCATTGTCAACGCATCTTTGAGTGAGGGGTCCTTACCTGCCGTCTTGAAAGAGGCGGTAGTGAGGCCCCTCCTCAAGAAGCCGTCCCTGGACCCAGCTTTACTAGAGAACTATCGTCCGGTCTCCAACCTTCACTTTTTAGTGAAGGTTGTCGAGAGTGTGGTGGCCCAACAGTTTCCGCGACACCTGGAGGAAGTTGATTATCTAGACCCGCGCCAGTCCGGCTTCCGGCCCGGTCACAGTACTGAGACGGCATTGGTCGCGTTGGTTGATGATCTCTGGAGGGCGCGGGATAAAGGGTATTCCTCTATCCTAGTCCTATTAGACCTCTCGGCGGCTTTTGATACCATCGACCATGGTATCCTATTGCGCCGACTGGGGGGGTTGGGGCTGGGAGGCACCGTTCTGCGGTGGTTCTCATCCTACCTCTCTGGTCGGTCGCAATATGTGTTGACGGGAGGGCAGAGGTCGACCTCGAGGCCTCTCCTATGTGGGGTTCCTCAGGGGTCGGTCCTCTCGCCCCTCCTTTTCAACACATATATGAAGCCGCTGGGTGAGATCATCCGTGGTTTTGGGGTGGAATACCATCTGTACGCTGATGACACTCAGTTGTACATATCCACCCCAAACCACCCCAACGATGCCGCCGAAGTGCTGTCCCGGTGTCTGGAAGCCGTACGGATCTGGATGGGTGGTAACAAACTCAAACTCAACCCTGCCAAGACTGAGTGGCTGTGGTTTCCGGCACCCCGGTTCAGCCAGATCACTCCAACTCTGGCCATTGGGGGCGAAACACTGGCCCCCGTGGAGAGGGCGCGCAATTTGGGTGTCCTCCTGGATTCCCGGCTGTCCATGGAGGACCATGTGGCAGCCGTGGCCAGGGGGGCGTTCCATCAGGTTCGCCTGATGCGCCAACTGCGCCCCTTACTGGACCGGGCTGCCCTACGCACAGTCACTCAAGCACTCGTGACGTCCCGACTCGACTACTGTAATACTCTCTACATGGGGCTTCCCTTGAGGTGCACTCGAAAGCTACAGCTAGTCCAAAACGCAGCCGCACGGGTGATTATGGGAGCCACTAGATGCTCCCACATAACACCGATCCTGCGCGAGCTGCATTGGCTTCCTGTGGCCTTTCGAGTGCGCTTCAAGGTTTTGACTACCATCTTTAAAGCGCTCCATGGCTCGGGACCTAGTTATATGCGAGACCGCCTCCTGCCCCATACATCCCTCAGACCAATCCGCTCCCACAGAGAGGGCCTCCTCAGGGTGCCGTCGGCCGGACAATGCCGACTGGCGACGCCCAGGGGAAGAGCCTTCTCTGTGGCGGGGCCAGCCCTTTGGAATGACCTACCCCCTGAATTACGTACCATCACCGACCTCCGCCTCTTCCGCCAATGTCTTAAGACATATCTGTTTCAACAAGCCGGCCTAGCCTAACCTCCCTTGGGGACTTAAGATAGTTTTAAATTGGGTTTTAAAATTTGGTTTTAGCGCAGGATGGGGTTATTTAAGTTTTTTAAAATTATATTTATTGTATTTTTGTATGTTTTTTAAATTTCCTGTGCGCCGCCCTGGGTCCTCTGTGGAGAAGGGCGGGGTATAAATTTAAATAAATAAATAAAATAAATAAATAAATAAATGGGCATATGTCTAGGATGGATTTTGAAAGGATGTTATATTTTTTAAGATTTCAGAACATTTCTGAAGAGTCTGGTGAATGTCTTCCTGAACTCATGAGCACAATTTTAGCAGATTATTTAAATAAACCCAAAGATGAGATCAGGGGGGACATTGACCTAGTCTACAGAATAAATTCTGCATATGCCAGGATAAATGAGGTACCCAGAGAGATACAGATTAAATTTGTTAGGAGGTCAACCAGGGAGGGAATTTTGAAGGCGCAGAGAGGTGGTCCGTTAATTTACCAGCAAAAAGTAGTCGCTATCTTGAAGCAGATCCCTAAAAAAATTAGAGAGATGAGAAGGAAATTTTCCTTTGTATCCAAAAAATTGTATGACCACGGGATTTGGTTCAAGTGGGCGATGCCTGAAGGAATGTTGGTGTTCTGGGAAGGAGGAAGAATAAGGATTAAAACAATTGCTGAGGCAGAAGCCTTTCTTAAAAAACATTCCTCTGTCCTGGGGGAAGATCCAGGGGGGCGGGGGGGCACGGCCCCGCCCGCTGGGGGCCAGGAGGGAGAGACAGAAGACACAATTGCCAAGAGACTTAGATCAAAAAAATAACTTTGCTTTGACTAATTTTGTATAACATCTGTATCTGGATTTTTGCAAACGGATGACAGCATGGAATTGAGAATTTAGAAGTATGTACTTGTTTTCACCTCGTAGTATTTAAGAAAAATGTTTTTCTTTAACGATTTATTATGAAGCCCTGGAAGGGCCAATGACTCCGACGCGAAAGTTCTCAAAATTTCTTTTGTATCCCTTACCTTACCCGATTGAAAAATTGTAAAAACCAATAAAACTTTTTCAATGAGGGACTAGTTAGTCAAGAGAAGTGGAAGAAGCGCAGAATCAGGTTTTTTTTTACTAAATTGTGTTATTCGGTTTTTAGGGGGTTCCAGGGTGGAGGGAGGGTTTAGGCAGTCTGAGGCTAGGGTGAGTGTCAAACTAACTGGCGGAATAGATAAGGTAGCTGGTAGGTCCACTAAGACGGGGGGAACAGGGGTTGATTCCACGGAGGGTCTTTCTATCAGCACGGTCATAGGGAGAGGTAGGGGCGGGGGGGGGGGAGAGACATTCCATCGCCGGGAGAGGGGTCGCGGTCGCTGGCTTCAGGCGGTCGCTGGCCCCAATCCTCGGGCCCCCCTTCGCGAGCCTGGTGGCCAGGGTTTACAGAGCCAGGGCCTTAGGTTGATGTTATGTAACGCCAGATCCATGGTTAACAAAGCCCCCCTCATTAACGACCTTGTGTCGGAGGGGGACCCGGATCTGGTGGGGATTACGGAAACCTGGTTGGGCCACGAAGGGGGCTTACCCCTCGTGGAAATGTGCCCACCAGGATACCGTGCATTTCATCAACAGCGGGCCCTAGGCAGGGGTGGGGACGTGGCGGTGATTATTAGGGAAAGTCTGGAGCCAAGAGAGACCACTGTGCCACAGACCACCGGCTGTGAGTCCCTCTACGTGAGGTGGGGCCCTGGGAGGCAGCTGGGCTTGCTGCTTGTGTACCTGGCTCCCCGCTACGTATCAGCAGCCCTGCCCGAGCTCCTCGAGGTGATAGCTGAGGTGGCGGTTGAGTCTCCCAGACTTGTAGTCTTGGGGGACTTCAACCTGCCATCACTCGGCGGATCAACCGAGGTAGCCCGGGAGTTCATGGCCTCCATGACGGCCATGGACCTGACCCAGGTAATTGAGGGTCCCACTCACGAGGGAGGACATACGCTGGACTTGATCTTCGTCTCAGGCCAGTGGAAAAGTGATCTTGATACAGGGGATTTAGCCATTATACCCTTGTCATGGTCAGATCACTCACTTCTCCGGCTCGACTTTCCTACCGCTACACCTCACTGCGGGGAGGCGGAACCAGATATCCCCAGATGGTTCCGCCCCAGGCGCCTGATGGACCCAGAGAGGTTCCAGACGGAGCTTGGGCCATTACCTGTGACCCTGGCCCGCGCCCCGATCGAGGACCTAGTGGCTGCATGGAACATCGTGGCCACTGGAGCCTTGGATCGGGTCGCACCCTTGCGGCCTCTCTTGCGGCAAAGAGTCACCTGGGCTCCTTGCTTTACCGAGGAGCTGAGGGGGATGAAACGCCACAAGAGACGCCTAGAGAGTAGATGGAGATCTACACGCTCTGAATCTGACCGAACACAGGTGAGAGCCCATTTACGGACTTACATTGTGGCGATGAGAGTGGCCAAGCGTCAATACTGTGCCACTCTTATCGCATCCGCAGAAAACCGCCCTGCCGCCCTGTTTGGGGTGACCCGCTCCCTCCTTCAACAGAGGCCGCGGGAAGCCCCTCTGCAGGGTCGAGCAGAGGAATTTGGTATTTATCTGCAGGATAAAATCACTCAGATCCGGAGTGAGCTGGTCTCCACCGAGAGTGGCCTAGAGGGATTGTCGGAAGCGGGTCTTGAGATACCATCCTGGGAGGAGTTTGACTCTGTTGCTTCCGAAGATATGGACAGGTTACGTGGGCGACTGAGAGCCACCACATGTTTATTGGACCCGTGTCCCTCCTGGCGTGTACTGGCATCCTGGGAGGTGACACGAGGCTGGCTCCAGGAGTTAGTCAACGCTTCTTTGAGTGAGGGGTTCTTGCCGGCCTCCCTTAAAGAGGCGATGGTGAGACCCCTCCTCAAGAAGCCTTCCCTGGATCCAGCTCTGTTGGAAAACTACCGTCCAGTCTCCAACCTTCATTTTCTAGCGAAGGTTGTTGAGAGTGTGGTGGCACAACAGTTTCCCCGTCACCTGGAGGAAGTTGATTATCTGGACCCGCGCCAGTCCGGCTTCCCGCCCCGGGCACAGCACTGAGACGGCATTGGTCGCGTTGGTGGATGATCTCTGGAGGGCCAGAGATGGGGGTTGCTCCTCCATCCTGGTCCTGTTAGATCTCTCGGCGGCTTTCGATACCATCGACCATGGTATCCTATTGCATCGGCTGGAGGGGTTGGGGGTGAGGGGCACTGTTTTACAGTGGTTCTCCTCCTACCTTTCCGGCCGATCGCAATTTGTGTTGACAGGAGGGCAGAGGTCGGCCTCAAGACCCCTCACTTGTGGGATGCCTCAGAGGTCGGTCCTCTCGCCACTCCTGTTCAACACATACATGAAGCCGCTGGGTGAGATCATCCGTGGTTTTGGGGTAGAGTATCACATCTACGCTGATGACACGCAGCTGTATTTTTCTATCCCAAACCACCCCAACGATGCCGTTGAAGTGATGTCCCGATGTCTGGAAGCCGTACGGATCTGGATGGGAAGCAACAGACTCAAACTCAACCCGTCCAAGACCGAGTGGCTGTGGTTTCCAGCGCCCCGGTTCAACCAGTTGATTCCATCACTGGCCATTGGGGGCGAACATCTGGCCCCCATGGATCGGGCACGCAACCTAAGTGTTCTCCTGGATACCCGGCTGTCTATGCAAGATCACGTGACAGCCGTGGCCAGGGGGGCTTTCCACCAGGTACGCCTGGTGCGGCAGTTGCGTCCCTTATTGGACCTGACGCCCTCCGCACAGTCACTCACGCGCTTGTGACATCCCGGCTGGACTACTGTAATGCTCTCTACATGGGGCTCCCCTTGGTGTGCACCCGAAGGCTGCAGCTGGTCCAGAATGCAGCCGCGCGGGCGATCTTGGGAACGTCTAGATATTCCCATGTAACACCGCTCCTGCGCGAGCTGCACTGGTTACCTGTGGTCTTTCGGGTGCGCTTCAAGGTGTTGATCACCATCTTTAAAGCGCTCCATGGAACGGGACCAAGCTACCTGCGAGACCGCATCCTACCTCATACATCCCTGCGGCCGATTCGCTCCCACAGAGAGGGACTTCTCCGGGTGCCATCCACTAGGCAATGCCAGCGGGCGACGCCCAGGGGAAGGGCCTTCTCTGTGGTGGGCCCAACCCTCTGGAACGACCTACCCCCCGACCTCAGAACAACCACGGACCTCCGCACCTTCCGCCAGAAATTAAAGACACTCCTGTTCCATCAGGCCGGTTTGGCCTAAGTTATTTATCTAGCCTGCAGTCTGTATTATAAATTGTTTTAATTGGGTTTGTAAGGGATTATGTCTTAACTATTTAAATTTTAGCACAGGGATAAACTATTTAATTCGATTTTAATTATTTATACTTTGTATTTGTGTTGTTTTAAATTTCCTGTGCACCGCCCCGGGTCCCTTCGGGGAGAGGGTGCGGTTATATAAATTTTATAAATAAATAAATTAATAAATAAATATATATAAAAAAAAGATCTACAATAAATTATAAAGTACCCCTCATTAATAAACCACATCTATAGAATCATAATGTAATAACATTAATAGCGCCCACTATTAATTCTTAGTTATCTATATTCTCTGTACAAATCCTCCAAATGCCTACCTAAATAACCAAGTTTTGACTGAACTTCCAAAGATTAACAGTGAAGAAATAGGTCTGGCAAAGTATCATGGTTCAGTAGTATATCATACATTTAGAATAAATGGGAAAATGTGATTAATATATGTGTGACATCAGATTTCTGCTGTCCCATTATTGCTTTAGTGGGAACAGTCAGGTCCGCAGAATATGATGTATTTGTATATTATTATTTTAAGCAATCCAAATAGAGTTGGGAAGAAAGTCCACTAAACAGTTCTGTTTGTTGGACCACGCAACTTCCAGGTAAGAAATCCAACATATCTGAAGTGTACAAGATTGGGAAGTCTGCACTAGGACCACAGCTCTGTTCTTCAGGAGTTCATTCCAATGTTTATTTTCAACCCCAGATACTATACCGCTGGCAAGATTCTTCAGCTATGTTCCAATAAGAAACCTGAGCAGGAAATACGTACGGCTTTTCCTGAATATGCTGAAATCAAAGTAAGTGACTCTTGGGAATATCTGAGCTGAGGTGATCTCTGCATGTTTGAAAACAGGTTCTGCATGTATAACCTGCAGCTGCTACTACAAAATGGATTACCATACCTACTAGTTGCTGTCAGGCTATTGGTAAATTCTTTCGACTGCAATTTGGTGCACGTTGGCTTGAAAATGAGTTCTAATGAATCCAATTTGGAAAATGGGTTTCATGATAATCTGATAACCAGATTACAACAATGTGGCAAACATCCTACAGATAACACACCATTAGCAGGTTTATTAAGCAATTATAATGATTCTTACTTAAAATCATTATAACAAATGACCTGCCGTTGACTCACAAAAGAAGCCTTGAAATGGCATCACTATTTGTTAGCTTTAGGTTTTGTATTAGGCCTGGTCTGAAAAATCAACACAAGAGCAATTTAAAAACTTGAAAAACCTTAATATTTACAAATTATTAAATTTGTAATTTAATATATATCCCACCTGATTTTCAGCAACTTTGAGAGGCTTACAACAAAGACATTGCAATAAAATTACTAAAATGTAAAAAAAAAGATAGTAAGATAAAAGATAGAAAATAGGATGAATTGCGGGATCTCATTCTCCCTTGCTGAAAGCTTGAGTGAAGTGCTAGATTTTCATGATTTTCTAAAAAACAATATATTTTTGTTGCCCTTAGATCAAATTTAAAGCAAGATTGCCTAATATTGTTAAGTATTGGTAAGGTCAAAGAATTACCAAGTGGAGAGTCAGAAGATTATTTCAATCTATTAGCCTGTCAAAACTATTAATACAATTTATTAATATTGAGATTACTATTGTTTTGGCTGAGAACCAATTCAATATTAAGAGACCCATGTAAAAATGCATCCATGAGATACCAGTTTTAATAGGTAATAAATAGAAATAGACAAACATGACTTTTCAAAATTCTCCTCATGTTTTTGAGCACAGAAATTGTGTGGATGATTTCTCAGTGTCTCCAAGGCAATGGAAAAAATTCAAAACCAGTTATCAAGGAAGGAATTCCCTCAGTAGTGACAATACTGTCACTACTAAAAAAAAATCCATAAGACAAGCTCCTTGTGACATATTTCCTTGGAGCCTAATAGCGGCACAAGGAGTCCGGCATCTATAGACCACTGGAGAAATTATTCTGCACTGAAAACCATCACTTGCACTAAAAAAGAGTAAGAACATCATACTTTACCCAAGAGAATGTATCTGAAATTCTCTTTTTCCTTGGAAGAATTATTAAAGCAAATGCTCTTTGATTAAAATTCTCTCTTTAGCACTTGGGAGGTACTTACCAGCATAAAGAATTTCTAGGCCAAAGCTGTGCTATAGAAACTCAGGTTATCATACACTGTAATAGCACCATCAGTGTCTAATAATGCACATCTATAAGCCTTTAACCTTCCTCAAAAACTGCTTTCAGCCTATCAAAGTTCACAGTTTGGGATAGTTGCTCAAATGGAATATTGAAGGAACAGGATTTTTCCTTCCCTCGTTTTTTTACCCCTCTCCCAGTATAAGGCATACAAAACCTGGTTATCTGCAAATTTCTGGTGATTCTTATGGGCATAAATTGCACTCTTCTTTTATTCACATGTAAACAAGCCCTAAATTGTTGCATTAATTAATTAGTGAATGGCATATTGCACTTATTATATAGAAGAATAACCAGTTACTTTTTTGTTATTGCCAAAACTACTGCCAATCCATTTCTCAAGTTTCAGTGTAATTGGGAACTCTAGAAAAATATTTCTGTATTCTACCTCTACGTCCCAATATTACCATATGCCAAAGCAAAGGCCATTATACTTTGGGTGGGGAGCATATTGTCATAGAAAATAAGATGATATTGACAGAGATAGGTGAGATACAGTATCAAAGGAAAGTGTATCTTAAGTCTAAAACAAGCAGGTAAATACCTCACCTCCTTAATTCACATGGGTATAAGAAAGGGAAACAGTACCTCACAGACTTGCAAGATTGTGTTATGATAACCTGTCTCAGTAAAAGTAGTATTAGCCTTCCTGTGGAGTTGATTTCCTATTTTCATCTTCCTAGTGGGGCTGACAGGTGGCCACCATCAGTTTCAATATGTGAGGCTGACACTACTGACCTCATGCAGATGAAGTACCTTATTTTTTGAAGTATAAGACACACCGGAGTATAAGACACACCAGAGTATAAGACACACTAAGATATTGAAGAGGTAATTTTTAAAAAAATGTGTTTGCACTCTGCAGACCTCCCAAACCCTCTGCATTCCTCATTTTTTGTGAAAATCAAGGCATAGAGAGTTTGAGAGGTCTGCAAAATGCTCCTGGAGGCTGGGGGCAAAAATGAGCAAAAAACGGCCCATTTTTTGAAAAAAACAGGCCATTTTTTGCAAAAAAAACCAGGGCATGCATAGGCATTGGGAGGCTTGTTGAATGTTCCTGGGGCTGGGGAGTGCAAAAACCGAGCACATTTTTCACTTCTTTTTTGCAGCCCCCAGCCCCCAAAAGCACTTTGCAGGCCTCCCAAAGCCCATGCATGTCCATTTTTGTGAAGGGGCGGGGTTTCAGAATGACAAAAATACTGCATCCAGTATATAAGGCGCACCCAGATTTTCACCCTATTTGGGGGGGGGGGCGTGTCTTATACTCTGAAAAATACAGTAATTTGCTTAATTCAGGCATTTCAAGTCCTTTCTATAGCATCTCTACATCCAGCCTCAGGGCTTTCTGAAAAATACCGGTAGTAGTAGTATTATCCAGTACAAGATCAATCTTCAAGTATGGTAGCTTAAAGAACTTGTGATAGTTCTTCCAGCTCCTTTTCTCTCTCTATCCCAAATCATATGAGAGTTCTATCCACACGAGGGCAGATGAGGTTGAAAAAGTGGAAAGGTACCGTGAATGGTACTGTGTATTGTTAGCAGAAGACTTGAAAAAAGCTTCTATTGTCAATTCTAGCTGATAGAGTAGTATGATAGAAGAGTGATGTGAAGTTAAACTCCCAGTCATCTTCTAGCCCACTGACCTGTCACCTGGACTATTTCTGGACAGAAATTACCCGATTTACAGAAGACTATTAGACTGTTTCGCAGTTTCCCCTGTACTTTGGGTTAGCAAAGGAGGTGAAAGAATCTTTTTTCAATTCCCCCCCCCCCCCGGCATTACACTATCCCAAACTGATAAATGTTGCAAAGAAATGCTGGTGGCAAGTGGCAAAGCACCTGGAAGCTTTGCATGGGATAGGCAAAAATGTCATTACAGGAGTCATAATGACATTGACACATGTGCTTCTATGTGGGAATCCCACATAGTATTAGTACTCACATGAAGTATAAGTACCTCTTTATAAAGTTTTAGTAAGACCACGCCTGGAATACTACATCCAGTTTTGGTCATCACCTTACAAAAAAGATCATCATTACAATGATTATGATTTGGAAAAAATCTTTGGTAATATCTTTTCTTTGAAACCTTAGACAGCAAATTGTTTTACATCCAAGATCTACGTCTTTCAAAAAAGTAAGTATATTTCATTGGATTGCTATTTTTCTATTTCCAAATACCGACTAGCCCTAAATTGTCCATCAGTAATTCCACTATTTTTTTCCAGAAATTCTATTCACTTGTGGGAGGGTTTCACCATTCCAATTCAACATCAACCACCAATTTTCATAGGAAAAACCTATTAATCTCCCCATAAGTGATTTATAAAACACTACTGGCCAGGAAAAATGTGGGAACAATGCTGTGCATTAATGTCCTTAATAAACAGTCAGATATCTCCCCCAAATGGCAAGGTGGATATGCATACAAGCCCAGTGATATCTGCAGGAACATTTTGCGTTTGTCATACGGACAAAAATTATATTATGCTTCAGGTTTTGCCTCTTCAAATTGCATATACAAAAGGGACAGAGCTAGGTCTGTGACACTGCAATCATTCTGCCTACTTCCCCCGAAATCCCCACCTCCAGCCATTGCTAGTCATGCTTAACTTGGGCCAACTGAATTTAAAAGGACTTAAATTAGTCATGACTTATTCAAATCTCAGAGTTTCCAATGAGTCTACTCAACGAATGATAAGTTTGGATCCAATTCACTATTTATAACTTGCCTCTTAATTACAGGGATTCATGCAGCAGCTACCAAAAGGATATATATGTAATCATCAACAAATGAAGCAATCAGCAATCTAAACCAAAGATAGAATCAAGTAACAACAAAAGACAAGAATAAGCTACATTTTAAGGTCCTTTTTAAGCATTCTCTAGAGCAGTGATGGCTAACCTTTTTTGGCTCGCGTGCCAAAAGCGGAGGGAGCGCAGGGGGGGTCGTGCATGGGCGTGCCACACCCATAATGCTATGTGCGTAACCGCCTGCTTTTGGCACGCTTTTTTCACCCTCCCCAGGCTCCAGAGGCTTTCTAGGAGCCTGGGGAGGGTGAAAACAACTTCCCTGAAGCCTCCAGAGGGCAAAGAATGACCTCAAAAGAAGGCCTAAATTAACTGGCCAGCGCACACACGCGCACTGGAGCTGACTGGGCAACGCCTCGCGTGCCCTAAGAAATGATTCCGCGTGCCACTTGTGGCACCCGTGCCATAGGTTCGGCATCACTGCTCTAGAGAATGTTGGAGAAAGAACCATTGGAAACACTTGACTTCAGAGATAAATGTGCCATGATCAAGAAGACTATATTCTACATTGTCATCTAGCTCATAAAAGCAGGTTGTTCTGAAGTCATACAATAGATTTATATAAAAATGTCATGAAATTAGCAATTTTAATTTTTTTTTCTGAATAAAGCCATGCAAAATTTATGTCCTGAACAAAGAAACTAATCTGCATTTTCAGGTCATAGTATTTATGCTCTAAGCTTATTAATATTCTACAATATGTATTTGAAGTTTCAGTGTAAAAAATTCAAGGCTCCTAAGAACACAATTACAGACTCCCTTAGTTTGAACACTTAAAAATTAAATGCCTCCAGATATGCTCCATTTGTGCAGCCATCTCTTAATAAAACTAAGAATTCACATTGTAACCTAACTCTTGAGAGTGTCCACTGCAAAGCCACACAGAACTAAATTCATGTATTATATGACTATCAGCATAAATTGTGGAAATGGCTTCCAAGCCATCTTTTTGAGTACCAAATGTTTTCATCACATGTGCAATCAATGTGAGTACTTTCTAAACCAGCTTTAACACCAGACATATCTTCATGGATTGTTCTTTTTGGGAGTTGGCAGTCATCCATTTCTGAATCATGAGAATGGGGTGGGGTTACAATAGCTACCAAGCCACATCAACATCAACATTCTACTAGAAGCTTGTGACTAAATTCCATGCGATCTAAAACACATGGCTGCCACCCACATCCCCCTGTAAAGACAAGCAATGTGACATCACACTCTACATTTTCCTGGCCATCCTTCTGCACATTACAGCCAATTAAATTGAGCAGGGACAGGCAAATGTAAAAAGTGATGGTTAAAAAAACCCCAAAACAAAACAAAAACAAAGGACAGAGCATTGGAATGGGAGGTCTCATGTAATTAATGTAACACGTGGTTTAGCATTTAGATTTTCATCTGGTACAATTTTGCTTGCTATAGACATCACACAACTGCTAGCACTGCACAGCTGGACCAACTATTGAATGCTGTTCATTATAAAGGCATCACATTCCATTACATATTGTCGGCCCACCCACTAAGAAAGTGTCGAAGGGGCAAAGGGATTATGATGCAAAGCTCTGAAAAATTCAAAAGGCAAATTGGAAGGGCTTCCAATTATTTTTTCTGATATGTAAAGGCTGCTTCCCAACAAAGATGGAACATATTTTGGAGGGAAGTCTTAACCCAATTGACAATGGTTGTTTATTTATTCAATTCCAGTGCTACCCAACTTCTGACTCAGGGCAGCCCACAGCATAAGAAATCAATTTAAAAAGAAAACAGCCTAAAGAGATTATTTTAAATAAGATGGTGTGTCCAGGCAACAACAAAGGAACAACAATACTATACTGTTTCCCCAAAAATAAGACCTCCCCGGATAATAAGCCCAATCGGGTTTTTGATAAGTCCTCCCCCAAAAATAAGCTCTCCCCGAAAATATTGCAGCACAGCAGGAGCCATGAGATGACCACATGCGCCATCTCCTGCACCTCAAAAATAATAAAGACTTCCCCGAAAATAAAACCAAGTGATTATTTGGGGGGGGGGGGGGGGAGAAAATGAGACCCTGTCTTATTTTCAGGGAAACATGTTAGAACAATGTAGTTTCAGCCACCCTAGCCCAGAACCTAGGGTATGTAAATCACAAGAAAGCAACATGCATCTTATGGTTTGAATGCAACTCTTCCAGCTTCATTTTTTTTAAACCAAAGAGCCATAAAGCCATTAGAATCTGTTAGGGTGATTTTTCCCCCTCCAGAGTGTTTTTAAAAATAAAATCCATGTTAATTCTTTTCTAAGCACTTTTGCCTTAAAATATCCCTAAATATTATAAAATGTATTGTTAGAAGAATTAAAAAATTCAGCCTTCCCTTTTCAAGTTACTTCAGTCGGTCAGTGCAACGATCTTTGCAATACTCTGGAGGCTGGAGACCATTTTTTAAAGGATGTGCAGGCATGGCTGTGAAAAAAATAGCTCTCCCTGGCTTACTAAATGCATTTAATTTAAAATCTGGACAATGCACTAGAATGTAGGATATCGCCAGAAGATCTCATGGTTCTGAACTAGTTTTTTTCCCCATCTTTATATTTTCATGTTCAACTGAAAAAGTTTTTAGAGCTATTTTCAGACAGGCTGCTGGGCTTAGTGAGTATGAATTAGTGCTATCTGGAGAACCAACTTTCATGTCTACATAACTAGCACAATCTGGGGGTCAGAGTACTGAAATTTTCTTTAATATCACAGGGAGCAAAGGCATCATCTTGAAATCTTTTCTGACATGCATTGAATGTCAGGTTTTAATTTATTTCTAAAGAGAAAGGCTATTATGCATTTTTAAATTGCCAATGGAGATTACATACATTAATCATGTACACAAACAGCAATTTATTCAGCATATGGAAGAGTGTCTACTCTAGCATTCTTGGATGCTACACTTTGTGACTGCTGTGAAAATGGAATGAAATACACTTTGGGGGATTTTTTGTGAGTCAAAGGAAAAGCATAAACTTGGAATCTTAATCATGATTCATTTTTCTACTGCTCTATATTTTCTAAATACTCTGCCTATCCACAGCTTTTCAATGTATCTGGTCTGATTCACAGTCCCAAAACCTGATAAAAATTAAACTATATTTGCACATTTAAATATATCCAAAACATTCATATGCATCCTTTATGTATCTTATGGAATTCCATGTCATTTATTTCTAAGTGAGTATATTTTATTTTCATGGACTTTTCAAATAATTTCAGCTCGTACTTCTTAATGTTTACGTTGAGAAAGCAAATGACTGATCAACTAAAGAAAATAAGTTAAGGGCCAAAGAAAAAAGGAAGCTGGATGTTTTTACTGTCTTTAAACTCTTTTGGTATCAGTGCCTTTATGCAACACAGCATGACGGTTGTGAACTCCTGCTCTTGTGTTCATTAATTTTTCAGGAAAAATTAAACTGACCTGCCCTTCAGATGGTATCACTAGATGGGTCAAAGCTACTGTACAAAGAACGATAGTGAGAAAGAAAAAAAAAACCTTCAAAAGTCATGGAATGCTGAAATTTATTTTTGCACCTGAATTGAAAATAGAAAAGGAAACCAACCCTCATTTGTAGCATAGCTGGCAACTGCCAAACCAAAACATACATGTACATCTACAGCAATGCCAAAATAACAACTCTAGTTTATGCCTCAAGCTGTTATTCATTTACAGGAGAATATGCTTTATGTGTGTTCTTCTGTATTAAAGATAGATAAATTATAACACATTTGAAAGGCACTTTACCAAAGACTCAAATGCCTAAGAGCTAATTATAACCATGCCTATGCTGAACCCTATAGCTATTATTCTACCAACATCAATTTTATATTAAGAATCGTAATTATGTTTTTATATACGCCTACCTATCTACATACACACATAAAAAGAAATCATTACTTATGTAGACGGGATACCCAAATATACACAGAAATGAATTTTTGTTTATGCAATGGTAATTTTTCTTCTGTCGTCTTCCCTGCATCTCTAACATCTCCTAAATTTTCTTCTGAAGGCCCTGTCAATCATGCAAATAAAGAAATAAGACTGCAAAGGCCTTTCCATCAGTAAACAACAAGTGAGACGACCATGTAATTTGTATATGAAATATACTCACATTTTTACAGATATTTTTTCAGGAAAAAGTATTACTACCAGACTGAACTTAATGCATATGTATGCCACATTCTAATTCAGCAGTGGGAAACTTTTCAAGTGTGTATGTGTGTTTGTATGTATTATGGATGAGTGAACAAGGTGCTGGAAAAATAAATACCACATTGGTGGATGTTGATGAAATTTCCTGCATTATGTGGAACTGAAGGAACATGAGGAACTGAAGTGAGTTTTTCTACAATTTTAGGTATGCTTAAACTTACCTGATATTAAATTTTCTTTTTGTTTCCTTTTCTATTACAAACTAGTGGGGTATCACTCTTTTATTGTTTGGAAAGTTACTGCCAAATTTTGGCTATATAATTTCAGAGGATTCCAGGGATCATAAAAAAAGGATGTCTGAGGACAGTTACTTCTGCCCTCTGAATTGTCCACTCCTACTCTATTCAACAAGAAATACAAGTTCATGGATTGAAACCATTGTCATCATATCATGTAGACATAAAATGTGGTTATAATGAGTCAGACCATTATTTTGAATTCTTCATGACTAGAAAGAGTTCTCCAAGATTTTTTAATTATTCTGTTCCAGTTCTATCTGCCAGGTTCTAAATCTGCCCTCTATACTGAGCTATAGATTTCCTCAAGGCAATTTTCTACAAAGCCTTCTGCTTACTGGATGATTCTATACCAGGGTACTGCAATATAATAATTTGGCCACCAGCAGAGGCAGTCTAGGGAGGCTGCAGATGTGGTTTTCAAAACAGGACACTTAACTAGATGGATTGTCTAATGACTGTTTGTTCTTAAATAAGAGGAACAGAGAAGGGTGAAGGCAGAGTATGATTAAAACTGAATAATAGAGGGGACCTTCCTAGGCATGGATTTAATATGTTTCAAAATAGGTCTCCAGCAGATAATATTCCCTCTAGTTACCTAAGCCCAGCTTCTCCCAATGCACTGGAGCACACTATAGCACTGGATTGCTTGGGTTGATCTGAGCAAATGCTACATACCAAAAGGTTGAATATCAATTAGAAAAACTTTAATCTTTTTCCAATTCCAGTACTTTATAAACACATCCCAGCACATCCCAGAATCAAAAACAAGCTTCTTGGTTAGTATTCTGGAACCCCAGATGTGCTTCTGTCACAAAAGTCCTTGACTTACAACAGTGAGTCTGGAAAACAGTTAGTGACTGTTATAACAGCACTGAAAAAAGTATGATCATTTTTAACACTTATGACTGTTGCAGCATCCCCATGGTCATGTGATTTACATTTGGCTGCTTGACAACTGGTTCATATTTATGTCAGTTGCAGTGTCCCCAGGTCACATGATCACCTTTTGCAACCTTCTGACAAGCAAACTCAATGAGGAAACCAGATTCACTTAACCGTTTTACCAATTTAAAAAGTGCAGTGATTCACTTAACAAATGTGGCAAGAAAAGTCATAAAATGAGACAAAGTTCACTTAGCAACATAAAGTTTGGCCTCAGTTGTGGTTGTAAGTCGAGGACTACCTATATTTACAATTGGCAATTGATTAATTAGTAAGGTGACGGAGGTGATGCTGCTTCAGGTTAAAAACCTTGTATGAATGGCTTGACATCTTTATGGCTTGTTATAGAAGCTGCCACCATACTTAGGGCAGAACATTACTTATTTATCATATTGCATATTATACATAGACTAGCATTATATATTAACATTTCACCTAGATTAGTGAAACACTATAAAATATAGATGCTACAAAGATCTATGTTCAAATACCAATGTCTAGGCCATCTAACCATTGAAGTGCAGCATCGTTTATATTTTTTTAAAAAACAGAGCAATAGCAATACCACTTAAGACTTATATACTGCTTCACAGTGCTTCACAGCCCTCTCTAAGCAGTTTACAGAGACAGCATATTGCCCCCAACAATCTGGGTCCTCATTTTACCCACCTCGGAAGGATGGAAGGCTGAGTCAACCTTGAGCCAGTGAGACTTGAACTGCCAAAATGTTGACAACAGCAGTCAGCAGAAGTAGCCTGCAGTTCTGCATTCTAACCACTGTGTCACCGCGGCTTTGAGGCTCATATATGGCATTAGCTTACAAATGATCACAATGTGATCTACAATTTGACATGGGACCCCATGGTCACATGAGCGGAAGATCCTATCCCCATTTATACAGAGTGTCTTGGCATGCCATATGAAGTGCAAATCCTATTCAGGATTGTCCATTGCTGATAAATGACCCCACCAAAAGGATCCCAGGCTCTGAACTATCAAGTTCAGAGCCTGGGATCCTTTTGGTGGGGTCTTTTATGTTTTCTATGTCTGGGTGTTCAATGACCCAATTGGCTTTCCAAAATCGTTGGGCAGATGTTGTGCAAGTGCCAGTGGCCACTTCCTGGATTTCAGTCTTCTAGCTCAGGGGTCCCCAACCCCCGGTCCGTGGACCGGTGCCGGTCCGTGGCTGGATGGGAGCCGGGCCGCAGGGCTAGAGAGGAGGAGGAGGGAGGAGGAGGCAGCCCCCTGAGCACAGCGCGCAGGAGAACGCAGGTGCGGCTGTTCACGCCATTGGAGTGTGCCTCTTCCTCCACCCTCGTCGACGGAGGGATTCCTGGACGCCGCCGGACCGGCCACCGATTCCCTCCCCTGCTGGCATGCCGGCCACTCATTTTCTTCCAGGGACTGCGGAGGCTCTGCGGGCTGGGGAGGGAACTGGCGGGTTGCTCCGGCGGCGCACAGGAGTCCCTCCATCGATGAGGGTGGAGGAAGAGCCCCCACCATCCTCCTGCGTTCTCCCGTGCGCTCTGCCCAATGGGCTGCCCCCCTCCCTCCTCCTCCTCTCCAGCCCGGCTCCTATCCAGCCACGGAGCCTGAACGAGCGAACGAGCGACCAAGCGTGGAGGCGGGATGAGGAGGCTGGGGGCGGGACGACGGGACGACGATGACGACGACAGACACACATAGAGAGACAGAGGGAGGGAGGGAGAGAAAGATAGACAGAGACACAGAAGGAGTGATTGAATGAATGCAAGACAGACAGACACACACACACACGCAGAGAGAGAGTGACAGAAATGGGCGGATGAAGGAGAGACACAAAGAGAGAAAGAAAGAAAAAAGTGGGAGAGAGAAAGACAGACAGAGAGAAAGAGACAGAAAGGAAAGAAAGAGACAGGAAAAGATACAGAAAGAGGGAAAGAGAAAGAGAAAGAAATAGAGAGAAAGGGAAAGAGAAAGAAAGAAATAGCGAGAGAGAAAAAGAGAGAGAGAGACAAAGTAAGAGAAAGAAAGAGAGAGAGAGAGAGAAAGAAAGAAAGAACTTATGACCACAGTTGAGGCCAAAAGTTTGGTTGCTAACCAAGATCATTGTTAAGTGAGTTTCACATTTTCAAAGTTGGCCACGCCCACCCAGTCACATGACTGCTGAGCCCCTCAGCCGGTCCGCAGAATTTTCTTTAAAATGAAACCGGTCCCTGGTGAAAAAAAGGTTGGGGACCCCTGTTCTAGCTGATAAATGAGGTTATCATGGTTCATAATTTTTCTGTATTCTTTCACTAGTGCATCTTTCCTTCATAAAGCTGGTGGTGCTACTGTATATGGCTCAGAACAGGAAGCCAGCAAGTTGGAGTGGAAAATGCTAACCACACACTGAATATAGAAAAATATACACTTCAGAGTTTTTTTGTGGTCTCTGAACTTAAGTTGTTTGCATGCAGACATTTCATTACCCAAGTAGTAAACAACCAAGTTCAGAAAGACTTCATTGTTCAACTGAGCTACATATATTCTTCTTCTATTGAAATGTACGGTTAAAATCTATACTAACTTCGATAAATGTAAAAGTATCACTTTTTAAAGCATAAAATCCATTACAGCATGAATCTGCTATTTTTGGTAGAACTTTCACCAAAAGTCACAAATATTTTTAGCACATTTCTCTTAATATCTACATTTTTCTGACATTTCTGTACCATAATGGAATTGGGCATGCTATTTTACTTAATTAACAGCTTTTCTCTCTCTCTTAACTTTAACAAACAGATTTTTTGTCCATCATTTCAATAAGACAACTCTCCTCTCAAAAGAATTAATTTTAATTTCAACTGTATTTTGATTTATTTGATCTGAAAAATTCAAATTAGCTAAGTTTTTATTAAAGCAAATAAAACAAATTATCTTGTGGATTGGTTTCAGCAAATTCAATGGGCCTTATATCTGAATTGAGAAAAAGGTCTGGGCTATATAGTCTACCGATTTTATTGATACTGAACCATTTCAGTATGTATCCATTATGCATTATTTCAATTTGCAGAGTGCAATTAAGAGTGGATGGATTTTTATTATAAGTTCATAAAACAGATCAAGAGTTTACCAATTACCTTTTAATATCTCACCTATCATTATTTATGAAAATGAGAAATATGAATAGCATGGATATATTACATGAAAATGACAGGATACTTTTAAAATGCTAAGTGTTTTTTTAAGTGTATGGTGTTTTCCTATCGAAGTTTTCTCTACTCCTTTTTGAAATTAGTTTGAAAATGAAATTCAGTTCTTAACTCTGAAATCTGTTGTTGCTGTTATGCTCCATGAGTCGATCTAACTCCTGGTGACTCAGTAACAAGTCATTGATTTTTAGAAATAGCTTGCCAGTTCTTTTTTCCTAGGGCTGAGATAGACAGATTGGACCAGTTACCCAACTAACTTTGGGGCTTAAGTCAAGACAAAAATTCATGGTGTGTCGTCCCCCCTCCCGCTCTTCCAGCCAATGCCTTTAACCACTACCCAAATTTTCAGTTCAGGTTTGCCACATTTATCCCAAGATACAAAATTTAATTACTTCAATTACTTATTGCTTCCTTCAAATTCCTATTTCTTTTAGCCTGGCAAAGGGAATGTACCATAACTCTGTACAGTTTGCGAAAGAAATCTAAAAAGCTACTGAAGTAGACAGGGAATGCATAATTAACATCTTGTAATACAGTCCCAAAATTGACTAAAAGTATTGAGGAACAATTCATCTTTGCTCTCCATATTTAGATAGGATTGCATTTCATTTTCTATAAACTTGAGAACTCTGGAAAATTGAACAATAGTCATTGTTTGCTAGGTCTGAGTTTTTCCCTTAAGGGTTTAGATTTAGATTTTAGATTTATTCAATTTGTATCCCGCCCTTCTCCAAAAGGACCCAGGGCGGCGCACAGGAATTTAAAATAACATACAAAAGTAATACAAAATACACAAATTTAAAACCTATTAAATAACAAAAACTTGCGCTAAAACCAATTAAAATCCCCATTTTAAAACTATCTAATACTAGTCACAGCGGAGGCTATGTTAGGCCGGCTTGATGAAACAGGTGTGTTTTTAGACACTGGCGGAAGAGGCGGAGGTCGGTGATGGTATGGAGTTCAGGGGGTAGGTCATTCCACAGAGCATGGCCCGCCACAGAGAAGGCCCTTCCCCTGGGTGTCGCCAGCTGGCATTGTCCGGCCGACGGCACCCGGAGAAGGCCCTCTCTGTGGGAGCGTATCGGTCTAAGGGATGTATGGGGCAGGAGACGGTCTCGCATGTAACTAGGTCCCAAGCCATGGAGCGCTTTGAAGATGGTCGTCAAGACCTTGAAGCGCACCAGAAAGACCACAGGAAGCCAGTGCAGCTCGTGCAGGATCGGTGTTATGTGGGAGCATCTAGAGGCTCCCGTAATCACCCGCGCGGCTGCATTCTGCACTAACTGTAGCTTTTGAGTGCACCTCAAGGGAAACCCCATGTAGAGAGCATTGCAGTAGTCAAGTTGGGATGTCACGAGGGCCTGAGTGACTGTGCGGAGGGCAGCCCGGTCCAGTAAGGGAATTATCACTTATCCTCATCCTTAAATAATTTGCTTTCACCTTATCTGGGCATCTCTATTTAAAGAGAGGATAGTATTTTCATACAAATGGTTTTGTTACAAATATTAGAAATTCAAAATAAGATTGAATTCTTAAGCTGACAGTCTGCTCTTAAAATGTTGCACATTTTATTCCATTGCACGATCAGCATTATTATGCATTTATTTTAACCAAAGCATAAAAGGAACATTTGGTATCATTTAGTGATTTTTATTTGAGTTCCTTTTAATAAGTATTTGTTTTCTGTAAATCTAGCATCCCTCCATGGACAGATGTCTACTTCTTCTATCATGTAATACAAGGATTGGAAAAGACTTTGGAGATACCTAGTCCAATCCTTGCGTAGTACAAGAATCCATTCTACTGTCTCTGACAGACAGCCATCCAGTCTCCAGTGGAGAGTCTACCATCTCCTGAAGTAGTTGTTCCTTTACTGAAGAGCTCTTATCGTTAATATATTTTTATGTTGTCCAATTGAAATCTATTTCCTAATTGAAAATCTACCACTTATCATGTCTTCTTGAAAAACAACGAACAATGCTGCCTATCTTTTGCATGAGTCGGTCTTCATGCTCTATGCCTCTACTTGTTCCTCTTAAATTTTCCTTCCCAGTCTTATTCCTTAACTTCTTGGTTTTTCTCCTCTATACATATTCCAGTTTATGAATGCCCTTTCTAAAATGCATGGCCCAGAACTATTCATAGGTGTGGTGAGACCAACACAGACTAGAGAAATGATGATTTCCCTTGATTTTGACGCTATACTTGTTTACACAGCCTAAGATTGTATCAGTTTTTGCAATGACCAAGATACCTATTTTTCTTTCAATGTACTGCTTTCCTATTATGGTGTACCTGCCTTTAATTTTTCCAATCCAAATTTGGAAGCCGACATTTTCCCCTGCTGTTTTCTGCCCATTGTTCCAGAGATTCTTAAATGTTGTTATTGTGTACTAAGATAGGGCTTTTCAAAACCAAGACTAAGGGAAGGAAAATTTCCTTCACTAAGGATTGAAAAAATATCACTAAACCTCAAACACATTCAGTCACCCACTGCTGCCTTGATTCTACGGTATTCTTCCCCTCTCACTGGATGCCCATTACCAGTGTTTGTACATGTCCCATGAACAAGACAACTCGCTGACTTTCCCTTGCTGGGTGCAGCCACAAAACCCGATGCGTTGCCTACCTCGTTTTTAATGCTGCAACAGCAATCATGATGGGCCCTTTCCTCCTTCCACACTGCAGACATATTTTTGTGTATGTGCATGCATGTCCCCAACTCAAGGTGACATCGTGATCACACCTTCTGTGAAGTAAACCCTTTTGATCTATGTGGATTAATAATACAAAAATTTAGGATTGCACTGCTTAGCTGCAGTGCATGTGTTCCTCAAACACCTTTGGAGTGGAACTTTCTTTGGAGTAAACAAAAAAGAATATTGTGCTTGCAAAGAGCCGGGGAAAGGTAGCTGCTTAAGTGGCTTCAGCCAAACATTCATAATGGGGGGAAAAATCCATGCTATCAACATAGTATAGAAAAAGATAAGAACAGAAAAGGCAAGACAAAATCCAATACTGTTATTACTGCTGCTACTTATGGAATAGTTTTTGAGAAATTAAATTTGTCTGATTTCATTTTAAAACAACACTCCTTGTGTAGAACTTACAAAGTTCTGGATAGAGCTTTTAAAAGAATATCTTGTAATTGCCAGTGCAGCTTGAAATATCTTATGTCACTTGTAACAACGTGCTTTTGTGAGACAATCTTCCCTTTATATGCAGCAACAAAAACAAGTATAGAAATAAGCTAAATATAGAAGATCATTTTTGCTTACAACTAGCAGCAATTGTTTCAAGTGCTGAACCTTTAACCAAGGGAAAGCAATCACATACCAGCCACTGAACACAAATTTATAACCATGCAAGTAATTATAAAATTATAGTTGTATTTTTATACATTTGAAATATTACATTGCATCTATTATAAATAATTTACTTCTATTACCTATTTAGGTTTTTTTTGTTATTTTTAAAATTTCTATGACTTGAAATAGTTAAACCTCTGATAAACTATGCCTGTTAGATTCCCAACTAGGTACAGTTTGTAAATGTGATTATTGCATACTATAATTCCTCATTTTTAAAGAATTCATTAATATTGTTCCACAAAGTAACCTTCATTAGAAGCGTTTTTTAAAATAATATCAAGATCCTTTAAGTATATTCTGGTGCAAAAGATTTTAAATCATACTAAAATACTGTAGTTAGTGTGTATGTGTGTGTATGTATGTACACACCATATACATACTATTTATTATGCAGTATGGAGCTGATTCAATAGTTTTGACTGTTATACTCTAAACCAGTAGCAGTCAACCTCGTCCCTACCGCCCACTAGTGGGCGTTCCAGCTTTCATGGTGGGCGGTAAGGGCTTTGTCTGATCCTTAAGCACTTTCCTTTTTTTAATTTAATTGACTTCCCTACTTTATAAATCACCATTAATGTGGAACCGGTGGGAGGTTAGAAAATTTTACTACTAACAGAGATACAAAAGTGGGCGGTAGATATAAAAAGGTTGACTAAACTAAATGTATTAGATTCAAATTTGCATTGATAGGGTTAAAACTCTCTCCAAGCACTGCATCTGTAACCAAGATTATAATCTGCATGTCATCATACCTGCTACAGAATCTGAGAGTCAAAAATTCTAATTTATCTGTAATAAATCAACTAGCAGTACCAGAATTAATGGTGCTCACCACTAGCGAGGGCTATTAACTCTGAAAGGAATATGGTAGATAAAACCATAATCTCTGCTCTACTGGGTTACTTCTGGGAACAGGCCATCCGTGCTGATAAAGAAAATGCTAAGAAAACCATCCTCTGGAACTTTGGTGCTGGGGATTCACAACCTTCTCAGTGCCAATGGTGCTCCTTGGCCTTTGCACTGCCCCCAGGGCTGCATATTAAACCGTAATGGAGAAGGCCAAGACAAAAGCTGAATTTGATTTCACGTACATTTAGAACAGTCAGGGATATTTAATAAATTGATCTTCTTGTTTTAATTTTTAAAATTACAATTTGGTAATAACTTTGGGAGATCGCCATAGATGGCACCTAAGGGCCTGGGATAATTCTGTTTCACTGTTTGCAAACAGGTTTCAAGTTTTTATTTCATTGACAATTCATTTACCACGTGTTTCTGCATTCTGCTAAAACACAGCGATTCACTTACTAAATGTTAACAGCACATCTTTTATGATTTTTTTTATCACCTCAAAGAACAGCAAAGCAAGGGATAATAAACTAATTTTAAATAAGAAGATTGATTCTATACAGGTTTTGCTTCTTGTCTCATTTTAGAAACTTAGCACTCATTAATCTGATCATTTTATCTTGGTTTCGCAGCAGGAAAGTTGAATGAGGACAAGTAAGTCCTATTCATGACCCATGAATAGTCACCATTGTTATATCATCCGATATGTGTTTCAGGGGTCAGATATAAACTTCCATGAATGTAAAATATATATTTAATGTAACAATATATCATATAACAGCTAGTTAATTGAATGGTTTTAGCTGAAATAATTAGAAGCAGAGGAGGGGAGGGAGGGACAGAGGGAGGGAGAAAGAAAGAAAGACAGAGAGGATTTTTCAGTTGTTTAGCTAGTTTGAAAAATGTTCTGTATGTGTATAATATTCACATACAGATGGCGTTTCAGAAAACAGTGTGTAGATAAAGCAGGCATCATTTTTTCCTCCAGATGATGTAATTCTCTTTTGTCTGTGGAACTCAAAGTAAGCATCTTCCTTAAATGGTGTGTGTGTATTCAAACATAGGGAAGGACCTTTATTACTTTTTAAACATAAGAGTCAAGTCTCAGATACGCAGAAGAAATAAGCATGCTTTTACCTCAACAGAGTCAGATGCTTTATGCAACCATACATGGAAAATAAAAATGTATGCATTTAAGAAGCTATTAATACTTTGAAAGACAGCCACTAGAAGGGCAGTTAGCAAAACTGAAATAGATGGAGGAAAGATTTATTCACACAGAGGAACTTAGAAGTGAATTTCAATGAGTTCAGTGTGGCTTATTTCCAAGTAAATGGGCCTAGGGTTGTAGTTTTAAAGATCTTATAGGAAAGACTAGGTTTAACCATGGTGAAAATGTACAGCTGCATAGTGATTGTATTTGAAAGGTAGGTTTTCTGTTTAATGATTATCCGATTTTCCAAACAATGTTGAACTGTTCTGAACTTATAACTTAAATTATACATTTAAGGCCTGACAACTATCTTGTTTAGTACCAGAGATCTGATCACAGCTTTAAAACAAACATTTTTTCTTGTTATGAGAGATGACTCAGTTACCCCAACCCATGTTACATATCAAAATGATTTGCATTTTAAAAGGACTTAATCACAGTTCACACAAATCAAGTTCAATAAGTTGAAATGCTTCTGCAGGTGGAGAGGCACAGCTGCACTGCTTTACCTCAATATCCAATTACTGTAGAAGGAAAAAATCCCACACATTCTGCCATGTACTGAATAAAATGTGCATCCTAAAATAAATCATGATTTTTTTTAGTCTACCCCACAGTACAACAGGTGGTGTATGATCTACTTGTCACTTTAACCAAAGCACAACTGGTTTACTTACTGTGTCACTCACTTCCATGTTTCTAGTTTACACTTACTAGGACAAGGATAAGCAACCTAGGACTTCATAAATTTTGGATTATAGCTCCTATAATCATTTTAAGGTGGCCATGTTGATTGTGCCTGATAGGGAAGTGAGATTCAAAAGAACCGGGGGTCTCGGATTGCTTATCTATATCTAGGAAATAGGAAAGGACATAGTAAGCCTACTCGGCATTCAAGATTGACCTTAGAAAAGAGGCCCTACAATTCTGCCAAAAACAAAACACAAATAAAAAAATTAAAAAACCCAACCACTTCCATGTTTTCCCTTTCTTTCTTTTCCCCAACTCATCTTAGAGTTTTGTCCTGGTTTTACTGTGCCAGTAGTTCAGCAACATTTGTCACTTCTCAAAAAATTCAGTCTTTTCTTCATTCCGCTTCCTTAACATGAAATCCAAATACTTTTGCACTTTCTCCTATCTACCCCTTGCTTACTTACCAAATGCAGGATCAATTTTATTAAATCAATCCCATCTGCTCAGCCAAAGGAAATTTGACAGGGAGACATGAGTTTATTAATCACCATGTAGTTCTATACATTAAGAATGATTATGGGACAGTTACCAGGATCTTTCCCCCCCCACTCACTGTAGCCATAGGGGGGGGGGGGGAGTGAGTATGTGCAAAAGATGTCTGAACAGAAAACCTACAAGTGATGGGAGTAATCATGTAAATGTAAACTGAACTTAGGGAATAGTTATTATTCTTGTCTGTACATCTAACAGATTTTCACTCTAATATCACCTGCTTTTCAGTACATGCTTTTAACATTAATTGACCTGGATGATAACATCTAATTTTCTATGAAAAGTGAGATAAAAGATTATCCCACAATATGCTGAAAGTTGGCATCCCCACTAGAGGATATCCAGGAATAATTTTGGTAGGTGTGTATACACACACAGGCAGCCATATGCATGCATGTATTTTAAAAACCAAATGTCTAATCCTAACAGAATGTGCCAGAGAGAGAGAAAGTTCTGAACTATTTATTCAAAAATGTTCTATATGGTTATTTTAAATATATTGCTTTTCCTCTTAGGAAAAATAAATGAAATTCGGAGACAAGATGCAGGCACAATCAGAACTGCTTTTGGCAAATGTAACTTTGTGAATGATAGAACAAGCATGCTGATAAAGCTTACATGTGCTGGCTTTTTTTTTTTGGTTCCTCTTCATGCAAGGAGATATTTGTATGAAACAACTTTTGCATAGGGAAGGTTCAAAAGTTCTCACACTACAGGAGGTCTAGCAGCTCTTAGTGTTTTTCTTACAGATTCCAGTGGCCTTTTGAGTCAAAACCTATACTCAAGAGGAGAAACAAAAATGTGAATCTTGTGTGTTGTAGCTAACAAAACTACAACCAATTTTTCTTCTGTATCTGAAATTCTGTTAGATTAATAGTACTGTAAAAGTGATTCAAGGCTGTCCCCCAACTCATGCCATTCATCTTTTAAAACCTAGCAAATCTTCAGCGCTTCTACGGATGAGTCATGAAAATCTACCACATAGTAGAAGACAGTGAGGAATCTTTTTCTCCATATATTTCAAGACTGTCCCATGAAAGTTGGCTGCAGTTGACAAATTATTCTCCAGCAACCTATAATCTCCCTCTCAAACCCTGCCAGCACAATACAATAGAGGCTAAAAATAAATGGTTCCACACAGTTAAGAGCCACTTGTAAGTGAACAGAACTGAGCGTGTTTACTTTGTTGTCAGAAAACCAGGACACTCTTGCTATCAATTAACCACTTGGGGTATGCAGAGCCCTAACAAGAGAAGCTACCAGAGGCCTGAAATGCTAAGTTCTAACTTCCACTTCTTTACCATTCTTTCATTTCTTGATCAAAGACTCATGTGAACTACACTAATTTGCTTAGAAATTAAACACAAAATGGGGAATGCAATTCAGCAACTCATCGAAGAACACTGTAGGCAGTTAATGATTAATTAGCATTATAATAGGAACAGGATAATTTTCATAGAAGAAGCTTGCTTTAAGTCTGTATTGGTTCAATAGCTGAAATCTTTAGGAAGATGCCAGGTCTCTTGTTACAAGTATTGGCCAAAAGTTTTCCACTGGGTTGGTGAAGCTACTTTTATGAAACATGTAGTCAGACCCAAAGAGATGCTTCAAAGGCAGCCCCAAATCATGATAGCTTTGTCCCCTGGCCTTAGCAAAAAGCCCCTCAACACATACATCTAAAGCTCACAACAGGGGAAAAGGTACGAGCTGCTGAGGCAATGTTTTTGAAATGACTCTGACGTTCTATTTTGGAGGGTAACTTTGGGTGCTGAAGAGAACAAAGCACAAAGATTTTTCAGGTTTGGTTTCTAGGTGAAAGGTCAGAGGCTTAAGATGGGCCCTGAATTAGATGAATGGCTTTTTAAGTGAATCATACATGAATGAGATGGAAAACAGTACATTATGGTAAAAAAAAAAAAGCAACCCTCAAGTAATTGGGAAAGAACCTATTTTGTTGAAAGGAGCACTTTGATTGGTCTTTAACTTCCGTGGTTCATAAATGTCACATACCCGTTGAGTAACTGATACCACAAACTTTCGAAAAACATCCACATACTGGTAGTTAAAATCAATAGTTCACTGTGTCTTGCAACAAGAATGAACTGACCCACCAGCCCAAAAAACCTAGCATGAAAACTGGGGATGACCACGCAGAAGATATTGCACCGTGTTTGTCACACCGCCACTCTTCTTTTTTAGAAAAATAAGTTAGGTGGATCCCTGATTTGACTTGTGTTTCTCTCTTTATCCTCTGAGAAATCATTTAGCGCATCATACAAAGTTTATTAACTCCTCAAGATAGAAGAATTGCTTTGGAGTAATTATTTTTTTAAATTGGAGATTTATTTGCAATATAAAAGTAAAAAAAATTTATTCTGAACAATAATGCCACCTTTTTATGTGCATTACTCTAGTCCACAAATAGAACCCAGGAAAAAATATATATGAGAAAATCCAAACAGTATCTTCATTCAGAATATCCCAACGTTTCTGAATTATAAATCACAAGGACAAATACATTATTTCATATGCAAATAGGATTACCTAATGGCTAATCATTTGCTTCTTATATTACTGTAAGTATATTTTGTGTACTGGAGGCCCTCATAACCTTATAGCCAAAATACAGTAGAAGAATGTCACTCAAATGACAAATTGTAACTGATATGTAAATAACTTAGACTAAGCTTCACATATCTTTTGAATGCAATACCACCCAATTAAAATACCTATTTCAATGCCAAAACTCAGGGCTCACTGTTTCATTTCACTGAACTAAAAAAGAAAGACAGAAAGAAAGAATTATCTGAATTATCAAACCTTACTCATCTGAGTTGCTTTTACTTATGCATGTAACAAGTCCTATTCTCTGAGTAGGAGGCTGAATGATTAATAACCAGTTCTTCTCTTATTGCTGAAATATACATGCACTTGGATGGTTTAGGAACTGCTACTCAAGAGTAAAATTTCAACCTACTGCTTTAGTTTAGTGCAAATGATAAAGGATCAAGGTTTCTTTTGCTAAGAGATTGTTTGGGACAAGGACATTTCTATTATTCCATGGACTGTTGAACAAACAACTGTGGAGCTGAATGAACCATGTATTTATCACAGGCAACAAATGCATTGTTAAACAGTGCTCACCTTGGAGCAGCAGCTGGCTTCCAGTACCTGCAGAAAAGATACTGCCCATCAGCATTGACCAAGTGAGGAAGCTCCTGATACGGGATTTTCTGGGGAGAGGACCTTGGGGAGTTTTCTTCTGGCATTCTGGCAGAGTGACCTGCAAAACATGCAAAGAAATCATGACATGCTTTTGAACAGAACAGGTGGAAGGACTGCTATTGGAAGAATCTGCTTAGTAGAAAGGAGAGGAGTTAACCCATAATGTAACCTGTTTTACTTTTTAAAGATACAGAAAACCCAGGCAGCTGCTTTTCAGATGGAGGACTCACTGTAAAGAACTAGGGGTGGGGGGGGGGGGGAATTCTCAAGAGGAGAGAAAGCAAGAAAAAAAAAAACCCCACTTTTCCACACAGGCGCCTTACTGCCTTTTAGCCTCCTTCCCACCTATGTTTATTTACCATCGTTAAAGGGGGAGATCTTACAGGGTTTTTTAAAAACTGCATTTCTTCAAAGCAGCAATGCACTGCAAATTGGGATGCTCCTGGACGGTTCCAAGAAGCCAGCTGCATAAAAGATTCATCATCTCTCTTTAAAAAAAAAACATATCAAAAGATGAGCACGAGACACCCTGTAATGAGGTGACTGCTACTGTCTTGTTGCTATGATCCTTTCTGACATCTGGGGGGGGGGGGGCAGTTTGAAACGCGGAGAATGATTTTTTTCTCTCCAAATATGCCCACACGCACACACAAAGAATAGTCGTTAACAAACCTGATTTCATCCTGTGCACGGTTTTGCATTCCAAAGAGAAGCCGGCATTATAAGTCAAATGCAGTCAGATAGAGCGCGCGTGCATGTTGACGGCGAACTGCAGAAGCGCCCTAACAAGCCAGCACCCCTAGCGCCTAGAAGCAATCCTTCGCCGTTGCAAAAAAAAAAAAAAAAAAAGGGCAGCCAAAGCTTCGCCGCTGCCAACAGCAAGGCTCTGATCTCCCCACCACCACCCCTTCTTCCCCAAGCTCTTTGGGCTGCCGCCTCGGATCGCCTTTCGCTCTGCGCTTTCTTTCTCTCCCGAGCCGCCGTTTGAAGAGGAAACTAGTCTTAATCAATGTAACCGCTTCTTGTTCATTTCACCACTCCCTCCCCTTCATCTCCAGCAAATCGGGTATGTGGGCTGGAAGAGGAAGGTTGGGGAGGGGGGGTTGTGTTTGCCTGTGATGAAGAGCTGGGAAAGCAACAGTCCGATTCCTAGCAGCGGCTTACAAGCAAACACACCCAGAGAGACTTATCAAAGGCACCTTGAACGCACTAAGCGGAGTGGCAGCTGAACGGAAACTTCCCAGGCGGGGCTGGCTGCAGGTTGCTTTCAAACTAAATGCAAGTAGCAGAGGGGTGAGCCGAACGGTAAGGAACAGGAGGAGGGATTTCTCTCTCCCCCCACACCCAACGGCAAAATATCTGTGTATCCTTCCACTACCTTGGAGAAGGGGTTGCGCGAAAATATCCCGGGTTGAAATCCAAGAAGAACCGAGGTTTTATTTATTTATTTTTTTTAAAAATAAGGCTCTGCTTGGGTTCAGGTCTGCGCGTCCCGCGCACAAAACGGTGCTCGCGGGCTTTGAAAAGGAACAGCCAGCCAAAGCTGTGGCCGCCCGCGACCCGCGCAACCAAAGGGAAACGCGAGCCGTGCCCAATAGAAGCGCACGCTGGCTGCTCTGGGGCTGGGGCAATGGAGGCAAGCCGGGAGGAGGGAAGGGCTTGGTGACCAGGTGCTGGGAGGAGTTGCGCTTGCCGCCCCTGCTGGAGCTGGTGCTGCCAGGCGCCGAAAGCGCTCTTACATTCACACGCTTGTGAATGAGACCCGCCGAAGTCCTGGAGGTTTCATTCTAAAGCGCAAGCAAATAAAAAAAATAAAAAATACATGTTTTCCTGTCAGGGAGGGCAGGCGCGCCGAAAGGGAGGAGGAGCGGCAGCGGGAGGCGCTCCCCAGCGGCGCTCACTTGTGGCCGCGCTGATCTTGCTTGCACGCCAAACTCGCGGCCAGATGGTTCCCTTAGGTGCAGAGGCGGGTCTTTTTTTTCGGGGGGGGGGGTCGACCCTGGCCGCGAGGGCCCCAGTGCTGAGCGAGACCGGCGTTCGTGCAACGGCGTCGACGCGCGCCTCTGGAGGAGTTGAAGGAGCTCGGTGCGCGCTGCTGCTGCTGCTGGTTGGCTCCCGGCGCTTCGGTTGGGAATGGATCCTGGGAAGCGAACAGCTGCCCTCCGTCCCCAGCCACATAAAGCCAGACGCCTTCTCTATCCAGGAGGACAAGACCGGTGCTGAACCACTGAGGGGGGGGGGGGGGGCTTTACTCGTTCATTACTAAACAGTCTCTTTCAGATTTTAATCCCGCTTTTTTATATATAATTGGTCAACATGCCAATATAGGTAGACTTCGACTCACAACCAGTGACTGTTACAATGGCACTGAAAATAGTGACAGAACCGTTTCTCACAACTGTTGCAGCTGGCCCATGATCAACTGATCAAAATTTGGCCACTTGGCAACCGGTTCATATTTTTGACAGTTGCAGTGTCTCAGGGTCATTGATCACCTTTTACCATCTTCTGACCAGCAAAATCAATGGAGAAGTCAGATTCACTTAAAAACCATGTAACTAATTTAACTTCAGTGATCCATTTAACAAATGTGCCAAGAAAGGTCATGAAATGGGGCAACACTCAGTTAACATCTGTCTTGCTTAGCAACATAATTTTTCGGCACAATTGTGGGTTGTAAATTCAGAGCTACCTGTATTCTTTCCTCCTATTTTCCCCATAACCTTACGAGGCAGAGCTGAGCTGAGCTGAAAATAAATATTATTTTGCTGGCAATTTATACAGTATCTGATCTATCCCCACCCCTGTGGAAATATTTCCCCCCAATAAGATAGGTGTAAAAGGCCCCAGCGCCCACTGTGTGACACTAGTGCAGAAGAAGATAACATTTAAGGGTGAGTGGAGTGTTGCATCTAATTAAGATTAAAAGTTTGAGAATGTGAAAACCCTATTTGTTTCAGAACATGAACATCATCTCCATCTTTGTGAAATAAGAATTTATGGAAAATTACACAAAATTACCTTAAATTTTTATTTCACAAAAACTGAGAAAATGTTCTTGTCCTGAAAGAAAGAGGGTGTTCACAAAGGCAATATATGTATACAATTGATGACACAATTGAGGTTTTACCACAGTTAGAATTGTGTACAGTAATCCCTCGTTTTCCGCGGCTTCGTTTTCCGCGGCTTCAGTGCTTCGCGGATTTTTTAAAAATACCCCAAAAAAATATGCATTGGTAGGAGGCAAGCGCCCCCTAGTGGTTGCTTTAAACATGTCCACCAATTCAAGTTTCCTAGCGAATCCTACCTCGCGGTTTTCACTTTTCGCGGAAGGTTGTGGTCCCGATTGACCGCGAAAAACGAGGGATTACTATATTCAGTTCTGGACATTACTTGTAATCAAAATGGTAAAAGAACTTGAACAAGATCCCTTTAAGGAAAGACTGGAGATCTTTCACATATAAAAAAGGGCAAACAAATTAGAATATAATAAAAAGGTATAAAATTAGGCATAGTTTTAAAAAAGCAGCTAGGGAATCTTCTTTCTCCCATAATTGTGTAACTAGGCTCAGATATTAAGCTGAGGTGGGATGGGATTAATAGTAATTCACTCAAGTACAAGATGTTATAATGGCAATGAACCTGTTTAGCCTTCTGGGAGGATTAAACAAATTAATAGAGAACAAGTCTATTGATGCCAGCCATGTAAGTTGCTTGGATCTTCAGTCTCAGAAGTAGCAGGCCTCTCAATATGGGTTTTGAAGAGCATAAGGTAGGTTCTTCTAACTTCATTCTGTTTGCAGACTTCCCACTGACATCCAGTTAATGCAGAATATTGTTTCTAATACATAAAGGTAAATGTTTCCCTCGTACATATGTGCTAGTCGTTACCGACTCTAGAGGGCATTGCTCATCTCCATTTCAAAGCTGAAGAGCCAGCTGTGTCCGAAGACATCTCCTTGATCATGTGGCCGGCATGACTAAATGCTGAAGGCGCACGGAACGCTGTTAGCTTCCCACTGAAGGTGGTCCCTATTTTTCTACTTGCATTTATACATGTTTTTGAACTGCTAGTTTGGCAGAAGCTGGGACAAGTCACTCTGTTCCATGGCACTAGGGATTCGAACTGCTGACCTTTCTGATCGACAAGTTCACTGTCTTAGCCACTGAGCCACCGCGTCCTTCTTCTAATATATACTGTACTTAATATTCAGCACAATTCACTGTTAAATACAAGGTATATCCAATTGGATTGTATGTCATAGAATGTGCTGATTATGCCCAGCAAAAAATAAATAGTGGTCCAATAACAGTTTTACATGTTTGAAATAACTAAAAAATAAATAATTAAACTTGATCATCGTGCTATTAAGGAGGTGATAGGGGGTACTATAAAATTTTACATGTGGCTGCTTTTGGCTAGTCCAAAGTTTTGGCTATAGAGATTCACTACTGAAACAACTGCCAGTCAAAAATAAAACTTATCTTAAACTCATTGTGTTGATTATCAGTAGGCTTCTGCGGCCAGTTCAAAGTGCTTTTTTTTACCTTTAAAATCCTACACGGCACAGCACCAAGTTATATCAAACAACACTGCTAGAATCTGAAGGTTTATTGTTCTGGAAAATTTTAATCTCCCCTCCTGACCAATTTTGAGCTGGGAAGTGGGAGCAACTTCAGAGTTCAGGTCCACCAGTATAATTATGGACCTAACGTAACAGCTGGGGACATACAGTATATAGTAGATGTCACATTAACCGCAACCCCTGGGCAGGGATAGGGAGAGCCTAATGCCACCTGGAAGACATTTGTCATTTTCAGAGGCATGCTCCAGGATAATCTGATATAAAGACTTTTTTTATAAAGGTAGGTTCTGTGATTGCGCTTAGTCATCTTCTTTTGTGCTTAGTCGTCTTCTTTTTCCTTCCAACTTTCCCTGTGCTATTACCTTCTCCAGAGCGCTAAGCCTCTGTATAATGTGTCTGAAATAGAATAATTTGAGCCTAATCATTTGGGCCTTAAATGAAAGCTTTGGGTTGATTTGTTCAATTATCCATTTGTTTGTTTTATTGGCTGTCCATAGTATTCTCAGAAGTCTTTCAAAACCAAAGTTCAAAAGCTCTTTCTATCTTACTCCTTCAAAGATCGATTGGGTATACTTTATGGACTTCACTTCTATAGAGTGTCATATGAAATACCATTCCTGTCACTGTTCCAATCTTTGTAGTCATAGTCACATCACAATATCTGAATATCTTTTCCAAGGCCTTTATGGCTGCTTTATGTAGTGCCAGTCTGTGGCATATTTTTTTATTGCTTGTTCCTTTACAGCTAATGGCTGATCCTAAAAGGCAAATGCTATTCACTTCTTCAGTAGCTTTGTCATTTGTTCTAAGGCTGATTGTACCTGTTGTCACGTGTTTGTCTTTATACAATATTTCATTTTAATTCCATTTTTATCAAGCATTCCTTGATTTTTATCACAAGAGCTTGTGGATGTTTTTGTCTATCAGAGTAATGTCATCAGCATAGCATAGGTCCCTTCAGTTTTAAAACCATGTTCATTTTCCAAGCCAACTTCCCTTAATATATATTCAGCATGAATACATGAGCGGAGAGTATATGGCTTTGTCTAACTCCTTTGCTAATCTGGAGCCTGTCATTTTGACATGTTCTATCTATACCAGAGGTGGGTTCCTACCAGTTAGCACCGGTTTAGGCGAACGAGTAGTGGTATTTTGGCCTTGGTCACAGAATTGGCAGTGACCCAGGCTGGCCACGCCCCCAAACTAGTTCCCCAGTTGCTGCAGCCATTGCCTGCATGTTTTTTAGTAATTTTTTCATGTTTTGCCCATGCACAGAACAATTTACAGTCAACTGTGCACACGCGAAGCAAACTGGCAGCAACCCACCCCTGGTCTGAACCATATATAATTACCTGACTTGTATGTAGGTTTCACATGAGGACATGGACCTCTCCCGAACTTTGATCTTACCTCAGAGGATTTAGTTTTCAGAGGAACTCTTAGTGATGAAACAGCAGAAGAGTTTCATAGAGTGGTGTTATAGAAAGACAAATAGCAAATCCATGACAATCAAGGCCACAAAATGTAATTACTATGCTGCTTTTACTGCATTTACAGATTGCCATCCAGCAGCCTTGTTTAGAGTTCCTACCTCTGACTCCAAGAAGTTTATCTGATCTTCTGGTCCCTCTTAGAGTCAGAAAACCATTTACAGAGTGACTATTTGAGGCATCTATCAAATATATTTGCTTGTAGGAAGAGGGCTCTTGTTGCAGAATTCTGTGTTCTGCAGTGCATACTAGATGGCTGGACATGTTGACCACCTATTCAGGATTTGGTGCCTCTGATCCTGAGTTTGATTTGCAGTTTAGTTTTTCTTTTTCTAGAATGTCTCTGGAAAGTGTTCATGATGGTAGTGGCTAGTCTCTCCATATACTCTGGTCTGTTCCAGCTGTTCCTTGAGATTTGCTATGGTGTGCAGATATTTGTTTAATCTGAGGTGTGTATCTGTGATCATAAGCTGTATCATTTTTACCCACTTTTTTGGACTATTTTCTATTTAGGTATACCGTTGATGGGAGGTTTGTATCTATCACTGGTACGGTATGCTGTTGTAGGCATTCATGCAGGAAGAAAAGTTGTTCCTTGGTGGAAGTGTGCCTGCAGGCAAATTTTTTCTCATTTGCGCGCTTTCTGAAGCATTTGATGCCCATATGGGATACCTATAAAGGATAATATTTGTAGCTCAGGGTTGAAATGAAGGGCCCTTGGAGCTCTCTGAGGTTGTTTTCTTGCATATATTTCATTACCCAAACTAGATAACATCATCAGTGTTATTGCTAGTGCTAAATTTGGTTGGGTTTGTTTTCACTGAATTACACAGGTCCCATTTAATTGGCTGAGTTACATTCTAGTGTGGTTATTTGGGGCAGTTTAAGCCTGTTATTTCTAAGAAAGTGGACAGATCCTTGAAGCCAAGCTTTTTGCAAATGGTGTGGATTTCTTCCTTGAATGAAGTATGAGGCAGTGGTCTATCCTTTCATAAAGTAGCCATTGATGAACCTACTATGTTGGAAAATCTATCTCCAGTTTTTCGTTTCTAAGGAAATTTATTGTAAAAGTGGCTGGGTTGTAGCTTTAGACACGATGTAGGAAATTAATTATTTGAGTGTCTTCTTGTTGGGTATGGCTATACTGATGAGACAGCATTGATTGCACTAGTTGTAAACCTCTGGCAGAAACAGAAAGAAGGTGATATATTTATCTGCTCTTCCTTGGTCTTTAAATGACCTTCAACACCACAGAGAGAGGGAGGAAAATATTTATATAAAGTAAAAAAAGAAACATTCAAAAAAGAAAACAAACAACTGAAAAGTGTTTGTGATTATACTGAAATTATAGTACAGAAACACTACTCCCAAGCCTGCTCAATTTAAATAGTTAAAAAATAAATAAAAGACATAGAAAGACTGCTATTATTTTAATTCAGATGAACCAGCAACAATTAACTTCTTGAGAGCACAAGAATTCAACAGGTCATTTCACCCCAAGGAATTTGATTGATTTTCAGAACATTTGCCACATCTGTTACAAATTTTTATTGGGATTTTCAAGGTGAATAATTCTTGTTTCACATGATTTTCAGTTACCATCCTTTGTTCTAAAGTATCAAATATTTATGCAAATCTTTAAAACATTAATTCAAATTTTCCAATAAAGGTTTTATCTGCATAAGTCTAGACATACCAAAAGTTGTGCAGGAACAAACTTTTAGTGTGATAAGGAGCAAGGCTTCCCCCCCCCCACCTTTTTTTCTTTTACATCGTCTGTATTCTGTTCTCTTTTTGTTTGGATTCTGTATTCTATTGACAGCTGCTATATGACTTTAAAAAAACCAAAACCAGCAAGAGGTTTTTCTTGTTTTCTCTGCTTTCTTAGATTAGGACCCATAAGGTACCACTAGTAATTTAGACAAACCAATTTTCTTTTACCAATTTGGAAATAGAACAGTGAAAATCTCTATTTGGGTTTATATGTCTTTTAAAGAGGAGAAGTAATAGAAAGCAACTTGTACTCTGATTTTCTATCAAATTATATTCCATTGCTTATATTCATCAGAAGGAGAAAAATGCTGCCTTAGTAAAACTGGTATATGGTTAATATGATATTCAAGTATAATATGTGAAGAGTAGATTGATAGCTCATATGGGCCATTGCTAAAAAGACCCATGGTCTTATGGTGAAGGTTCTGGACTTGAAACTAGGAAAATAGCATCTGGCATCAAATCTGGCTGGGTGCCTTTGGGCCAATTGCACACTTTCTGCTCAACCCACCTCACAGGATGTTTCGTGTGAAAAACAGGAGCAGGGAGCATTTTGTATGCCATATTGAACTATAAGAAATAATGTTCTTATATTATAAATCAAACACATAGCTTCAATAATAACTACACCAGGAGTATGTGAGTTGTCTCTGAAATATAAATGCTTTATAATGATTTAGAAGAAAATTAAGAAATGTGTTTTAAACTTTTTTTATACCACTCTTAACCATGATGTCAAGCTAGGTACCAAAGCAGGATAAAATCCTTCAGGAACACCAACATAGAAATTATCACAAGAGTGAATGTTAAATCAAAATTATTATAATAAATGTTAAAATGTCTGGATGAAAATATTTTTGCTGACATAGAAATGATAGACAACAGGAGCACGGCCTATTTCTTTTATGAAGCAAGAAAGCCCTTTAGATGATTTGTCAAACAAATGGAGAAAATCCTTGACAATATTTCTAAGGAATAACTAGAAAATAAAAATGCCTTTAGATGTTTAAAGCCAAGTTTCAGTTGCTTTAAAAATAAAAGTCAGATCTGTTTAATTTCTAAAAAACCCTGACAGCTGAATTTCTTGTCACTTTGTGGTTGAAACATAGGGAAACCCTACAGCAAACTCTTAAATAGGCATATTGGAATTAAAAACAAATTTCACAAATTCCTTTGCCTATATATATGTTACAGTTCTACTAATAACTGCTAATATCAGCCTTTTCAAACCGGTTAGCTTGCTCTTTAAGTTGCTCTTCACTAATTTAATTGATTAAAGCACCTCATGCTCTACCACTTGAGCCTCTCACAATCATGATAAATTTAGAAAAAGCACCAAGCTCTGAATCTGTCCTGTGAGAGAATATGCAAAATTGCCAGAAGAGGTTGAATATGATACTATTTCCATAGGGGGGGAAATTCTACTTATTTCTCAGCAAAGCAGCTCCATTTTGCCAAGGCTCAAGTATACATTTATTCAGTCATCTCAATCATTTGTTGCTCTTTTTCATCTGATTCTGTCAGAACATTCTAACAAAAACAATTTTATGGCATTTTTTTATGAGAATGCAGAAAACAGAAATAATATGCTGTCACTCCTACTGTGAATTCATTTCCTCAGAAAATCTTCCAAAGTTACAGCACTGGTCTTTCCAGCCAGTATTATGTAAGTATATTTTGATTTAGAAACTTCTGGAGCACACAACGGCTTGGTGAAAACTGCTTATTTCATTTGAAAGCTGAAATGATCCATAAGAGAGCAATCATAAAGGTATATCCTTGGATTAAACACAGGGGCACATTTGTGTATTTCAAACTGGTCCCCTGTTGCATCCTAAAAACTTAAGTATGTTTTTTTAACAGTACTTTTTCTACAACATACAGAAGAAATGTAAACACAAACTTTTCCAACTTTTCATAATGTAATCTTTAGTTTTGTTTTCAGATGCCTATCAAAATCCAGCAACTTCTGATACTTTAAGTACTAAGTAAAATAGATAAAGAAATTGAAAAACAAAGCACTGTACCCTGGTAGATTGCAAACAAAGAACAATAACCAAAGAGAGGAAATGAAAATAGTGTTAACAGCTATTCAATAAATGCAGAAAGTACTTCCAACTTAACAAATAATCCAAAACAGATTTTCATCTTTTACAGTAGTTCACATATAAGAATTTTTAAATTTACAAATAAATTGTTAAAAGCAGAATTATGTGATTTCATATATTGTAAAGCTTCAGGAATTTTTAGATTTTCTGTAATAAGCAAAATGAAAGTGCATTATTTTTTTAAAAAAATGAAAATTATTTATTTATTAAGTTTATTGGCTGCCTGTCTTACTAGGATAACTCTGGGTTGCTTAAAATATTAATACTTTATAAATAAGTAACAATTATGTAATATGCTATTAAGCTAAGCAATTACAATTAAAGGCAATACCAGATGACTTTTTGCATTTACATAAAATGTGTGATTTATAATTAGATTTATAAATTTAGAATTAGAGTGTGTATTTTAGAGGTGGTTTGCGCCCAGTTCGGCCTGGTTCAGCTGAACCAGTAGTGGTGATTTGGCTTGGGTCGCAGAAAGAGCGTTGGTACTTACCTGATACGCCTCTTCTCAGAAGGTGGGGATAGCATCCATGAATGGGTTAACACCGTCCGCTCTCTGATTGGACTGAGTCTGTTTAATATTAAATTAGGGGCCCTATATAAGCCCCCTCCACTGGACTCCTCCCAGCTTTCGACGAAGAGAATTACACACAGACTCCAAGCTTATCCAAAACCAAGTAACCAAAACGTTTATTGAACACAAAACTCAAAACACTCATCTAGAAAAACATGGAACCGCCCAAGAATAAGGGTGTGGCCGGATGCTATCCCCACCTTCTGAGAAGAGGCGTATCAGGTAAGTACCAACGCTCTTTCTCCAGAAGGTGGGGATAGCATCCATGAATGGGACATACCCAAGCTGGATTGTCCAAAAGGGTGGGAAAACTTACTGATCCCCATCACGCTCCATGTATAAAGATTGTAGAACCCTGCGGCCAAAATCAGCCTCCGCAGCTGCAAACTTGTCCAACCTGTAGTGTTGGATGAAGGGAGAAGGCGACGACCACGTGGCCGCCCTGCAAATTTCCGCCACCGATGCCTGCGCGGCCCAGGCCGCGGACGTGGACGCACTTCTGGTGGAATGCGCGGTGATCCCAGGTGGAACTGGCAAGTCTGATACCAGGTAAGCCCTTGCAATACAGGACCTGATCCACCTGCCAATGGTAGAAATGGAAACTTTTCGGCCCACGGCCTGTCCCTGGAATGCTACAAAAAGAGATTCAGATCTCCGAAACTCCCCGGTCCTGTCAATGTATGTTTTTAGGGCCCGTCTGACATCCAGAGCATGCCCCTGTTGCCCCAGGGAATCCCCTTGGTCCGGACAGAAAGTAGGCAGGACAATCTCCTGGGACCTATGGAACCAGGAACCAACCTTTGGGGTAAACGCAGGGTCCAGCCTAAGCACCACCCTATCCTCAAAAAACCTGCACAGGTCCTCCCGCACCGATAGGGCCTGTAACTCTGAGATTCTTCTGGCAGAGGTCACCGCCACCAGAAACACCACCTTCAACGTCAGGTATTCCACCGGGATGGTGAGTAACGGCTCAAAGGGGGCCCCGGTAAGTGCCCCCAGAACCGTTTGTAACTCCCATGAGGGGTATCTATGCACCACCGTTGGCCTGAGATTCTTTGCTCCCTTCAAGAACCTTTTAACTGTGGTATGTTGGGCCAGGGACAACCCCGTATCCCAGGCAAGGACGGAAGATAGAGCCGCCACCTGCCGCCTGAGTGTGTTGGGGGACAGCCCCCTATCGAACCCGGCTTGCAGGAAATCCAGCACCTGGGGAATGGAAGCCCCCCGTGGGTCAACTGCACGTGTATCACACCACCCACAAAAAGCACGCCATGTGGCGTTGTATATGCGAATCGTCGAGGGCCGACGGGCGGCTTGAATAGTGTCCACGACTCTGTCAGAAAAAAGTCCCCGCACTAAATTCCCCCGTTCAACCGCCACACGGTCAGTTGTAACCACTGTGGCTCCGGGTGCTGAAGGGCTCCCTGCCACAGAGAGATCCGCTCTGGTGGAATCCTCCAAGGCGGGGCCACTGACAACGCCCGGAGGTCCGCAAACCATGGCCGTCTCGGCCAGTATGGGGCCACCAGCACAATGTCCGCCTTGAGATACATGATGCGCCTGACAACCCTGGGCAGAAGCGCAGTGGGGGGGAAGGCATAGAGGAGCCCCCGTGGCCAAGGATGGCGAAGAGCGTCCACCCCTTCCGCCCCCGGTGAGCGGAACCGAGAGAGAAATCTGGGCAGCTGACTGTTGTCCGGGGTGGCAAACAGGTCGATCACCGGAACACCGAACCTCCTGGTAATGCCCTGGAAGAGAGAAGGATGTAATTGCCACTCAGCTGGGTCGACCACTGACCTGCTGAGCCAGTCCGCCTGCACATTGTCCACCCCCGAGATGTGCTCCGCAGTCAGTGAGAGCAACCTCGCCTCGGCCCAGGTGCCCAGTAATCTTGCCTCATGCATGAGTTGCCGGGATCTTGACCCCCCCTGTCTATTTATATGCGCCTTTGCAGTCATGTTGTCTGTAAGAATCAGGACGTGACACCCTCGCACTAGTGCCTCGAAATGGCGCAGGGCCAGTCGAATGGCCCTGAGTTCTAACATATTTATGCTCAGGGAGGTCTCAGCGCGATTCCACAGGCCCTGTCCCATATATGTGTCTAAGTGAGCCCCCCAGCCGGTGAGGCTTGCATCTGTAGTGATGACGATCCTATCAGCCACCCGAAAGGACGACCCTTTATCAATGGCCGAAGACATCCACCACCGAAGGGAGGCTCTCACCACCTCAGGCAACGCTACCCGCCTGAGAGACGTGCTAGATTCCGCCCTTTGAAAGGGGGCCATGAACCATTGTAGCTCCCTAGAGTGTAATCTCGCCCAAGGGACAATGTAAAAGGTGGATACCATCAACCCCAATAGCCGGGACAGCGTGGCGAGCGAGGGCCTACCATCCCTCCAGACCTGTAACACCAGACCCCTCAGGGTCACCTTACGGTCGTCGGACAGAAACACTTTCTCCTGTACAGTGTCGATCCAGGTACCCAAATGCAAAATGCGAGATGTGGGGGTGAGGTGGCTTTTGGGAAAGTTGACCGAAAAGCCATGGGCCCTCAGGGTGTCCAAGGTGATCTGCAAATCCGCCCTGGCCGACTCCAGCGAAGTGGACTGCACTAAGATATCATCAAGATAACAATGCACCCGGACAGGGACATGACGCAGGTGTGCTGCTACGACGGCCAACAGTTTAGTAAAAACACGTGGAGCCGACGAAAGGCCAAAGGGCAAGGCCCTATATTGATAGTGAACCGAAGCATAACAAAAGCGTAAATAACAGCGATGATCAACATGAATAGGGACATGCAAGTAGGCCTCTGTGAGGTCCACAGAGGCCAAAAAATCACCCCCCCGCAGACATTCCAAAATAGTAAGCAAAGAGTGCATTTTAAAACGTCTAAACTTGAGAAACTTGTTTAACATCTTTAAGTTTAGAATGGCCCGCCAACCACCAGAAACCTTTGGTATCACAAAAAGGGTTGAATAGAAACCCAGGCGTTGCTGGCCTTTTGGCACCACTTGTATAGCTTGGATCTCCAAGAGGTGGTGAATCGCCTCCTGCATCAACCGGCGTCTCCGAGGGTCCCCAGAAACAGGGGAACGTATAAAGAAGGAGGGAGGGGAAGCAATAAACTCCAGGGAAAGCCCAAAGCGAACTGTATCTCTCACCCAGACGTCAGACGTGGTGAGATCCCATTGAGCTGCAAAGTGCAGCAACCGGCCTCCAATGGGGAACCGATGTAAGTTATCATCGGCGACCAAACCGGTTCCCCCCCCCTCGAAAGGGCCGCCTATTCTGTTGACCTCGTTGAGACCTAAAAGGCTGAGGGCGTTGGCGAAAGCCAAAGTTGCCCTGGGACCTAAAGCCCCCTTGATTATAATCATAAGCCCGGGGGTAGCCGTTATACTCCTGAGGTCTAAATGATTGCCTCCTGTTGTAGGGACCCGCCCGAGGGAAGCCTCTCCTCAGGGTAGAGGGAAGGACCTTACGTTTATCCCTCCCTTCAATGAGCAGCGGGGTGAGGGAATCCCCAAACAAGTGGCTCCCTTGGAAAGGCCCTGTCGCCAGCTTCCATTTGTGACGGACATCGGCTTGCCACTGCCTAAGCCAGAGCAGTCTACGGGACGCCACCGAGGATGTCATGGCGCGCGCAGCGAACTTCGTCGCGCTCAGCGTCGCATCTGATGAAAATTGAGTCGCCGCGATGACCTTGTTAAGGTCCTGGTGCGCCCTCACATCGTCAGCAGGGATCCTCGCCTGGAGCTGTTGTAACCAGGTGAGGCTGGACCTTGAGAAGAAGGAGGCCGCTGTGGCAGCGCGCACGGCCCAGGCCGCCGCCTGGTGCCCCCTCTGCAATGTCTGGTCCGCCCTCTTGTCCTCAGGTTTGAGGACTTCTTCCTGGGAGCCCGGCAGGTTTGTGGCAGATTGCAGTGTCGAAATAGGCGAGTCCACGGACGGCCACAGGAGTAGTTTGTCCAGAGACTCGTCCACATTATACAGCCGCTTATCAGAGACAGATGGAGCCGGGCCCGCTGTCGGAGCACCCCATTGCCTTTGCACAGCGTCCAGGAACAACTGGGGGATAGGAATAGCCTCCGTACGCCTTGGGTGTTCGCGGAACCAAGCACTCTTGGAGGTGGATGGCGTCGGGGCAGTGGTACTCCCCGCTGGAGTTTCAATGGCGGAGGCTACCTTGGCTTTTGCCAGAAGAGGGGTGAAAAGCTCGGGGGGGAAGAGGCCCACCTTTTTTGGCTTATCTTGTGGGGCACCCTCATCATCTGAGAGACTGACCTCCCTAAAATCACCATCCTCCGACCCCAGAGAGGGGCTTTGTAGTTCGTCAGTCGGAGCTTCCCCCGAAAGTTGTTGCCCTTCCACAGGGATCTGGGCAATAGCTCTGGCCGGTGCCGTGGGTTGCGGGGCACGCTCCTGCAGGCCGGCCGATATGCCCTGCCTTATGGCCTCGGAAATAATGTCCTGGAAATAAGGCGCGGCTGGAGCTGCGGGTCGGTGGTTGAGCGCTCCATAGGCCTGCCAATCCATTGGCGGTGCCACCCCAGGCGGGGCATAGAAAGCCTCAGGCCCCCTGTTTGATGACCCCGGGGGACCCACAGAAGGAGAACGAGAGGCAGAGCCCCATAATCCCGACGTATCAATTGTAAGCAGGGGGCTAAAGGGCCCAGAGTTCAAGTCCCGACCTGGGGAGGGAACCGCAAGGGCCCGTACGGTCGGAGAAGCATGAGGGAGCTGGGCCTGGAGCTCACTGGTATTCAAGTGTTTGGTCTTAGCCTTAGCCTTAGAAGGCTTCTTTGACTTTTCCCCCTTGCTATCTTTTTGGGACTTGCTTGAGTCCCTGGAATTTTCTCTGAGCCTAGCCCCTGATTGCACCCCCAGTGGGGTGGATTGCTGGAGAGCGTCCATGCTAGGCACCAGGTTTTGCGCAGGCTGCGGCTCGGCTGTAGGCTCCGAGGCTACTCTCCCGTTCTCAGCCATCAGCACGCGTTTCGCAATGAGGCTCGTCCGAAACGACACAACAAAATGGCGCCCGGAACAGAGAAGAGCGGTTCAAAATGGCGGCCGGAAGTGAGCGGGGCACCCAAAATGGCGGCCGGCAGTGATGGTCCTCCTAAAAATGGTGTCCGCCGCTTGACAGAGTCCTTCTCAAGATGGCGGCCGTCTGTAACACCCACTCAAAATGTCTGTCGGCGCGAGTGGACCCAAAATGGCGCCCGGCGGGAAAAGCCGTTAGGCTATAGCTCACCCGCAGCCTCGCCCAGTGAGCGGTCAGCGAAATCGGACCCAACGCTTCGCCGACCCGTCTTTTTACACAGAGACACAGCCGCTCTCCTTCGGTGGCCACAGGCGTCTCCGAACGCACCCGGCTCACCCTTCCGATCGCGCACAAGCTTCAGGCCCTTCTGAGGTACAAAAGAAGCGCTAGTCAGGCCGCTCGGCTACCGGGAGCCCCTGGGTCCTGAAAATACCGGCCGTGTGGTTTTTTTGCCAATCTGAGACCCCTGCGGCCCGGGTCTTGCCACCACCAAGGTGCCTGGGTGAGGCCACCCCAACACGGCCTCTGCCAGCAGTAGTTTTTCGGATCGTTGGGACAAGCAGTCCTTTTTTTCTTCTCCTCTATCAATAATACCTTTCTAAAAAGGCCAAAAGTCAAAGTACTCAACCGTTTTGGATAGCTTCACGTCCCAGAGTGGACTGAGTCGGAAGCTGGGAGGAGTCCAGTGGAGGGGGCTTATATAGGGCCCCTAATTTAATATTAAACAGACTCAGTCCAATCAGAGAGCGGACGGTGTTAACCCATTCATGGATGCTATCCCCACCTTCTGGAGAATTGGCAGCAACCCAGGCTGACCACACACCCCAACTGGTTCCCGGTCTCTTCTGCCATTGCCGGCATGTTTCTGTGTATGCGCAGAACAATTTACAGTCAACTGCGCATACACGAGCGATGTGTGCGAAGCGAACCGGTACCAACCGGTACAGGAATCCACCCCTGGTGTATTTGTCATCAGTTCCTATACCACCAAATTATTCCGTAACAAAATGGGAGTACCAAAAATTCCAAATGCATAAATAGACAGGAAATAGAAAATTATCTCCACAGTGAAAAATATTGAAGTAATTTTTCTATAGGGACATACATGTCTGTGTGCATGAATGCACATAGGGATTAAGATTGTGTAAAATATAAATTTGAAAAATAAGTTAAAAAATAAAATTAAACTTGAAACGCTGTGTGCAATTCTGGCTACAACACCTCCAAATGGTCATTATAAAACCAAAAAAGGTGCCAAAAATCCCCCAAGGGAAGTTCAAAAACAGTCTGACAATGTAATGGGATAAGGGAGAAGTATATAAAATGATGGATAATGTGGATAAAGTAAATAAAAAGCATTGCCCTATTTTACAACACTAGAACTCATAGTTAAATTATGGATTGTATTACAGTGTCATTAAATGTAATGTTTGCCAATTTCCCTACAATTTTGTAGTGTTTATTGGATAGCAGATGGACTATTTATTATATGTCCTTCTTTTGAGTTTCTATTAGCATCTGGAATATTCAAGCATATACTTAATTTTTGTTATGGAATACTGCATATGGAATCCCATTGAATATATCATGTAAGTAACATTGTGCTACAAATGTTAAAAAAGTAAAACACAGAGTAAGAGTTTCACTTTTGAGATTGAACAATAGAGACAAAAGGTGTTTTATATACGATTGTGCATTTTAGGATAAATGTAGTAATTATAATGCAAGAATACAAGTATTAGATTAGATTTATTATAAAAATCATTATCTCAATGTACCTTGACCAAAATATGTTGCATTAATATTCTCCTGTATTTACCTGTTTTCCATTCAATATGTTGTATGTTATGGCTAGCCTAATAACAATATTCAATTTCTTTGCATATTTCCCCACCCTACGTAATCCTCTTACCCTTCATAAGAATCCTGGGCATGCAAAGAATGCAAAAATTAGATTTTGTGTACTTTTGATTAACTCTCTTGCAGATGCAACTTTTATTCTTTGGCTTAAATGTAGATGAAATTAATAAGAAGCAAATGACTGACAGTTTGCTATTCATTCTGATTTAAATCCTGAAACAAAAAGACCACCTGAGGAAAAAGCGAATAATCTCAACGGTGCAAGGTCAAGTCAAAACATAGATATTCAGGTCAGCCATAGTTGCATACTCAGAATTCCAAACAGCTATGTGCCAAGAACAACAGATAGATTACATGTTCTTCCAATTATGGACTTTGCGGAATCTCAATGCTAAAAAAAGAAATAACATTTTCAGTTCAGAAATGGCATGTTTGCATATAATATGTATAACTGAGTGATATGTTCCTCTTAATTTACCATGCACAGAAATTTGGTTTTCTAAATGTGGTTAACTACCATACAATGTCTCCTAAAATACATTGGACTTGCCATTCTTGTTAATGTTATACTACATGAGAGAATGTATATATTAAAAGTTAAATAAAACAATTTTATTTTGTTTTACCTTGTTACATTGTACAAATAGGAACAACAGTAAAATAAAGTCACATTGGTCTGTAATGATGCATAAGAGAGCCACACTTCTTGTGTTCTTCATCCTATGTTACATGAAAGATACAATATTTTCACAAAGGTTTCCAAAAAGATCATGCGTTGCTGCCTATTATTTAATCCTCTCTGAAAATCTTTATATTACTTTCTACTATAATGTAAGGCAGATCGTTTCTTTCAGTTCTGCAAATACTGCTTAATGATGCATTTGGGGTACTCAAAAGTACTTGTCTAACTCTTCAACATTGGGAGTTGGCATCCAAAACTAGAGCCAATAGAGCAGATCTGTGTCTTCTATCATTCTTTGTAAACTCTAACATACCAACAGCATATAGGCTTGTAGTAATACTAGCAGCAATTAATTTCAGTCAAAAATCAGACATAGACTTCTAACATACATATGTGTCTACTCCAGTCTGTTGCTAATCTATTGATTAAATGAAATATTCTTTATCAGATATTCTAATGTGTTACTTTTTTTTCTTTTAAAAAAAATACTCTTAAACAGCAGAGGGGGAAGACAGCATTTTCCTGTTCTAAGTTTATTGCTATGCAGTTATTCTCACTGAAGAAAAAATAGTTTGGGCTTGAAAATTCATAAAATATAAAATATATTCAAAACCAAGTAAAGATTATAAATCTGTCAGATAGTACCTCACAAAGGTATTATGAAGACAAAATGAATGAAGTAAATTATGTAATCCACCCTGTGCACAGGACTGATGGGATAATACAAAAATCAAATAAAATACTCATTGTTTTCTCATTGTAATGATTGTAACTATTTAATGTTTTAGATTAAAAAAATTCAAAAGATTTCCAGTTTTAGGGTTCCAATAGATTTAAACCTTTTGCATATTAAGAATATTCTAGATATTCTGGATGAGAATAAAGCATTACCATAGCTAAAGTATTAATAAAATCTTAATTGTGGACTAATTTGGAATAAATTAAATATGGAAATGAAGAAAATGGGCTTCAAAACATTTCAATATTTTAGAGTGACTTGCTGTGGTTAAAATGTACATTTTTTCGTGGCTTAACTTTTAATGTCAGTGCCTCCCAGTAATAATTTCAATCAGACTTCAACACATTGGCAAAGAAAAATAGAAAGCTTCTGATTTCATGCACAAAAACTGACAGTAAATAAAAGGATTTTATATAGACCTCAGAAACAGGAAACTGGGGCATGCTCAATTTGTTAATATATCATGAAGCAGCACAGTTAGGGGATATGATTCCGTTTATTATGGAAGAGTCTTCTAAACAATGGATTCATATTTAAACGATGTTAGTGCCAGATAAGTTTATAAATCAGTGGGTTTTTTTCACCCAAAATATTAGAATAATAGAATAAAACAGATTGAAAATACTTTTACCAGAGCAGCTGGTCAAACTGACCTAACTGTTCTAATACAGATAGTCCGCGACTTAACAACACTTCATTTAGTAACCGTTCAAAGTTGCAACAGCACTGAAAAAAAGTGACTTATGACCATTTTCAGAGTTATGACCGTTGCAGCATCCCCATGGTCATGTAATCAGAGTTCAGAAGCTTGGCAACTGACTCATACTTTATGATAGTTTCAGTATCTTGGGATCATGTGATCACCTTTTGCGATCTTTTGACAAACAAAGTCAATGTGGAAGCGATTTACTTAACAGCCATGTTATTAGCGAAACAATTGTGGCAAGAAAGGTTGTAAAATGGGGGAAAATTCACTTAACAAATGTATCACTTAGCCACCAAAATTTTGGCCTCAGTTGTAGTCATAAGTCAAGGACTACCTGTAACATGTATCAGGATGATTATAATGGTTTGGCTAAAATAAAGTCTTTTTAGGATTAAAATTTTTATAGACTAAAATATTTTTCTAGTAAGAGGGAACCTTTCAATAAAAATCAGATTGAGCAATGAATTGAAAAGTTACCTCTGCTGGAATCAATTTAAATATCTTTTGGGTAATAGAAATATTAAGAGATTCAGCAACATGACCCAATAACAATTTCAATAACTTAATAGTTCATTATTTATAACAATAAAAAAGAACTATTTCAAAAATGTATAGGTTATTCTTGAAATCACAAATAGGGGATCCATTTGTGTGTGTGGTTTAAGCAAAGCTTGGGTAACTGATCTTGGTAATCCCATACAGGAGACAAATTGGCAGAATTTGCCAATTGGAAATTGGATGGATTCACTTCAACTTCAGTACAAGTATAAGAAATGTAGTGAAAAATTACATATTGTTGATATTTGACTTCTGTTAGGGAAAATTGTTCTTCCAAATGTTGGAGAAATTGTCAAAAAAGACTTATTTTTTTTCATTTGTCGTGGTTGTATGATAAAGTTGCACCCTTTTGGCATAAATGTTTTGAGAAGATAAGTACCATCTCTAAAAAAAAGAATTGAATACTCCTTAGAGCTAGGCTTACTGCATTTATTTATAGGACGAAAGTATAAATTTAAAAATAAATTTAAACTTTTTTATTTAATTTTAGTTGTCAAAATACTAATTTTGCAACATTGGAAAACTCTAGATATCACACAAACTGAGTTGTGGATTAATAAATCCTCTTCAATTGCTTCATTAAAAAAATTTCAAACTTGAATTAATGAGACATTAGATGCAGAATGGCAATTTTATCCAAACTGGATGGATTTTATAGTTTAGCTCAATGGACTATAATCTGCTGTAATTTCTAAATGTATAATTTTCATATATATAATACCTGTCCCTATTATATAACAATAGATTTCCTTGATACTTTCCATGTTTTTTTTCTGTTTTCTCTTTGATGTATCTTTAATTTATGTACATGTAATTATCTGATTTGTTTGATTAAAACTAATAAAAAAGTAAAAAATGTTTGTGACTATGATTGTGAAAAGATATTTATCCTAAATTATCCTAAATTCAAAACAGAAAGAGGAAAAAAGTATGTAAATCTTTATGTCTCAGGTTCATCTGCTGCCAATTAATACATAAAAGTATCTCCCTTGTTATGAGCAAAATGAGTGTAAAGAGAAATTCAGCTAAGTATCTTAGACCATATTTAAAAGGTACGTAGAAAGGAAGTAGAACCACTCATAATGGTGGTGTGTGAGTGTGTTAGCAGATTGAATGCTCTGTGGAATTGAGAAGAATTTACCACACACTTCGTTTTGCAAACCCAAACTCTTTCGTGCCTATAAACAACACACCTTCATCTCTATATTTGTACAACTGCAGTGAATTAAATTTGTATGTGATGAAATAAGTCAAAGGGAAGGAATTCTCTTATTCAACTGAAAATAACCACTTATTTAATTTGAGGGGGAGGGGTGCTCAGCAGAAATTGGGAAAGCAATGGGTAAGTAGGAATAAGGGATGGACTGAGGATCTTCCAAGAGCAAAGACAATGCTCCTCAGTTTGCTTTAATAGCAGGGGGATTATTTCATTTTGACATTCATGGATAAATAGACTAGGCAAGATCCTTCTGCTGTAGTTCACTGAAGCAGCCTGTTTAATTGCAAAGAGGTAATTTGATTTCTGAAGTGGGTTTAATCAGATGTATGTGGCAAGCCATTTGCAATTTTGCAGAATAGGCTTGAAGATCTGCTTCACTGATCATAACAGCAGCAACCAGAAAAGAAGCAGCACCAGCAGCAATATTATGAAATATGAAAAATATCAAGTCAGAATGAAAAATGCCAGTCAAACATCCCCCACCCACCAGAAAACCACAGAAAGGCAAGCACCCACCTACATACACAGAGGCAGATATAGACTGAGGGAAGTTGCTTTGGGTTCATTTAGTCCCACTAGCCTCAACTCCCAGCATTTCCATCCCCTTGGGAACTGAAAATTGTCCACTTAAGATAACATGATAGAAGGTGATGTTCAAAAGCAGTGAGATGCCCTTTTGTCACATTTGCTCTTGGTTGATGGTTATATGTCAGCATTCACTCTACATGTGTGTGGAATTAAGGCTGATGAATTGTTTTTGTAGAAAAACAGGTTTCCCTTTGACCTTATTTCCCATCAATCAACACACCCAAATAAGTACATATTCAATAAAACTGAATTGAACTGGAAAATGGTAAGGAGACAGCCAAGATTCTTTAGAAAGATCTGTTCATTTCCACTTTCAGAAGATTGGCCAGTAGTGGTAACATCTAGCAGGGACTGAAAAACAGCAGGGACTGAAAAACATCATTGTGCCACCCTCATAGCATCCGCAGAAAACCGCCCTGCTGCCCTGTTTAGGGTGACCCGCTCCCTCCTTCAACAGAGGGTGCGGGAAGCCCCGCTACAGGGTAGAGCAGAGGAATTTGTGACTTTTCTGCAGGAGAAAATCGCTCAGATACAGAACGAGTTAGCCCCCATTGATGGCCCAGTGGGATGCCACGAGACAGATCTTGTTTGGGAGGAGTTTGACTCCGTTACTTCCGAGGATATGGACAGGTTACGTGGGCGACTGCGAGCCACCACATGTTTATTGGACCCGTGTCCCTCCTGGCTTGTACTGGCATCCTGGGAGGTGACACGAGGCTGGCTCCAAGAGGTTGTCAACGCATCCTTAAGTGAGGGTTCCTTGCCTGCTTCCCTAAAAGAGGCTATGGTGAGGCCCCTCCTTAAGAAGCCCTCTTTGGATCCAGCTCTATTAACCAACTATCGTCCAGTCTCCAACCTTCCCTTTCTGGCGAAGGTTGTTGAGAGTGTGGTGGCACAACAGTTTCCCTGTCACCTGGAGGAAGTTGATTATCTAGACCCGCGCCAGTCCGGCTTTCGGCCCGGGCATAGCACCGAGACGGCATTGGTCGCGTTGGTCGATGATCTCTGGAGGGCCAGAGATGGGGGTTGTTCCTCCATCCTGGTCCTATTAGACCTCTCGGCGGCTTTTGATACCATCGACCATGGTATCCTATTGCATCGGCTGGGGGGGTTGGGGGTGGGAGGCACCATTTTACGGTGGTTCTCCTCCTACCTCTCTGGCCGATCGCAATTTGTGTTGACAGGAGAGCAGAGGTCGACCCCGAGACCCCTCACATGTGGGGTGCCTCAGGGGTCGGTCCTCTCGCCTCTCCTGTTTAACACATATATGAAGCCGCTGGGTGAGATCATCCGTGGTTTTGGGGTAGAGTACCATCTCTACGCTGATGATACTCAGCTGTATATATCTACCCCAAACCACCCCAACGATGCCGTAGCGGTGATGTGCCAGTGCCTGGAAGCCGTACGGATCTGGATGGGAAGAAACGGACTCAAGCTCAACCCGACCAAGACCGAGTGGCTGTGGTTTCCGGCTGCCCGATTCAACCAGCTGATTCCATCGCTGGCCATTGGGGGCGAACATCTTGCCCCAGTGGATGGGGCGCGCAACTTGGGTGTCCTCCTGGATGCCCGGCTGTCCATGGAAGATCAAGTGACAGCCGTGGCCAGGAGGGCGTTTTACCAGGTCCGCCTGGTTCGCCAGTTGTGCCCCCTATTGGATCGGGACGCCCTTCGCACAGTCACTCATGCTCTCGTGACATCCCGACTGGACTATTGTAACTCTCTCTACATGGGGCTCCCCTTGAGGTGCACCCGAAGACTTCAGCTGGTCCAGAATGCAGCCGCGCGAGCAATAATGGGTACCGCAAGATATACCCATGTAACACCGCTCTTGCGCGAGCTGCACTGGCTACCTGTCGTCTTTCGGGTGCGCTTCAAGGTGCTAGTCCTCATCTTTAAAGCGCTCCATGGCTCGGGACCTAGCTATCTGCGGGATCGGATTCTGCCCCATACATCCTCCCGGACGATTCGCTCCCACAGAGAGGGACTTCTCCGGATGCCGTCCACTAGACTTTGTCAGCGGGCGACGCCCAGGGGAAGGGCCTTCTCTATGGCGGTCCCAGCCCTCTGGAACGACCTTCCCCCCGACATTAGAACAACTACGGACCTCCGCTCCTTCCGTCAGAAATTAAAAACTCACTTTTTCTGCTTGGCCGGCCTAGGTTAGTCTCTACCTCAGGGGTTAGGAAATGTTAATTTTAAAATGGGAATTTTAGTGCAGGGATAGTTAGATTTAATTTGTTTTTATTGTATTTATCTATGTATATATTTTATGTTGTTTTAATTTCTCCCTGTGCACCGCTCCGGGTCCCCTCGGGGAGAGGACGCGGTTATAGAAATAAATATTCTATTCTATTCTATTCTAGAATGGATGACACAGGATCAACTTCAGCAGTCATCCGTCCTGCTTGAAATATAGTTCAGAACCCTTTCAAAAACTCGAGTAAATATTTTGTTACAAATTTTGTGGATGAAATAGTACATGTTTAGTTCAAATGAGTTGGAATGTGATCTTGCCCAGTTCCAACCAATTTTAATTAGACTTCTGCAAAGAAAGCTAGAGTAGAACTTTCAAGGATTTTTCAATACAATCTTCTCCAATCTGATGGTAGGCAATACTGTCTTGGATTATTTTTCTATGGTTTGTTCATGGCATTCTTCCCCATCCAAAATGTATACAGTTGATGTAGTACACAGGGAAACCCTGCCACTACTAAGGATTCAGCACTAGAGGGCAGAATAATAATTTCACCTTGTCAAGGGTATCAATCATCTACATCTTCAAGAGTGTGTTTTTATACACCTCCTTTGTGCTTTTCCTCGCATTTCCGTTCCCATCAAAGGCTTTTAAACTGATTTGCAGAAACCTCCTGGTTGAGACAGTAAGCACCTCCACCCTGTCCCAATTGCAGGGAAAGGGAGAGGCCGGAGAGGAGGACAGGACTAACCGGAAGTGCCTGCAAGTGAGATCTTAATCTCTTCATTGTGAATACAGAAAACATCCTCAATAGATCTGTTCTTTGATGGCAATTCCCTTGCTACTGTGAACTGACCTTGTGAATCCTGAGGCTCTGTCAGTCATTTCATTAGCAGCAAAATGTTCTGCAACCCATTTACAATTTCATTAAAGGAACAACTGATGACCACTTTCAGCAGTGTAATTTTGTTGATCTATCACCCAACACTGTACTTCAGCTAAAAGTCATAATTCTTATTTAAAGGCTCATCACCAATTTGCCAGGCCAAGGGCTCAATTGCTCATATTTCACAGCATTCTTGTTCTGCTTCTCCTAAACATGCTCAGCTACAGCACTGGGACCCACACATTGATAAAATCACAGTGGGTAAATCAGCTGTTTCATTGAAATGCCTATGGGGAGGGGGCGCGTCTTACTATAATACAATAGCAGAGTTGGAAGGGACCTTGTAGGTCTTCTAGTCCAACCCCCTGCGTGGGCAGGAACCTTATACCATTTCAGACAAATGGCTATCTAACATCTTCTTAAAGACTTCCAGGGTTGGGGCATTCACAGCTTCTGGAGGCAAGCTGTTCCAGAGGTTAATTGTTCTAACTGTCAGGAAATTTCTCCTTAGTTCTAAATTGCTTTTCTCCTTGATTATTTTCCACCCATTGCTTCTTGTCCTGCCCCCAGGTGCCTTGGAGAATAGTTTGACTCCCTCTTCTTTGTGGCACCCTCTGAGATATCGGAACACTGCTATCATGTCTCCCCTGGTCCTTCTCTTCATCAAACTAGACATACCCAGTTCCTGCAACCGTTCTTCATATGTTTTAGCCTCCAGTCCCCTAATCATCTTGGTTGCTCTTCTCTGCACTCTTTCCAGAGTCTCCACGTCTTTTCTACATCGTGGCGACCAAAACTGTATGCAGTATTCCAAGTGTGGCCTTACCAAGGCACTATACAGTGGCATTAACACTTCACGTGATCTAGATTCTATCTCTCTGTTTATGCAGCCTAGAACTGTGTTGGCTTTTTTGGCAGCTGCTGCACACTGCTGGCTCATATTTAAATGGTTGTCCACTAGGATTCCAAGATCCCTCTCACAGTTGCTACTATTGAGCAAGGTACCACCAATACTGTACCTGTGCATTTTAGTTTAGTTTATTTAGTTTATTTCGGATGTATATAACCGCACCCTCTCCCCAAAGGGACCCGGGGCGGTGCACAGGAAGTTTAAAAAGTTAACTTTTTTAACTTAACTTTTAACACAGGAAGTTAAAAAAACGCACAACAGTATCACAATATAAATAGTTAAAACCAAATTAAATAAGTTATCCCTGTGCTAAAATTTAAAAGGTTAAAACATAATCCCATTCAAAACCCAATTAAAACAATTTATTAATCCCAATTAAAACCCAATTAAAACAATTTATTGTACGGACTGTAGGCTAGGTAAATAACTTAGGCCAAGCCGGCCCGATTTTGTTTTTCTTGCCTAAATGTAGAACCTTACTTTTTTCACAATTGAATTTCATTTTATTAGATAGTGCCCAATGTTCAAGTTTGTCAAGATCCTTCTGTATCTTAAGCCTATCTTCTGGAGTGTTGGCTATTCCTGCCAGCTTGGTGTCGTCTGCAAATTTGATGAGTTCCCCATTTATCCCCTCATCCAAATCATTGATGAAGATGTTGAAGAGTACTGGGCCTAAAACAGAGCCTTGGGGTACTCCACTGCATACTTCCTTCCATGTAGATGCAGTTCCATTGAGGAATACACGTTGAGTGCGGTTGGTCAGCCAGTTGCGAATCCATCTGGTGGTGATGCTGTCTAACCCACATTTTTCTACTTTATCTAATAGTAGGTTATGGTCTACTTTATCAAATGCCTTACTGAAGTCCAAGTAAATTATATCGACAGCATTCCTCTGGTCCACTAATTTTGTCACTTTGTCAAAGAATGCAATTAGATTAGTCTGGCATGATCTGTTTTTGACAAACCCATGTTGGCTTTTGGCTATTACTTTGTTTGCTTCTAGGTATTCGCTTATTTGTTGCTTAATTATCTTTTCCAGAATCTTTCCTGGTATTGAGGTCAGGTATTTCCTGGTATTGAGGTCTTCTTGTACATTAAGTTGGCGTCAGTAATCCTTTTAAGGCAATTGACTTTTTTTTTAGTATCAAAACTTCAAAATTTTGGCTCAATTTGGTGAGCATCTTTACTCTCAGTCTCTCGTGGTGACATCATCGTTATCATCATCATCATTTTAACCATTGTCAATCCACTGCAGCATGAAGGCCTCTTCCGTACATTTCCAACCCATATGGATCCGAGTTTCCCTTTGCCAATTGAGCCTGCAGTACTTGCTGATGTCGTTGATCCATCTTTTTTTAGGTCTCAGACTTCCGTAATGTCAATCTTGCTAGACTTTTTTTTAACGGGGTGACTATGAGGTTTTGCCATTAGGGAGGTGTCTTTTGTGATTATAATATGGGTCAAATGCTACCAACTACTGTTCTGTGGAAACAGTCTGCATTTCCTCAGTCGAACTTGTTCTAATTTACTCATTGCTGGTAGATTCAGCACAGTCAGAAAATCTTTTAAGAAAATGGTTACATAAAATAGTTGTGCAGGGAGAAAGCAGACACTTCTGACTTAAGAAGCTATAGTTACTCTAGCAGATTATCAACTTCGGACTGCTTGAAGATTTCCCCTTGCCATTCCCTCCCTCTGAAGAGAGGAAGCAAATCAAGAGAAAGGAAAGCCTTTAGCTGGAAAGAAAGTCTTGCTTCTGGCTGGGCTTTTTCTTTCATCTTCTGGCAGCTTCTCTTCCTTCAATAAACACCGGAAAGCTGCAGCAGGAGAAGGGGGGGAAAGTCACCCAGTCAGCAGCAAAACAATGCCGTGTCTCCTTTTTTGAAACAAGGATCTTTTATTTCTCCTCTCTGTTTCCTGGAACAGCAGAACAAGGTGGGGGCTTCAGTTTCCCACTTCAGACCTCTTGACCCTTCCCTGCTCCTGGGATAGATGTGGGAAGGAGACCTTGGGAATTCTAAGGAACAAAGTTCCCCCCCCCCCCCCCATTTCCTGTCAAGGCCACAAAAGGCAGCCCACTTCCTCATTCTGAAGCCCAGGAGCATTCTTGAGAATGGCTGAAGATCCTGTGGGAGGCCCTGCACAAGAGTAGGATGAGACAGCAGCACAAAGAAGAACTCCATAGAGTTACATTAGAGATCAAGGTTTGTGGTAGCTATGAGAATTAGACTGCAACTCTGTGATCAAGGAAAGTAAGGTTTTACACTTAGGCAGGAAAAAGTAAATAGAATAGGTGGTACCTGGCTCAATAGCAGTAACTGTGAGAGGGATCTAGGAGTTTTAGCGGACAACCACTTAAGTATGAGCTCACGGTGTGCTGCAGCTGCCAAAAAAGCCAATGCAGTCTTAGCCTGCATCAACAGAGGAATAATATCAAGATTATGTGAAGTATCAGTACTGCTACATCAGTGGTGGTTTGCAGGGGGTACGCCCCGGTATGGGCATACCGGAGCCTGCCCGGAGCACTGGATACCGTTCCGGTACAGTGCTCTGGAGGGCCCACCCACCCTCGCTCCTTACTTCTACTTTAAGCTTTTGGTGCTTCCGTGAACCTGCATGGTGCGTACAGCACCTGCGCAATCCTCTGGTGAGCAGCTGGAGCATCGCAGAGGCTTGTGGAGGCATCATAGGTAGGTACACCGCATGTGTGGGCTGCGTGTGTGTGCATGCGCATCGTGCGCACCCATGTGGGTGACACCGGGCCTGTTCCAAACATACCGGTTGGAATGGAAACTGGACCCCACCACTGTGCTATATACTGTACTGGTAAGACCACACTTGAAATACTGCACCCACCAAAAAAGACTCTAGAAAGAGTGCAGACAAGAGCAACAAAGATGATTAGGGACTGGATTAGGGACTAAAACATGATATATGATTGGAGAGCTGGATAGGTGTAGTTTAACATAGAGAAGGACTAGGGGTGATATTATAGCAGACTCCAAATATTTGAGAAGCTATCACAAAGAAGAGGACAACATATTATCCAAAACACCTGAGAACAAGATAAGAAGTAACGGGTGGAAATTTATCAAAACGTTATCCAACCAAGAACTAAGAATAAATTTCCTGACACCGAGAACAATTAATCAGTGGAACAGCTTGCCTTTAGAAGTTGTAGGTGCTCCAACACTGGAGATTTTTAAAAAGAAATGGGATTTATCTGAAATGGTATAGGGCCATGATGGCCAACCTATGGCACATGTACGAGAGGTGGCATGCAGAGCCCTCTCTGAGGGCATGCAATGTGCCAGAACCTGGAAGAGAGCTGCTGGCCGGTGTGCATGCACACAAGGGAACCCGGAACAACAGCTGGTCCCCTCACGCATGCACACCAGCCACCTGCTCTCTTCCGAGTTCAGGCATGTGCTCCAGTTTTGGCAATCAGTGCCAAAAAGGTTAGCTGTCACTGGCATAGGGTCTCCTGCTTAAACAGGGGGTTGGATGAAGACCTTCAAGGTTTTTTCCAACTGTTGTTCTATATTTTGGGGTCAGATAGGATACTGTGACTCTTACCCTCCAAGTGTAAAAAAATATGAGGAAGGAGGATCTACCCTTAATGAAAAATGCACCTAAAGATAAATTGATAAATGGCAGAAAATAATTAAAAGAAAAAAATATTTGATCTCTGAAGTCAGCTCAATAGTGTTGGTATTGATTAATCAGCCTAATTGAACTGCAGTGAGAAAATTGAACGTAATAACAATACTATTCTTTCTAAATCCACTTGCAAGATTCTTTATCAACTTTTTATTGTCTTTATGTTTCTTAGTAGTTGTCACCACAAACGTTAGGTAGATGGCTCGCATAATCTCTCAACAGAGATGGCCTAGAAGGGCTGCTGTAATTTCTTACTAGGCTAAAGTCTTGGTTCTCCATGTTAATTTAGGCAAAAAACAAATGAACACTCCATCCCAACCTTAGATAACAGCAACAAAGCAATCAAGTTATTCTTCTGCCAATAACATGTAATAATAAGAATGATAAATAAGCTCAGGTGAAATCCAGGTATTATATTACATTCAGCCATGAAGTTTATTGTGGCAAGTCATTCTCTTTAGATAATATTCTAGTTATAAACTTTTTTGTTTTGCAGAAGATTAAAAAAAAACATTGCAAACAGGTGCAAGATGATACATTTTTAATTGATCAGCTTGGGTGTAATTATATCCCAGATGTTACCGTCTTTTGTTCAAGGCACATCAAAGAGTCCAACATGACACTGACTTAATGTTTCCTATGCTTTCTACATATTGGATTAGCAGCACCTAATCTGTTGTCCAAATCTTAGAAAGAAGGACTTGCAGACATTCTGGTTCCACCTCTTTTTCAACTGTGGCTTTAGTTGCAGCTTGCAATGAGCATGTGATGGTAGACTTAGTTCCGATCATGCCTATAGCAATAGCACTTAGACTTACACACCACTTCACAGTGCTCTAAGCAATTTACAGAATCGGCATATTTCCCCCAACACTCTGGGTCCTCATTTTACTGAGTTCAGAAGGATGGAAGGCTGAGTCAACCTTGACCAGTGGGACTCAAATTGCCAAACTCCTGGCAGATGGAAGCCAGCAGAAATAGCATGCAGTACTGCATTCTAACCATCCTAACCCTAACCATAGGGGTGGGATTCTACCAGTTAGGGTGAACCGATAGCTCCAACTATCAGTTGGGAGCAAACTGGTTCGCTCTGACTTTGAAAGGGGCCTTCCCACATGCCCTGCGCTATACTTATCTATATTTCCTTTTTCGAAGCCCAGCTGATCGGCACAGCAGAGTGGATTGCTGCATCTCAGCTGTTTCCCTTGCCAGCAGTGATGTGGAAGGTGAATTTTCTGTTAACTGTGCACATGCACTCAGCGAACCAGTTGTTAAACCGGTAGAATCCCACCCCTGCCCTAACCCTATACAACTTCTTTGTGTTCTTGGATCCTGGAGGCTGTTCCTTGTTTTTTTGGAACAGCCCATGGAAATGAAGCAATACAAGAGATGTTTAGAACATTTGCTGGAGGAAGACAAAGAGCCAGTTCAACTGAGCACAGAAATAAGCCTGTACTAAAGGCTACCTTGTGGCGATAAGGATAGCAAAACATGCTTATTATAAACATGCCTTTATTGCAGATAACTATCCAGAGACTATGTTCTAGCTGATGTGGTCCCCTTCTTGGAAAACTTTGTGGGCCTGTTGGGAGGATTATGCAAAGTGTTGTATCAATTTAGTTGGATCTGTTCAGAGTTAGACTCCGGCTGTGCTAGTCCTGTGGAGATGACCTGGGATGGGTCATCCTAGACTCGCAGCTCCTACTCAATGCTATAGATATCTTATAATACCAGTTCCACCCACAGGTCTGTTTGATTTTCTATTCAATGAATAAATAAATAATGTCTAACATGGATATATTTCTATTAATACATACAGTGTATTCTAGATATAATAGGTATCTAGGCTTACAAAAGCCAGTAGGGCTTTTTTGTTAACTGATTTTACAGCTTTCAGCAAAAGTTCTAAATCTGTAAGTGTGATGAAAAACAAAACCAGCTGAAGAGCTCACAAGAATCTGCAAAATAAAAAATGAGGCAAAAAGAGACATGGGTGGGATTCATTTCATGTGTTTTAAACTACTGTTATGAATGATGGCTGCCAGGGTGGAGACAGTTAATATAAACTAATATCAGTCTTTATCACATGGTAAGAATCTGCCTTCTTTGGATTTGATGCAAGGGTGCTTCCGAGCACCCTTGCAACTCTAGGAAAAGATGCGATTGTTTTAGAGAATTGCTGCCTGATGCCCCATAACACCATTGCGGGCTTAATAAAGCATTGCACATCTCTAATATGTACCCTTCACTTGTATTTCAGAGATCCAAGGGAGTAATCCACAATGAATTTCATAGCTTCGGAGAATGTTCTCCCCACCATCATCATTTTTGTTTCTACTTAAGCTGATTTTTAAAGCTTCAGTCATTCTAACCCAATATGGACCTATTGCAGATCAGTGGTTTTTGTATTTAATATATACGAGTTTATATAAAGTAATTACGCAGTCACTCTCGGCAATAAGTAAATCCATTTATAAACATGAAGAATCAACATTACCTGATTCAACCATCTTGATAGCAATGCAGGCACTAACAGTTCACTGAACAGGAAGGCATAAAGGGCTGCAAACTTACATGTAACATTTGCATATGCTAATTTATACAGAGTTGCACAAATTTAGAAATAATTACTATAATTATTGCAATTACAAATACAATAATCTCCTAATCGTGGGGAAGACTACCATAAGATGACCTGCACAACTGTTCTATTTGTTCTCTGGATGTTAACTGTTCACGAGCAACCTCAGGGTCTCCAATCCATCCTTAGATTTCGTTTTTAATCAAACTGTTTCAAACACGGGGCTGTGTGCAGCTGGCCCTTCAAGTGGAAGACTGCCTTTTGTAAAATACTGTGCATTTCCTCTCTTGTTGGCAGAGAGCAAATTTATTAAATACAGTAAGCCATTTCCAGTTTCCCAGCAAGATTTTAATGCGTGCTTATGGTGGGATTTCTCCCTATCTATTGAAGAGGGAAGGAAGCTGAGTTTATTTAAGCGACAAGTGCCAAATTAATGTACCTGAACACAATACCAATGGAACAATGTGTATTTTAAACTGTGACTCGGTTGCCACTCCTCTCACCCTTTCTCGATTTAGTTTATATTTGCAATCAAATAAAAAGCAAATCAAAGCATTAACTCAAAAATCAGATCAGGGCAAAAAATTGGATTTGGGTATGAAGCAGGGACAGGGAATTAGATTTATAACAAGGCAGGGCTCTTGGCCCTTTTACGTTAACACAGCAGATGGCATTTTATCCAGTGGAGAGAGTTTGTCCAGCGGGCTCTATCAGTGGACTGTTCCTCTTCTGTTAAGAAAAAATGAGGCTGCCATCTTTTGCCCTGTGCCATCCTAATTCTGGCAACTGTATAGTACCATCCCTAATTTGCATTAGTTATCCCAGTCAAGTTTCCTTGTTGCAGTTCTGATTGACTCTCTTTAAATTATTTCCCCAAAGCTATTTTTATAAATACATGTCAACCCAGGCAGGGAAATCAGAAATGCCAGCCATCGGTGAAGGTCTCACTGAGCTCCAGTGTGCCCCTGACACATGACACTATTACAAGTCTCAGACAGAGCCAAGTTAAATAATATTGAGCCAGACCTATTTATAACTCCTTTCACCAGATCCACATGAGACTTGAACAGAGAGAATACTGCTTTGCCTTTGATTTTACTTCCATCTGTACTGCTTTCCCTCCTGTCTCATTTCTCTAAGATTCATTAACCACACAAACAGCAGAGAGGACATAACAGGTAAATCTGCCTTTAATATATGTATATATCAAATGACCAGGGGGCAACTCAGGATTCACGGATGGCTATGAAGCTGAATGTTAAGTTGGGTGACTGTGTGATACTGTTATATAAGTTGGGAGTAGGAGGCTTTAGGTAGGCCTTGGGAATACTTAGAGGTAAGGGTTTGCATTATTTCCAAGAATAAGAGTGCTGTTGGCTTGCAGTGTGCCTTTATATCTATCTATGGGATTCTTAGCACAGAATTATTTCAGTGTACATAAATACAAATTAGCATTGCCCTTTAAATGTTGCCAGTTGCCTATAATAGGTCATAATCGGTGCCTCTATGAGGCTGAAGAATTATCAAACTAAGGAGAACTTGTTCCCTATAGAAAACAAAAGGTTTCAAACAAAGAAGCAGGTTGGAAGATTAGGAAATGGGCATTATTTTCATAAGTCATGCTCTGGGAGAGAAAAAAAATCAATCATGACTATGAAGTTATGACTATAATTTGAACCATAACTCTGCAAGGTAAACATTACAATGTAAATGTGACTTAGCATTAATTGCTAAATTGCTGAGAGTTGTTAATTGTATAAAGATTATTTAATACTACTAAAATAATTTGAGTAACCTACAAAATGGGCACCACAAAGAACCACATGATTGGGTTCTTTTTCCTCCCAAAGCTGGGTTCAGCTGTTATTGATGGGGAGGGGAGGAGATTTTTCCCTATCCTGTTTACGAGGTGATGTAGGGTTTTATTCTTTCCCCCCCCTCCTTTTCAGCATCTTTATGAATTGGGTGAAGTCATCAGCCAGTTGGGGGTTCAGTATCATTGGTACCTTAATAATGCTCAATTATGTCTTCCAACCCTGGATCAGTCAAGTGAGATTTTCAAGATTTTATACCTGTGTCTGGAGGTTATGTGGATTTGGATAGAGAGAGAGACTGTCTTCAACTCAGTCCTCCCAAGAATACAGAATAACAGAATTGGAAGGGACCTTGGAGGTCTTCCAGTCCAAACCACTGATCAAGCAGGAGACTGTACACCAGGGGTGTCCAAACTTGGGAACTTTAAGACTTGTGGACTTCAACTCCCAGAATTCTCCAGCCAGCCATGCTGGCTGGGGAATTCTGGGAGTTGAAGTCCACAAGTCTTAAAGTTCCCAAGTTTGGACACCCCTGCTGTATACCATTCTTGACAAATATCTGTCCAATGTCTTCTTAAGAACCTCCAGTAAGGGAGTACCACTACTTCTGAAGACAAGCCATTCCAAATTGATCTCACTGACAGGAAATGTCTCCTGAATTCTAGGTTGGATCTCTCTTTGATAAGCTTCTAACAGGTCGTTGTGTGTGTTTGGGCCATTCAGAACTGGGGATATTTTGTCTACCCTTGAATAGGGTAGCACTTCCTCATTTAAGAATGGTATGCACTTTAGAGATCTTCTTGCACTTGCAGCTTTTGTTTGATGAGTAAATGGCAGCTGTGATCAGGAAGTTTTTCCACAGATTTATCTGGTACATCAGTTGTGCTCCTTCTTCGATTGGGAGGGCTTTCAGAAAGCCACTCATGCTCCAACCATTTCACAGCACGAACTTGCAATGCTTTGTATGTGGAGCTGCCCTATTACCTAGAACAGGGATGTCCAAACTTGGGAACTTTAAGACTTGTGGACTTCAACTCCCAGAATTCCCCAGCCAGCATAGCTGGCTGGGGAATTCTGGAAGTTCAAGTCCACAAGTCTTAAAGTTCCCAAGTTTGGACATCCCTGACCTAGAAGCTTCAACTGGTCCAGAATGTAGTGGTTTGGACATTGATGGACATGCTTTGGTATGCCCATGTAACATCTAGCTTTATGAGCTTTATGGATTGTCAGTTTGCTTCCAGGTGTGATTCTAAATGTTGGTTACCTATAATGCCATACAGGGCATAAGGTCTGATTACAGGTAGTCCTTGAGTTACAACCACAATTGAGTCCAAAATTTCCCCCCATATCTGGCTGGCCCCTACCCTGCCAGTATTTGAAGGGCCATGACCAAAAGTGAAATCCCTTTTAGATGATGTGGATTTCTTTTTGTTCCTGTCTGGCTTGTTTTCTTTTATTCCTTGTTCTTATTTATCATTATATTGTTTTATTCAATTTAATTTTATTCTACTTGTGACCCGCTCCATCATGGAAGTCCTGTAGTACAGGGGTCTCCAACCTTTGCAACTTTAAGTCTGAAGGACTTCAGCTCTCAGAATTCTGGGAGCTGAAGTCCTTCAGACTTAAAGTTGCAAAGGTTGGAGACTCCTGCTGTAGTATACAAATCTCCATCTTTGAGAGAGATGGGCAGTTCATAAATGTGAAAAATAAGAATAAATAAATACTGTTAACAGTACACATTGTCAGCAATCAGCAATAAAAGAATGATATTTAATACAATAGTGAACTGAAGGCAGTGTGTTTCAGAAGTCACTGACTAATTTTTCCAGTACTTCATAGTGGTGCTGGAAAAATTAATCAACAATTGCCCCTTTCTGTTGGCACATTCACAGATGAATAGACTGCCAGAATTGTGACCCAACATCTTTATAAGTTCATGAAAAAAAAAGATTGAATTTTCATTAATTCAACTGAATGGATTAACCATTCTTTTTTATCGGTACAACAGTACTAGAAAAATTTTGGTGCTTAAGATAAGAGCAGCAAAAATCTATACCTCTCCTTGGACCTTTATCCCTGTCAATAAATTTACTTCAGTGTGTCAGATCTTTGATTTGAATGCAAACCAGATCATCAAGTCTTCAATAGCTACAAAAAGACTTAACGTGTCAAAATTAATCAGCTGCGCTATGATTGAATTAAAAGAGTAGAACCTTAAGGGTGTTCCTTTACATTTGAATCATGCTTAATCATGTTATAATGCTATGACCTTGGAAGTCTGTTGCGTTTGGGGTTTAGTCCCAAGTAAGAATTTAAAGCAATATACTAAAAATATACCAAAATATCAAGATAATATATTCAATCAGCAAAAAGTACAAGTAATCCTCGATTTATAACCAGAATTGAGCCCAATTCTTTTGTTGCTAAGCAAGACAATTGTTAGGTTAGTTTTGTTCCACTTTACGACTTTTCTTGGCCCAGTTGTTAAGTGGATCACTGCAGTTGTTAAGTTAGTAACATGGCTGTTAATTGTATCTGGTTCCCCCATTGACTTTGCTTGTCAGAAAGCCACAAAAGGTGATCACATGACCTGGGAAACTGCAATCATCATAAATACATGTCAGTTGCTAAGTGTCCAAATTTTAATCACATGACTTCAAGGATGCTGCAACGGTTGTAAGTGTGAAAAACGGCCCAAAGTCACTTTTTTCAATGCTATTAGATCTTTGAATGATTACTAAATGAATGATTGTTAAGTCGAGAATTACCTGTACTTTGAATGAGTTAGGCTGCAGGACAGTTAGAATGATCATTCCATGCATACCATCTCTGCATTTTATTTAAAAATAGAATATAAATGTATTGATTTTTTTATTGAGCACACCTTCATGGAACTGGAAGTCAGTTTTTGTTTTTAAAAAATGTTGTTTTTTAAAAAAATATCCTGCCTTTTGCACGTGGACACAAAAGTTAGTCCGTGAGTTCAATGAAACTTAGTTCCAAAAAGGAGTAAGCAGTTATCAATCAAGATGGTTAGTCAACGTTTCTGGCTGGGAACGTATTACAGAATGGAAAGTTGAGAGAAACTTGACATAAACCTGAGGTAGAAATAAATATTCTGATTATAAATTTGAGATTCCAAATGCACGTTTTTCATTGTAATAGTGTAAGATTTGGTAATTGTTCATTTGACACTAGTCGTGTTTGTTCACTTTATTGGTATATACAAATCGCTTTGCAAGTTACTAAATCCTGAGCACCTTACTGCTCATGATTATAAGATAATATTTCTATTCAGAATTTTTTTCTACATATTCTAAAATCTTAACATTGCACAATACAAAGTTTTGTAATTGGCCTGTGCAGCAACCCAAATTCAAAGGGAAAAGGTGATCCAGAGCACACATGGACAGATGTGGGTGTATTCATAATTTGATGACACTGTCTGAGTATTGAGTAGACTCATCTACTCAGAAAATGGTTAGACTGACAAAACTGGTAAACATAATTTACCAGTAAGCAAATAATCACTCAGAAACCTTTCTATTTGTAGGGCCTAAAATATTGCTGCATAGGATGTTGCTAGCTAGTACTTTCCTATGCAACAGAGAAAGCTCGCTATTATTATTTTTTTAATCAAAAATGTATTTTTGTGTTTCTGAGATGGTCAGCAAGGGAAAGGTTATGGGTATTTAAATAAAATTGCCTCTTTATATCTATCTATCTACCTACCTATCTAGTCCAGACTGTAGCTATATTAAAGCAGAGCAAGAAACCTTTCAAACTGTATGTTCCTGTCCCAGGCCTTTCTTTTCAAGAAAGAGAGGGTATCAAGATATGGTTTAAATTAGAATGTGTGGTTGGCAAGACAGAAAGATTTATGCTTTCCGGTGTAATTTGTTCATTGAAGAATTACTAGGTTTAATGCAGAGGGGGGGGGGAGCTGATAAGATAAAATACTGTTACTTTTACTATGATAAGACAACCAAAGTGTCATGATAATTAAGAATAATGATCCCTAGGATTTATAGGTTCCAGATTTACATGACAAAAACTCTAGTATTTCTCTCTCCAGCTCTTCTTTACAATATTTATCGTATTAACCTAACTGCAAAGAACCGATGGTGAGCTTGTAGTAAGGGATAATGATATTTATAATAGAGAGAGCCTGTATGGCAAATATATAATAGCATCCCATTATGTTTGGTTTCTCCTCCAGTTGATAGTTTTATCCTGGCTCATAAATGTCTGCGCTTACCCTAGAGAGTTCTAAAAAAACGACTAGAAGTCTCAACAGTGTATCTCTGACCGGACAATTGAAAATCTTTAATTGAAGGTCAGAGTTCCCTGATGGGCAGCAAATAAATTTAATAAAAAGGAAGGGTATCCATGTCTTTTGCATGCAAAGCATGCCATCTACCATTGTAACCATAATGCTGCGTTCCTTAAACCCTGAAGAAATACAAATTCACAATAGCAACATGGTAAATATGTTTTGGTTGAGCTGCTGCAAAACTTTATAATGATTCCAAATAATATTTCAATACCTTTCTGAATTTAAATAAAATATATCATAATAAATATTTTTTTCACTGCTGTTCCTGTTTCTCATCTCCATAATTATATTCCATACAAGTAATTCTTGGCTAACAACCACTTGTTCAGCAACTGTTTGAAATTACAGTGGCCTTTGAATGAGTGGTGATTACAACGAGTTCTTGAAATTCCAGCTCTTCCAGCAGCTCATGGTCATATTTTATATCCTGCCCTTATTATTTCTTGGTCATGATCTGGGCACTTGGCAATCTGCTCATGCTTATGGTAGTTGCAACATCTCATGATCACATGACTTATCCTGCCACCTTCCACAAGCAAAGTCAATGGGAAAGCCAGCAGGGAATTTCACAAGTTCCTCAGATAAGTCTCTCATACCCATGCATCCTCTGCCACCCCCTTTGTCTTGCACCTTGCCAATTACCCACACACCCTTGCACAACTTCCCCTATCTTGCTATACTTGCTCCATGCCTCCTCAGCCACTCCTAAACCATACCTTCCCTGATCCTTGTTGAGCTCACACTGCACTTCCCTCACTACTAGTGCTCCTTCCCTGAGTCTTGTGTTCATGCCACATCTTTCTAGCCACACATGCACTCTTGTGCACCCATCCTGTGCCCTGCTACACTTGTGTAGTCTCCCCCACACGGCAGTGGTCACCCCACGCTCCAAGCTTGCTCAAGTCTCCATGACCATCAATGTGTCACCTCTCTCCCTCCCACTCTCATCCGGCAGCAGCCACTTTGGTGACTGCCAGCCTGCTTGCAAGCTGCTTCAGATTTGCAACATGCTATGACCATTGACTTTGGTTGTTGGAAGCCAGGAGGAAGTTGCAAGAAGGTTCTTGCTTAACGTCCCATGACCAGGCGTGGGTTCTGACTGTTGCTACTACCGGTTTGCTCAGGGATGCGTTATGCACGCATGCACATTAATTTAAAAATGCTGCTGCACATGTGCAGAAGCGAAAAACAAGATAGGCACCACCAAGAGAACCAGTCCGGGGGCATGGCAGGCCTACTTAGTTCTAGGCTGCATAAACAGAGGGATAGAATCAAGATCACGTGAAGTGATAATATCACTTTATAATGCCTTGGTAAGGCCACACTTGGAATACTGCATTCAGTTTTGGTCACCACAATGTAGAAAAAATGTGGAGACTCTGGAAAGAGTGCAGAGAAGAGCAACAAAGATGATTAGGGGACCGGAGCCTAAAACATATGAAGAACAGTTGCAGGAACTGGGTATGTCTAGTTTAATAAAAAGAAGGACTAGGGGTGACATGATAGCAGTGTTCCGATATCTCAGGTGTTGCCACAAAGAAGAGGGAGTCAAACTATTCTCCAAAGCACCTGAGGGTAGAACAAGAAGCAATGGGTGGAAAATAATCAAGGAGACAAGCAACTTAGAACTGAGGAGAAACTTCCTGACAGTTAGAACAATTAATCAGTGGAACCGCTTGCCTCCAGAAGTTGTGAATGTCCCAACACTACAAGTCTTCAAGATGATATTGGATAGCCATTTGTCTGAAATGGTATAGGGCTTGCTGCCTGGGCAGGGGGTTGAACTAGACCTCCAAGGTCCCTTCCAACTCTGCTATTGTATTGTATTGTACTTGGCCTAACCGGGCTGAACCAGTAGGAACCCACCTCTGCCCCTGCCCCTTGTTTAACAACAGCAAGGGAGACTACAGATGCTTCCAGTCCCCATTGCTGTTGCAACTCAAGGACTACCTGTAGTATTATGTAAGATTAGAAATATAGACTGATTTCCCCCCTCCTTTCTAGAGTGAGGCAAAAATAAGAGTAGCATCTTTTATAATTATATATTAGTATGTTCCATAACAATAGCGCTTTGCCAGAGCTATGCAACAAGAGTGATACGATCTGAAAAGGAAAAATATTGTTGTTTGGAGGATGAACTTTTTATGCTTAAGGGGAAAGTATTGGTTTTACTCCAATTTCCTCTTCGTGTTTTCATTTAATCACAGACAGTTCTTTGCTCTGTTGTTTCTCTTTCACCACAATGTCAATAAATGCAGAGTGGGATGATCTAAAGCCAGCACACACGTGATTGCACAGGATTCCCTACAGACCCATATGCATCCAGCTGTTATGAGATGTGTGGGTGGTTTATAATGACCTCATAGGATCCCTGGTAATTCTATAAATCGTTCATTAACTACAGCTATCAATGTGCTCTCCGAGGCAAAATCTCTTGAGACCTGACAAAAAGTTCAAAATTAAATTGTGCTGATGTACTTAGAAAAGAGGTATGGTGCGCTAAGAAAATAAAGCTGATGATTGAAGATAGCCCATCTTTTTTCTCCCAATAGCCAAGAGGAAGAAGCAGGCAAGCTGTGGACAAGGCAGGAATTAGTGCTGGGAATGAGTAGGAACGAAAGACAGAATTTAACTGTCATCTTGCAAAAAAAAACCTGCAATGTTGTGGGTTCCTCTAGAATGTTGATGTTGATGTGTGGGAATGTGAACAGCCTGTGTAAATGTGTAAATAAACCTTATATCACAAATCTGCAAAGATCTCTACACAGGGGGAAGTACTAGAATCTCTGAATTTCTCACATGGAAACAAGCTGCTTGAATATCTTATACAAATAAGATATTATCTGTAGTCTCGTCTTACAACAGTTCATTTAGTGACTGTTCAAAGTTACAATGGCACTCGAAAAGCGCCCAGGGCCCTATTTTTCACACTTCCGACCATTGCGGCATTCCTTGGTCATATGATTAAAATTCAGACGCTTGGCAACTGTCTCATATATATGACAGTTGCAATGTCCCGGGGTCATGTAGGTTTTATTAATGGTTTTAATACAGGCGTATTATTTAATACATTTTTAAATATATATTTCATGTATTTTTATCATTGATTTTATTGCTGCCTGTAGACAGCCCTGAGTCCCGGAAGGGAGAAGGGCGGTATAGAAATTTAAATAATAAATAAATAATAAATAAATAAATATGGTCATTTTTTGCAATCTTCTGACAAGCAAAGTCAATGGGAACGTCAGATTCACTTAACAACTGTGTTACTAACTTAACAGCAGCAGTGATTCACTTAACAACTATGGAAAGAAAGGTTGTAAAACGGGGAAAAACTCACTTAACACATTTTTCACTTAGCAACAGAAATTTCGGGATCAATTGTGGTCATAACTTGAGGACTACCTTTTACCTGTATACATACACACACTTTTCTCCAATTTTCTGTGGATGGCTGTTTATCTGTGACTAATTCTGGAAGCTGAGATTTAGTAGAGAAACCCACTAATAAGAAACAAGAAGTGTCTGGAAAAGTCACTAACTGGATGAGACAATCTTCTCTAGTAACAGAAAGTAACAAGATATGTATTATTTTTAGTGTCATTTTTTCCAAGATGCTCAGAATAATGCAAGCCACATATTTCCTCCTGTCCAAATTAATTTCCATCATTGAGTTGAGAAATGACTGATCCAAGGTAATTTAGTAAGCATCATACTTGAATGTAGATTTGAACCAAAAATCAATCCACTAGTCTTATGACTAGTGCTCCTCCATGTGAAGAATAAACTTGTTCCAACATTATTACAGATACATGGCATCTGCACACGCTAATCATTGCCATAAAGATATGGCTAGATATGAAATAGAAGGAGGAGCTCAAGGGTAGTGTACCTGCCGCCCAGGGCCCCAGGCAGCCCATGCTACTAATTGGGGGGGGGGGGCACAGCCCGAGATGCTCCTCCAGTGGATCAGGCTCCAGAGCCTGCCTTGGTCCCAACTCCTGATAATGAGCTGGCCATGCCCACCCCAGCCCACCGAGGGGAACAAAAATCCTGATCTGTCCCTCAATGAAATAGAGTTTGAAACCTCTGACATAGACTTTCATTTACTCAGGAATTAGTGTGTTGAGTAAATAAGGCTAAATATGTTAAATAGGCCCATACAGGATTAAACTTTTATAAACAATTATTTTTGTATTTCTCTACATGGTTTGAGTATTTTCTAAAACATTTAGACACAACAAGATATACAGGATGCTCTTAGAGCACAATTGCTAGAATTTTGTTAAAGAATGTGAAACATGCTGTGTTAACTACCCTAATAATTACTAAATTTAACCAAGAGTTACTGAAGGGAAACAAAATTAACATTGTTAAGATTAAAAAAGGCAACCAACAGATGCAATGAAAAAGAAGCTTGTAGTCTGTACTCTTTTCCTGTCTATTCAGAGTTTAATGCTGTTTCTATTATTTGCAGTAACCTACTACAGATTTAATAAGCTATTCAAAACATAGCAATTAGAGAAATTGTAGAATTGGAGCAGAGTTGCAGGTTAAATACAACTGACACAGCTTCATAACCTATTGTTAATTTTATTAAATATTTCATTAGACGGGAAGAAGGATTTTTATTATGCATTCTGGCACAGTACTATATTCACATGTGAAGAAATTATTAATTAACCAAAGAAAATCCAAAACAAATTTAGAAGAAATGGATTCTGCTAGTCTCCCTAAAGCCAAGTCTCCTTCTCTCTCCTTTGTTTATTACAATTGTGAGGAAATAAGACACCTGGATTAATCCTTGCACAATTTAGATTATTACAAAGAGAAGCCTAAGAATTTGTTTTTTGAAATAAAGATATGCAAGCATATGGCTAATACACAAAGGACATACAGAAACAGGGCATACAATATGCCATTGAAGCTTGGAAAGGATTTGAAAAGATGGCGTCTGATGTAAATACTAGGTCAGCCTTTCTGAATCAAACAGCCTCTTGAAGAAAATAGCAATAGTACTTAGACATATACCACCTCATAGTGCTTTACAGCCATCTCTAAGCAGTTTATAGAGTCAACATATTACCCCCAGCAATCTGGGTCGTCATTTTATCGACCTCAGAAGGATGGAAGGCTGTGTCAACCTTGAGCCAGTGAGAATCGAACTGCTGGCAGTGGGCCAGCAACTGCTGGCCAGTAGTCTGCAATACTTATTGTAAAACTACTGAAGTTTATATTGAATCTCAGCTATTAGTTCTATATGGTCAGTCCACCAGGAAGAACAGTCAATAAAACTGATATTGCAGTGGAAAGTGTATGAAACCTTAGTAGAAAAGGATATGGATAGAAGCAATCAGACAGATGCCCTCAAAAATGTGGGCAAGACCAAGGAAGCAAGAATCCCCCAAATTTCAGTTAAGATATTCTTAGTGCTAAATACAGAATTTGGATATGGCAATAGGAATTTCCCACCATTCTTTATAGTAAATTAATAAAGGTAGAGCTTCTTTACTATCAAATGCTTTCCCCAGATTTCTCCCCATCCAAGCTGAATTACCCTTTATCAGATTAGCTGTTAGCGACTTACCCACTGCTATGTTTCCCTTCCTTTCTCAATCTTCCCACAACTTCTCCCATTAAGAAACAATACTTTCACAACCAAAGTCTTCTCCAAAGAATAAAAGCCCAATCACGTAATGATCACACATCTGTTGCTGTGTCCATAGCAAGGTGCCAACATGCAGGAACATGTTGCAAAGGATGTTTTTATTGCATATATACATATGATAGGAGTTAGTGTGCTTTTCAGGACCTGTTTGACATTATACTGAAAGGAAGGATTATCACTCCTCTGGGTTTCGCAATAGTTTCGATCTTTCCTTGCAACAGTTCTGTTGTAGCCTCTCAAGAGGAAGGCTTTTGCAAACCACCAAAGACCTGTGGATGAACATCTGGTTAATCCGTTTGGGTGGTGGTGGGGATAATGTTTGAAGCTCTTAAACTACTTTTCTTACAAATGGAAGAGGAAAGGCTGCTTGTTATTTCAGGAGCTCAGAAATCTCAATGAATATAAGTGATTGGGAAGTTTAAACTGCAGACAATGAATGAAGATTGATTTATTCTGCTTGGACTGAACAAAGTTGGGTTGAAAGTGCTGCCTATAAAAAGAAGTGGACATTATAAGCTTTTGCCCGCAAGATTCAAATTTAAAAGCTCATGTGGATTGGAAATTGTTTTGTGACTCATCAGCCACAACATTCTTACAAACAAAATAGTTTAGCCCAAACTTACTGTGCTATTCATAGATGAAGCATAGAAATAAACAATGCCATCAAATTAAAATATTCATTAAAATCAGTAGCCTGCTTCCTTATCAATTTATATTTAACAGAAGTCAGTTTTTTCAAATGGAAATCACTTATATTTATGCAAGTCATCTACCAATGGACTTGACGCATATTGATACGAACCGTAAAATACAATAATAATGCAGTAAATAAAATAATAATTCCATAGTTAATCCCCAAATGACTTCAAGAAAGCAGGGTTTTTAGTATCTTCCAGATAGACATGAAAATGAGGACGATGATCTCCAGAGAAGGCTTTACCATGGGAGAAACCCTACAGAGGATACCTGTAGTTATATCCACTCCTATTATATCTCATCGTAATTTGGGACTCAAAGCAGTCTCCACTGTTATCTGACCATGAAAAAATGAATGGCTGCAAATATTGTATCTCTACAGAACTAATCTGTAATTCAAGAACATTAAGAGATAACTCTCTGGAACTCAAAATACTCTTTCTATGTTTAGATTGTCTACCTTAATAAAATTTAAGATATTTAATTGACTTTCCTGCATTAAAGACAACTATTTCCAATAAGCATAGCATTTCAAAAAAGTAATATGGGTATTGTTAGAAAGAATGTTCACAGACAGATTTGAAAATTGAATGACAGCTATGCTAAGTAGGTAATTAAAAGTAGAAACATAAACAGAAATATAAGAACATGATATAAAAATAAAACAATGAAATTTCCTATTCAGTTTCATTTGTTTAAATTGAATAATTCATAAAAACAAGTACTTACAATATTGTAAAAAAAATACTTGCATATATTCAGCCTACATGTTTCCAGTTATTGTGGGTTAGATGATGTTGCAGAGTAAGCATCTTCATAGTTATAACTTTGTGCTATCTTTTGCCAATATCAGACATGAGATTTTAATTCCGATATGTTATTAATCATGGATATCACCCATTTTACCAAATCACAAAAGCACAGGCTCCTATTTTTTTTTTAGAACTGTACTACTATTCTGTCCATTAGAATTACTATTTTTGTAAATTAATCTGTCCTATAAATAGAATATTACATCAAATCTTAGAGTTGCAGTATTTCAAAATAGTCATCTATATCTTAGTGATATGATAATTAGACTACCTGAATTGCATTCCTCACATAGTAATCCCTGAAGAGAGTCCAGAAGCTTCATCTGGTGTAAAAATGCAGCAAAGAGGCTGCTACACGTCTCATAATCCAGGGATCATATTCTCTTTGTGCTGAGAGACCTACCCTGTTTTAAACTTTTAAATCTGAAGATAGCTTCAAAGCCGATTACGCAAGACGGCCTTTAACCTCTCCAGCCTTCAAGATCGACAAGAAAGGCCCACTTCAGCCTTTTCAAAGGCCTATTTGTTGCCAGCACAAGTGAAGGACTCCAAGCCGTGGAACAGACTCCCTTGAAAATTACCCTTAGGTCTCTGCCTGTTCTCATTGTCAGGGAAATAATTAAGACTTTCCTGTTCTGCCAGGTCTTTTAATTATATGTTTATTAAAATCATAACAAGAATAATCAATCTGCTGGAGAGACAGTTTGGTGTAGTGGTGAAGGTGCTGACCTAGTCACCAGGAGCTGGTAAGACTTCTTTTAGGCAGCTGGATGACTTTGGGCTAATTCCTCTCTCTCTCATCCCAAGCCTCCTCACCTCACCTCACCAGGTTGTTGTCGTGGTGTAAAAAGGAGGCAGGAGGATTAGCCTTGAGTTATATAAAAATGTAGTATGATCATCATTATGATTGTCATTTTAATTTTGCGAAGCTTTTTCTCTGGTAACGTTGTTCTGCAAACTAGGGCATACAAAACTTTTGCCAGACCAGTTCTTGAATATAGCTCGCCGGCCTGGAATCCACACTGTATATAGGACATTAATACAATCAAGTGAGTCCAGAGGTATTTCATGAGAAAAGTCCTCTACTCCGCTGCTCACAAAAGAATCCCCTATGCCACCAGCTTGAAATTTTGGGCTTGGACAACCTAGAACTACACCACTTACAGTCTGACTAAGCGTAGTACACAAAATTGTCTGCTACAACTTCCTACCTGTCAATGACTACTTCAGAATCAACCGCAATAATACATGGGCAAACAATAGATACAAATTCAAGGTAAACCACTCCAAACTCGATTGCGGAAAATATGACTTCAGCAACAGAGTGGTCAATGCTGGAATGCTCTACCTGACTCTGTTGTTACATCCCCAAACCCCCATAACTTTAACCTTAAACTGTCTAGCATGGACCTCACCCCTTTCCTAAGTGGTCTGTAGGGGGCATGCATAAGCGCACCAGCGAGCCTACCGTCCCTGTCCTATTGTCCCCATTTATTTGTACCCATTTCCTGTGTTCATATCTATGTTTATACTTATACCTGTTATCTCGTACATGTTTGACAAACTAAACTAACTGGATGGATGGATGGATGGATGGATGGATAGATAGATAGATAGATAGATAGATAGATAGATAGATAGATAGATAGATAGATAGATAGATAGATAGATAGATAGATAGATAGAATCATCCCACCCAGACATCAAATCATTTTCTTGAACCTGGTCTTTTGCTTGCTGATTAGTGAGCAAAGAAGGAAAGCTAAAAGGGAAATTGTGGGGCCCTCACTGGCAGCAGAACAGCCTTGACGAGGATATTTTCCTAAAGGATTGCGAGTACAGTAAACTATGCAGTCATGTATCCATCCTTTTAAAATGGCCGCAATAGTTGTCACTCAACCTAAACCAAAGTTGTAATGAAAAGCCTTTATCACGGGTGGCCTTCAGCTTTAACAAATAATGTGTCTTAAAATTTGTGGTAAGATATGCTTAATGAGACTGGAATTTTGGAACACATTAATTGAAGGCTAGCTTTATTGTGCGACCTTGTAAAACATCCAGCTTTGTGGCAGAAGAAAGATCTGTCCTCTAAATGTTTGGGCTGTGTCTTTGAAGTGAATAGATCGCTGAACCCCACAAGTGATTATGCACAGGGCAGGGTGCAAGTGGCCTGGAGTATTTTAGGAGGGGCGGGGGGGGGACTGCTGGAATATCGGAATCTCACTGCTCTTAACACTGTACAAGACAGGCTTTCTGCAGGAAGTTGAGCTCACATCTTTGCAAGTGTTTGGTCTCCCATGGCAACCTATATGTCCAGGAATAAAATAGTATGTTTTACTTATCCCCAATCCAGCCTTTCTGAAAAGCTATTAGGATCTAACAAGAAGAGATGATATTCTTTCCTGCCTCCCCTTTGTGTTCCATGTTAGATTCACAGCTCTACCTAGGCAGCTCTGTCAAACCAGGTTGTCTGCTACTTTTGTTCTTAGTGTTTATCCCACTTGGTTGCAGCATCTGTGTGTTTTTGCATTGTGCTTACCTCGTTCTCCCAGCAAAGCTTTCAATGCATGATGCTATGAGGATTTTTGTTTTCCAGCTGGCTTGTTGCAGATGGAGTGCACAATGAGTTTCCATGCCGAAGGGAGGAATAGAACTCAGGTTTTCCTGCTCTTAGTTCAGCTTCTAAACCAACACACCATGCTGACTTCTTCAGACCAGAATGTCTAGAGTAATTCAAAATGTTATTAAAACGTTACCTCAGTGGGAGTCTTCTATGCATTAAGAGTTGGTTTGAGAATCATATCCAGGCTTTGATGAGGGTGAATGGAAGCTAGTGATGCTCCTCTTTTAATGTTGAAAACATTGTTAACTAGTGCAAAAATGTTCTTGTGAAAAGCTTAATGTGGGATTTTAACAGATGGATTTCTCAAATAACAGCATTAGCATTTATCTATCTGTACAGCATAGTGGTGATTGGCTTCTCAAAATATTCTTATTGGACTGTTTACAGAAAGTTACAGCAGCATTTAATTACATTAGACTGTATCTAAGAATTTTGGTGGATAAAGATTACAAAGTTTCTTTTATGGACCTTTTAATATTATGTAAACACTACAATGTATTCAATTCATTATAGTACCATTAGAAATTAGGCAGAAATACTAAAAATAAACCAGCTGCAGAATCAAAATATTCTTTGATATTAAGCTCTATAGTAGAAAATCCACTATTTCCTTCATAATTATTGTTCAGTTGGAAAATAAAGTCATCCATCCATCCATCCATTCCACAGCTTTTGTGTAACCCACTCCAAGCCACAGACACTGGGTAGCATATAATAGAATAAAAATGTTAAATTAAAAAACAAAATAAGACAATACAACTAATCTATATAAATAAAAATGTAAAATAGTTTGTGCAAAGTCGCTAATCTCAGAAACTACTGGACCGATTGATACCAAATTTTCACACAATGTTTCCAAGGACTTCAGAATCAATCATACATACCTTTTGTGTGCCTGGCACATGTGTATCATGTGCACGGTACACAAACCGTAAAATGTATCCACTTGTGAGGTTTTCACCTCCCTATAACTCCTCCCACCCAGCTACTGCGTCAGTGAATGGCCTTGAAGTGTTGCCAAGTGCAATGCGGGAATCTGCGGATGTGCCTCCCTGGACCAGGCCAACAGCAGCAGCCACCCGGTAGCCTTGTGGGATGCCGCGCCCGGCATCTCCTGGGAGCAGGGCGGGACGGGGGGAAGCCTCCGCCTCCATATCTCCTCGCCAATGCTGTCCCCATGCCCGCCGCTCCTGGTGCCTCCACCCCCCCCCCCAAAGCCAACCCGGCCCCCCTCCCTCCTCCCCAGGCCAACGACAGCAGCCACCCCACAGCCCCATGGGACACTGCATCTGGCCTCTCCTGGGGGCGGGGTGGAAGCCTACACCTCCTTGCTGATGCCGCTGCCATGCCCACTGCTCCCGCCGCTGCCACCACAGCAGCCCCACCCCCTCACCAGCCCACCGATCTCTTCTCGCTGGTGCTGCCACCATGGAGAGGTTGGAGGGCTGGCAGGAGGCAGCAGGCACCACGACAGCATCAGCGAGGAGGCACGGACGCAGAAGCCTCCCCCCACCCACAGGAGAAACCGGACACAGCACCCCGCGAAGCCACAAGGTGGCTGCCACTGCCGGCCCCAAGGGAGAGAAGGAGGGAGGGGGGCCTGGAGGAGGTTGACTGTGGGGGAGGCAGTCTGGGGAGGGGAGAGATAGGTAGGTAGGTAGAGGAATACAGAGAGAGGAAGAAATACAGTAGGTAGGTAGGTGCAGGGATAGACGGGAGGAATGAATACAACAGGTAGGTAGGTAGATAGGCACAGGTATATATAGAGAAATACAATACATAGATAGGTAGGTAGGTAGAGGTAGAGAGGGAAGAATACAGTAGGTAGGTAGGTAGGTAGGTAGGTAGAGGGATAGAGAGAGAGAGAAATACAGTAGGTAGGTAGAGGGATAGAAAGAGGGGGGAAATACAGTAGGTAGGTAAGTAGATACAGGGATAGAGAAAAGGAGAAATACAGTAGGTAGGTAGGTAGGTAGAGGGTAGGTAGGTAGGTAGAGGGATAGAGAGATAAATACAGTAGGTAGGTAGGTAGGTAGAGGGATAGAGAGAGAGGGGGAGAAATACAGTAGGTAGGTAGGTAGAGGGATAGAGAGAGAGAGGGAGAAATACAGTAGGTAGGTAGGTAGGTGGGTGGGTGGGTAGGTAGTAGGTAGAGGAATAGAGAGAGAGGGAGAAATGCAGTAGGTAGGTAGGTAGATAGAGGGAGAGAGTAAGAAATACTGTAGGTAGGTAGGTTGGGGTTATACGGTGGTTGTGTGTACACAGTTTGGTTGGCCATTTAACCAGACTGGGCCACAGCAACGCATGGCCGGGTACCTCTAGTTTTTATATAAAATGTTTAATGGCCACTATTAAACATTCTGATTAAAAACATGGTAGGGCACTGCTGCTTTGACGACCTCACAAATTGCCAAGAGGGAACGGGCTTCATAAATCTCTGGGTGCAAGGAATTTGGTATACAGAGACCCAAATAACTTAATTCCATATCTCTGGGGCAGTGTTCCAGCCATTGGATGGATTTTCTGTTCTAGTATAGCCACATTAGTATATATTTCAGCTCAAAATATTTACTGCCTGTGGACCATAACTATATGATTTGACTGTCAGAATTTTAAATATGTATTCATATAGCAAATTATATGTTTTTCTTTCTCCTTTCCAGGAGTAAAATGATGAAGGAATTTCATTCTGAGAGTTCTCAGATGTACAAATAGCTGTTTCAAAACTGTTTCAAAAATAAGCACCAGAAAATACTTTAAAATATATTCCATCATGGATTTCAAGGCTGTAGGTAAAAGGAAGCAGCAGCATAGTTTGAATTTACTGGATCAAATAAAATGTATGAAAGATTTAACTGAAATGATTGATGTGGTGTTAGTGGCTGAAGAAAAAAAATTCCCTTGCCACAAATTGATCCTGGCTGCTTTTAGCCCCTATTTCAAAGCAATGTTTACTTGTGGGTTGATGGAATGCGCACAGAGAGAAGTTGTGCTACATGACATAGCAGCTGAAAGTGTATCTATCCTCCTGCACTACATGTACACCTCTGAATTGCATCTCACCAATTGTAATGTTCAAAATGTGGCCATTGCTGCCTTTTTTACGCAGATGGAAGATGTGTTTAATCAATGTCAAACCTACATGATGGATCACATTGAAGCTTCCAACTCTATAGGGATCTATTATTTTGCAAAGCACATTGGGGCAGAAGAACTATCTGAACGGGCCAGGAAATATTTGTACCAGCACTTTACTGAGGTGAGCCAGCAAGAAGAAATATTAGAGGTAGAAGCTCAACAACTGCTAAGCCTGATCAGATCCGATGATCTGAATGTATCCAGAGAAGAGAGCATCTTGGACTTAGTCCTCAGATGGGTTAACCACCGTCGGAAGTTGCGTGCAGATCATCTCATTGAGCTCCTGAAGCAAGTAAGGCTGGTACTTGTAAGTCCTTCATTCCTAGTGGAAGCTCGGAAAAGGAACACGGTGCTTCTGAGTAATTCCCAGTGTATTGAGATGATTGAGGGAGCCTTACAAACAATTAAAAAATCCAATCAACCTGCCCTGAGCCTTCGGTATGGCATGGAGGCCACAACACTTCTCCTTTGCATTGGCAATAACTCAGGGGGGATCCGATCAAGGAAAGGTAATTATGCCGAGGCCAGCTTCTGCTACGCACCTCTAACGCAAAAGACCTACTTCATTTCCTCTCCAAAATATGCAGAAGGCATTGGCAGTATATACACCGGTGTGGTTACTGAGAACAACAGTATTGTTGTTGCAGGGGAGGCGAGTGCTACCAAGATGTCTAGACAAAAGATCAAGAAGATTGAAATTTATAGGTTTGTATCCGGGGGCACTAAGACACAAAATATTCCTATATCGTTTCTACTCCCCAGCACCTAAAATGACAAAAGACCACATAGAAGGAAAGATTTAAGTGGTACTCTCCAAGAATTATTCAGTGCTATGCAGTGGAAGGTTTCTATTTTTTTTACTACCAGTTCACTCGCTTGCGTGCACGACATTTCTGCACATGTGCAGAAGCATCTGGGTGGGTGGGCGGAGCCTCTCACTGCCGCTACTACCGTTTCGCCCAATCTGGTCCGAACCGGGAGCGACCCACCTCTGGTGCTGTGTGATTTAAAACTTTTCCTTTAGGCCTATGATAGAACTACTGACATCAATGTTAACCAATGAAGAATCTTCCTTTGGGTCCTCTTCTAGATCAGTTATAATAATGGAAGACAATCTTAACTAAATGCAAAAAAAGTTTTGGACAATTCTAAATCATCATCCAACTTTATAAATTACGTTTGCAAAGTTAAAAGGTATTGTGAAGGCATGAAGTTCTTGTGGAATATTTTTAAAGGCTGGATGGAATTGTGCAGTGTTGTGTTACAAACATTCCATTGGCTTCTAAATTGAATGAATACAGCATATATTATGTCTACATATTTAAAACAGGTCTCTCAAGCAGAGTTATTTCAGGTTGTGAATGAAGCAGTTAGGTGTTTGCTCATTCATTAATGACACAATGGCAAGGTCTATAGTGCCCTCTAGGTGCCAGATAGAATGCTATAAGCAACTTCTTTCCTTCTGGAGTTATTTTGCCCTTATTCAGTCATGGGGACAATAAAAATGTATATCTATAGTACTTTCATTCAGTGCTGCCTCTGTTAATATTGAAGTAAAATGAAAAGCATAGTCCTTGCCATAGATCTCATTAAACCTTAGGAAAATTGCTTGAAATGCATTTGGTTAGGAATGAGCTTCTAACATATGCATTACTGTCACATTTTGCCTTTTTAATGAAAAAAAAAATAGCAAGCAAAGGGAATAGTCACCTCAGACCACAAGATGGGCAGCAAATAAAATAAGATAATAATAATAGTAAATAATAGTAACAGACAGATTTTCTAGCAAGAATTTTCCTTTCCTGACTTGATTCAATTTCTTGATGGTTATGCTCCTTGATGTGCCCCAAGGTTGAATGGTTTTTTTACAGAATGCTTTTAGCATAATTCAGCTCTTACTGTGGTGACATAAGATCTTGCTGGGTTAACCTGACTGTAGATGCTCTGGTTAATTAACATATTTATTCACATGGAGAGAGGATAGGTAGCAAACAGAATATTTTGAGGATGGTGAGTGGATACTGCTTAGCCAGTAGTGAAAGACATTTTTCTGCTGTACTCCTAATATTCAGGTACTTTGCTGATAATAATGATTGATCAAGGCTAAAATAATTGGGGAAAATGGGCAGTTATGTCTCCAAACTGAGCGGGAGGATGGAAACAGGATAATATTTAGAAACAGGATAATATTTAGAAACAGGATAATATTTGGAAAAATTACTTCTATAAAATTATAGCATTTGAAAAGATGTGCCAATTTATGCCACTGGACTTTAGTTAAAATTAAATTTCTTTTTTAGCCCCATATTGATCCCACTTAAGAATAATAGCTGCACCTGAGGAGAGAAAGTTAGGTACAAATACATAGGTAAACCGTGATGAAGGAAATTCTAATATGAGGATTCATTACAGGTATGAGGGTCATGGAAATCGATTTTGGGAAAGCCTGTGCACCGTGCAGTTTCGGGAACTGTATGCTTTAGGCACCATCCATTGTGATTTATACATCATAGGAGGTCAAATGAAACTGAAAAACCAGTATCAAATTACCAACATTGTGGAGAAGTACTCCATGGAGCAGGAGAACTGGAGAACTTTGGCCCCACTCCCGGTGCCGTTGGCTTGCCATGCAGTCGTTGCTGTGAAAAACAGGCTGTATGCCATTGGAGGATGGACCCCACAGGTAAGAAATGTTGCTAAGCGTTTCAGAACATGGAGTGCTCTCTGAAGCCATTGTCTGAGCTTGTTAAAGCAGCCTTCACAGTTGGAATGTAACTGCAATCATTGCCATTCAGAAAAATTACAAAAGCTACTGCTGATGGGTATGCTTGCTTTCAGGCAGTAGGGTAATACCTCTTTTCTCTTGCCTTTAACAAAAATCCTTTTGGCTTTTGGGTCTTAGTGCACATGCTGGATCAGTCTGTGCATTCAGTTAATGCAGTTACTGTCTGCTGTAATTGGTAAAGACTTTTCAGCCTCTCTCCAGACGATGTTTGCCACTGGCTGCCTCTGAGGCTGAAAAATTCTGACTTGCTGAAGATCAAACACTTATTATTTAGGAGGAAAATGAGATTTTAACTGGACTTTCCAGTTCGTTCTCTTGACTAATGCAACACATCAATTCCAATTTTAGAAGAGAAAAATTACTTTGGTTGGAATGTCACTGAGGGAGAGAGGGAAACTTGGTCTGTGTACCACATATTATACCAGACCAATATTTTGATGTGACCTTATTGATGGACGAGGAAAGATAATCTGCCTTTAACAGCAGACTTTGAGACTCATTGTAGAGAAAGCAGGAGAGCCAGTCTGCTATAATGGTTAAGGCACTGGGCTAGAAATCAGGAAGCCATGAGTTCTAGTCTCATCTTTGGCCAGTCACTTTCTCTCAACCCTAGGAAAGACATAATGGCAAACCTTCTGAAAAACCTTGCCAAGAAGAGAGCAGGGACTTGTCCACAGTATCTCCATGATTTGAACACAATTAAATGGAAGGGGGAGGAAAACCACACAAAGCAAATTAAAAATTATTCTGGCTTCTTCTAGAGAGGTGGTTTCTAGTCCTGCTCACAGATTACTCTTCTGTGGTAAATTAGAAGTCGATTTACAATACATTTTTAACACTTTTGAGAATATTGCTATTTTAATACAAGGCTTGCCAGACTGCCAAGCTAACTATTTTTTCTTTGTCATTTATGTTGAAGTAAATTCTGAATACTTCTGAGTCATTTGTATCTTTTCAAATATATGCTGATATTCCTAACAACATAATCATGAGCATGTCTATATTTTTATTTGTGTAAAATTGTCAGAAAACATCAAACACTGTTTCACTGCAGTTATGCAGTGTGAAGTAATAAAAATCTGTTCATCTTTTTGCCACAAAAATTGAGTAACTTACTAGCTACCTCCTCTCCATTCATAATACATGTATTTTATTAGTCCACATTTAGCCAGTAATTTCAAAGCCTTCTAATACTATTCTGTAAAAAGTGAGGGATGAATTTAAATGAATGTCCTTGGATCACAGAAACTCTATAACCAGGGTGAGAACTATAGTCTTCTGTGACTGCAATCATGATTATGGCAACTCAGGCAAAGAAAACCCCATAACCTTTATATGAAAGCCATTATGAACATCACACACTTGGTATTATGTTGCATCCTAGTGTTTTCCCACAAGTGCAGGGTCCACTTTTTTTCATTGGTTGTGGTAGGAGTGGGCTAACCAGCATGCCACCCAAGCTGATTTTGAGGGCCAAGACTCGCCCAAAGTCACCCAACTGGCTTTCATGTCTAAGGTGAGACTAGAACTCAGTGTCTCCTGGTTTCTAGTCTGATGCTTTAACCACTAGACCAAACTAGTTCTAATATTAGATAGCCTTACTGAAGCCTTTCTGAGTGGTAGCAGTGAGGGAGTTAAGGAAGATCCATTAGCTGGAACACCTGCTGTTCACTTTAAAACATTGTCTTTTAAAAAGGATGAAGGTATAGCAATAACAGCATCTACAGCATTTTCTTCTGAAAAATACTCAGACTTTTCTACAGTTTATATTTTCCACAGGGAAAATCTAAAATATAATAGTGGATGATGAAGTGGTATTAGCTGCCCTCTGAAAAGTAAGTGCAGCTTGCACTACCTCACCAAACATTGGACAGAAGTATTATTTCTATATTGTACTTTTACAGCTGGAAGTGAGCTCTGTTTGTATTTTCTACCTTAGATGTGAAAATGTGATGTCTACCTTCTTAATATGACACTACTATGCATATGGAAGACCAGTATTTTATTTGAATTTGTGAAAAATTAATATGCGATAGGATAGGGTTGCAATTTGAGATTGGGTGTTCTGCTATGACCCATACAGATGTTTCTATCCAAAGAGCTCAAAAAATGCAAAATAATCAATTCAAATAATTACATTTTCTGATGTTATTATGGCATTAGCCTCTGATGTAAGAAAAGAAAAATCATATAGAAATGTTATGTCAATATAAAGCTAGCTTAATTCAGAAAAATAAGGCCTGGAGACTGCTAGGTTCTTTGGGTTACATTTAGCTATTTGTAAACCTAATTTGGACTATTTCCATTTAATAAGATTTATTTCTGATTAGACAGGATTGGATTGCAGATGAGGCAATAAATTACAGTAGTGACAGCCAAACAACTTTCAGAGAGCAAAAAGGGTTGCTGACATATCAATACAAAAACTGTTATATTGAGAAAAACATTTTGAGGTCTACAAATATTTCTTTTTTGAGAAAGGTTAATGTAAGAAGCCCAGTTCTGGGTAGTCTTTCTAGAAACTTTTAGAGCTTAAAATGGATTATGAAGTTTATGTTAGCGACTATGTTAAATTAATAGTATATTGTGAAAACTTGAGACAAGAGCTGGCCCTCCCTTTAAGCAAAATTGGTCAATTGTCTCAGATATTAGTTGCTGAAGAAGGGACAAAATATTTGAGTGTGTCATGCCCAGTCTGTGCTGCACTTCCCAATGTAGATTTGGTCATTTTGTTATCTACCTCATGAGGTGAATATATTAGACTAACTTTTGCTAGACCAGGTTCATATTCCTTTTTCTATGCTGAGGAAATTGTAGCCAAAAATGGCAAGACTGTTTGGAGCCACGTATCTGACCAAGGTTATGGAGGGAGGACAAAAAACTGAAAAAAGCAAGGTTGTTACATGGGCAGCTGTCCCAGGGTAAATTGCAAGATTAGATTTGGGGGAGTGGAGGAGGGGCGAGGGTGGAAGCATCACATGAGGAATTTGGGAATGGGAAAAAGCTGAGCCAAAGTGAAGAGCTTTGCAGAAAGATTTGATAGGCCTCTGCATGAAACAGGATGCAATTTCGTTGAATGATCAATCTCAAAGAGATCTTATGTTTTTATGTAGGAATGCAATCTTCTTAACCCCGATCTTGCATGAATTAGGAGATTAATTGAGACTGCGCTCAGAAAATAATTGGCGACAACCCATTTAAAATGAACTTTTCAAGCTAGTGGATAAAGGTTTTGCCCCACAGAGTCTGTTAGGCCAGTGGTCGGCAAAAAGCAGCTCGCGAGCCACATGCAGCTCTTTGGCCCCTTGAATGTGGCTCTTCAGTCTCTCTCTGATTCCCTCCCTTCCTCCCTCTGTCTCTCTCTCTCTGTATGTGTGTGTGCCTCTCTCTGTCTGTCTGTCACTGTCTCTGTCCACAGAATACCACGTGAAGCAGCGGCGAGTGTCTGCGCTGCCGGCGAGGCCATCCGCAGGGGGCGAGGTCCCCCTCGTGTTCCTCATCTTCCCTGATGGCGTATGGAGTGATCAGCGGCTGTGCAGAAACTCACTGCTTTTCCACACCATGGAAAAGATAGGTGCGTGCATGTCCCGCGGAATTACAGGCCAAGTTCCCACCGTTACGAAGTCTCAGAGACTGTAATTGGGCAGGGCATGCATGCGCCTATCTTTTCCATGGCGTGGAAAAGCGGCAAGTCTCTGCACGGCTGCTGATGGTTCTGGACGGCATCCGGAGAGAGGAGGAATGTGAAGGGGACACCCCCCCCGCAGATGGCCTCGCCGTCACCACAGAGCCCACCGCTCCTCCACGCAGTATTTTGTGGACAGAGACAGTGACAGACAGACAGAGAGAGGCACAGAGCGAGAGAGAGACGGAGGGAGGGAAGGAATCAGAGTCTGACAGACACACAGAGAGAGAGAGACAGAGGGGAAGGAGGGAGGGAGAGACAGAGAGAAATGGGGAGGGGGGGAGGGAATCGGAGACTGACAGACACACAGAGACAGGGAGAGAGAGGGAGTGAGGGAGAGACAGAGAGAGAGAGAGAGGCAGAGACAGAGACAGAGAGAGACAGAGGGAGGAAGGGAGGGAATCAGAGAGAGACTGAAGAGCCACATTCAAGGGGCCAAAGAGCTGCATGCGGCTTGCGAGCCGTGGTTTGCTGACCACTGGCCTAACAGACTCTGTGAGGCAAAATCTTTATCCACTAGCTTGAAAAGTTCATTTTAAATGGGTTGTTGCCAATTATTTTCTGAGCGCAGTCTCAATTAATCTCCTAATTCATGCAAGATCGGGGTTAAGAGGATTGCATTCCTACATAAAAACATAAGATCTCTATGAGATTGATCATTCAACGAAATTGCATCCTGTTTCATGCAGAGGCCTATCAATTTATGAGAGAGAGAGAGAGTGATTAAGTGAGTGAGTGAGTGCGAGACAGACAGACACACAGACAGAGAGGAAGGGAGGGGAGAGACAGAGATAGAGAGAGAGGGAGGGAGACAGAGACAGGGAGACACACACAGAGAGAAAGACAGACAGACACACAGAGAGAATGACAGAGAGAGACAGGAAGGGAGGGGAGAGAGACACAGAGATAAGAGGGAGGGAGGAGAGAGAGAGACAGAGATACAGAGAGGGAGGGAGGGAGGAGAGAGAGAGACAGATACAGAGAGACAGACACAGAGAGAATGACAGAAAGAGACAGAGAGGGAGGGAGGGAGGGAAAGAGAGATAAAGAGCCACAGAGAGAGAGACAGACAGACAGACAGACAGACAGACAGACAGTCGCAGAGAGAGAGAGAGACAGGGAGAAACAGAAAGAGAGAGAAAGAGAAAGAAGGGAAAAAAGAAAGAAAAAGAAAGTGGGAGATAGATGAAAGAAAGAAAGAGAACTTATGACCACAATTGAGCCCAAAATTTTGGTTGCTAAGCAAGACCATTGTTAAGTGAGTTTCACCCCATTTTCCAAGTTGGCCACGCCTACCTGGTCACATGACCACTGAGCCACTCCCACAAAATAGGCCACACCTTCTGGCTCTCAAAATAAATTTCAATCATTGTATTGTTGATATTTGGCTCTGTTGACTAATGAGTTTGCCGACCACTGGGTTAGGCAAATAACCACACTGGCGATCATGATCACACACTCATTATTTTAATGTGGCAAAAAGCAGCTCACAATGTGTGAAATCCAGTTAAATTCAGCATCACAGAATATTTTTAAAAAATCCCTTGTGGTGATTTTTCCAGAATTAAGAGAAAAGAATGAGGAACTGGTAGCTCACCAGCTATTATTGAACTACATCAACTCTTACCATTGGCAATGCTGAGTGGAATTGAGTGGCCACCAGTGGTGGGTTCCGGATTCCGTTGCAACTGGTACGGTTGCAACAGGGCATGGCATCCACTACATGAATGTGCACAGCGCATGCGCACACGCGTGCAGCACATGCATGCATCATTACCTCTTGTGATGCCTCTGCAAGCCTCCGCGATGCTCCAGTTGCTTGGCAGGGCATCGCACAGGGACCGTGTGCTCTGTGTGTATGCACGGAAGTGCTGAAAAGCTCAAATACAGGTAAGGAGCTCGTGCAGGTGGGTGGGCCCTCCAGAGCACCGTACCGGAATGGTACCTGGTGCTCCGGGCAGGCACCGGTACACCTGTACCCAGGGCGTACTGCCTGCAACCCACCACTGGCAGCTACAGAGAATGCACCCTGTTTTACCCTCTTTTGCTCAGCTGATCATAGCTGACTGCAAAGAATGACCACACTGTATAGTAATCCTTGCAGTAACTCTGTAGCGGAAGCATTTGCTAGAGACTTGAAGTGGAGACTTTCTAGTAGGCTTTGTTCATCTGTTTTAGTTTTCTGGAGATTCATAATTTAGCAGCAACATATGGCTCCATGAACACAACTCCACTTGCCCATCCAATCTTGTTAACATTTTTACTGAAGAATCCAGACATATTAATTTTCTATATTTATGTCGTTTATGAATTATATTTCCACTGGCATCATCTTGGCATTGAACCAAAGAATCTATTTGTTTCAAAGAAGGCGGCAGAGCCAGAGGTTTGAAGGCTGCCAAGAATGAAAAGAAAAAAAACAAAACCTACAGATGGTTGCAAAGGGATCAAAGTCTCAATGTCTCTGTACTTCCTCTGTTGATTAAAGATCATTGTTCTCATGAAACTGCAGATATATGCATACATAATTGCTGGTCACAGCCTAGTTAACTACTCTGAGAGTACCTTTAAATTCACCAGCCTTTGGAAGGACATGTTTCTGTTCTTGAAAGTATTCCTTTTTCTTAGCCTTTGTTAGTTCTTACCACAGTACAACCTGTTTGGTGTGCAGGGTGTCCCTAATGGGGAACGAACTTGGCCGGCTGTTCATCTATGTTACCGGTGGTCCTAGACTTATTTGTTTAGCGACTGTCTATGGAGATGCTCAGTCATGCTCAGACCAGGTCATGGTTATCCCAAAGGTGCTTTTTTCAAGAGGCAACTGGACTTTCTGGTTTTTCTTTGAAGACGTTTCGCTTCTCATCCAAGAAGCTTCTTCAGCTCTGACTGGATGGTGGGGAATGGAAGGATGTATACTCCTTGCAGACAGTTGCCCATTTGCATTATTTTAGTGAGTTCTTAAGGTCACCTGGAGATTTATCTGTTTCATCAGGGTCACCTGAGTGGTGGAAATTGGTGTGGCGCCTTCTTGGAACTGTTGGAAGGATTGTGTTGTAGTTTAGTGACTGTTCCAACAGCACTAAAATAGTGATTTACAGTCCTTGCACTTAAGACCATCACAGCTTTCCTATACTCAAATGATCAAAATTAGGGCACATGGCAAACGGGTTGTATCTATGATGATTGTGGTGTCCTGAGATCATGTGATTGCCATTTCCCAACTTCTGACGAGCAACATCCACGGGGGAAGCTGGATTCATTTAGCAACCACATGATTTATGACTGCAGTGATTTACTTAACAATCATTGCAAAAAAATGTTTGTAAAATTGCAACTCGCTTAATAACTGGCTTGCTTAGCTATGGAAATTCTGGGCCCTATTGTGGGCATAAGTTGAGGTCTCCATACATTCCCACTGACATATTGTGACATGCGGCTAGGAGGTAGTGAATATACGTAGGAGTCAGGATGTCCAACATGAAAAAGTTTGGGAGATGTATGACTGCTTGAACTTTCTGTAGCAGAAGATATGGAATCTAATTTCTAGTGTTTGCAGAACATGAGAACTTGGGGCTGCTTGTAAAGATTTGCTGCTGGATTTCAAGTAGAGATGTGAGAGTCTTAACAAAGGAGACAAAGTCTCCTACAGTATAAATTCCCTATATGTGACAGAATTCAGCATTATCCTGTGGTGTGGCTTTTGTTATGGTTCCGTTTAATTAGCTCTCACTTGGTCAAGGAGCCAAGAAGTTTCCTAAGATTTTCTTTCAATCCCTAGAATCACTCTGTATCCAACATCTTACATTCTATATATGCCATTTCCTCAAGAATTATAGCTCTTTTGATTTCTTCAAGACTATTTTATTTATTTTTATTATCAGATTTAGACACCTCCCATCTCACTATCCAAATTATTCTGGGCAGTTTGCAACAACAAACCATATAAAAGAAATATAATTAAAAATAAGGTGAAAACAGAGGAAAATGATATAAGACAAAGGCTAAAAAAACAAGTTAAAACATTTTAATAAAGGGAGGGGGGGAGGGAGGGGGAGAGAGAGAGAGAGAGAGAGAGAGAGAGAGAGAGAGAGAGAGAGAGAGAGAGAGAGAGAGAGAGGAAGGCTGGATAAGTGGGGGCCAACTACACCTCTGTGGGCAAGATAGTCCATAGGGTGGGGGCAACAGCAGAGAAGGCTCTTTTCCTAGACCCTGCTAGTCAAAATTATTTAATCAACAGGGTCTATAATGTACTCTCCCTGTCTGTGACCAAGTGGGATTGTTGATATAATTGGGACAAGACTTTTCCTCAGGTAACTTGGTCCCATTCCTTGAATGGCTTTAAAGGTGAGAACCAACACCTTTGATTGGACCCAGAAACAAACTGGCACCCAATGTAGGGTCCACACAGCAGGGGTGTTACAGGTGCAACCCTATAGGTGCTGAAGACTGCTCATACGGTTGCATTCTTCACCAGCTGCAACTACTGAGACACACAGGCCAGCCCCATGTAAAGCTTTCTTATATCTTTGAACTTGTCTTTCTTTTATAATAGTTGGTGAGACCAGGCTCAGAGAGCCAAAGATTAGACCAAAATTGTCTTGGCCTCCTAATGCCAGGCCCATTCTAATTTGGGTCTTATCCATCTAAATTTCTTCTAACCCTTTTCTTAAATTACTTTATTGCTTTATATAATAAGAAAAAGAAAAAGAAAGGAAAGTTTTATTACCCATTGATCTTAAACCTATTTCTAAATGTTAACTGCAGCTCCTTCTTTGGATTTTGCTTCTCACGCAGCTTCCCCGTTCTCTGTATGTTGTTAATAATGAGTTTAGTGCTGGTAGTGAGGCAGGAAATATTGAGAATGAAGGACAAATATCTAATCACATTTCAAAATTTGGAATATTTTTTTAAAGTTATTTCTTCTTATCTTGATCAAGTTTCTTAATGCATTCTCCAAAGTTCCATTTACCATTCTGTTTACAACTACTGTACCTAAATGTTGGAACATCTGAAAGATGCCTTTGTCTTTTGTATTGGTATTTATAAAACTAAAACAATATATAAATATGAGTTTTGTTGAGGTTTCTGTTACATTGGAACAGAACAATTATAATCTCTGTGGGAGGAGGTTCATTCTCCGAACTTGTGGGTTGGTTTCTGAACATTTTGTTACCAGACTAGGTAACATCTTCAGTGGAATTTAGGGAATGTTATTGTTGGTGTTCTTCTGCTTATAAGAGATGGATTTGATCAGTAGGTCTTGTGATAGGAAGGTCACATCAGGTGAGGGTCATTGCGAGATGAAGTGCTGGTTGAGAGGTGGGATGTGGCTGCTTGAGTTGGTTGAGATTCAGTGCAGTTGTTGGATGCTTGTGATGTTAATTTGAATTTTGAGTGGTTTGTAGGCTGGTTGTAGGTTGATGTGTCCGTTGATGTAATTGCTTCCGGAGTGCCAGGCTTTGATAAACCTGTGTGCCTGGTGGCCCATAATTCTTGTTTTGGTTCAATCAAATTGGTGCTGTTTGGTGTCAGTATAGGCAGCAATTAGGGATTTGGGATCGTGGTGATTGACTGCCAGCTGGTGTTCATGGATTCTGGTTTTCAATTGATGTTTGTCCCACATAGAATTAGTTGCAATTGTTACAGGTGATTTTGTAAATTACATTGTTTTTTTTCATCCTTCTGTATCTTGTCTTTGTTTCTGGATAATTCCTGGCAGTGTGTGACAGTGGGTTTGTGAGATATTGTTATTCCTAGCGGTTGGAGAATTCTGGTTGTCATTTCGGACACCTCTTTTGTGTATGGTAGGGTTAGATTTTTCATGGTGCATTGTGGTTTGGGTGCTTGTGCGTCAGAATATAAAGTTTTTCGGATAGCTGTTGCTAGCTGTCAAGCACCCTCACCTGATGTGACCCACACCTGACTCATCACAAGACCCTCACAACCTGACATGACCCTCCCATCACAAGACCTACTGACCACACCAAGCCTTTAACACCTAGTCTGGTAACGAAATGTACAGAAACCAACCCACAAACTCAGAGGACAAACTCAACCTTCATCCTACAGATATTCACCACAATTGCAATTTATAATCTCTATTTTAGCTCCACACACAATTGCAATGACTGTTCCTGAGCTTTGTCCATATAGCTTTCCTAAACCTGCCCTGCAATTTCCATTGCATCTCTTTCCCAATCTTCATTTGGCCAATATTAATTTGTTTGCATCCATTTATAACTTTGCATTAAGACTGTTATTGCTAACCTGTCAGCCCACGTGCTAAAATAATAATCCAGCTGCTGATCTCTTTTATAACAGTATGAATATGGGTGCTAAAAAGAAAATATGTATTTTTAAACTTGTACATTTTCCTTCTAGTTAAAGAGCCATTGTTTTCAGTTTATTAAAACTTAGTGAATAAAAAAGTTCCCATTTCTTACAGTATATCTATCTTGACATACATGCATGTAGCAGTTTGAATATACATATAAATGGAGATAATATTATTCATACAATCAGGTCTAATAATTATTTTGCCTTCCCCTCCCATCCCTGGGGACAATAGAGAAAGAAAAATGGGAGACAGCATACTAAAGAGGAATTCAAAATCCATTCAAAAATAAAAGAAGAGCAGAGTTTAGTGTTTACTGTTATGTAATCTTATTTCGCCTAAAGCATTAGTAGATAAATCTTCAAACTCCCTCTGGGAACTTATGGCCTAATCAAATAAGAAGCTAAATCAAAATTTGATCTCAAGGGGGAAATAAGTGGTTTTTGACTTTCTTCTTTGAGACTTCACGGCATCCTTGTAAAAAGAGCTATGTGCTGTCACAGCTGGGTCTATAGATGGTTTATTATTACCCAGATCCTCAGTTTCCTTGCTGCAGAATATATATGTGTCGTTATTCCTGTGTCTTCTTCAATGTACTTCTAAGCCACAAGTCATGGGGTCCACTAGTTGGTATGAATCACTTTGCAGCTATAATTGATGTCTTTGTGTTATTTATCTGCTCAGCTGTCCTCCATGATTAATAGCATGCAGGCGTGTATAGAGGGCTCCAAATGCTGTATTATTATATGGCTGTCATATTTCACACAGATGGATGTTCCCGATGATGAGCCTGATCGATTAAGCAACCGAACATTGCAGTATAACCCAAGCCAAGACAAATGGACGGAGTGTGCGCCGATGAAGTATTCGAAATACCGCTTCAGCACAGCTGTAGTCAACCATGAGATTTATGTCCTGGGTAAGAGCAAATAGATTTTTAAGAGATAGAGGGGCCACTTTTTATTTTTTCCTAGCAATTTGATTCTATGAAATGAAAGATTTCATTCCCCTACCATTCTTTTTCTTGTGAGTTAGAGAACAGGGAATATATATATATATATATATATATATATATATATATATATATATATATATATATATATATATATATATATATATATATATATATATATATATATATATATATATATATATATATATATATATATATATATATATATATGTTAGTTTTATGAGCTGATCAATAAATTAAATTAGAAGAGACCAGGATAGATCTATTTCGAGCTTATTAGCTCTCATCAGCTGGCCATACCCCTTACTGGGGTCTCTTCTAATTTAATTTATTGATCAGCTCATAAAACTAACACACATATCTAAAATATTATACAACGTAATTCTTGGTTTGCTGTCTGGATGGTCTCTAGCGTTGAGCCGATGGGCAGTAAGGGAAACAGTATGTCTCCTCCCTTAATTGGGGCCTAATAACAGGTTGTTGAGAAACAATTACATATATATATATATATGAAGACTAATTATCACAGCTCCTGTGAAGAGATCCCTTTAAGGGGAGGAGACTCAACGTCATCCCTCTCTGCCCTTCGACTCAACCCAGAGTCATCCAGACAGAGAACCAAATTAGATTACTGCTGTGTGACATTTTTTAGATATGTGTTAAAAAATAAAAAAAATAAAAATCTAACATATATATATATAATTGTTTCCACAACTTCCTGTAAGGGCCCCAATCAAGGGAGGAGACATGCTGTTTCCCTCTCTGCTTGTCGGCTCATCACCAGAGACCATCTAGACCAGGGGTCCCCAACCTTTTTTGCACCAGGGACCGGTTTCATTTTAAAGAAAACTCTGCGGACCGGCTGAGTGGCTCAGCAGTCATGTGACTGGGTGGGCGTGGCCAATTTGGAAAATGGAAACTCACTTAACAATGGTCTTGGTTAGCAACCAAACCTTTGGGCTCAATTGTGGTCATAAGCTCTCTCTCTCTCTCTCTCCCTCTCTCTCTCTCTCTCTCTCTCTCTTTCTTTTTCTTTCTTTCCTTCTGTCTTTCTTTCTCTCTTTTTCTCTCTTTCTTTCTTTCTGTCTCTTTCTTTCCTTCCCTCTTTCTTTCTCTTTCTCTCTATCTCTTTATTTCTTTCTCTTTCTCTCTTTCTTTCTCTTTCTCTCTTTCTTTCTTTCTCTCTCATTTTTTCTTTCTTTCCCTCTTTCTCCCTCTCTTTATTTCTTTCTCTTTCTCTCTTTTTCTTTCTTTCCCTCTTTCTCTCTCCCTCTCTTTCTCTCTCTCTCTCTTTCTGTCTCTTTCTTTCTTTCCCTCTCTCTTTCTTTCTCTCTCTCTTTCTTTCCTTTGTCTCTTTCTTTCTCTTTTTCTCTGTCTGTCTTTCTTTCTCTCTCTCTCACTTTCTTTTTCTTTCTTTCCCTTTCTCTCTTTTTCTTTCTGCCTCTCTCCTTCTTCCGCCCATCTCTGTCACTCTGTGTGTGTGTGTGTCTGTCTGTCTCGCATTCAGGCACTTAATCACTCATTCTGTGTCTCTGTCTATCTTTCTCTCCCTCCCTCTCTCTGTCTGTGTGTGTGTGTGTGTCACTCTCTCTGATTCCCTCCCTCCCTGTCTCTCTGTTGGTCTGTCGTCGTCCCGTCCCGTTCCCCCCCCCCCACCGCGGAGTCTCCTCAGCCCGGCTCAACTCGTTAACTCGGCTTAGCCTGCCCCACCCGGGCGGCCACCGCTGCGCTTGGTCGCTCGTGCATTCGGTCAGGCTCCTTCCAGGAGCTGAGAAGGCTCCGTGGGGAGGGGGGGAGGAACCTCCGCAGCCCCTGGAAGAAGACGAGTAGGTGGCATGCCAGTTGGGGAAGCTCTGTGGGAGCAGGGAGGAAGGGAATCCGCGACCGGTAGGGAAGACTGCTGCGGAGTCCCTTTCTCCCTGCCCCCCCCAGGAGTCCCACCGTCGACAAGGGTGGAAGAAGAGATGCACTCCAACCGCGCGAACAGCCCCGCCTGCGTTCTCCTGCTCGCTCTGCCCAGGGGGCTGCCCCCTCCTCCCTCCTCCTCCTCTCCGGCCCTGCGGCCCGGCTCCCACCCAGCCATGGACCGGCACCGGTCCGCAGCCCGGGGGTTGGGGACCCCTGATCTAGACAGAGAACCATTTTTTAGTTACGTTGTGTAATATTTTTAGATATGTGTTAGTTTTTATGAGCTGATCAATACATTTAAATTTGAGAGACCAAGATAGATGTATTTCGAGCTTATTAGCTCTCATCAGTTGGCCACACCCCACTGGGATTCGAACCGGGGCTGTAATGTATCTAAGGCAGAAGCTTAGCACTCCAGCCTAATCGGTTCTACCCTGTTTCATCAGCTAATCCAGGAGTATTTAGGGTGCTCCCCTTATTGCATCAGCATATATATATATATATCGACTCAACCTAGAGACCATCCAGACAGAGACCTATTAAATTGCTGCTGTCTTTTTAGATATGTGTTAAAAAAATTTTAAGGGATGATTAATAATTAATTAAGAGACCAGGATGGATCAGCTAAGGAGCTACACCCCATCGCGGGGAGGCGGAACCGGATATTCCTATATGGTTCCGCCCCAGGCTTCTGATGGACCCGGTAAGGTTCCAAAGGGAGCTTGGGCCAATTCCTGTGGACTTGCCCCGCGACTCGACTGAGGACCTAGTGGCCGCATGGTTAAGTGCGGCCACGGGGGCCTTGGACCGAGTCGCGCCCGAGCGGCCTCTCTTGCGGCGACGATCCACCCGGGCTCCTTGGTTCACCGAGGAGCTTAGGGAGATGAAGCGCCACAAGAGACGCCTAGAGAGCAGATGGAGATCCTCTCGCTCCGAAGCCGACTGAACACTAGTGAGAACCTACATTAGGACTTACCTGGTGGTGATAAGAGTGGCCAAACGTGAGTATTGTGCCACTCTTATTGCATCCGCAGATAACCGCCCTGCCGCCCTGTTTGGGGTGACCCGCTCCCTCCTTCAACAGAGGCCGCGGGAAGCCCCTCTACAGGGTCGAGCAGAGGAATTTGGGATTTATCTGCAGGAGAAAATCACTCGGATTCGGAGCGAGCTGCCCTCCATCGACAGTGGTCCAGCTGAGCGGTCCGAGGTTGCTCTTGAGACACCATCTTGGGAGGAGTTTGATTTTGTTACTACCGAGGATATGGACAAGTTGTCAAAGAGACTTAGGGCTACCACATGTTTATTGGACCCGTGTCCCTCCTGGCTTGTACTGGCATCCTGGGAGACGACACGAGGCTGGCTCCAGGGCATTGTCAACGCATCTTTGAGTGAGGGGTCCTTGCCTGCCGTCTTGAAAGAGGCGGTAGTAAGGCCCCTCCTCAAGAAGCCGTCCCTGGATCCAGCATTACTAGAGAACTATCGTCCCGTCTCCAACCTTCACTTTTTAGTGAAGGTTGTTGAGAGTGTGGTGGCCCAACAGTTTCCGCGACACTTGGAGGAAGTTGATTATCTAGACCCGCGCCAGTCCGGCTTCCGACCCGGGCATAGCACCGAGACGGCATTGGTCGCGTTGGTTGATGATCTCTGGAGGGCGCGGGATAGAGGATATTCCTCTATCCTAGTCCTATTAGACCTCTCAGCGGCTTTTGATACCATCGACCATGGTATCCTATTGCGCCGACTGGGGGGGTTGGGGCTGGGAGGCACCGTTCTACGGTGGTTCTCTTCCTACCTCTCTGGTCGGTCGCAATATGTGTTGGCAGGGGGGCAGAGGTCGGCCTCGAGGCCCCTCGTATGTGGGGTACCTCAAGGGTCGGTCCTCTCGCCCCTACTGTTCAACACATACATGAAGCCGCTGGGCGAGATCATCCGTGGTTTTGGGGTGGGATATCATCTGTACGCTGATGATACTCAGTTGTACATATCCACCCCAGACCACCCCAACGATGCCGTCGAGGTCATGTCCCGGTGTTTGGAGGCCGTACGGATCTGGATGGGTAGTAACAAACTCAGGCTCAACCCGTCCAAGACTGAGTGGCTGTGGCTTCCGGCACCCCGGTTCAGCCAGATTATTCCAACTCTGGCCATTGGGGGCGAAACACCGGCCCCCGTGGAGAGGGCGCGCAATTTGGGTGTCCTCCTGGATTCCCGGCTGTCCATGGAGGACCATGTGGCGGCCGTGGCCAGGGGGGCTTTCCATCAGGTACGCCTGATGCGCCAATTGCGGCCCTTACTGGACCGGGCTGCCCTTCGCACAGTCACTCAGGCCCTCGTGACCTCTCGACTCGACTACTGTAATGCTCTCTACATGGGGCTTCCCTTGAGGTGCACTCGAAAGCTGCAGTTAGTCCAGAATGCAGCCGCGCGGGTGATTACGGGAGCGCCTAGACACTCCCACATAACACCTATTCTGCGCGAGCTGCACTGGCTTCCTGTGGTCTTTCGGGTGCGCTTCAAGGTTCTGACGACCATCTTTAAAGCGCTCCATGGCTCGGGGCCTAGTTATATGCGAGACCGCCTCCTGCCCCATACATCCCTCAGACCAATACGCTCCCACAGAGAAGGCCTCCTCAGGGTGCCGTCGGCCGGACAATGCCGACTGGCGACACCCAGGGGGAGAGCCTTCTCTGTGGCAGGTCCAGCCCTTTGGAACGACTTACCCCCTGAACTTCGCACCATCTCTGACCTCCGCCTCTTCCGCAAGTGTCTTAAGACACATTTGTTCCATCTAGCCGGCCTAGCGTAGCCTCCTATACTGACTTTTAGATAGTTTTTAAATTTGGGGATTTTAATCTGGTTTTAGCACAGGTTCTATTGAATTAGTTTTTTAAATTTTATATGATGTTTTGTATGTATTTTAATTTTCCTGTGCGCCGCCCTGGGTCCGTTTGGAGAAGGGCGGGGTATAAATTGAATAAATATAAATATAAATATCTCTTAATTAATTATTAATCATCCCTTAAAATTTTTTAACATATATATATATATATGTTATATATATATATATATATATATGAAGTATTGCTTTGTCAGTGAACTAAAGATGAGCAAACTTTATTTTTATTAGTAAAGAAAACAGTATGAAATAACTGGCAAAGAACAATTATCTCCATTTTATACACTTATTGTATTACACTTTTCCTTGGTTTATTTCCTGCATCACTCTGGAAATTGCGTTATTACTTCCTAACCAGGATGCATAATTTGGTTTTGCTATTTTTTATTTTAACAAAACAACAATGTAGCCAGTGCAGTCTCTGTTTTTTATTAGTATTCTGATTGGAAAATTCTGGGAATTGCAGAACTACATGGAGGGTGAAGGTGGAAATAGTCCGCAATAGTACATTACAAATCTCTCTGCAGATTAAATCGTTATGACTAAATGGGATATCAACATAGGTATGTCATTCCAGGTCAATTTACACACATAAAAATATTAGGTAAAATATTGATCTAAAGCTCAGCCACCACAGGAATCCAGTACAAAGTCTAAATATAGAAACATAGAAGAAATTTGCATTGCAACATCCGAGCGTGAATCTATGCCTTTAATATTTATGTCCCAAATTGAACACAAGTGTATGAATTGGTTGGTTTATATTATAACAACATGACATATTTTGTCTTTTTTTCCCCTCCAGTCTCTATGGCAGGAAACTACTACATAAATTTATTATTATCTTCAAATGTTGGCAGGATGGCCACAAGAAAATCAATCAATCAATCATTCATTCATTCATTCATTCATTCATTCATTCATTCATTCATTCATTCATTTATTTATTTATTTATTTATTTATTTATTTATCGGATTTATATACTGCCCTATTCTCCGTGGTAAGACTCAGGGCGGTGCACAGAAAAATAAAAACCACAATACATACATATAATTAAAAATTGAATTAAATAATAAAATCTGTGCTAAAAAATTAAGACCATTAAAATATTAACTCTAAAAACCCTTAATCTATGTTAGGCCGGCCAGATGGAAAAAATGTGTTTTAAGCATCCGACAGAAGAGGCGTAGGTCAGTAGTGGTGCGAAGATCGGGGGGCAGGTCGTTCCAGAGGGTCAGACCCGCCACAGAGAAGGCTCTTCCCCTGGGAGTCGCCAGCTGGCATAATTATCTTTATTAATGTGTGCAGAATCATTAAATTATCTCTCTGCTCTCTGTGGCATTTTCAGCATCTTAGTCTCAATGCTTCAGACTTTGCAATTCAGTAGGATTGCCCTAATGGTCTTACGAGAATGAAGCTTACTCAAGTACATGGAAACATTATTAACTAGGACCTCTGTTGTATATTTGCTCAGGTTTTCTATTTTGATCATTGTCCCTTCTGAATCTTTGTATGGCTAGCAAACAACTTCCCTCATACAAAAGTTTCCACAGTCTTTCCTCCTTAAAGATACAGAAGAAACATTCAGAAATAATCTCTGCAGATAAAAAAGCAATGAAGGAGGATAAACAGGGAAGAGGGAAAATAATTGACAGCCCTCCTCAATGAATTATTATTAAATCAATTGACCAGTCATGAACTCAGAATGACAGAAAAGGCCTATGCCAGAGTTTTTAGTATTTGCAGGGCTGCCACAAAGAAGAGGGGTCAAATTATTCTCCAAAGCACCAGAGGGCAGGACAAGAAACAATGGTTGGCAACTAATCAAAGGGAGAAGCAACCTGTAATTAAGGAGAAACTTCCTAACAGTGAGGACAATTAATCAGTGGAATAGTTTGCCTTTAGAAATCGTAGAGCAGGGGTCCCCAACCTTTGCAACTTTAAGTCTGAAGGACTTCAGCTCCCAGACTTTTCCAGCCAGCAAAGCTGGCTGGAGAATTCTGGGAGCTGAAGTCCTTCAGACTTAAAGTTACAAAGGTTGGGGACCTCTGTCGTAGAGGCTTCATCACTGGAAGTTTTTAAGAAGAGGCTGGACAACCACCTATCTGAAATGGTATAGGGCAGGGGTGTCCAAACCTGGGAACTTTAAGACTTGTGGACTTCAACTCCCAGAATTCCCCAGCCAGCTACAAGTCTTAAAGTTCCCAAGTTTGGACACCCCTGGTATAGGGTCTCCTGCCAGAAGAGGAGGCTGGATTAGAAGACCTCCTCCCAAAGCCCCTTCCTACTCTATCCCTATTCTAATTCTAATTCTAGGTATTTGAGGTATTATTTCTGTTTGTTGGATTCCAGGAAGAAAAAGCTTTTTCTGTTTGGAAGATCCTGCTGTTGCTAACATTCAACTAAATATCAAGAGAACTAGGAGACAGTTTAGTACCGCAAAAGAGAAATGCAGGGAACTGGAAGAGAATCTGTTTTCAAAGCCCTTATTTTTCATGTGGATGAATGTAAATGTGTACATACAAGTGAAGCTAGATTTATTAAATGTGTACAGCCTAGGACCTAGGAAGTGATATTTCAGCTTATTTCTGGCAAGAGAAGAACAGTAGGTTTCCAGGCCAAGATTGAATTTCTATCTTGAAATTCTAACAACAATACCTGCAGAATAAAGCCTGCTCAACATAATCTAACATACAAGAGCAAGACCTCTGAAGAAAAAGGAAAATATATTTAATGAATAACTTCAATAGGCCCTGCACAGTTAAAAGCTATTTGGAAGAACTCCAACAGGGGTCTTATAGCATCATTTTGGTCCTCATTAAAGCGGGTTAACATTTTCAGGCTTTTAGCAAAAGTGTCTTGTGAAAAAAAAGATGAGCCATTTATAGAATTGTAAAGCAGGAACCTCTTTTTCCGAAACTCACCCAGAAGTTCGAAAGAAGTCAGGTTGCTTTAAGGAAGACCATAGAGGTGTCACAGGCCATAGGACATAGTGGTAGGGGGAAAATGGTGGGCCACCTGCAAGCTGCGTATCTACCATATCATGTAGTTTAGATTTGTGCCATTGCAAAGAAAAAGGATGGGAAGAAAACTGGAATTAGTTGTTTTTCCCAATAATTGCCCACTCTTTTTCCTCCCAACAGTCATCACGTCATGATTTGATGCCCTAGTTAAAACTTCTTGAGACGCCCTTGCTACTTAAATGATAAATAATCTTTTGAAGAACAGGAACATGTCCTGAGGATCTAAATTCTTTATTCTACTCACAGTATTTGACTGATCTTAGCTGTTTCTCCCCATATTTTCCCAGGAACATAACTATATTTGTTCAGAAGCCCAAGAAAGGGTGGTATTGTGTTCCTAATGACAGAGCCAATTGAATTCAGCTACTTTTGGAAGAAAACCAGATGGGGAAGGCACCATTTGAGGTCATGCATTTTAATCTCTTGCATTAAAAAGAAAAGGCAACAATCCTTCACAGCTGAATCTCTGGAAATTCATTACCAACAATTGGCAAATTAGAAGAGGCTTTGCCAAGGGCACCAGCTCAAACTCTTCCAGAAGAATAGTACTCTGTGAAATATAAGGCTTCAGCCAGGGAAATAGCCTGCCTAGGAAGGGTGTTCCTGCAACATTGTTTTCCTGTTATGTAATCTCTGATTTTTATAAATAAGAACATGCAGGCAGAATTAAAGGAGAAATCCTATTATAAAAGATTTGGAATATCAAAGAATCTCTGTTTATCTTCCTCAGTCTGGAATTCCACCTCATTAAAAACTTGTTTTCTCCACAGCTCCGGCTGAGAGCTTTTTGCAAAGTTTTAAGCAGTTAAGTGAGGTTCAATTAAATTCTGAAAATCGCCTTCATAAAATACTTATTGAAAGGGTACCAAGGGAGCTCTCTGAAAAGAAACAGTAGAATAGGGAGGACACAGGAAGAGACTGGTTAAAGCCACATTACTTTAGCCTGAAGAGTTATTTTGAATTAATTATACATCTTCCAAATTAAACCAATTTCTAGATTTTTCAGGGTTCTTAAAGAATGAAGAGAAATTAGCTCAGTTCTGATAACGAGTCAGTAATATTATGAGAGTTAAATTTGAAAAAATAAAAACAGTACCTACAAATAGAAGATACATTACATTCCCTCCCCTGTATGCTTCAGATGTTCTAGAATTCCAATTCCTAGAATTCCTAATTACCACAACTTAGTTTAGAATTCTTTAATTCTTTAAAAACTACTTGGGTCATATAAGGCAAAGTAGGCATATAATTGTGATTACAATGTGATATATCACTTATTTTCCTAGAGTTATTCCTCCATTATTTATACTGACCTACAAACTTTCCAAATGACTGGAGGTTTTAATGTAGGTATACTCCCCAACAAGTCTCCCCGGTTGGCGACACCCAGGGGAAGGGCCTTCTCTGTGGCGGACCCGGCCCTCTGGAACGACCTACCCCCCGACCTCCGTACTATCTCGGACCTCCGCCTCTTCCGCCAACGTCTTAAGACGTATTTATTCCAACAAGCCGGCCTAGGATAGCCCCCATTTCTGACTTTTTAAGAAAATAATTTATAATTGGCAAGGGTTTTAATATTGGGTTTTAGCACGGGTTTATTAATTTAATACATTTTAATAGATATTTATTGTATTTTGTGTTTTTAAATAATGCCTAACAAGGAGAAGGGCGGGGTATAAATTTAATAAAAATAAATAAATAAATAAATAAATAAATATCCTAAAATACATTTTAAGGAAACTGAATAATATGATTGTTGAACATTGGAATTGCATTTTAAGACTCCTGGTATAACATCCACTTCTCTCCAATCAAAGTTGCTTTCAGACAATATATTTTCTCAGATGATGTAACACTAGAGCAACTATGTGGCAGGTTGACTTAGAATGTCACATGTGCTTTGATAGAAAAAGATAGGTACCTCTCCATAACATTTTTACTTCACATGTCCAGTCCATTATTAGCAAGGAAATGAATGTAAATATGACTGTGGATATTATTTGACTCTTTCAGACAACTAGTCTTTCGATCTCATAGTTTTTTCTCAACCCGGCAAAAATACTTAAGTACTTTCAGAGTATCATAGAATGTAAAGTTTGAAAGATACTACACAGATCATCAAGTGAATCTGCCTGCTCAGTAAAATTATCCATTACAACTGTATTCCTAACATCTAGTCTCTCTTTAAAAACATCCAATTAAGGAGACTCCATCATCTCCTGAGGCAATCTATGGTTGAACAGCTCTTACTGTTAGAAAAGGTCTACCCAGTATTCTGCCAAAATCGAGGTTGTTTTTTTATTATACTGTAATCTCTGCAGTATTTTCTTTGGTAACAAATCTTAACAATTCTGTTCTCTTCTACACAATAACCATTCAGACTTATTTTAATTTTAAAAAAAATATTTCTGTACTACCCAGATATTTGAAGACAGATATTATATCTCCTCACAATCTTCTTTTTTCTGGGCTAATCATACTAGCTTCTTCGAACATTCTTCATAAAAAAACAAAATCAGCCTCTTATTAGCTTGGTTGCTGTTTTCTGGACCTCCTCCAATTTGTTAATATCCTTCCTATATTAAATGATCTGAACTGGATTTAATTTCCTAGGTGTGACCACATAGTAAAGAGGAATGTTGACTTCTCTTGATCTTGATTGCTTTTGCCTGGTTCATGTTCAGCTTGTGATCCATCAAGATCCCTTTTTCATGTACCGCTGCCCAATATGTTCTTCCATTCTATATCAGTGTCTGATTTTTCTTACTTAAATGCATTAGTCTTTGTTGAAATTAATTTTGTTGGTTTCTGCCATCATTCCACTTTGTTTGTTACTCCCCTTATTATTTATCTGAAAAGTTGACATCCAAGGCATTTATAGATTTGTTGAACATTAAATGACCTTGAATGGAGCCCTAAAATATGCAACCTAATTGTGTTTTGACATATTCCACATGTTATTATCAAAAAGCCCTCTTATATAATACAAAAGCACTGCATAATTCACATCATTTGAGTCTAGCTCTCCTAACACCTAGTACATCAGCACTATATTGTATCATGTTCCTCTCTCACGTGGAAGTAAAAAGCAAAATATAAGAATATTGAAGTCATACTTGGACATCTGTATGTATATGTGTGTGTAGGTATGCTTGTTTACAGGGACCCAGAAGCACAAATCAGATCTCTTGGATATTTTACACCTGTCAGTTCTTAAAGAAAGTTAAGTGCCTTTGCTGATAGATTAGGATTATAGTTCATGTGTGTGCTTGTGTGATTGCTAAACTTTATTATTAAAACCAATTTACATTTTGAGTAAGCTTTGAGTGATCTCTGCACATGCAAAGCAATTATCCAGCTTCTGTCCCTGACCTTTAGATTATGATTATAAACAGATGTATTCACTGCCAAGGCCATGAACAATATCTGGAACTAAAAAAATGGAGCCTTTTGATTATACTGCAAATCAATCCTTAACACAAAACAATCAATGGAATAAACTGGATAAATCAGACTATATATATATATATGTATATGTATATGTATATGTATATGTATATTAAAAATCTAACATATATATATATGTTCTACTCTCAATGTTAAAGAATACTATCATTAAAATAAACACCTTATTACCCATAATTTGATTTCATAATTATGTACTTGTTACCCGAGTATAATTTTGCAAACTCTAGAATTCATTGAATTATTAGAGTTCAGAGAAAGCTATTAAAAATCAGAAAACATTGCATTGAGGAGGTAGCTCCAGCACAAATCACAATTAAAAAGCAAAGACGCATAAGAAAATAGTTTTTTACCTATTATATAAGCTTCTCAGGAGGCTGGGTAGAATATGGATACAGTATATAAATGGGAATATTTGTATGAGGGTTTTAAATGAAAACTGAAGATCACCATATGCTGTTGAACTTAATTAAAGAATAAATCTATTTTTAATTGTAAATGAACAATAGTTCTTACTGAGAGAAATCAGTTCTTTATTCATTCTGAAAAGTGAGTCTGTATTTTCTCTGAATCTACAGTGTGCACACTATTTATTTGCTAGATCTCTTTCAGCTTACAATATTTGCAGACAATGAACAAAAACATTGTCTGCTAAATAGAAACACATTTGATGACCTTGTTGAAGCCAACTGAGAACTTGTCTATCAATTAACATTTAAAACTGACCACTGATCATTATCAGCTCTTGGTTGGCTCTTTGAGTATTTTTTATAACTACTATAGATACAAGAGGTTCTGGGTGTTGCACAGAATGATTTAAAGATTACAAATTATCTAAGTATTTTATAGGGGGAAAATGTGTCACAGTTCTGATCCCGAACATGTTGTGAAATTAGACTTAATTCCACATTTTCTCGGCTTGTGTTATGAAAATCATCCCACCTCATATAATATTGCACCTCATGAAAGTACAAACTTTATTCAAATTTCCTCGTAAGCCTGAAAAAAAATGCAGATGATTTAAGAGTTCCATTAACTTAGTATGTACTGTATAACTTTAATTAGCATGATGGCCTGTGAGAAAATGGCTACTGTGTGGCTGTGACTATTGATAAAATCAGAGGTGGGATACTACCTGCTTAACAACTGGTTCGCTGAGCGCTTGCTTATTTATATGTCCCTTTTAGTTAGTAAATAATTACTGGTTTTATTTATTTGTAAATTCATTGTTATCGACTCCTTGTAGGGAGCCTTTATATGAAGTTTTTGGCAGTGATCTCATGTTGATCCCTTTACGTAGAGAGGAATATTGACTTGCTGAACTGTTCACCAAATCCTTGGTCATTGGCTCTGCTAAACATAGAGCTTTTCTTTAGTCCTCCATTGCTTCTCCAAAAGTCATTCGCTTCTCCTTTTCTCATCATCACTTTCCCAACATTCGCAACCCACTGTCATGCTCCATCTTCCCCTCACATCCCCTGCAAACTTATTCATTCCTTTTGAGAAAGGGGAATGGTAAGTGGCCCAGGTGTAATGCAGAGACATTTTAAATAAATAACAGAAGTTGCTTTGGACTGAAAAAAGTTTCTCAGCTAAACAAATAAAAATTGGGTACGGATACTATGACAGGGAAGTCAAGTAGAAACTATGAAGTCTTGTGCCACAAAGAAATGACTATGTTGGCATTTTCTGCCTATCCTCCAAAAAACAAATCTTGAAATAAAGTTGAATCAAGGAGTAATGCATGAATAATTGTGCAAAAAGATATGAACGACAGAGCCTTATCTGTTGTGGAATCAAAATCCAGGAATTTATTTTTGGGAATCTGTCATGGGTATGCAGAAAGAAAGCTTTGGAAGGGAAAAGCTTTATAGCAGATTCTGTCCTGGAGAAATTTGTAGGTACCTATGAAAAGCTGGATGCCTCATGAGACATTCTACTCCAAACACGGCAATATTAGTGGAACAACGTGAGTTTAACGTTGTAAACCAAGGTACCTCTGGGATGCTAAACCAATCAATGTCAATGTCAAGGCACACAACTAAGGCCTCTCAGTACATTTATAATTGGTAGAGTTTCCTTTTGTCAAGAGAATTATAATGAGGATGCCAATTAGCATTTACTGAACTGCTGAAACAATTCAGAAATATTGTTATGTCAGATTTAGTGTAGAGTTGTCAAATGACACAACTTTCATTATCTCAGGTCATGCACAGAGAAAACATACATTCCGAAGCACGGTTACATTGCTTGTATTAGCAAGGAAAGATCAATGGTACAGCTATGCATATAAGTGCTCAGCGTAGAACTGTGTAACCTCATTTGCAAAGGTCACTGTCTAGTGTCTCTCACACACCTACACATTAAAGATCTTGGGTTAGGTAGAGCTTCTACAATGCAAGGGCTTTAATAGCAATAGCACTTAGACTTCATAGTGTTTTACAGCCCTCTCTAATTGGTTTTCAGAGTCAGCATATTGTTCCCAACAATCTGGGGCCTCATTTTACCCACCTCGGAAGGATGGAAAGCTGAGTCAATCTTGAGCCTGGTGAGATTTGAACTGCCAGATTGCAGGCAGCCAGCAGGCAGCAGAAGTAGCCTGCAGTATTGCATTCTACCCACTGCGCCACCACGGTTCTCCAAATCAAACCCCCCCTCCCCATAGAAATCCCTGCCTACTACTTTGGATTCTTCCATATACAGTGTGTACTACAAGTAATCCTTGACTTACAACAGGTCATTTAGTGACTGTTAAAAGTTATAATGGCATTAAAAAAGTGACTATTTTTCACACTTATGTCCATTCCAGCATCCCCAAGATCATGTGATCAAAATTCAGATGCTTGGCAACTGATTCATATTTATGAAGGTTATAGTGTTCCCGGATAATGTGACCAACTTTTGCAACCTTGTGACAAGTAACGTTAATGGGGAAGCCAGATTTATTTAACAACCATGTTACTAACTTAACAACTGCAGTGATTCACTTAACAACTGTGGCAAGAAAGATCTTAAAATGGGACAAAATTCTGTATATGTATGAATATATAGTATGTATGTATGTATTTATAAAGAGGGAAACATTAAAACAAAAACCATGGCAAGCTGAAAGCCTGTTGGACAGAAAGAAGCATTTTTACAACACGTAGATAGCCATCAGCCCCTGGTCTAAAAATCTGTTTTAAATAATTAGATGGGTAGACTTAGCTGATCTTAGCTTTATTATGCTTTGGTGTTCTGAGAGCCATAAGGACCAGCTAGCGAAAATAAAATATAAAGACAATTTAGTAAAATAAATTTTAAAAAATTAATAGCACTATACTTTATTTGAGTCCTATACTGTAATAGTTCTCACAAATAGCTCTCTAGTTCTCTGACAGATAAGTCCTATATTGTAATAGTTCTCATTTGTAAAGAATGGAAAGGATTTGGCAATATTCTTTAATTTTGGATTTGAAACTTGTTTAAACTTTTCAGCTAAATGGACTGGACTGGATATGTATTGAAGGATAACTCCTGAAATTCCCAGCAACCTGAACTGCAATCTGAGCATGTCTGGAAGGAGAAAAGTTAGGGAAAACTGTGAGGCACAAACCATGGCCATGAATATATCTATTCCTCTTTTTCAAATTGCATGACTTAAACATGGGGTCTCTAGAATGGTATTTTAAATATCAAAGTGTCTGGGGAACTTCTAGAATTTGCCTGATTCCCTATTTTACCTGTTATATCACTACTTGTCTTTTAAAGAAAACTATCACATATTTTAATTAATAAACATTTAGCATATTTTAATACCAAAAACCCAAAAGTTTTAAAAAAATAGCTGCAGGATCCAAAATACTTCAAAATTGTCTTTAGATGTCTGTCCAACTGCCCAAAAAACCAAACTAAAAATAATTGGGATGTTAGGATGATATGGAGGGTAGGAGGCTTAAAATGGATAACCAGGAACAATTTTAATATTTTACCAATTATTTTTCCATAACTCTCCATATCTAAGACAGCTGCCATTTTGTGACAATAGCTATGATAATTTAACCACAGGTATTAAGATATCATCCAACTGCACAGTATTTATGACATTTAGATTCCTATACTGTACATACTTGACCAAAATTGAATGGGCAGGACAAGAAGCAATGGGTGGAAACTAATCAAGGAGAGAAGCAACTTAGAACTAAGGAGAAATTTCCTGACAGTTAGAACAATTAACCTCTGGAACAGCTTGCCTCCAGAAGTTGTGAATGCCCCAACCCTGGAAGTCTTTAAGAAGGTGTTAGATAGCCATTTGTCTGAAATGGTATAAGGTTCCTGCCCACGCAGGGGGTTGGGCTAGAAGACCTACAAGGTCCCTTCCAACTCTGCTATTGTATTGTATTTGTATTGTATTGTATTGTATTGTATTGTATTGTATTGTATTGTATTGTATTGTATTGTATTGTATTGTATTGTATTGTATTGAATACTGTTATAATCTATGAGTATCAGTTCTGGTGAATTATTTGAAAGAGCCTAAAACTGGCGCAAAGTAACAGAATTCGTTAAAAGTTTTGCTGCTGGTTCTGGTTACAGTACATAAAATTTTATCCTTATTTCATTGAATAAACATTTGCAAAGGATTTATCAGAAATTTCATTTTTTGTATATTTCTGGGTAACCAAGTAGCAAGTTTTACGCATGGCTTGCATCAAAATGAGAATTCTGTAGATGGAGAAGTATTATATTCCAAGTCCAAATAATGTTTCATCAAGCATTTTGTTAGCAGATCAGATGCTCGCACAGATAATTCCCATTTCACATAAATACAGTTTTGTGCAAATATTCCACTCAAGATATGTTATTATTTCCTTCCATCCTAACTCAAAACTGTGTGTCTTTTGATATGGGAGGTGAATTCTGTGCCCCAGCAGCAAATATGAAAAAAGTGTTTCATAAGCTAGTTTAAACTATTATTGCTGAGGATTTTCCCATACATGCACCTGTTTCTCAAGGATATTGTTTTAATCTCAAGATTCTTTCCAAGTTCTGCTCTTTCCAATAGAAGTTATTAGTTAGCTCATCCATTACAATGAATCTGAGCACCTGTTCTTCCTGAGGTCCCTGTACCCCCAGGAGGTGTGACAAAGAGTGAATTGTTTCCTTTAAGGATAAGTCCCAAGTCACAATTACTGTGTTTGTAGGCGGTGTGAACATTAATTACATTTCCTAGTGATTAAAATGCTGGCCCTGTAAAAAACTGAATGGAGTATATGCTCATTTCCCCCCCAAATTAACTTTCTCTGTCTAAAACTAACATAGTCTTATATGCAAGGGTTATATGCAACTTTTCCTGAGAAAAATACAAAAATGTCTGTATTCATCATTGGATGTGATTTTAAAGTATATAATACTATGAAATTCTTCCATAGAATTGTGGGAAATCATATATGACCCATGTACAGGGCCTAAACCATCTGGGTCCCTATATTGATGCTAGGAGAGTTTATTAATGTATAACCATTAAGGTTCTTTCCCCTTTTTGTCCTGAGAGGTAGTTCTGATTTATTTATTTATTTATTTATTTATTTATTTATTTATTTATTTATTTATTTATTTATTTATTTATTTATTTATTTATTTATTTATTTATTTATTTATTTATTTATTAGATTTATGAACTGCTCCCTTTCCCCGAAGGGACTCGGGCGGTGCAGAGGAAATTAAAACATATAAACATAACAATTTATAAATATTTAAAACCAGATTAAATAATTATCCCTGTGCTAAAATTTGTAAAATCATTAAAACTATTTCCCCTTAAAACCAATTTAAAACAATTTAGCTTCAGACTATAGGCTAGGTGAGATAAATTAGGCCAGGCCAGTCTGTTGGAAAAAGTAGGTCTTTAATTTCTGGCGGAAGGAGCGGAGGTCCGTGGTCGTTCTGAGTTCGGGGGGTAGGTCGTTCCAGAGGGTTGGGCCCACCACAGAGAAGGCCCTTCCCCTGGGCGTCGCCCGCTGGCATTGCCTAGTGGACGGCACCCGGAGAAGTCCCTCTCTGTGGGAGCGAATTGGCCGAAGGGATGTATGGGGCAAGATGCGATCCCGTAGATAACTAGGTCCCGTGCCATGGAGCGCTTTAAAGATGATAATCAGCACCTGAATTGTCATTTGAACAGTTTGGATGAATTTATTATACCCTAAAATTTTATTTATTTCTGTTGTTTTCTAACGTTAGTTGTTGCTTTAGCTGCAGTTGACAAAGGATTGTAGGAAGTTTCTGACAGGGAAGCAGTGAGTTCTTTTGTTCTTATGTTTAATTAACAATTTTTGAAAACAAATTCTGTGTGTGTGTGTGTGTGTGTGTGTGTGTGTAGCAAACGTGTTTTTGTTTTTATTTTCCATGGCATGAGAGTCACATCCTCCAATTCACTTCTGTTCTGCAGATATCATATTTTACAAGATAAAACCACATTATTCTGTATCTTTAAAAATGAGAGAGATCACACATTCATTGCTTTTATTTGACAATGAGGAGGAATGTGAAGCTGATAAATGCATTCCTCAGAGTCTGCATTTCCCAAAAATTAAATATTCAAAGAAATTTCTCATTTTTCCCCATTTTATTTTCTATTATTTTGTGATTCTCATTTATTTATTTATTCATCATGAATACTTTAGAGCAGGGGTCTCCAACCTTTGCAACTTTAAGTCTGAAGGACTTTAGCTCCCAGAATTCTCCAGCCAGCGAAAAACATTGAAGTTGGAGAGAAAAGGATAACTTAGAAAATGAGAAGACTCATTCTGATGAGCTATTTTTATTCTCTTTGGAATCTCTCTTTTCCTCTCCCTCTGCAGGTGGCATTGGCTGCCTTGATCGTGACAGAGGACAAGCACGGCAATGTCTTGATGTTGTGGAGATCTATAACCCTGATAGGAACTACTGGCGAGAAGGACCACCTATGCCTTACCCTCTTCTTTCCCTAAGATCCAACTCTACCTGTGCTGGTGCTGTGGAAGGAAAACTCTATGTCTGTGGAGGATTTCGTGGAACAGGTCTGGAGAAATCCAAAGACAATATTGTTAGGTTTGCAATGTGCTTCAACAATCACTGTAAATATCACTATCCTAGCTTACATTGCATCCCATCCATATTTCAATCAGTCTGTCTGTCTGTCTATCTATCTATCTATCTATCTATCTATCTATCTATCTATCTATCTATCTATCTATCTATCATAATAACAACAACAACAACAACAATAATAATAATAATAATAATAAAAATAAAAATAAAAATAAAAATAAAAATAAAAATAAAAATAAAAATAAAAATAAAAATAAAAATAAAAATAAAAATAAATTTAATTTATAGACCGCTCCCTCTCCCCAAAGGGACTCGGAGCGGTGCACAGGGGAATTAAAAAACATACAAACATAAATACATCATAAATATATAAAAATCAGCTTAAACAAGTTATCCCTGCACTAAAAACCCAAAATACTAAAAACTAAACCCCTTAAAAACCAATTAAAACAATAAACAGATGACTAACCTAGGCCGGCCAAGCAGAAAAAGTGCGTTTTTAATTTTTGACGGAAGGAGCGGAGGTCCGTAGTTGTTCTAATTTCGGGGGGCAGGTCGTTCCAGAGGGTCGGGCCCGCGACAGAGAAGGCCCTTCCCCTGGGCGCTGCCCGCTGGCATAGCCTAGTGGATGGCACCCGGAGAAGTCCCTCTCTGTGGGAGCGAATCGGCTGCAAGGATGTATCTATCTATCTATCTATCTATCTATCTATCTATCTATCTATCTATCTATCTATCTATCTACCTACCTATCCATTCATCCATCCATCCATCTATCTATCAATCATCATTTTGACAAAAAACTTAGTTATATAGGACCTCTACCTCTACTGGTCCTATGTGATATATTTGGGGATATCTCAAATTGATATCAGTTGACTTTGAAAAGTCAAAGTCTCATACATTTCTGCAAATAGATCCTTATAATCGTATAGCAGTTATGATTAAACAACTTTGACCATGATATAAATTCTTCCATATGCATATTGTCTGCAGTCCCATTTATTTATTATCTACATTTACAATTCCACTTTTCCTTCAGAGAGTTTTTTGCATTGGATATGGTTTTTCTCTCCCCTACAATTTCATTTTATCATCAGAACAATGTGATAGGTTAGAGTAAAAGTATGGGAAAAGTTAACTAAAAACTTTATGTGGGGGTTGGGGATATCGCCAATATCAGTTCTACCTTATAATCCTATACCAATCACCAGGCACAAGTCACAAGATCCATATGCGTTGAATTGAAGCTAATTACTTTATTATAGTCTTATAATACAGGAATATTCCCATACTGCTTGCTTTTTCTTGGAAACAGATAGATAATTCTCCATGAAGCTTGGTGGGGGCACGCTTACTTCTGAATCTCTTGCAGCTGCACGATTCAAAGCTAATTCCTTGCTTGAGGCCTCCTCCCTTCCTAGCTGGGTATTTCCCAAAATCAACTTTTTTTATCAGTATACTACAAATAACACTTTTCTTTGCATATATATACAAACAACTGCAGAATTGGATATAAATTTGCTCATGAAATAGGACAGCATTCATGTTTTCAGAAATAGGACAACATTATGTCAGGGAATTACGCAGCTGGTGTCCAAATGGAGTCAGAGACACTGACACAAACTTGTAACTTTATATAAATACATATATTTTACATTTATATTTACAGCAAACAAGATAGTCAGGCACATCACTATATCATGAGGTAAATTATCAAGTAAATCACAGAGCACACAAGAAAAAGGTGGGGGAAAAGGAAAGTCCCCCTTCTCACCCATCAACCAATTATAATGTAGATTGCCTCATGCAGGATCCCACACTCTCCAACTAATCAACTACATTTGTGTGTTCTGACCCATTGCACATTTTATTTTTCCAGCTATTAAGTTAAATACCTTAACACATTAATAATCACTTAAGGGCAATATAATCCTATTTCTATAGTCCTACATGGAAAGCTTTACCCATCAAACAACAAACAATATGGAGTAATCAGCCCACCGCTTTACCTTTTCAGAGTCACAGCAGCAAACAATGGGACCAATTATTGTCCTTAATTTCCTAAAGCAACAGCATATTTGTATTTGATGCTTACTTTTAAAAAATCAAGCAATTTCAGGTGTTCAGTGTTAACATTATAGTTCCAGATGTTTGGGGTATGGACCATGTTATTGATACATGTTCATTTATAATGACAATTGATATATATATATATATATATAAAGGCATTCAAGAAGAGGTTTCAAACAGTCAGGATGGCAGCCAATCAAATCTTAGTACCTGAAGTCCATGGAGAAAAAGGAAAATGATTTTGATCATATGGCTGCCATATCAATTTTTTGACATATCCTTAGTGGTATGGAAAATAGGAAGGTAAATTATCTTGCACCAACAAGCTTCAGGTTAGGTTAGATGATTTGATCACAAAGGCTTTAAACTTTACATACTTATTTTCTGCAGCAATGATTCCTACTGCCCTATATGTCATCTGAATTTCACATCATTTAGACATGTATTAGACAGTCCTGGATTCTGGTTAATGTCGTGCCCAAACTGGCTACTTTGACAGGCTACTTTTTTTGCCTCCCACCAAACTTCCCCACTGTTCCTGAGAAATTACCCAGTGTCCCTCTAGCTATCCATGGGAATGTAACAAAAATCGATGCTCCAGCCAATATTCTGTTCTTACCGTTCTTGTTGCTGCGTTTATTTGTTTGTTTTTAGTGAAGAGTGAAAAAGGATCATAGTGCATTAGAGCAAAAATGCTGCCTCAAAAACCCAGTGAGCAAGATGAAGAATGGGAGTAAGGCACAGTACTGCCTTCCTTCACCACAGATAGTTTCCCTGTGGAAAACTATCTGCCTCAGAGCCCCACATCAAGAATCACAATATTGTTTTTGCGAGATTGACTGCGCATCAGAACTCTATATAGTTGCTATAGACATTCAGGAGGTTGAGAGCATCATGGTGATTTAGGTATGTGGCACTTAGCTCAGATTGGCACAACTCAAATGTATGCGAAGGGCCTGTTTTCCAGTTACCTGAAAGGGTTTTTCCTCTGGAAAAAAAGGATACTTTAAAATAAGAAAATAAACTCTCCAATACTGAAATGTTATTGAAGGAACTCTTGTTCCTTATTGATTTCTCCATTCAGCAGTCAACTTTCACTTCTGCACCCATCTTTTCACTTCTGAAATATCTCCATTGAAGGACATCCTTCATGAAAACATTCCCTCAGCCTGTAAATTACATGTTGCTCTTGAAAAGTTTGTAGACTATAAACACATAGCTCTCATAAATGTCCATAGGATTTCAGTAAATCTAAAACCAAAGGTTTGCAGGGGGGAAATTCAGAGCTATTACAATTTTCCATTCCTTTTCTTGACCTATTAACCTATTTTCTGAATGATCTCTAGAGGTCTTATTAGTAAACAATATTGCATTATTAAAGTAGATAGTTTTCAACCCCTTTCCAACCCTGGGAAGATAGTTAAGGTGATTCCAAAGTAGAAAAATTACTTACTTCGTTTATATGCTGCACATTCCCAAAGGTTAGTCAGCCGAAACATATTGACTCTTTTCTTTCTTGTTTTCTCCATCAGCATTTGCTTTTATTTAAATCTGTGACACCAACATAAAGTATTGCAATCTGTTGCTGCTTAATGTATGCAGTGCAGTAATAAATTGACTAGTATCTGAATTAGTGCTGGATGCGTCTGAGGACCACAATATTAGCATGAACATACACGATTCATTAGGTGTTTGCACTGCAGAGTCACCAAAACAGGGCCAAAGTCCTTGACTGTTGCTTCCCAGTTTATTTAATTAGAGTTTAAAAAAACAACCTACAATTCAAAGTAATTTACAACTGATGAGATTAAAATCAAATTCAGAAAAGAGCTTAATAAATATCATAACATATATTAATAGAGCAGACTTGACTCAACAGTCAACTATTGCAGGGCAGACTAAATAAAAACATTTTGCCTGCCAGGAATGATAGCAGAGATGGAAATAGTTTGAATCCCCTTGGCTGTTAGCTCCAAACTGTGAAAGGATGTTTCAAAAAAATCACTGGATTTTTTTCTCATGTTTCCTCAAATATTCCTTCAGAGCTGATAAGATCAGGAGAAGAACCTCTCCAGACAATTATGCAGCCTGGAAAAATTGGCTTCTCAACTAAAAATCCCAAATAGTATGAGGATATATATATATATATATATATAGAACCAGGACATGGGGACACGGTGGCTCACAATCAGAAAGGTTGGCAGTTCAGCGGTTCAAATCCCTAGTGTCGCATAACAGAATGAGCTCCTATTACTTGTCCCAGCTTCTGCCAACCTAGCAGTCCGAAAAGCATGTTAAAAATGCAAATAGAAAAATAGGAACCACCTTTGGGGAGAAGGTAACAGTGTTTTGTGTGCCTTTGGCATTTAGTCATGCCGGCCACATGACCACAGAGACGTCTTTGGACAGCGCTGGCTCTTCGGCTTTGAAATGGAGATGAGCACTGCCCCCTAGAGTTGGGAATGACTAACACATGTTTGAGGGGTACCTTTACCTTTTTATAGAAAGGATTCTGAATCGTGTATTTTAACAGACCAGCAGCCACTGGAATAATTCTGACAAAGAGATCATGTGATTTCTATAATTACTCCTGATTGCTAGACTGCCTTGGCCACCAACATTCTGGGGCAGCCGAAGTGTCTAAATCCAAAATCAGTTTACTGAGAACATGTTAAAGCATTCCAAGCATGTGTCAGTAGGATCAAAATAGCTATTTCCATTAAAAGGCATATGTAATGTACCAACAAGGCAAAAACATTCCTGCTCCCTGCTAAATTATACTCACATATGGATTCAGAAGAGCCATAACTGGCAAGTTGAGAGGTGATGTAACCCATTCAGCACAGATCAAATTTATTTCTTACTCTGCTTTTGGGCTATTCAGAAATACATTAATTTCTTTGCCTGTGTGTCTGCTTTAGAGGAGGATTGTCTTGGGCGGCACACATATTTGCATGAAAATATAATCCATTATTTGAGAAAGAATCATATAGTTGGAAGGTATCTTGAATAACAATCTAGCCCAATCTTCCTGAGCAGTACAGGATCCAGTAAACATCTCTGACAGCTGCCAATCCAGCCTGTGATTAAAGACCTCTAGAAAAGCGAACTCACTATTTCATGTGCTAGTCCGCTCCTCATGGCTTGCACACTCAGGAAATTCCTCCAGATTTCTAATCTGAAGTTGCTCCCTTGTAATTTTAATAATTGGTTCTGGTCCAAGCCCCTGCCAATGCAGAATAAGTTCTGGGACAACCCTTCTGGGACAACCCTTCAGATTTTTGTTGACTGCTATTATATCTCTCCTCTGGGTTTTTTCCCCCCTGTAGGCTAAACATATCCTAATCCTTTAACTGTCCTTCACAGGGATTGGTTTCCAGATTCCTTACAATCTTGGTAGAATTCCTCTGAACTTCTTCCAATTTGCTACTGTTGTACTAGAACTCTGGTGCTCAGCCCTGGACCCAGTACTCCAAATGAGGTCTGCCTGGGTCAGAATATTGTGAAACAATTTTGCTCCATAATCTGGATTCAATGCATTTATTAATGTGCCCCAAGAAAGCATTTGACTTTTTAGCAGCTGCATCACACTGTTAGGACACGTGGCTGATAAGTATATTCAGAACCCTACTGCCAAGCCAGATCTCCCCCATTCTATACAAATACCTTACAGACTTCTTACCCAAATACAAAACTGAATATTTTTTTGCTCTCAATTACAATCTATCTTATTCATTTTAGTCTCCTGCACAAGCTTTCCTATATCCTTTTTAATCTAACATTTTATCCAGCCTCCTAGCTTTATGTTATCCGAAGACTGTCTAAATATTCCCTTAACTCCCTCCTCCAATCATTGATTTAAAAAAAAATGTTGAATAGTTCAAGGAGAAGGAAAGAGCCTTCTGTAACTCTACTCAATATTTGCCTCCAAGCTAAAGTAGAGCCGTTAATGAGCACGCTTTACATGCACTTTTTCAGCCCACTTGTAAGTCTAACTGACATACTTTACCATTTTATTAGGGAGAATACCATGAAAAGCTCTGTCAAAATTTTTTTGAAGTCTGGGTATGCTATCTTTACAGCATTCCCCTGACCTGCTGAGCTAAATACTGTTACAAAAGAAGGAGATAAGCTTAGCATGGCATGGTTTGAATGTAATAAATCCACACTGAATCCTGTCAATTGTAACATGCCTATCCAAGTGCTCACAAACATGTTGCTTGATAATCTGTTCAAGGACATTGCCCAGTATGAAATGTCCAGCTGACAGACCTAAAGTTTTCCCAGTTTTCCTCCTTCCCCTTTTTGAACATTTGCTCTCCTTAGTCTTCTGGAGCATCATTGATTTTCCAGCCTGTGGCACATATCTTCTTAGTAGATACTAAAGATACTGAATTCTTTACATGCAACAAAAGCAGAGTTGCCAGAAAAAGATGGAAATCTAAAACACTTGTCTGAAATCTTTAGCATTCTTTAAATGTTCTTTAGAAGAATGGCAACAGACAAACCTCACACCAGAAGGGATAGGCATGCCCAAAGTTACTCTGAAATCGACAAGACATGCTTCTGTGATGCTTCCTCGTCCCCTTGTCTCTCCTCCAACCTGGTCACCTGACTTTCTCTCTCTCTCTGCTTTAAATGACAAAAAAGCATAACCAATTTTATACCTCTTTCAGCTATTGCTGAAGCTTTTGCTGAAGAGGAGAAGCACTACATTTAACTCCGGGGAAAATAAAGACTACTTAAGTGACTTTCATGGACTGGAGGTGAGATAAGCCAACGTTATGGAAACATGGCTAAAAAAAATGTGAGCACATTTGTGCTGTGATTTGGTGCAAATCAGAAAAGAACTAGCCTAGGCAGTTATAGAGATTATAGATTCTGTGATTCTACTTCTTTCAGTCGCTCCTTAGATGAGGGGGTGTCAAGCTCATGTCATCATTGTGGCGTTACGTGACATATTGCTACTTTCTCCTCCCCCTCTTTGCTAACCCGGCTGTGGGCAGGGCCAGCACGTGACACACCTGGCCCACAGGCCATGAGTTTGACATCCCTGCCTTGGATGAAGTAGATTTTAGTTCAGATTTAGTTCCTGGATAAAGTATATTTATTCATTCTTACTGGGCCACCTATTCTTTGCAGCACCACTGACAAATTCTAGTTGACATCTGACATTGGGCAACAGAAGAACAGACATACTAACCGGTCAATAACAACAAACAATATCAGTTTCCAATACAATATTGTTTTCACTTATTGGGCTTCTGTAATTGTCTTGTTGCTGTGGTGATAGGTGGCAATTTATTCCATAGATGTCATGCAGGAATAAATGTTACCCATTAGCATTATAACACTACAACTCTAGTAGCCCATTAGATCCAAAAAGGGCAATGCAGAAACAGTGTAGATACTATACCCCAGAGGCAGCTCTCTCATCAAAGACAGAAGTAAGGAAAGGAAGCCATAAAAACACAACCTAAACTTATGCAATTGTTTTCATTGCCAGACTCAGAAAAAACAAACTAACACTAGTTACAGATTAAATCTCTAATTTCCATCAGGATTCCATCAGAGTCATCAGCCTCTTAAAATCAGATACTTGCTTCTAGCTCAGCTCACAATCTAAGACCAACAAAGAATTTAATACACCAACAAACTCCTTTACTCCATCCTTTATAGACAGAAGGACTCTCAGAATTTACTTAAAAATATCCTTCAACTATATCAACAGATAGAGGAAATGAATATTTTCAGAACATTAATGAAAACTGGGAAACTTCAGCACATTATCCAATGGAGATGTATATACAGTTGGAAATCTGTATTAACAGGAAATATTTTCTGCTTTGCCTGTAAGCTTTCATTTATCCATGGATATGCAAAGTGGTTTTTTTCCAAACTGGAATAAATATGAACAAAATGTCAAGAAGCATGAAAAAAGAAAATATCCAACACCAAAGGAGCATGACTTTTACAGAAGAATGATGCATGTACAATAAATGAATGTACTGAGAGCCAGAAATCAAATACTGGAAAGATGTTTTGAAGCATATTATTGCCATTTTAAATTTTGTTGCAGAAGCATAGTGAATAGTGAAAGCCAGACAGAAAGCATTCTCTGGGGATTACCAGATCATCCCCATTGGAATTTAACTTTGAACACTGGACTGAATTGCCAGAGATAAAAGAAAAAGCCATGTTTCGTATTGTTTTTTCCACAGTTCTTTAATGAACCAATTATACCCATGGGAAATGAAGTTGGTATGAAAATCACTTAGGAGCTTAAAGGAGCAAAGCATTTTTCTTTTCATTGTTCAATTTACACCAGCTTTTTCCATTTTTTTGCTAGTACCCCAGTGGAGGTTTTGGTGATTTTTGATTTGTTTTATTTTGTGCCACTTGACATGAGAAAGGATGGTGTGAAATTGTCATCAGAATTTTCCAGAACTATGAACTTGACATCAAGAATTGCACAGATTTAAATTGAGATCAATTTTATTATTCCCTTTAGCCAGCCAATAATTACAAGGATTCTCTGTAGGCAATTTCAAAGTTGCAAGTTCACATTAAAAGAATGAACAATGGAACTTGGTGTTTGTTTGTTTGTTTGTTTGTTAGCAATTCTTTGAACCTGTCTGGACAAAATAATGTGAACAATAGCAATTAAATTGTGCCAGTTATTTTAAGTTATTTGACCTAATTTTCTATTCACCAGCTACCAACAGTGTTGCAAAAGAATATTGGACACTGGTTCAAAAATCTCAAAGATCATTTTTAAAACCTTTGAAAACAAGATGGCCCTGTGGAGAAAATGCCACACAAGCAACGTTAAAATAAAGACTAATTCATAAGTGAAAACGTTGGTAAAAAGCAAACATTTTGCTGGTGAAAGAAAATCAAGTATATATAAATAGTGAAAGCAAGAGAGATGGGTATCTTGGGGTGACTCTCCTCTTTTCCTGAATTTAATTCCTCCTTTTCTTCCACCCACCCTTAATTGCTACAACTTGGCAGATGGAAGATCTTCAAATTTGCTGGAATACTTAAGTTCAGGCTGGAGCTACAGAACATTAGGTAAAGGTAAAGGTTCATCTCACACATATGTGCTAGTCGTTTCCATCTCTAGGGGTGGTGCTCATCTCTGTTTCTAAGTCAAAGAGTCAGCGCTGTCCAAAGATGTTTCCGTGGTCATGTGGCCGACATGACTGAAGGCTGAAGGCTCATTGGGTGCTGTTACCTTCCCACCAAGGTGGTCCCTATTTTTTGATTTGCATTTTTCACGTGCTTTTGAACAGCTAGGTTGGCAGAAGCTATAACTGGAGCTCACTCCATTATGCAGAGCTAGGGATTCGAACTGCTGAACTGCCAAACTTCTGATCAACAAGCTCAGCATCTTAGCCATTGAGCCACCGTGTCCCTGTATAACAGAAAGTTCAGATAAATTTCACATTAAAGTAGAGAATATTTCTGCTTATACCAAAGTTGAGAATTTATTTGGCAGCCTGCTAAGACTTGAAGTAATCTCTCAAAGTCTGAAGTCTCTGGAGAAAGATCTGATGAGCTTATCCAAAAAACTTCCCCTTTTCTTCCTTCCCTCCAAATCAAAATCTTGCATTGGCTTCTTAGCCAAGACTGCACCCGACAGTTTGACATTTTTTTTCAAAGGAACTGGTTGCGAATGATATTGTTGCTTCCTGTCTTAATCCAGTTTTGCCCATTTCAAATTCTGAAAGCATTTTCTCCAATCTAATCCTAATAAAAACATAAATTACGTTTTACAATACTGCAGACAGGGAAGACCTTTATTATTCATGCCTGAAGTAGAATGACAACTTCTTTAGTAAAAAATGTTGTCTGATGGTCCCATGTCAGAATTACTTCTGAAGTAAATTTCAGAAAGGAAGATATGACTTCTTAAATAACTCCCTAAAGCAAAACTGGGTCAATATAGTTAGTTGAGATCTGAGAGCCAGACACTGAGCATGGAGCTGTTCCTGGAACTCAAGTGGCTGTAATCATAAAGTTTTGCCCTTAATTTACTTCTTAATATTGCTTCCTTCAAGCTAATCATAATGAGCATCAAGAGAACTCATTATAAAGCTAACCTCCTTTTGCCAATCTGCTGATACTAAGGCAAGTCTTTCCCCATCAAAGCAGTCAGACTGCAATTTGCCTCTTAAGTGTGCTGATTCTGCTAATATTGGGCTAATGATAACATTAATGCAAGACGGACTTCTCCCCATCTCCTTATTCATCTTACTTCCCAATTACAGCCTGGCATCACACGTTCTGATCTTCTCCAGTTGCTAGTCAACTTGTTCACCCATGAAAATTTCAGTAATCCTGTTTTGCATTTGCATCTTCGTGTCAATCCACTGTGCAGTATGTGGCTTTATTAACCTGAGAAGCAGTTTTCTTAAAATGAACTTTCAGAACTATGTATAAGTAAGCAAGTGTCACCTACAGTTTTTCTACAGGCAGCGTTCCTAAGCTTTTGCCATGAATCTACTGATAAGGCAAATGTTGTTGATTGCCAGTATACAGGTATTACAGATGCCTTTTCCTAGCAAACTAAACCCTAAAGAGATCTTGTTGAGTAAGGTGGCTTAATTCAAGCTAAACATTTAGCATTTATCTCTTTAGGAAATAAAAAGCACTGGCTTTATATGTGGAATCAGCATAACTAGTGGAATACGGATGACACTAAATTTTTCAGAGTGATAAAACAAAAAAAAGGACTGTGAAGATCTCCAGAGGGACCTCTGCACATTAGGAGAGTGGCCATCAAATGCGGAATATCATTCAATATGAGCAAGTGTAAAGTGGTGCATATTGGTGCCAAAGCTTGTAATTACTCATATAAATGAATGGAATCAGAGCTAGCACTGAATGATGAGAAAAGAGATCTTGGGATGAATGATAAGTAGTTCAATGAAAGTGTTGACACAGCATATCTACCTGTAAAAAAAAGGCCAATAGCTTCTTAGGAATAATAAGGAATGTTATTGAAAAGAGAGATGCCAATGTTATAATGATCTGATATAATTCAATAGTATGGCTGCATCTAGAATATTGTGTGCAGTTCTAGTCACTGCACCACAAAAGATCACGTGAAGTGTTAATACCACTTTAGAATGCCTTGGTAAGGCCACACTTGGAATACGGCATCCAGTTTTGGTCGCCACGATGTAAAAAAGATGTGGAGACTCTAGAAAGAGTGCAAAGAAGAGCAGCAAAGATGATTAGGGGACTGGAGGCTAAAACATATGAGGAATGGTTGCAGGAACTGGGTATGTCTAGTTTAATGAAAATGACTAGGGGAGACATGATAGCAGTTTTCCAATATCTCGGGGGCTGCCACATGGAAGAGGGAGTCAAACTATTCTCCAGGGCACCTGAGGGCAGAACAAGAACCAATGGGTGGAAACTAATCAAGGAGAGAAGCAACTTAGAACTGAGGAGAAATTTCCTGACAGAACAATTAATCAGTGGAACAGCTTGCCACCAGAAGTTGTGAATGCCCCAACACTGCAAGTCTTTAAGAAGATGTTGGATAGCCATTTGCCTGAAATGGTATAGGGCTTCCTGCCTAGGGAGTTGGACTAGATGACCTCCAAGGTCCCTTCCAACTCTGCTATTGTATTGTAAAAGGAATATGGTAGAGCAGGAGGAGGTTTAGTGGAGGTTGATTAAGATGGAGCAGTTTCCCTCTGAGGAGAGGTTGCAACATTTGGGGCTTTTCAGTTTAGAAAGAAGACACACAAGAAAGAATATGATTGAACTGTGCAACGTTATGCATGATGTAGAGAAAGTTAAAGAATTTTTTTCCCTACCAAAATACTGGACCCAGGGATCACCAAATGAAATGGAATCCTGGAAGAATCAGGACAGACAAAAATGACTCCCACCCCAAAAAAAGAAAGGACATAACCAAACTTTGGAATTCACTGTCATGAGAAAAGGCCAGCTTGATTTGCTTAAAAACAAAAGGGTTGGACCAATTTATGAAAGGCATTTGTGTCATGGCAGTGTAACTGCCTCTGAAGGCCATCTGCTGGCCGTCTAGTGGGCTTCCTTGTGCAGTTGGCTGACCACCATGAGAACAAACCGCTAACCTAGAAGGGCAGGAGTCCAATCCAGGAGGCCACTGTTTATATTCACATGTTCATATATTTGTATATAAATAACAGTAATGCCCAGCTGGGGATTTAAAATTGTTAATAACTCTCATAACTGGGAGACTAACACTTCTTAATTGTTCAACTGTAAATATACGGTATATAAATAATCAGAAACTGTATACCAACTCACACTCATGAAAAGGATATAGAATAGCAAGGAAAATTGATGGACTAAGACGATGGAGGCCCAAGTCCATCCTCAGCCTGGGTCTTTATCAGTCTAACTTGATTCAGGATTACCAACATGAGAGAGAATTGGAGAAGACAGCTCGGTCAGTTTCGTAAGCAAGAAAATAAGTCCACGTTGGGTTTGAAGAGAGATGCTTCATACATGCTTTCATGGGTTATGATGCATCTCTTTTGGAAAATTGGCATGGCCAAAGGTGTCTGTGGGGCAAAATCAAGAAGAATACCCAATAGTGTGAGCAAAGCATCAAACTATAGTTGAAAACTAACCAAAGAGAGAAGCAACCTAGAATTAAGGAGAAACTTTCTAATAATGAGTTCAATTAACCAGAGGAATAGCTTGCCTTCAGAAATCGTGGGTGCTTTGTCATTGGAGATTTTTAAGAAGAACCTAGACAGCCACTTATCAGAAATAGTATAGTTCTCCTGCTTGAGCAGAGGGCTAGACTAGAAGACCTCCAGGGTCCCTTCCAGCTCTATCCTATTCATTCATTCAAAAAGTCATTGTGGCTGCCATCTTGACTTTATTGATCATACCATGCAGATTCCTCTAGAACTGCCCTACATTACATCACTCAGACAGCTGGAGGAAGAGTGGGTCAACATAATAGAAACAGAAATACATAGAGCCATGTTACCTAAGAGCTAAGTTACCTAAAAATAGGGCAAAACATTAGCAATTCAGAAAGGACGGAAAGCATCAAGAAATTTCAATTCTGACAAAGATAAAATGTGCTGGAAAATGTATTTTGATTAAATAATTCTGGGCCACGATGAAGTATGCCTGATAGAATCAAATAGGATATAATATACTGTATCTCTGAAAACACTGCATTTCATCTCACTGAGAGCATTAACACTTGACGCAAAACTTTCTCCGAGCAACTGTTACTCATTGAGAAAGAAGGCAAAAAGGAAAGATTTCCTAGGACCAAATTCACTGAATTTCAGAGTCAAAGCTGACACCTTGAATTTGGCAAACGTAAGGCAAAATCAGAGGGGGAAAAAACCCCAATACTATTTTCGCAGCATTAGCTGAATGCATTCCCCATGGCAAACCACACACAAAAGATGTGCTATTAGATTCTGGATCCTGAATCATATCTCAAGTACACTGCATTCGGTGTGCGGTGTCCAGATGTTTTCTTCTTGAGATTTAGACACCATTCTAGATAGTTTTTTGGTCACTGCAAACTCAATCGGTGTCCTTATCTTCGCCAATTTCCCTTGTTACCATGACTGCTGAACGGTTTAGCTTTTCAGGCTATCAAGAAAGGATATTCATTTAAAACTCGTACAACGCTCAGGAATGTATTGTGGAGGATTGTATTGTGGAGGCTTCCTGCCTAGGCAGGGAGTTGGACTAGATGACCTCCAAGGTCCCTTCCAACTCTGCTATTGTATTGTATTGTATTATTAAAAGTATCTATGAGATGGAAAGGAAGGAGGAAGGTAAAAGTATCAGCAGATGGTTCTCAAATTCAATAGCATACACCTTAAGATCACATTGGTCGATGATCTCTGGAGGGCACGGGATAGAGGATTTTCCTCTATCCTAGTCCTATTAGACCACTCAGCGGCTTTTGATACCATCGACCATGGTATCCTATTACGCCGACTAGGGGGGTTGGGGCTGAGAGGCACCGTTTTGCGGTGGTTCACGTCCTACCTCTCTGGTCGGTCACAATATGTGTTGACAGGGGGGCAGAGGTCGACTTCGAGACCCCTCTTATGTGGGGTCCCTCAGGGGTCGGTCCTCTCGCCCCTATTGTTTAACATATATATGAAGCCGCTGGGTGAGATCATCCGTGGTTTCGGGGTGGGATATCATCTGTACGCTGATGATACCCAGCTGTACATATCCACCCCAGACCACCCCAATGATGCCGTCGAGGTTATGTCCCGGTGTTTAGAGGCCGTACGGATCTGGATGGGTAGTAACAAACTCAGGCTCAACCCATCCAAGACTGAGTGGCTGTGGCTTCCGGCACCCCGTTTCAGCCAGATTATTCCAACTCTGGCCATTGGGGGCGAAACACCAGCCCCCGTGGAGAGGGCGCGCAATTTGGGTGTCCTCCTGGACTCCCGGCTGACCATGGAGGACCATGTGGCGGCCGTGGCCAGGGGGGCGTTCCATCAGGTACGCCTGATGCGCCAATTGCGTCCCTTACTGGACCGGGGAGCCTCACGCACAGTCACCCAAGCACTCGTCACATCTCGACTTGACTATTGCAATGCTCTCTACATGGGGCTTCCCTTGAGATGCACCCGAAGACTACAGTTAGTCCAGAATGCGGCCGCGCGGATAATTATGGGAGCGCCCAAACACTCCCGTATAACACCTGTCCTGCGCGAGCTCCACTGGCTTCCTGTGGTCTTTCGGGTGCGCTTCAAGGTCCTAACGACCATCTTCAAAGCGCTCCATGGCTCGGGACCTAGCTATATGCAAGACCGCCTCCTGCCCCATACATCCTTGAGACCGACACGCTCCCACAGAGAGGGCCTCCTCAGGGTGCCGTCGGTCGGGCAATGTCGACTGGCGGCACCCAGGGGGAGAGCCTTCTCTGTGGCAGGACCAGCCCTTTGGAACGACCTGCCCCCTGAAATCCGTACCATTCCTGACCTCCGCCTCTTCCGCAAATGTCTTAAGACTCACCTCTTCCAACTAGCCGGCCTTGCGTAACCCTAGCACCGCCAGTTGTAAATGGGGATTTTAAAATGGTCACAACACAGGCACCTAATATCTCTGTATTTATGTTTATTGATGTAATTCTTTGTTCGCCGCCCCGAGTCCCTTTATGGTGAGATGGGAGCGGGTTATAAATGTGAAAAATAAATAAATAAATAAATAAGAGTGCCTCTTGGAAGGTTGAGGATGACAGATGATTTCTGCAGCTCATCTACAAATCACTGTTGGGAAATTAATGAGCCCCATGTGATCTACATGGTAAAATAACTGAGGTCACATTTCTAGATCAAAGTTCCTTTTTCTTCTACTTTTTGTAAAACGAAACTATCAGCTGGGGGAGAAATGAATTAATTGGGTTTCTAATTCTTAGAAGAGTTAAAATTCTAGCAGAAGTTGGCATGAGTGAAATCTCCTAGTATTATTATAGTGTGGAAGTGGAAATATGTTCATTTGACATAGGAAGACCTCATACGCTTCTTCTGACAGTCCATAATAAAGTCTTATAATAATATCAGTTCCCCTCCCTGCCTTTGATTCTTCCCCAAACACTCTCAAAAAGAATTTTCATGCTCTGATTCCCGAATTTCTATACATTTCCCCCTCTATGTACAGCTTAACATATCTACAGATAAGAGCCATGGTGGCACAGTGGTTAGAATGCGGTACTACAGGGCTAACTCACTGCTCACCCAGGAGTTCGATCCTAAGCAGCTCAAGGTTGATTCAGCTTTCCATCCTTCCGAAATTGATAAAATGAGGACCCAGACTGTTGGTGGCAATATACTGACTCTGTAAACCACTTAGAGATGGCTGTAAAACACTGTGAAGCAGCATATAAGTCTAAGTGCTATTGCTATTAACACCCTTTCTCTTAAGCCTGTTTTCTTAAAAATTAATCATTTCATTAATCGTTAAATTAATCATTTCATTAAAATTTTCCAAAACTATCATCCCACCAAGTTTCAGCTATCCATAGGACATCCTATTTGTCCTCCTATGTTAGGACTTCAAATGCTCTTTGTTCTGGAAGCCTGTGCATCGGGGTATGAGCAGTAGCCAGAGGGTGAGCACAGCACTCCCTCTTTCTGAGCAGTATACAAGAAGAACACCCACCCACATGTCTGAGCCAAATTATGGTTTCTTCTCAGCCTTCACTAACAGAGTTTTGTTAGCAGTGAGACTCCAGGGCTGCCTTCCTTACAACCCCTATGGCAAGGAAAAAGTGGGTCAATGGGATGGGGAGATAAGACAAAATAATAAACCCAGAGGTGGTATTCAGCAGGTTCTGACCAGTTCTGGAGACCGGTAGCAGAAATTTTGAGTAGTTCAGAAAACCGGTAAGTAATAATAATAATAATAATAATAGTTAAATTTATTAACCGCTCCCTCTCCCCACAGGGACTCGGGGCGGTGCACAGGGAGGATAAAAACAATAAATATACAAAATACATACGAATTTAAAAACAGATTAAATTAATTCCTGTGCTAAAATCCCATTAACTAAAAATCCCCACCCCCCAAAAAACCCTAAAGACAGAGGAGTAGTTATCCCAGGCCGGGGATAAGTAGTGGCTGGCCCCGCCCCCATCTATTCTCTGCCTCCCAGCTGATCGGGAGTGAATGAGGATTTTGCAGTAACCTTCCTGTGGAGTGGGATGGGAATGGAGATTTTACAGTATTCTTACCTTGCCATGCTCACCAAGCCACACCCATCAAGCCATGCCATGCCCACAGTACCGGTAGTAAAAAAAAAAATTAAATCCCACCCCCCACTGAATAAACCTCAAAGGGAAGGGGGTCATTTGACTGGTCATGTAGAAACAGAATCTTTCAGTGGTTTAAGAACTAGAGCTAATCATTGTCAGTTGTAATTTCCCATATACCGTAATTTCCCATTCCCTTCTCATAGATCCGTGATGACGAACCTATGACACACGTGCCACAGGTGGCATGCAGAGCCATTTGTTAGGGCACGTGAGGCGTTGCCCTGTCAGCTCCAGTGCACATGCGCGCACTGGCCAGCTGACTTCGACCTTCTTTTAAGGCCCTTTTTCGCCCTTTGGAGGCTTCCTTGAAATCCGGTTTGCTTGTAGGGCTGAAGGCTCAGGAGGATGAAAAATGGCCCTACAAGCAAACCGGAAGTCTGTTCCTGAACTTCCGGTTTGCCCATAGGACTGTTTTTTGGGCCTCCAGGGGGGGGACTATTTTCACCCTCCCCAGGCTCGTAGAAAGCCTCTGGAGGCTGAGGAGGGCGAAAAAAGTGTGCCAAAAGCAGGGGGTAGCGCTGGTCGCATGCGCATGCACGCTGGGGGCACATTCAAAGCATTATGGGTGTGGGCACGCCTGCGCACGCCCCCCTCCACTTCCTCTGCTTTTGGCACGCCATCTAAAAAAGGTTAGCCATCCCTGTCATAGATAATTCTTTCCATGGCATACTTAAATATCATTATATCCAAGTGTTTTTGACAACCTGAGCTTTTTTTCTTTTTCTTTTTAATTTGGTTTCTTTTCACAAGATAGAAATCTGAAAGCAGCCGCGGAGCATATAAAACTTTTTTTTTTTTAAAGAATTCGGGTGTTTTAATCACCATTGTTTCCTATTCGTTTTAAATGAAAAGAATATATAAATATATAAATATTTATAGAAACCATAAACATAATATGCAGACATTTTGACTAGAATTATAAGGAAAACTTGAAGTTTTTTTTTAAATCAAAATTATCTTTATGGAAAATGGCCTCTTGCCATTGGAAAAAAACATGGAGTAAGAAGAAGCAATCGGTATATAGAACCACAGGGACAATTGTTAACTCTACCATATATAAAATGCAATTTTAAAACAAATAGAAAAACAGATTAAATATTTATTCTATACCCTAAAGCAATCTGTCAGCCTCTGCATGCAAAGGGCAATATGGTGTCAGGCAAACTACAGAAGTCACACAACATTAACAGCAAACCCCAGCCTGTTTATGTCTGAATGGCAAAATAGATGGAGGCTTATGAACGTCTTGCGATATTTAAAAGTGTGTCTTATGGAGATCTCATTAGTAGTGCTGGATAGAATAGGCTGCACAAATGGAAGAGCTTGCAGCAAGGCCAGATACCAAAATGCCAGAGAGATTTCTTCCCTGGGGCTAAGACAGTTTCAGGGGAGATTATTTTCGCTAGAGTTGCGGCAAGACAAGAAACGATATAATTTTTTAAAGAGGAAGCAACTTGCTTTGTGCCATTGTCTCAACCGTTGCTAGTCTTCCAATTTAAAAGCAGACCCAGTAGCTTGGACAAGATTTCAGGGCCTCCATAAACGACCCACTTGGTCTCTGCTGGTGCTTCCCATGCTTCTCTCTTGGGCCCAAACAATCCAGGAAAAAGAGGGGGGGAAAGGTCTTGCTCTCATTTTGGTCACTCAGGAATGGTAAGAGAAATGGCTTCCCCCTTTTCATCTTTGCAACCATTCTGTCATGTGGGTTAGGTTGAGAAACTGACACAAATCATTCAGCAAAGTCATTCAGGAAGGCCCTGAAATCTTCTCCAAAGCCCCCCTAGAAAGCTAGTGGCTCTGCTTTTAAATTGGAAGAATAGCTACGATTGATTTAACAAGGATTTGAACCTGGTTCTCCCTGATCTTAATTGGCACTGAACCATTTGCTTTTATATTACAATTGTATGGTTCTTAAGGAGACTGGACTATAATTTAAAAGTGGTAGGCTGGCTACGGTCTTCCAGCTGCATTTGGACTACAACCAGAGGTTGGTTGTTCTTGGTTCGGCCCGCATCGGGCAAACCGGTAGTAGTGGTGGCGGGAGGCTCCGCCCACCTGCCCAGACACTTCTGCACATGCACAGAAGGGTTGCACGCAGGAGCGCGCCCAAACCAGTAGTAAAAAAATTGGCAACCCACCACTAACTACAACATCTAGCATTTCCAATTGTTGTCACATTGGCAAGGTCTCCCACTCTCATTTATTGAGACAGAGTACCCAGAAATGGAAAAAGAAATGGCCACTTGGATGTTTATTTGTACTTTCAGGGTCACCTCAATCAGAGTGCAAATGGATCTGGAACTTTCTTGGAATTGCTAAAAGGACTGTATTGTAGGCAGGGGATAGGTGGTATCATATCCCTTCCCCTCTGTTGAGAGAGGGCTCTTCAATTTTAACATTGATAGCCTCTTTTACTCTTCTTTCAAATCCCTCTTTCAATAATTACATCAAGGAAACCTTCAGGCTGTGTGGCTATCCCAACTGGGCCTTCATCAAGAAAAAAAATCAAGAAGAAGCTCCTCCATAAAAGATGAAGAAGAGAACAACAAATAAAGCAATGTTGAAATTCCATTGATTGCAGGAATATTTGAAAAGCTCAGGAGGATTTTCAACCACCACAACATATATGCATACTTTAAATCCACTAAGAAGAAGCTTGTGCATTCCAAGGATAAAACACCCAGACAAAAACTGAGCAAGATGAAATATACAGTACAATACAGGAAGACATGTGCCAACGTGTATATTAGAAAAACAAAACAACCACTTCACAAACACATGGCACAACATAGGAACAAACCCATCTGGACAAGATTCAGCAGTCCATCTGCATTTGAAAGAAAAGGTTGCTCTTTTGAAGATAGCAAAATCTACATTCTGGACAGAGAGGACCAGTGTAAAAGAGGCCATCTATGTTAAAATTGAACAGCTTTCTCTCAACAAGGGAGAGGGATAGGACAACACTTATCGTCATGATTTAAACTTTGAGAATGAAACTGACAAGAAATTATCAATTTTGCTTACATAAAAACAGATTTATGATACTAAGTATTGTCAAAACTATGTCCAGTCTGATAATTGAAGTGTGCATCAGGAGCCCAGTTCTTGAATTGGGATGAAACACAAAGGCAACAATATAGTTCATGGGTAGTCAACCTTTTTATACCTACCGCCCACTTTTGTATCTCTGTTAGTAGTAAAATTTTCTAACCGCCCACCGGTTCCACAGTAATGGTGATTTATAAAATAGGGAAGTCAATTAAATTTAAAAAAGAAAAGTGCTTCAGTATCGGACAAAACCCCTACTGCCCACCATGAAAGCTGGAACACCCACTAGTGGGCGGTAAGGACCAGGTTGACTACCACTGGTATAGTTTAATAAGATGTAAAAATACTTTGGGTTATAATTTTGTTCCTTCTCTCCCTACTGGCTCTCAAGATTCAATAAGAGTATTTAGAGATCCCACAGTGTGTGTAGAAAAAATGGAAAATTATCTATTTCTCTTAACAATAAGAAAAAGTTCAGCCTCAAGGTTTTCACTGAGAAAAAAACATTAAAAAGAAAAAGGAACAAATAGGAGAAATGAAAGCAACTTCTCATTTACAGCAAAGAACTTGATGTTTTGTAAAAGAAAGCTCAAATCAACGATTCTTCCATTTCTCCATCTTCACAAGGAGGGGAAAAAGGGACTCTGAACTAAAATTCTGTCTTGTTTGATGGTTCAGTTACTGCACAGTTTTACAGCCTTTGTTAAAAGCCGCTTATTGTGAAGTCTTGGCTTTGATTTCATAGGCTTTCTTGAATAGAATGACTTCTTCTAAATTCATTACTTGTTCCAAACAGGGAAACTTACAAGAGAGGAATTAAACTGCTGTTTGCTTTAAAGCATTTCCTGAAGCCTGGAAGGCGTTTTCTTATTTGCCCTAAAAACATGCATAGCCTGTATTGTTGTCATTGCTTTTATTTCTGGACAGAATTTTAAAAATAACTTGAATAGGTATGTTTAACAGTGTATACATTCTAAAATTACAATTGAAGTGAATTTAAAGCAATATAGCCCCATGCATGAAAGAGCCTTTAAGAATAAAATAAAAATGGTAAGATGATCAGAGTATTTAAATGCCATCATAATGAAGCCCAATGACTTTTTCAACTCTGCACCAAGTCTAATATGAATTCTCACTGGTCCAGATCTGGGTGGTTTGCTGCTTTCTGCAGAAGTTATTAATCTTAGCCTCAGTCACACTTTTTTTTTCTCATGGTCCCATTTCTTGCAGTTCTTCTTCTCCTAAAAGAAACAATTTAATTACAGTGTACAAAGCTGAACAACCTACTGTGGGGAAACAGTTGAAAAGATACAAAAATATAGTCAGAATGACAAGACAACCACATTCAGAGGGAATCTTTCTTGAGAAACATGAACTAGATTCTTCTTGTGGTATATAGTTAAGGAACTCGAGAATTTTACATGTAGTAAATATAGCATCATATTTGTTTCATTACTATACATATGAGTAATGTTAGATGACTTAACTTGCAAAGAATATTTATGAGTGAGTAGGAAAGTAAACACATCCCTTTGGATGACAGATGTAAAGATGTGGTGTTACAATACTGCAGCTTTGTTTTAAGTTGTCTTTCTATATTAACCCTTTTCTATAGATTTGCTATCTTTTGTCACTTAGCTTTCCAAATGCTCTGAGTGCTAGGTCATTCATCTTCATGGTGTTGCAGGTTGTCCCCCTCTGTTTTATGACTTTCTGGGCATGTTGGGAAGTGTGATGTATAAAAACAAAGAAGAAAGGATGTGCTTTAAAAGTCTAAAAGTATTTTAATGGAATTTCTTCTTTGCAGGTTGTGCGCTTTTGGTTGCTTTAATATGACTGACAGAAGAATGTTCAGCACTCCTAAAGCTCTTCTTATCCTTCATTTAGCCATGATTTGTAGGCAATGTCATCCCCCAGTGAAAGTACTAGAGCAGGGCAAGGGAGATCCATGTTCAAGTCACCCCTTAACTCTGGAGGTTCATGGGGACAATTGATGTCTCTTAGTACAACTGTATCAAAGAATTGAGGGGACCATAAGTGTGGTGAAAGTGTGAATGTCATGTAGGCCATTATGAGGTCCTGGGAAATAAATAAACAGATAGATAAATAAATAAATAAATAAATAGATAGATAGATAGATAGATAGATAGATAGATAGATAGATAGATAGATAAATAAATAAATAAATAAATAAATAACATGTGTTAATACTACAAAATTTCCCCCATGACTTGATTACATTGTCTCATCTCCAGTCCATGAGTAAAGTAATGCTATGATTTTGTGAGCTGTAGGGTATAATCGTATTTTCTCACTTATTCTGATACCTTCCATGGGTAGCCCCAAGTGTAAGTACTTTTCCACCCATCACCTCAGAGGTGAAGTCAGGCAACAATCAATGGCTGTGATCAGAGTATACATGTTTTGGAAGTGTTGGGAAAATTGGGCATGGCCTTCCACCCAATCGCTAGCCAGCCTCCACTAAAACAATTGTCCTCTCTGAGCACTTTGTTTCTTGAAGTGCTTTCATATCTGTCATCTGTTTTTTTACTACATCTTATCAACAACATACAGGGAGAAAAATAGATTTCCCACTGAAGAAGAAGTTTTGCCTTTGGGCTAATCCACATTTACAATATTTTTGAAAAAGTTATCTTTACCATAAGATGCAGCACTCCTGATTTTCCTCCTAACAGTGGGTGGAAAATAATGAGAAAGATTGAATTGGGCCGTTGTTGTTTATTGCATGCAGCTTTAAGTCAACATGGCTGCCCAGCAGCTGGTCAGAGTTCAGTTGCTGGGTCTACAGGACTGATATTAAGGCCCATTTCTCTTTTCTCTGAGACAGGGTATTACTTTCTGGATATTTCCCTATTGATCTTCTCATGAAATATCTCTGGATTCGCTCGATTGTATTAATGTCTAATATTCAGTGCAGGTTCCAGACAGATGAGCTGTATTCGAGAATAGGTCTAGCAAAGATTTTATATGCCCTAGTTTGCAATATAATATTACCAGAGAAGAAGCTTCGCAAGATAAGGTTAACAACTCTTAATGCCTTTTTGGCAATGCTGTTACAGTGAGCTCTGGTGCTTAGATCATTATAAATGAATACTCCCAGGTGCTTGACAGAGTGCGGGTCATTCACGAGGTTGTGTCCCCCCAGCTTGTATTTGGTGTTCTGATTTTTTTGTCAATGTGTAAGATATGTGAGATTTGGAGTTGCCAATTGTTTGATCATTCTGCCACATAGTCAAGGTCTCTTTGTAGGGCATTGTTGGTGGTGTTGAATAGTTTTTCAGCCCAATCTGCCTGGAAAAGTTATAATTCTGGGCAAAATGTGCACAAACAATGCTACTACATTGTTAGAGCTCCTGGAGAAAATGCAGGATATAAATCTAGCAAAGAAACACATCTAGGATGATACAAGTACTGTGCTCCCAGAGCGAGACAACTTCCCTATTTGGCAGTGACTTAAAACAGATGCACTACAGGAAGGATAGGGATTGGCCATCAGTATAACAAATATTATGAGCACATTATTTTGTGTTGAAGGATGAGTAGACAGTGGAAGGGAATGCCTATGGAAGTCCTCATAATCAACACAAAATAAAATTTCTATTTTATAGAATACATATCTGTATATTTTGGAATATCAAGCCAGGAATCATGCCTGCCTTGGATGATGCCTTCTTCCAAAGAGAAATACTCCAGGAGAGGAATGGCACTAGGCTTCAAACATAGCCATCTCTCTTTTTCATCTAAGTACAGCACCAAATTATTTGTGAAATGTTGCTTACAGACAGAACTGAATTTCTGGACTCCTTTGCTGGCTTTGTATCTGAATTCACCTGATTTATACTCCTACCTACCTTATTCTCTTTTATTTCAGCTCGGCATGAAGATATCACCAAAGAGATCCTAGAGCTGGACACTTGGGAAAATCATTGGAATGTTGTTGCAATTAAAGCCCTCATGCATGACAGCTATGATGTCTGTCTTGTTGCTCAGCTGAACACAAGAGATCTCATCCCTCCTCCTTCTGATTTAATGGAACAATAGGTGTGCAATTTTAATGGAAATTAAGTAAGCCAGCTGAATGGAACAGAAGTATGTTGATATGTGGCAATTTCAATGGATGGTTAGAAAAGAGAATTCCATATAATGAATGTTTGAAAGATGACACACAGCTTGGCTTCAACACAGCAAATTCCTATTGCAGTAATTCAAAGATGATGCAATGTTTTTCTTTTCCACAACTTTTCATAATAATTTATTCTGTGTGCCAAACTGTTATTTTATTCTATTTAAGAGTACAAACTCAATTTACCTTGCAAGATAGGAATGCTAAAAATGTTGCTTATGGCATTAAAAGTAAGACAGAGCAGTAGTAAGTATTTAAACATAAAATAATTTATTTATTTTGTATTGACATGAATACTATGGAACTTATTTGTTTTTTTTAATAGAAGGCAAAAGGGAAAGTAAAACATAGCCGTAATCTCATTAAACTGGCTTGAAAAGTCATATAGCTGGGTATTGTTGGCAGATAAGAATCTCCTCTGCCTCTTCTTCTTCTTCCTCTTCCTCCTCCTCTTCTCCTTCTCCTTCTCCTTCTCCTCCTTCTCCTCCTTCTCCTTCTCCTTCTCCTCCTTCTCCTCCTCCTCCTCCTTCTCCTCCTCCTCCTTCTCCTTCTCCTTCTCCTTCTTCTGTTTTGTAGTCTTTTGCAGATTCAAATTAATCCAGATGTGAAATTAAATCTACATCAGATATAGAAGGAGTATATTTCCCAGTAGTCCTTTGACGCTCTGGTCTGATTATCTCAAATCCCCAAAGCTTGATTTTATTTGGGATCTTAGAATATACTTTAACAGGTTAAATGAAGCATTATAAAGGTCTACAGGGAGTCACCTGCATTGATTTATCTAACTCAGCGGTGTTTACTCTCAATTGGATAAAGTAATGGCTGCAACTGTCCACTGCTTAACAAAATAATCTTTTCCAAAGCCACCTGGAGATGCGACAAAGTACATTTTCTACTTTGTGTGCTTCACTGAGCTGCTAAATACGTTCAAATTGTCAGATTCTCACCCACATTTCAAAATTGTTGTTTTTCTCCCAGATTTTAACAACTTTCCCCCCAAATTGATCTACTGCTCCTCTCTTGGCCCATGATGTCTCCTATAATATAATATAGCTGTTGCTATTTCTTTCACCTATTGGAAAATTTGAATATTTGTGCCAAGGCAAAAAAAAGAGAGAGAAAATGAGGGATTGTTATGGCAGATGTAGAATAAAGAAAAGTGGTGGTGATGCAATTGGAGGAAAGGAAGTAGTGAAGAAAGTATATAAATGAAAAGGCCTAAAATGAATAATACAAATCTTTTGGAAAACTAAAAAATTTTCTTTAATACACTTTGGATGACTTATCAAAGTTATACTGAAATATCAAAGTTTTGTTAAATATCAAACAGGCCAGTTTGCTCTATTAATTAAGGCACCAGGCTGGAAACCAAGAGATGGGGAATTTTAGGCACAAAATCTATCTACCTTGGGATAGTCACTCACATTTAGCCCAACTCACCTTACAGGGGTGTTGTGGGGAAAATAAGAGGAGGAAAAAGTATTGGGTATGTATTCTACCTTAAGTTATGCTCCCAGCATTGAGATGTATGAAATGTATAAACTTCATTTGTTCTATTGAAGTACACAGGTGAAACAACATTTGAGAATTTTCTCCCCAATGCCTCCTTCAATAAATATTCTACGTTTGATACCAGTAATTTATTGATTCATCCAATCAAAGCTACAGTATTCTTAGTCTCCTTTTCGATGTATTTAAAATCGAATTTGTCCCATATGCAAGATGAATTTTAGCAAATAAATAGATAAAAAAGGGAAAGTATTTTTATTTTCCCAAGAAGCATTCATTAATCCTATGTATTGCTTTCAGTGTTCTTTTCAGTTCTAAATAAAAACTGTTTACATAAGTTTCAAGTCACTAGGAAATAAGGAACAGTTCTCTGGTGTCTTTTGTATAGACCTTGCTACATTATTTTTCCCCCTCCTCAATTGTTTAGCTCCCCCCCCCATGTTTTTTTTCACTGTTCCCCCATTCATTACCCTCCCAAATCAGGGAGAAAAGGGAGTGTCTTCCATTAGTGGAGAGGTTTGTTTCCATGGTACCCTGGTAATAGCAATCTTCTTTCCAAATTTAACTATGGGCTCTAATGAGCGATCAAGGCAGCAGCTCACCTCAGCCATTTATGTGGCCAACTCACGCCCACCAGTAGGGAACAAAGGAGGTGGAGAATTGATCTGCTAGGTCTGCTTTGGACAGGGAGAAGCCAACAAGATTGAAATAGGGGCTCCGAGGATGATGTTTTTGCTCCAGAATAATTTCATCTATTTATTTCTTTTACGAGTAATCTGTATGTTTGGAAATAATCAGATATTTAGAAACAACATACATTTCCAATGTTGCCTCCTCAAAGAAATATATAAAAATGTATCTGGTGCAGCAAAAACCTATATTTATTTACGGTATTTATTTTTATTTTAATCATATTTATATCCCGCCCTTCTCCACAAAGGACTATAGTCCTTGTATTATACAGTAATGCAGCTAGTCATATTGTAGAAGTCTCTATTTCTTTTTCTTCTTCTTCCTCCTCCTCCTCCTCCTCCTCCTCTTCCCTCCTCCTCCTAGGATCTTGACAAACTTGAACATTGGACACTACCTAATAAATTGAAATTCAATGGTGAAAAAAGTAAGGTTCTACATTTAGGCAAGAAAAATGAAATGCACAGGTACAGTGTAGTGGTACCTTGCTCAATAGTAGTAACTGTGAAAGGGATCTTGGAATCCTAGTGGACAACCATTTGTCCATTAATGAACCAGCAGTGTACAGCAGTGGGCAAAAAAGCCAACACAGTTCTAGGCTACATAAACAGAAGGATAGAATCAAGATCACATGAAGTGTTAATACCACTTTATAATGCCTTGGTAAGGCCACACTTGGAATACTGCATTCAGTTTTGGTCGCCATGATGTAGAAAAATGTGGAGACTCTACAAAGAGTGCAGAGAAGAGCAACAAAGATGATCAGGGGACTGGAGACTAAAACATATGAGGAACGGTTGCAGGAACTGGGTATGTCTAGTTTAATGAAAAGAAGGACTAGGGGTGACATGATAGCAGTATTCCAATATCTCAGGGGTTGCCACAAAGAAGAGGGAGTCAAACTATTCTCCAAGGCACCTGAGGGTAGAACAAGAAGCAATTGATGGAAACTAATCAAGGAGAGAAGCAACTTAGAACTGAGGAGAAATTTCCTGACAGTTAGAACAATTAATCAATGGAACTACTTGCCTCCAGAAGTTGTGAATGCCCCAACACTGGAAGTCTAAGAAGATGTTGGATAGCCATTTGTCTGAAATAGTATAGGGTTTCCTGCCTAGGCAGGTGGTTGGACTAAAAGACCTCAAAGGTCCCTTCTAACTCTGCTATTGTATTGTATTAATTAAAGCTTTACTTTACTTTACTTTATTCAAATTTATATACCGCCCTATCTCCCTTGCAGGACTCAGGGCGGTGAACAGGCAATCATAAAACATAAAAACTTTGGGTACAATAAATATAATAAAAACAAATTAAACAAGAACCTGTTCTAAAAAGTCCCAATAAAACCCAGTTGATAAAATAAATGTAAAAGCTACGCCAGGCCGGTCGCACGAAATAGATAAGTTTTCAGGGCCCGGAGGAAGAGGCGCAAGTCTGTGGTTGTGCGCAGGTCGGGGGGAAGATCATTCCAAAGGGCCAGAGCTGCCACAGAGAAAACTCTCCCCCTAGGGGTCACCAGCCGACATTGGCTAGCTGACGGGACCCTGAGGAGACCCTCTCTGTGGGAGCGGACTGGTCGATGGGACGTATGCGGTAGGAGACAGTCTTGCAAATATTTAGGTCCATTGCCATGGAGCGCTAACACCTTGAAGCGCACTCGGAAAATCACAGGCAGCCAGTGCAGCTCGCGTAGGAGAGGTGTTACATGGGAGTGTCTAGAGGCCCCCAAGATCCCCCGCGCGGCCGCATTCTGTACTAGCTGGAGTCTCCGGGTGCACCTCAAGGGAAGCCCCATGTAGAGAGCATTGCAGTAGTCCAGGCGGGAAATGACGAGGGATTGAGTGACCGTGCATAGGGCGTCACGATCCAGAAAGCGGCGCAGCTGGCGTATCAGGCGTACCTGATAAAAAGCCCCCCTGGCCACGGCTGTTTAAAGCTTATTAAAGCTTTAACCTTCTAATCTAGCAGATCTAGCACCTCAACGATGCTGTCAAAGAGATGTCCCGGTGTGTGGAGGCCATGCAGCTCTGGATGGGAAGTAACAAACTCCGGCTCAACCCGTCCAAGACCGAGTGGCTGTGGTTTCCGGCGTCCTGGCATAGCCAGCAAGTTCCATCACTGGTTATCGGGGGCGAGTCAATGGTCCCCGTGGAAAGGGCTCGCAACTTAGGCATCCTCCTGGATTCACGGTTGTCCCTGGATGACCATGTGGTGGTTGTGACCAGGGGGGCCTTTTACCAGGTTCGCCTGGTATGCCAGTTGCGTCCCTTTCTTGACTGGGACGCCCTCCGCACAGTCACTCAAGCACTCGTGACATCTCACCTTGACTATTGCAACGCTCTCTACATGGGTCTCCCCTTGAGGTGCATCCGGAGGCTCCAGTTAGTCCAGAACGCGGCCGCGCAGAGGATTTTGGGAACATCTTGAAGTTCCCACATAACACCTCTCCTGCGCGAGCTGCACTGGCTACCGGTGGCCTTCCGGGTACGCTTCAAGGTGCTTGTCACCATCTTTAAATCGCTCCATGGCTCGGGGCCTAGTTACTTGTGGGACCGCCTCCTGCCACATACCTCCCTCTGACCGATTCGCTCCCACAGAGAGGGCCTCTTCAGGGTGCCGACCGCCAGTCAATGCCGGCTAGCGACGCCCAGGGGTAGGGCCTTCTCTGTGGCAGGACCCGCCCTCTGGAACGACCTGCCCCCCGAACTTCGCACCATCACGGACCTTCCCCTCTTCCGCCGCTCACTCAAGACATACTTCTTTCAGCAACCTGGACTAGCTTAGAACTTAGACTTAGGTACGATAGAGCTTCAGCTAAACTAGAAAATAGCTGACAGGCTTTTAATGGGAATTTTAGCACAGGTTAGCAATTTAATCTCTTTTTAACTTTTGTATTGTTGTTATTTATTTATTATTGTGGTCTTAACTCCCTGTGCACCACCCAGAGTCCGTCTCGACGGAGATTGGTGCGGTTTAGAAATCGAATAAAATTCAAATTCAAATTCAAAATCTATCTTGGTGCTCTTTCTAGGATGTGGCCATCTTGAACCTCTTCCCCATTAAGTCTGGGACAGCACAGTCTCTTACTCTAGGCCTCTCTCTGGGGAAGCTCTATGTGGCCAAAATTTCCCCCCACTGCTCCTTCCATCATAATACTTTCTCATGAACCTTTGCAATCTGATCATGATTTCCATGAGTCTATAATTAACATGGCTTAGTATATACAGTATTTCTTAATTTTTCTTGTGTATTCTAGCTCTCTCTCCACCTCCAAGTTGTCATCACTTGAATAACTGCCAGGCACATTTGTGGAATCTGGCTTTCTATTATGAAATGATGCATATGATCTTCTGCATTTCCTAGAACAATTTCCCATTTTGAGAAAGAGAAAAGGAGAAGATTTGCAACACAACTGAAGATTTCCAACGTTATGTATAATTCTTGAGTTATGACATTGAAGAAGATTTAGTGGTTTACTGCAATCCCCACCCCAAAAATTCAATGGAGGAAAAGTTTCTCTTTGGCAAACAGGGGACTTTCCATAGAACTGTCTGTTTTATGATCTCAAGTCATCTTTCTCTGTAACGTTCTATTTATCATGCAATGTATTTTGCAAAACAAACAGCAAAAAAGTACCCCAGTTCTTGGAGAACCATACAAACAACAGAACATTCAACTAGGGAAGTTTAAAACAATATTTTTTCTTGGGGGGAAAAACCTATTTATTAGAGGACAAAATTTTTCAAATACAGTATTTCATATCTCTGGCTGAAATCACGTACATTGGCCTGACATGCTTTATTTGTGGAGTGCAGTAGAGATCATTTCCAAGGATCTAGGGGACACAAAAACACCTTCCATTTAACCTTTGCCCCAGTGGAATTGGTGCCGGTGATTATTGCCCCACTAGCAATTTACAGCACTTTCTACAATCATTCAACTATTTTTGTGCCAAAAATAATAGTAATGAGGTTAGATTATCTATTATTTGATCAGTGGCTGGTGATGTTACGGAGTTGCTTTAAGTTACAAGTGGAGAAATAGCTAGTGAAAACTATCTTGCGCAGAGGATGGAGACAGACTTTATCACAAGTTTGTCTTCAGATGCAATGCTATTTTTTTCTTCAGAAACACATAAGACATCTCAGACATGTTATTTTTAATGTTTTTCCCCAATTTTAACTAGCAGTTTCATCAGCATTTTTGAATTAAACTAGGACTTATAGAAATTAGTGTGAAAAATCTATATTTCATTGATAGTGCCAATTATTTATTTTTTATTTTATTTATTTATTGGATTTCTAGACCGCCCCCTCTCCCCGAAGGGACTCAGGGCGGTGTGAAAATTAAAATTATGACAATCAACAATACATATAAACTAAAATCGAATTAAATAATCCCCTGTACAAATTTATAAAAATTAAAAACTTAACCTTAAAAACCTAATAACATAATTTAAAATTACAAACTGAGGTGGGAAGCATGGAATTAGGTCAAGCCAGCTAGATGAAACAGGTGGGTTTTGAGTTTCTGGCGGAAGGAGCGGAGATCCGTGGTCGTTCTAATGTCAGGGGGAAGGTCATTCCAGAGGGTCGGGCCCATCACAGAGAAGGCCCTTCCCCTGGGCGTCACCCGCTGGCATTGCCTAGTGGACGGCACCCAGAGATGTCCCTCTCTGTGAGAGCGAATCGGCCGAAGGGATGTATGGGGCAGGATACGATCCCGCAAATAACTAGGTCCTGTGCCGTGGAGCGCTTTAAAGATAATAACCAACACCTTGAAACGCACCCGAAAGGCCACAGGCAGCCAGTGCAGCCCGCGCAGGAGTGGTGTTATGTGGGAGTATCTAGTGACTCCCAGAACTGCCCGCGCGGCCGCATTCTGGACCAGCTGCAGCCTTCGGGTGCATCTCAAGGGGAGCCCCATGTAGAGAGCGTTACAGTAGTCTAGACGGGACGTCACAAGCGCATGAGTGACTGTGCGAAGGGCGTCCCGGTCCAATAGGGGACGCAACTGGTGCACCAGGCAAACCTGGTGAAACGCCCCCCTTGCCACGGCTGTCACATGGTCATCCATTGACAGCCGGGCATCTAGGAGGACGCCCAAGTTGCATGCCTGATCCACGGGGGTCAGATGTTCGCCCCCAATGGCCAGTGATGGAGTCAGCTGGTTGAACCGGGGCGCCGGTAGCCACAGCCACTCAGTCTTTGACGGGTTGAGTTGAGTCTGTTACTTCCCATCCAGATCTGCACAGCTTCCAGACACCGGGACATCACTTCGACGGCATCGTTGGGGTGGTTTGGGGTAGAGATGTACAGCTGGGTGTCATCCGCATACAGATGGTAATCTACCCCATGTATGATCTCGCCCAGCGGCTTCATATATGCATTGAACAGGAGAGGCGAGAGGACCGACCCCTGAGGCACCCCACAAGTGAGAGGCCTCGAGGTCGACCTCTGCCCCCCTACCAATACAGATTGCGCTCGACCGGAGAGGTAGGAGGAGAACCACCGCAAAACGGTGCCCCTCACCCCCAACCCCTCCAGTCGATGCAATAGGATACCATGGTCGATGGTATCAAAAGCCGCCGAGAGGTCTAATAGGACCAGGATGGAGGAACAACCCCCATCTCTGGCCCTCCAGAGATCATCCACCAACGCGACCAATGTCGTCTCCGTGCTATGGCCGGGCCGGAAGCCGGACTGGCGCGGGTCCAGATAATCAATTTCCTCCAAGTGACGTGGAAACTGTTGTGCCACCACACTCTCTACAACCTTTGCCAAAAAGCAAAGGTTGGAGATGGGACGATAATTTACTAACAAAGCTGGGTCCAGGGAAGGCTTCTTGAGGAGGGGCCTCACCACCGCCTCTTTCAAGACAGCCAGCAAGAACCCCTCACTCAAAGAAGCGTTGACTAACTCCTGGAGCCAGCCTCGTGTAACCTCCCAGGATGCCAGTACAAGCCAGGAGGGACACGGGTCCAATAAACATGTGGTAGCTCTCAGTCGCTTACGCAACCTGTCCATATTATCGGAAGTAATAGAGTCAAACTCCTCCCAGAATGGTGCCTCAAGACCCGCCTCCGATGTCCCCTCCAGACCACTTCCAGTGGGGACCAACTCGCTCCAAATCTGAGCGATTTTGTCCTGCAGATACTCCCCAAATTCCTCTGCTCTGCCCTGTAAAGGGGCTTCCCGCGGCCTCTGTTGAAGGAGGGAGTGGGTTACCCCAAACAGGGCGGCAGGGCAGTTATCTGCGGATGCAATAAGAGTGGCACAATACTGACGTTTGGCCACTCTTAACGCCACAAGGTAAGTCCTCAAATGGGCTCTCACCTATGTTCGGTCAGATTCAGAGCGTGAAGATCTCCACCTGCTCTCTAGGCATCTCTTGTGGCGCTTCATCACCCTCAACTCCTCGGAAAACCAAGGAGCCTGGGTGGTTCGCTGCCGCAAGAGAGGCCGCAAAGGCGCAACCCGGTCCAAGGCCCCAGTGGCCGCACTATTCCATGCAGCCACTAGGTCGTCCATCCGGGCGTGGGTCAGGGCTACAGGTAATGGCCCAAGCTCCGTCTTGAACCTTTCAGGTTCCATCAGGCGCCTGGGGCGGAACCATCTTGGAAATTCCGGTTCCGCCTCCCCGTGGTGGGGGGTAGCGGCTGGAAAGTCGAGCCAGAGAAGTGAGTGATCTGACCATGACAGGGGTGTGATGACTAAATCCCCTACTCCCAGATCACTCCTCCACTGGCCAGAGACAAAAATGAGATCCAGTGTGTGTCCTCCCTCGTGTGTGGGGCCCTGAATTACTTGGGTCAAGTCCATGGCCGTCATGGAGGCCATGAACTCCCGAGCTACCACGGATGTCTCACCTACCGATGGCAAGTTAAAGTCCCCCATGACCAACAGTCTGGGGGTCTCAACCGCCATCTCGGCGATCACCTCGAGGAGCTCGGGCAGGGCTGCTGATGCATAGCGAGGAGCCAGGTATACAATCAGCATGCCCAACTGCCTCCCTAGGCCCCACTTCATGCACAGAGACTCACAACTGGTTATCTGAGGCACAGTGGTCTCTCTCGTCTCAAGACCTTCCCTCACAATGACCGCTACCCCTCCACCCCTGCCTAGGGCCCGTGACTGATGAAATGCGCGGTAACCTGGCGGGCACATTTCCACGAGAGGAAGTCCTCCCTCGTGGCCCAACCAGGTCTCCGTAATTCCTGCCAGGTCTGGCTCCCCCTCCGACACCAAGTCGTTAATGAGGGGGGCTTTGTTGACAACGGACCTGGCATTGCATAACATCAGTCTCAGGCCCTGGCTCTGTAAGCCCTGACCACCTAGATTGCGGGGGTTGGGACATATGACCGACCGAACCCAACGGCCACGGTCTCCCAACCGGTGATGAGATCTCTGTCTACCCTCACACCTACCCCTCCCCACGACCATTTGAATGGAAAGACCCTCTTCTGGAACATCCAGAACAATTCCAGAACAATTCTGGAATTAATTTGGTCTGAATCAGTGGTGGGCTTCAAAAAATTTTTAGAACCTCTTCTGTAGGTGTAGCCTGCTTTGTGGGAGTGGCTTGCCAGCCATGTGACCAGGTGGGAGTGGCTTGGCAGTCATGTGACTGGGTGGGTGTGGCCAACTTGTAAAATGTGGTGAAACTCACTTAACAACGCTCTTGCTTAGCAACCAAAATATTGGCTCAGGAACTCTGGCATTGAAGCACACAAGTCTTAAAGCTGTCAAGTTACAAGACCTTTGTACCCCTAACCCTTTAGAAAAAAAACCCCATGGGGTGTTCAAATTTGGCAGCTTTAAGAGTTGTGGATTTCAACTCCCAGAATTCCTCCTCTCGCTCTTCATCTTGATGATATGCGGAAGGGCGGGGGGAGGGAGCTGGAACCAGTTCTAAACGGCACTTTAGATTTGTGGAACCTCTCCTATAGAAGGGGTTAGAACTGGCAGGAACCCACCCCTGGTCTGAGTTCTTGTCATTATAGACATGTTAATATAACCTATTATCTGTCTAATAACCAAAGTTTTAAAAATAATGAAACCCACATGTTACAAAAGAATGAATCAAGCTGAAACAAGATCTTAGGACTCCAAAATTCCTTGAGACGGTATACACTATGGTTAGTCCACTCACACTGTCTGTGCATTATGGGAGTTGGACCTGCACATCTGGGGATATAAGATTAAGAAAGTCTGGGCTAGCTGAGCTATATGAAAAGGGAAAATAACATGCATATATTCTGGTTGTGTTACTAGCCAATGTGGTTTGTTTGTTTGCTTGCTTGCTTGCTTTGCAAGCCAACAGACTGGCTTTAACATGTGACTATATTGCACAAATAATTCTGATAGCAAGGCTGGCCATCTTTTTATATGATTTTATAAAAAGATGTAATCCATGTCTCTCACACGGAGGTGTATAAGCTTAGGTTTCTGATCAGATGTCTGGGAATGTGCTTCTGAACAAATCTCCCCCAAATTGTTGGCTGCATCTACTAGAATTGCGGATCAATTTGGTGAACCTGGAGGAAATGAAATTGAGAAGAGCTGTCTTAAGGCATTTCCTAACTAATTTTTTATTAAGGTTTATACGCTGCTCCAAGGTCAGAGGCCTCTGAATGACTTATATTCCCTCCCTATTGCAGCAATAAGATTTTAAAGCAATAGGATTTAAAAAAATTTAAAGAGTTAACCTACAAAACAATCTAAACCGCAACCCTGAGGAAGCACTGAGAAATCACCAGACATCAAACAAAGAATAGGCCAGGAGGATTTGCCTCTCAAGGTTTCTGCTCTTGATACTCTGTGGAATAATTATGATTTGATGGCTTTCAAAAACACCAACAGGATGTCGGCCAATTTAATTTCAGGGGAAACGCTGTTTGAAAGAAGTGGGGCCATATCTGAAAAGGCTCATGACCGTGATCTCTGAAGCTGATATTTTCTTGAGAGAAAGTCCAGAGATAGTCCAGATCTTACCAGATCTTACCCAACCTTATCCTTTCATGTCTCACGAGGAAGTGTTAAGAGCCTTAAGTTATATCTTTCTATGGAGGATGTTTAGGTTATTGGTTTTTTATTCAAGGCCACAAAGGGGTATTTTGAATAGTCTAGAAAGTTAGCACCTGCCTCTCCTAGAAGAATGAAATATTTTAGGAAATACTAAAAAGGCAGAATATTATATTTCCCCTAAAAGAGAAATAGAAATCTTAAGGGAGACAGAAACTCAGAGGTTCAGCTCCCTGGCCCCACAGATATTTGGTGCCTATTAAGAAGGACTGGCCCAGCCTATCTACAAGACAAAAGACCTTCAGCTTCAGGGTGATGGGATTAAGACAGGACCCTTCAGGACGTAATTGGATTATCTATCAGCAGAGCTCACTGCATTGCAAAATCACCTGGGGACATTGCATCACCCTCCAGGCTTCAACCAAACTTGATTCAGACAAACATGACCCCATGTGGCCCCATGGGACTCTGACTACAGCCAATATAATAGATTTCTTGCACAGGAGCAGAAAGTTCAAGAGCAAGGCCCAAGAGAGGATATAAATCAGAGGTGGTATTCAGCCAGTTTGGACTGGTTCTAGTGAACCGGTAGCGAAAATTTTGAATAGTTCAGTGAACCATAAAATACCAACTCTGGTTGGCCCTGCCCTCTCACCCCCATCGTTCCCTGTCCTATATTCCATTGGTTTTTCACTCAGCTGATTTGCGCAGCAGAGTGGATTGCCTCACCTCAGCTGAGCTAAACAACAGCTCAGCTCACCAGTGGTAACACTGAGAGTGGTTTTTGAGTGCTGCGCACGCACGCAAAGCATGCTCTCATAGAACCAGTAGGAAAAGATTTGGAATCCCACTGCTGGTATAAATAATTCTCACTCTCCACTCCATGTATTCAGCTGCACCAGGACCATGTGCTTGATGGTTCTGCTTCATTAAATCATCTTTCCAATCAACCGCCATATTTCCAGTGCCTACTCCCCGCTCAGAACTGAACCAATTCTAAACCTGGAAATAGTTCAGTTCTTTCAACAATAGGAAGAAAAATACATTCCTAAAGGCTACCTAAAGAGCCATCTCATCCCAATTTAATTTAATTTAATTTAATTTATTAAATTTCTATACCACCCTTCTCCCTTCCGGGACTCAGGGCGGTGTACAGGCAGCAATAAAATCAGTGATATAAAATATAAAAATACATGAAATATATATTTAAAAATATATTAAATAATACGCCTGTTCTAAAACCATTAATAAAACCTACTAAAACCATTTAAAAAATTACGCCAGGCCGGCCGCATGAAATAGATAGGTCTTCAAAGCCCGACGGAAGAGGTGCAGGTCCGTGGTCGTGCATAGGTTGGTGGGTAGGTCATTCCAGAGGGCAGGAGCCACCACAGAGAAGGCTCTTCCCCTGGGGGTCGCCAGCCGACATTGCCTGGCCGACGGCACCCTGAGGAGGCCCTCTCTGTGGGAGCGCACTGGTCGGTGGGAGGTATTTAATGGCAGGAGGCGGTCTTGCAGGTAGCCAGGTCCCTTGCCATGGAGTGCTTTAAAGGTAGTTACTAATACCTTGAAGCACACCCGGAAAGCCAAAGGTAGCCAGTGCAGCTCACGCAGGAGAGGTGTCACATGGGAGCATCTAGGAGCTCCCAGGATCCCCCGTGCAGCCGCATTCTGAACTATTGATAGCTAATGATATTAGCCCGTCCCACTTGCTCTGGCAGAAAGAGGTCTGGATCCCATCAGCCAAGAAATTGTAGCTGATAGCATCCAGGAAAAGAGCCTTTATTGCCATGGTTCCTGTGTTTAGACTATCATCACCCTTGAAGTGAGATACATCCTCACCTTCTTGGCATTCTGAAAAAGCCTGAAAACCTCGCTTTGATGTCCCCAAAAGGGACATCATCAGGGTAGGATCCTACTGGTTTAACAATCAGTTTGCACTCTGCCGCACAACTAGCTGAGGAGATAAAGATAGGTAAAGCGCAGGTCCAGGCAGATGAGCCCACTTGCTAGTTTTCGGAGCTACCAGAATTGGTCCAAACCGGTAGAATCCAACCCCTGGACATTATATTTTCGAGGTAGTTAATAGATTACTAGAAGGCCACATTATTTATGGTATTGTAAACCACCAGATTTGCTTGGTAGAGAGATGGGTGACATTCACATTTAATAAATAAGCAGCATTATACCTCCCATTGTAGGTATAATGTACATATCTATGTAAAAAGAGAGAAAAGCTAAAGTTCCATATATTGACATGAGGTTTACATATAATCTAAACCAGGATTTTTGCCTTATGATTTATTGAAAAACACATAGTCACTATGTCATAGTGGCTTGCTTCATACACCATAAGAAGTGAGTTTGCACACTCAGGTATAATAGGCTTTGCTCACACTAGAACGAGACACTGTTAAAACCCCAGTGGGCCAGAACCCTGAAGAGATTTCTTTTCTCTTGCATCTCCGAAGCTTCCCAGCAGGTTTTAAGTAAGTGTGTGATTGTTTTCAATGCTTTTCAAATGGATGCCATTCATTTACCGCTGTACTCAGCTGGAGCCGAATGGGTAGCATTTTATCATCATTCTAAACCTGGAAATAGAAAAGGTGTTTATAACATTTCCTGGCAAATATATGTATTGTGTCTTTTGCTTCATCTCCTTTGTTTCCATTGGCTCGTGTTTTTTTTAACTGGTTTCCGCTTCATGGTCTGAGACTCTATGAATACATAACTTCTGTTACAAAAATAATGTTTGTGTACTATGATACATAATGGTGACCCAATAAATACTGAAACCTTTCATTCAGAAGAGATATATTATTATTTTTTTCTTCTGTATTATATTTTTATGTCTAGATTCAGGCAGACCTCTCTAAGCTGTTCTGCGCATCTCTCATAACAGATTACTGATTTCTAAATCCTATCATCCCCAAATAACATAACTAGATTAGGATATAATCCATATAGCTCTATGGATATAAAAATATACATATACTTAACTCCTTATTAGAATTTATTGCTTGGTTGGCTTGCGCACAGATCTATGCAAGGTCGCTGTTATCTATTCAACTGCATTACACAAAGCCTTGAGGAAGTCTAGTGAGGGATGAACAGATACATTGTTAAGACAATCCTTATATTTTGTGGTGAGATGTGTGGCAAACACATTTAATAAATTAATAAAAATAAAAAGTTCAACTGCATTTCCTTCCCAACGTACTCCCTTGCAGCATCCACAAGCTTCATCCAAGCTAAAGAAGAAGAAGAAATATGATGCCTTTTGATGATTATGTCCAGTTTGGGAACCTGACATTTAAGAAAAAATGTAGGCCAATTGAGATGGCTTAGATGAGAACAGAAAGGTAGGGAAATGGTTCCTATAATTTGGAGAAGAGAATACCACATTGGGACTATATACAGGTAGGCCTCGACTTACCCAAAATTTTTGCTGGTAAGTGAAACATTTGTTAAGTGAGTTTTGCCCCATTTTACGACTTTCTGAGTCACAGTTGTTAAGTGAATCCCTGAAGTTGTTACGTTAGTGACACACTTGTTAAATAAATCTGGCTTCCCCATTGATTTTGCTTGTCAGAAGTTCACAAAAGGGGATCACATGACCCCCGGACACTCCAATAATCATAAATAGGAGTCAGTTGCCAAGCATCCGAATTTTGATCATGTAACTATGTGGATTCTGCAGTGGTCATAAGTGTGAAAAATGATCCTAAGTTACTTTTTTCAGTGCTGTTGCAACTTTGAATGGTCACTAAATGAACTGTTGTAAATCAAGGACTACCTATAGCACTCTTATGAGATTTGGATTGCCATTACACCAAAAACGTCTCCTATTACTGTACTACAGAGAAGGAGATGATACTTAGTGGTTTAAACAAGAGGACATAGATTTCAGTTGACCCTTGAGAAAAAAAACTACTTGACAGTGTTGGAAAAAATGTCCTTCTGGGTTCAGTTCCAAGTTGGGGGGAAAAGACACTGGATTCATGGAGGCTGATTGGAAAGATGGTTTTAATGGTGGACAGGATCACATGCCTTGAAGATGTTGGGTGAAGAAAAAAAGGGGCGGAGGTGCTGAGAGTGCCTGAGGTGTACACCCTCTCCGGGATTTTGAATTTGAGTTTGTATTCTGATTGGTTGTCAGACTCCCATGGAACCCTGCAGGGGCAACTATGTTGATGTAATTTTCCCAGGTGCCATGTGGTGAGATGGATAGAGGGCTAATCGTATCATGTCCTAAGGGCCATGTCTTAATCCCATTACCCGGGAGCTGAAGGGAAGGGGGCAGGGAACTGCAGGAAGCTGCTTTGTCTTTAAAACATGTTTCTCCTTTTCTCGTGCAGGGAAACATAATATTCTGCCTTTTTAATATTTCCTAGACCATTTCATTCTTCTAGGAGAAGGGTGGCTGCTAACTTCCTAAAACAGTAACAATAATTTGATAATGCAGACGATTCCTAACATTACTAAGTGGGGATGCTTTCATTCTTCAAGCAGAAGCTGGACAATCTACAGTTGATTCAACCTCTCTGTGGCAACCCAGTATCCAGCAGGGTTTGCTCTGCATACATGTCAAGGTCTCTTGACTTTTAAGATCCAATAACAATTTATAGGTGCAGGAACCAATTCTTTGTAATAGACAGGAACCAGAAAGTGGTCTGTAGAAATGTAGCAGGCACAGATGGTTAAGAGATACCTGGGCTGAATGTAGTCTACGTGCTACATCAGCTTTGATTAAGAAAGCAGATGGTGAAAGTCTCCTGGAAATTCCCTGAGAAATACATACTTGTAGACTTCCTAATCTACCCACTGCTGGGACTCAGACATTTGCGCAAAGAGCACTTGGGAGGCAGCGTGAGGTTTTAAAACATCTACCGCCTCTTGTTCATTGAAGCACCACGGGGGAATTTTTCCATCCTCTCTTTGCCCCAGCTTAAGTAGAAGTTTTGGTTGCTAAATGTGGGCTGTGCAGTCTGAGGAAATGCAAAAGACATTTCTGGGGTTACAAGCTCCAGCCTTACCCACAAAGACTGTACGTTTTAAAAAAAAACTTTTAATAAAAACAAAAGCGAATAGCCTCATCTATTTTCTGGCAGCTTACAGGAATAAGTAGAAAAGGGGGATTACCCAGCATGGTTTATTTGATCTTAATTAGGAAATCCTCTTTCTTGTTTGGTTTCCTTTCTTGACAAGGAATTGGGAACATATGCGAGCCTAACCTGCAGCAAGAAAAAGAAGAGGAGGAGGGAGGAAGGAAGGAAGCAAAAAGGTCAGCTGGTTCATTCCTAATCAGCAGGTGGGGAATGCAATGCCCCCCTGCACCCCCTGTTGATGAGGCCCTCGTGGCTACCTTTGGGGAAGGAGGGCAGGAAGAGAGAAGCCAGAAATGGCAAACTCCTTCTGTGATAATTATTAAACAGCATAAGTCTGCATCTTAAGCCTACCTCTCTTTATATACTTATAGCATTTCTACCCTTTGCTTCTTTCGCCAACCCGCTTCACTCAGTATCTCCTGGGCACATCCTGTTCAGGTCCAGCGCTCCCCCAGACATTGTTTTTCCAGTTCTTTCTTTTGAAGCTGATCTGACTTCCTGGTCCTTCCCCAGGCTGCTTTTTCCTCCGACTAATAATATTCAGCCCTCTCTTGGTTTTCATGCTTCCACATAGCTCCCATGCATTTTAATATCTCCTTTCTGCTTCTCCTTATCTGCTGTTGCTGCTCTTTTTCTCAGCCTAGCTGTTCCTGGGGCTTCCTTTTCCTTCCCTCCCAAATGTTGATTCCCTTTTTATCCTCCAATCCCCTGACAAGAGTCGTTGGATTGCAGCAGGATACAAATACAGGGAATAAATAAGCCAGCGAGCGAACACGCAAACAAATAAACAGACAAATATGCTTTCCAAAACCATTTTCTTTTCAGTTTTCCCCCCACAGCATTTACACCGAAGACTTAAACTTAGTAGGAAAGAGTGTGTTCTGTTTGCTTATTGATTTGCAGCTGCAATTCATATGATAGGAAACTTCCCTTCCAATCTATGCTTTTATTGCTAATCAATTTTAATAAAAAAATTTATTTTGACTGTTTCTATTTCAATGATTTCCATTTAATTTAGTTACTCCTAGAGTATTCATGCAAATACACACCTGAAAAGTAAAGATTCCTTTGTGGGTTAGAAATCATATATATGATTTCTATATTTGATACATATACACCCTTATATTCCCACACAGCATCAATCCACACGCTTTAGCACCAGAATTCTGATTTTTAAACATGAAAATGGGACTTCTCAAGTAGCTGATTTTAAAATTCACAGTATCTTTCTTTGTATGCCCTCCCACCGAATAATGACAGATTATTAGATAGCTAGGATATTTGTAAATTTAAGGTTGCTGGATGTCTATGAATATTCAATGCCTAATAGTGCCACAAAGCTGCATCAGATGCTAACAGTTTAATGGTTTGAGAGTATTATGTAGAGCTCAGATGGAGTTCAGCCAGGGGTGAAATTCAGCAGGTTCTGACAGGTTCTGGAGAACTGGTAGTGGAAATTTTGAGTAGTTTGGAGAACTGGCAAATGCCATCCCTGGCTGGCCCCAGAGTGGGGAGGGAATGGGGATTTTGCAGTATCCTTCCCCTGCCATGCCCCCCAAGTTACATCCACAGAACCAATAATAATAATAATAATAATAATAATAATAATAATAATAATAATAATAATAATAATAATAATAATAATAATAATAATAATAATAATAATAATAATAATAATAATAATAATAATAATAATAATAATAATAATTTATTTTTATATACCGCATCCTCTCCCCAAGGGGACTCGGAGCGGTGTACAGGGAAGAATTAAAACACATAAAAATATACAAAAATAGCTAAAATAAGTAAAAACAAATTAAATTTAATTGTCCCTGCACTAAAATCCCCATATTAAAACTAATGATCCCTAAACCCTAAAAGGTAGAGACTAACCTAGGCCGGCCAAGCAGAAAAAGTATGTTTAATTTCTGACGGAAGGAGCGGAGGTCCGTGGTTGTTCTAATGTCGGGGGGAAGGTCGTTCCAGAGGGCTGGGCCCACCACAGAGAAGGCCCTTCCCCTGAGCGTCGCCCGCTGACAAAGTCTAGTGGAGAGAAGTCCCTCTCTGTGGGAGCGAATCGGCCGTAAGGATGTATGGGGCAGGATCCGATCCCGCATTTTTATAGTTTAAAAATAAATTAATTTTACCACTGACTTCAGCCATAGAGAAAAACATGGGCCTTTTGCCACTACTGAGGTGAACTACACTCCATTCATCCTTGATTCAGAAGAAAACTACATTATACCAACAGGGAATTTACTGCTCCTCTCCCCTTGTCGATCTGTCTCCTGCCTCAGGTGAAGTCCCTGCTGTCATCTGACTTTTCTTCAAACTAATGGGTGACAAAGGCCAACTAATGACCTTCTGGATGTCTTTGGATGGTGTCAGAATGACAACAGATAGTTCTCGATTACAACCATTCATTTAGCAACCATTCAAAGTTACAATCACACTGAAAAAAGTGACTTACAACCCTTGGACCACCTCCCCTCGAGTCATGTGATCAAAACTTGGGCACCTGGCAACTGGCATGTAGTTACATCACTTACAGTGTCCCAGGGTCATTTGGTCCCCATCGGTGACCTTTCTCAGCTGACCTCTAACAAAATCTATGGGGGAAAGCTGGATTTGCTTAATAATCATGTGATTCACTTAACAACTGCAGCAATTTACTTAACTACCATGGCAAAAAAAAAGATTGTAAAATGAGCTGTGTTTAACAAGTGCTTTGCTTAACAATGGAAATTCTTGTCCTAACTGTGGTTGTAAGTCAAGGACTATCTGGTACTTGAACATGAGTTCAACGAAGGACAACTCATGGCCATCTCTCACTCAGAAGTTGGGCGCAAGATGAAGCTGATGTCCTGTATGAGCACAGCAAGAGGAGGGAAAGAGATGTTGTCCTCGTGTATTTGTGCTGTATTTTGGTGCAAGTAAGGGAAGATTGGTTGTCTTATATTAAATCAAAAGCCCTATAGCTCTATGTCTCCCCTCCATAGGAAAAAGAAAGACGAAAAGAAACAGTGACATCATTTAAGATTCTCTGAGAAGAGAAACAAATTAGAAACTAAGCATATTAGTAAATAGCATGAAAATTATTTATTATAATGTCAGGTCATTGTCTTCTCCCAGGTAAAATATCTGGCCCAAATGGTAATACCCCTTTCTTACTAAACGGATGAGAACTCAACTGCCAATAAAATAAATGAAGCAGGTCCTACATAAAACAATGGCTGTGCTACTTAACTTTAATGTTCAGGGACTACGTGGCTCGCTTGAACAATAAATCAGACAGATGCCTAAAATATGGTTGGTTGATTGCTTTGCCTTTCTATATATTTTGCAAATACAGTCATAAGCTTAAGAGGTGTCTTTTCAATAAGAAAAAAGGCAAATGAATTGAGAAGCAGAGGGGACTGATTAATATAATGCATACTGTATGTAAAACAAACATTACATCAGCTTTAAGACCTAAAACATCAGGTCCTTATAAGCAGAGGTGCTAACAGATTTGATACTATATTCAACCATTCTATCAAAGGATGGTGGGACCTCTTTCATTAAGAGAATCTTAGATACGAGACCTCTTACATTAAGAGAGTCCTTTCCAATTTATTTCTGTCACTTCATGGTTCTATCAAAGATAGTCTGATACTAGGCAGGCAGAACAGATTTTCAATTAAACCTGATTTTATTTATTTATTTATTTATTTATTTATTTATTTATTTATTTATTTATTTATTTATTTATTTATTTATTTATTTATTTAAATTTATATCCCTCCCTTCTCCACAGAGGACCCAGGGCGGCGCACAGGAAATTTAAAAACATACAAAATACAATAAATATAATTTAAAAACTATTAAATAATCTATCCTGCGCTAAAACCAAATTTTAAAAGACCCAATTTAAAACTACCTAAAAGTCCCCATGGGAGGTTAGGCTAGGCCGGCTTGTTGAAACAAATATGTCTTAAGACATTAGCGGAAGAGGTGGAGGTCGGTGATGGTACGTAGGCTCTTCCCCTGGGTGTCGCCAGTCGGCATTGTCCGGCCGACGGCACCCGGAGAAGGCCCTCTCTGTGGGAGCGTATCGGTCTAAGGGATGTGTGGGGCAGGAGGCGGTCTCGCATATAACTAGGCCCCGAGCCATGGAGCGCTTTAAAGATGGTCATCAAAACCTTGAAGCGCATCCGAAAGGCCACAGGAAGCCAATGCAGCTCGCACAGGATCGGTGTTATGTGGGAGCATCTAGTGGCTCCCATAATCACCCGCGCGGCTGCGTTTTGGACTAGCTGTAGCTTTCGAGTGCACCTCAAGGGAAGCCCCATGTAGAGAGCATTACAGTAGTCGAGTCGGGACGTCACGAGAGCTTGAGTGACTGTGCGAAGTGCAGCCCGGTCCAGTAAGGGGCGCAATTGGCGCATCAGGCGTACCTGATGAAACGCCCCCCTGGCCACGGCCACCACATGGTCCTCCATGGACAGCCGGGAATCCAGGAGGACACCCAAATTGCGCGCCCTCTCCACGGGGGCCAGTGTTTCGCCCCCAATGGCCAGAGTTGGAGTAATCTGGCTGAACCGGGGTGCCGGAAACCACAGCCACTCAGTCTTGGCAGGGTTGAGCTTGAGTTTGTTACCACCCATCCAGATCCGTACGGCCTCCAAACACCGGGACAGCACTTCGGCGGCATCGTTGGGGTGGTTTGGGGTGGATATGTACAGCTGAGTGTCATCAGCGTACAGGTGGTACTCCATCCCAAAACCACGCATGATCTCACCCAGCGGGTTCATATATGTGTTGAAAAGGAGGGGCGAGAGGACCGACCCCTGAGGAACCCCACATAAGAGAGGCCTCGAGGTCGACCTCTGCCCTCCCGTCAACACATATTGCGACCGACCAGAGAGGTAGGACGAGAACCACCGCAGAACGGTGCCTCCCAGCCCCAACCCCCCCAGTCGGTGCAATAGGATACCATGGTCGATGGTATCAAAAGCCGCCGAGAGATCTAATAGGACTAGGATAGAGGAATAACCTCTATCCCGCGCCCTCCAGAGATCATCAACCAACGCGACCAATGCCGTCTCGGTGCTGTGACTGGGTCGGAAGCCGGACTGGTGCGGGTCTAGATAATCAACTTCCTCCAGGTGTCGCGGAAACTGTTGGGCTACCACACTCTCAACAACCTTCACCAAAAAGTGAAGGTTGGAGACCGGACGATAGTTCTCTAATAATGCTGGGTCCAGGGACAGCTTCTTGAGGAGGGGCCCCACTACCGCCTCTTTCAAGATTCATTTAGAAAATTTATATGACAGCCCAACTCACTCAGGATGACTCCAGATGGCTTACAGATGGGTAGTAACAAACTCAAACTCAACCCGTCCAAGACCGAGTGGCTGTGGTTTCCGGCACCCCGGTTTAGCCAGATAAGTCCAACACTGGCCATCGGGGGCAAACATCTTGCCCCCGTGGAGAGGGCGCGCAACTTGGGCGTCCTCCTGGATTCCCGGCTGTCCATGGAGGACCATGTGGCGGCCGTGGCCAGGGGGGCATTCTATCAGGTTCGCCTGATACGCCAGTTACTATACCGGGGGGCCCTTCGCACAGTCACTCAAGCGCTCGTGACATCTCGGCTGGATTACTGTAACGCTCTCTACATGGGGCTCCCCTTGAGGTGCACTCGAAAGCTACAGTTAGTGCAGAATGCGGCTGCGCGGGTGGTTATGGGTGCCCCAAGGCAAGCCCACGTAACACCTCTCCTGCGCGAGCTGCACTGGCTGCCTGTGGCCTTTCGAGCGCACTTCAAGGTATTGACTACCATCTTTAAATCGCTCCATGACTCGGGGCCTCCTGCCCCATACATCCCTTCGTCCGGTCCGCTCCCACAGAGCGGGACTTCTCCGGGTGCCGTTGGCTGGGCAATGCCGGCTGGCGACACCCAGGGGAAGAGCCTTCTCTGTGGCGGGTCCGGCCCTCTGGAACGACCTACCCCCCCGACCTACGCACTACCTCGGACCTCCACCTCTTCCGCCAATGTCTTAAGACGTACTTATTCCTAGGATAGCCCCCCGCTTCTGACTTTTTAAATAAATTATAATTGGCTACGGTTTTAATAACGGGTTTTAGCACGGGTGAGTTAATTTAATATATTTTTAATAGATGTATATTGTATTTATGGTTTTATATAATTCCTGTGCGCCGCCCTGGGTCCTAACAAGGAGAAGGGCGTGGTATAAATTTAATAAAATAATAAACATCAAATGCAAAACCCCAAGAAGCCCTCATCCCCCCTACCCCAGGGTGACAACAATCAAATAAACAACTCGCCCCAACACTGCAAGTCTTCAAGAAGATGTTGGATAGCCATTTGTCTGAAATGGTATAGGGTTTCCTGCCTAAGCAGGGAGTTGGACTAGATGACCTCCAAGGTCCCTTCCAACTCTGCTATTGTATTGTATTGTTCCTCTGGTGTCCCAGGACTGCTGGCAAAACTAGAGGCCATTCAAAAGTGGGGGCCAATATTATTTCTCTGGAGATGATGTGCCAAAGAGGAGGCGCCATTGTGAAGAAGGCCCTTCTTTTTGGTTCCAATAGATGCATAACATACCTTGCCTCCTCACTCTGGGGGATGAGGTAGATATAACAGAGAAAGAGATGGTCCTTCAGATAACCTGACCCCAGGCCATAATGGTAATAAGTAGCACTTTGAATTGGAAACGGGTCCAATTCAGTTTCCATAAGAGAGGTGACCAATTTGCAATCTTGACTTGCACAAACCATGTGGGTTGCCACATTTTGAACCAAGTGAAACTTCCAGATACTTTTCAAGGGCAACCCCATGTAGATCACATTGCAGTACTCAAAATTTTCCCCAATCATGTATTCTTCAGACTAATATTGTAGTCTCCTGTCATCTCCTGGAAACAGGATCAAAGCACAACTGGAAGTAAAAGTTCATATGTTGGAAGTCATTCATTCTAGGAAGGCTTTGATAAAGTTTGAATTTGCTAAGTAGAACATTTAATCAGCAGAATCAACCAGATTGATTCTGGACATTTGACCAGGGGGAAATATTCATTGCATTTTTTGGCTCATTGAAACTTAAAGGCAGCAAATTAAAATTCACATGCTGTTGAATATTTTGTGTAGTAAGAGTGACAAGATTCTGCTTTCTGTTACTGGCCACAGAACTGGACTAGAAGCAGGAAGGAAGAACTGGGTCAAACACTTACATGGACTGTAGGAAGGAGCACTCCTAGAAGGAGCATTCCTAGAAGAATGAAATAGCCTAGGAAATATTGAAAAGGCAGAATATTATATTTCCCTGGATAAGAAATGGAGAAACATGTTTTTAGGCAGGAAACAGATTTATTCTTAATAGCCCCACCTTTCTCAATGGGCCATTAGGGTCCCTGAGCTAGTCTACTCTACATAATCGAGATAGGATTCACTTTCTACAGAAACTCAACACATGGCATCTGGGAAGAAGCAATGCTCAACCAAACTTGGACTCAAAACGCTGCCTAGAGAGTTGCCCCTGCATGGCACCATGGGAGTCTGACAACCAATCAGAATACATTTCTTACATAGGAACAGGAAACAGAGAGGTGGGGCTGAACAGAGAGTATAAAGCCAGGAAGTTTCAGCATCTCGCTCTCTTTTTTCTTCTTCATCCAACATCTGGAAGCATGTGATCACCTTTTTCCCCAGGACCTCAAGCCATGTGGTCCTGTTCACCATTAAATTATCTTTCCAAGCAAACTCCATGTTTCCAGTGTCTTTTTCCCCATGGGGGAGAGGGGGCGGTCTATAAATTTAATAAAATAAATAATAATAATAATAATACTTGGAACTGAACCCAGAAAGACATTTCTTCCAACAGGAGAAAGAAAAGGTAGTTTTAATTTCACTGGGTCGGGGGCTTTTAAGCCTGGAGAACTTCAACCGTCAATCAAGGAAGCTATCCCCTGTTCCTGATTTGTGTGAAATTCAGTTGGTAAAGTCAATATAAATCTAAAGCTGGATTTAAAATAAAGCACCAAGTTAGTTCTTATCATATGCCTCTGTCAACAGAATACTCTACTATCCAAGATAAGCAATAAAAACCACAATCCTTGTAGAAGAAAAATGTAATGCTTGTTAAGTGATTTTAAATGCTGCCTGTGGAATCATAATTAGTTGTCAGAGAAGGATGAATGGAAATCCGTGCTGGGATCGTTGGTGTTTCTCCCCTTTCATTGTAAGGATGGCCAAAGGCAACTTGTGGGGAAGGAATTCAGCTGGGGAGTCCTTCCCCCCTGGCAGCCCCTACTTCAGTCAAAATTACAGTCAAGAGCATCGGCTTTAAATCTGTGAAATGAAATTGCAAAACAGAATTCAATCTTTCTCGCTTGCAATTCCCTGAAATGCTTTCAATTCTGTTAATAAAATAGTTCCTCAGCATTCTAACCAGTAAGAAAGCTTTTACAGTATCTGAAATGTACTAAAATGTCTACCAATATGTGAGTGTATTCTTGTGGCTGAGCAAAAAGTCCTCAATTCCTGGCTGCTAATTCCTTCAGAAACAAAAGGGATTTAGAGCATTTGTTCAAGTAAATTTATAAACTCATCTGTCAGCTGATCTGTTTCACAATCTGAGTTCTAAATCTCCACAGCCAGTCAAATAAAGAGGTGGTCACTCTTTATCAGGACAGACTATTACGGGTTTTTTTTTTCTTTTTAATTGATAGAATAATGTAATTTTCAAATGGTAGCCTAGACAGAAATCTCTAAAATATAGACTGGAGCCAATTCCACTTGAAATTTAAATAGAATTTTCCATTAGCTGCTTTGTGAATAGGAAGACATCAAAGAAAAAGTATTTGCTATATCACTTAAATACATGAGGTCCTTCCCACATACTGGTAGGACTTGGTTGATTATTATAATCATGATTAGATTGCCATTAGGTTATTAGCAACTCTTAGTGATCACATATGACTTTGTTACTCTACAAGGAAATACTCATGGGCCCCTCTCGAGGGAGGTCATTATGATACTGGATGTGGCCAGAGATGGGTTCCTACCAGTTCAGCCCGGTTCTGCTGTGTAGGTAGTAACTTGGCCGACCACGCCCCTGGACCAGTTCTATCAGCGGCACCATAGGAGCCACCATCTTGTTTTTTGCTTCTATGCATGCACAGAAGCAATTTTTTACTACTGCCTATGCGCGCCTGAAGCATACGTGAGCCTGAAGCACATCCCTGAGCGAACTGGCAGTAGAAGAAGCTGGAACCCACTGGAACCCTGGATGTGGCATTGGCATAATTTGTACCAATGTCCTATGCTTTATATTAGTTTATTTGCTTAAGACATATTACTACATGAGGAGGAAGGTGCCACCACTGAATGGGATAAAGGGGAATATCTTGACTGAAAAACCATTGCTAGAGGTAGGAAAGATGTAAACAATTTTTCCTTGGAAACATAGCTTATTACTTAGTTATTTATTTACTTCCCACCTTTGTTATTTTTATAAATAACTCAAGTAGCAAACATTCCTAATGCTCCTTTTCCTCATAACAATTCTGAGATGGGTTGGGCTGAGAGGGACTGGCTCAAAGTCACTGAGCAAACTTTAATGCCCAAGGCAAAACTAGAAGTCAGTGTCCTGGTATCTAGCCTGGTGCCTTAACTGCTAGACCAAGCTGGCTGCAACAAAATTATACAGAAAGCATTTGCCCTCCTGGGGTTATAAGACTTGCTGTCATTAGACCAGGTAACCTACTTCGTTGTAGTAAGATAATTTCTTGTTATCTGATAACTCCTGTTGTTGTCCTATGAATTTGGTAGTTAGTTAATAGCATAGATGGAAATATGAATATTTTGAGAGTGCCAATTGGCGGATCAATTAGCCAACTCCAAAAAATCCAACTGATTTTGTTCTGCAGATATTCACCAAATTCCTCTGCTCGACCCTGTAGAGGGGCTTCCCGCGGCCTCTGGTGAAGGAGGGAGCGGGTCACCCTGAACAGGGCGGCAGGGCGGTTATCTGCAGATGCAATAAGAGTGGCACAGTACTCACGTTTGGCCACTCTTATCGCCACTAAGTAAGTCCTAATATGGGCTCTTACTAGTGTTCGGTCGGCTTCGGAGCGAGAAGATCTCCATCTGCTCTCTAGGCGTCTCTTGCGGCATTTCATCTCCCTCAGCTCCTCGGTAAACCAAGGAGCCTGGGTGATTTGGCGCCGCATGAGAGGCCGCAAGGGCACGACTCGGTCCAAGGCCCCCGCGGCCGCACTAAACCATGCGGCCACTAGGTCCTCAGTCGAGTCGCGGGGCAAGGCCACAGGTATTGGCCCAAGCTCCCTCTGGAACCTTTCTGGGTCCATCAGGCGCCTGGGGCGGAACCATCTAGGAATCTCTGGTTCCGCCTCCCCGCGGTGGGGTGTGGAGATTGGAAAGTCCAGCCATTCTGATTTTTTTTTTTTTTGCATCAATTGCTGATACTTGAAATACTACATATTTTAAACAAAATCATAAAATGGGCTGGTCACAGAGAGATGGCAGACTGATGGCAGAACCAAGGCAATCATAGAATGGATCCCATTTGATAAAAAGCATCCACTAAAGAGACCTAAAATAAGATGGATGGAAAACATCAGCAAGTATTGCGGACCCATTTGGCAAAAGAAAGCTGAGGACTGCTGTATTGATTGGAAACATGCAGAAGAAGCATGCAGAAGAAGCCTTCATTCTGCAGTGAATAGACAATAGTTAAAATGAATTATAAACTGGGAGTGCTTAATTCATTCTGAATGACACTAGATTATTGTTTTAAAAAAACAGGAAGGTTATGATATCCACTTGTGGCAAAGGATGTTTTGAAAATAAAAAGACCTGCTTATGTAAACCCTGTGAGGTTAAATTTGCTGATCTATAATATGGTCACCACATGCTTTAGTTTAAATGGGAGCAGATTTGGAGGAGGAGAAACTTACATAATCAGCCCAATGACCATATAGTCACCTGATGTAAACCTAATGAGACAGGAGAAAGAACATTAATTGCATTCTGACAGCGTGGCTACCATTCTCTAACTTCTTTGGTTTACTTACTACCAGTGGTTTTAACTGAATTATTTCAGTTTTAATATGTAATTCATCATCCTATACTTGAAAACATTACCCCAACACCAAAAAGTTGCAAAACATCTCTGGAAAATAAAAGGATGTTTATGTTCAATTAACAAGAAGCAAATATTAGCAAGCAATCCCCTTGGGGATTATTAGAATAACTAGTCAATTCCAGTCAGTGCATGTAAATTTTCATTCATGACTTCAGTCCCTCCCATTTTTGCATGAAAAAAAATTTTCCTGCAGAAAATTCACATTTAAGCAAATAAATATAGATGTTCTCTTAAATACAGCTTAATTAGGACAGCTCAATTCTATAGCAACAGAGAACTGACTGAAATTAGGCATTACATATGATTATATGATACCTTGACTGTCCCCAGTTCTCAGTGCATGTCCAATGCAGTGATGAGATTCAATTTTTTTTTTACTACTGATTCTGTGGCCATGGCTTTGTGGGCGTGGCAGGGGAAGAATACTGCAAAATCCCCATTCCCTCCCAACCCCACTAACTTGCTTTCCAGCTCCATTCTCCTGTTTAGGGCAACAAAAGAAGATCAGCTGGGAGGCATCGGAGGCAGGTCCAGCCTATTTGCCAGTTTATGTATTTATTTATTATTAAAAATTTTATACCACTCTTCTCCCTTCTGGGACTCAGGGCGGTGTACAGGCAGCAATAAAAGTCAGTGGTATAAAATATAAAATACATAAAATACGTTTAAAAATATATTAAATGGATGGCCTGTTCTAAAACCTTAATAAAACCCTACTAAAAACCATTTAAAAACTACGCCAGGCTGGCCACACGAAATAAATAGGTCTTCAAGGCCCGACGGAAGAGGTGCAGGTCCGTGATTGTGCATAGGTCAGGGGGTAGGTCATTCCAGAAGGCAGGAGCCGCCACAGAGAAGGCTCTCCCCCTAGGGGTCGCCAGCCTCGTGTAACCTCCTGGGAGGCCAGTACCAACCAGGAGGGACATGGGTCCAATAAACATGTGGTGGCATTCAGCCACCCTAGCATCCTGTCCATATCCTCAGGAGTCACAGGATCGAACTCTTCCCAGAAAACAGACTCAAGACCTGCCTCCATCAGCCTGTCTGAACTAGTCCAATCAGAGGCCAACCCGTCCCGGATCTGATCGATTTTATCATGCAGATAACACCCAAATTCCTCCGCACGACCCTGCAAGGGGGCATCCCACGCCCTCTGGTAAAGAAGGAAGCGGGTCACCCTAAACAGGGTGGCACTACTCAAAATTTCCACTACCAGTTCTCCAGAACCTGTCCGAACTGGCAGAATACCACCTCTGGTCCAACCCCAATTTAAAATGTATTAACCTATGAAGGCTTCAGGGGGGCACAGTATCTGAATACTGTAGTAGGTAGTCCTCGACTTACAACTACAATTGAGCCCAAAATTTCTGTTGCTAAGGGAGACAATTACTAAGTGAGTTTTGCCAATTTTATGATTGGTAAGTGAATCACTGCAGTTCTTAAGTTACCAACGTGATTTTTAAGTGAATCTGGTTTCCCCCATTGACTTTGCTTGTCAGAAGGCCGTAGATGATCACATGACCCTGGGACACTGCAACTGTCATCAATATGAACCAGATGCCAAGCGTCTGAGTTTTGATCACATGACCATGACAATGCTGCAGCGGTTGTCAATGTGATAAAAGGTCATACGTCACCTTTTTCAATGCTGCTTTAATTTCAAATGGCCACTAAGCTAACTGTTGTAAGTTGAGGACTACTATATAAATGTTTCTCCCGATGTTTTCCAAATTGTAAGACAGCGTCTCCCTTTTTGCCCTTAGGGTCATTTCCAAAGGGCTCATGTGGTGGGATCTAATTAGAAAAGCAGGGTGCCCTATACAAATCGTTGTTCTTTGTTGTTAAGGAGGGGCATACATTTTTTAGAAATGAAAACATTTCTAAAATTGCTATTCATACATGGGTGTGTGCACATGAAAGTATTTCCTCCTTTTATGAGCAAAATATGGGAATCATTTTATATCCCCACTAAAGCACTAAAACTGGTATAAATTTACTCAGCATCTGGAGAAGGATAGACGCTTGGGAGACTTATTATTGCAGCTGCCAAAAAAGCCAACACAGTTCTAGGCTGCATAAACAGAGGGATAGAATCTAGATCACGTGAAGTGTTAATGCCATTGTATAGTGCCTTGGTAAGGCCACACTTGGAATACTGCATACAGTTTTGGTCGCCACGATGTAGAAAAGACGTGAAGACTCTGGAAAGAGTGCAGAGAAGAGCAACCAAGATGATTAGGGAACTGGAGACTAAAACATATGAAGAACGGCTGCAGGAGCTGGGTATGTCTAGTTTGATGAAGAGAAGGACCAGGGGAGACATGATAGCAGTGTTCCGATATCTCAGAGGGTGCCACAAAGAAGAGGGAGCCAAACTATTCTCCAAGGCACCTGGGGGTAGGACAAGAAGCAATGGGTGGAAACTAATCAAGGAGAGAAGCAACTTAGAACTAAGGAGAAATTTCCTGACAGTTAGAACAATTAACCTCTGGAACAGCTTGCCTCCAGAAGTTGTGAATGCCCCAACCCTGGAAGCCTTTAAAAAGATGTTAGATAGCCATTTGTCTGAAATGGTATAAGGTTCCTGCCCACGTAGGGGGTTGGACTAGAAGACCTACAAGGTCCCTTCCAACTCTGCTATTGTATTGTATTGTATTATCAAGCAGCGCTGACCGGCTCTTTTCCAAGCTCTGAGGATCTCTAGTCATAAAAACATCTGATATCAGATGTTCATGAGGATGTGAGATGGGAAATCTGAAATTGGATTTCTCCCTCCAACTTCAGACAAGAAAATGCAGTGAATACGGTGGTTTCTGAATGCATTTTTCCTAAGGTACATATTTCCAAATATATTTTATTTTATTTTTAAAATTAACAGAGTTGAAAGGGACCTTACGGGTCATCTAGTCCAGCCCCCTGCCCAAGCAGGAGACCCTATCTAGGATCGAACTCACAACCTCCTGCTTGTTTCCATGTGTCTTGACAGATAAAGTTGCCCCAACTGCAGCATCATCAAAGCTGTGCACAATCTGAAGAGAAAGTTCATTCTATCTAACCCATTCATTAGTTCAGGATATGTAAATGAGGTCCAAACAAAATCTAGTACATGTATTGTGCCTTGTACATTTTGATGTAGATATCATTTTGCAACTGGCTGGGGCAGAGAAGGGCATTGCAATATATTATGATTTTTTTGGATAAGCTATAATGGGTAGCTATAATTTCACTTGGCACGAAAGTGAAATTCTTGGTTTACAAAATCTGCAATGACTGGGTTTATATAACAGGCAAACCCTAAACCAAACAAATCATATTATATAAATTTTAGCACAATATCTACCTAGACTTGATGTAGCTAATGAATTCAGTCATTTTTGGAATGTCTACATTTGATGGAGAAACAGGTACTTCTTCCCTGACCTGAGTATATCATTGCAGATACAATGTGTCATAAATCCTACAAACAGGAAGTCTGTTTGCAACTTTAGAATACTAAACTCTCCATTTCCAAAATCAAATTCCTGTTACTGGCAAGTAACGTAACTTTTAACGCCGGCCTTTTGATCTATGCTAAGCATTCATAATTATCAGGAAAAAAACAGATGGTAATTAGCTAGCCAAATATTCCATCTGACTTTCTTTTAACTTAAGCCTAAATCTAAATCAATACAAAGAGATATTTAGACCATATTGACACATTGTGGAAATACGATTTCCTGCTACATCAAATGCCTTTTAAGAACCCAAGAGAGACAGAAAGAAATCCAATATTATTTTTGTTGTATTGCAAGAGAATCCCAGGAAAGTATTTTACAAGGAAGTTGAAATAGCCAGAGTGAAATATGATAACAGTGAAGTTAAAACCCATTCACAGGGGATGAAATGTAATAGATCAACCAATTTCAACTTTTATTTCCCACAAGAATCCTTGCTTGTAATCCCTGTATTCAAAGGCAATAGTGATAAAAACTAATTGGCATCTTTATTATTCAGCCACAAGATCTTCAGGAAGGAAGTTCATCAACCAGACAATTTCTTATTTGCTGGATATTCTCATTAAGTCATCAGAGAATTATTTTATTTGACTGGGCAAATCAAGAAAGATTTCCTGAAAAAAATGAATTCAGTGATAATTGTCAAAGCAAGATTGAAAGGAGGGAGGAAAAAGAAAGAAGAGATTGAAGACAAAAGGAAACCCTGATATCTGAACAGGCAAAGGAAAGTAAAGACAATTGGAAATGAAAACAAATGGGAGGACAGGATATTGAATTTTAGTATCAGTGACGGAAATTACAGCAAGAAGCTGCAAAAACAAGTATTTATGTATATGAAATTACTTTTTCCAGCTATAGAAAGACTGGTTTTTCAATCACAATATTTTCCAAAAAAAAAGCTTTATTTTCAAGAACATATGCTAGCAACATAGATGTGATGATGACATACTTTTCAAATTTCATCACATAAGCATATGAGGTAAGTGATCTAAAGACTACAGGTAGCCTTTGCTTACTGACTCTCTTTTCAGGGACCATTCAGAGCCACAACACCACTGAAAAAAGGAGATTTATGGTACTTGAACTGGTGGTTGTTGCAGAGTCGCCATGGTCACATGATTACAATTTGGGCACTTGGCAACCGGTATACACATTCTCACAGTCGGAGGATCACTATTCACAATGATCTCTGCAGTCAGCTTCCGATAAGCAAAGTAGATGAGGAATCTGGCAGGAAATCACAGTTTTTAGTAACGCAACCTCCTGCTTAACAAACAGGGTGATTTGCTTGTCTGCTGAAGCAGTGTTGTGTTCTGGCCAGCTTTACTGCCAGTTCACTCATGCATGTGCTGGATGCGTGCTGCGCGTGCATGCACACTTCAATTAAAATTGTTCTGGGCATGCGCAGAACTCAAAAACAAGATAATAATAATAATAATAATAATAATTTTAATTTCTATCCCGCTCTCTCTCCCCAAGGGGACTCGAGGCGGGGCACAGGCAATTAAAAATACAAATAAATCACAAACAGATACAAAATACAAAGTTAAAAATAGATTAAATAAATCCTGCGCTAAAACCCATAAACTATACTAAAAATTACCCCTAAAAAACCCTAACCTAAAAAGAGACTATCCTAGGCCGGCCAGACGAAAAAAGTGCGTCTTTAATTTTAAGCGGAAGGAGCGGAGGTCCGTGGTTGTCCTGATATCGGGGGGAAGGTCATTCCAGAGGGCTGGGCCCGCCACAGAGAAGGCCCTTCCCCTGGGCGTCGCCCGCTGACAAAGTCTAGTGGACGGCACCCGGAGAAGTCCCTCTCTGTGGGAGCGAATCGGCCGTGAGGATGTATGGGGCAGGATCCGATCCCGCAGGTAGCTAGGTCCCGAGCCATGGAGCGCTTTGAAGATGGTAATTAACACCTTGAAGCGCACCCGGAAGACGACAGGTAGCCAGTGCAGCTCGCGCAGCAGCGGTGTTACATGGGCAAACCTAGAGGTGCCCATAATTGCACGCGCGGCTGCATTCTGGACCAACTGAAGCCTCCGGGTACACCTCAAGGGGAGCCCCATGTAGAGAGAGTTGCAATAATCCAGTCGGGATGTCACGAGAGCATGAGTGACTGTGCGAAGGGCGTCCCGATCCAATAGGGGGCGCAACTGGCGTACCAGGCGAACCTGGTAAAACGCCCTCCTGGCCACGGCTGTCACTTGATCTTCCATGGACAGCCGGGTATCCAGGAGGACACCCAAGTTGCGCGCCCCATCCACAGGGGCAAGATGTTCGCCCCCTATGGCCAGCGTTGGAGAGAGCTGGTTGAATCGGGCAGCCGGAAACCACAGCCACTCGGTCTTGGTCGGGTTGAGCCTAAGTCCGTTACTTCCCATCCAGATCCGCACGGCTTCCAGGCACTGGCACATCACCGCTACGGCATCGTTGGGGTGGTTTGGGGTAGATATGTACAGCTGGGTGTCATCAGCGTACAGGTGGTACTCTACCCCAAAACCACGGATGATCTCGCCCAGCGGCTTCATGTATGCGTTAAACAGGAGAGGCGAGAGGACCGACCCCTGAGGCACCCCGCATGTGAGGGGTCTCGGGGTCGACCTCTGCTCTCCTGCCCGCACAAATTGCGATCGGCCAGAGAGGTAGGAGGAGAACCACCGTAAAACGGTGCTTCCCACCCCCAACCCCCCCAGCCGATGCAATAGGATACCATGGTCGATGGTATCGAAAGCCGCCGAGAGGTCTAATAGAACCAGGATGGAGGAACATCCCCCATCTCTGGCCCTCCAGAGATCATCTACCAACGCGACCAATGCCGTCTCGGTGCTATGCCCGGGCCGAAAGCCGGACTGGCGCGGATCTAGATAGTCAACTTCCTCCAGGTGACGGGGAAACTGTTGTGCCACCACACTCTCAACAACCTTCGCCAAGAAGGGAAGGTTGGAGACTGGACGGTAGTTGTTCAAAAGAGCTGGGTCCAAAGAGGGCTTCTTGAGGAGGGGCCTCACCATGGCCTCTTTTAGGGAGGCAGGCAAGGAACCCTCACTCAAGGATGCGTTGACAACCTCTTGGAGCCAGCCTCGTGTCACCTCCCAGGATGCCAGTACAAGCCAGGAGGGGCACGGGTCCAATAAACATGTGGTGGCTCGCAGTCGCCCACGTAGCCTGTCCATATCCTCGGAAGTAACGGAGTCAAACTCCTCCCAAACAAGATCTCTCTCGTGGCATCCCACTGGGCCATGAATGGGGGTTAGCTCACTCTGTATCTGGGCGGTTTTCTCCTGCAGAAAAATCACAAATTCCTCTGCTCTACCCTGTAGTGGGGCTTCCCGCTCCCTCTGTTGAAGGAGGGAGCGGGTCACCCTAAACAGGGCGGCAGGGCGGTTTTCTGCGGATGCTATGAGAGTGGCACAATGATGACGTTTGGCCACCCTCAGCGCCACAATGTAAGTCCGTAAATGGGCTCTTACCTGTGTCCGGTCAGATTCAGAGCGGCTAGCCCTCCATCTTCTCTCTAGGCATCTCTTGCGGCGTTTCATCACCCGCAGCTCCTCAGTGAACCAAGGAGCCAGGGTGGTTCGCCGCCGCGAGAGAGGCCGCAAGGGCGCGACCCGATCTAAGGCTCCCACGGCCGCACTATTCCATGCGGCCGTGAGGTCCTCCATCGGGGCACGGGTCAGGGATACAGGAAATGGCCCAAGCGCTGTCTGGAACCCATCCGGGTCCATCAAGCGCCTGGGGCGGTACCAGATTGGTGACTCTGGTTCCGCCTCCCCGCGGAGGGGAGCAGCGGTCGGAAAGTCGAGCCGGAGAAGTGAGTGGTCTGACCATGACAAGGGTGTGATGACTATATCCCCTGTACCCAGATCACTTTTCCATTGGCCCGAGACGAAGATGAGGTCCGGCGTATGTCCACCCTCGTGGGTGGGGCCCTGAATTACTTGGGTCAGGTCCATGGCCGTCATGGAAGCCATGAACTCCCGAGCTACCACGGATGATTCGCCCAACGATGGCAGGTTAAAGTCCCCCATGACTATAAGTCTGGGGGTCTCCACTGCCACCGTAGCGATCACCTCCAGGAGCTCGGGCAGGGCTGCTGCTACATAGCGGGGAGCCAGGTATACAACCAGCAAGCCCAACTGCCTCCCTAGGCCCTAAGATGGCAGCGGTGACAACGGAGACCAGAGAACTGGTTTGGGGCTATGGCAGGCCTAGGTTGCTGCCAGTTCTGGCGACCCAGGCTGCCATACCACTACCGGTTCAGCTGAACTGGGCCGAACCTGTAGGAACCCACCTCTGGGCTGCAGCTGGAACTGTAAATCAGATGTGGTCACATGATTTTTCACTTTATGCCTGGGCCACTTAGCAATGGGGTTGCCAGTCCCAATCACAGTCAATAAGTTAGGACTATCTCTAAAGTGATCATAGATTTGAATAGTCTGAATTACAGCCAGTTACTGGAATCAGGAAATAAATTAAATAACATAAATCTAAGTTATCAACTCTGTCAATGAATAAGGGAAAGAAAGAAGCAGTAAATTTACACGGTCACAATACGCCCAAATTTCAATGATTACTGTTGTGAAAACAGTCCTGTGTTAATTAATTAATTAATTAATTAATTAATTAATTAATTAATTAATTAAATCAAGACAGTAAACAGTCAATATGTGATTTTCCAGTAAAAGGCCTAAGGTCAGCTTGATAGATGACAATCACTCATAAGCAAAAGATTTCTGGGTGAGGTTTTAAATTACTTGCTCTCCTAGTTGATAATACAGGAATGTGATTTGGGGAGGCGGGGGGGGGGCAGTGGTGAATTTTGAAAACATTTGGTGGACATAGTCATAAAGTGGTTGCCATGGGGATATTGCCTATTCAGAAAATGGCAGGTATTGTGGGCAAGCTATCACAAAGCATCCATTTACCAGAAGACTAATTAGCCCACCAGGATGTTCTGTATCTTCTCAGTGGGACTCTTCTGAGGCCCAAAGTCATTAAAACAAACAACTGTGATGCTAGAGTGCTTTGCTTTGCTTTGCAATACACCAGCTTGCTATTTATTTCCTAAAAATTAAAAAGATAGTGGGGCAAGGAGTCTTAGGCATACCAAAAGAAGTTTCTGAAGGCACATTGTTGTCTGTGAATATTACAACTCTAAAGCATTTCAAAAAACTTATTTATATAAATAAAGATATATAATTTGCCGGTGCTCATATGGCTAAAAAAGGAAATTTTCTTTAAAAGACTGCAATTGCAATTGTACAATTGCAATGTATAGTATGTTGTTGTTAGTTGCGAAGTCGTGTCCGACCCATCACGACCCCATGGACAATGTTTCTCCAGGCCTTCCTGTCCTCTACCATCCTCTGGAGTCCATTTAAGCTCACACCTACTACTTTGGTGACTCCATCCAGCCACCTCATTCTCTGTCGCCCCGTTCTTCTTTTGCCCTCAATCTTTCCCAGCATTAGGTTCTTCTCCAGTGAGTCCTTCTTTCTCACTAGGTGGCCAAAGTATTTGAGTTTCATCTTCAGGATCTGGCCTTCTAAAGAGCAATCTATATCAGGGGTAGATTCCAGCTGGTTTTACTGACGGTTCGCTTGTATGCTCACTCCGCACAAACATGCGCAGTTTAATTAAAATTGTTCTGTGCATGTGCAGAACTTAAAAACAAGATAGCGGTGCCAACTGGAGAACTAGTTCAGAGGCATGGCAAACCGGTAGGAGCCCATCTCTGGTCTGTATAGTATGTATGTGTAGTATGTTTGGAAGCAAATCTGAGTAATTTCATTGTAATTTTAGTACAATGACAATAAAGATTATTATTAGTAAATTCAATGAAAGTTTAGTTCATCATATGGATATGAAGAATGAACACAACTACAACCTTTCAGAATAATGTCCATGTAAGAATCAGGAAACCTGTGTTTCTCCAAATATTATTGGAATACAATTGTGATACAATGGAGGAGGAGGGATGCTGCTCCCATCTCTGGAGGATCACAGATTCCATTTCCTGTTGCCTAGACCTGGTTACAAGACTTGCCTGCAAAACTCTCTATGACCTCTAGTTCACAGGAAGGAGTTCGTTTTCTGTATTTCTTTGCTGCCATTGAACAATATCATATGGATTTTGGTAAGCAAGATGTCATAGCCCTAACAGTTACATGAAAAGCAGCACAACTATTAATGTGCCCAATATAAATTGGCTTCTCAATATCTTAACTTGTTCTAGTGATTGACAGTATTGGCCCGTTACTGTAAGCCCTGATATGGTTTGGTTAATATTGGCTTACTTTATTATGTGAACTTCGCCACTGTTATTTTAAAATACTCACTTATTTTAAAATAATGGCTTACTGTGTTATGCAGACTCAACTCCAACCTTTTGTTTAAGCATATTTTGTTGAATAAATCATTCACTCGTCATGTTAAACCTTTCATTTTATGGTAATTATTAATGCTGTTATCCAGGAACCAGTTATTATGATACTTGACATGTTTCTTTTAAATGCTTGCACTCTGTTAAATACTAATCTTGGGTATTTTAAGAATGATTTTCAAACTGCTTTCAGTTTGTATTGATTTTCAACCCGAGGTTTAAAACTACAGGTGTAGATACATAAAGGGATATATATCACAATGGGGAGAGACATAAATTATAATTTAACAAAGCAAAGAACAGGGACTTGGAAACACAAAAGACTTATTTTTCCTTCTTGCGTGTCCTCACTTTGAATTTTCTGTCTCCCTCCCAATTCACAGTTGTGAATACTCAATGAAAAAACCTCAACTTCCTATATGAAGTTTGCTTCTTGAAAATTCAGGCTTATATGTATTGATCACTGGATGCCATCATTTTGCATTTTTAATTAGAGTAATACCTGAATATGCTAAATAAGTGTGCAATCTGCTAAGATTTAGTAAGATGAATTCATAAGTTAAACAGTCCTCCCACCTGGTGGCTAAATTAAATATTACTTCTAAGAGTTTTACACTAATTTACTCCTAACCTACATTACATAGAATGCTTAACTAATAATGTTGTTTTTAATTGAACCAATAGATATAAATATCAAAGTAATAATAAATAATTATAATAACAAAATTCTGAACTGGCATTACCTCCTTTGTGTGTGCGTACACACACTTTAGAAGCAGAATAAAAAGAATCTTCATGTTTTCGAATTTTAATGTTGGAAAAGACTTCTGAGAAGTCTCATGGGTACCCAAGAAAACAAACAAATGAATTATTGAATAAGTTAATTAAAGCAGAGTTCTCACCCAAGGGCATCAGATGACCAGGCTCAAATTAACATATTTTGGATAGATTAATAAAGACCTAGTTCTTTTGAGGCATCTATAATAGCACTTAGACTTATAGATGAAACTTGAAAAATTAGAATATTGTGCACAAGTTCATTTATTTCAGTAATGCAACTTAAAAGATGAAACTAGTATATGAGATGAGGCTCATTACATGCAAAGCAAGATAGTTCAAGCCGTGATTTGTCTTATTTGTGGTGATTATGGTGTACAGCTCATGAAAACCCCAAATCCACAATCTCAGAAAATATAATATTACGGTATTTTTTGGAGTATAAGACACACCTTTTTTCCTCTAAAAAGAGGCTGAAAATCTGGGTGCGTCTTATACATCGAATACAGCATTTTTTTTGCTTCCTGGAACCCCACCCCCTTCACCAAACTGGCTGTGCATAGCCTTATAGAGGCTTCCAGAGTGCTCCTGGGGGCTGGGGAGGGCAGAAATTAGCCTCAAACTGGCAGTTTTTTGCCTCCTCAGCCCCCAGCAGCACTGTATAAGCATCCATAGGGCTATGCATGCAATTTATTTGACACAAAAATGGCCCGTTTTCGCAATAAATGGGCCATTTTGTTTGCTCATTTTTGACACACACCCCCGGAGCACTCAGCAAGCCCCCCGCCCCAAGGCTATTCATGCTTTTTATTTGAAAAAAAATGGCCCCATTTTCGCGGAGAAATGGCCCATTTGGGGGAGGTTTGCAGCATGCAAAAACACTCTCTAAGCTGTTTAACTGTTTCTATGCCAGCAGAAACAAAGTCTTAAGGTTTGTCAGCGATTTCCTTCTCCAGGACATGGATAAATACACCTGGAAACATCAACCTACTTACTTACCTTCTCTCTCTCTCTCTCTCTCTCTCTCTCTCTCTCTCTCTCTCTCCCTACTGTATTTCTCTCTCTCTATTCTTCTACCTGCCTACCTACACACACACACACACACACTCTACCTACTACCTACTGTGTTTCTCTCTCTCCCCCTTTACCTACCTACCTACACACACACACTCTCTCCCTACTTACCTACTGTATTTCTCTCTCTTCTCTTTCTATTTCTCTCTATCCTTCTACCTACCTACCTACCTACCTACCTACTCCAAAAAATATGGTACATGCAATCAATAAAACAAGGATTGTACATAGAACAGTATCGGATCTCTGAAAAGTATAAGCATGCATATGTACTCAGTACTTGGTTTGGGCCCCTTTTGCAACAATTACTGCCTCAATGTGGCGTAGCATGGAAGCTATCAGCCTGTAGCACTGCTGAGGTGTTATGGAAGACCAGCATGCTTCAATAGCGGCCTTTAGCTCTTCTGTATTGTTCGGTCTCATGTCTCTCATCTTTCTCTTGGTAATGCCCCATAGATTTTCTATTGGGTTCAGGTCAGGCGAGTTTGCTGGCCAATCAAGCACAGTAATCCCACGGTCATTGAAACAGGTTTTGGTGCTTTTGGCAGTGTGGGCAGCTGGAAAATGAAGTCAGCATCCCCATAAAGCTCGTCTGCAGAAGGAAGCATGAAGTGCTCCAAAAACTCCTGGTAGATGGCTGCGTTGACCCTGGACTTAATGAAGCACAGTGGACCAACAACAGCAGATGACATGGCTCCCCAAATCAACACAGACTGGGGAAACTTCACACTGGACTTTAAACATCTTGCAGTGTGTGCCTCTCCATTCTTCCTCCATACTTTGGGTCCTTGGTTTTCAAATGAGATGCAAAAGTTGCTCTCATCAGAAAAGAGGACTTTGGACCACTGAGCAACAGGACTTTGGACCACTGTGCTTCATTAAGACCAGGGTCATCACAATTATGACAAATCACGGCTTGAACTATCTTGCTTTGCATGTAATGAGTCTTATCTCATATATTAGTTTCACCTTTTAAGTTGCATTACTGAAATAAATGAACTTTTGCACGATATTCTAATTGTTCGAGTTTCACCTGTATATACCACTTCATGGTGCTTTACAGCCCTCTCTAAGTGGTTTACAAAGTCAGCATATTGCCCCCAGCAATCTGGGTCCTCATTTTAACCATCTTGGAAGGCTGAGTCAGCCTTGAGTCTGGTGAGATTCGAACTGCCAAATTGCAGGCAGCTGGCAATCAGCAGAAGTAGCCTGCAGTACTGCACTCTAACCACTGCACCATCACGGCTAGGACAGAGAGCAGGAAAGAGAAAAAGAGAACAACCAGCACCAAATGGATGGATTTAATTGCAACATCATTGGAAAGGTCCCTCTGGGGACAAATCTTGGGAAAAACTATTTATATCAGGGGTCCCCAACCCCGGTCCATGGCCCAGGACCAGGTCATGGCCCCTTGGGAATCGGGCTGTGCAAGTAGGAGGCAAGCATGCCAAGCTCCATTATGCAAGTGGCAGGTTCAGACATGAAACCATCCCCTCTCCCCACCTACCCCCGCTGCTGCTGTCACCGCCACTGGTCCACAGAGCTGGAAGGTTTGGGGACCGCTGATTTATACGATAGCTAAGAACTGACATGGACTTGATGCATATAATATTTAAAGTGTTTTATCCGTGTACTTACAGTACATAGAGAAATTAATTATATAGTTCCACACCTATAATTAAAGCTTCAGTATTGTATGCATCTTACCAGGAAAAGAAACAAAAAGCTCTATTAATGTCTTACATCCAATAAAATAATATAGATAGGACACAAAGGCCAGATACATTGTAGGAAAAGTGAAAAGTGCTCTTGTCGTATAGTGCTTCTTAAACAAGAGTTTTTCTGTGATAGCCATTGTTAGGAGCAAGAAAAATAGCTGCCCTGTATGTATCATTGAGCTTACACATTGCCCCGAGTGTAATTTGGCTGACTGTAATGTGTGAACCAGCCTTTGTGATTTGTAAACTATGACTTACAACCTAACACAATGTGTGAACCCAGACATTGTAACTTACTCAACAACTTTTAGTTAAATAAATCACAACTTAGCATGATGTGTGAAAAAATCTGTGTGTCTCAGTGGGCGTGAAACTACATAAGCTTCAATTTATTTTAAATAGACTGACATGTTTTTGTTCAGTTAATCTGAATAAAGCAGTTGCTTTTTTTTTTTTAACCAGTTTTCCAATTATGACTCCTATCTGTAATTTTATTCATTATTAACTCCTACTCCCAATATTTTAATTACATTACAGCTCACACATAGCCAGTGTTTCCCCCCATCTGTAACTCCTTTAATAGCTTAGTTTGCTTCTTTCTAAATCTGACATTCTAATCCAGAGTTATTCCACTCTGATTCTTCTCTGTTTATTTCTGATCATCATCACTGTCCTCTTGATGTCTTTTAGATAAAAGTACAGCTCCAATATCTGGCCGTATTTAGCTATGCCAGTTGGCATGGGGCTCTCAAGGAGAAATTGTTGGCTGGGAATGGTTGGTGCAGTAACAGAGAAGGCATCACCACTTCTCTGCTCCAAAACCTATGGAATCTGTTCTTATCTTTAATCTTTTGTAATTTTAATCTGTTTTTTATATTTATAATTATTTTTATATGTGTATGTTTTATTAAGTTGCCATCCAGGAATCACTTCAAACTGCAAAATCAGCAATGTATATATTTAATGAATAAATAAAATAAAATTGTGTCAGATGAACTCTGTACAGATAATCTGACACCGGAGTTTCTGACACACTGGCAATGTTGATATATCCCTAAGTCAGGGGTCAGCAACCTGCAGCTCTGGAGCCACATGCGGCTCTTTCATCCCTCTGCTGTGGCTCCCTGTCACTGGCCGCGCCACAATTTTGAGAGGAGCTTCCGGTTGGGAGGGGGGAAAGCACAGCACACCAGGAGGAGACTCTATGGCAAGGGGTGGGTTTTCTGGTCAGCTCCACAATTGATAGGGCTTTTGGTTAGTACAGGTAGATGAAACAGGACGCTGTGCTAGGAGGAGATTCTATGGTGGGGGGAACTTCCGGTTGGCTCCCGAATTGAATGGGGGCTTTCGGTTAGGACCTGTGTGGCTCTTTGAGTGTTTAAGGTTGCTGACCTCTTGCCCTAGGCCATTAAAGAGGAAATGTCAGCCCTTGTTATTTCAGATCTGGTAATATCATGCTGAGAGCCAGTTTGGTGCAATGGTTAAGATTTCAGGTGGGAAACCCAGAAACCATGAACTGTAGTTCCACTTTGGGCATAAAACTAGCTGGGTAGCCTTGGGCCAATGACTTTCTTTCAGCCCTAGGAAGGAGGAAACCACTTCTGAGAAAGAGAGAAACAATAAGTCCAAGTACAGAAGCACAGATGGTTTACACTGATGGTGTAAACCATCAGTTGGACTGTGAAGTTTGAAGGAAGGAGTTGCATTTCTTGAGGAAAAGACAGTCATATTTCATGGTTGAGTTTGTACTTAAAGAAAAACCTAGAAGTTCTTTCTCTGTTCGTCTCAAAAATTGAGTTCATCTATTTGCCCATACTATTTGCAGGAAGCAGAAATGTGTGTTCAGTGCACTATAGATATGGTAGTCTTTCAGATTCAAATAAGACACTTGTGTAGTTCACCTGTGGACATGGAGATGGCTCTGCAGCCCCAGGCTGGAAGTACAGTGTCTAGTACAATGGGGACACAAGAAGTCCATTGTTGTGATAACAGTGGGTGGTACTCATGATTTTCCATGAGTTTTTGGTGGTGCCTGCCTTCAAAGCACAGGGCTCGCCAGCAATTTTTTTCAGCAGTTGCAGTTTCTAGTTCCCTTGGCTGGATATCACAATGTTGTAGTGTTCCTTTCAGAGTCTTTGTAGCTTTCAACGTCTCTTCCCAGACTCCAGTACATTATAGACCAACTGGCAAGGCATACGACAGTCGTCTGTTCTGATGGCATGCCCCACCCATCTCAAGTGGGCTATGATAATCAGGGTCTCAATCCAAGACTTCTATGTTGGAGACATAGCCTTGCCAACAAATGCTGAGGATCGAGCAGAGTGCACATGTGAAATTTCTCCAGCTGCTTGATGTACCTTCAGTACAGAATATTTAGGATTCATATTCATAGGACAGAAGGGATAATCAACGATGAAATCCAAATCCCAGCTCTGTGGAGTTCCAGCTTTCTGAAGGTATGTTGAGTTCTCTAGTACACAGCTGCCCCAGTGCCTGGGTGGCCTTGCTGATTCAGGAGTCCCAAAGACCCATTACTTGATGTGATGCTTCCCAAGTATTTGAAGCTGTTCACATTTGTCAGTTGTGTATTGTTAACAGGGATTTTGATTCTATGAACCTGGTGTCTGGCAGGGATTGGTAAAGTACTTACCAGTCCTTTTCAGGCTGATGGTAATGCCATAGAGCAGGGTGTCAAACTCGTGATAACAAGTTGTTGACACATCCAGCCTGGAGGCCATAAGTTTGACACCCCTGCTACACAGCATAGCAGCATTGGAGAATGTGTTCAGTGTCAATTGTCTTTGTGCACAAGGAGTGCAGTTATTAGCAGAGAGAATGTATCGAATGACTGTATGACAGTACTGTATCCATGTGTTCAAGCAAAGTAGATCAAAGAGAGAACCATTCAATCAATACCAGATGTACACTCCTTCCTTCAGATACTGGACAACACATGACAATATACTCTATGTGTTCTTAAGAAACAACAGATACAGCTTCTTTACTTCAGTAAGCCATGATCTGATGATGATTTCACTTCAATTATTTATTTATTTTATTTATTTATTTTATTTTATTAAATTTATACCCCGCCCTTCTCCAAACGGACCCAGGGCGGCGCACAGGGATATTAAAACACATAAAACATATAAAATTTAAAAAACTTATTCTAATGGACCCTGCGCTAAAAACCGAATTTAAAAACCCAAATTTAAAACTATCTAAGAGTCAGTAATGGGGGTTATGCTAGGCCGGCTAGATGGAATAGGTGTGTCTTCAGACACTTGCGGAAGAGGCGGAGGTCAGAGATGGTGCGGAGTTCAGGGGGTAGGTCGTTCCAAAGGGCAGGGCCCGCCACAGAGAAGGCTCTTCCCCTGGGTGTCGCCAGTCGGCATTGTCCAGCCGACGGCACCCTGAGGAGGCCCTCTCTGTGGGAGCGTATCGGTCTAAGGGATGTATGGGGCAGGAGGCGGTCTCGCATATAACTAGGCCCCGAGCCATGGAGCGCTTTAAAGATGGTCGTTAAAACCTTGAAGCGCACCCGAAAGACCACAGGGAGCCAGTGCAGCTCGCGCAGGATAGGTGTTATATGGGAGTGTCTAGGCGCTCCCGTAATCACCCGCGCGGCTGCGTTCTGGACTAGCTGCAGCTTTCGGGTGCACCTCAAGGGGAGCCCCATGTAGAGAGCATTACAGTAGTCAAGTCGAGAGGTGACGAGTGCTTGAGTGACTGTGCGTAAGGCACCCCGGTCCAGTAAGGGGCGCAATTGGCGCATCAGGCGTACCTGATGGAATGCCCCCCTGGCCACGGCTGCCACATGATCTTCCATAGACAGCCGGGAATCCAGGAGGACACCCAAATTGCGCGCCCTCTCCACGGGGGCCGGTGTTTTTTTTGCTATTGTAGAACAAATAGCATTATTCAGATATTATTTATGAAATTTATATGCTGCTCATCTCGTGGTTCAAGTAAACTCTGATAGGCTTATTATTGAAATTGAAGAATGCCATTTTTATGTTCATTGACTATTTCATCCTCCAGTTCTCTAATTGTTCAAACTATTCCACACATCTTTGACTCTGAAAACTAGTTGTTTCTTTTAGAGATCATCTTCAAGACCATTGTATCTACCTATTAATGGAGAATAAATATACAATGAAGTTCCCTCAAGAACGTGCTTCAAGACAACAACCATCGTCCCCATGCCGAAGAAGCCATCAGTATCCTGCCTCAATGACTACCGCCCCGTTGCACTTACTCCCATCATCATGAAGTGCTTCGAGAGGCTCGTCATGAGGCACATAAAGACCCTGCTGTCTGCAACATTGGATCCACTGCAGTTTGCATACCGCCCAAATCACTCCACTGACGATGCCATCTCCAAGATACTCCATTTATCCCTCACTCACCTAGAAAACAAAGACTCATATGTACAAATGCTGTTCATAGTTCAGCATTCAACACTATCGTTCCTCCACATCTGATAGGGAAGTTGACACTGTTGGGCCTGAACACCTCCCTCTGCAACTGGATCCTGGGCTTTTTGACTGGAAGATCTCAAACAGTCCGAATCACGAATAACACTTCTAACTCCCTCATACTGAGCACTGGAGCCCCTCAGGGCTGTGTGCTCAGTCCCCTGCTGTTCACCCTGCTGACGCATGTCTATGTAGCAATGCACAGTTCAAATCACATCATAAAATTCGCTGATGACATGACCGTGGTGGGTCTTATCAGCAAGAACTATGAGACAGCATAGAGAGGAGGTGGAGAAGTTAACAAACTGGTGTAAAGCCAACAACCTGTCTCTGAATATAAATAAAACAAAAGAGATAGTTGTTGACTTCAGGAGGACACAATATGATCGCTCTCCACTGAGATCAATAGCTCCTCTGTGGAGATCGTAGAGAGTACCAAATTTCTTGGTGTTTATCTGAAGGAGAATCTCACCTGGTCCCTCAACACTGATTCTGTAACAAGGAAGGCTCAGCTCTTTACTTTCTTAGGAAACTGAGGAAAGCACAGCTTCCACCACACATCCTTACAACTTTCTACAGAGTGACCATCGGGAGCATCCTGAGCAGCTATATCACCACCTGGTTTAGAAATTGCACCGTTTCAGATCGCAAGACCCTACAGCGAATAGTGAGGATGGCAGAGATCATTGGGGTTATTCTTCCCTCTGTCATGGACATATACACTACACGCTGCATTCATAAAGCCAGAAACATTGTGACTGACCCCCACCCCCACCCCTATACATACTCTTTACTCTCCTGCCATCTGGAAAAAGGTACAGAACCATTTGGGCCCGCACAAATAGACTGTAACAGTTTCTTTCTACAAGCCATCAGACTCCTCAACGCTTTCTAAATTCTTAGATTTAGAGCTGTATGTAGTTCGGTGCCCTGCTCTTTTTCTTTTTTATTTATGTTGTATGATGTAGTACCTTGGTCCTGGGTAAACGTTGTTTCGTTCCACTGTGTACTGTACTGTATATTGTTGAAATGACAATAAAACTTGCTTGACTTGACCCCAAGTCAAGCACAATTCTGATGTGGAAATCGAGTTTGACACCCTGAACTAAGCCAAAGTTTGCAAATCAGAATAACTAACTTCATACATGCTAAGACAGAAAGTATAATCACATTTTTAGTTAAATGAACTGTATTAAGCAGCTTAATGTTATTTGCTTTGGTTTTATGTCATGTATTCGGAGTTCATAAATTATGGTAAGAAGGAAACATAGCTTAGTGCAATGTATAAACTAAGCCTTCTCTGTGGCGGGCCCAGCCCTCTGGAACGACCTTCCCCCCGACATTAGAACAACTACGGACCTCCGCTCCTTCCGTCAGAAATTAAAAACTCACTTTTTCTGCTTGGCCGGCCTAGGTTAGTCTCTACCTCAGGGGTTAGGGAATGTTAATTTTAAAATGGGGATTTTAGTACAGGGACAGTTGATTTAATTTGTTTTTATTGTATTTATTTATTTATATATTTTATGCTGTTTTAATTTTCCCTGTGCACCGCTCCGAGTCCCCCTGGGGAGAGGACGCGGTATAGAAAAATAAAATCTATCTATCTATCTAATCTAAGCCACTATGTTTTTGCCTCTGTACATCGACCCTTGGCAGGAAGGTTTTATTTTTTTCAGTTTTCTCCTCAAAATAGGTTGCAGAAAACACAAGAGAGATCATGTGGCGTCTGATTCACTCATTAAATCCAGTGGATTTAGGCAGGGCGCTCAAAAATGTGCAGCACTGCCTGACAAAGCTGTGCTGCAGGACTAGGAGGAAAGCTGGCTTTCTGCCAACCAGCCCTTCCAGAAAGCGCAGAATAATTCCAATAATTCCAATTCTTGCAGATCTGATCGTCTCTACCACCTTATTACTTGTCAGTATTTTGAATTAGCTGTATAGTCTGTAAAATATTCGCTTCTCTTTCTCTCTCCCTCTCCATCCTATCTATCTGGTTCGTTTTGTTTTATAACGGCTTCACACACAAAAATTCCCGACTGCAAATAACACGTGGCAAATTACTCTTCGTAGACCCAAACACTGTTAAAAACAAACAAACCCAAAAATAAAACTTTTTAAAGCCACGCTGGCGACCTCCAGGAAGCAATCCACTTTTGCTTCTTCGCTCGCGGTATAAAGCGCGAACAAGAGGGAAGGCATTCCCTGGATCCCGTCAATAGGGACGAGACCGCCGTCCCGTTTTCTCCAGAGAGCCTTTCCAGGTCTCAAGGGGCTTTTGGGAATTGTAGTTCTAGGGAAAAATATATTCAGCAGCTAGATTTTTTTTTTAAACCCCAGCGCGCTTGCGCGAACGTACAAGGCTTTGGTAACGGTTACCAGTGCGTGGCAGGAACCGGAAGGAAAGCCGGAGGGTGGGGCTTCCATCAACTGACGTGTCTTTCTGAGGGCAGCGTCGGGAGTTGCTCCTGCTGCTGCTGCTGTTCTGCCCTTCCTTTTCCGCGTTGAGGGCGCCGAGATGGGGAGTAAGTATCGCTGGATGGCGGTGTAGGCGCTGGCGAGAGGCGACTGTGGAGAGGAGTAGCGGGCGAAGGGAAAGAGGGAGGAAGTTGAGGTGGTCTCGAGGAGGAACGGATACGCTGCTGGGAGGGGAAGAGCAGTTATGGGGTGGGGAAGTTGAGGGTGAAAGACGCGAAATGGCGGCTTGGAGGAGGCAACGGGCGTCCTTGCCTGGAGATGTGGGGAGACGGTGGCCTGTGGGGGACGGACAGGCGGTGGAGCCCCTCTGAATGGTGGTCGCCCTGTGCGCCAGCTTAGGCTATGGGAGTCATGGGGGGGGGAGGGTTGGGAGGGCTTTTTGGCGAAACAGGCGGTGTCGGGGGAGGGGGCATTTCTGGATGATTGAAGGGCGACTATCCCGAGACAGTAACTATTCAAAACATAGTTCAGGTGAGCTCTTTGAGATCCGTCCGTCAATAAGTGGAACAGTTCGAGGCAAAGTCTCCTTTACCTTGCAGAAATGGGAAGGACGAAAACAAAAACACTAAAGTTCGGACTAGGTTCGGATTTTCATTCGGAGCCTATGTATACGTAAGATTGTTGGAGGTCCAATCTGAAATGTTTTGAAACGTTTTGTGGAATCACAAATAGAATCCGCTGCTTTGTGGGGAGATGCAGAACATAGACTCCAGCAACAGAGGGGAATGCACTACCTGACTCTGTGGTTTCATCCCCAAACCCTCAAAACTTTAACCTTAGACTGTCTACTGTTGACCTCACCCCATTCCTAAGAAGTCAGTAGGAACGTGCATAGGTGCACCAATGTTCCTAACGTCCCTGTCCTATTGTCCCCATTTATTTGTACCCATTTCCTATGTTCTTATTTATTCTTATTCATGTTATCTTGTACATCAGGTGTCCCCAACCTTTGCAACTTTAAGTCTGAAGGACTTCAGCTCCCAGAAGTCTGGGAGCTGAAGTCCTTCAGACTTAAAGTTGCAAAGGTTGGGGACCCCTGTTGTACATGACTGACAAACTAAATAAATAAATAAAATGGATGCTTTCAGAACAAATAGAAATGGGGAACTCTTGTGTTTGGAGTCTGGGTGTAGTTGCAAACCGAACTGCATCCTATTATAACTTTGTGCAAATTTAAAAGGCCAATTATCCCCAGAATATGATATAATGATCATCCTGATTGACCATTTACAGCTGCTGTCAATCTTGTGCTTGCTTCAGAAAACCTAAATCCCACACGAAATGCTGTGCTTCTTAAGTTCCCTCTGACAATGTTTTGAGACAAGCTAGAGTTCCTCCCTTCCCCCATGGGTTGTATTTGAGCATATGATATGAATTGTTATAATATTCTTGGCCCGTCCTTCTCAAAACAGACATCCAAACATATTAGACCACAGCTAGTATGAAAGGTGTTGATTGGTCCTAAATATTATCTATGTTCTTTCTTAAAATTTGTTAGGATTTTAATCTGCATTTGTTACTGACTCCTCCCCCTTTTTTGCTAACTTCCTTTTAAGATTTTTAGAAGCAGATCAAAGATAATCTTAATCATGTGCCTCATATAGATTGATATTACCAGCAGTGCATTTGTAATATTTTTCATGATAAGCACAAGGTGACGTGAAGGAAGTCCTATAGTTTTAATATTTGTGGAACATCACAGGTAATGCTGAAATCAACAGCAATCATCACACTGCTCTTACAAATGGTTCTTGATGGGAAATTAAAGAGAATGCAAGTTAGGTATGCCATTGTTATTAAAAACTCCTTGTTTTGATTGTCTTTGACTTCAGAACACAGATTTAGTAGAGATAATGACTTAATTTGTATATGATGTGATGATCTTGCATTTATTTTTCTTCAAACAGGACTAAGCATTATGTGTCTATTTGCCCACATCACTTTCTATATTTGATTTGTATCATAAGGTTGAAAGAGACATGGGAGGTCTTCTAGTCTAGTCCCCAAAATATAAATAATTGCATAGATAACTGTATAGATTAGCAATTAATAGATTTTGAACAAGCTAAGATCTTTCTTTTTTATGAAACTTTGTTAATTGATGGATGTCTGCTTAATTTCTCAAAATTTTCTTCCCAGTTAAATTTCTTGAAGTAATCAAGCCCTTCTGCGTTATCTTACCAGAAATTCAAAAACCAGAAAGGAAGGTAATGTATACGTTATAGATTTATAATTTTGGCAGAATATTTATAAAAGATTAAAAGGAAAAAAACATTTTTGTCCTTTACCCTATTTTTTTTTAAATGTATTCCACAGTTATTCAGTTAAACCTCTAGGCCCTTTTAACATCTTTTTTTTAAAGGAACAAAATAGTAGGGTTTGAATGGAAAGGTGTATCTGTCCAGCAAATGATAGCAGTGTGATTAATTAGAATATAATGTGTTTATTTTCTACCTTGAATAAAATGATGCAACATTTGCTTGATGGCAGAATTCAAGATAAAATTTTCTCATTTCCACAGTCCAGGCTGCTAGTCCAACTAGCAGAATTAAATGTTGCTTCTAGAAAAGGAAGGGGAAACAAGCTGTTTGTTAAAATGGTTCTTTTTCAGTCCCCAATAAATGGGGTTAGTTGGTTTTCATTTTGTCATAATATCCTGCCTGAAAGGCATCAGAGAGCTGTTCTTATAGTGGTCCATGCCTAGTTAGCATATGTGGAAAAGTTTGGATATCGCTTTTGATGACATTTACTGAAATACATAGGATTTTACTTATAGATATTAGCATGACTATGCCTCTACTTGTGATTTTTAACTGGGTGAATATAGGAATTTATGATTCCAGTAATTTCTTTGGGGTCAACTAAAGGATAATTTTAACTGGAAAGTTTTGTTTTTATCAAAGTTCTGCTCATGTTATTTTGTGTGTGTGTGTGTGTGTGTGTGTGTGTGTTTTAGTAAAAACAATGTGGAAATGTTGGAAATTTAAATATATTAAACATTCCATTTCTGGTTTCCAAATTACAATAACAAATATAATCCTATATCACAGGAATTGGAGAGTCCATCAGTCTTCTATTTAGCATTTTTGGAGAGTTGTCAGGGAAAAGAGGGAAAGAAGTATTGAGCTTCTTGAAAGTCATGTACAATATTAGCTATATTTTTCATGGATATATCATGCTTTGTTTTAGCCAAATGTTGGCAATGACAATTATTTTAACAATTTCATCTCTTATTGTAGATCCAGTTTAAAGAAAAGGTGCTATGGACAGCTATCACTCTCTTCATCTTTTTGGTCTGCTGCCAGGTATTCATTGAATCCTTATTCCTTGAATCCTTTCTTTAAAACCAAAGTTAAAGAGCCAAACCTATGATAATTTTGCTTAATTTTTTTAAAAATCCAGATTCCCCTTTTTGGTATTATGTCATCGGATTCAGCTGATCCCTTTTATTGGATAAGAGTAATTCTGGCTTCCAACAGAGGTATTGAAATTCATCTTAATAATTGATTTATTTTTTTTGCTAAATTTCATTTCTGTCTATCATAGCAAACTGGGTTTCTCCTTAAAGTGAGTTAAGCATTTTGCATTCCCACTGACTTAAGTAATAATCAATATTCCATCTAAGCAGTGGGATTTAAATATGCATTATTTTGGTTTGGATCTAAATTGTAAAATGGGTTTTTATGGGTTGGCCATCATGATGCTGTCATTACAAATATAGATTGGGGATTTCCATTACTTTATGTCAATTCAATGTTATAGGACAGTCAGTTTTGTATAATAGTTAAGGCTCCAGGATAGAAACCATGATATTGTGAATTCTAGTTCTCTCTTAGGCAAAAAGCAAGCTGGGTGACATTCGACCAGTCACTCTTGCCGAATGTTGACTTCGGAGAGTGCTATATATTAATAGCTAAGTGGACTACCTGGAATTGAAGGAGAGAGTGAATCAGAAGTTACTGGTATCTTAGCAGAGCTAAAAGAGGCCATGTTTTCCCTTTTTCCCTCTGCTCTTAAGTTGATAAACCAGCACCTTTTAGCCTACATAATCTGGTAAAACTCTGCTCTGCAGCTTAGAGGAAAGTTGGTAATGCTAGTATAATACTAATTCATATATTTTAACTCTGTTCTGCAGGTCATTTAAACAAATTTCTTTTTGTGTTATAAATTTGTACTCCCACTTTTTGTTATTAGTTGGCAATGCAAATTTCTACACAGGAACAAAGATAAAAAGCATAATTTAAATTCCAAAAGTTCAGAATTCTTTTGATTATTCTTACAAATTTTGATTTGCCTGGAAATAATAGCTTATGTGCAAAATCTTTACAACCAGCATTTTCTGTATGTTTAAAAAGCTCTGTCAAATTATTATGCTTCAATAGGTTGGAAAATGCTGTTTCTAAAGGATGAGGCTTGCTCATTTTTCTAAATGAACTGTAGTTTCAGCTTGCCTTGCAAAAGCAGGCTCTCCTAATTTGATAATATAACAGAATGATCATTTTTTGCAAAATGGCAAAGAATGGAGTTCCATTGCAAATTTAAATCTTTATTTATAACTTTATCTTTCTAATGTCTTGAGATGGCCAGTTATCTGCGTAGGGCTGAGCAGGAAAGAATTGGTAGGTCTTTCATTCTATTTTTGATTTCCAACAGGCACACTGATGGAACTAGGCATTTCTCCCATTGTCACATCTGGTCTCATCATGCAGTTACTGGCTGGTGCCAAAATAATTGAAGTTGGGGATACGCCAAAAGACAGAGCTCTCTTCAATGGGGCACAGAAATGTAAGAACAGGAAATTTTAAACAATTTTTATTCTAATTCAGGGGTATCAAACTGGTGGCCTACTGGCCAGATGCATCATGCACAAGCCATGCCCACCACAGCTCCACAAAAAAAGAAAAACGTGAAACATCACGTGACGGCAGCATGACGCAGCGAGTTTGACCCCTGTGTTCTAGCTCATGCAGATAATAAACAGTGGACAATATAAATTGACCACTCAAGAAATTTAGAATGCTAAATTACATTCAGTTTTTTTGTCCTGTAATTCTTTTCCAGTGTTTGGCATGATTATTACTATTGGACAATCTATTGTTTATGTAATGACTGGGATGTATGGAGACCCATCAGAGATGGGAGCAGGAATCTGTCTCCTTATCACCATTCAGGTAACTTTTAAATTATTAAAACTCTTTTGGGTGTAGACCTAGGATCTGTAGATATTTAAAATTTAAATAGCCCTTTTGCAAGCCCTTTTGCAAGCTTGCTTAATCTAGCCCTTTCTCTGCAAGAATGTTAAATGCTTTTGACAATCATCTGGAAGCTTCCTTCTTAGGCAGGAAATTTATTAGGGAAGGTTCTTACTTCTGGGTGTATTAATCTCACAACCAAAAAGCTGAGATTTACACATTTTACAACTGTTTGTTTATCCTTCCCATAACACTATTGAGAAGGTAAGAGACTTAATCAACTTGGTTGAAGCTGACACAGAAACATAGTAGCCAAAACGGCTGCACTCCTTAATAAGATATCTCCACAGACAAGTATTTATAGAAATTGCTTTGCTTGTTTAACTATTTCTGTATTGTTTTTAAATAGTAAATTTTTAATTGAAGTGATTGTTATATTATACATTTCTCCTTGCAGCTTTTTGTTGCTGGTTTGATAGTTCTTCTGTTGGACGAACTTCTGCAAAAAGGCTATGGTCTTGGCTCTGGCATTTCTCTTTTCATTGCTACTAATATCTGTGAGACAATTGTATGGAAGGCATTCAGCCCAACTACAGTGAACACTGGCCGAGGTAATCATTCTCTGAAGAGAGATATATAATAATAATAATAATAATAATAATAATAATAATAATAATAATAATAATAATAATAATAATAATAATAATAATAATATTTTTATTTATATACCGCCTCCTCTCCCCAAAGGGACTCGGAGCGGTGCACAGGGAAAATTAAAAATACCAATATAAAATACATAAATAGATAAAATACGAATTAAACCAAATTATCCCTGCGCTAAAATCACCCTATCTTAAAATAAACTAAAATCCCCTAAAACCCTATTAAAAGACGGAAGACTAACCTAGGCCGGCCAAGCGGAAAAAGTGTGTTTTTAATTTTTGACGGAAGGAGCGGAAGTCCGTAGTTGTTCTGATCTCGGGGGGAAGGTCGTTCCAGAGGGCTGGGCCCACCACAGAGAAGGCCCTTCCGCTGGGCGTCGCCCGCTGGCATAGCCTAGTGGACGGCACCCGGAGAAGTCCCTCTCTGTGGGAGCGAATCGGCCGCAGGGATGTATGAGGCAGGATCCGATCCCGCAGATAACTAGGTCCCGTGCCATGGAGCGTTTTAAAGATGATAACTAATACCTTGAATATATAGCCTTGAAGGAAACAAGAAAAAAAACTAAGCTTTTCCTATTTGTCCAGTATGCAGTGATACAGCATGTTGAGTATCATCTGAAAAGGAAAAATTGCAAGTTAGTAAGGATAAGGAGCAGTGTACTGGTTTGCTTGACTTTTTATGTGTTATGCTATCTTTAAGGAAACATGGCTGTCTAGAACCCTGAATACCTCTGTGAAAATGAATGTATTGTGGTAAATTTCACTTGTTTGTCAATTCATGCAAGGATTGGCTGAGTGGGAAGCTTGTATCTCTCATTATCAGCAGTACTAATAGTTATAGGAAACCCAAGGAGTTTTAACTGAGTGGATTAAAAACCAAGCAGCAAAGCATTTTTCTCTGCAGTTTAAATCCAATGGCTAGTTCTGTGAAGGTCCTGAACAATTCATCTTATAATTTGCACTGTTGATGTTTAAAGGTTATAGTTATAGTTTATTAAATTTGTATACCACCCTTCTCCCTTGCGGGACTCAGGGCGGTGAACAGGCATCAATAAAAACTACAAAGAACATCAATATATAAAAATACTTTAAAATGACATTAAATTGGGGGCCTGTTCTAAAATCCAAATAAAACTCCTAAATTAAATCGATTTAAATCGATTAAAAACTATGCCAGGCCGGCCGCATGGAATAAATGCGTTTTCAAGGCCCGGCGGAAGAGGCGTAGGTCAGTGGTCGTACGTAGGTCGGGGGGTAGGTCATTCCAGAGGGCAGGGGCTGTCACAGAGAAGGCTCTCCCCTTGGGGGTCGCCAGCCGACATTGTTTGGCCGACAGCACCCTGAGGAGGCCCTCTCTGTGGGAGCGAACTGGTCGGCGGGAGGTATTTGGCAGCAGGAGGCGGTCTTGCAAGTAGTCAGGTCCCGTGCCATGGAGCGCTTTAAAGGTGGTTACGGAAAGGTGTTTATGGAAAGATTAAAAAATATAGCCCAGAAACAGGAAATACATTATAATGCAAACTTGGGTATTATATTTATATTTGCATGTAAGGAAACTGCATTCTGTTGAGCAGACATAACGCTAATGTTGACTCCTTATTGACTACTTTGTATGTTACACTTCAGCATGAGTGGTTTTTTCCCAAAGGTATTTCCCCAGCACTTGTGCAGATGAGACTGATTTGGTAATGCATATATTGCAGACTTAATATATCAGATAAAGCTGTAGTTTTTTTTAATTGTAATTTATTGAAAAGGTAATTGTGGCCTAGTTCACATAGAATCCTCAAATCATGCAAACCACAATGGCTAGTTTTATACATGGCAGTGAACCAAAATATGCACAATATATTATTATATACTGTTTTAATTTTAAAACAACCAGGTTGTTTTTTTCAGAAAATTGTTAGCAGTATGCAGCAAACCAATTTTGTGTGGATCAGGAATGCTGGGAAAACATTCCCTTCAATTAGAGAATTTATCTCCAAATATGTTTATAGTTCTTTTTCAGTCCTTCACAGAGGGGGCATTTATTTCCGTATGATTAGAATTAGTAGACAATGATTAATGTAGCTTTATAGGCCTTTGGTTGCTTTTTATTATTGCTGTTAAAATTGTTGCCATGTTATTTACTTTCTCATTTGTATATTAATTTCTTAACCTATTTCTGTTTGTTTTATCAGTTTTATCTTATTTCTTAACTGTCCTTGTAATCTGAGATTATAAATTAAATTTAATAAATGGCAGTTGCCACTAGTTTTACAATGAGATTTACTAATACTAGTAAATCTCTGACTAAGAAGAAGGAAATGTTGGGGTTTAATCTCATTTTTAGAGAACAATCAATAATGTTAGGAGTAATTGGAGTAATAAGGATATTCTAAACTGCCAACTTTCAAAGGCAAGGACTTTAAAGCATCAACAGCTTTTTCTATAGTAGTTAATAATTTCTTCACCTGTTCATTAAAAGGCATGGAGTTTGAAGGCGCTATCATTGCCCTGTTCCATCTGCTGGCTACTCGCACAGACAAAGTTAGAGCTCTCAGGGAAGCCTTCTATCGGCAGAATCTCCCCAACCTTATGAACTTGATTTCCACCATCTTTGTCTTTGCTGTTGTCATTTATTTCCAGGTACGTAACATTTTTAACATTTTAACAGTAACAGAGTTGGAAGGGACCTTGGAGGTCATCTAATCCAACCCCCTCCTCACGCAGGAGAACTATACTAGGGAGAGGTATAGAATGGCGATTTAAAGTTTTAACATTTTCATATTCTATTCAGACCTGGAAAGATGTTTGTTTATTAAGGCCATATAATTTCAGATTAAATGCTTATTAATACATCACCAAAATATGAAGTTACAGTATTTTCACAAGGTTTATTGGACAAATGTAAGATGTACCGTAGATTAGAAGTGATACTGTGTTAATGCCAGTTATGCTTTTATCTTGGTGTAAAGCTAATTGAAACACTGTATATTTCCTGCTAGCAGAAGTAAGATCATAATCAGAGTTGTGGTTTCATTTGGTGATCACTTCACTTATCAACCAAGTTGCTGGTCACAATTGTGGTCACTAAAGAAGAATTACCTATATAAACTAATAAAGGGGAAAAAACATTTTGTTGTTTGAGATTGCTTTTTAAAAATAACCTTGATTTGATTGACCCTTGGGGCAAGTACTTTTGTGAATTACATTTTCTTTGTGTTTACATTTTTATTCCTTTCCCTTTGTGATCCACAGGGATTTAGAGTGGATCTCCCTATAAAATCTGCTCGCTACCGTGGACAATACAATATTTATCCAATCAAGTTATTCTATACTTCCAATATTCCCATTATTCTTCAGTCTGCATTGGTTTCCAACTTGTATGTAATTTCTCAGATGCTCTCTGCTCGTTTTAGTGGCAACATATTGGTTAGCCTTCTGGGTACTTGGTCTGTAAGTATTTTGTAAGTTCTTCTCCATAACTGTACTTAAAAATTCTTCTAGCAAAGGCACCCCAGAGAAGAAAGGTTTACAGTACTATACTTTTAAAAACTTGATGAATTATCTAGCCCTTTCTTCCAAATAGACACCTACAGAATTGCATTGTATCTTTATTTACTATTTGTCTTAAAAATGAGATGGCCTTCATATTGAGCCTTACTTAATGTAATGCCTTATTGCCAGTTCCTTTGTATTATATTAGCTTTAGTATATTTTATGTTATGCTAACAATGCGTGCAGACATCTTTGCAATGCAAGAAAAGACTCATCACCATACATAAATATTGCTAACTTGACTAAATTGGTTGCTAGCAATTGTGTAATACTTACTCACTCAAGAAAAGTTAAATCCAATTTTGCTAAAGGCAATCTCTTTTCACTGTAGGATACATCAACTGGAGGTCCTGCCCGTTCATATCCTGTTGGTGGTCTTTGTTATTACCTGTCACCTCCTGAGTCTTTTACATCAGTTTTAGACGATCCTGTTCATGCAGTTGTTTATATTGTGTTTATGTTGGGTTCCTGTGCTTTCTTTTCCAAAACCTGGATTGAAGTCTCTGGCTCATCTGCAAAAGATGTAAGTAAATAGCATAAATCTCACATCTTTGATGCATCAAAATGCTGCCATAAGCACTTGGGGGGGAAAATTTGTGGAAAGGTCAAATTCAAACAGAACTATAGGATACGCCTCATAGCAAGTCACACTGCTGCTGTATTAAATTTGCTATTGTTTAGTGCCTGACCATGATACGCCAAGCACTTTCCCATAAGCATCTGAAGATGCTGTTAATTTAATCTGGGTCTGTTGCTGGATATATGCTAGAAAATAGGCTTACCCTTGGTTGGTTTACCCTTGGTTACTTGACATCCAGACCTACCATCCACCCCATCCCGTCAAATCTTGGGTGGAATAAATCCCTCGCTATGTCCGTTCGCTAGCCATTCATTCTTCTCAGGGCACCAACATCTCTCATGTATGAATTTATAAAGATTTATAACTCCTTTCTAGAAATTATTTCCTGGGGTTACTTGAGAAGATGGCAATATGTTTTAATAAGTTAAATCTTTTTTTTCTGTTTAGTTGCCATATCCTTGTACTATTTCTGATTTTAAGAACTATTGAGGTTCTTACATTTTTATAGCAACCAAATGTAATGATTCTCTTCACAAAATGCTAATTTTTTTACTTATTTTGGAGTATAGGTTGCTAAACAACTGAAAGAGCAACAGATGGTTATGAGGGGTCACAGAGAAACCTCCATGGTTCATGAACTCAACAGGTGAGCTATAAATCTGTAGCGTTATTGTAATCTGGATTGCTATTTCAGCTTTCATTTTTCAGAGAAGCAGAAATCTACTTGCAGATTTAATGGCCTTGCTGTGCTCTATCCTTGTTACTGAAATTCTAGCCTTAGAAAATGTTCTCCATAATAGTTCTGAGAATCCTTGCTTTACATTTGGTAAGGCAAAGGCAATAAACCTCGTGGTTTGCTTATTTTAAAAAGGCAACTTTTTTCACTACTAATGTGGATGTCAAAAGAAGTAAATAATCTCATGTATGTGACACAGAAATAAAAGGCACATGCAGCCTGAACTTTATTTTAATTGAATACAAATTGAATGCTTATACAGGTAATCCCCAAATTATGACAGTTCACTTAGCAACCATTTGAAGTTACGATGTAGTCCCCTCCCCGCAAGTACTTATGACCGAGTCCCGAAGTTATGAGGCCGTCATTCAACCTTATTAATGACTGCAGAGGCACTGCAACATTCATCCTGCCTATTCTCTCCCCCACTCCCCTGTTGGATCTCCACAGGCAGGCCTATGAAGACTCACATTTCTTTGAAGATCTAGTGAGCTGTCTCCTCTCCAGGACAAGTGTGCCCTGCTCAGCTTCTCTGACCCACCGAGGCTGCCTGCCACTTCTGGAGCAGTGGGCAGCCTCAGTGAGTCTCCTCCTCCAAGCTCGGCGTGGAAAAGTGTTTGCATGCTGACGTAAAGCTTTGGGGAAGCGAACCTGCGTTGCTTCACACCTCTCATCAGCGTGCAAACACTTTCCCTCTGGAGACTGGAATGCCCTAATCTCAGAACGTCAGGCACCCATTCTCTGCAAAAACTGATGAGTGCCTGGAGTCGCATGAGACCATAACCCCAGAAGTTTCCAGTCTTCAGGCGAAAAGTGTATGAGCAATCCTGGGGTGGTTGGAAACGAAATAATTTGCTCCGTTTCCAACAGCCCCAGGGTTGCTCAAACACTTTTCGCTCAGATGGAGATTGAAAGCTTAGCCTGCATGAAAATGGGACTCTTGGATCATCGGGATCTGAACTTCCCTTTTCCAGATCACACAGGGGTTCTCACTCACACACAGGGGAGGGGAACAGCTGCACAGGAATTTCCTTCTGCACATGGAGGAGAGCTGCCTGCTCTCTTGGCAAGCAGCTCTTTCACTTTATTCATTTAACAACCTACACCAGGGGTCCCCAACCCACAGGCTGCGCAAGCGTGCAAAGTGTGAAATTAGGTTGCATGCATGAAACCATTCCCTTCTCCCCCTGCCATGCTCCAAGGAGCCAAAAAGGTTGGGGAGTACTAACCTACACAGTCTCTTAGCAGCTGCACCTGAGAGGGCTGAGATAGCAGTTGTTGAGCAAGGCAATCACATGGGCACCTTGCTTAATTGACTGCAATGATATAAGAGTGTAAATGGCAGGCTCAATTACTGTCATAAATTGAGGACTGCCTGTAGTTTGCCTAAGTATTTTCTGCAGTAGCTATATGCCAGTAGACAATTTCCCTTAAATCATTTGGCCTAACTTATACTTTGTTGCTCTTCCTTTTTTAGATACATTCCAACAGCTGCCGCCTTTGGTGGCCTCTGCATTGGTGCCCTCTCTGTGCTGGCAGACTTCCTTGGGGCAATAGGATCAGGCACGGGAATCTTGTTGGCTGTTACCATCATTTACCAATACTTTGAAATATTTGTAAAAGAGCAGAGTGAAGTTGGCAGCGTGGGAGCACTTCTCTTCTAAATGCAATATTGTCTCATGGACCTAGGGACTGGCGAAGAGTGTTTTTAAGTTTTTGAAAATCAGGTGAAAGAGATTAACAGTTACACAAAAACACATGGGCATAACGCATTAATAGAAACACTTCTTTTAAATGTGTGAATTTTTTTTCTGAAGCACATTCCTTCGGTTCAGACTTTATTGGTATTTAGTTGCTGTTTTATAAATAGCTGGAAAATGTGTAAAAAAAACATTTTTAGAAAAAAAGGTCTTCTCTTCTTTGTTATTGTTTGAAGCAATTCTATAAATTGGTTTAATCTGAGGGCCTTTTCTCCCTACTTCAGACTGCACAATTTTGTCCCTAAATTGCTCAAAGGGTTTTTGGGTTCATTATTTAAATGAAGAGTGGACAGTTATTTGTTGCAGGGTGATATTTGTCTCTTTCCCTGGAGTGGGGTGGGGAAATTGAGACTCTTCCCACCTTCTCAAAATCACCAGCCAAATTTATGAGGGGGGGATTCTTTTGATAAGCACATTTCTCCTCCTACGATACCACACTTAGAACATCCAGATGTCTAATCAAGCAGTCTGTGTTTTCATTGCTGACTATTGCCTTTTGACTCTTTCTTTACTTCTGCCTGGGATGATAATAGGTTCCATCTGTTGATAGAAATCTCAGGTCATGTTACTCCCAGCCATCAAACTCCTGACCCACAGATCGGATGTGTCATGTGCTGGCCACGCCCACACCCAGTTTAGTGAAGGGGGGGGTAATCCTGATATGTCACGTGATGACGTGAGTTTGACACCCCTGCTCCACAAGAAAATCTAAGATCATGTCTTGCAATGTTGTACTGAACAGAGGCAGAAACAGTGTCAGAGGAAACCTGAAATTTCTTACAAATGGATGCTTATAGTTCATCTTGTATTTATTATTTTTATCTCTTGACAATGTTGAATGCAGTATTTCTCTTGAAAGTTACTGTACTCCTAACAAGTTTTATTTGCCATGAGATCAAAATAAATTCTAAACTAGGAGGTATGATGTTAACTATTAATCTGCTGCTTGATAAGTATGTGGAAGCCATTTACAGTAGAACCTGCATATTGATTCAAATGCTTATTGTCTCCCCACCAATTGCTCTACAAGCCATGCAAATTCTTGTCCGCCCTAAGGGGGACCCCCTTTCTCTGCAGATAGTTTCTTCTGTTTTTCTAAGCTGAGGTGATGGTGCTTCTTTGGAGACCAAGTAGCCATTGCTTGCTTTCAGGGTAACACACACCAAATAGGACAAGTAGCCATAACATTTTAAGGGTTATGCACTTCTTATAAAATTCCTTGAAGGCTTGACAACTGTTGATATATATCATTGGTTGTAAGGTGTTTTGTGTATTGTACAGACCAAATTAAAACATGATATAATGAGAAGCATGCAGATAGAATTACTAGTCGTGTTGGCTCTTGAAAAGAAAGCAGTGAAGTCCTGGAACCACATTATGGACCAGTTGTTTTTCTCAGTTTCAACACGTAGAAATTTATGCCTTGGCAAAAACACCACATATATTGAAATCGGGTCAAAAACTAGTACTGAGATGAAAGTGCCAAACCTCTGGCAGTTCTGCCATTTTATCTAGCAACAAAATCCCAGTACCAAGAAAATGCTAATACTAATGGTATGGAAGAAGCTGAGTGTAATACAGTAAAACTGGGGAAAAAGCATAGGATCTCCTCAAGAACAGATACAAATGGAGGAATTGGTAGATACTGAAGAAATCTGACTGATAAGATCTCCAAAGCCAGCTTTGCTTGCAGTGGGTTCTTCAGTTAATAGGCTGCTGTGACATGGATATATTTTGGGCTATTTTTAATTCCAAAACAAGTGAAAAACATACCTTATGGTGCTGTAGTGCAATTCATTTGTATGGTTGTCTAGCAGGCAAAGCTCAAGGAAAGAGTTGTGTTCTGGATCAATTGCAAATCTGAGTTTACAAGGTAATCTTCGTTAATACTCCTTTTCAAAATACTTGTAAATCCATCCTTAACTTCATGAAATATAAAACTTTTAAAATGTAACTGATAGGTAAATATTAAATTGTATATTGCATTTTTTGTCCATACATCCATACAGTCTATACATTTTATCCTATGTACTAAAGGGATCAAATAAGGTTCCATCAATTTCAGAACTGGAACAGCGAAGCATCAAATTGAAGTGATTTGAAATGTCAGATCAGAACCTTTGGATAGATTGGGTGCATTGCTGATCCCCCCCCCCCCTCAGTTGAAATTGACAAATTGTGGACCTTAATCTGATCTGCATAGCCATATTGCAGAGTTTGAACTGAATTTTTGGATTGAAATAAAATTATCTTCTTTGTGCATAAACATTATTCAAGGATTGCATCAAATATTGTAATTTTTGCCTCACTTTTGAACTATGACTGCCAAACCAGTATTTTAATTGATGGTATTAACATACCGTTAACTTTGTGCACTACAGACAAGTCCCGATAGTTTTTATTTGCATAGGCAATACAAAATTGAGATGTCCACCACTGTCCCTCTTCTATTTCAGTTGAGTAAGATTTTAACTTCAGAATAAAATCATTTCCTTTTGCTATTTCTCGGTTCAGTTGTTAATAGAGATAAAGTAAGGTAAACTAAGATGAATCCTTTTGTAATTTAACCTTTTTTTGAAAGGAAAAAAAAGTGAGCAAGGTTTTCCTTTAATTGAATGCTCCATTGATTAATCAAACATATGGCTGCCCATCTCACAAAAAGTGACACTGGGTGGCTTATAACATAAAAAACAATGCATATTTAAACATGAAAATGTAAAATCTGTATTTAGACATATTGAAATACAGCAGTTAATTGGGATGCATTTGCTGACACACTTGCCATGGTCACTGGTTACCTGAGGGTATAAATACATACATACGCTCACACTCTTCACTTGTCAGTTGGAAGAGACTCCAGCTAAGGCCTTAGATATGAAACATGATTTTAAATGCTGTATCAGCAGCTGATAGCTTATGCTTTGGTGGATTGAAAAGTGCTATAAAATGGCTTTAGCTACAAATTCATTCCCAGGCTTGGTTGCCTTGATAAGTAAAATATTCTGTTTATCACCAGAGCAAAACTCTTAAAACTATAACAAAAATTAAAAGGGCCATTTCTGTGTTTATGATGCATTTTGAATTATAGGTAGTCCTTGATTTACAAATTTAGTCGTACAAAACTTACAACCCAATTTTGAAGTTACAACAGCTGCACCACATTCTGAACACATGATTACATTTTGGGGCTTGGCAATTGGCTCACCTTTATATCCATTTGCAGCATCACAAGGTCATATGACTGATTTTTTATGTCTTGCCAGTTTCTGATGCTTCTAGTTTCCAGTTTTAAAATGCCTGTTGGATGTAGTGGATTTGCCTACTAACAATAACTACTGTTTGTTTAACAACTGTAAAATATGCTAAAAATTGGGTCCAGTCACATGATACCTTGACTTAATAACGACAACTTAAAATCCACTTCCAGACACATTTGTGGTCATAACCTGAGGATTACCTGCATACCAAATAGCATACATTTTACTTTCCTCTAAGCTGTTGATTGCCAATTTTTAATGAAAAATTGATAGTGTTTTTTTAAAGCAAAAACAAAAAAAACCTATATGTTCTAATTTTTTGTAGGAGAGAAGATACTCTTAAATGTTTTTAATATATTTTATGGTACATCGTGACTGAAATGTGTGCCTTCATCATGTTTTGTTTCCAGATAAAATCCCATGTTTATATTTCTTGCTCAGTGAGTTTAAAGAGTCATCAATCTCAAAGGCACAGAGAGAAGGATCACCAACGAATAGTCAATAAGCAGCATTTTAGTGATCTCCTTTTTCCCACTCAGTACCTCAGAAAAGGGAATACAGTAAACATTTGGCTTAAGAATGTATTCATGAAAGAAACTTTCAAATTGCAACACTTAAGTATCCACTAGAGGATGCTGTTTATTGCAGAACTAAGCTATTTGAAGTACCGTAACTTGTCAATCATATGCAGTTTTTGCATAGAAGTTACATATGGAAAAATACTAGACAACTTCTGGTATGTACTTGAACTTTTATTCTGTAGTTTTAAAAACATATTTGGGATAGTTGCCACAAAATACTTTTTAGTTTTCTACAAGACCTTTCAAACAAGCAAAAGCATTACTGCATAGCCCTTCTGAATAAAGGTTTATAAAATATACACAGTACTTCTGAGTGAGTTGCTCATAAAATGTGTAAGCCACTTATTGCTACTGAGGAGAGATTGAGAAAGAGTTGGCAGGAAAAAAAATCCTGATCATTGATAGCACTATTGGATATAATGCAAATATGCAAACATAAGTTGTTTGATAACTTACCATTGCAATATAAACAGAAATCTGTTTAATCACTCAAATGTAGTATTAAATCTACTGATGAGTTCTAGTTCAGTTGTTCTACAGTTCCTATGTAGAAATGGTATTTCACCTTATAACCATTTTGCTTAGTGACAGAAAGGGTTGCCAGTCCCAATTGCAGTCAGTAAGTGAATTGGCTAAAAGCTTGCCCACTGCAAGCTTTCATTTAAGCTCAACTATGAAATGTCTTCTATTTCCTAGGAAGAGGAAACAATATGTTCAAACTGAACATGATCAGTCAAATGCTACTACTAGCTGAGCTATGCCATTGTTTATATAGACCCAAGCAAGTTATCATTTAATAAACAAAATATTTTCTGAGACATAAATTCTTGATCATATTCATCAATTTTATGCATGAATTAAACAATGGCAATCATTAATAAGGGCAAAGAAGCTACCCTGAGTGCCAATTTTTTAATGATTTGAAAAATAATGAATTGTTACAAGGAAAGTGAAGAGTGTAAGGATGTTTTGTTTCTTGATTGTAATACAATTTATAGATTTAAATTTTTCTTATAAAATAGCAATAGAAATAGCACTTAGACTTATATACTGCTTCACAGAGCTTTACAGCCATTTCTAAGCAGTTTACAGAGTCAACATATTGCCCCCATCAGTATGGGTCTTCATTTTACTGATCTCAGAAGGATGGAAATCTGAGTCAATCTTGAGCTGGACAGGATCGAAGGAATTGAACTCCTGGCAGTGAGCAAAGTTAGCCTGCAATACTGCAGTCTAACCACTGCGTCACCACAATTCATCAATGACAATTTCGAATCTAGAAGTTTTGCTGTGCTGTAATAATACACTTGTGAAAACTTGCGCTTAGTTATTCTGAGACCAGAAACTGGTCTCCATTCTGCTTCCAAGCTAAGTAATATAGTTTTGTCCTACCTAGTGACAAGTATACTTCATCACAAACTGGCCAGCAAAAGCAAAGGATTTTTTTTTAAAAGGATACTTCAATAATTGAGCAAGCATCAAGGTAAAGTTTACCTACTGTACATCTCTCCCACTTGTTGGGGGGGGGGGGCATGTTTGTTGGTAGAATGTGTAGTTCTGCAAATAACCTGCGAGCTCTTAGAACAGGTACAGCAGTTTTTAAGACTGATACAGTTTCAATATAGGCCTAAGTTAGTGTAATTACTGAAAATAAAGCCAAAGTTGCAGAATCTCTAAGTAGGGCCCACAGAGTTGCGCAATAGAAGGGATTTTTAATATCCCAGGAACAATGACTAGTCTTGTTAATTGCAGCAAGTCATAAAATCTTGCTGAAAAGGTCAGACTTGGAAAGAGATGCAATACCTGCCGAGCTAACGTGAATCTGACACTGTCACTATATTATTATAATTAATAGTATTTTCTTCAATTTTTGCTCTAGTCTGCATTAATGCAATCCATGGTATGTTTGTGATTTTCCAGGGTGTTCGAAACTCCTTACTTCTGTTTATCTCTTTATTCAACATACAATTTGGTTCAAAAGGTCCCTGCTTTAATGATTCCCAATTTATAGGGAAAACAAATGTTTGAACCTCTCTAGCTTTTTTCCGGTCTTTATCCTTCCTTAATTCTGTGTAGGTTACAGCACAATCCCAGTGCGGTAGCAATTGCCAAACTCTCCTCCTCATTTGTATTCATCTCAGGGAGATCAAGAGTTTTCTGACAATGAGAGCCATTATGCTGTATTTTCTCATCTATGTGCGTAGAGAGGGTGCAAAGTCAAAACTACCCTTTCCTTGTCAACGGATGTGAAGGGCCCCATTTCCCTCTAGAGCTGCAACAGGCAGTTGGATATAGCCTATGGTCCTGAACAAAGAATCGCTAAACCAACTAACAATATGTCAGACCACGTGACTGAAGCTAAGTGAATAACAATAACACCCAGTTTGAAGAATAGGCTGTTAGGTGCAGAGTTTCCTGAGAGGTGCCTGAGAGGTGACCTGATTGAAGTCTATAAAATCATGCACGGTGTGGACAAAGTTGAAAAGGAAAAACTGTTTTCCCTATCGCACAACACTAAAACTAGGGGGCACTCCATGAAACTTTTGATAGCTAGACCTCAAACAAATAAGAGGAAGTACTTTTTCATCCAGAGGATCACTGGTCTATGAAACTCCCTGCCAGAAGAAGTGGTGACAGCTGTCAACCTCGACACCTTTAAGAAAGGATTAGACAAGTTCATGGAGAACAAGGGTATCCATGGCTATCATGATGGATGCCTAAGGACACCCTCTGGGTTGGAGAGATAGGCAGGATATTTCTCAATGCCATTTGCAGGGAATCATAAGCAGATGAAGACATCTGCTTGGGAAGACCCTGAAGCAAATGGTGAGCCACTGTGTGAGACAGAATGCTGGACTGGATGGGCTGTGGCCTGTTCCAGCAAGGCTGTTTTTATGTTCTTATGTTCTAATGCAGGGGTCTGCAAAGTTGGCTCTTTTAAGACTGGTGGACTTCAACTCCCAGAATTCCCCAGCCAGCCAAGCTGGCTGGGGAATTCTGGGAGTTGAAGTCCACCAGTCTTAAAAGAGCCAACTTTGCAGACCCCTGTTCTAATGAATCTGAAGGCACGCAAGGAGGATCTTTACAGCTAAAGCAAGTTTCATCTGTAGCTCATTAGCAGTATTGGTCTATATGGCTCTTCTCAGAGTTAGGAACATTCAGGTGTTATCTAAGGATTGGGAGCTACACTTGAATCCATTATAGACAAGGTTGACTTTTATGTTGATACTAGCTGATAACCTGGCATTGCCCGGAACAAATCCCCCTTGTTTTTTGTAACAAGGCAGCCCCTTGTTTTTTGTAAGAACCAATGCCCCTTACCAGAGGGACCCCCCCTTGTGGACTACTGTGAAGCAATTACCATGGCAACTCAACTGTGCTGTGCAGTAGAAGCCATTTTAAAGCACAACAGGCTATATCTTAACAGAACTTGAATCCAAAATGCACACTATCACTGTCAAAAGTACTGTGATTTGGCACTATAGATATAATTTATTCCTTTTCATTGCAGCAGCCCAGGTGTTCCAGAGTTATGCTGGAGCATACACACATGCATGCCCGCACACACACACACAGAGGCATTTATAACAGAGAGGGGGGAAGAGATTTATTTGGGGTACAAAATTCCCTTTCCCCTTCTGCCACTCAATTCTTTTTATCTTATCATTTCCTATTTTTTCAACTGTTAAAGCTTAATTTGATAATTTCAGCCACATATCCTTCCTCCTTTAAGATTGCTTAAAATTGGGTCATTTATTCATTCAATGGACAAGGTAGCTTTTCTTCTGAAAGGAACAACCACAATGGAATTTCCTCAAGTCCAGTTTGTCTCCAGAGGCACAAGTGGCTGCTTTGACTGGTAAACCAGCCATGATCTTACCTGAAAGATAATTGCCTAACCCCAGTGATCCATAACCTAATAATCTCATGTTTGCAATAATGAAGGAGGCTGTCCCTGAAGATGGTCTCAAAGTTGCAACTTATCCAATGGTTTAAGTGGGACAACTAAGTGAGATCATAATCCTGAAAGGACTGTCCAGACTGCCTATTAAATACAGTAATGGACCCAATATAAGATGTTGGCATTAACCTATAAAGGCCTAAATGACTTAGGATCTAGGAATTTAACAGGTAATTATCCCTAATGCCATCCAAGACACTAACAACTCCAAGGGGGAGTCTTCCTGCTCCAGGTTCCTCTGGTTTACCGTAAGGTAGTCAAAGGTAGAATATCTCAGTGGAAGGGGATCTGTTAAGGAATTTACTTCTAGTCAATGTGTCTATTGACTGCCATACTAGTTTGTTTTGAGATTAAAACTGGTAACATACCTGTTCATGCAGTCATTTTACAGTGCTTTTAACACAGTCTTGTTTTATTTTGGGGGATTTTTAAAAAATATGTATGAATTTAAGGATGCATCGTCTTACTGCTGGTTTATTTTAGATATTTATTTATTTATTTTATTTTATTAAATTTATACCCCGCCCTTCTCCTTGTTAGGACCCAGGGCGGCGCACAGGGATGTTAAAATACATACAAAATATATAAAATATATGAAATTTAAAATACTTATTCTAATAAATAAACCCTGCGCTAAAAACCGAATTAAAATCCCAAGTTTAAAAACTATCTAATAGTTAAAAACTATCTAACAGTATGGAGATTACGCTAGGCCGGCTAGATGAAATAGGTGTGTCTTCAGACACTTGCGGAAGAGGCGGAGGTCGGAGATGGTGCGGAGTTCAGGGGGTAAGTCGTTCCAGAGGGCTGGGCCCGCTGGGCCCTTACAAAAGATAGCTCTTTTGTAAACTATTCTTGGCCTTTATATGAAGAAGAGTTTTATTTTGTAAAGTAAAATAAATCACCTCCCATTGGTCTACCCTGTTTCCCTGAAAATAAGACCTCCCCGGATAATAAGCCCAATCGGGCTTTTGAGCACTTGCGCTAAAATAAGCCCTTTCCTGAAAATAAGCTCTCCCTGAAAATATTGCAATACAGCAGCAGCCACAAGGTGCCCACACTCGCCACCTCCTGCACCTCAAAAATAATAAGACCTCCCCGAAAATAAGGCCAAGTGCTTATTTCAGGGATCAAAAGAAAATAAGACCCTGTCTTATTTTTGGGGAAACACGGTATTGTTCTTGGTAACTACTGTCTCCAATAGTTGAAGAAGTGGTACCTTGTAGGTTTTACTCACCTCCGACTGCCACTATCCCTACTACATTAATTCTCTTCCAAGAATTGTCTTAATTTCAGAAAATTTGGAAGGAGATTAAAAAAATATGGCGGGTTGTTATCATTTAGCTCCTCATGCTGGCCCTTCCCTTTTTCATCCTGTTTCTGCTTCCTTCTGGCTATATCTTCCATTTCCCATCTTTTACTTCAGTAGTAGGAACATCTCTAACTAATATTTCCTTTCAAAGTTTCAGTATCATATGAACTGACAACCTCAATTCTATCTTTAATAAATGGTTATTTTAATTCACTTTTTCTTTACTCACCATTCTCCAGTTCTCTGCAGATTTGATGCTGTTCACACTAATATTGAAGGAATAAGATGATTTTTATCAGTCACAGCCCCAACTGAGTTAGCCCAAGGGGCATCATGACATCAGCACTTTTGGATTAAGCAAGTAAATGAGGAAGAACTTAAAAGGGTCCCTCCAGAGTCCATTGGGATGAAATAGTCAGAGAGATTAGTATTGCAAACCTATGGGCTCAGAAGAATGGAATTCAATTATTTTATCTGAGGCAAATACATAGGATGTGCATTCACATTGAACACTTTTTTAGAAGTCATACTTTCATATAAATGTAAATCCCCCACCCAATTAAATTGATTCCTGATGACTTCAAGGACATATCCATATAACAGAATAAGAATTAGAAGGGACCTTGGAGATCTTCTAGTCCAACTCCTGATCAGGCAGGAAACCCTAGACCAGCAGTTCTCAACCTGTGGGTCGCTTCCCCTTTGGGGGGTCAAATGACCCCTTCACAGGGGTTGCCTAAGACCATTGGAAAACACATATTTTTGATGGTCTTAGGAACCAAGACACCCATTTTGGGGGTCACCACATGAGGAGCTGTATTAAAGGGTCACGGCATTGGGAAGGTTGAGAACCACTGCCCTAGACTATTTCAGACTATTGATTTACCATTGCTTTTTCTAGAAAATCCTTTCAATTCCTAGTCTTGCCTATAGCCCTGGTATGGTGTAGTGGCTTCTCTCTCGTGGTGCCTTCCATATATACCATTGTCCTCCCCTGAGATCAATCCTGATTCTTCTGGTCTTTTGGAAGGCTTTGAAGATCTTGCTTGTTCCTGGGCTTTGGGGACAAGATGTTAGAGGAGCCCAGTATGTTTGTGTTTTGTATTGTTATGTGGCACTCAGTTATTACATTAGGATTATTTGTAATTGTATCTTTGTTTTGTTTACTGGGGTTTTATTATGTTGTCTCCTCCTATGTAAGCTGGTTGTTGGCTGCCCTGAGTAATTTATTTAAGATGCTCAGCCATATATTTTTCTCAGTCAATCAGTCAGTCAAATACTAGCAAAAGTGGGCAATAAATAAATAAATAATAAAGGTCTTTGTAGTCCATCCCATTATGTGAAAGCTTTTATGGGACTAAATAGGTAGCCTCACTGAATAATGAATGAACTACTGTTTCTCTCTTTTTACTATGTTAATGGAAGTATTTGCTGCATATATTCAATATCGTTTCCTGAGTGTCTCCCTATTATAGATTCTAAATAAAAGTTTTCTAAATGAAAGTACGTATGCAAGAATGCTATTTGCATGAACGTTCCAGGTGTCTTTGTGGAGTTGGGGCAGGTGTCATGTATTCCCAGTGGTAAACAGAGATCTACCCTTATGCCTGTCTCAATACATATGAATGTTTGGAAGATTGAAGAGAAGGTTCCAAGAAAGAAATCTTGACAGGTGGCTAGGGATAGAATTTGTGAAACTAATATGCGTGTGTTTCATAGAATATATGAAACTAATACAGTATGTATGGCAGTTCGTTGATTATAAGACAGTTGCTAGTCAAAAACCCTTCTACTCTAAAATTGCTTCAGTTGTTTCGTGTATACAATAGGGATGAACTTTGTTGTTAACTTTAATTGTAGTAAGGCTTGTGAACACTCTGAATGAACAAATGCTCATTGAAAACAATGAGGGTTTAAGGATTTGAAAAAAGCATGAGAAGATGGCTTATGCTATAATCCTGGCAAGCAGTTTCATAAATGTGGCATACAAAAAGAAAATGAAAGACTTTTAAGGAGCAGGAAAACTTTAGATTACAGAAGGTGATAAAGGTAGTTGGACCAAAAAGTATAATAAGGGCTACATTAGATATAGAGAAGTAACAATTGATATGTTCAAAGATCCTGAAAGCAGACATGGTTTTCAATATAGGAAGATAAAACTTATTATTTTATAGCAAATTGCCTTCCATTCTCAGAACAAATTACTATACTGCTTACAGCATTAATAATAACATCTGCCAAGTTATCTCACCTCATCTATATGGATGATCTGAAGCCCTATGGAAAAACACCATCTGCAATAGACCCGCTGTTCAACAATGTCTATACAGCCAAATTATTACAGTGGCGTTTGGGCTGGGTAAATATGCCACCCTTAATTGGGGGAATATAGTGAAAACAGAATGAATCAAGATGACCCACGGAAATAACAACAAGCATCTGGATGAACTATTGAGGATCAAAACAGTGATGTTTAATCACTGCAAACATCTGGGCATCCTTCAAGCTCACAAATAAAGCATACTGAAGTAAAGAAGGTTAGAACTGAATACATCATGAGAGTAAAGAAGATCTTAGCGTCTAAATTCAGTGAAGGAAATACCATCAAGGCAATTAACTCCTGGGCCATTCCAGTCATTAGGTACACAATTGGAATAGTGATCTGACATCAAGCAGAACTAAAAACTCTGGATAGGAAAAGCAGAAAAATAATGGCAATGAATTATGTTTTTCATCCATGCAGAAAACTTCACTGACCTACTTACAAAAGAGCATAGTTGATGTAGAATGTTGCAAGTAGTCGACAGGTGAAGAGGGGGATATTGGAAGAATATCTGAAGGACAGAGAAGAAGATGTAGTAAATCTAGTGGAGACTAACTGAATGCTGGAGACACAAACCTGACCTTCAAGAAAGACCCAAATGAAGAACAGAAAAGAGACATAACAAAGCGAAGTATTTTATGGCCAGCACATTGGGGGGGGGGGGGGGGGAACCAGGCAAAGTAGATAACAACAAGACAATACAATACAATACAATACAATAGCAGAGTTGGAAGGGACCTTGTAGGTCTTCTAGTCCAACCCCCTGCGTGGGCAGGAACCTTATACCATTTCAGACAAATGGCTATCTAACATCTTTTTAAAGGCTTCCAGGGTTGGGGCATTCACAACTTCTGGAGGCAAGCTGTTCCAGAGGTTAATTGTTCTAACTGTCAGGAAATTTCTCCTTAGTTCTAAGTTGCTTCTCTCCTTGATTAGTTTCCACCCGTTGCTTCTTGTCTGGCAATGCACGTTCCTCTCCCAAAAGTATCTTGGAGTTCTGCAAAATGAATGGAAAAAAGCAAAATAAAGATAAATTCAGTAGATATTTTTCTATCTGGAAAGATGAAATCGTTTGGAAAGTTTATAATTTGGGGAAGACTTACAAATGGAAAAAAGTCAGAGATTTTGTCCTTCCCCCTTCCTCTCTCTCATGATATAGCAAGCAGTTTTGAACTTGGTTAATATGTAGATGGAAGATTATCAAGAAATACTAATGCTGTAGGCTAGGGTGGGGGGGGAAAGTATAATAAAAACTATTTCCATATTATCAAGAAAACAACATTGATGTGCTCGTGAGGTCATCAGAAGTGACTGAAGTAATATTCACTAATATTAGGACTTGGGTAAGCCAGTAAAAATATTGGACAGTTGACCCACTGAGACAAGACAAGAGCTCTCAGCACATATGATTTAAAAGGCTGGATTCAAATTTATAGAGGGATTGAATCTGGCTTTCAAATTGGTTTTTAGGCTCAGAAACACCATGTTTTTTACTGCCCCCCCCCCCCCGAATGGGCAGAAATGGGAAACGACCACAATTTTTGTGCTTTTCATGTGGATCTGAAGTAGCCTTTGGATGTGATGGACTTCCCACATAAATCTTGGCATCTGCAGTATGGAGGCCTGGATTAGGGGTAGCTTTCATCTCCTTGCCTTATATTTGCTACCATCACACATGCTCAGAGAGGAAATCCCTCCCTCCCTTTCTCCCTCCCTCCATTCTTCTCCTTCTTCTCCTTCTCCTTCTCCTCCTTCTCCTTCTCCTTCTTAATAGATAAGTAATTATTGGCAATGCACCATGTAGCTTAATCTATGAATGAAACATTTGAGCTAGGTGGTATTGTACACTACCTCTGAATGCATGCCATAAAATAGGAAGAACAATATATTGTTGAATTAGCAGCATAGTGAGCCTCCTTCTTCAAACGTAAACATCGGTCTAGTTTCTAATACTAAAAGATCTCCTCCAATCCGTTGCTGTAGAAAACACCTTCATATCGGCTTTATTATTTTAAACAGTAGTTTTTCTTTCCAAACTCCTTCTTTCTATACTTGTTAATTCCAGACCCACCGTCTCTATCTGTTCTTTGCATTGTGTGAATGACAGACTAATAATCTCCCCAGGCCCATGCTGAGCCCAGTAGCAGGTGTCCTAGTACCCACGCTGCATGCCACCTTCTGAAATTTATCAAGCATCTTCCTTCAACAATGATTTATTATTGGCATAATTTGCCTTGATACAATGAGCCGGCGAACATATTTCTGTACTTGGGTGACAGGCATTTGATGGCTCTCTAGGCTTCTACTTTATTTAGTTTTGAACCTCATATGATTTGGTTACATTTCTGCCCCCCACACCCCCGCCCCAGCTTTCTATCCTCCCCACCCAACCTTTTCTCATTTTGTTTTGTTTTGTATGAGTGTGTGTTTCGCGTAACCCTGGGCCAGCTGACAGCGCTTGTAAAAACCAGAAGTCGATCTCGCAGTGGCTTTTCACCATTAATCAAGCTGCCTGGAATTGGAAAGTAACACTGACAGGCTTTTATCTTGGAGAGAAGGAGGATGGCAGATGTATTTTATGGTGGATGAGCCTTCACGGCTTCTATTAGGCTAGGACTTCAGTGGTACAAGGTGGTGGTTTGAGAGGGGGAGGGGGGAGAGAAGGAAAAAGAGGGAGGTGGAGGTTTGGAAATGGGGGGGGGAGTCGGGGGGGGGAGCCAGACAGGAGAAGCTGGGAGAGGCCTACAGATAAATAGATCCGTCAGTCAGGCAATGTGAAGGTCTCTAGGCGGCCAGCCATTGTAGGTGACAGAAAAGGCAATCAAAGACAAAACAAATCAAAAGGTACATCTTATCAGCAGCAGGCCAGCTGGACTTCCACAGCACTCACAGGCCCTGCGGAGGGCAGGAGAAATTAATCGTGCTGTCGAGGCCAGAGAAATTGTCGCCGCTGAAGGTCCAAGTTCAGACTAGCAGAGGTGGCCAGCATTAAAGGAGAAAGAGAAGCGGGGCGGGCGGGGGGAGTGAGAGGAGCGCGAAGGCAAGCAGGCAGTCCCACCACCGTCTTTCTCTCTTTCCCTCCTCTCCCCCCTCCCCTCCCCCCAGTTGCCTCGGTCTCCTGACAAGTGCATTCATCGTGAGATGATAGCTGGGCACCTATGATTGGTACCTTTAATAATATAGCCCTCGCTCAGCTGTCACCCTGAAAGAACAATTTTTCCTCCCGCTTTTCTCGATGCAAAGATACATTCATAATGAGAAGGGTGACAGAAAGTGGGAGCGCAGCGAGCCAAGGAAAGTTTGGAAGAACATTAATCAAAAAGTGAAGCCGGAGGTGATGGTAGCGTCTGGGAGTGACGGCACCATCAGTACGTGGTGTGAGGGGTGCCTGGGTTCCCTGCAGGTGGACCTTAGGGCTTCAACTTCCTGTCAGGTTTGGGCCACCCCACACTGATGATCCCCTCGTAGGGAGGAAAGAGTGACGGTCTCCTTCCACTTCTTGAATGTGTATCAACTTTGCAAACTTTATTTTTCTTCTGTTCTGAAAGGCAGTTATTCAAAGTAATCTTAAGAAATTTTTGGTGGGGAGCAGATTATGCCGTAGCTCCCCAAATTGCAATACAGATTGGATTCTGACCATAAGACCGTTGCTTTCTCTTTGGCTTCTTTTCTCTAATTCATGATGATGGTTGAGCAATGTTCTGCAAGAAAGTATGCCTTCTCTTCAACATCTGTGCCTTGCTTCCTCTCGGCAAATGTTATTCCAAATGTTCAGCCCCGTCATCATGGTGATCTCTGCAGTTTTATTTCCATAGAAAGTGCTACTTTTGGTGAACAATAGTTTGTCATTTAGGGCTTGGGTTTATTTAATAATCAGAAAAGCTCGTATTTTGGTGCATTTTTATGGTTAGCTGAGTTGAGGGTCTCCTTGGCAGAAAGATATATACAGATAGTCCTCAACTTACAACAACTGAGCCCCAAATTTATGTTGCTGAATGGGACACTCATTAAGTGAGTTTTGCCCCATTTTATGATCTTTCTTGCCACAGTTGTTAAGTGAATCACTGCTGTTGTTACGTTAGTAACACAGTTATTAAGTGAATCTACTTCCCCATTGACTTTGCTTGTCAGAAGGTCATAGAAGATGATCACATGACCTTGGGGCATTGCAATCATTATAATGCGAACCATTTGCCAAGCATCTGAGTTTTGATCACATGGCCATGGAGATGCTGTAATGCAGGAGTGTCCAAACTTGGGAACTTTAAGACTTGTGGACTTCAACTCCCAGAATTCCCCAGCCAGCATAGCATAGCTGGCTGGGGAATTCTGGGAGTTGAAGTCCACAAGTCTTAAAGTTCCCAAGTTTGGACACCCCTGCTGTAATGGTTGTGTGAAAAACAGTCATAGGTTACTTTTTTCAGTGCTGTTGTAGCTTTGAATGGTCACAATGATTTTAAGTTGAGGACTACTTGTACTGTAAGACTAAATGAAAAGATAAATTACGCTTTGATAGTTTGACAAATGCAGATTCTATATGGTTATACAATATATTTTTCACTTTGTCCTATAGAAAACTTTGGAACTCCAGATTTCTTCTTAGACTCCCTATGGAAGACAATATTTGGTCACAAATATGCATTTAAAATGCTACACCCTCCCCCCAAACAAAATTCTAAGATTATTTTATGACTGTGTAAGTCATTCAAATTCAGGATGGAACACATTCCTAACCCTGTGTCTGCTGTAGAATAGTGGTCTTGCACAGACCAGATTAGAGAGAATCGTAGATTTAATCCTAAATGCTCATCTGCTGAGGGATGTAGTACTGTAGAACTGATGCGGGCCATAGTGATGTTTTATTCAACATGCATATAAATAGTAAATAGCCAGCAGGAATCAAAGAGCCCCATCTAAGAGGAGAAAAAGTGAGAGCTCAGGCAGAAGATAATGAGAAGAAAGTCAAATGCCTTAGATTAGGGGTGTCAAACTGGGGGCCCATGGGCCGGATGGATCATGCACAGGCCACGCCTACCCCTCCTCCATGAATGGGGAAAACATCGCAAAACATCACCTGACAGCAATGTGATGTGGCGAGTTTGACACCCGCGCCTTATTTAGTTTAGTTTAGTTTTATTAGTTTTATCAATAATCTTTTAAATAAGATCATTTAAAATAATTGAGCATCAATTGGAAAGCATATCACAAAAGGACACCCATCTCCAGGAAAACACCAGCAGACCACTAGCAAGAGCTGGGAGGGAGGGTGGGGAAACTGAAAAGTAAAAGGGATGGCCTTCAGCCAGGAAGTAGAATAGTGCATGTGTTGGAGTAAAAATGTAAGGTGATAATAAAGGATGGGGGGGGGGGGGAATGAGTGTATGGCAAAAAAGGAAAGAAAGGAAAGGAAAGGAAAGAACAATAAATATTTTTCACAAAAAAATATGCAAAGCATAAAAGAATGAAAGAGCTGTTCAAGGAGGATACAAGGATAATCGAGAAACTGAACGTTTTCCTTTTTATATATCTTCTCAACAGAAGTTACATGTTATAGGATACATACCTTGAATGCAGGAGTGGGCAGCTATAGGTTTGCCCAGGTTCGGCATAACTCGCAGCTAACGTTATGGCCAGTTTGGAGAACCTCCAAATCCCACTCCTGGCTGGCCCTGCCCACCCCACCCTGCTCCTCCCAGAAGTCTCCACGTGGCCCGTTTTGGATGAGAGGTAAGTGCAGGGCCCATGCAGAGGCTTGGGGAGGCCTCCTAGAAGCTCTGGTTTTCACCCTCCCAAGACTGAAGTAAAGTCTCCGGAGCCTGAGGAAAGCAAAAAGATCCCATGGTGCAGGAGGTTGACTAGACCATGCCCACCATGGCCACGTCCACCCAGCAACCAGGCAGATAACCCGTTGCTTACATTTTTGAAGCCCACCCCTGCTTGAATGCACTGATTATAGGCCGAAATGCATTCCGTGGAGGGAATCAGAAGAAATAAAATGCAGATTGAGGTAAAGAGTGAAGGCATTCTCAGGCAACTTCAGAATCTACAAAGTAACACCTCATGGTTCCCTAATGGCATATAGCCAAGAGTTCTTCATCCCAAATTATTGCTGATAGTGTGACTTTGTAGCAAATATGCATAACTTAATCCTCATTGCAGTACTAAGGGGGGAGAGTAAGATATTTATTGTGAGCCCAGTTTTTAAATAGTGTTTTAGAATATTTGTTTAAAGCAAAATGGTGGAAGCATTTAAAAAAAAACAGTTATGTGTATGGAGATGACTCTGTTGGATTTGTCTACTTGGACTTTCAAGTCACTTTTTGCAGACTTTTTTTTAAAATCAAAGGCTCTTGAGTAAACAATGATTGCGGGATAAGAGACATTGTCCTTTTATCGATTGCTAACTGGTGAAAATAGAAAGCAATGCATGGAAATGAAAAAAGCAAATTTCTCAGTAGAAGGATTAAGAAATAAAGTCCTCAAAGGATCTATGCTGGGACTAGTGATTTTTAAGTTAATTATAAATTTTCTTGATTTAGGGATATGCAATGAACTGGCTGAGTTTAGAGATGATACCAAACTCTGCAAAGAAGTGAAAACTAAAAACATTTCTCAGGAACTCCAGAAGAGTTTTAAATGTTTTACAATGGGTGAACAAGGCTATCAAACCAGCTGCAATTCAGTTTAAATGTGTGAATTTAATGTATATTGCACATGAGCAAAAGTCCCAAGCTTCATTTATATCATAATATGGTTTGAAAATGGGGAAAATATTATAATTGTCCAATAATAACTGGACACTTGAGTGAATATGTTGATTCAAGGAGTAGCAGCTGTGGAAAAGCAAATTCTGTCATTTGGAGGGAAAATGAAATCTGACTGCCAACATTGGAGTGTTCTATGGAGCATCTATGGTACATCTGTATCTAGAACATCTGTATCTTGTCCTCATCTCATTTGAAATGGTATAAACAGAGCAGAGGTACTGTAAGTTCCTACCTATTCGGTCTGGTTCGGCCGAATAGGTAGTAACTCCAGCGGACATGTGACCATACCGGTTCTATCCTTGGTGGCGCCATCTTGGCTTTCTATTCTGCACATGCAAAGAACAATCTTCATTGAAAAAATGTAATTTTTATTCTTTTTTTAATCTGGGCATGCGCAGATCATTTTAAGTGAAAATGCGCACATGCGCAGAGCAAATCTTTTTGGGTAGTAATGGCGGCTGGAACCCAGCTCTGAAACAGCAAGAAAAAAATGTCAGGAGGCTTGGATATTTCTTCTATGAGAAACATCTAGAAAGTCAATAATTCTTTGCCTTCAGAAATGATTGATTTGGGGGTGAGAGAACATGACCGAGGTACATAAGCATACCTCGTCTGGAGAAAACAGGCAGAACAAGGCTTTTCATTTCCCCTGGAGACAGTAGGACCAGAGCTCACTCTGTGAAGATGATTGGAAGATTTGTACTATAGAGGGAGAAAGCTACTTCTTCTTTAGTGCTTAATTAGCCTATGGGATCCATTATCAGAAGACAAAGTGATGGATGCTAACTTGGACAGCTTTAAAAGGAGAATAAGATTTATGGAAAATACTTTGACTGAGTCCTAAAGTCTCACTACCACTTTGCCTAGGGAAAAGTATGAATCCATGCATCCACCCCAGTTGCAGGAACAATGGCGAACACAGGGCACGTGAACACCCTAGAGCAGGGGTGTCCAAACTTGGGAACTTTAAGACTTGTGGACATCAACTCCCAGAATTCCCCAGCAAGCTATGCTGGCTGGGGAATTCTGGGAGTTGAAGTCCACAAGTCTTAAAGTTCCCAAGTTTGGACACCCCTGCCCTAGAGACATCTGATTGTTGAAATGTATTTGAATATACGTAAGTAGCTTGGGTTGGTAAGGGATGTGGTGGATCAGTGGCTAAGATTCTGAGTTTGTCGATCAAAAAGGTCGGAGGTTTGGCAGTTCGAATCCCTAGTGCCGCCTAACGTGGTGAGCTCGCATTACTTGTCCCAGCTTCTGCAAACTTAGCAGTTCAAAAGCATGTAAAAATGCAAGTAGAAAAATTAGGAACCACCTTTGGTGGGAAGGTTCCGTGCGCCTTCAGCGTTTACTCATCCTGGCCACATGACTATGGAGATGTCTTCAGACAGTGATGGCTCTTCGTCTTTGAAATGGAGATGAGCACCACCCCCTAGAGTCAGGAACAATTAGCACATATGTGCGAGGGGAACCTTTATCTTTTAGCTCAGGTTTGTAGTTGGGCTTTTGGTCTGAGCTCTGAGCTTGGGAATTGCAAATGTTGCAAATGTTTCATCACCATTCAAGAAACATCATCAATGTGCTTTGAACAGTTTTCACTGATGATGTCTTCTCAAATGGTGATGAAACATTTGCAACAAAATTCCCAAGCTCAGAGCTCAGACCAATAGACCAATATCTGGTTGTCCATTGTGAAAAATCAAATGATGCCCTGACCTAACCCAGACGGACTATTATGATTTTATCACTCTCTCCTCTGGTCAAGAATTTTGCCTTTCTAGGGCTCATTAATTCTAGTGGTGGTTGTGGTGGTAAGCAATGCCCATAATCTTTTCACTGATTTAGGGGAGACATAGATGACAATTCAGTGATTAATATGTAGACGTTACTGTTGCTGAGTTTTACAATCTCACTCAAAATAAAAGTGCAAAAGTCCTAAAAGTGTTTATTTTGACCATGTGGCTTCACTTTTTCCCTCCAATTCTGTCATCTCTCTAATAGATCTATAATAGATCCCAGAGAGTATTTATGATCCTTTTGTAAGGCATAATAAACATGTATTATTTTGAAGTGCTACATAATAGCATTATAATCTTTGTTGCTCTTCATATTATTTACTATAGGCTAATATGCTTCTATTATGTGTATTTTCTGTTCTTAATTAAGGTTTTTCCCACCAGAAAAAAGCTAAAGACTCTGCTATTCCTCTGAACTCTTAATATTTTGCATATACTGTACGTTTAAAACAGAACAGAACAGAATGGAATAGAACAGAGGTGGAAGGGACCTTGGAGGTCTTCTAATCCAGCTCTCTAAACTACCATATTTTTGGATTTAGTGTTACACATGATTCAGATAAGGGCTTGTTAACAACCAATAATTAAATCATAGTTTAGTATGTTTGAGCCATATAGCTATGGTTGGAAAATTCTATATTTGCATCTTCAGATTACTGTTAACCCAATGAGTATGGAGAATTTAATTAAATAGATATGGATCATAGACAGATGAAAAATAGATAGATAGATAGATAGATAGATAGATAGATAGATAGATAGATAGATAGATAGATAGATAGATAGATAGAGACAAGGCAGATAAATATTCAAATTATATCTATATAGACGTGGATGGCATATATAATATTTCATTATGCAAATATATTCTGAAGAAGACTGCCTACTATTTGAAGCATTCTTTTGGAATATACAGTATTGAGAAGAAAAAAGGAAATATACTTACCCTCCAAAAATCACTATCTACTTTAAAAAAACTTTTAAAAATTCAAATGTTGTATTCATTTAGAATTCAGTCCCATAATTACAACAGAAATTGGGGATTTATTATTTTTCTTACTAGACTTAATATTTTTCACTGGGTCATTAATAAAGCAGTTGAGTTGATTTCTGTAATTTTTGGATTAGTTCCAGTATTAGTATGATGAAGACAGTTCTGCAGCAGTGAGACTTGATCTGAGGCATGGGCAGTTTCTACTGGTAAGAAATCTCATATCATCTTGTTTCCTCTGTCCTCCACTGCCCAACAAGATGGTGTTTCTGATTTATTCAGAAATATCTTGATTGTGACTGCCCAACGTAAGCTTTGGATGAGGTTATCTTTCCTCTGAAAGAGCAAATGTACAATCGGAGGATCCTTCTGGAGTCATGGCTCATATTGATCCGCGAAGGAGGCTGAAAATAGGGCGCGCGGAGGCCAAAAATGGTACATGCGGAGGCCAAAAATGGGACACATGGAGGCTGAAAATGGGGTGCATGGAGACAGAATTTGGGATGTGCGGAAGCCGCAAATGGGACATGCAGAGGACAAAAATGGGGTGTGGGGAGGACAACAACAGGAGTGCATCTTATGGTCAGGTGCATCTTATGGAGCAAAAAATATGGTAGATAGCATCATGTATTCTGTATGGACTGCCTTTGAAAAGCAACTGGAAACTTCATTTGATATAAAATGCAGCAGTTAGATTAGTGAGTGTCAGCAGCAACTACAACATTCAGATGCCAGATAAATTACTGATGCCTTTCTGTCCAATTAAAGTGTTCACAATGAAGTATAAAAATACATATAGTTTGGCTCCAAGCCCAAGTGTGGGTTATCTATTTAGGTAGAATCTGCCTGGCGTGTGCAAGGGAAGGGATGCTCATTCATGGTCTTATTGGGTAATGGACGCAATAATTGTCCTCATACTTCAGAATACTGTAGCCCCAAAGCAATCCCTGAAATTTTTCTTATTGGTTTTTGCAAAGCTGCTGTCATTTGGCCTTTCTCATTTACTACTTTTATCCAATGTAGTCTTGATTGATTGGTTTTATGTTGTTTAATCCTATTGTTGTAAACTGTCTGGAATTGTTGGAACTAGATGATTTATAAATACTTGTCAATAATAATGTTTGCACCTATATATTCATTTGTATAATTTCATTTTTTCCATATTATGCTTTCCTGAAATTTGAGTAGACAAATATAACACCGGAAACACATTAGCTGCAGGTTTTGAGTAATTTTCCTCAAGATTAATTGCTGGGGGTCACATATGGAGAACTCTCCAACACTTTCTTTTTTCTTTCCTGTTCATTTTCTTATTACCATATTTTTCGGACTATAAGACGCACCTTTTTTCCTCTAAAAAGAGGCTGAAAATCTGGGTGCGTCTTATACATCGAATACAGCATTTTTTATGCCTCCTGGAACTCCACCCCCTTCACCAAAATGGCTGTGCATAGCCTTATGGAGGCTTCCAGAGAGCTCCTGGGGGCTGGGGAGGGCCGAAATTAGCCTCAAACGGGCCATTTCCCACCCCCCAGCAGCACTCTATAAGCCTCCATAGGGCGATGCATACAATTTATTTGACACAAAAAAGGCCCGTTTTCGCGATAAATGGGCCGGGTTTTTTGCTCATTTTTGACCCCTCCACCCTCCCAGGAACACTCTGCAAGCACTCCCAAGGCTAGTCATGTTTTTTATTTGAAAAGAAATGGCCCCATTTTCACGGAGCAATGGGCCGTTTTGGAGAGGTTTGAAAGTGCAAAAGGGTTTCCCCCCCCTGCTCTTTAACTGTTTCTGTGCCAGGAGAAACAAAGTCTTAAGGTTTGTCAGCGATTTCCTTCTCCAGGACATGGATAAATACACCTGGAAACATCAACCTACCTACCTACTTTCTCTCTCTCCCTACCTACTGTATTTCTCTCTATCTTTCTACCTACCTACCTACTTACACACACTCTCTCTCTCCCTAACTACCTACTGTATTTATCTCTCTCTCTATTCCTTTATCTACCTACCAACCTACTCTCTCTCTCCCTACCTACCTACTGTATTTTCTCTCTATTTCTCTCTCTCTTCCTTTATCTACCTATCTACTCTCTCTCTCTACCTACCTACTGTATTTCTCTCTCTCCTTCTCTCTATCACTTTATCTACCTACCTACTCTCTCTACCTACCTACTGTATTTCTCTTTCTTTCTCTTCCTCTCTATCCCTCTCTCTTCTACCTACTTTTTAAAAATTTTGCCTCTTCAAAACCTTGGTGCATTTTATACTCCGGTGCGTCTCATACTCCGAAAAATACGGTAATAATCTCTCTTTCCAATAACAGCAGTCTGCTGGAAAAAACAAGTTTGCTATTGTGGAGTCTAGCATTAGCAGTCAGTCTGTAAAATGGGATCAAGATATTACTTTCTGTAACTGTAGGTGAGCAATAAAATGAGAAGGTAAATCCAATTAAACAATGTTTTAAAATATTAGTTTCTGGCTTAATTTCACCTTGTTTTCTAAACACATTTAGAAGTTTAAGTACTTCACTCCATGAGATGGCGACTAGGGAAAACAATCAATCAATCCGTCAACCAATCAATTACATGATCAAAACCATTCGTCCATATAAAGCAATGAGAATCTCATGAGCCAGATTATGTGATATAGTTTGCAGTATAAGAAAGTTGAAAATTAAATCAGATTCTGTACAGAATCTAAATGCAAATGGGTGACTAAAACCTCTCATGCAGAATGTTAAATTCCCCATGCTTCTGATTTACCTATTGATGTAATTGCAAAATTCAAATGTTTTCCCAATAAATCTCTAGCTGCCATTTAGAGATGTCACAGAGATGTGGCAAATTTTTCTAGTATGTATAATTGCTTTTCTTCCTAGGTTCTAAGGAAGTTAATAAGATTACATCTAAAAGCTTTGCTTTTTTGCCACTGAAAATATGTTATCATTCTATTTAAGAAGCTATAAATATAGTGCAGGAAGTTCCAATTTCACACATACAATATTTTTTCCACTCCCCCACCCCAACTGGAAATCAATATAAAAGGGTTGTTTTCTGCTTTTTAGCATTTTGAATACCTCTTTTATTTTTTCAAAGAAGAAACTCCAGTAGGCTTTTAAAAATACATTCTTATTTTGATTTGATTTGTATGTGAGAATTAACAGATATATCTGAGTGACTTCTCAGACACTCATTTCTGTCTGAAGTAGCAACAGAAGAAAATATCAAAATTGGGGCTTCTCTTTGTTTTTTGTGCCTTTGAAGATTTTTAACAACATAAGTCAAAATGAGGCCATTTAAATGGGTACTGCTTGTGCCCATTCTCTGTTATATTGTGGGCCTTGTTTAAGACTGTTAAATAAAAGGGTACAATAACTCAGACTGAAATGCTGAATATAAATTATAAAAATAATGTTAGTGCATAAAATGAATTATTTTATCTAAAAATATAATTCTAAAAAAATTAAGCATACACAAGCAAGTTTATAAGTGAGGTACAGGTACCTGTCAATGGCTTCTTCAGCTTCAACCTCAATAATACACAAGTAAATAGTCGATACAAACTCAAAGTAAACTGTTCCAAACTTGATTGCAGAAAACACGATTTCAGCAACAGAGTGGTCAATGCCTGGAATGCTCTATCTCAGGGGTCTCCAACCTCTGCAACTTTAAGTCTGAAGGACTTCAGCTCCCAGACTTCTCCAGCCATCTTTGCTGGCTGGAGAAGTCTGGGAGCTGAAGTCCTTCAGACTTAAAGTTGCAAAGGTTGGAGACCCCTGCTCTATCTGACTCCGTTGTTACATCCTCTAACCCTCACAGTTTCAACTTTAAACTGTCTACTTTGGACCTCATCCCATTCCTAAGAGATCTGTAAAGGGGGCGTGCATAAGCGCACCAGCGTGCCCACCGTCCCTGTCTTACTGTCCCCATTTATTTGTATTCATTTCCTTTGTCTATGTCCATGTTTACTTTAAACCTGCTGTCTTGTACATGTTTGACAAACTAATAAATACAAATACTAATATAATACTAAAAATATGCCAAATGGACTCTGACTTTTACCAATTGTTATCTAACGATACCATTCTACATCCTATCCTATGGCTTTCTAAAGAAATCTGCAAATCTTTATGGTAGTTTTTTAGGGCATATAGATGGTTAGAGCAGGAAAGGCGCGAGTATATGAAAACCTCATTGCACAGCTTGCAAAAATAAGGGGAAATATAACTGAAATAAGAATAATTGGAGTTTCCATTTTACTGTATACAACTAAAGGTATGCAGGTACCGGTTCCTTTAAGATATTTTCTATTTTAAACTTCTGTTTTGGGGTAGATAGAGATCCTTGTACATCCCTAATCTTATTATACTTGTACATTTTTATACTCAACACCCAAGAAAAATAAGGTTAGCTTAAAGGGCTGAAATGAGCTTTTACATTAAAAGCACATGAAGAATGCAGTTTTGCTATACGAGTATATACTATGTGATAATCCTTCATGTCTTTTTCCTGAGACAAACACTGCAATTTGCATATGGGCACATACATTGGCCTCGCATCTACTTACTTGTTTAGAGACAGTTCCCAATAATATCGATGCTCACAACTTAAATGAAACAATCCCAATTGCCGAGCTTATAATATTCATCTGGCTACTATATCTTCCACCCACTCCAGGTTTAATATTACTACTATTTTTCACACCAAAAGTGAAATAGTACAAAATATGGGCCTGCTGTAATTGTTGTTAGATTATGTGTCACCCTGATAAGATGTAACAAATATTTTCCTACCCAGCAGGGCCCGTTTCCCTGTGGTTAATGGATGGAGAAACTTCTCATAGTCTGCAGGCAATCGGTCGTAAAAACTTCGCTCTGAAGATTAATGCAAGGGCGGCAATTCTTGAAAATGGGCAGAGCTCCATTTAAAATAATGCAGCTACATTTTAACATTTAATAATAAACCTTACTCTATTGCAATGGGATTCGTTTTGATTGTTCACCTTTTGCTAAATATATAATCCTTATTTTTCATTTTAAATGAAAATTATAGCTTGACTGAAGATTGTGATTACTTTTTCCAATTTAATCAGTTGAATATCAAGAGCTCTTAGACTTATCTGCTGCTGTAACCTAGAGGCGGAGCTCTCGCCTCCCAATCAGGAGGTTGTGAGTTCAATCATAAGTAGAGGCAGATGTAGAGTTTCCTGCTTGGGCAGGGGGTTGGACTAGATGACCTGCAAGGTCCCTTCCAACTGTTAATCTGTTAAATCTGTTATATACTGTTTCACTGTGCTTTACAGCCTTCTCTAAGTGGTTTACAGAGTCTGTATATTGCCCCCAACAATCTGGGTCCTCATTTTACCCACCTCGGAAGGATGGAAGGCTGAGTCAACTGTGAGCTGATGAGAATTGAACTGAATTAGCCTTCAATACTGCAGTCTGCAGTCTAGCTCTTAATATCAGTTATACGATAGCCATTTTCATGGGCAACCTGATATCAGTAATTATGATGGATATCAATACATGGGAGTCCTCGACTTGCAGCCACAACTGGGAAAGGATTTTATTCATATGACCCTATTTTAAGATTGACAATTGTTAAGCAAATCACCATGGTTGTTAAAAGCGAATCTTTGGTAGCAAAGTGAATGTGTGAATCCATTCTTCTGAATGGGAAATTGGCAATAGAGTTGAAAATTGCAATCGTGTAACTACGGGATCCTACAACCGGTCATAAAAGCAAGCCAGTTGCTAAGTGCTAAACTGCATTCATGTGATCGCAATGCATGTAGCACAGCCAGAAGTATTTTACAGGTTGTAAAGCCCCTAATAGGAGACAATCATAATTTTGAACAGTCATTAAGCGAGGACTACCTGTAGACCAGATAAACTTTTAGATATTTCGTATTTGACGACTTTTAACCATTTATTATCATTAGCTTGTCTCTTCTGGACATTTTACAGCAGAGGTGTCAAACTCAATTTCAGTGAGGGCCGCATCAAGATTGTGTTTGATCTAGGAGGGCCGGATGGTGGTGGCCAGAGGGTGGTCATGCATCCCATTTTTCTCTTTCCCTTTCTCATTTCCTGTCCCTTCTTGCATGCTCAAATGCAAAAGCGGAAACATTTCTCCTTTTGTTTTGTTTTTAGTTTGTTTTGATAGGCCTCTGCCAGGAAAAAACGGAGCTCGGGGCCCCCTGTACATGTGCCCCCCCTCCTGTGGGCTGCCAGAGGCTGCCAGGCTGATAATGGGGTGCAAAATAAGCTTGATTTTGGCTAGCAGAGGCATAGCAGGCTGGAACATTGCTGTTATCAGGCTGGCCTTGTGGGCCAGATCTAAGCACCCTGCAGGCCAAATCTAGCCTTGAGTTTGACATCCGTTTTACAACTATTAACTATCTGTTGAAGAAAGCACCACTATTCTCCCAAAATTGCTGTTTCTTAATAATATATTTTGAGTTAGGTCACACTTAGCAGAGGAAAGACACTATGGTTAGTATTTTCAGTCTTCTGGGAAAATAGCACTAAAGTGCTACACCTACAAATTACTTTAAACTAGTGATTCTTATTTTAGACCTGAAAGTTGCCAGTTCAATTCTCCATACTATATCCACGTGAAGGTTCTAAGCCAAGAAAAATAATAATCCAGATGACCTCTCCTGATGATTCTGCACAGATGCTAACTGTCAAGAGAAACGTTCTGAAGGCAGTGCCTGTTAACTACATAGTAGTCTCTAGCATCATCATCTAGATAATAAGACTAGACCTATTGTAAACAAAGTCCAAGGGATATCTTGGCAACTGGAATTTAATACTATTGGGAAGGCAAAAGCCACCAACTGGCAAGCATTTTCCTATCTAGGTCCTCAAAGAAATTGGTTACTTTTCTTCAGATTTGGCTTGAGCCTTCAGTCTGAAATTCATATTTGCACATATCAGTGTGGAAGAGGGAAAATACATCAATTCCTTTATACATAATACATAAAGCTATAAACAGGTGTTCAATAATCTTAGAAAATAGTTTTGCAAACAAAACTAAGGTTAAAGCATCCAAATAAGCAATAATATGATCTGCATTATGTTCTCAGGTTCGGGCAACTATTAAAAATGTCCCAAGTTAATAAAAGTTCCAGAAATTAGTTATTTGCATCAATATTTCCAATGAATTATACTTAATAATAGGGTGGATCTATTTCCTTTTAAACAAAGATCTATCACTCATAACCAATTTGACCTGCTGTCTCTTAAGTTTAATTGTGATATAAAAAAGACTACATAACAAACTATTACTTTAATACCTCGAAGGATTTAGCTGGCATAACCTAACTGGAAATATTAGCTGTTTAACAAAGATCATACAGAGACCATGATTTGATAGTTTCAGCAGCTGTAAGTACTTTAAAATTTTTAGTATTGCAATACACTATGCATTTTTAGTGCTTCTAAAACACAAATTTGATTTCACCAATTGAAGTTAAGGTTTATAGATATACATAAGTTTGCGTAAAACATTGAGGTCAAAGGAGCCTTTTCACATTATGCCCTTTTTGGAACAAAACATCCTGCATTTTGTCCCAAGCTCAGGAAAAAACCCTGTATTGTGTAATTATTTTTTAAACTAACCCATTCACGGAAGAGTATTAATCACTAAACCAAAAGTCACACATTTTTACTGCCATTTGCCAGAGGTAGTAAATATACAGTAGAGAAGACAACTCAATTTAGTATACTTCTGAAACAGAAATATTTTGGAAATAAAAAAAACTGTGCTATCTGCCAGAAGGGAAATATATTGGCATTTACTATGGAGAAATTAAAAATTCAGAGGTTGTAATAAGTTGTTATACCTATGAGTTTTATGTGTTGTACTTTATTTTTCTAGGTAATTTCCCAAATATAACAATAAACATTTATAGAAGAATTATGTTCCTATCAGTTCCCAGGTTGTGTAAAAATATACTGTAATTGGGTTTAAGCTTGCATAATAAAGTTAAACAGAAGCAGCTGTGAGTGGGGAAAAATATTATTTTCAATCAAACACCTTTTCACTAGAGATTATAAAAAAGACCTATTTGAATTTCATAAGAGTGGCATCAAATCTTCCAAAGTTGTTGAAGTATATATTTTTTGCAAGATATTTTTTTTGGGTTTTTTTTGTTTAACATTTATATCCCGCCCTTCTCCGCAGAGGACCCAGGGCGGCGCACAGGAAATTTAAAAAACATACAAAATAGAACATAGATAAATAATTTAAAATATATATTAAATCCCAAACCTGTGCTAAAACCAATTATTAATTAAAAACCCAAAGATCATAAATCATCCAGCTTTAGATCTCTTAGCTACAGCGTTGGCCATCGAAATTGCTAAGCAAGCAAGCAAGACTAATTCCTGTTTTGAATTAAGAATGCTGCCTCCTTCCTCAACTGTACCAGCTTAGCAAAACAACTTACCACCCATCTCAATTTTACTTACAGAGAATGTCGAAACAGGTAACTTTTACTGGGTAAAAGTTCTTCCTGAAAAGATCAACATGAGCCACAAACAAAAATTAGAGATTTTTTTTAATTAAACATCTCCACAATTTTAACACAATATTTAAAGAGTAATATAGTCTGTTTAAATATGAATACATGAGCAATCAAATCTAAAATAGTCAGAAGAATTTGCCAGATGCATCCATTTCATATAGCACAAACATGAGATATCATGTTACCACAAGCCAAGATATCAGCACATTCCCTCTAAATAATTAGGAACAAAGATTTGATCCTACTGTAAACAAGTAATTTGATATCTGAAGTTTTCAGTTCATTGAGATAATTCTTCTGCCTTTTTCTTTGAAGAACTTGGAGAATGTATAAATCAGTTCTGAATGCTAGAAAGCTGAAAAAATGTCTTTACTTCATGTATTTTTCCTGTTGATCAGCCAGGATTTTTGCTGAGGATTTGGCATCATAGAAGAGTTCATTTATTTCTTCAACATGTTCTTTGTCTATGCTATCTTTCCCATTTATTTTGGCTAGCAGATTGGCTGGGGTGAGTAACTGCGCAGCATACCTATAGCCAAATAATAAAAACAACAACAATAAGCAATGATAAAATAAACATGCCAATTATAATTACAAACAAAACAGAAAATTTCTCAAGAGACATATAAAAATATTATAAACCCAGCAGCTTGGTCTCCAGATGTTACCAATATATTTTGTTGTTGGAAATATCAAAGACTTAGGCAAGGCACTAATTATGGAATTGAAGAGTTACAAAAACAATTTGGAGTAGACAGTGATGCGATAACCTGTGAAACAAAATTTAAAAATCTCTTTCGTTTACTGCAGAGAAGTAACTGCAGAACTACAGAATCCATGTTTACAATTATGACATTTTACAGTAAGCAATAATTTATGTTCCAAACATTCTAGCCCTAATGCAGATTTTATGTTATGTGCAGTGGCTGTGTTACTAAAAGAAAGCTTTAGAAAGATGGCATAACAAAAATTAGTTTAATCTAGCTGAATCAGTTAGACTCCGTGCAGTGATCTTTATAAATCGATTACCAAGAAGTATTTTGATTTTGCATAATACTTATGAAGGGTTGCAAACATTTCAATAGTACTGTATCATTTGGAAGTTAAAAGTCTTCAGCAATCACTGGAAGCTACACCAGGCTTAGCAGTTGATTCTGATTACTTAATGAAAGAATTATAAAATGCAGTGTGAAAAAAAGCAGCAGGATTCCCTTTATTAACTATATGGCCTTCTTTTATAGGATATTAATTTCTGCAATTATTATTTCTACTACTTTTCAGTTGTAAGTAGCTGTTTGCCTAAGAATTGTTGATTTAAAGAACAGAAGGAAGAGGAAGACTAAAAGTGAAATGTCAGAGAGGGACAATTTGGCCATTATTGTGGATGAGATATTTCACCAGATGTCCTATGGCAGTTAGATGAATACTAACTGTCTCTTCCTGTCCAACTTTATCCCACTTCCAAACTGAATATTATTATATATTTATATTTTTCGTACTTACCTTAATGTGGTTTTGGTGCCAATTTCCCCAAGATGATTCAGTGCTTCCTCACTAATATTTATGCTCTCTGTTTGAGCTCGAAGTTTGATGATCTAATGAGGGGGGAAAAACAGGATAAAAATGAAAAAAGGCCTTTGGGGGAAAATATCTTACATTTGAGTATATGGCATATTATAACATTTGGGGTTTATAAAATTGTACGTTTTAGGGGGCAGTTTATTTCAATTGTGACTTTATATCCAATTTGAAATATACAGTCTCAGTTCCTTTAAACTTATAATTGGAAAAATGCTAGGGGGAATTCAGTGATAACTCGTTGTATTTCTAAAACATGAAAGAAAATGTACGGGCTGACCAAAGGAACTGCAGCGCACCAATTCCCACTTGGAGTACTGAGCAGTCTTAATTTCTTTGGAAAGTCACCATTGCTCTTTCAAGGCTCAAATGCATATCAAAGTGTTTAGCATCCTGATGAATAAGATGGTTAAAGATGTAAGAAGTTTTGTCTGTTAGTGTCACCTACTCCCACAAAACCATTCAGATAAATCTAATCTATCATGAACAGTCTCCAACTTGTACTGGTTTGAAGATTTTTGTAAAGTTGAAAAAGAAGATATCGCCAATAAGTCTGAGTACGGAGAGCTCTAACAAAAAAGTGGCACTAGGCTCCCTGCAGCCCGTATTACCAGCTGAGTGATAAGGGGCAGACTGGATAATGATGTTGTGTTATAGTGTTGAGATAACTCTGGAACTGTGAGTCTCATATAATACAGGTATTTTTCACTTTGGCAGCTTTGTAAACAAGATATCAAGAAGCACTCGTTTAAATTAAAGCCATAAAAATGCAACACCAAGAGAATCAGAACGTGGAAGAGGAGAAGAGGGGGATGAGCACGCGATTGGGGATTGATACAATAAAAGATATCTGGATTATAAGGTTTCTTATTGAGGTTTCTTTTTATAGTGTTCATCACTGACGAATAAAGATTACGAAATCATTTTCCTATATCTAGATTTTTCCTTTCTTTGTGAAGAGTTAATATCTCTAATTCAAAACTGAAATCAGTTCTTAAAAAAAAAAAAAACCAAGCCAAAGCAGATGGACTTTGCAATTCCAACCACAGTGATCACATTGGTTTTCAGTTTGGGTTTTTTGATCCACAGTTCACATCTTAAGGCAAGTTTACAGAAGTTTCAAAAAGGGCATGTGATGTACCGTTTCACAATTGTTGGATTTATTTGAACTGAAACAACTCTTTCTTCTTCACATCCTAATTCATAAAGCCAGAGGGTAACCCTACATTGGCTAAAAGATGCACTTTTTTTGGCTTTTGTTTCATAGCAGAGGGAATGGAGTCATGCCTTATAAAACAGCTGGGCCTTCACATACATTTTAAAGATTTGCACAACGTTTTAGTTCTTTCAACCTCAAATATTAGAAAACGATGCCAAAAAATCTTTGGCAGCAAACCACCAAATTTTGGAAGAGGGATCAGAATGGAATATAAAAACGCAAAATGTAGCTTGACTTGCTCACCTGTCTAAAGTTGTTTGAAGATTTAAATACAAGAGTACAATTTTGGCACATACAGGTTCTTTGAAAAAAATGACAAATAAATCCAGCAAATAATTTCCATACAGTAAACAACATTCGCTGCTGAGATCAACAGTGAGGCACCCAACCTTGTAACTTTCCTGTCAAAGCCAGTGAACTGGCTGCCAATTAGCCATCAAATCACATTCCAAGTTTGGATTTTGACATACAGTTCTAACCAACTTGGTACCCCTTCTGCTGTTACAAATCTGGGGATGATCATCAACATCACTGAGAAGTCTCACAGAGGGTAGCAAATCAGGAAAAAGATGCACATCTTTTTATCTGCTCTGAAAGGTTTCTCCAATCTCAAAATTAAAAAGGGATCACAACTTTATTGCTTAGATCTGTCTTGAAGATCTACTTCTTCAGCCAGAACTTCTCAATATGAATGTTTTTGCTTTCATCCTTTCCACATTCAATTTGCATAGCTCTTCCAAGAGTTTTAATTTACTGTTAATCTATTACAATTTAACAGAGGTTTTAAAGTGTAAACTGTTTCAAAACATAATAAAAGTATATGGGGAGCAGTATATAAATTAATATTCAATATATAAACTGCATTTGGGCAACTCTGAGAAATAAAATAAGAATTTTGATTATACAGTAATTAATACTTTGCCCTTTAAAATGGTATTAATCTAGTATCTCCTCTTGGTGGCTTTTTCCCCCACAAGAGTAAAGACAAGAATAAAGCAATTTCGGTGTCTCTTCCTATGTCTTCATTTGTAGCCCTCTGAATATGTTTAATGTCCTTTGGAATACACTTTTCCGATTCTTTTGAATGCTTCTGAAATATGATGCCTATAACCCAGCATACTACCTAAGGTAGAGCCTGACAAATTTAGTTATGGAAATTTTGCTTTCAACTGAAACAATCTATCCTTTGTACTAAATAGAACGAGTTTCCATTTAAAAATATTTTAAAAGAATGCATAGAATATTATATTTAATTTAAAGTAAGAATAATTGCTTTCATGAAGTCAATTTTTCCATCTCACCTCCTTTGTGACTGATTAATTTAATCAAACAATACAGAAGCTCATCTTCCAAATTCTTTCAAAAGCCAACAGCTCATAAAATAGACTTTTAACCATTTAACAACCCACAGGGGAAGATTCAGTGGCAACTTAATGAGATATATAATTTATAAAATGTTCACAGAGAAGACTGACAAATTCTACCCAAATCAAAGCTGCTTAAAGTTATGCAATATGATATCTTTATCATCCTTCATGCCTCTGAAAAAGCAAATCACAATGTGGAACGCAATATAGGAACCCTTGAATTGATTTTCTTGACAATGACACAACTTCTGAATTATCTTTGTATACAGATTAAGGTCTTTTTGACACCATCTGTACCCTGTGATCACTCCTAGTATAATCTACATTATTCTGTCATATATAAAAAACCATCCCAAATATCAATGCTGCAATTTTTTCTTTTAAAAAGAAATGCACAAAAGCCTCCTCATACTAAAGGGAATGAGGCTGTACTGGTATATTTACGTTCAATAAATGTTTCTGTTCCTCCTTGGCACTTATCCAGCAAGAGAGACTATTATCTGGTGACAATGCTTTCCACCACTGACACTATCTCTTAAATAATACAAAGAATTGACATGATAAACTGCAGTAGCTTCTTTATGTGTCAATCCATAGTACAGAGACACTAATGAGGGGAATCTTTGACCAGATATTTCATAATAACATTCAAGAATTATAATCAATGTTGCACGCACTAAGATGGATCTGGGGATTTCAGAAATATAATTTTGCATGTTGGAAAACTGTGAAGGCTGGATGTGTCTTGGAAAGCGTTAACAAAGGTTGCCCTGTTCTCTTTAGATCAATTGAATGATGGATACACGAGTACTGTAAGGAGCTAATGGCAGAAAATGAACTCTAGGAATTTACACATGCACACTCTTCAAGACACTAAACATTTTAGCATAAAAGTGCTTTTCTAATCTTAAGAAAAATGAAATCTTAAACACCCGAATTCCATATTTGTGTGCCTAGGAACATAAATATAGTTGAAGATAATTATTAGCAACTGCTTTGTTAATGTAGCTCGCTCACTGTTAACGTAAGTAAAAACAAAAACAAACAAACTAGAGGCCTTTGTGTAGATTCATCTGGTGGGCCAATTTAGCCCTTTTCTGGATAAGAGGCCCCATTGCTAGTTGCTACCTAAACTGTTTTTTGGTCTGACTACTGCAATGCACTCTGCATGAGATTGCCCTTGAAGACTACTTGGAAGCTACAGTAGATGCACAATGGGGTAATGTATCAGTATACGTCACTGTGACCATGTGACTCTTCTACCTCGTGACCTGCACTGGTAATCAATTAGTTATACTCAAGGGGCTGAGTATAAACCTTTACAGTTCAAAACCAGGATATCTCTAAGGCAGACTGTCTACTAATGCCCATCTGGTAAGATCTGGCAGCAGTGGAACACTCCAAGGCCCACTGCTAAAGTAATGTCATCTCTTTGGAGATGGGCCATCTCTCTGCGCCCACCTTATCTGGGACAGCATTCCCCTGAGGGCAATACAGCACCTACCATGTCCTTTCTTAAACAACTGAAAACCTGGCCATGTCAGTAGACCTTAGGAATAAAGTGAGTGATCCCACTTCTGATATTGACTTGATTTTGACTGACCAATGTTTATAGATTCTATAACTGTAGCAAAGTTTCCCTGTCATCAGCCTTTAATACTTTTTGTATTGTTCCCCTTTTCTGTTGTTTTAAATTGTAATAGTTTCATATTGTACATCACCCAGAGTTGCTGTGTTGGTTGAACTGGTTTCATTAAAAAAAAGAAAATATGAAGTTCAAATATATACTTAAGCATAATTTTCAGCCAAGACACTGACTTGTTCATGCATGTGACTGACACTATAGTATGGTAATGAATAGAAAAACCTTTGAAAAATAACTTTCAAAATAACTTGTAGTCACATTTGGATAAGAATTGGCTGCTTAATTTTACACTTTAATTACCTAAGTGAAGTTCCATAAAGTCATTTGCTGCACATTACCCAAATGTTACATATGAAAGAATTACCTGTTTCATTTCTTGTGGTGTATATAACATGGTTCTAATTATCATTACCCGGTCCAAAAGATCTAGAGGTATTCCATGGGGAGAGATAATATCTTCTGTCCCTCTGAAAAAATATAAAGGAAAGTTTAGGCTTCTATATAACATCAGCATGCAATAAAACTATTGACCACCTTCCTGACAGACAATTATTTACATAGCCTAAGAATTTATTTATTTTTTTGAAAACTTCATTTCTCCATTAGAGGGCACCCCAGTTTCATATGAAACATCTTTCATTTCAGATTATTACTTAAAATCCTTGATTCTATTTGGGGTTGATAGGATAGGATGGGATAAGGAATGAGAAAGTGACTAGTGCTCAAATAGAGTAATATATCTTTCCTTCCTTAAAACGAAGAGGGATTTATTTCTAAAAATGGAATTAAGAGCGCATATTCTTTTTATAAAATTATATATATAATATATAATATATATTCATAATTGGCTGATACATGAGAAATTACAGATTGTAATAGTCTCCACTATATGAGGCCAAAATATAGTCTGAAAAAGTAGGTGGAATACCTAATTCATAGAATTTATGGAGAAGAAACAAGGCTATAGGCCTAACAGAGAGAGAAATCATCTCTGAAATGCCACATTAATTTTCTGTGTCAGAACTGTAGGATTGTTTGTTCATTTTAGTGTGCAACTCTATTTTGAAATATAGTTTAAAGAACAACAAAGCCAGGCCAAAAATTGTACTGTTATTAAAATTTTGGTTTAGCTATTGTTAGGGTAACTGCCGCTGCCTTATTCCTAATATCTGGAGTTAACACTGTTGTAACAGCATTTATATTTTAAAAACAAAAAATTAGAGAAAGCATAATATGTACAGCCTCTAGAACAGTGGTTCCCAACGTGGGGCGCAGGTCCCACAGGAGGGCAATTTGATTTTTAATGGGGACATTTTGAACATTGTTTAAACCAAGTGAATTCCCTTTTAGGCTCCGCATGAGTAGAGTTCACTTTTTGAGTAAAATAAGAATTATATGTCACAAGGAGGGCATTAGGATTTTAGAGACGCTTAGGTGGGGCATGGCCAAATAAAGGTTGGGAACCACTGATCTAGAACAACATCAAAGAGAAGGAAAGGGCAGATATGTTCAAAGGAAAGGCACCAAAGGATTTTATTCTTTTTTTCCACTTTTCCTTCTTGATGTAATTTTATTATACTACTTATATGTTGCTTTGTGAACCTTGTTTTTCTTCTATCATGAACAGAAATTGAACAAAATTAACTAAGTGTTCAAGAAACAGTAAAAACAAGAGACACATTTTTTAATGTCTTTGCTTCATATTCATTACTGTTGCTATACCTGTAGAAAACATGATGAGCTGTGAAAATATTCAATCAAACCACGCTTATCATCTGGAAGACATTTACAAGCTTTGGGGTATCACTAACATGGGCTCCTATGAATCATGGAATAGGTCAGAAGCAATAGGGATACAAAAGCATTTCTATCCTAAAATCAAGTGCTAACAGAAGACTAGAGTAAACCAAATCACTAACGAGCTTAGTACTCAAGGAAGCATAATTGTTTTTGAAAGTTAAATCATGACACCCCAAAGACAACAAATATTTTTTCTTGATTTGTATCATATACAATGAATATGCAGAAAAGAAGGCAAAATTTAAATACATAGATGAACCCTCAAAGATGTTAAGATACATTTAAGCAATATCAAAAATGATGGCTGAAAATGTTTGGTATTTAGCTCTTAGCAGTAGAGCATACAGTTAAATCCTTGAAAAAACAACAAATCTGATCATGCTAAAATTATCATTAACTGTTGTAATTATACATTAAAAAGTGCAATGCCAAGACATGCTATAGTTAAATATACGCTGATATTTCATAACATGCACGTTGCATAATGCAACCCCAAAACCTATTTCAATATAAAATAATTTGAGAAGCAAAGACAAAAGCTGTCAAGATCAAAATGTTATCTTGGCTATGAAAAACCAAGCAAGTCAAAAACGGAGAAAGGGAAACTGGCGGGTACAGAAGCAGGAGAATAGTCAGATAGCGTCAGTGTTGAAAATTACTAAACAGCATATTGAAAATTCGTCTGGGGAAAGAGCAAGGCAAATAAACAGAGTAAATTTGGATAGCTGGGTGTGTATGTGTCACAAGAGAGGAAGAACACCCCCCCCCCTCCGATTCTTCAAGAAATCCACTAAATCTTGATCACTGCAACATGAAATCTCTCTCCCCTACAGGGAAGGACTAAGCTTTAAGCACCATACCTGATTATGCAGTTTCCCCGGTTGGAGGCAAAGATGACTATCGGAGCAATAGAAGATTCCAACGCTCGATGCAAATATGTGAAGCACTCAATATCCAGCATATGAACTTCGTCCACAAAAAGTACGCCGGGGACTAACTCTGCAATGCCTTGATCGATGTATTTATTCACCACCTTGTTGATCTCACATCGAAGCTTGTCTGAATGGAAAAGAAACAGCAGACTTCTAGATATCATTTCATCAGTATTCTTTTCCTCAAAAATATACAGATCAGGTAGAAGCGTATCTAATGTACAAGACCATTTCTTTAAAATACATTTAAATAAACGACGTCAAGCATTTTTTCATAAATACGATGCAGTGCAATTAATGTTGGAGTGTTACCTTTTCGACACCTCCCCCCCAAAAAACTCTTAATCTTTTTGATGAATCTAGTTTATTCACTTTCCCTATTATAAAAAGTATTCTGTGAGATACTGGTTTGTTTGGCTCAAGACTTCTGGCAGCAAAATAAACATTTATACTAGTAAATTTGCTAACCCGCAGATAAGCCCTGAGCCAATATTATTTGTTACCTGCCAAAAATTCAGGATTCTTTCATTTATCTGATCACATCACTTAAGTTATGGCACTCCTTGCAGTCACCGTTGCCATTGTTAAGGAAGGTTCATGTGTTAAGCAAGCACCTCCTTGCAACTTCCTTGTCGCCTTCCAAAAAGAAGTCAATGGGTGTACAGTCGACAGGAAATTAAATGGCTATTAATAATAATAATAATAATAAATTTAATTTGTTGACCGCTCCCTCTCCCCGAAGGGACTGAGTGGGAGAGTGAGGGAGGCGTGTGTACGTGGCTGAAGATGCATGGCAGAGTGCGATGGGGCTTCAGGATGGTATGCAAGTGGCCAGGGAGGCATGGCACAAGAGCAGTGTAAAAGATGACTAGGCCGAGCCCAAGGGAAGGGTCAAACACGTCATCAATCTTGAGACCCTTCGGGCCCACAAGAGTTCCAGCCCTCTTTCAATTCTGTTGACTCTTATCTACCGCCAATTTTCTTTGACCATTAATGGTTCAGATTCATATAGGGAGTATTAGCAAACAATAAGCTTGTATTCATTTGAACTGCCTTGGCTTCTGATTTCCTATGCTTGACAAGAAGCAAAGTTTGGCCCATCGCACAAGAGGCCAAGGAAGCACAGTGAGTGCAATGAAGCTTAGGGAGGGTGTGTTGCTGGCTGGCAAGCGTAACGTGAGTGAAGAGAATCTGGGATGGTGCACAGTGGTGGACATTTACCGGTATAACTTGCATCTTCCTGCACTGACTTCCCCATTGTCTTTACTTCTAGGAAGCTGGATGCTGCAACCATTTTTAGTTTGAACCGGTTACCAACTGCCCAGATTGCAAAAATGTCACTGTGGGAGTGCTGGAATGGCAAGAACCTCAAGAACTAAATACAGGTAATGCTCAGTTAACATCCACATGTTCAATGTCACTGAACAAGTAGTTGTTAACTGAACATTACCTGTATTAAGACATCCTCTATTGGTGGCCATTTCAGAATGAATGCAAAATTCTATAATGTATCAATATTGTGACAAACTACCTTATGCTAGTTTCATTAAGTGTAACCACATTTGTATTGGATTGCGATTTCTAACAATTACATGGTAATGATTAAATCTCATTCAATTTTAATGATCCCAAGCAATACAGACCTTGTTTCCTCTATGCATAAAAATTACCTTTTCATTGCCTCTTTTAAAAATTTAATGTGATGCATTAATGTATCACAAAATTAAATAGAATTACTTCAATAAGAAAAAGATGAGAGAGATATTTGGAGCACCTGTGATTTCAGTTTTCTTTGGTTTCATTAGTTGTCCCATCATGGAAAGAATGTCTTGTCCACCCTGGAGAAAATTGATTTGTGAATCAATGAAACTTTCAAATTCTAATAAAGGACTGCTTGTACAGAAAGATTGATTAAGAATATAAGAATGTTGAGCTAAAAATAAAGTTTTCAAGTTCTTTATATCAACCAATTTCTAGTAACTCATAATCATTTAAAAATTGATAGTCTATAGGAAAAGCCACCTACGATGGTTTTTAAAATAAAAAAATGGATTAGTTTTTATTTTTATCAAATTTATTTTAATAAAATGCTTTCGGAGCAAAAACATATCTAAATGTACATTAATTATTTAGTTTATTCAGCATGAAATGGAGCTTAGTTATGTAGCATGAGGCTGTATATTCTGCAATATTAGGATTGTGAGTCAACAGCGGGTCAGAGGGGGAACCACTGCGGGTCAGAGATGACAGCTGCTCTTTAAAAATTATGATTTAAATCGAGTTGATATAAGTCAAATCCACCCTGCCGTTAACCATTTTCCTTTTCTGTATGTGCATACAGTTTGCCATTCATACCTGAGGTCGAGCATTGGCTACATCCAAATCATGTAGTGTGACATCCTGGATAATTTCTTTCTTCTTGTGCACATCACCCTTTGGCAAGGGAACATATTCTTCAGCCTCAAGGTCAAATTCAGTAGCATAGGTGTCACACCTACCTTGCCTCTGTGGAGAAGAATTTAGAAATCATGCGCATTATATTTATAGTTAGCGTTATTACAAATATTCAGAGAGTGACATATAGGCTGATAAACAAAGGTCTTGCTTTATAGTTATGCACATGACAAGCTCTGGTTGACAGTTTTGAAAATGCCAGGCTTGTCCTTGAAAATGAAAAGCTATGAAATTCTACTGTCAGGACTTGGATTTTTTTTCTCAATTTTTCTGGAAATGAAGAAAATGGAGTAAAAGACAAATCCAACTGATTTGGTAGAAAGTGTAGAAATTGTTTTAGATTCCTTTGGACATGGATGATTTATTGTTTGATACAAAATATTATGCTTGTCCATTAAACACCAAGTATCTCTTTATACTACATTTTAAATCAGATAAGAGCAGCATGCTAACTAATGCAGCATTTCCTTCTAGACGCATATATCTTATGACAAAAAAAAATCTACAGGGATAAAGATTAAAAGCTCTATGCATTTCTTATGAACATGACTGACGTTACTTTAGATCTTTTTGCCTTGCTTTTATGAATAAGAAACACACAAGTTTCAAGTCAAGTATTAAAAATCAATGAAGAACATTCATTGCAATTGTAACCCAGGGTCTCAGATAAAATTACCTTATTTATGAATTGCATTACTACTTTCTTTAGCTGTGGCATTCATGTAAGAAAAAGAGATTTTAGACTTCGAGAAAAAGGTAACATACACTAGAAGGCATTAAGTTTGTTAGGACATAACTTTTTACCAAAGGAGACAGGAAGGCAGCTCAAAATACACAGAGCTTCACGGTTACTTTCTTGCTTTACCTTGACAGCTCCACTGTTTGCTTCAATATAAATTACATCGCCAGCTTCTACCCTTTCCTTTTGCAAACTTTCAAATATGCTGGGATCCAACTGGAGTTAGAGAAAATAAACAATGATTAACTACATTAACATCAAAAACAGACAACCTGGTTTTATAAAAATCATGTTTGATTCTACAAAAAGCCATCCAAGAAGCAATATTTATAGTACTGGAAGAACATGCTCTAGGAATCTAGATTTATCTACATTTAGAATGAGCTAATTTGTCAAATTCAACTACTAGTTAGATTGATTTAATGCATTCTGCAATTATAATATAAATATTTTAAATTCAACATTATACTGTAGCATTCAGATGGTATTCGTTGCTTTTACATATTCTTCTTATACCATCATTTAAACATCAGATACTCTGGAGAGGTATAACTCCAGGATACAACAGTGGTTCACGTATCATTTAAACCCCTCTGATTAATTGACTATAACTGATTCAAAGCCATTGTCACATAAACCATAAAAAATTATAAAATACACTAACTAAATTCACACAAAATGCTAACCAAAAAACTATACTTTTTAACCCATGCCAAAATGCCTTTTTAAATGGACTTTTCAGTTGATTGTTAATGACTGATATTGTTTTCAACAGGATATTTAACTATTGTGAAATTTTGTGGGCTGTCAAATTATCAGGCTTTGTAGGGGGAGGGGAAGCGTGAATAAGGCATGGTGATCACCATTATCCCAGGCTGCAGACTAGGAAGAAGGCTGGGTTGTTTAATATCTGCCAAGTAAAGCACTGAGACTAGACTTCCTTGCCCTGAAATAAGAAGTTAGAGGCCTGACTTCCTCATGTCCATGGGAAAATCTAAATTGCAGAAAGAAACCCTGGGATATGCTGCTTTAGAGTGCACAGAAAAACTTCAGTTTATAAAATCCAGTGCATCCTTGCCCTGTTTAGAATATTAGTCAACATGTCCTAGGCATATAGCATTGTGTTTTGTTGTTTCCCTCCTTTTTTTCAAAAGGAAAGGTGGGAAGAGGTAACTTGGTGCACAGTAGAAGCGATGGTAACCAATATTTTAAGTGCCTGGTAATATTGAACAAAAATACTTAGAAAAAGCCTCCTTGGTCTTAACAGGCTCACTTCCAAGTAAGTATGAATAGGATTTCAGTTTAAATGAATTATACAGCTCTTGAGAAATTATTTAGTAATTTAAAACGTCAAGTTTACATCACCGAGGAGAAGAAATGTTTATTTCAACTGTTTCTCTCAATGGGAGACAGACAGCATCTATAAACAAAAGTACATGTGCCAAACTAACTGAAAGATAATTGAAAATTCTAACTGGATCTTATATCCATTTGCAGAATAAACCTATAAAAGGAGACAAGTAAATTAAAACTTCCTCGAATCTCCTGTTTCCCTTTCTTTTTTATTCAAAAGACAGAACTGTTAAGAAGCTGAGGAACATTTGAAAAATGACTATAGCTACCTTTAGCTGTTTGGTTCCTTTTGCTGTTTTGAGTCCAATAATGACATGACTAATGGTTTTGCCGTATCCTCCCATAGGATTCTCTGTTTCACAGGGAGTCAATTCTGTGACTTCTCCTTCATAAACTTCCTTGGTTTCTTTAATTCTTAGTCCTGTAAATATTAAATATACACGTTACAGGCCGCCATTTTTATTAGATTATTCCAGATGGTCAACATCTCCAGACAGGCTTGTCAATTCAATGGAAAGCTTTATGGGAAATAAATAATATATTCATAATAATAAAAAATCAAGTAACTATGAAGTTTAGGATAAGGAAAAAGAAAAAAAAAGCTGTATTTCTCTGTATGCCCCCTCTGTTCACAAAATAATTCAACTTAGTTTGGCAAGCACCCCAAGAATTGGGACAAGTCATGAAAAGGTATAACATCTTTATAACACTATTCCTGGATGCAACAGCACATTGTTTTCCATTTCCATTGCTATTTCTGATACTTGTCTTGTATATTTTCAGTGCTTCTAAACTCAGGTTCAACTGATAAGAGCTAAACTTATATGGTGTTTTGTAATATTTGTCAAAATTAATCGCTATTGCTTATCCCACTGTATCATAATTTAAGAGTGAAAATATATGTAACCTTATAAGATTTTTTTTTAAATTACATTGCTGGCATTAAAAGAATGTTTGGATTACCAATGTTATTTTAAAACATTAATACTTTCTGAAAGAGAAATCAGCCCAATTCAACAGACATGGAAACATTTCTGTCACTAACATCAAATACTTGTTTAGAAGCATCTCTAGCCTAACATCCAGAAAATATGAAGCTTCAACAATGTAGCTGGCTGTTAAATTATTGTTATCTCTAGGAATGACAAATGTGTTTGACACAGGTTTCAACTGTTGGTTCAAATTTCCAAATCTGACAGGTAACTCTTCATCACATCAAGGAAATATTGCAGACGGTGCTCTCTCCATCTTTGAACTCTCTCTCCATGAACCCTGCCAATTTAATTGTAACTTAAAGACCATAGATGATTGAAACTCTCTTTCTTAGAAAAATCAATGAGTCACTTTTTTCAGTTGCAAGGGCTGATAGAAACATTTCTTCACTTTAATGCTATTGAATACTTAGATAATGGTCTGTGTTAAATCATAGGGAGCCCAGGGGAAATTAACAAATGTTGGAGGCAATAATAAAAACAATTAAGCTATATTTAAGCAATACAAAAGTCTAAAAGCAATAGTGATATTAACTGTCAGCAGAAAGTAACTGAAGATTTTAGGTGCAAATGTTTGTTCGTCGAAAGGAGAAACTGGATATATAAATTGAAACTTAAATATTTCAGTTAATAAATTCAATTAATAAAGAGAAATTTAACCCCAGGAACAAGTTATTCAACCTGTAAACTGCTTGATCAAATTTCTTTGACAAACATACTCAATTAGACTCAAAAAGTATAATTCATACTTTTGACGGGTTTTAGCTAACATATCATAATATAGAAAACATCAGTTCATACAAAGACACTAGCAGAAAAGTCAGTCATTATGCAAGAACACTGAAAAGAGAAGCAAAGAAATGTGCCCTTCCAATCAAAGAATAAATGCTATGCACTAAATATAAAAATATTGGATGGAGCATGGATTTAATAAATAAATAAATTCTTACATACACACATACAATTTTTTTTTTGCTTTAAGTCTCTTACCAATTGCTCTTCTGAAATTTTCCATCAAGACTTCTGTTTTCTTTATTTCAGTAGAATATACCTCACTTCCAACCATAGGACAAAAGGGAACCTTACTACCTAGCTCTTGAGCAATAGCTAGAGCCAAAGCAGTCTGAAGACAAGAAAAAAAAAACCAGAAACATATATAAATACACATTTAAATTACCCAACTAAAACTAATTTAAATTAGTGCAGAAAAATAATCATCTGATTTTAGTTTAATTTCTATAAAATAAATACTCTGGCTTGAATCCAGAATTTGAATTCTCCTTCTACAAAATATTTTCTATGTCAGCTCAATAAACCTGTTTTGGACCCCTGAATTAGAAGGGAACTGACAAATAATGAATGTATCTTTGCCCATTCTTCCGGTGGGAAACCCTGCTGATCCCACTGCTTCCTGAAAACAGAAGGAGCCATTCTATTTATAGAAAAAAAGGTCTGGATTCTAACAATTTTTATTCTGACTTCAGAGAAAAGAGACATGGGCCATCGGGACAAAAGGTTTTGATGTTAGTTGGCAGTAATTTAGCCTTTGAAAGGTATAGTACTTGGAATATGGCATTATTGATGTATCATAAAGAGAGGAGCAATAAACATAGGAATTAAGTAATTTTTAACATCCCTATTACTGTAAGGGTAAGACTACACAATATTTGTAGCTGGAGGATGCATTTGGATTTTGAGTGGCATGCCATTCCTCCAAAAGAAAACAAATCTAAGATAATAAATGGGTGAGAATAGGGGAAATGCAATAACTGATAATCTATATAAATAAAAATGTAAAATAGTTTGTACGAATCCACTAATTTCAAAAACTAGTGAACCGATCTGCCTCAAATTTTGATACAATGTTGCCAAGGACTTCTAATAATAGAATACCTACTCATTTTTTGCCTAGCACATGTGTATCATGTGCAAGGTACACACATGTAAAATGTACCCACTGAAAATGTTTTCACCTCCCTGTAACTCCTCCCACCTGTTTTCACCTAGATATAGAGGAAGAATTACATTAGGTAGGTAAGTAGAGGGATAGATAGAGAGGGAGAAACAGTAGGTAGGTAGATAGAGGGAGAAAGGACGAAATACAGTAGGTAGGTAAGTAGAGGGATAGACAGAGGGATAGACAGAGAGGGAGAAATACAGTAGGTAGGTTAGGTAGGTAGGTAGATAGGGGGATAGATAGATAGGGAGAAATACAGTAGGTAGGTAGGTAGGGGGATAGATAGAGAGGGAGAAATACAGTAGGTAGGTAGGTAGGTAGGTAGGTAGGTAGGTAGAGGGATAGATAGAGGGGGAGAAATACAGTAGGTAGGTAGAGGAATAGAGAGAGGAAGAAATACAGTAGGTAGGTAGGTAGAAGGATAGATAGAGAGGGAGAAATACAGTAGGTAGGTAGGTAGAGGGAGAAAGGAAGAAATACAATAGGTAGGTAGGTAGAGGGATAGAGAGGGAGAAATACAGTAGGTAGGTAGGTAGAGGGATAGATAGAGAGGGAGAAATACAGTAGGTAGGTAGGTTTATAGGGGGATAGATAGAGAGGGAGAAATATAGTAGGTAGGTAGGTAGATAGAGGGAGAAAGGAAGAAATACAGTAGGTAGGTAAGTAGAGGGATAGACAGAGAGGGAGAAATACAGTAGCAGGTAGGTAGGTAGGGAGATAGGGAGAAATACAGTAGGTAGGTGAGTAGGTAGAGGAATAGAGAGAGAGGGAGAAATACAGTAGGTAGGTAGGTAGAGGGATAGAGAGGGAGAAGTACAATAGGTAGGTAGGTAGGTAGGTAGAGGGAGAAAGGAAGAAATACAGTAGGTAGGTAGTTAGGTAGATAGAGGGAGAAATAGAGAGGGAGAAATACGGTAGGTAGGTAGGTATTTAAAGGGATAGATAGAGAGGGAGAAATACAGTAGGTAGGTAGGTTGGGGGTTATGCAGTGGTTGTGTGTATGTGTGCAGGTGTAGATCTACACACAGATTGGTTGGCCATTTAAACAAACTGGGCCACAGCAACACGTGGCAGGATATAGCTAGTTACATATAAAGTTAAACTATCTAAGTCAGGGGTCCCCAACCTTTTTTGCACCAGGGACCGGTTTCATTTTAAAGAAAACTCTGCGGACCGGCTGAGTGGCTCAGCAGTCATGTGACTGGATGGGCGTGGCCAATTTGGAAAATGTGAAACTCACTTAACAACGGTCTTGGTTAGCAACCAAACTTTTGGGCTCAATTGTGGTCATAAGTTCTCTCTCTCTCTCTTTCTTTTTCTTTCTTTCCTTCTGTCTTTCTTTCTCTCTTTCTCTCTTTCTCTGTCTCTTTCTTTCTCTTTCTCTCTCTATTTCTTTCTCTTTCTCTTTCTTTCCCTATTTCTTTCTCTCTCTCATTTTTTCTTTCTCTCTCTCATTTTTTCTTTCTTTCCCTCTTTCTCTCTCCCACTCTTTCTTTCTCTCTCTTTCTTTCTTTCCCTCTCTTTCTCTCTTTCTTTCCTTTGTCTCTTTCTTTCTCTTTTTCTCTGTCTGTCTTTCTTTCTCTCCCACTTTCTTTTTCTTTCTTTCCCTTTCTCTCTTTTTCTTTCTGTCTCTCTCTCTCCTTCGTCCGCCCATCTCTGTCACTCTGTGTGTGTGTGTGTCTGTCTGTCTCGCATTCAGGCACTTAATCATTCATTCTGTGTCTCTGTCTATCTTTCTCTCCCTCCCGCTCTGTGTGTGTCTGTGTGTGTGTGTGTGTGTGTGTGTGTGTGACTCTCTCTGATTCCCTCCCTCCCCGTCTCTCTCTGTGTCTATGCCTCTCTCTGTTGGTCTGTCGTCGTCCCGTCCCGTCCCCCCCCCCACCGCGGAGTCTCCTCAGCCCGGCTCGACTCGTTCACTTGCCTTAGCCTGCCCCACCCGGGCGGCCACCGCTGCGCTTGGTCGCTCGTGCACTCGGTCAGGCTCCTTCCAGGAGCTGAGAAGGCTCCGTGGGGAGGGGGGGGGGGGAGGAACCTCCGCAGCCTCTGGAAGAAGACGAGTAGCTGGCATGCCGGTTGGGGAAGCTCTGTGGGGGCAGGGAGGAAGGGAATCCGCGGCCGGTAGGGAGGACTGCTGCGGAGTCCCTTTCTCCCTGCCCCCCCAGGAGTCCCACCGTCGACAAGGGTGGAAGAAGAGGTGCACTTCAAGCACGCGAACAGCCCCGCCTGCGTTCTCCCGTGCGCTTTGCCCAGGGGGCTGCCCCCTCCTCCCTCCTCCTCCTCTACGGCCCTGCGGCCCGGCTCCCACCCAGCCACGGACCGGCACCGGTCCGCGGCCCGGGGGTTGGGGACCCCTGATCTAAGTAATATTTCTTGGATTAGAAGGCAAAGTTAAATCATTTCATCCTTACCAAGTTGGAGGGCAACAAGAATGCAAAAGAAACATCTTCAAGGGTTCTAACCAAACTCAAACTATGTCAGCAAATCTGAAGAATGACTCAGTGGTCAACAGATAGAAAGAAAACAGTTTACACGTAAGTGAAGAGAGGAGAAAAAAGCCTTTTGATGCGGGTGAAGAAGGAGAGTACAAAAGTTGGCTTGAAACTCAATATTAAGAAAACTAAGACTATGGCATCCGGCCCTCTCAATTCCTAGCAAATAGATGGGTAAGAAATGGAGGTAGTGACAGCTTTTATTTTTCTGGGCCTCAAGATCACCGCAGATGGGGACTACAGCCAAGAAATGCTTGCTCCTGGGGCAATATTTAAAAGCAGAGACATCACCCTGCCAACAAAAGTGCTTATAGTCAAGTGGTTTTCCCAGTTGCAATGTATGGCCATGAACGCTGGACCATAAGAAAGGCTAAGCACCAAAGAATTGAGGTTATACAATACAGTTATACAATAGCAGAGTTGGAAGGGACCTTGGAGGTCATCTAGTCCAACTTGCTGCCTAGGCAGGAAACCCTATACCATTTCAGACAAATGACTATCCAACATCTTCTTGAAGACTTGCAATGTTGGGGCATTCACAACTTCTGGAAACAAACTGTTCCACTGATTAATTGTCCTAACTGTCAGGAAATTTCTCCTCAGTTCTAAGTTGCTTCTCTCCTTGATTAGTTTCTACCCATTGCTTCTTGTTCTGCCCTCAGGTGCTTTGGAGAATAGTTTGACTCCCTCTTCTTTGTGGCAACTCCTGAGATGTTGGAACGCTGCTATCGTGTCTCCCCTAATCCTTCTCTTTATTAAACTAGACATACCCAGTTCCTGCAACCATTCTCTTATGTTTTAAGTCTCCAGTCCCCTCTGCACTCTGCAGGTCTTTGAACTATGGTGCTGAAGAAAAGTCCTGTGAGTCCCTTGGTCAAACCAGTCAGTCCTAAAGGAGATCAACCCTGGTTGCTCTTTAGAAAGTCAGATTCTGAAGAGGAAACTCAAATACTTTGGCCACCTAATGAGAAGGAAGGACTCACTGGAGAAAAACTTAATGCTGAGAAAGATTGAGGGCAAAAGAAGAAGGGGGTGACAGAGAACGAGGTGGCTGGATGGAGTCACCGAAGCAGTCGGCATGAGCTTAAATGGACTCTGGAGGATGGTAGAGGACAGGAAGGAACCTTGTCCATGGGGTCATATTGGGTCAGATACAACTTCGCAACAAATAACAATAAAAAAGGAGAGTTAATGAATGTGTAGCTAATACCCTTAATTTCACATTAAAACTTAGGATCACCCAACACATGAAAGCCCTACATGGAAAAGGAGATGCCACATGTTCAACCTGGCTTTACAAAAACTGAAGGAACAAGACACACGATGCACCATGGATAATTGAGAAAGCCAAAGAATTCCAAAAACAAGTACATGTCTGCTTCATTGATTATACAAAGGAATTATATTGTGTCATTCACATCAAGCTGTGGAATGTGTTTACGAAAATGGAAATCTCAGAATATCTCAGTTCTCGTGTGAAATCTATCCCAAAATCAAAAACCAGTCTAGACAGAATAGGAACCCTAGTGGGTGCAGTAGTTAGAATGCAGTATTGCATTCAAACTCTATCCATAGCCTGGAGTTTGATCCTGGCAGGGCTCGAGGTTGACTCAGCCTTCCAAGGTTGGTAAAATGAGGAGCCAGATTTTTTTTTGATTTTTTTTAATGTTTATTCTCTTAAATACAACTACAGGTATACATTCACATAGTTATTGTTCTTATTTATCTTTATTACTTTTACATATTTATTTTTCCATATAGAAGGTTAAAATATACATTCTGGGTTGCTTTGCTTACCATCCCTTACACCTATTTTATGTTATCACCACCCTATTTTTCTTCTCTTTTCACACTCTTTCCCTTCTCTACTTCCTTTCTTCCTCTTCTCCTTTCCCTTTCCTTCTTTCCTTATCCCCTATTCCTCTCTTCCTCTTTCCCCTCCTATCCTCTCTCCTTCTCTTTCTATCCCTTCCCTCCTTCCTCTCTGTTCCTCTTTCTTCCTTTTCTCCCCTATCCTCTCTTCTTAATGAGGAGCCAGATTGTTGGGGCCAATATATGCTAACATTAAAAACAGCCCAGAGAATGTTGTAAAGCACTATGGGGCGATATATAAGTCTAAGAGCTATGGCTATTGAGACAAAGCTACATTTTTCCTCTTATTATTCAATTTATATGATATATACATAACAAAGGAAGCTGGATTAGAAAATGAGTGTGATTTCAAAACTGGAAGAAGAAATACTACTATCTTATGCTGCTGATGCTACTCTGACTGTTGAAAATGCCAATGATTTGCAAACCCTAGTAATGAAGGTCATGGAGTAGATTGAAAAAAGAGTTAAAGTAAATATAAAGAAGACCAAACTAGTAACACAAGGTACATCAACTAGTGAAGATATTAAAGACATATTTAGCTCCTGCTTTTATGTCTGACTATCTGCTATAAAGGAACCAAATAAATACTTCAGAGAGACTTGGGAGAGTAATGATGAAGGCCTTGGAAAAATTATCATATTTTTCATATATTATGCAAAGATTTAGCTGGAGAAATTTAGCATGCTGGGCTGAGAAAGATGGAGGGAAAACAGAAAAAAAGAGGACAAACACAAGTGGATGGACTCAATTAGAGAGACAATGGGTGTCACTGGAAGATCTAAAGGACTAGTTTGGAAATAGATTGGCTGGAGAAAATCTAGGTACTTAAAAACTGGCACCAATCTGATGGCACATAATAAATAAAAATAAATTAGGATTATTCCTTAATGCATTTATTATTTTTCACTTTTACAATATAAAATTATTTTACTAATTTCAAGAGATTGCATATAATGCAATTTTACCAATTTTACAAATCAGATGCATTTTAATATAATGTATCTGATTTGTAAAAGGCATTGGCAAGTAATCTGCTAATTCCATTGTGGCTCTAAAATTCTTTTGAGGAATAAAAGAATTAGGAAAAAAGAATTTTCATCATACACTTTTATAACTTAGTTTGGCATATATCTTAGCAGAGAGAAAATAATTTTATAAACTGTCTTAAAATTGTCAATTTTTAAGTAGATTTGTGTTATAAGAACTAAAAAGAAATATTATGGCAAGGTATGTCCGTATGTGTGTGTTTGTTTGTGTGTGTTTATACAGGATATTATGGGAGTTGGTTTACATACAATAGGCTGTTAAACCAAATTTTGTTATGTCTTAGCATTTTATCTTTCTAGCTGGGACTTTAGGATGTTGCAGCTCCAGAAACTACCAAATTCTTTAGCTGCTCCAGAGTGCAATTTGAGAGTGAATAGATGGCAGTTTGGTGTAGCAGTTAAATCATTAGGCTAAAAACTAGGAGACAGTGAGTTCCAGTACCATCTTAGGCAGAAACTCAACTGGGTAGCCTTGGGTCAGTCACTTTCTCTCAGCTCAAGGAGGGAGGCAATGACAAACTTCTGAAAACCTTGCCTGGAAAATACAGACTGCAAAACCTGGGAGACTCTTCAAGCAGTCTCCTCAAGAATCAGACATAATTGAATGGAGGGGAAAAAGATAGCACCATAATGATTACAATTTCTTTATTATTACTTTCAAGTTAAGGCTTTCCCAATTATTTTAGTATATTATGTCTGTAAACTACAAAGACTTGGTCTATACCTCTTTGGATAAAAGGGCATTGAATTCAGAAACCGATACTCAGTAGTCTAAATCATTATCTTTAAAACAAATATTTCAAGTTAAAATTTCACATTCATTTTGTTATTGCTTTATGACCTCTAGTACAGTGATGGCGAACCTATGGCACAGGTGCCACAGGTGGCACGCGGAACCATTTCTTAGGGCACGCGAGGCATTGCCCTGTCAGCTCCAGCGTGCATGTTTGTGCTGGCCATCTGATTTAGGCCTTCTTTTGAGGCCGTTTTTCACCATCTGGAGGCTTCAGGGAAGCTCCAGAAGCCTCTGGAGGTGGGGGGGAGGCTGTTTTCACCCTCCCCAGGCTCCTAGAAAGCCTCTGGAGCCTGGGGAGGGCGAAAAAAGCACGCCAAAAGTAGGGTGTCATGCACATGGCATTATGGTGTGGCATGCCCACATACAACCCCCCATGCACTCCCCCCGCTTTTGGCACACGAGCCAAAAAAGGTTAGCCATCACTGCTCTAGTATCTCATGGTGTCTTTTCCCTAATTAAGATAATTTTAATTGTTTTGTATCACTTTTTAAAACCATTTTATTACATTGTAAGTTGCCCAGAGTTGCTGGATCAGTAAAATGGGTTGCCTAAAAATGTAATAAGAGAAATCAATAAAAAAGCAAGCAAGCTATTATCAGGGTCAAACGTTAACAATATAACAAATGGTATAACAACTGAAAAGAAATGTACTTAAATATTATTGCACCAGGAACTTAAGTAACCACTAATGTATTTAAAAATCTGCTAAGAAAGAAATTAAGAAGATACCTTACCTTGCCTGTCCCAGGAGGTCCAGCCAGTAATACCGCTCTGCCAGCCATCTTCTTGCTTTTGATTAATTCCACAATAATACCACAAGCCTTCAAATAAAATAGTTGGAAATTTCACTGATGCAGCATAAGGATCAAAAGGGGGGGTGTTGTTGTTGCATTTTTCATCTAATAGTGTGTGAGAATAGGAATATGTGGGTGCATTGGGGGCAGGGGTGGGTTCCTGGGGGCTCGCAGGGGTTCGGGCAAGCCCTTTCGTCAAATTTCCGGATCCCAAGCGAGCCCTTTGGATCGTGGACCCGGAAGTATCTAAGGAACACGTGGCTCGCTCGTGTATCCCTAGCAGGGAAAGTTTCAAGACCCAGGCGCTTTAGTTTTGAAGCTGCCGGGCCTGCTTTCCCTGTTGGCGCGGGGGGCGGGGGCACGCTCTTCCGCCCCGCCCCTAGCCGGAAGGCTTCAAAGGCCGAGCCCTTCAGCCAGCACTCGGCCTTTAAAGCCCCTCTCTGTCTCTGTGTGTGTGTCTGTCACTCTGTGATTCCCCCCTCCCTCCCTGTCTCTCTCTGTGTCTGTGCCTCTCTCTGTCTGTCTGCCGTCGTGCCCGCCCGCCCGCCCCCCGCGGAGCCTCTTCATCCCGGGGCCGCTGTGCTCACTCACCTTAGCCTGCCCTCTCCGCCGCCCGGGCGCCTGCAGCTGAGAAGCGTGTGTGTGTGTGTGTGGGAGCAGGGAAAGTTTTGCCGCGAGTGGCGGGGGGTGGGGTGGGGGTTCGCGCAGCTTAGCGCGCTCTTGTTCCGCTGCCCCTAGCCGACAGGCTCGCTGCCTTTGAAGCCTGCCGGCTAGGGGCAGCGGAACAAGAGCGCGCTAAGCTGCGCGAAACCCCACCCCACCCCCCGCCACAAAACTTTCCCTGTTCCCACACACACACACACACACGCTTCTCAGCTGCAGGCGCCCGGGCGGCAGAGAGGGCAGGCTAAGGTGAGTGAGCACAGCGGCCCCGGGATGAAGAGGCTCCGCGGGGGGCGGGCGGGCGGGCACGACGACAGACAGACAGAGAGAGGCACAGACACAGAGAGAGACAGGGAGGGAGGGGGGAATCACAGAGTGACAGACACACACACAGAGACAGAGAGGGAGGGAGGGAGAGAAAGAGAGAGACGCAGAAAGTGATTTAAGTGCGTGAATGCGAGACAGACACACACACACACAAACACAGAGTGATAGATGGGCGGATGAAGGGAAGAGAGACAGAGAGAGAAAGAAAGAAAGAGAAAGAAAGAAAGAAAAAAGTGAGAGAGAAGAAAGAGAGAGAAAGACAGAGAAAGAGAGACAGAAAGGAAAGAGAGAAAAAAAGAGAGAAAGAAAAAGAGAAAGCGAGAAAGAAAGAAAGAGAAAGAAAAAGAAGGAAAGAAAGAGAGAAAGAGAAAGAAAGAGAGAAAGAAAGAGAAAGAGGGAAAGAGAGAGAGAAAGAAAGAGAGAGAGAAGGAAAGAAAGAGAAAGAAAGAAAGAATGTATGACCACAATTGAGCCCAAAAGTTTAGTTGTTAACCAAGACCATTGTTAAGTGAGTTTCACATTTTCCAAGTTGGCCACTCCCACCCGGTCACATGGCTGGCAAGCCACTCCCACCCAGTCACATGGCCAGCAAGCCACTCCCACAAAGCAGGCCACACCCACAGAACCTGTTCCAAAAAATTTGAAACCCACCCCTGATTGGGGGGGCATTTTTGCTGCTAAGGAGACTCATCAAGGCATCTACAGAATACGAGGCTGGAAGGAGGAGGATGAGATGTTGAAACTGGGTCCTTTGCGGGAAGGGAACCGAAACAACCTCTTACCTCCCGCGCGTTCTCCTGCCCCACCAGCCCGGCTGCCGCTGGCTTCGCCGCCCCGCTGTCGTCCAGCCCCAGGCCCTTGACATGGCTGTGGGCCGCGATGCGCTGGGTCTTCGAAGTACTTTTCACCTCCTCGATCTTCATTCCGCTGGCGGCGATTAGGTGCCAAGGATAGGCCCGGTAGACTCAGTCAGTGCGTCCCCGTCAGTAGCCCTCGCGGAGTTAATGCCAGCAGTCGCGTGTTGCCAAGGTTCCCGGCGCCTAGCCGTTTCGTGCCCGCCCCTTCCTGCCTATTGGCTGGAGGTCAAGAAATCTCTCTTGTCTTTGGGCAAATCTTTTGTCACTCAGGAAGTATACATTTAGGCTGTGACCGGACAATTCAGCGTTGTGCACTTTGGAAGGTGCTCCGGTGTCACCATTAACTGCAGAAGAAGAGTACCGCATAAGAAGTGGCGAAAACGTATTTGGAAAGCGCCTTCGTACAAGCGTTGAATTACAGAGCTGTAATTCTAACACATTATAACAAACAATATTACTAGATATGTTAGTAGCGTTTTCAGGGTAGGAATCTTTTGATTGGAAAATAAAGTTACGTTAGATAATAGTTTTTGGCGAAAGCAAAAACAATGAAGGACTCTAAAGATTAATATGGCCATTACAAATAATTGACTGTCCCAAACTCAGTAGATTAAAAGTATGAAGCATTTAGTTTGTTTTAAAACAAAACTAGTGGAAATTGAAATTAGATTAAATTACACAGTGATGTTCCTGACTGGTTGGCGGCAGTTTTATTATAAATTATAACTTCTTATAACTAATAATATATAACTAATATAACTTTATTATATTATAACTCTGATTTTCCTATTATAACTTTTATTATTTACAAAAAATAATTCATATACAAAGGAGATCTTTTATAAGGCTTTCACTAATTGACTAAGATATGTATACTTTGCACAAATGAACTCTGAAAGGTAAACTAAGGATCATTTTTGAGGATATATCCATCCATCCATCCATCTCCTTGGCTTACCTTTTAGAGTTCATTTATGCAAAGTCCATACATACCTAAAATATAAAGTAAAAATGTTCATAATTTCAAAGTTTTGTCATATCTATCATAAATACATGATACTATAAGAAAGAAGACTGCATAAAATGTTCTGAATTATTTTGTGAAAGATTACAGTTTTTACATTATCTTTGTCTATAGTGATTATTCAGAAAATCTTGGACTTGCAAGGGCAAGAGTTAGTAAAATAATTTGTCAGTATTATATATTTTAATTTAAATTATATCATTCTAAAGCTCCATTTTAAGGTTTAAATATTATTTTTAAAAATAGAGATGTAATAATTTCAACTGAAGAGAATATATGTAGCAAGAATCATCTATTAGACACAGTGTAAGCACTGTCATAGCCACCATGTAGGTTAGACAGACACAAATCTAGCAGAACACATCCATGAACACCAAGTAGCAGTCAGAAGAGAATGAAAATTCCTTAATCTCACAACACAGACTCAGCCATAATTTTAATTGGGAATCTCATCATCCAAGCCAAGCTAATTCCAGAAACACTAGGGAATTCCTGGAAGCTTGAGACAAAGCCACAATAGACACATTTATATACCATTCAAGAGGGGTGTACCCGGAGGCTCCAGTTAGTGCAGAATGTGGCCGCGCGGGGGATCTTGGGAGTTTCAAGATACTCCCATGTAACACCTCTCCTGCGCGAGCTGCACTGGCTCCCTGTAGCCTTCCGGGTGCGTTTCAAGTTTTTAGTGACCATCTTTAAAGCGCTCCATGGCATAGGACCTGGTTACTTGCAGGACCGCCTCCTACCACACACCTCTATTCGACCTGTCCGCTCCCACAGGGAGGGCCTCCTTAGGGTGCCGTCCGCCGGACAATGCCGGCTGGCGACTCCCAGGGGAAGAGCCTTCTCTGTGGCAGGCCCTGCCCTCTGGAACGACCTGCCCCCCCCGACCTCCGTACAATCACAGACCTTCGCCTCTTCCTTCGGGCATTAAAAACATACTTCTTTCATGTGGCTGGCCTGGCATAGCTGATATAGCTATTTTATCATTTTAGTTGAGTTTTAATTATGTTCTTAGCATGGGCCAAATTCTATTTAATTCTAGTTTTAACTATTTTGATTGTCTGTATTTTTATATTTTATAATTCCTGTGCACCACCCTGAGTCCCATGTTGGGAGAGAGGGCGGTATAGAAATCCAATAAATAAATAAATAAATAAAGAGGAAACAACAACAACAACAAAACAAACTAAAAATGAAACAAAAGACTAGTATACATCATCTCCAGCAGCCAACATCCAGATAAGTAAGGGCTAACACCAAGCAAACAATGAACCTGAAAACCCTAATCAAGGAACTACCAAAGAGAAACTACACCCAACCAACACTCACAGACAATTATTGTGTATATAACTGGGAACAATCCACCTCCAGTTCCACTGATTATAATATCTAGCTTGGTAATGAAATATCTGCAAGCAATCTACCAAGCTCAGAGAGCAGAAAAAGCTTCATAGAAGAAATGTAATGCCTGGCTATTGTCATTTTCAGTGTTGCACCAACATAAGTAACATTTAAAATTTGATTGTACCATGTATTAATTATTTTTAGCAGAAGATTTATTTTACATCCCAGGCAGAGCTTGGGCATACCGGTGACCGCTGAGGGCAGCGGTCACCGTACAGGAACGGTGTTTGGGAGGGTCCACCTGCTTACCTGTGTTCATTACCTGCTTTTAAACCAACTGGGCCATTAGCGGACGCATGCATAGAGTACAGCGCCTGCGCAATCTCTGAATTATGGAATATCTACAGAAATAAAATAAGCAACTGAAGAGGAACCTATAAAGATTCCAAAAGTAAACCCACAAATTTGAAGAATAACCCAGTGGCAAACAGATTGTAAGTCTATACTCTGTTATGAAAAAAAGAAAACTTAACTGAATATTATCTCACAATATGCTTAACATGGTAGCATAAAAGTGCTTTAGATTATCTTAAGCAGTAGTGCCCTACATGAAATGGGAGATGACATATATTCAACTTGGTTTTAGAAAAAGTTGACAAACAAGAGACATTAATGTCAATGCATTGTGGATAATTGAGAGCCTAAAAGTAAAAAGAAATGTATTCATAAGACAAGAAGCCACAGTCCAGAGGAAATGTGATGAAAAATACTACCTCTGGGTTGACAAAGAGGTGAGACAAAGCTTTATATTTGTTCCTTATCTATTCAACTTAAATGCTGAATAGATATTGAGGAAGGCTGGGTTGAAAGAACATGAGCATGGCTTTAAAACTGAAAGAAGAAACGTGAAAGAAACTGAAAGAAGAAACGTGAGTAACATGCACTATATTGATGACCATGGACTGGTAACAGAAAAACAAAATGATCTAGAAGCTCTAGTAGTGAAAGTCAAGGAGCACAGAGAAAAAAAATGAATTAAAATGAAAGAAGACCGTACCAGTGACAACAAGTACAGCAATTGGTAGGATGGCAATGGAGGCCTTGGAAAAGATAGTTAAATGCTGTGACATGTCTTTACCTATAAAGATCAGAATTGTGCAGGCAATGGTTTTCCCTGTGACACTCTATAGAAGCAGAAGTTCCACATTGAAGAAGCAGAATAGAAAGAGCATCAATACTTTTTACTTTTGCAGTTAGAGAAGACTCTAGGGAATACAATATATAGACAAGGAAACAAACAAATGGATCACAGAACAAATCAATTAACAGTTCTCACTGAAGACAAAAATGATGCTCTAATTATCATATTTTGGATACATTCTATGAAGATTTAGCTCTCTTGAGAAGTCTACAATGCTGGGGAAAATGGATGAAAAGAGAAAAAGAGCAGCAAGATACATAGCAGCAAGAAGGATAGACTCAATACAGTGATGATGGGTGGGCTATTTGGAGACCTGAAAGACCAGTTTGGGGACAGATCATTCTGAAGAAGGTCTGTCTACCGTGTTTTCCCCAAAATAAGACAGGGTTTTATTTTCTTTTGCCCCCTGAAATAAGCGCTTGGCCTTATTTTTGGGGCAGTCTTATTATTTTTGCGGTGCAGAAAGTGGCGAGCATAGTCACCTCATGGCTGCTGCTGTGTTGCAATACTTTTGTAGAGGGCTTATTTTCAGGGGAGGACTTATTTTAATACATCCACTCAAAAGCCCGATTGGGCTTATTATCCAGGTAGATCTTATTTTTGGGAAAACAGGGTATCTAGTTGCTCAATTGTAACGTGATTTAATGGCACATAATCAAATGCTATTACAAAAATAAAAATAACCTATCAAGATACCAAGAAATAGGTAGAAGAGTGAAGTTTAACATTATTTTTTAACTGAAAGATTTAAAGTAATTGGGAGTTGCTCAGTGGTTAAAGACATTGAGCTTGTCAGCTGGAAAGCTGACAGTACCGGTTTAAGACTTGAGCCCCACATGACAGGATGAGCTCCCATTACTTGTCACAGCTCCTGTCCACCTAGATGTTTGAAAGCATGTAAATGCAAGTGAATGAATAGGTACCCCTTTGATGAGAAGGTAAAAGTGTTCAGTGCACCTCGGCATATGCTCACGCTGGCCTCATTACTATGGAAATGTCTTTGGACAATGCTGTCTCCCTCTACTAAGAAACAGAGATGAGCACTACCCCTTGAGTTGGACACGACATGAACTAAGAAACCTTTACCTTTGGAGTTGCTTCAGGCCAGTGGTGGGTTTCTGCAGGTTCGCACCTACTCGTGAGAGCCGGTTGGTGAAATTTAGAGAACCAGTGAGAGGAGGTTCCACCAGCATACCTGGAAGTAAATCTGGCCCGCTGCTGCCAGTGACCCAACGGGAAGGAAAGGAAAGGAAGGAAGAAAGGAAAGAAAAGAAAGAAAGAAAGAAAGAATTTATCATCACAATTGAGTCCAAAATTTTAGTTGCTAAGCAAGAGCGTTGTTAAATGAGTTTCACCACATTTTAAAAGGTGGGCACTCCCACCCTGTCATATGACTGCCAAGCCACGCCCACAAAATAGGCCACACCTACAGAGTAGGTTCCAAAAAATTTGAAACCCACCACTGCTTCAGGCCATGTATTGGTGTCATGTTTGAATGCACTGCAGCCACACTGAATAGTTTTCATGAATTCAAACAGTGACTGAGTGTAATTTCTAAACTGGTTCCTCCCTGTAATACACTCTGTAAAAATACCATGAATGGAGAGGGTGGCATCATAAATTAAAATAGCAGTAGAAAATATGTTTCAAATCATAAACTATGTTGCATACATTGTTCATTTCTTATCCTAAACACTATTGATTTGACACACTTTGTCAAATATGAATCCGTTTTACAATAATAGCTTATTGTTTCATTTTATAGTTTTCATATGTTGTTTTTGAAAACATGTTTGAGACCATACAAGGATTATTGTTCATTTACTAGGTTGAGAAATAGCTACAGCAATGCTTAGGCAAGAACTTCCAACAAACCTTCTGGCATCTGACATAAATCAGCATATTAAAGGGAAAAAACTGAAATACCACCTACTTTTCTTCTAAATATTGGTTGTGAATAAAATTTACATTAAAAGGAACTAGGGGGGATCTTTCTAAAAAAAAACACAAGATCAAATGTAAGCATTTATCTCTTAACAAAACTTTATTAAAATGATGATGACAATGTTTTTTGCCGTTTTTAAAAGTATTTTACTACTAAAGTAAAAATAAAAGTAGTGGTATCAAAAATGTAACCCTTGCTCTATAGCTTTAATCAATTTATTTAGACAGTGTATGTTCTGCTATCTTCCTGCAAGCTCACTTATGGTACATGTGTGTCTGAACAACCCACCTGTTACTGAGCACAGATGTCATGTGATAGCCAAGGAGGGAATGGAAACTCCCATTTTTACTACACTAAAGGTTTGAGGTTACAGGACATAGCCTAGAGTCACATAAGCTTCCAAATTTCAGTGGGACATAGTGAACTCTGAAACTGTCAAATAATATATTATTTTTGGAGAAAGAAAATTGTGAGTGATCCTCACATTTTTAACTTATCCCAAAGGTCTGACTTCCTGCCCTTACTCCCACGAGGTTTTGAAAAAGTTAGAAATAGCAGTATTTTACAAAACATAAAAGAAAGGAAATTGGAGAGGTAGACATTACATCAAATTAACAAAAGAGAAAAATGTTTTTGTGATTTCTTTTGTTTCTTTATGATTTATAAGGGTTGTACTTTTGAAATCTTATCGAGTTTTTCTTTTCTTTGCTCTCTTCCATATCTTTGCTGGAGGTTGATTTTGAAGGGTGTAGTATGGTAAACTAGAAATTTCTCAGGCTATTATATAACACACTATGTAATATAGAATAATCATGTTGATAATTAAACAGCAATGAGAAAAAAGGACTATCAGTTCCTATTTGCGTTCCCCATCTTTGTACATTCATGAAATAGCTGAATAATTCTGAAACCAGGAGACTTGTTCAGCGTAACATGTCATTAATCTAACAGATAATTTTTGCATTTATACAAATGGGAAATCCATCAGTTAAAAAGACTATTTGCAGCTGTGCAAACTGATGAAATGAGAAACGGGGGTTATACATTTCTATTCGCTTTAAGTTAATCTAATCTTTAATGAGCCAATGAAAAGTAACACTCAATTTTTATTGTATGCTTTTCTTGGTATTTGCACCAAAGTTTATTGAAAGGTGTGAATAAGTATGAGAAAATATATAGCTATATGAATATAGGTATTTCTTCAAAATGCATTTTACAAGAAGTTCTGTGGAGATTCTCAGTCATCCAGGTCATGGTTGTCCCAATGGGACATTTTATAAGAACGTTATGGATAGTGTCTTGAATATTTTTTGTTTGCCATTCGTTTTGAAGACAAGGTAAGCGTATAGCCGAGTTTTATTCGGATGCCAAAGAGGTTTTCGCAAAACCAGGCAGAACTTCAGGCTTTCTTTGTGCCTATTGCTGACTTCTTGAGAGAGCCTTTCCCCTGCGCCTGCCGCTTTGCTGGAACTGCTTTAACGCGGACCGTGTTGCCGCGGGGGTGCTGTTGGGAAACGGACCAGTTTGGAAGCCAAGTGAGTAGACAGAGAGCGAGAGAGGCTAGATCTATGGCCGGTGCGAGCGCCGCTTCTGCTGCCCCCAAGTCCGGCGACCCTCGCCGCCTGAATGTCAACGTGGGCGTCCTGGGCCACATCGACAGCGGCAAGACCGCCTTGGCCCGGGCTCTGAGCACCATCGGCTCCACGGCCGCTTTCGACAGGGCGCCGCAGAGCCGAGCTCGGGGCATCACCCTGGACCTGGGCTTCTCTTGCCTCTGCACCGAGCTGCCTCCGCACCTGGGGCCCGAGCCTGGGCTGCTCCAGCTGACCCTGGTGGACTGCCCGGGACACGCCTCCCTTATCCGTACCATTATCGGAGGTAAGGAATGGAGGCCGACGAAATGGTTCACCGTCGGGTCAGGTTGTAGCCCCCATTTCTTCTGCTTGGACTCGATTGCCATCTACTTTACTCTGGCCGAGAGATTGCAGGAAGAACTAGTAAAAATAATTAACCACCAGCGTGATGGTAGTGGTCAAACTGCTGGGTTAGGAATAGGAGACCCAGCCTTTAGTCCTCCTTCAGCCATTGAATTTGTTTGGCCAAAATCCTCCCCCCCCAACTCAACCCATGGAAGCTGTTGTGGGGCCCTTAGATTTAAGGCAATGCAAAACTTATTAAATATTCCCCAGGAGCTGTTATTGCTCTATATAGTGAGTTCTTGCTCACATGCTGAATTCTTTAGTGCCCAAAGTAGGGTCCAATAGTTCTTAGTATGCTTTCCAAAGAGAAAATGTCAACAAAATTCTTGGAAAGGAGGGTCAATTATTTTTACAAGAATCAAAGATGTTCTGACTTTAGATGTTTTTCCTGGACATCTCAAGAGTGATTTGATCCAACAAGCCCAGCCCCCTAGTTGCATCCAACAGAGCAAGCAAAAGAGAAGTGGTGGCAAAAGGTTTTTTTTTTTTTAATGGCTATTCAGAAAAAGAGCACACCACTCTTTTTCATTCACTTGATCGTATTTTTTCCCTCTGGCAAGTGTAGCATTGGGATATGGGCCCAGTGCACGAACCTTGCTGTTGGTGGATGACAAAATGCAAGTGATATAAGTGTGAGAGATCTTAAATCCCCAGAGGATTCTCCTTGGATTGTGATGATGGTCAGACACCCTACATCAGTGAATTATCCCAGCAGGGACTCCAGTTTCTCTGTTGACTTAGCAGCATTGCTTTTGTAGGAAAAAGACTTCTATCCTAAGTGTGTTTATTTAGAAGTGGATGACTTTGATAGAAACTACTCCATGTAAAATCTTATTAAATATAACTGTCTTGAGTTTAGAAACAACTAGAGCAGGGCTACAGTCTAGCATTTGGTTTATGGGCAATCTGTGAGTCACATGTAATCTCCCATCTGAAGTATTTTCCTGCAGCTACTAGTGCCAAGGAAGGTGGGCAGGATATGTCATCCTTTCATATCCTCTTCCCCATGAACGGCATAGGGAATTTCAAAGTGAAAGGTGCTAAGGCAGTCTACTGGCAACATACTTCCTGTTTTCTGGAGGCTCAAATCCATCAGCAGCTGATTTTTTTCCAGGTTGAAAAGTGTTGAGATCAGTTCACAATGTATCATCCTGCTGCAACATGAAAGGATTGGTGGATTAGTATAGTAATCCTACTTTGGCATTAGAAAAAGAGGAGGAATTGAGCATGCTCTTTGTAGACTATGCCTGACTCCCTTCCCAAGCTATAAATAGGAAACAGGTGACCAAAATGTTAGGGATTTTTCCTTGCACTATTTTTTAAAATGTTGTTTTATATTACAATGTAATTCTCTCTATCTTCTGTTTTCATGCTTATGTTTTGAATTCTCTTTTGAAATTTTAAAATTTTGCGATTCTGCCCTGAATCATTTTTGGAATTGGATGGTTTATAAATAGGATAAATATAAATTTAAAAAAATCTGGAATGTCAGGGTAATAAGAATGTGCTCACTACCACAAATTGGATCTGAATTACTGAGAGTCTGCTGCAATAAACATTGATCTCTAGTGTGTTATTGATTGAGAGGAAAGTACTACTTGTCTTTTGATAATAGAACATCTTGTGTTGGTAGATTCCTTCGCTTACTCTTTGTTATTGTATTAAGGTTATTTCATTCTAACTGGCCGATGAATTTCTTGTTATTGCTTTATCTATTTCCATATTTACTTATTTTCATGTTTCTACCATATATTGATTATGTGATTATGTTGGTTCATTTATATTTAACCATTATTTAAAGAAGTACTGGAAAATTGGAGACAAATCTTTAAATAAATGCACATCTTTCAAACACATGTATTACTGATATGTAAACAAAGTCAGTGGAGATTATAACACATAGACTTTAAATGTTTCTTTTCACATTTCTGATAATTGTTATGTTGCAGCCTCTTCCTGATTGCAAAGTCCAGGTAGCTTGTAGCATTTGAAATTAACTTCAGTATACCAAGCATCTAAAAGACAGTAAGTGGATCACTGATTTTTGCACTTTTAAATTCATGTTATAAAGCAGCTTTTTATAATAGGTTACTAAAAATATTTAACAATTCTAAACTTGAAAACTGCATTTTCAATTTCTGGATTTTGGAAAGTGCTAAAATAATATTCAATTTCAATTTATTCGAATTTGTATACTGCCCTTTCTCCCTTGCGGGACTCAGGGCAGTGAACAGGCAATGATAAAAACAACAGTAAAAACATCAATATAAATACCTGTGCTAAAAATAAATTAAATTCTAAGCCTGCTCTAAAATGTACAATAAAACCAGATTAAAAGCTACACCAGGCTGGCCGCATGAAAAAGATGGGTCTTCAGGGCTCAGCGGAACAGGTGCAGGTCTGTAGTTGTGCGGAGGTCGGGGGACAGGTCGTTCCAGAGGGCAGGAGCTGCCACAGAGAAGGCTCTCCCCCTGGGGGTCGCCAGCCGACATTGACTGGCTGACAGCACTCTGAGGAGGCCCTCTCTGTGGGAGCGGACTGGTCGAAGGGAAGTATTTGGTAGGAGGTGGTCTTGCAGGTACCTAGGTCCCTTGCCATGGAGCGCTTTAAAGGTTGTTACTAGCACCTTGAAGTGCACCCGGAAAGCCACAGGCAGCTAGTGCAGCTCGCGCAGGAGAGGTGTTACATGGGAGCATCTAGAGGCTCCCAGAATCCCCCGCGTGGCCGCATTTTGAACTCACTGGAGCCTCTGGGTGCATCTCAAGGGAAGCCATGTAGAGAGCGTTACAATAGTCCAGGCGGGAGATGACGAGGGCTTGAGAATAGAGAATAGAGAATATGGAGAACATTCGGGAAGCAAATTTAGTTTTTATATTTCCTAATTGAAATATTTCATTAAAAGTAGAGAGGAAGAATTAAATTGTTATTTTTCAGGATTTTGCCTTGATTACAGAACTTAAAAAAAAAGAAAATATGAATGTTTCCAATATAAGTAATATGTTGACACTTCAGTTGTGATATGATTGTGGGTCAAATATTAAAAAGGATTTTAAAAGTCTGTGTTGAGTTCTTGAAAACTGCTTTGAGAAATGCAGGGTACAAGTGAAAGAAATATTAATAAATAATTATATTCCTTTTATATCAGATTCAGAATGTTCTCTATTTATCAGACCAATCTACAGGCAGTGCCCAGATTAAGAATGAGATGTTACTCAATCTAAGTAAAATGTTTATGTAAATCAGAACAGGTTATTTAGTCAAATGTCTGTGTTGAGTTCCAATTTGTTTGACAGATATTTCTTCAGTATTAAACAAAAGTGTACTTTACTGTAAAATCAAGATCAACAACACTTTAGGACTATAATTTAGCTGTTGAAGATAGTTCTTCTAATATCAAACTGGAATTGCAAAAATCTTAGAGCAAAAGAACCTTGATATAGAGACCTCTGTTTGAATAATTTCATAAAAAGAACCTGCATGTATTTTATGGAAATCTGAAGGTCTATGTGTACTTGTGTTAAAACTGCTTCAGTTAAAATTCAATCTCATGGTTGTCCCAACTGAATTAAATCACATAATTCATCTCTCATTGTCCTAAATCTGACTCAAAACAACAAATGGTGTTTTTCCTTAGGGTGATGAACCTCTGAAGCTGCATTGTGCTTTCATGAACTACTGAAAACCGTTGAAAATAGGCTGTATATTAAAAGTGCACACATTGCTTCATAACATCCGTGAAAGCATTGAGTGGCTTCATCAGTTCATCAGCTTGAGGGAGGAGAATGCAATCCACCATTTTGAGTTGGAACATGTTACTGGTCAGCTGTCTGCATTTTAAGTAATAGGTAGCCTGCTTGTAAATATGCATTTTCCATAAGTTCTGACATTCTTAACCTCGAGAAAACCTGTATGTTGAGGAAACCTTTTTGATTTATATTTCTTGAAATATTATATTTCTTGATCATTGTTACTTCAGTGTTGGAAAATCTATTTAAATATTACTGTTTTTAATTCTTAAGTTAGTGGAGTTACACTTTTAGTTCTTATCATGATATCTAGATTGTTGTTACACCTATAGAACTAAAGAGTTTTGGACTAAATTGATTTTTGCACATGTTTCTAATAATATTTTCATATTTAAGACCCAGACTTGTTTAAGCTAGCAGTTTCTTTGTTTACATATGTGATTAAAAGCTCCAGTTTTCAAAATCATGTTGTCTCTAGATATCATTATTCCATTATGCTGGGCAGTGCTTGACCTTGCAGATAACTTTTCAAGATATCAGAAAGATACTTTCCTTAGGGATAAAACGTTAGCTTTAAATAAATGCAGAATATTTGGACAAAAAAATTGAAGAGAAATGGAAGATGGAAGTCATATTTCATTCTCCATGCTTGCATTTTTCTTAGAGACTTTGCCCTTGAAACAAAGCATATCATGCATTAAATCAAAATAATTTTTTACTTATATGCTGGAATAGAGAATGCTACAGATAGATTCCATCCCTGACATTTTGAAGAGGTTCGGTGGTAAGATTAAGTTTATAGTCAAGTTTGATTTACATGTTAAATTTAGCCTCCACAATGTTCCCATTGCATTTTGTTTTGAGATGCACTTCAGAATGGCCAATGCTAAAATATGTTATTCAAGGATAGCTGACAAGGTAAGGCTTTTTAGACAGTCCAGTTTTCAGAATTATTCTATAAATGCCTGCAAAATGTCTATATTTCCAATTAACCCTGAGTGGTTTTTGCTAGAGTTCATTGATAGGGAAAGCCTGCTGAGAGGTTATACAAGTTAATCTTTCAGAAGAAATTCAATCCCTTATTTTACTTTAAGACCACTCTGTGTAGCAAAGTAGTTTAACAAGTAGCAGATTTTTTACTTGCTGATAGTTAATTTCATGCCCTACAAAGGGTCAGCACACTAATATAGAAGAACATGATTACTTCACCTTAGACTCCCCCCTCCGCCCCCCACACACAGAGCACTAGCTGCTGAACTGTTTGTTTAAAGCTATCTGTTTTTAAGATGCTGTTTATCTAGCTGACTTTGAGCAAACTTTTATAAGTCCGTTCTGTTATGGCTCTCCAATTTATTTTTATGGAAGTGAAAAAAAAGCAAATTCTTAACAATATTCTATTGAGAATGTGGCTTGGCACAGATTGTCTGAACTCAGGGGAGGATCATAGACAAATGTGTAGTTTTGTAATTCCTTAAACTTGTCTGTACCTTTGACCTTTTTACTCTTGACCGTAGCTTCGTTGTCACCATTTGTCCCTGCAGTTCTTTTCAAAGGCTGTTGCCTGCAAATGTCTGTTTCTACTTTGTTGCTATGTTCTTTTAAGGAAGGGTATTAATTTATACCTGCTATACTGAAAGGGCCAAGACTTTTGAACTCTTGCAAGGAGTTGGGGGAAGGAAGTGGGTACCGAATATAACAACAGTGAGCTTTGCTGTTTATATTACTGAAATGAGCATCTTGGAAGGACAAAGAATTAAAATTGACGAGAAAATTGAATTTAAGATTGCCATAGAAGATTTCCCCCCTCTTCAATGATTGTTGTGTGTTATCTGTGTCATTGTTTTTTAAAATTTATTGTTGGCTTACATCTCAAGCATTTTAATTTCGTATTTCCTGATTGGTAGTGAATGAGTGAGAAATTTTCCTACTATAAGCATCATGATGAAAACAAGACTGTTGTCTATTTTTTTAGCCTTCGGGATACACTAGATTTTTACACTACTAAGAATTTCTTACATAGTAATACAATCATTCACCCCAAGATATGTTTTAGAAAAAGATACTTTCTTGGGGAAATTATTTTTAAAAATAATCTATTATCTCTGTAATATTTTGCAGTGATTTGGAGGAATTTATTTGAAATGAGCTCATATGGTTTTTATTATATGGCCATGTATATATAGAACCTGAGATGCTGTTTGCCTCTTGATCATTGTTATGCAGAATGTGTGATATTCAGAGAATTTGTGGTAGTCATATTCTTAATACATTACCCACCTTTTGCTTTTCTCCTGCACGTGCACTTTTGCTGGGCTGCTTTGTTTCTAACCCAGTCTTTGTGATATTAAACTGGAAAACAAAATTGGATAGCCGGCAGGAAGAAAGGAGCTGGCAAGAGCAGGGTAAAACATCTTTTCTATTCTCCACATGATGAAAATTGCAACCTCCAGTTCAGTCCTTTTTGTAATGAAGGACTTTGACCTTCCAAGAAAATAAACTAAACTTAGAGGCCAGTTGGATTTAATCTTCAGAGTAAACATTTTACGTTAGCTCTGTGTTGCAATCTCAAGCAAAGTGACTTTTAAGTAAAACTGGTTACACATTCTGTCTGTCTCCACTGAGCTCTGTCTCCACTGAGCTGTTGAGACTTACAGTAAGCAGTCAGTTCTTAGGTTGTTAAATCACTCTTCTATTGGATCAGAAACTTTTATGAAGTATTTTATTGTTTTTAATTTGTAAAGCTATTTCCCTCCTTTATTTAACATTTATCTTTTAAAAATTGAGAAGATCGTCTGCTGGAAATTGTAGTGCACAAGAGGGCAGTGTTTGCTTGCGAAGTAAGATCTTTATGATAAACATATGTAGTGAGAGATCCTTGAATTTGAATTAGGACAACATAAAATGTAGAATCTGGATAACTTGAATTCAGTCATGAATTTCTATTTTTTTTCAATGATTTTTAAAATTACCTTATTTGATTAAATGAAAAAGTGTATCAACACTTTGTCTGACTAATTTTCTTTCATTTTAGGCTTTTCTGAAATATACACCTTTCTTTTTCCTGAAAAAAAACTCTTAAAAAGTTTGATTAAAACATATATAATTAATCTGTTACATTATAAAAGTTATTCGTTTAGAAACAATAAAAACAAAAACTATGCATTTAGAAAAAATAACTAAAAGTACAGAAAAGTACTGTAGTTTTCTGAAGTACAATATATGTGTGTGTGTATAATATAATATATATACACACACCTTCAAATAAGATAGACACAAAGAACATAAGTTAGAACAGTGTTGTTAGGTATAAAAATGGGCAGGAGTTTTAATTGCCTAAAACTAAGCTAACGGTTTTAAAGCACATTTTCTGTTTGATTTTGATGACCACTGTGATAGCAATATTTCATATTTTCCTATGTTAGATTGTACCTTTCTAGGATAAATCAATGCTTTACGATGAACTCTAAAAATGTAACCCAGAATGAAATTCAACCTGTTCATGGATGTGAATAGAAACATTAAGTAGTTTATATTTCTGAAAGTATTGGTCTAATCTGTTACATCAGGGTAGCTTACCTTTCTTTAGCAATTGAGGAACAACTGATAGGGAGTTAGCTGAGATTTTAAATGTAATAGATGTCCACTGGAGGCTAGTTGCTAAGAAGGGGCGAAATAATGTTTAATAAAATTACATTTAAAAATAATAATATTCCATTCTGATTTTGTAAGACCTCATGTGGTGTGTGCTCTACCAAATTCTGGGCATTGTATTTTGTAGAAAGATTATGGCAAAATGGAAAGTATAGAGAAGAGAGTAAGGAAAATGATGAGAGGCCTGCAAATCATAACTTATGAAGATGTGTTTAAGCTGGGGAAGGCTCATATTAAATGCAGTATGATGATCTTATCATGCCAGTGATTATTTTCTATTGTTGCAGTGTAAATTTATGACAACTTCCAGACAATTTAAACCTCACTTCTCATTAGATATCCCCAGCTTGGCTAATCACAAGTCAAAATATTTAGTTAATATAAAATTGGAACCATCACTGATTCCACTGGTTCAATTAGAAGGAATAATTGTTATTAAATATTGGGAAGAACATCCTAGTGATCACCTGCAATGCAAGTACCCTTCAAAGTCTTATATTGATAAGGGTTAGTGAATTTAGAATCAGCTTTCCTCTTTGTGATGCAGTTTACATTCTCAGTTGAATATTTTCTCAAAACTTTATTTGTTGCAAGGAGTTTGCACAATAAAAAAAACATTTAATTTTGTGCCATCCTGCCAACTGCATGGCAGCATACTTAACGGGCTGTTTGATTATGTTACATAGAACTGAGTAAATTCAGTCTCTCCTCCCTGGGATGGGGGTGGTGGCGACTTGAGACTTCGTGATCATCTTGGCAACTATGGGCTTGTCCTAGGACATCACTGGTTCAATTCACATTATTGGCACTTTTAACTTGGGGGGAGGGAGTAGTGAGCCTGAAGGGGAAACTTTTTTGTTTTATTAAACTTATATGCTATCCATCTCACTAATAAGACGGTTCTGGCCGTCTTAACAAACAGTAAAAAGATAAATAGAAAAAGAACTAAATTTTAAGAACTATGTAAAAAATTAGAATCAAGGAGATGGATAGCACAGGAATGAGATCTATTTACCCCAACAACTACCTCCAGCAGCGAGCACCTCCCCTTGGGGCCCCAAGTCAACTGCCAAATCCAAGTTTTTAAACCTTTCAGGAAGGCCAAAAGGATAGGAACAATTCTTCGTTAAAGTGGTTCACAGGCCTATGAACACAGTAGACAAGGCTCTTCTTTTGATTCCCCCTGTTGGAATTCCTTAACAGATGGGGTCTGCAGCAGGCTCCTTCTGCTGGAGTGAGTTGGGCAGGCTAGTCCCATTGGGTGAGATGACACCTCAGATACCCTGATAAAGGTATATGGGAAAGATCTTGCAAGATGGGTTGAAGACATGCTGCCTGGGGAATGGTAAGGTAAGAGAAAGCATAGTCTATAGCTGGATAGTAGGTGGAACAAGAGGCTCAGAAGGGACCCTCTGTAGTTTGGCTATAGGTTATAAAGGAGAACATGGGAAATTTGTACCTTCAGACTTGCAATTCCTTTAATGTAACCTTGAAATAAAGTAGAATTATCTGTTCACTTTTCTTATCTGGTCTACCTGGTAATGCTGAAACCTTTGGAATAGCTAGCCCTTGAGGCAATAATAGCCCATAGCTTTGTGGGCTTCTGGGAACAGCTGAAAACTAGGCTTTCCAGAAGGGCTCCAGGGATTAATTATACCAGTGGTGCCTCATTTAATAAATACAATAAATTCAACTTACTACTTTTAACTTTAATTAAATCCAAACTTAATTGGATGACTGATTTAATTAGTATTATATCAAGTGGCATTTTATTTATATGTAAATTCTGGAAGCTGCCTAGAGTCCTTTTGGTTTCAGGTGATACATAAATCTCATAAATAAATAAACAAAATGTTTAGTGTGAATGTATGTATCCAGAATAGCCCCATGGCGAGATGGGTGGCAAATAAATTTAAATAAATAACAAATAAATAAAATATATAAATGATAAGTTGAAAAAAGACTTCTGACTGACTTTCTGAATTGTGATATTAGTTTTACCTGCTTAGGTTTTTTCTAAGCCTACATCACTCTGTTTGTGCAATGTTGTATGAAGCAGTGTTAAGGTACTGAACCAGAAACAGAAAAACCTGGCCTTAAGTCCACCTTTGCCCATAAAGTTCCTCTGGCTGACTTTGGGCCAATCACTCCCCCTTATTTGTTTTATTGCTCATTTTGTAAGCCACCTCAATTGTCTGAACAATTCTAGGTGATTAGAAAATATTGAAACGATAACAAAGCTGAGCTTGTCGATCTGAAAGGTTCAATGGTTCGAATCCCTAGTGCCACATAATGGAGTGAGCTCCCATTACTTGTCCCAGCTTCTGCCAACCTAGCAGTCCAAAAGCACGAAAAAATGTAAGTAGAAAAATAGGAACCGCCTTTGGTGGGAAAGTAGCAGTGTTCTGTGCACCCCTTGACGTTTAGTCATACTGGCCACATGACCATGGAGACATCTTCAGCTGGCTCTTTGGCTTTGAAACCGAGATGAACAACACCCCCTAGAGTCAGGAATGACTAGCTCATATGTGTGAGGGGAACCTTTACCTTTACCTAATATAAATTAATGTATTGGGTAAGGAAATTCCAAGAATCAAGGAATAAAAAATGCAGTATCGTTGCAAAGTCATAAATAGCCCTGTCCTAGGGCCTGGTGAAAAATATTTTTAATGTCTTTCTTAAATGATAAATAACAGCACTGAAAGTAATTGAATGGTACATATATTATATAGATAAATCAGAGATTTTTAAACTTTCTTCATTCATAGAGCCCTCAGTCGTTCAGTGAATTTTTCACAGTGCTCCTAGGCCAAATATTTAACTGCATACTCAAATAGTGTGCTGAGGCACCCCAGGCTGTCACAGGGATGCCAAGGAAAATTTAAGTATTTAACAAAACACTAACAGTTTATTAAATAGTAAAATATCCTGCGGCACTCGTTTGAGTTCACTTCATAGTTGTGGGAACTGGGAAGATAAATATTATTAATGAATAATGATTCTAACTTATTTACTATGTTTTGGATACAAATAGTAAATAGGGAAAACAGGGAAGGGAAAAGTGAGAGAAAGAAAAGGAGAAAAAGAAAAAAAAGGGAAGTATTGATTTTCAACTCCCTTTGGTGAAGTAGAATAAAGTATTAACATCAAACCTCAATTATTTACTTTTAGATAATAATATAAACTAGGCATTTTTATAACAACAAATCTATCTAATTGGGCTAAACCCCAACATAAAAGGTTTTTTTTCCTCCATCTCAAGCCCAGAGTCCAGAAATGGTTTCTAAATAGAAATAAAAGTATTTGTATTTTTTTCTTTGATCAAAACAGTCAGTTTAGCCATCTCTGCTACCTCCATCAATTTTTGCAGGCATTCATCCTTTGTGATGAACAAGACCCTTCTCAGAGTTAGCCCATTTAATGTTCACTGTGATCTTAGTTTGGCAGACCTATGTAATAACTTCAGAAGAAAATGGTAGAATAGATAACAGAATAAAGAAAATGGATAGCTAGATAGGGGTACATAAATTTTATAAATAAATAATAAAATGTGTAGATTGGGCCACCTCAAATATATTGAAAAAGATGCATATTATAGAGACTTTGTCCAAACCTTTTTTTTACTTAAAAAAAAAACTTTTAGTTTTTACTTTTCCCAGTCACATCTACTTGACCTACCAGAGTGGAGAGGCAGGGAATGTTAGACAACTGCACACCAGAACAACTAGACACAAGGACAGTTTCCCCCCAAATGCCATCACTCTGCTTAACAACACTGTCAATAATTTACCAAGAATGTATTATGATGATGATGATGATGATGATGATGATGATGATGATGATGATGATGATGATGATGATGATAATCTTTGGTGAGATTCACAGCCTTTGGGGCTGGTTGGTAGCTCAACAGCTCGAGTCCTAACCAAGGACCTAGGAACTGTCAAGGTAACGTCGGAGGATATAAGCTGTTCCAAGCAGAGTGGCCCTTTGTAGAGTCAGAATGCTCAAGTCTGGCAAACCTAGAACCTCCACATAGCAAGGCAGTCTCCTAGGTATTGCTCTAAGGGCTCCAATCACTATTATTATTATTTACTTTATTCATAAAACATGAAACTCAGCCAGTTGAACATTCAAAAATGCATTGCAAATACTACTGACTGGTGCCAATGGCTGATACAATTTGCTGCCAGCATCCTAGGTATCAACCAAGTATCTTCTTAGGATGTAAGATGTTCCAAGTAGCATAGTTTTTTGCAGTTCCGCTGGTGTTATTGCAGGAAGCTGCAATTTGCTGAGGTATTTATTAAAATTCTTGGACATGGTGCCAAGTGCCCCGATGACAATGGGTGTCACTGTGACATGCTTTATCCATAACCGTGTGGTTTCGATGGCCAGGTCGCGATATTTCATGATTTTTTCTAGTTCTTTTTCTTCGACTCTGGCATCTCCAGGAACGGCGATATCAATGAACTGTACACTTCGGCCCTCTACAACCGTGATATCTGGTGTGTTGTGCTCCAAATGACGGTCTGTTTGTATTTGAAAGTCCCACAAGATCTTCACCCTCTCATTCTCAATAACCTTTTCTACTTTGTGTTCCCATGACTTTCTGGATACAGGTAAACCATATTTTTTACATAATGACCAGTGGATTAATTTAGCAACTCGGTCATGTCTAGCTTTGTAATCAGTTTGTGTGATTTTGCTGCATTCACATATTAAATGTGAAGCAGTTTTGACTTTGTTATTGCAAAGTCGGCAGTTTGGGTTGTCAGTGGATTTTTGAATCTTCGCTTTCATGGCATTAGTTTGTAGTGCTTGTTCTTGAGCGGCCAGTATTCAACCTTCCATTTCTTTCTTGATAGTTCCCATCTTAAGCCATGTCCATGTCAAGTTGCCATCACATTTTCCTTCAATGTTTTTCAAGTGCTCTCCATGCAAAGCCTTGGTCTTCCATCTATTTAATCTGTCATCCAGCTGTTTTTCCTTATATTCTGCCTTTGTTTCTGTTGTTTTTATGCTGTTCTCCATTTTTACAGCCTGCAGCAATTTTTCTGTACTTTGGTTCACATAATCATTCAAACTTCGTTTTTCTTCTTCTACAATTTGATGGATTTGCAATAGCCCCCTGCCCCCTATTTTTCTTGGCAGGTACAACCTGTCAATGTCACTTTGTGGATGTAAAGCATGGTATATATTCAAAAGTGTGTGTGTTTTCCGGTTCAGGTTTTCCAGTTCAGCCAGAGTCCAGTTGATGATTCCAGCTGGATAGCGTATCACTGGAACTGCCCATGTATTAATGGCTTTAATTATGTTTCTGGCATTCAGCTTTGATTTTAATATTTTGTGGACCCTCCTGATTTATTCCTTTTGTGTTGACTCTTTGACTTTTTCATTCAAGATCTTATCTGCTTCCCAAATGCCTAGGTACTTATAACCACCATCCTTTGCTATTGCTTTCACTATATTTCCATTTCCCAGTTCTATTCCTTTTGTTTTTTCCATTTTTTCCTCGCTGCATGGATAATATAGCACATTTTTCAAGTCCAAAGTTCATTTTGATGTCACTGCTGAACAGTTGAACTGTGTTGAGTATTGATTTAAGTTCAGTGGGGCTTTTCGCATACATTTTTAAGTCATCCATGTATAGTAGATGGTTTATCTTGCCATGTTGTCTTGAGATTTGGTATCCCAGTTTTGTGTTCCGTAGGATTATTGTCAGGGGAACTAATGCAATGTTGAACAGTAGTGGTGAAAGTGAATCTCCTTGGAAGATTCCTTGTTTGATGTTGACTTCACCAATGTTCTCCCCATTTGTTGTTAGAACTGTTTTCCATTTTTTGTATATTTGCTTTCAAAAATGTTCTTTAGTTTTTCTTCTTTCAAGTACTTCAGTTTGCTGATATCCCCTCGTAGTTTTTTTAATTTTATTTTCAAGTCGAATTTTCCACTTTGGTGTTCCAGTGGGTTTCTTTTTTTGGCATTTTATAACCTAGTTCTGCAGTTATAACAGCGGCTGTGCTATACATTAATTGGTTGGTTTCATATAGTGTGCTGGATGGGATGGAAGTTAAAATGTTGTTCACGGCAGTTAACAGATCTTTCACTTGTTCGCTATGCACTTCGCGAATGATAGGTAGTCTTTTTCTTTCTACATTTTCTTTGATGTGGTTTTCAATTTTTTCTTCCAGCATTTTTGCTAGATCACTTAGCTCTACACTTTCAAGTTGTTGCATAGGAGGGTCTTCATCCTGTATGTTTGCTTCTTCCACTGGCTTTTCAATTTGTTTAGGTGTTGGAGCAATTTCTTCAGCTTGTCCATCATCACTTGCTGTTTTCTTTTTAGCCAATATTTCTAGATGTTGCATTTCCACTTCTGTGAAAACTTTATTACGGATGATGAAGCACCTTTGATCCATTAGTCTTTGTTCAGTTACACCACTTTCCGGATGTTGTTCCTGCCACAGCTGCATCATTCTTTTTTGAAATCCCCTGGCTGTTGGCTCTGCCTGGTAGTAATATTTGAGGATTTGTTTATTTTCTTCAGTTGTCCAGGTTTTGCGCTTTGGTTCCAGTCGGTTTGCAGTTGCACGCCCTGGTTTCCTGGCAGTAACAACTGAGCCCTGTAGCCCATTTTTTTAAAGATGTCCAGGAGCCATAGCATCTGACGTGGTCCTTGTTGACCCGGGCGACAAAAGATCCAAAGTGGATTTTTGTTCGTTTCTCCTCATCATTAGTTATGGTAGGTGCCTGGCTTGGTTCTCAGTGCTGAGTCATTATTGATTCAAGGATGATAATGTCATAACTGTAGGAACCGCACCAGGTAGCTGTTCAGGCCCAGCCACGGCAGGAAATAGGCCTACCTTCCTGTTTGATGGTAGGAAGGAAGGTTCAGGAATGGGGGGGGAGGAGAAATGAGGCCTAACTGCCTGTTTGATGGTAGGAAGTAAGGTTCAGGAATGGGGGGGGAGGAGAAATGAGGCCTACCTTCCTGTTTGATGGCAGGAAGGAAGGATCAGGAATGGGGGGGGAGGAGAAATGAGGCCTACCTTCCTGTTTGATGGTAGGAAGGAAGGATTATATTATTATTATTATTATTATTATTATTATTATTATTATTATTATTATTACTATTACTATTACTACTACTACTACTACTACTACTACTACTACTACTATTATTATTATTATTATTATTATTATTATTATTATTATCTTCCTTCCTAGTATCTATCTCTCCCCACTTATGACTATAACTGTGGCTTGTATATTTCAATGTATATTGTTTTTATTGTTTCCTAGTAGGATTTGATAGCTTATGAGTAATCTTGACTAAGTGTTGTATCTTTTTATTCTTGATGAATGTTTTTTTATTCTCCTTATATACACTGAGCCCATGCACAAAAACAAATTCCTTGTGTGTCCAATCACACTTGGCCAATAAAGAATTTCTATTCTATTATAGGTCCCCACTCATAAAGAGAATAGAATAGAATAGAATAGAATATTTATTTGTATAACCGCGTCCTCTCCCCTAGGGGACTCGGAGCGGTGTACAGGGAGGAATAAAACAGCATAAAATATATACATGAATACAATAAATACAATAAAAACAAATTAAATTTAACTATCCCTGCACTAAAATTCCCATTTAAAATTAACAATCCCTAATCCCTGGGCAGAGACTAACCTAGGCCGGCCAAGCAGAAAAAGTGAGTTTTTAATTTCTGACGGAAGGAGCGGAGGTCCATAGTTGTTCTAATGTCGGGGGGAAGGTCGTTCCAGAGGGCTGGGCCCGCCACAGAGAAGGCCCTTCCCCTGGGCGTCGCCCGCTGACAAAGTCTAGTGGACGGCACCCGGAGAAGTCCCTCTCTGTGGGAGCGAATCGGCCGGGAGGATGTACGGGGCAGAATCCGATCCCGCAGATAGAGATCAGTCTAGGTGAGGTGTGTCCAAACTTGGCAATTTTAAAACTGGTGGACTTCAACTCCCAGAATTCCCCAGCTAGCCATGCTGGTTGGGGAATTCTGGGAGTTGAAGTCCACAAGTCTTAAAATTCCCAAGTTTGGACACCCATGATCTAGGGGGACCAAAAAGAAAGGCATTCTCTGTGGTGGTTCTCTCTTTGTGGAACATTATCCCTGCAGAGGTAAGATTGGTCACCACCTTGACACTCTTTTGCAATGCCCTGAAGACATGGTTTTTCCAATGGGCGTGGGGACCCCGGGGTAAGATGGAGCCCCTCAAGTGGCTCATTTGATAATTGTTACCATGGGATGGTGGTGGTAAAAGGTTACTGCTTTTTTATTCTTACATTGCTTGAAATCACTGAGTGTGAGTTGGGCAGCCATACACATTTTCATAAACAAACAAATAAATAAATACTCTCTACCTTTTTATTCAATAGGATCTCAGGATGGGTTACAAAAACCCCAAATGCCATTAGCTAAAGTAGGGCAAAACTATTAAAAAACCAAAATGATATTACTAAGGGTAGCATAAAGACTGCAGAAATTTAAAAAGTAATGTATAGAACAGACCCAGGCATTTTACAGATGTTACTGTGAGTAACATCTGGCCTTTCTGCTGTCCCTGTTCAGCCTGCAGCAGCATTGGCAGTGGGAGAGGGTATACGTGGTGAGAGGCAGGACAGCATCAGTGGGGGTAGGTGGGGGTTGCATCGACAGGAACTAGAGTGGCATCAGGCAAGGGACGGGGCATCTGTGGCAAGGGAGGGCCAACAGCGATGGTCCTTCACTACAGTCCCAGTTTCTCACATGGCCCCTTGGAAAAATTAATTGCCCACCCTGGTGTAGAAGTGAAAAGAAAGAAAGCCAAAGTAGAAGTAAAAAAATCTGGGAAAATGGAAAATGTGGAACAGCATGCCACAACCACATTCGAAGCCTGATATTTTGTATTACAACCTGTTGCATATGAACGAAAAAAGTTTCCTTTGAGATTAGATATAACAAAAAAAAAAACTTTAAATATTCAGGTTTGCTGGTTTTAGAATGAAATAACAATATAAATAGAGGCTGGATATAAACTAAGTTCAGTGATGTTTTAAAGAAAGGTACAATGTGATCATAATAACCAGCTGTATATTTTTGTTGACCATCATTAATAATTATACAGTATTACATAACAGTTTGTTAGCTGCATATGTCGTGTGAGAAATATTTCTGAAACAGCGTTAAGAAAGGTACAGTAACCTTTAAAAAATGCTTACAACTTCTTTGAGATGACATATCCAAGCAAAGATTTGCTTAATTCTCTGTAATTTCCCTCTTGCCAGTTCCATGCATAATGATTCTTGTATCAATTTTCTAGAGAAACTTTTTATTATATAGAGAAGATATGCATCTTTGGAAATATATATTTAGTAATTTTGGATGGGGAAAATTAATTTGGGTTGCAGTGCAAGCGTATTTGTCTCTGAAATCTCTGAAATTATTGCGTTTAACTTGGTGTTGGATTATAACCCATAATATTTAATTCTGATAAAATGCCTACAGCAATTAATCATACATATATACTCTGTTCAGTTTCTCTAATTTCAGATAGATATAGGTGGCTTCCTACACAATAATTGATATTAAAAAGTTTGTGTGCAGTATTCTGTGAAGAATTTAATTGCCTTAGCATCCTAGTATCCCTAAATCACACATGCTGTAATATTTTTGTCATATTAATTAGCTCTGCCCTGTTAAGGCTATGAGAGACATTATTAGCTTTCATAGGAGAAATTTTCAATTTTTTCGAAGAAAGTTGTAAATGATACTGTTATCTTGATATGCATATTGTGCTTATTAGATTGATCTTTGAGAATATTAAGCATGATCCACAAAAATTATTTATTTTACAGCAATTCTACAAAGACTGAAAATGTTCTGTATTAAACAGTTTTAGATTTTTCTACACTGACTTCCAGACAATAAGTTAAAATATCCTTTCAGGAAGAACTACCGTATTTATTCGACTATAACGCGCACCCGTGTATAACGCGCACCCCCTAATTTTCCATTAAAAATCGGTATAAAATTTTTATACCGATTTTTATAAAGCATGACTGACGGGCTCCACAGCTGAGGGGCGATGGAGCGATGCCGTTCCACCCTAACCGCGTCCCTTTCTGCCTCCGCTTCTCCTCCGTGTCCCTTTCTGCCTTCCGCTTCTCCTCCGTGTCCCTTTCTGCCTTCCGCTTCTCCTCCGCGTCCCTTTCTGCCTTCCGCTTCTCCTCCGCGTCCCTTTCTGTCTCCGCTTCTCCTCTTCTCCTCCGTGTCCCTTTCTGCCTTCCGCTTCTCCTCCGTGTCCCTTTCTGCCTTCCGCTTCTCCTCCGTGTCCCTTTCTGCCTTCCGCTTCTCCTCCGTGTCCCTTTCTGTCTCCGCTTCTCCTCCGTGTCCCTTTCTGCCTTCCGCTTCTCCTCCGCGTCCCTTTCTGCCTTCCGCTTCTCCTCCGTGTCCCTTTCTGCCTTCCGCTTCTCCTCCATGTCCCTTTCTGCCTTCCGCTTCTCCTCCGCGTCCCTTTCTGTCTCCGCTTCTCCTCCGTGTCCCTTTCTGCCTTCCGCTTCTCCTCCATGTCCCTTTCTGCCTTCCGCTTCTCCTCCGCGTCCCTTTCTGTCTCCGCTTCTCCTCCGTGTCCCTTTCTGCCTTCCGCTTCTCCTCCGCGTCCCTTTCTGTCTCCGCTTCTCCCCCCCCCCGCCGCCGCCGCCGCCCAGAAACCTGAATTTATTTATTCGAGTATAACGCGCACCCAAACTTTGAGTTCTTTTTTGGGTACAAAATTTTGCGCGTTATACTCGAATAAATACGGTAAATGATCTTAAACAGATTATTGAGCACATTGCTGGTATGCTTGCACTTATTTTCCTTCTATCATAAATGCCCTTTCTGGGGTTCTAATTCTGTGAATTAGTAACTGGCATACTCTCTTCAAAAGAGGAGCAAACAGAAGAAAAAGACTACCAGCTTGGTCTAATAGTTAAGGCTCCAGGCTAGAAATTAGGAGACTATGAAAAGTGGGAGTAGAACTCCTACTCTCCTGGTTGGGTAATTTTGGAGCAGTCACTCTCTCCCAGCCCAATCCATCGCCAAGATTTGTTGTGAGGAACATAGAAGGAAGATGAATTAGATATGTTTGTTGCCTTAAGTTATTTATAAAAATAATAAAGACTGCCTCGCTACGTGGAGGTTCTAGGTTTGCCGGACTTGAGCATTCTGACTCTACAAAGGGCCACCCTGCTTGGAACATCTTATATTCTCCAACGTTAACTTAACAATTCCTAGGTCCTTGGTTAGGACTCGAGCTGTTGAGCTACCAACCAGCCCATAGGCTGTGAATCTCACCAAAGATTAACCGCAGATAATAATAATAATAAGCCAAGACTTCCAAGTTTCCTTTGGTGAAGAACAAGGACACATTTATGGCTTATAAATTTGCCATAGGGATGCGGGCACTCAGTAGTTAAGACACTGAACTTGTCGATCAGAAAGGTCGGCGGTTCAAATCCCTAGTGCCATGTCACAGACTCAGCACCCGTTACTTGTCCCAGCTTCTGCCAACCTTTTGAAAGCATGTAAAAATGCAAGTAGAAAAATAAGAACCACCTTTGGTGGGAAGGTAACAGTGTTCCGTGTGCCTTTGTTGTTTAGTCATGCCGGCCACATTACCATGGAGACATCCTCGGACAGCACTGGCTCTTCGGCTTTGAAATGGAGATAAGCACTGTCCCCTAGAGTCGGGAACGAATAGCACAATATGTGCAAGGGGAACCTTTACCTTTTAAGCTTGCCATAGAAGGATCTTCTGGAGTTTAAGCGCCTTTTTTAGGGCAGAGTATAAACGGGTACTCAAGAAATTTGTATCAGTATGCTACGTGTTCTAATAAATCAAAACTGTAAAGAAATGTGTAATAACAACCGAATATAATAATTATAAAAATAAAATACCCCAAAACCAATGATGGATTTGGCTAACTACACAAGCACACAATTCAGCAAGGGCCCAAACATTCTAAACCAAAGCCTGGGGGAACAGCCAGTCTTTAAGGCTTTCCAGAATGCCAGGCGGTGGGAACCACACAGATATCAGGGAAAATCTCATTCTAGATGGTGGGTGCTGCAACAAAGAAACCATGCTACAGAGGTCCTAATAGATGAAAATGCTTTACTAAAGGATCCAGAACATCCAAACACTTACCAGATTACACCTGCCAGGCTAATTCTACAAGAGGTAGGCAATCTGTCAAATAACCTGGTTCTATGCCAGGTAGAGCTTTATAAATTATAACCAGCACTTTGGTCCACACCTTGAAACGTAGTGGTAACTCCAACCCTTTTATGTTGTAAGCTGCCCAGAGTTTGATGCGAGATGGGCGACAAATAAATTTCATAATAAATAAAATAAATAATTTGTGGTATCTGGTACAGCTTGTGGAGAAGAGGTATAGTGTCACATAAGCATAATATTCAGCACTGTCTGCCGTGCTGCTTTTAAAACCAATTAAAACTTCCGCGTGGTCTTCAAGGGCAACACCAAAGAAAATGCATTGTAATATTAGAGCTGTGACACTAGACCAGGGATGGCAAACTCAAGGCCTGCGGGCCAGATCCATCCTGCGGGGTGCTTAAAACTGACTTGCAGGGCCGGGCTGGAAATATCAAAGGACTAGCCTGGGGTGCCTCTCGTGGCTAAAATGGGCTGTGTGTGTGGCCCCTCCCCGTGCCTCAGTGGTGGGTTCTAGATACCGTTGCAACCTGTACGGTGCAGTGGGGCTGGTGCACACCACATAAACACACGCAGAGCGCACTCACACACGCACAGCATGTGCCTGTGTACTTACCGCTTGCAACACCTCTATGATGTTCTGCTGCTCGGCATAGCATTGTGCGCATGCATGGAACCCCCAAAAACTTCAAATACCAGTAAGGAGCACGGGTGGGTGGGTGGGCCCTCTGGAGCACTGTACTGGAATGGTACCTGGTGCTCCTGGCAGGAACCGGTACACTCATACCGGGGCATACTAGTCGTAAACCACCACTACTGTGCCTCTTTTCACCCTCCATGGCCTGAAAATGGCCCAAACACTGGGCTGAAAACCTCTGAGAAAATGGGCCACAAAATGGCCTGAAAAATAGCTCCAAAATGGTTCAAAAATGGACTGAAACTTGCCCAAAAACCGGGCTGAAAACAGGCCTGAAAATGGCCAGCAGTGCTGCAGGAGACCATGGAGGTTGAAAACGAGGCACAGGAAGGCCCTGTTTGGCAGGATGCATCCGTCCCTCCCCCACCCCTGCTCCCACCCCCAGCCTGCAGAAGAGAACTGCAGTGCTTATCCAGCCTTCAAAGAAATCTAGTTTGACGCCCCTGCACCTTCCAGAGTACTTCCAGATTGCACACCACTTTTGAATGAAGAAATGCAACCCATTTAAGATTTAAGAATGGAATATCTCCAGGTATAAGTGGCTCCAATAGACACATCCACTTGATTTGAGACTAAGTTGGAAGTGATTCCTCCCTATCCAAACTTGTACCTTTTCCAGGGATTGAGACAGAAATCCCCCCCTCCCCCAACATCAACTGAAACTATCCTGGAGGAATGAAGAAAACTACCATATAACAGTGCCTCCTATCTCCAATCTCAGAAGAATACTGCGGTCAATCGTATCAAAAGCTGTTGAAATATCAAGGAATGCAAGGATAGATGGACCATCTCCATCCCAATTCCAACACAGGACATCAACAAGCACATAATGTACACATGTTAATGTATTAATTCAAGTAATATAAGCATCAATGATGTACTATAAGTTTAACAATAAAAGTTGGTATCATAAATGCCACTCATAATAATTTTGAAAGTTAGAAAACCATCGTAATAGTTAAGGCATGTAATAAGGAATTATAATATTTAATGACATTTTGATAAAAGTTGATTGACTACGGTACTTATATCATCAATATGAAAGTTGCACTTCCTAATCAAACCTGTGAAATGTAATCCAGTCTTAGGCAATATGTATGAAACTAGTTATGGGCTTATCTTCTGAAGGTGGTATGGTATGTACAGATGGATGCTATCTTGGCCTGACCTTGGTCAAGTAACTATTTATAACACTTCTCAGAAAGTTCCACAAACATCTCTAATCTCAGCTATCTACTTTTGTCCATTGCCTTCCTCTTCTACTTTTTTCAGCCTTACCAAGCATAATTTACTCCATTAGTCACTCATGACCATAATATGTGAATTTCTCTCTGCTAATTCAAGCTACTCTATACAATACAATAGCAGAGTTGGAAGGGACCTTGTAGGTCTTCTAGTCCAACCCCCTGCATGGGCAGGAACCTTATACCATTTCAGACAAATGGCTGTCTAACATCTTTTTAAAGACTTCCAGGGTTGGGGCATTCACAACTGCTGGAGGCAAGCTGTTCCAGAGGTTAATTGTTCTTACTGTTAGGAAATTTCTCCTTAGTTCTAAGTTGCTTCTCTCCTTGGTTAGTTTCCACCCATTGCTCCTTGTCCTGCCCCCAGGTGCCTTGGAGAAAAGTTTGACTCCCTCTTCTTTGTGGCACCCTCTGAGATATCGGAACACTGCTATCATGTCTCCCCTGGTCCTTCTCTTCATCAAACTAGACATACCCAGCTCCTGCAGCCGTTCTTCATATGTCTTAGTCTCCAGTCCTCTAATCATCTTGGTTGCTCTTCTTTGCACTCTTTCCAGAGTCTCCACGTCTTTTCTACATCGTGGCGACCAAAACTGTATGCAGTATTCCAAGTGTGGCCTTACCAAGGCACTATACAGTGGCATTAACACTTCACGCGATCTAGATTCTATCCCTCTGTTGATGCAGCCTAGAACTGTGTTGGCTTTTTTGGCAGCTGCTGCACACTGCTGGCTCATATTTAAATGGTTGTCCACTAGGATTCCGAGATCCCTCTCACAGTTGCTACTATTGAGCAAGGTACCACCTATACTGTACTTGTGCATTTGGTTTTTCTTGCCTATATGTAGGACCTTACTTTTTTCACAATTGAATTTCATTTTATTAGACAGTGCCCAATGTTCAAGTTTGTCTAGATCCTTCTGTATCTTAAGCCTATCTTCTGGAGTGTTGGCTATTCCTGCCAGCTTGGTGTCGTCTGCGAATTTGATGAGTTCCCCATTTATCCCCTCATCCAAATCGTTGATGAAGATGTTAAAGAGTACTGGGCCTAAAACAGAGCCTTGGGGGACTCCACTGCATACTTCCTTCCATGTAGATGCAGTTCCATTGAGGACTACACGTTGAGTGCAGTTGGTCAGCCAGTTGCGAATCCATTTGGTGGTGCTGCTGTCTAACCCACTAATTATTGGCTCATGTGAAGAAGTCACTGTTTATTTGGTCCAGAAATGAAATCTCGTGATCCATGGTATTCTTTACATTTGTCACCAAATCCATAAGCCAAAGATACATTCCCTTTCTTGCTTTTTCTCAATGTCAGTAGCTTAATTCACAACTACTTCCCACAGGAAAAATGTTGCTTTAACTGATCCTTAAGTTCATTAAAACTCATGAACTTTGTAAATATTTCATTTCCTTCCTTCCAAGGATTAATTTCTTCTTCTCCAGTTTATGGTCCCTCTTTATTCTTGAGTTTAGGAAAACATAATTACATGTTTGATTCCCATCTTCACCATCAAATGAAGGTTTATTAATCATGGACAGGGGGTTGGACTAGATGACCTGCAACTCTGTTAATCTGTTAATTTAGGCAGACATTATTTTTCTCTTCTTGATATTTACCATTAATACGCCTAGCATTTCCAGTCAACTTGTGATTCCAGGTTCCTTCATTTCTCTACCTACTTAATGGCAGCAATTGAGACTGGCAACTCGGTTAAAATTAAGCAACTGTGGTTATGAATCCTACTACAGCTTTCCTTTGCTTTACAGATCTGCAAAGATTGAGAATGAGAAGTGTGCCCATGAAGTTTTCATTACCATCATAACTGTGAACAATTGCTAAATGAGGTAGTTGCTAAATGAGGGCTATTTGCCCATTAATGCAACTATTGTGATGCTTTATTTAGCACCTCTTGTCATTTCAAAAAGTCTTCCTCCATGGCACTTATAAATGCTTACTGCAAAAATTGATAATTACTAAGTTGTATTAATTAAGGTTTATATGCTATCTTGTAATTTCAGTTTTGATGATGATGATGATGATGATGATAAAAGCCTGTTAACAACAGAGAGATGATACACCCACCTAAGTGTACATGACTTTAATAGATATTAATTTTCAGGAAAAAATACTAACCTTGCACTCATAAAAAAAGACTCATATTCATTTTTTAATATAATTTATATCCCACATTTTATGAAAAAGTTGATGTTACTATCCATGGGTTCACTCCTAATTTAGCCTTACAATACTTCACAACCATCTTTAGAATACCTTGGTTTTGCTAAACAGTTTTGTTGTTGTTTTTTGAATCACTATTGATTCTGGGTGACTGTCAACCTTGACAAGATGTTCAGAAGTTGCTTGCTCTTTCCTTTGCCTGAGAGAGAACTACTGGCCTTAAGTCACCTGGATAGCTTCACATCTAAAGTGGGATTAGAACTCATTACCTGGATTTTAGCCTGGGGCCTTAACCACTACACCAATCTGGCTCTATGTTAAAGAGTTAGCTTCCTCATTTACGGAAGTCTTAATATGAACTTAAAAGAGTCAGTTTAATATAGTTAAATTGCTGAAGTTAAACCAGAAATATCATGGAGGTAACTGGGTGATTTGGAGCAATCACTCTCAATTCCAATCAGTAAAATTAATTTTAGGTAATATTGATAATACAAATGATAACTTGATCAATGTTAAACGTAAAATATATTCTATATTCTAATTAGAATTGTATCTGAATCACCAAAGCAGTTTTTATTTCCCATGAAACTCTCCTCATCACCTTTAAGACACTTTCCCCAGCTTAATACTAGTGGTGCTGAGGGTATTTTTACATTCTGTGTCTTAGGTTTTTTTTTAACATGAATGAAACATGTTTGATCTTTTCAAAGATCTTCATGTACTTGGCTGCCTGTAGAATGAATGTAGGTAGGATGGTTGTTAAAGGTATAGCATTTAGAAATTTAATTAATTTAAGTAAAATTTAGGCGTCAACGTAGAACATATTAATGTTATAAAATGTAACCAATATCTTGTAATAAATAATGTAAAAAAATTGATAGAATGATTTGTAGTAATCAGCTGTAAAATCTTGGCGATGCAATCTACTTTTGATAAAATGTCTATTTGCTTTTGGGCAGAAAACAGTTAACAGATTATTTCCCCATAATGAATTAATTCATGAGCATATTTTGGCTCTATTATGTAAATAAGATTATGTTTTTCTTTTGCTCACTGTGCTTTTATGTAGCAAAAATTTGAGCTTAAGTTGCTCTTGTTGCTATGTGCCCAGGCTCATTTAGTAATTTCAGCATTTCATTAAAACATGATCAGTAGCCTTTTAATTAAGTATAATTGTATCTTATCAATGTATTTTGCAATTAGGAGCTGCTGTGGGGTTATTGAATGCGTCTAACAGCAATTTCAGCAGGTTTTTAGCTGAAAACAATTAATGTTCAAGTGAATTGGAAAAACAAGAAACATGCTAAATTAATATTTTCTCTCATTTACCTGTCCCTTTTAACAGTCTCTGGAATTTCATAGAGTTGCTTGCAGTAAGATCTTTAACCAGTTCCATTATTATCTCACCTTGGTCGCTTTGGATGTATACATGTAACTTAGATAATTACAATTGCTTTTTTATAAAACATCTGTAGAAATGCCATTTCACTCATTGAGTCAACTTCCTGCTCAGGATAGAAATCCAAATTAAAGCCCTGTAACAAAAGGCTGTCTCATTTCTGTATGAATATAGAAGGGGAGTCCATTTGGATAGGGATATGATTACATCCAAGTAACTTCTGCTAAGGTTTGGCTTCTTTCATTATACATGAGCTGAGGGTTATGAAGAAGATTGGGAGATAGTTGGATGTGTATTCATAAACCTATTCCATAACGGTAGTGATGGAAAAAACGATTTCCTGTTCACAACCACTAATTAATCCTTACAGAATTTCCAGCAAGCCTTTCCAAAAAGCTTTGGGTACTGATTTGAATCTGGACCTCTGGAAGGTTAGAGGAATTTTAATAGCACAGTTTCAAAACATAAGGCTCAAATCCACCACTCTTTAGCTTCCTTTGTTACTACCTTTCATTTAATGTATTAAATAAAATAAAGGTGTCCACCATACTGTTTTGTCTTTAGATTAGTTTGAAATTTTAGAGCTTGACGATTTGGAGAAAATGTTTGACACATTTCACCCTCCACAAATATGCTTTACATACCCATTTCTTGGGTAACAGTGCTAATTGGCAATTCCATAACACACAAACTTAATTAGAACATTTTAACTTCACTTTGGGTTGGGTCTAATTTTGCCACTAAATTTTGCACACTAAAACTCTCTTGATTACTTTGCAAGATGATGAATAAACTGCACATTATCTTCTGGAGCCCTCAGTGATACCAGCCAATTCATTGTTTAGATTAATTTTTTGTTGTATCTTCCACTCATCGGTGTAAGCGCTTAGTGGTTCATTGTACCTTCTATATACTTAGTCTAGTATCTTGAATGGATCAAATAAACTCACATTAGGATTGTTTCAATATGTAATACATGTGGCAGATTTTGACATATTTCTTTAGTACAAAATTTGATTATAGGTTATGCCTGGATTGGAATTATAAATTCATACATCCATTCATTTGTGAATTTTATACGTGCATATAACATTGTGAAATGTATATGTGATCTTTAAAGTCTTTCATTGCAGGGTTTATCTCCTAATGTCATAGCCTTGAGTTCTATACTTAAATAACTTTGCCAACTGATGATGATATACAAAAGAGTTCTTCGTTATAGTGACCATTGCTTCTTGGTAGTTCATTTTTTGATTGTTTGGCAACCTTCCACAGTTTTGTCATGTTCTTCTAATATTAACAAAGCTTACAAAACTTTGTGCAGAGCTTAGAAATTAAAATAAGTTTTTATTTTCTAAACATTTGTCTGTTATTTTGGTTAACTTTATTAAGTGTTATGCCAATTCCATATTGACAAGTAGATCATTCTTTTGTTCTGTGCCCTAACTCCAAGGTTTTTTTCTTAGGCATGCCAAAATTTCCCTCCCCAGCCTCAGGAGGCTTTCCTGAAGCCTGGGGAGGGCAAAAAACAGTTTGTCCCCAAACTTCTGGTTGGCCCGTTGGGGCTGTTTTTTGTCCTCCCCGGCCTCTGGAGGCTTTCCAGAGCTGATGGCCGGCGTGCCATAGGTTCGCCATCACGGGTATGTGTTGTCATTCTGTAACATTATCTTTGATAGGATATAACATTTACATGGGAAAATAGTAAAGAATGGGGTTTCTAAAAGAGGCATGCAAATTGTGGATGAGGAAAGTTGTGTGTTACCATAAAATTAATGCAAGCAAGAGAATTGGGGCTATTATGAGAGGAAATCCTTTAATTCATTAATTATATGGCTTTAACTGGTTAGTGCGATGTAAAAATGTGTTAGAGCTCAATAAACCTACTTTCTGAAAAAAAGATTTTGAATGAAGATGAAAATTCCTCTTCATTATGAGATAAAAGTTACCACTCATAATTTAAAACAATGCTATCTCTTCTATTTCCTTTTTTAATCTAGTCTAGGTATAAAATATAGAGAATTCCAATAAACTAGAATAAAAAAGTAATTGCAGAGTTCTCATTACAATTCTAATTGTTAACACTGATTTTTTTCTCAGTTTCTCTTAAATATCTTTGGTTTTGTTTTAGAGAAGGAAAGCCGTATTTGTCAGCCTTGGAAAGTAGTCCAGAAAGGACACCAGAATGGCCTTGTCTGACCATTGTCTAGGCTGCAGCTCTTCCTCCTGTCTAGCAAGGTTATTCTCACAGTCTATTTACATTGGGCTACTTGTGATCCTATTTTATCTCTTCTTTCAAGGTATAGAAAGCCACATGAAACGAGGATGTATTTTATTTAGAAATGGGAGAACTCTTTTGCTTATTGACAATAGGTCTTTCACCAGCTAGGGCAGGGGTGTCAAACTCAATTTCATTGAGAGCTGCATCAGGGTTGTGTTTGATCTCGGGGGGTGGGGGCGAGGGAGGCATGGCCAGGATGGGTGTGGCCAGAGTGGGCATGGCCAGCTCAACATCACTCATGTGGGGCATCAAAATCCCTCGTGGGGCATCAGCCCAGCTGGACAGGGCTGGCAGACGGCTGCTTTGAGCTCTGTTTATAATAATAATAATAATAATAATAATAATAATAATAATAATAATAATAATAATAATAATAATAATAATAATAATAATAATAATAATAATAATTTTTATTTATAACCCGCGCTCTCTCCCCGAAGGGACTCGAGGCGGGCAGAGGCACTGCAAGCCGGTCCTTTGCTATTTCCAGGATGGCCCTATGGGCCAGATCTAAGCACCTCACGGGCCGAATCTGGCCCATGGGCCTTGAGTTTGACACTCCTGAGCTAGAGAATTTGTACTGTAATGAAGAGAATCACAACCACCTAAAGTAGTTTCTTTACAGATAGTAGGGGATTTTTGAAAATATAAATGTGTTAATGCCTGAATTTTGGAAAGCTTTATTTATCTTGTCTTTAATTCATGCTACTAGATTGGCAAAGAGATGGAAGAATTATGATAGAGAAAACTATTATATAAGATTAGTGATGAAGGAGCTGAGCTGTTTTATGACTGGTATATTTATAGACTGATTACAAACTGATGTTCAATAAAATTGTGACGACACTAGATTTTTTAAAACAAAGAATCAGCATTCTGCTGAAAATATCTTTATCATGTGCATTTGATATAATTTTTACTATGTATAATATGGCCAAAGATGTTTAACGCTATATTTTCATAGAGTATAACTTTTAGCAAAGCTGAATCAAGGGGTCTTTTATTAGCCAGCCAGCCAGCCAGCCAGCCAGCCAGCCAGCCAGCCAGCCAGCCAGCCAGCCAGCCAGCCAGCCAGCCAGCCAGCCAGCCAGCCACGAGTTTGAGACCCCTGTTCTAAAGTCAGGGGCTAGTTTAATTTCCAGGGGTGGCTGTTCCAAAAACCTGGCACTATTTATAGAAAGGCAATTCCAGTGTGCTTTGGTCCCAGGTATGTCTAAAAGTCACCCTTATTCTTTCATAATAAAATTGTTTGTAATAGATTATGTTTATATCTACATTTTGTAATAAAAGCAAGAGGAAAAAAAGGCTATCTCAGTTGTGTGCCTAGATAAATGATTTTAAACAATTCAGATGTTGACATCTATATCTGCATGGACAGGAGGGCAGCTAAATAAAAGGCAAAGACAAAAGAACAGGGGGGAATGGGAAGTGGTGTGTTCTGAGGGATTGTTACTTAGTCATAAAAAAGTAATCTGAATAGCTGCTGATTGTGAGGGATGTTTATTGTTCATTGTTGAGGATTACACCACTATTTCCTGTGATTTCCTGTGAAACTGAGTACTACCGGTTCGGGTGCACTTATGCATGATGCTTCTGCACATGCACAGAAGTGTCCGGGTGGGTGGGTAGAGCCTCCCACCACTGCTACTACCGGATTGCCTGACCCAGGCTGAATCGGGATCACCCCCACCTCTGGTAACTAGGATTTATAAAGCAGGTTTACCAAATACAGGTGGTACAACCATTTGTCTAATGGCTCGTCAATGTTACAAAGACATTTTAAAAAGTCATCTATGGCCTGTCCCCATTCTTATGACCACTGTAGCAGCTCCATGTGATCAAAATTTGGGTGCATGGCAACTGGCACTTATTTTTAAATGGTTGCAGTATCCTGGGGTCGCATAATCATCATTAACAGCCATGTGATTTGCTTAACAATGGTGGTTAAAAAGGTAAACTTGTATGTGACTCAATGATCACATTGCTTAGTGAAGGATGTTCTGACCCCAACTTTGGTTGTAAGTCGAGGACTACCTGTAAGTGAATTGGGAAAGCCAAGAATGGTTTGTGAGGGAGTTTTCCTTTAAAAAATTTTTTTGTTCTGCCTCCTATAAAAGCATTATTATGTCATCCTATTTCCATTTTGGTCCTCAAAGATTCATTGAAAGTTTTACAAAAATGTTAAGAAAGTATCTTGTCTCTGATCCCTCAAAATAATCGTAAACGTAGAAATATTAGCATCTGTATTTAAGAAGGGAGAACAGAGGGTAGTATACAATCCTATGTTAGACTCCTAAGCATTTAGCTAGTATTTTTTCAGTTTGTCAAATGTGTCTTTGGTAGGTAGAAATAATTTGATTAGTTTTCTTGTATTCTGAGATCTTATCAGCTTTTATTATATCAGGACAATTTTTCTGGATCTTTTTTATCATGAACTAGCCTTCTCCAGTTCAACCGTGGGTGGTTCATTCTACAAATTAGCAATGTCGTTTTGTATCTTGGTAGGTTGCCAGTATAGCCTGTGGGCTAATTATGTTCCCTTGTTGGTGGAAACTGTTGACCATTTGCAATGCCTGCTGACAATTGCCTGCCTGGTAGACTGAGTTTCGTAACCTTGATTTGGAATGCATGTCTAATGTCTTCCACTCGGACCTTTCGTCTTGTTCATAATGTTACGTTTAATGGACTGTTTCAAAACTTTAATGTACAATTTGGTTGTACAAGGTAATTTACCACCCTGATTATATTATACTAGTACTAAGGAACAACAGAGTACAGACTGAAGCTTCATCCTAGCCAGTCTTTTACTGGTTTGCCCTGAAGCTGAATTGCAGCCAAACAATTTTTTGTTTTAGGGAGTAACTTTTTACACAATAATATTGGTATTATTCTGTAATGATTTTCCTAACTCTGAAACTTTAAATGTATTATGAAATGATAGTGGGAAAAGAGAGTAATCAATCAATGTCATCTAATAGGTAAGGCCACTCAAGTTGCTTGTGATGATTATATACTGTTTAACAATATATAGCTATGCACATTTAACAATAAACTATGTTTTGTTCCCCTTTCTGAAAAGATTCTATGGACTTCAGACTGATGAATGATTCATTTACATAATTATGGTTAAAGGTTTTTTTTACATTATTTTACTTTAATTGAGTATGATTGTTTCATTGTACTATATGCATGTTTATTGCTGCATCTGGTTTTAATGTCTTATTTGCAGGATTCATCTTTTTCTTCATTAAGCCCCTCCCCCCAAAATTATAAAGATACAAAGAATAATAATATTATTATAGTTAATTTTTATCTGATGTTTTCAGTAGTTATTAAATTATTGGTGAATCTGTGAATGGCATGTTTCTATCTCTTTTAATTTCCTTTCTTCATAATTTAAAGCAATATGAAACTGAAAACATTTCTTCAAATTCAAGATTAGTTAAAATATGTTTATATTAATGCCTTGTCATTGTGTAGCTTTTTATAAATCTAAATTGTTGAATTCTTTTCAAGTGTACTTCATAAGAAAGTGATTTCATTTCTTTTGGCTTTCTATCCAATGTCCAGGGTTTGCTTTAATAATAGAGGCATTCATATGAGCATTTCCATCACTTTCCTGGTAAAACTCTACATTTGTAAATTGTTTTGTTTTTTCTTTTGGATGAACCAACTTTAAGAAATATGAAAGTAAACCTGAAGGAAAGTAATAGGAATTTCAAGTATGTTGAGTATGCATGAAATAATTAATTTCTTAAAAACTATCCATAAGAGTATAATCTGATATTTGTGCAGATTATAAAAAATGTCTTAAATATTGAAGTATGAAGGTCAATAACTTACTTGCCTTCATAAAATAATTATATGCCTATTTTGCTTATATGCATGCTTTCCCCCCCTTTATAAATGGATCTGAATGTTCTACATTTGTTGTTAGGGTGTCAGTAGAAGAGATTGGCGAGTCAGAAGAGGTACCTGACTTGCATCATTAAACATTACAAGAGGGGAAATTAAGGCATTGGGTTGGCGTCATTTTTTTTTCCCTTTTGTAAATCTTACTTTTGATGGAAAGGCAGCCCTGTCGCCAGTAAGTCCTGCATGCATAGACTCTCCCCCCGCTGGTAAAACAATGAACACATTCAGGCACAACTCATGTTTTCAGTTATTAAAAAACAGAGCCGTCTGTCTCTGCCTGTGACTTTAATCTTTAAGCCTTTATTCCCTGTACCCCACCCCCTCTTTCTTCCCCCAACCTTTTGTTTGTGAAATGCAGAGCTACAGGATATGTGGGCCTTGAGCTTCCCCCCCCCCTTCACTGTATTGTACATTCCTTCTGTAACTACAGATGTTTATAACTATAAGTGATGTTATTCCAGGGTTGGTGATGGTGGGAGGAAGCTAGTAAACTTGCCTCTTTAGTGGCATTTTTGATTTTTCATTCTTATTTAAAAGATCTGCGAGAATTTTGTGGATCAGCTAGTATGTACTTGGGACTGTTCACTTCACGAAACAATCGTTTAAAGTATTAAAAACACCAACACTTTTCAGTGTGAATCTTTTTTTAAATTATCATTATTCTTGGAGGCTTTGAGCATAATCAGTTTTGTAAGCTGGCAATAGGTTGCATGTCCTTTAAAGTTGTGCCTTCAGGTTGGGGGATTTACAGTGCTATGTGCTACATGTGAAATTGAGTTGAACTTTGAAAGTACAAATAATTTTATCTGAGAGACTATATTCCTTCCAAATAAACCATTCAACATTATTGTCAGCATTATCTGGACTTTACTTCAACGTGTGGCCAAGAGCTTGACATCAATAATGAACAGCCACACAATTTTGGATGCTTTGCACATATTTTTCTATTGTATAATGCTGAATGTATATGATGAATGTATTTTGAATTGAAATAATAGAAAATGTACGCACAGTATGCTTAGATGTGATTGTTGTGCTCCACCCAGAATTGCTTTTAATGAGATGGGATGAGATAGATAGATGGATGGATGGATGGATGGATGGATAGGTAGGTAGGTAGGTAGGTAGGTAGGTAGGTAGGTAGGTAGGTAGATAGATGCAGCCTGTATATCAAACTATAGGAATAAGACAAATTGAACTTTTTCTGTGGAAAGGAAATAAAAGTTATACTTCTCATTGTTTATATTTCAGATAAAAATATCATATGACTGATGATACTGCTTGAAGAATTATCATATATAAAATTAGGACTCTGATAAACTTGAGCTTGAAATTTCCTGCCTTAATTATTTGGCATAAACATACTGTGTGGCTTTCAGTGAATTGCCTCTAATTCTAATAATGATGACATTTCCGATATATTGTAAAAGATTGCTCTAAAAAGGACTTTTTATATTTTGTATTTTTTGGAGTATAAGATGCACTCCCCCCCAAATGGGTGATAATTTCGGTGCATCTTATAGACCAAATATGACCCCTGAACCCTCTGAGCATAACATTTTCACCCTCCCCACCCCCAGAATCTCTCTGCAGTGCTGTGCATGTTCCGTTTTTGCCAAAACTGGGCCTGTTTTTGTCCTCTTGAACCCTCCGCACATCCTGTTCTTTGCCTTCCCTGGCCCCCAGAAGCACTCTGCGCTGTTCCACATGTCCAGTTTCCAACCCTCCTTACATCCAGTTTTCTCCCTCCCTAGCCCCAAGAAGCACTCTATAGGCCAAAAACAAGCCGAGGATTCGGGAGACCAAAAGCAGGCCCGCTTATGGTGAAAACTGGCACATTTTTTCCAAAAACGGGACGCATGGAGGCCAAAAACTATTTTTTCCTTGTTTTCCTCCTCTAAAACTAGGTGGGTCTTATAGTCTGAAAAATATGGTATTTGAGATGTAAATCTCAACTGCTTTGGTTAATACACTTCTTCCCTTTGTTTGTAGATGAGAAGACTGGAAACGGAAAGTTTCCTCTTCTAACTTTTAGTAAATTGCACTTTGCATTCATATCTGACTTAGAGAAATTGGTGTGTGCTCTATGTGTAGTAATTTAAGAAGTAATCATCTAAAAGCCCATATTTGATCAATTTGGAATAAAATAAAAACACTTTTCTGTATTGGTATGTTGTATAAGAATGTGTTTTATTTGAAACTAAAACTACATGATATCAATCTTCTCTGCTTGCTTGTAAAGGACTAAATAGATTAGTCCATATTAATCTTTACTAAATTTAGTCCATATAAACCATATTTTATTATGGTTTCCCATAATGACAATCTCATAATTTTAAATTTGCTTATATGTGTGAAATAAAAAAAAAGTAGGTGTAGAGTATTGTTGCAAATACTTAGTGGTTTCAGTTAATTGTATAATTTTGGAAGTTGTTCATGAACTGTATGTGCAAAATTAGTAATTATTTATAAGAAATATTTATATAATTTTGCTAAGTTTGAAGAAATACTATAAAAATAATCTTTGGTTATTGGCATTATGGATAAATATTCTTCTGGAAACTGGTAAATAAGAATGCAATTTTCTCAACCCCTTAAAATTCAGTACATGAAAGTACGAGGGGATAGCATTTGGAACCTGGTTAATGACAGATAAGTCATATAACTGAATCAGAAACTAAGAAGCTAGAAGCAAAGCAATCCAATGGGCTCTTACATACACAAGATTTAATACTAGAACCCAAGAATTCAGTATCAATTACTCTCCCTTTGTAGATCTAATACAATATAATGCAGGAGTTTCAAACTTAACTGTCACGAGTGCTGCATGAGAACTAGTTTGTTAGCCTGAGGGCCCCAACACTGAAGCCTTTTCATGCAACGATACAAAAGACTTTAGTGAGTTAAAAAAATGAATAAAATGAAGAATATACAGTTAAACAGAGAGGCTGTTGCAGCACAGCTCTGAAATATGCAATTTTGATCACTTAGCTTGCTGAGTTTTTTAATTAACCAGAATGCCAGTATTTGGTTTCATCATAGTGTTAATAAATAATACTGTTTTTCAGAATCCTATCTACGATGATATAATCTGGGAAATTCATCCCAATAAGATCTGTCCAAATCTTGCTTGCTTTCTCCTTTCCAGCTAAGAGATTTTCAGGCCAGATATGTCCTTAGTTATTTGGCTGTTTCTTCATTCCCTCTCTTAAGCAACCTCAATTTCCTAATCCATCATTTTCACTTGCCAAGACTTGAGAGTTTTATACTACCTCTATCATTGAACAGTGATGTAAGAGGCTTCAGGCTCTGACTGTTGCAGATAGTCAACTGGTTGGGCTAAGGTTAGTTGTAAGGCTGCTGCTGCTGCTAGATCACTCCTCTTTCCGGAGTAGCATGTGGCGAAGGCTAATGAATCCAGAATCTAAGAATTGTAAAAGAATGGCTAACAGGTCAATTGTTGTGTAGATTCTGTATTATCTGAATATGCTGAACTTATTTAGACGATCCATTTATTAATGTTGGCATCCCCTCAAAACTTTTCCATAGACATGTTCAGGACATATAGAACTTCATTCAATATTTTATCCTGAAATTATCTTGCTTTTGAACCAATAGTGATGTTGTGTGGTCTTTTAATGTAAGGTCTTGGGACCACAATATTTATCCTGTGTGCTGCTTGGAGAGTCCAACTATGGGTTAATTCTGCCTATCTGCCCTCTGGACTGGATTGAGATTCTTTTAAAGCCACACCTCTTCCTTTGCTTGCCAGAATTTAAATCCAGTCTACAGCCCAGTTGGACGTGTTCTGTTGGTTCTCCCAAATTTTTTTTTTTACCAGGCTTTTTAGTTGGAGTCTCCAAACACATTTTTTTTCTTCATTACAGCTTCTCATCGGTGAGTTTTGCTTCAGGCTTCTTGCCTTCTATTCTCCCGACGCGTCCTGGGTTCGCCCGGGCGCGCACGGGTCTCGTTTAGTGGCCCCAGGCTCAGATTGCCTAGGGAGCCTCTGGCAGTGCTCCGGTTAGTGGCGAAGGGGCCCTGCCGCTTGCGCTGCCTCGCTGGAGCGGCCGCTTTCCCCCTGGCTCATTTTGCAGCCAGATTCACGCTGGCGGCTTTCGCGCCGCCCGTTTAAACTACGCCCGCCATTTTTGAGGCCTTTCAGCCATTGGCGGGCATTTTGCAGCCAGAGGAAGGTGGGGGCGGCAAAATTGGGCGCGCTTTCTCCCGGAAGCCAAGGATCCGTTGCAGAGCTGCAGAAATTGGCGCCATTTTCTGCATGAGTGCGGAGGCGCAAAGAAGGCTCCAGCGCAGCTGCCTTATTTAACCCTTTGCCTTATCGCCCAGCTCCAGAACGAGGCTTTGGAAAGGTCTTCTGTCCGGCCCTGATCTGGCAGGCTCTCCTTTGCCTTGAGTGCATCCTACTCATTGGGAGCTGATCTGCTGTCCACCTGCTGCCTCTCCACTACTGCTGATTCAGATTCATCTTGCTGAAGTCATCCCTCGCCTTCCATCGCTCTTCTGGTGGTGAGTTACCGGGCCCCAGGATGTCTGAAAGGCCTTCCCAAGACTGTGACCAGCCAGGCCATCCACCAGCAGGGGGCTCGTCAGGCAGGCCAGCAAGGCTGCCTCTGAGGCCCTGAGCAAGGCTGGTGGGAAGAAGCTGGACAAGGCTCAAAATAGGGCTACCACCAGGCGCCAAAAGGCCCTTGATAAAGAATTTGACAAGGCCCAGTGCAAGGCAAGCGAACTCTCCAGAGAGACTCCAGCAGAGGAAGTTCAGGAGAATCCGATCCCTGTAATTCAGGCTGTCCCCTTGCCTGACAGGGAAGAAGACGCCCTGGGTCCTAACAAGGAGAAGGGCGGGGTATAAATTTAATAAAATAAATAAATAAATAAAGAGGAGGAAGAACAAGAATTCTCTTCTGATGACTCCCCAGAGCCTTCCTTGGTGGGAGATGATGACCTTTTTCAAGAGGAGGGCCCCTCTACTGCTAGGATCGTGTCCCCTTCCCCTCCCCACTGCCAAAAGAGCTAGGCCTGTTGAAGATCAGGGGCCTGCACTCTCGGCTGAGATGCAGGCTGTCATTAATAAGGCCATTTCCCAGGGAATTGCTGATGGCATCAAGCAGAAAAGCAAAAGGTCAAGGAGGCCTAGTATCTCCAGGGCCTCTGACCGCCAGTCAGACCGTAGGTCCACTTCACCGCATTCATCACTGGATAGTGAGGAATCCACTGTGGAGGACGACTTGCTCCCTGAGCAAGAGTTCTCGGGGGATGAGCAGGCTGCCTTGGAAATAGTCCCTGTGCCCAAGCTGTTTTTAAACATAGTTCAGCGCCAGTGGGCCCAACCAGGCACCGCGGCCACACCCAGCAATAATGATAAACAGCTGTACACAGTGGACTCTCCCTTGGAGGACTTGCTCAAGCTTCCTCCAGTAGACCCACCGGTGCAGGCCCTTACTTCCACTTCCGTGCTGCCTCCAGACCTCTTGGAAGGCCTTAAGGCGGAGGACAAGAGGTCTGAGAAGGCTTGTCACAAGACCCACTTGACGGCTGCGTGGGCAATTAAAACTGCCACCTCAGCTTCCTTCATGTCCAGGGCAACCCTCAAGTGGCTCCGGCAACTTGCTGCAAAAGTGCCAGCTGGTGATTCTAAGTCTAGGCAAGAGCTGAGGAAGATTATGGCGGGTGTTTCATACACCGCCGACGCCACCCTGAGTTCCGCCAAGTTTGCCTCTCACGCATTAGCATCTAACGTGACCACTAGGCGACTTCTTTGGCTTTGCCACTGGAACGCAGACATGCGATCCTAGTGGAAGATCGCTTCTGCCCCCTATAAAGGGGGGAAGCTTTTTGGTGAAGTGTCCCTTTCGAGGAGGCTCCGGCTCCAGACCCTTCCGTAAATATAAGTGACTCTCTGGCGACTGCTCCCATAGGAAGATCGTTCAGGTAAGCCAACGACACTTTTCTTAGTTTATTTAGGATTCATTGATTAGATATATTCAGTTCTATTTATCAGGGTGCATTCATTAGGAAACTTCATTTAGGTGTTAATCAAAGGTATTTAATCTTATACCTGAGAATTAAAATATATAATATGCCTTTTTTCCAAGGACAATTTGAATGCTGTGGATGATGGATTTTGATATTTATTATATGAAAGCATAGTCAATATATCTTTTTAATTTGACCAACATATTTGTAAGAGGTATTTCATTTTGAAGTCTCAGGTTGTTTTGATAGTTGCAAGGGTAAGATATGTGTTGCTACTGCATTTTGGCTGGGGATATGTACATACCTTTCAATAGCTTTTTAACTGTGAATTCTATTCACAATATTATTTCATTGACCTGGTTCACATATAACATTGCACTATTTCTTACTAAAAGAAAGATAAATAAAATTGTAGAACCCTATATTTGTTGCCATCAAATATGCATTTTCCATATTGTTGTGGTTACAATATTCAAGTTTATTAAGATTCTTTTCAACTATAAGATTCTGTTTCCTGTGATATTAATAGTGTCCTCTCCCCTGCCTCTCAATTTTGTGACATCTGCAAATTTGATGGACATCTCTTCTATCCTCTAGTTTATACCATTTATGAAAATGTTGAACATTACTGGACCCAGGACAGAACCCTGAGTACACTATTGCATACTTTCCTATTAGACTAATGTTTGTAGTAGCTAGCTGTTCCTCTGTTTTACAGTAGCTGTCTCATTTAATAGCGTTTGTTTCAACTCTGATAGTCATCCTATGGGATTTCATATTTAATTTATAAAATTCAGCTACCATATATGAGTGAAGCCACACAATTTAACTTAACAGCTTTAAAATATTCTGTTGTGTAAAATGAAAATATGAATTTAAAATTATTACAATAGATACATCTAAGTAGAGTAAGCTCAGGAAGAGACCTAGAATCCACTTAGAAGCTATGTATTTCAACCAGAAAAAAATGTCCTGTCACCCTGATTTATACCTCTGAGCTGGTTGTGAGAAATTGGTGGTCTCTGGTTTAGTCTGATACCCTAACCACTATAGGTAAAGGTAAAAAGTTCCCCTTGCACATATGTGCTAGTCATTCCTGAATCTAGGGTGCTCATCTCTGTTTCAAAGCCGAAGAGCCAGCATTGTCCAAAGACGTCTCCATGGTCATGTGGCTGGCATGACTAAATGCTGAAGGCATACAGAACGCTGTTACCTTCTCACCAAAGGTGGTCCCTATTTTTCTACTAGCATTTTTAGATGCTTCTGAACTGCTAGGTTGGCAGAAGCTAGGACAAGTAACTGGAGCTCACTCCGTTATGCGGCGCTAGGGATTCTAACTTTCTGATTGACAAGCTCAGCCACTGAGCCACCATGTCCCTCTATAACTATAATGTCCCTCTATATCTAACCACTATAAATAGATTGACAGATGAAGAAGATGATAATGAGGTTTAAAGAATGTAGTAATCTCTAGGATACTTAAAGTGAGTCATTAGGGATTTATAGTGGCAAATCAATCAGAAGTCATGGAATCTTAGTTTCATTCTTGTTTATTAAAATTAACCCCCTTTTATTCAAAACAAGATTCAGTGAGTTAGGATTTACTGCAATTACACATTGCTTAAAGACACTGCAAATAAATTCTGTGTAATAAATACATAAAATATGTTACAACCATTTTTATAAATATCTTGAGTAATCTGTGTTGGATTTTCAGAGGAAGCAAATGAGAAATTAAAGAGTGGTTGATTCCCAGTTGCTTATCCAGAACTTCTGTCCTTTAGGGTTTAGTGACACCTTCCAGATGGAACAGCATATCTCAAAATACTTATGGGATGTTGGAATCACATTGGGAATTCCTGTTTCTTTTTAAAATATTGTCTATCTAAAGCTCGGGTATCCGGTTCTGACACATGATTTGCATTGGTTTATAGAGGCTTTTTTTCTTTCTCTTGTATAGTTCGTGCACTTTTGGTCCTTTCTCTTTAATGTGGGATTTTGAAGGTTTGCATAGTCAGGAAAAAACTTCAGTGTTCACCCCGTCAATTCCCTAGAGATACCTACAAAAATCCTGAATTGCTTATAGTTTCTCCCAAGGTGTTACTATATAAGAAGTGGAGAATAATTTACATGCTTCAGAATAGGAATTTTAAAAAGCACCAAAAAAATATGTTAAGAGTGGGGTCACAGGAGGAAGTTTCATACTCACTGCATGAAACAGACAATATTTCCTGAAACAGGAGATATTAATCTCAAAGAATTTAAAATAAAATATTTATTTTATGATTTTTTTTAAAAAAAAGTTTAGTGTGGAGGGGGAAAAGAAGAGAATAATCAGTCTTTTTATCCTAAGTACAGATGAAATTGATTAAACCTTTTAAAACTCGCCTCAGTCCACCCGGTTTATTAATTGAAGAATTTCCTCTTCCCCAGAATGGGAAGTACATATTAAAACAGCTTTGCCCCCAAATAGCAGTGATACTTGAGAACAGCAGATTTTTCTCTTCTGGGCTAAGAGGAAATCCTAACATGGTAAAAATCACACAAGGACACAAACAAATGTGAACACACATTTGTGGACACATGCATTTTAAATATATTTGATGAAATGTTATTTAATTTTCTAAAACATGGTAACTCATTGTAGCCCATGGTTCAACATTACTTTGCGTCTGTATACTAAATTTCTTTTTCTTCACTTCAGTGAAAGATGAGTTGGGCTGTTTCTGTGAAGTGATCCAAAGAATTAAACTTAACTGGTAGCAGTAGTTTAAAGAGACAAATAAAATGCCATATTTACTATTCTCTTATGACATGTGAAACCTCTTAACTCATTCTCATTTGGACCTTCTTCCTTTTTCCTCTTCTTGCTAGGTTTTTATTGTGTTTCAAGATCAAGGCCTCTACAGTTTTTGATATTGATAGATACTGATGGACTAGTGTGATCATGTGCCAAGCTCAAGGCACCTTTTTGGTTTTATTTTTATTTTTTAGGGGGCAAAAGTTCATAAGCTTTGAACTGAGTAGCTGAAAATTCATCTTTGGTGTTCGTATTCACTTATAAAAATACCTGAACACACAACTCTCTTCTGAGAGTTGAATTTAGAATTTAACTGTTTAAATTGTGTGCAGTGAACTTATAGAATTATTAAGAGCTTTTGAGTTGTGAGAAATAAAAGAAGTGTTATAAGAGACTGTTAAAATGTATAGTCCACAGCGATTGTAAAAAAGTTTCAATTATGTATTAAAATAGCACAATTGTGTTATTTTTATTTGATGTTGATTAGATAGTCTTTTAAGTGAAAATCCTGATTTAAAAGTAAATTGACTCCTTTTGTATACAGAAATTTAAACATAAACATTCTGCCATGGTTAATATTGCCCTATTTTAGTCCTTCAGATCAAAACAAGCTAATTTGCCTCATGAGCAAATTATTTGATAATTGTGTACCACTTTTCTTGAGAAACATAGGTACTGAGAAATCAGTCATCTTGTTTGGAGTTTCTTAGAAGTTTTTATTTTTTTGAAATTCTTAAAGCATGCATCAGGAACCTATGGGCCAATGATGAAATATGCATATTTCCACATTTACCTCTGAGAAAGCAGAGTTTTTCTATCTCTCATCAGATGATTTCTCATCTTCAGTGGGTTATGGAGAGGGTAGATTTCTGTGTACGGAGAAAGAAAGTGGGTTTCATTTTTTGAACCATGTATAGAGTGATAGCTTCCTGACTTAGTCTTGAAGAAAAGACTAGGGAGACGGAGTGCAGTGGGACAGGGTTTGACAGAGAAAATAGGTGTCCTCTGGCATTGTCAGGCCTGATTCAGCTTTTTGTCAAACTCTTTCTTGAAGTCTACATATAATGTAAGGCAGTGAGACAATGCACACCTTGCTAAGAATAAGTCTATCTTTCACATTCCTTCCAAGGAATAAATCCCAGAGAAGAATTAGAGAAGAATAATGAGTTAATTCTTGAGCTGTTTGTTTGTTAAAATGACCCTCCTTTTGGGCGGTTTTGAACTTCAGAACTATTATCTAGAGAACAGATTTCCTGATGTTTCACCAACCACTGGCATCTTCAACCACAGATGGCAGAGAAATATCAAGAACTCTGTTCTGTAGATTACAGTCCTAAATCCTGAAGCCCAACACTGTCCAAGAAATGCTGGCTGTGGAAGTTAACATTGGTAAACCTACCATTTACTTATAAAGATGTACATTTATGTATTTTTACTCAGTTGCTTTTCTGGAAAGTACTATTGCTTACTATATTTTCTATATGCAGCATTCTATGATGCAGCATTTTGGGGACACTTTTAATATTTCAAAGTGGCATTTTTATTTCCAATTCTGAGGCCATTGTTATAAAAACACTATGACTATTTCTTCCAATCATACAGAAACTATGATTCAGTGTACATTACATTTTAGAAGCAATGGGTTGAAGGATGAAATCTGAGATAAGAAGGGAAGGGAATATAACAGGGCTAGGACTAGGATCATTACCGAGGTATAGAATCTGGTGATAGAAGAATGAAGGTGAAGGCATAGAGTTCATTTAATACATTAAAAGCATTTTATCTAATGCAGGGGTCCCCAACCTTTTTTGCACCAGGGACCGGTTTCATTTTAAAGAAAATTCTGCGGACCGGCTGGCCTAGAGGAGGAGGAGGGGAGGGGGAACAGGCGGCGCAAGTGCACACGGGGGGGGGGGGAGTCGGTTCACTTGGCCCTCTAGGGCAGTGGTGGGCAAACTTATTAGTCAATAGAGCCAAATATCAACAGTACCACTACTGAAATTTCTTTTGAGAGCCAAAAGGTGTGGCCTGTTTTATGGGAGTGGCTCAGTTGTCATGTCACCCGGTGGGCGTGGGCAACTTGGAAAATGTGGTGAAACTCACTTAAAGCTTAGCAACCAAAATTTTGGGTTCTTTCTTTCTTTCTTTCTTTCTTTCTTTCTTTCTTTCTTTCTTTCTTTCTTTCTTTCTTTCTTTCTTTCTTTCTTTCTTTCTTCCATTTCTGACTGGTCTTTGGTCTTCTGAAGATGGTAAAAATGGATTTATGAGCATTCGTTATATGTAAAGGCAGCCCATGACTCTTTGGGATGCTGGTTTGAATCGAGGAAATGACTCCTGAGGATGTGATTCCTTTGAAATGACCACTGGGAGAAAAATAGATCTTTAACCTGGTTAACCTAACAGGTAGTTTGAGGTGGAAGGAAATAGGAAAATAGATTATTTCCTTTCCTTCCTTCCTTCCATTGCCTCCCTCCCCTTCCCTCCCTCCCTTCCTTCCCTCCCTCCCTCCCTTCCCTCCTACCCTCCATCCCTTTCCTTCCTTCCTTCCCTCCCTCCTACCCTCCATCCCTTTCCTTCCTTCCTTCTCTCCTACCCTCCATCCCTTTCCTTCCTTCCCTCCCTCCTACCCTCCATCCCTTTCCTTCCTTCCTTCCTTCCTTCCCTCCTACCCTCCATCCCTTTCCTTCCTTCCTTCCCTCCCTACTACCCTCCCTCCCTTTCCTTCCTTCCTTCCCTCCCTCCTACCCTCCATCCCTTTCCTTCCTTCCTTCCTTCCTTCCTTCCTTCCTTCCTTCCTTCCTTCCTTCCCTCCCTCTCCTTCCTTCCTTCTTTCTTCCTTCTTTTATCCCTCCCTTCCTCCTCCCTCCCCCTTCTTTCCTTCACTCCCTCCCTCCCACCATTCATCTTTTTCTATTTTTCTTTCTTTCTCTTTCTCTGTTTCTCTCTCTCTCTCTGTATCTGTCGCTCTCCTCCCTCCACCCACCTCTGTCACTCTGTGTTTGAGTGTGTGATTACCTCTCTCCCTCTCTCTCTCTATTTCTGCCTCTCTAAGTCTGTCGCTCTGTGTGCCTGTCATTCTCTCCCCCCACCCCCAAGCAGCAGAGGGGAGGTTATCCCGCAACAGGCGAGCGAGCGGACGGAGGACCCAAGCTGCTGCTACCTTAAGAGCTGCTGCTACTGCTACCTTAAGTGTCGCTGAGGCCATCCGGGCGCCACACGCGGCTGGAAGAGGATTGGGCGTGCGCGCCCGGATGGTGCTTAATGTAGCCGCAGCTTGGGTCCTCCACCCGCTCGCCCGGGATGAGGCAGCCGTAACCTCCTCACTGACATGCTGGCCCCTCCGGGAAGCCCCGAAAAGTGCACCGGAGGCGCTCTCGGCCATCCTCTGCCCAGGGGGCTGCTCCCTTCTCCTCCTTTCCGGCCCTGCGGCCCGGTTCTTATGAAGCCGCGGACCGGCACCGGTCCGCGGACCGGGGGTTGGGGACCCCTGATCTAATGCATTAACAAGACTGATTTGAAGATTTTTGGAAAACAGTTGCTAGAAGAGAAGCCTAGTTTATAATTCCAAATGAAGAAACACATTTATATACGGTAACCTTTCAGTAGAATGGAGTGCAGAGGACGACTGGGAAAAACTGCCAGAATGAGATGGCACAACCAAATTTATGACAAAACAATGTTTGCCATAACTAACACTGTTATTTCAACATTTGAGCAATTAGCACCTCTAAAAATAATTTAGACCTGTTAAAAAATGATTTGGAAGTCTCTGCAGAAAAGCATACAGAGAGTTTCCCTGCCTTTATTGAAGCTCATGCTCAAATAGACAATCTAGTGAAGCGACATCCCTTAGGACAGGGGTCCCCAACCTTTTTTGCACCAGGGACCGGTTTCATTTTAAAGAAAATTCTGCGGACCGGCTGAGTGGCTCAGCAGTCATGTGACTGGGTGGGCGTGGCCAACTTGGAAAATGTGAAACTCACTTAACAATGATCTTGGTTAGCAACCAAACTTTTGGCCTCAACTGTGGTCATAAGTTCTTTCTTTCTTTCTTTCTTTCTTTCTTTCTTTCTTTCTTTCTTTCTTTCTTTCTTTCTTTCTTTCTTTCTTTCTTTCTTTCTTTCTTTCTTTCTTTCTTTCTCTTTTTCTTTCTTTCTTTCTCTTTCTTTCCCTCTGTCTGTCTCTCTCTCTATGTCTTTCTTTCTCTCTTTCTCTCTCTTTCCCTTTCTCTCTTTATTTCTTTCTCTTTCTTTCTTTTTCTCTTTCCCTCTTTCTCTTTCTTTCTCTCTCTTTCTCTCTTTCTGTATCTTTTTCTGTCTTTCTTTCCTTTCTGTCTCTTTCTCTCTCCCACCTTTTTCTTTCTTTCTCTTTTTCTTTCTCTCTCTCTGTCTCTCTCCTTCATCTGCCCATCTCTGTCACTCTGTGTATGTGTGTGTGTGTCTGTCTGTCTTGCATTCACTCAATCACTCATTCTGTGTCTCTGTCTATCTTTCTCTCCCTCCCTCCCTCTCTCTGTCTCTCTATGTGTGTCTGTCGTCGTCTCCCCCCCCCAGCCTCCTCAGCCCGCCTGCCGCGCTTGGTCGCTCGTTCGCTCGTTCAGGCTCCATGGCTGGGTAGGAGCCGGGCTGGAGAGAAGGGGGAGGGAGGAGGGGGCAGCCCATTGGGCAGAGCGCACGGGAGAATTCAGGAGGATCGTGGGGGCTGTTCCTCCACCCTCGTCGACAGAGGGACTCCTGGGCGCCGCCGGAGGCCGCCAGTTCCCTCCCCCGCCCGCGGAGCCTCCGCAGCCCCTGGAAGAAAACGAGTGGCCGGCATGCCAGCAGGGGAGGGAATCGGTGGCCGGTCCGGCGGCGCCCAGGAGTCCCTCCGTCGACGAGGGTGGAGGAAGAGCCACACTCCAACGGCGCGAACAGCCGCGCCTGTGTTCTCCCGCGTGCTCTGCTCAGGGGGCTGCCTCCTCCTCCCTCCTCCTCCTCTCCAGCCCTGCGGCCCGGCTCCCACCCAGCCACGGACCGGTACCAGTCCGCGGCCCGGGGGTTGGGGACCCCTGCCTTAGGGCAAAAGAACAGCAAATTATAAGACAATAAAGTGTGTAAGTACTCAAAGAAGTTACCTCATCAAAGCTGACCTGTTCCTTGCAATTAAATCAAGTTTCTCTTCATTTATCTTTGCCTGGCCTCAATTCCAGTCACTGGGTCTATAGAAGAGCAATTGTAACTTCTTTGGGACAGTTTTCCCATTGCTGCCACTGGCAAATAGATTTGTGCATGGTTGAATGAGTCTCAAGCATGCCTGGCATTTAATGAATTTTACTGCCTTTTAAGCAATCTATATACCACACGTGTTGCATAAAATGAAATCCTTTTCATTTTAAAAGGATTTGAAATCCCAATCAGTTTTCCATTATGGAAGGGTAACTCCTTTGCTGAGCTCTGCTGTCTTTGATACCCACAGAATGCCAAATGTTAACCCTGATGTTAATAATAATATCTTCACCCGGTGTTTGTCCTTAACTAAGCCAGAACATAGAAGAATGACAATTAAACAAACTAGGCTAAGTTTGTTATGGATGTGTCTCCCCTTATCAGTGCCTTTGGAGTCCTCAACTTGTTCAGCTCCTTCAACCAATTCTCTTTACTTATCTACCTGGTGTTAACAGGAATCCTTTTTTTTTTTTTTATATTGAAAAAGTTTTATTGGTTTTACATTTTTTCTGTAGGGTAGGGTAAGGGATACAAAGAAATTTTGAGAGCATTCACGTCAGAGTCGTCCGCCCTTCCGAGACCTCAAAATACACAATAAAAAAAAAATAACAAAAAAAAAACATTTTTCATAACACTACAAGGTAAAAGCAAGTACATATACCTAAATTCTCAATTCCATGCTGTCAGACATTTACAAAAAATCCAGAAAATATTATGCAAAATTGTTCAGGAAAATCAAGGCAAAGTTATTTTTTAGATCTAAGTCTCTTGGCTATTGTATCTTCTTTTTCTCCTCCCTGGCCCCGAGCGGGCGGGACCGTGGCCCCCTCCGTCCCCCCTGGATCTTCCCCCAGGATAGAGGAATGTTTTTTAAGAAAGGCTTCCGCCTCAACAACTGTTTTAATCCTCACTCTTCCTCCTTCCCAGAACACCAGCATCCCTTCGGGTGTCACCCACTTGAACCAAATCCCATGATCAAATAAAATTTTAGACAAGAAGGAAAATTTCCGTCTTGCTTCTCGAATCTTTCTAGGAATCTGCTTCAAGATAGTGACCGTTTTTTGTTGGTAAATTAAGGGGTTCCCTCTCTGCACCTTCAAAATTTCCTCTCTGGTTGACCTTCTAACAAATTTCACATGTATCTCTCTAGGCACTTCATTTATCCTGGCATATGCTGAGTTAATTCTATAGGCTAGATCAATGTCCCCCCTGATCTCATCCTTAGGTTTTTGTAAATAGTCTGCTAAAATTGTGCTCATAAGATCAGGGAGGCATTCACTAGGTTGCTCAAAAACATTCTGAAATCTCAAAAAATATGTCATTCTTTCCATATCAATCCTAGACACATGCCCACTTGTTTCCTCAACCTCTTTAGTAACATTTTTAATCTCTCCCTTAACCCCCACCAACCCCCCTTCCAATTCTTCAGTCTTCTGTGTAATTTCCAGCGTTTGCTTCCTTATGTCCAATAGTTCCTTCTTGAAATTGATGTTTTCAGCCCTCTGGGCCTGAATTTCATTTACCAAAGTTTGTATAACAGTTTCAAGAGAAGCCATCCGTTGTTCTAAACCTGCCAGTGCTGTTTCTTGAGCCATGATTAACTGTTAAAGTCAGTGCCACCAAAATGGCGTTTTCAGGGTGGGGTTGGTGAGACTAACCGGGAGCCAAAAGTTCAGATCAAGGTTGGAACGTTGTAAAATTCAGGAACCAAGAGAGAGACAATTTTCCAACTCAATAGTTATAATAACGAAGGTAATCCAGAAAGGAACCACAAATCCAACCGAAAAAAATTCTTCATTAATATCCAGAGAGAGTCCCACTTATAAAGAGACGCTGGGAATTTTCCATAGTTAAAATAATCAGGCAGGGACAAAGAGAAGCCACTTTTCACCGCCCATCTCAGAGCCCAGAGGAGAGAGTAGTAAAATAATTTTTTTTTAACCAGCCAGACCTAGAAACAATGTTGCAAGTAGCCGCATACCACTTTCCCTTGTTAGAGACAGTCCGGATTTAAAATTTCCGCTTTCTCTTCCAGAGAAGCCATTTTTAAGTGCCGCTTAAGTCCGAGGGGTTTTTTTTGAAAACAAACACCCCCCTCCCAGTCCGTTCAGCCTGGCTGGCAGCAAGGAAAAAAAAGTCTTTTTAAAACTCACTCTCCCTCGCAGCTGAAGCCTCGGCAGACCTTCCGATCTCTTCCGCTCAGCCCTCTTCATTAAAGTGAATGGCGCCGACAGCCGTTGGCGAAGGGAGAACCCCCCGCAGCATGTTCTCCTTCACCTAGGCCGCGGCAAAAGGGTCGCCTCCCCCACCGCTGTGAGGGGGGGCGTCCCTGCCGAGCCGGCCCTACGGGAGACCCCCCAAAAAGGGGCGTCTCGCCCCGTGGGGGGGCAGAAGAAGCAACAAAACGGCGAGCGAGCGCTAGGCTTGCTCGTCGCCACAGGAGCCGGAACCGGAAGTCAACAGGAATCCTTTTTTAACCATCCTTGGCTTGATAGCAAACACCATGCAGCGAAGAAACAACTGCTTTCTTGGTTTAAGAAATATTTAAAAAATCCTTGTTCTAATTCAGCCCAGGATCTCCTGCCCTTCAAGACAAAATATAAACAAGTATTACAGGCTAAGAAGAGAGTCATGGAATCAATTAATTTTTGTTACTTGTTCTAAGAATTCAGCTCTATTCTGGAAATACATAACACTTCAATCTGCTTGCCTTAATTTACAATTTTCATCTTTTATTTTTGCTTCAGTTTGAGATAAGTTTAAGTTAATAGTTGGGTTAAAATGAATGTCAGAAAACATTAAAAATTGAAGAAAATTAAGAGCAAACAGAGTGGTTAACTCTGTTGGAGTGCCTGGAGAAATGCAGAATCCACAGGTTGATTTAAGTAACCACATATAGCACGGGTATTGGGAAGTGCTTATGAAGTACAATGTCAGAAGTCAGAATCTTTGTGTTTGATGGCTTCTAAAATTTGTTATGTTGTGGACCTAGATAGGTGATTTGATTAGTGTTTTAATATGAACTAATTAATCCTTCCTGATTTAATATGTAAATTGGAATTCGATTTTGCACTTTTCTTAAATGTTCTGAGGAAAAAAACCCATGAAAGTATGTCTTAAGAAATTTCTACACACTACTAATTGCCAAATATATCAGTTTTTACAGCCAAATGAATCTATGGGGTGAAATATGGATTTAGTAGTCTTTATTAAAATTAATTTTGAATTTCTTCTAGTAGCATGAGAGAAGTACAGGAAGCCCATATGCTTTATATTTCATAGTCTCTGTGCTTCTTTAAAATGCCTTGGATATTCTTTTCTGCGGGAGCTTGCACATCTAAGTGTGGAGGGAAAAAGCACAGATTACATTTCAGACATAACAAAGAAGCATAGAGAATGAAGTGCAAGTCATTTGTGCATTCTGTTCCCCTGCTTATGTTCAAAGCCAAGTTATCCCACACCTCATTATCTTCAAGCATAATATCGTAATGATACAGCCATCCAATTTTGTGAATATGTACAGTCACAAAGTGGCCATTTACTTATGGAGTTATACCAGGCCAGTGAATCTCACCTTGGAGCAGATGCAGAAACATGGGGCCATAATAAAGAAGACAAGTTACTTCTATTCTCTGAATAATTGTTGAATGAAAAAATGTTTTCTGTTTGGTATGTGGAAGGAATATTTCTGTCTATTAAACTAAATGCTTTTTGATTAATATTGTTTTTGATATTGTGAACTCATTTGATTTTCAATTACGAGCCTTAGTTTTTTCTGACTGTGTCTTGAAGTTTTGGGCTATTTAAAGATATTGTTATACTTGTCCTTTTTGTCCCTCAGCTTGTCAGAGAAATAGACTCGTGAGATGTCTTCTAAACACATTCTTCCCAGTCCTTGTGAGGTGAAACCCATCACTTGGCAAAGGCTAACATGGAGATATTGTAGACCATGGTCTACAAATACCATTTTTTATTGATAGCACCATCTCTTGAACCAGCAGTTTACTTCTGAAATCCCCCATTACTCCATTAGATATTGACCATGCATCGGAATTATGGATGAAAACACCAGCTGTACTCTTAAGTCTTTTGCCTTTCTGCCTAGATATTTGATTTTTTTTTCAGGCTCTTTTTTTGTTGTCCTGTTCATCCCAACATCAAAGGAGAGAAAGGTATAATAATCAGTGGTCTTGATTAGTTGGATAATAGTGATAGCACTTATATAACTCTTCATAGTGCTTTTACAATCCTCTCTAAACAGTTTGCAGAGTCAGCATATTGTCTCCAACAATCTGGGTCCTTATTTTACCAACCTCGGAAGGATGAAAGGCTTAATCAACCTTGAATCAGTCAGAATTGAACTCCTAGCAGTGAGCAGTGAGTTAGCCTGCAATACTGCATTCTAACCACTGTGCCACGACTGTGCCAACTGCGCCAAGCCTCACTGGCATGTTTTTGCACTTTGGGAGATAATATACTTTCTTGATAGATTGATAGGTTCCTGATAGCTTCCAGATAAACACCTGGCTTTGTATCTTCTGAGGCTGACATTCCACTGGTTCAGCTGGGGAAACTTCTTCAGAGTAAATCTGTGTCATGACATGACAAGACTTTGATAGTCAAGAATAATAACAAATGGATTATCGAACAAATCAACTCAGAGTTCTCATATGAGGCCAAATACCAAGATGGATTTATCATAGTTTGGACACAATCCAACAGTTTGGATTTATCATGGTTTGGACTTTTGGTGTGCTATGTTTTAGATTTTGCCCAATGAACTCATAAAGCTCTCATGACAGGAACTTTTGAATTTACCATCATTTCTAACTCTTTCTAAATTTCAGATTGATTTAAGATTATGGTCTATTTGGAATCTGTTCATAATTTTCCATTGTGGATAAAGTAATAATCTATTATTAATTGAAGACTTCCTCATTAATTATAGCATGCTAAGGAGAGAAGGAACAATATGAGTTTGGAACAGAGTAGCATGAGTTTCTAGCGTAAGTTATGAAAATATTTACATTCATGGTCTGTTAAATCTGATCAGTAATTTTAATATGTCCATATGAATTAAAATAGAATAGAATATAATAGAATTCTTTATTGGCCAAGTGTGATTGGACATACAAGGAATTTGTCTGTGGTGTATATGCCCTCAATGTACATAAAGAAAAATAAAATACATTCATCAAGAATCATAAGCTACAACACTTAGTAATAGATAGGTTAGTAATAAGCAATCAAATCATACTAGGAAACAAATGATATAAATTGTAAAGATACAAGCAACATGGTTATAGTCCTAAGTGGGAAGACATAGGTAATAGGAAGGATGAGAAGAAGAATAGTAATGCAGTCTTAGTTTGACAGTGTTGTGGGAATTAGTTGTTTAGCAGAGTGATGGCATTTGGGAAAAAAACTGTCCTTGTGTCTAGTTGTTCTGATGTGCAGTGCCCTATACAGTCATTTTGAGGATAAAAGTTGAAACAATTATGTCCAGGAAGTGAGCGGTCTATAGATCTTTTCACAGCCCTCTTTTTGACTCATGCAGTACACAGGTCCTCAATGGAAGGCAGGTTGGTAGCAATTGTTTTTTCTGCAGTTCTAATTGTCCATTGAAGTCTGTGTCTGTCTTGTTTGGTTGCAGAGCCAAACCAGACAGTTATAGAGATGTAGATGACAGACTCAATAATTCCTCTGTAGAACTGAATCAGCAGCTCTTTGAGCAGTTTGAGCTTTCTGAGTTGGCGCAGAAAGAACATTCATTGTTGTGCTTTTTTGATGATGTTTTTGATGTTAGGTGTCCATTCTAAGTCTTGAGATATGATGGAATCTGGAAACTTGAATGCCTCTACTGTTGATACTGTGTTGTCTAGTATTGTAAGAGGTGGCAGTATAGGAGGGTTTCTCCTAAAATCTATCACCATTTCTATGATTTTGAATGTATTTAGTTCAAGATTGTTTGGGTTACACCACAAGCTAGTTGTTCAACCTCCCATCTGTATGAAAAATAGATTCTGATATGTAATAAGGTATTTTTAAAAAGCTTGCATTTCTGATGTTTCCTCTGCAGACTAGACCTTTATATCAAATTTAGAGTCTTGACTTTTAGAATTTTGACTTTGACTTCTGCTTTTTTATTTTGATTATTTTTTGTCCTAATTTTGGAACTGAATGTCCAAGCACCTCGAATCATTACCTATACAGTGTTTTCCAAACCATCTTTTTCTAAATAAAAATATAACAGACATAAGAAACATTCACTACAACATTCAAGATTACATGTGTTTTGATTCCTACAAATTTGTTCCTTTCTTTCAGGTGCTCAGATTATTGACTTGATGATGCTTGTGATAGATATAACAAAAGGAATGCAGACTCAGTCAGCAGAGTGCTTGGTGATTGGACAGATTGCATGCCAAAAGATGATAGTAGTTTTGAACAAAATTGACCTTCTTCCCGAGGGTAAGCGGCAAGCTGCCATTGACAAGATGGTGAAGAAAATGCATAAGACCCTGGAAAACACTAAGTAAGTAATCTGCCCAACCTGCTTATACACATTACTCTCATTCCCTTTTTTTCTGTGCCACTTTACTGTAGGAGTTTTTGATGAAATTCCTTGAACTGAGTGTATTTTCTTAGAATAAATCTTTAAATTGAATATGTTAGTCAGATAGACACTTTGTTTTTGTTGAGAGCCATAGTTGCTCAAAAACAATCTGTTAGAAGTTGAATCAATTCTGGTTTGCAACATAGGTAAAAGTGAGGGGGGAGACACCTGTTGTCTTTCTGACACTCCTCTTTTGTGCTGCATCTGACACCCTACTCCTCTCCCACAAAGGAGTAGATAGCTTTTATCAGGTAGAATAGAGGAATAAGTCTTGATGAAAGAAAATCAGCATGGATTCTGCAAAGGTTAACTCTCCTCACATTCTAGAGGGTGGGTGGGGTTGGTTTTTTTTTTTTGAGATTGTCAACTGAAGTAAAAATGAAGGTTGACCTATACTTACACTTTCTAAAGTTTATTACTGAAGTTATTCATAAAAGATGCTTAAATAAACTTTGAGACCAAGGAATAAGCTGGGTTTTTTTGTGTACTGTTAGTTCTTCCTAAACAGGGACTGGAATTAACTGGGACTGGAATTCCTATCACAAGTAATGCTTTCATAAAGTCCAGTTACTATGCCACATAGCAACAGCAGTACAAGAATTCATGGTTTCCATTGTTTAATTGAGAACTTCATGTGCCTCCAAATCCTGACTTCCCCATTGATTTTGTGGAAAGATAGTGGGGCAGGCCACAAATTGTGAGAATATGACTAACTGACATCCGTATGTTCAGAAAGCCAGCCCACTTACTGAGCACCTGGATCACAATGATATAATCACTATGGGGATGTGACATAGTAATGGCTGGAACTGTGACCTGTTCAGCACCATTGCAAGTTTGAATGGTTCCTGAACGAACGGTTGTTAAATGAGGATCACCTGTATCTATCTGACTAGAAAAAAATATCTTGGTATTATAAGGGTATATCAACAAAGTCACGGACTTCCGGTATCCGGCTACAGCGGAGACGGGCGAGCCTAGGGCTCGCTCGCCGCTTTGTTGCCTTTTCTGCCCCCCTAGGGGGGCGAAACTCTCCGGTTACCGGAGGTTTCCTGTAGGGTCGGCTCAGAGGGAGCGGCCCTCGTCACGGCGGTGGGGAGGGCGCTCCTCTCTGCGACCTAGGAGGAGAGGAACATGCCAGCGGGGGTTTTTCCTTCTCCAACGGCTGTCGGTGCCATTCGCTTTAATGGAGAGGGCTGAACGGAGAGTTCGGGCGGATCGCCGAGGCTTCAGCTGCGAGAGAGAGTGAGTTTAAAAGAACACCTTTTTTTCCTTGCTGCCAGCCAGGCTGAACGGACTGGGAGGGGGGTGTTTAATTTAAAAAAAAAAACCCTCGGATTTAAGCGGCACGTTAAAATGGCTTCTCTGCAAAGAGAAAGCGGAAACTTTCACTCCGGACGGTCTTTAACAAGGGAAAGTGGATTGTGACTTTCTGCAACATTGTTTCTAGGTCTGGCTGAGCTTAAAAAATTCTTTTTTTTGCTACTCTCTCCATCTGGCTACGAGATGGGCGGTGGAAGTGGCTTCTCTTTGTCCCTGCCTGACTATTTCAACTAAGGAAAATTTCCAGCGTCTCTTTGAAAGCAGGACTCTCTCTGGATTTTTGAAATTTTTTTTCTTTTGATGGATTTGTGACTTCTTCTCTGGAATACCTTCGTTATTACTATTTGCTGATTTGGGAAATTGTGTCTCTTTTGGTTTCTGAATTGTTTGCAACTTCACAGCCCTGAACTGAACTGAGCTCCTGATCTGCCCCACCAGCCCCACCCGGAAAACGCCATCTTGGTGGCAGTGACTCTAACTTTTAACCATGGCACAAGAAGCAGCACTTGTAAATTTGGAACAAAGGATGGCTTCTCTTGAAACCTCTATGCAAACTTTGATATCAGAAATAAAGGCCCAGAGGGCTGAAAATAGTACTTTTAAAAAGGAACTATTGGATACCCGGAAGCAAGTGTTGGAGAATACACAGAAGAATGAAGAATTGGAAGGAGGGCTGGAGGGGGCTAAGGGAGAGATTAAAAATGTTTCTAATGAGGTGGGGGAAATAAATGGGCATGTGTCTAGGATAGATATGGAAAGAATGACATATTTTTTGAGATTTCAGAATGTTCTTGAGGAATCTGGTGAATGCCTGTCTGATCTTATGAGCACAATTTTAGCAGACTATTTACAAAAACCTAAGGATGAGATCAGGGGGGACATTGACCTAGCCTACAGAATTAACTCAGCATATGCCAGGATAAATGAAGTGCCTAGAGAGATACATGTGAAATTTGTTAGAAGGTCAACCAGAGAGGAAATCCTGAAAGCGCAGAGAGAGAAACCCTTAACTTATCAACGAGAAACGGTCACTATCTTGAAGCAGATCCCTAGAAAAATTAGAGATTCAAGAAAGAAATTTTCCTTCTTGTCTAAAACCTTGTTTGATCACGGGATTTGGTTCAAGTGGATGACACCTGAAGGGATGCTGGTGTTCTGGGAAGGAGGAAGAGTGAGGATTAAAACAGTTGCTGAGGCGGAAGCCTTTCTTAAAAAACATTCCTCTGCCCTGGGGGAAGATCCAGGGGGGACGGAGGGGGTCACGGCCCCGCCCGCGGGGGGCCAGGGAGGAGAGAAAGAAGATACAATAGCCAAAAGACTTAGATCAAAAAAATAACTTTGCCTTGATTTTTCTTGAACAATTTTGTATAATATTTCTATCCGGACTTTTTGTAAATGTCTGACAGCATGGAAGGGAGAATTTAGGTAAATGTACTTGCTTTCATCTTGTAGTGGTATGGAAAATGTTTTCTATGTTAACTTTTTTAATGTGTATTTTGAGGTCTCGGAAGGTCCGACGACTCTGACGTGAATGCTCTCAAAATTTCTTTGTAACCATTACCCTATCCTGTTAAAAAATGTAAAACCAATAAAACTTTTTCAATTAAAAAAAAAAAAAAACAAAGTCACTGTATCAGTATGAAAAAAGAAAATTGTAAATAACAATAATTAGAAAAGAAATTGAAAATAAGCAGCTGAGGACAAGAAGCAATGGGTGAAAACTATCAAGGAGAGAAGCAACCTAGAACTAAGGAAAAATTTCCTAAAAGTTAGAATAATTAATCAGTGGAACAATTTGCCTCCAGAAGTTGTGAATGCTCCAACACTGGAAGTGTTTAAGAAGATGGTGGATAACCATTTGTCTGAAATGGGTTTCCAACTCTGTTATCCCACCGGGAAAAGAAAATATTTTTTTGCACAGCAGCTGAAATGCGATCACAGGACAGTGGGGAGGGTGATATGACATGTTATGACACTCAGAAGGGTTTTGCAGTGCCTGTTCAGGGTCCATCATAATTTCACACAGTCATAAAGCAACTGGTCATAAGTTCATGTACTACCTATAGTCTATTGTGTATACAGCAAGAATTCTCCAACCTTTGTATCAATCATGAATTTTGGATCTACCCAAGGATCCTTCAACATTCCACAGCAGATTTTGGGTGGAATGGGGGATGCGAGAAGGAGGAAGAATCCATTATACAAATGGTGTCTGTTCCCTTTGAAGACCAGGGAGTGACAGCACAATTACCATCCAAATAGAACCCCAAGGAACAGAGATTTGGGAGAAGCATGACTGTGCTGGAAAACAAAATTTGTAGGAAGTGAAGAAATGTACATTTATAAAACTAACACAGATTATAGATGCCACAACTACAGACTCCATGTGGGCAGTGGTTTGATAAGGTTTAACCCCTTTATTACTTTAGTGCCCTAATTTGCACCCTGACCCAAAACAATGTATCTGATTGGCAGATGTTTATGCCAGTTTTGATAGATTTAGAAAATAATTTCAATTCAATTGGAATATAGCTGCAACCTTGGAGTTGACCTCTGCAGCATTCTTTTTCATACCATGTGTTGTCATTCAGTTTTTCATATCAGTGACATTGGCTTTGATCAGTCTTGAATATGTTCAGCTGTATATATGGTTCCTTTTTTTCTCTCCAACTGGTAGTAGTGACATTCTTAACAAGGTCTGGAAAATAGTCATTACTAAATTCTGCTAAAATGTTTTCTTTTGAACTAAAGGTTTAGCTACTTATATACTTGTGTTTGACTTAAAATTCTGGATTCTTCCGGATTTCTTTTCCTTCAATCCCAATTCTATTTCACAGAGGTGTAAGGATATTGCGCTTTAAGAAGGCCCCTTCTTGGGTTAAAACTTATTTTGTCTCAATTTCTTCTTTCTTCTAATTCTCCCTGACAATAGAATTCTTTCTCTGTCCATCTCCTCTTTTCAGCTCATAAAAAGTACTTGTGATTTGGTTTAACAATTAAACATTTTCTGTACTTCTTGTTGAGCATATATTTAAGGCACTTAGATAGTACTTATCATAACAATGCCAACATCAGTTTTTCTGCACAGTTTCGATAAAGTCCAGGAATCACTACCTCATCTAGTGTTGATAATACTTAATGAGGTATTTTAGATGAATAAACTGAATTTAAATATATTACTGTTCGAAATAGCAATACTTAAACTAAGTAGTTAGGTTAAAACTATTTTTAAAAACAATGTTTCGCTGGGGAAATTTATACCATATATGATAAAGGTAAATGCTCCCCTTGCACATATGTGCTCATCGTTCCCGATGAGATGCTGGCTCATTTCTGTTTCAAAGCCAAAGAGGCAGCACTTTCCAAAGACATCTCCATGGTCATGTGGCCAGCATGACTAAATGCTGAAGGCGCACGGAACACTGTTACCTTCCCACCAAAGGTGGTTCTTATTTTTCTACTTGCATTTTTACATGCTTTTAAACTGCTAGGTTGGCAGAAGCTAGGACAAGTAACAGTAGCTCACTTTGTTATGCAGCGCTAGGGATTCTAACTGCCGAACTGCCGACCTTTCTGATCGGGAAGCTCGGCGTCTTAACCATTGAGCCACTGGATCCCTACCATATATGATATTTTACCATATATTCTTCAAAAAAAAAATTAAACACAAAAAAGGTATGTAGGGAAATTAATTGTCTAATATTTCATTCAAAATCTTCAATTATTAGGAAACAATATAGAAATAGAAAACTTCTATGGATATGTTAGAGCTGTTGAAGATTTCTGAGGTGGCTTCCATGCCTTTCTGATCCTTTATTTCTGCTAAGGCATCTGAGATACATTATGATGTTGGCCTAAAAGCTGAATGGTAAGCCAGGTATTGATCAGATAAGCCGTAATTTACTTGGCTTGTTGGTAATTTGACTCTGGCTTGTTTAACAAAATATGCCTAGAATAAATATTAGTTTAGCATTAAGAACATTCTTTCAATATTGAAGTGATTGAGTTCCTATAGCTGAATTTCTTCGGTCCCATGAAGAAAATAGGAAAGTAACAAACATATCTAGGTGATAGCTTCATTATGCTTTGAAAGTAAAAAAGCAATCTGAGATGCTACAGGAAATTAGATTATCTTCTATTATTTCAGAGCCAATATTATAGGAGGCTACTAGTCTATGCACAAAAAATATGAAAGCCTTCCTATGAAGACTTCATCTGAGCCTTTCAGAACTCAGATGAGCAGATCCTCAGTGGTTGGGGGTTATTCAAAGCTGTATTAATTCAAGTTATGCCTCTTTCATATTTAAAACAATTTAGAAACTAGCTAGATTATTGTTTTTGTTAATTTATAGCTAGGGATAGATTGAAATTAATAGAATGGTGATGTTAACCATATTGGGAAATGTCTGAATTGTAACTGTATTATACAGCTGGTCTCATAGATGGATTCTTTTTTGGGACCAGGTTCCATGGATGTCCTATAGTTTCAGCTGCAGCAAAACCTGGTGGTCCAGAAGCCCCAGAAACTCTGACTCCAATAGGAGTTTCGGAATTAATTGAGGTAAGTACCTTAAAAATGCTAATGTTATTAATATTATGTGATGGCTCAAGGTTATAGGCATAATCAAAATCCTACTTCAATGGACTACTAGTAAATGCTCCTTTGATAATAGAGTGGTAGAAGCCCATGCAATTTACTTGGAAGTAAGCTCCACTTATTTTAGTAGTACTTACTCTCAGATAAGCATGTATGGAATTGAACTTTTCTTCGACCATTAACAGTTTTGCAAGTGAGTCTTCTATATTCCCATTTCTTGAGTAAGAGCTGAGACTGATAAATGCATCATGGCTTGATGCATTTACAACAGGTTGATAGAACTAAATACCATTCACAGATAGTTGAGGTGGCACAAATTGAGAAATCCTATCAGTGATTTAAAAGGACTGAATTAAAATTAAAAGGCAGCACTGAGGCACTGATCATATCAGCATAACAACAGGCACAACCAGATCCATAGCAGCAGAGATGCCTTAGAGACAGTCCAACACTGACAAGATGTGACAGGGTGTAAGATGCAGTCAGGAACACATATACTGAACAGCACAACCATGCAGCTGGCATTATATGCAGTAACATCTGGCGGTGATAGATGTAGCTGTGCCAAGTGACAGCAACATCAGGAAGAAAGTGTGTGAGAAGTTAGAGAAATACAGGGCCCAAAGGAAGAAAGTGTGTGGCTGGTATGTATCTTCCTCAATCCTGGATCCTCTATCAAAGGCCTGGGAATTTGTGGGCTCTGTGTAGTGTCTTAGCTATCCTAGCGCTGCACTCTTCTGAACAGAGAGCTCTAATGTTCTTCCTAGGATTGCAGCTCTATTTTTATTATTATTATTCGTTTAGCGTATGGCATATCATACATGGACTAGCAATATATATAAATATATATTAACATCTAGATTATCTAGATTAGCAAATACCAGTGTCTAGGCCATTTAACTATTGAGGCACAGCATTGTTTATATTTAAAAAAAGTATATGCGCTCAGTTTACAGTATATGCATCAGTATATGCGCTCAGTTTACAGCTGGTCATGATGTCATCTACACCTCTGGGTGCTCCTGTCACCACTGGGGCCACTTTGGCCTTTACTTTCTACATGTTCTCCAGTTCCCCCTTCAGGCCTTGGTACTTCTCCAGCTTCTCATGCCCCTTCTTCCTGAAACTTCCTTTCTTCTGCAGCTGCTTATTCTTAGTGGTGTATTTCTGGATAGAGCTAGTGGAAAATGAAACTTCAATTGCCAGTGTGCCTTTATTGTTCTTCAAAACCTTGCCATAATTTTTGTATTAGACAAAGTTGTCTAATAGGGTGTTAGGGAATTTTATTGTATTTTAAGATAGGGTGATTTTAGCGCAGGGGTAATTTGGTTTAATTGTATTTTATTTTTCTATTTATGTATTTTATATTGGTATTTTTAATTTTCCCTGTGCACCGCTCCGAGTCCCTTTGGGGAGAGGAGGCGGTATATAAATAAAAATATTATTATTATTATTATTATTATTATTTATTATTGTAAAAATAAAGGAGAAAAATCTGCATTTTGACCTTTTAATTATGTATGTGCATTCTGAGAACTGGTACGTATCCTTTCTTCCCAAAAATTACAAATAATTATTGCCGCTGCATTTGCATAGGTGTTGGCAGAAACTTTTCTGTGACATAGTTTGCTAACCGGGCTGATTGTGCTGCATCAAAACTTTAAGGCAGAAAATCAAATCCAGTTGCTGCTGCTAAATCTGCACCTCCTGGGCAGTGCAACAATTTATTTGACCTTGGACTATTCCAGTCTTGTTGCAACAGAAAGCTATGTTGTGATGAAATCAATCATATACCTTTTCTCTTCGTTTCTTTGTGTCTTATGTGACATTTTGTCAATATACAGGCCTTATTTTCTCTTGCTTTTAGGTCCTAAAGTCAGAGGCTTATATACCAACAAGAGATCCTTCAGGATCATTCCTTATGGCCATTGACCACTGTTTTTCCATCAAGGGCCAAGGCACTGTGATGACAGGAACTATTCTTTCAGGCTCAGTTAATATTGGGGACAATGTGGAAATTCCTGCCTTGAAGGTGAGTATATCATTTTTGGTTCTAACATCTTTATCAAAGAGAGAAAAAGCCAGAAGGTTTGCTGCTCCTGTAGTATTCCATTTACCTAACTAACTTCATTTGACTTGCTCAATAGGAACTTTTAAAAAATCATGGAATACTGTACAGAATTGGGTAGCTTTTAATATTATGATTTTGGCCTGATTCGCAAACTATATACTTTGCAAGCAAAATGGATGCCTGAAGCTGAGTGTTCAAAAGGGAAGACCCCAGAGACAAAGGAGATAAAAAATTTAAAAAGGAAAAAAAATGAAAGAAACTTTTTCAAAGCACTTAAATAGAGAAAATGTCTCATCTGATTTTACTGGTGCAGAAAAACGAGAAGAGATCAAATTCAGGATATTTTAATGAAATAAAAAAACAATTGATTAACACTATATTTGGCTGCAATGAAAAGTATCCAAGCATCTAGTTTAGTCCTTGCGGGAATAAATATCGATATAAAGAAATCATTCAAGAAAATCTTAGTATGACATAAAAATAATAATATTACTCTTTCCTTATAATGAAGAAAATGACCAGCAAAGAAATGTAAATTAAAAAAAAATTAAATTAAAGGATAAATAAGAAATTTCTAGAGCCAGAAAAAGCCTATTTCCAGTGTTGAGTCTGGCAGCTATCTAAATTCAGTTACCAACCAGTTGGCCTTGATGAAACAGTTTTATCTAAATATTCCATGCTCGTATTTTAACAGCAACTTAACCTTTTCAGTTGGCCAGTGATTAGTAAAATAGAGAAAGAAGAATCCAATCCTAATTTTTTTTAAAAAGTACAAATCCATCAAGATTTAGTCTTGAAATAGAGAATTAGTATAATTACTTTATGAATAGGTCAGACTCATTATTAACTTTAAGAAAGGTCCTTCTATACTGATACCATTTTTGCACCCAACTAATTTTTTGTTGTCATCGCTGTCGCTGGCTTCTACATGTAGAAATCACTGCTTGATTCAAAAAATCCCATCCTCTGTTCCTGATCGGTTTTCGCCCCCGTAGCTCAAAAGGTGAGCTATGAAGTGTCCTATTATCATTCCTCTGTTCAGTTTATTAACCTTTGTGGTGGTGGTGGGGAATTGTCTAGGAGTTGGTTGGGTGAAGCAGGAGTTTTCTAATGTTTTCTACTGGAAAACCAGATTCAGTACATACAGTATCCTGCTGAACTACTGGAAATAAATTATCTTAACTGTTGAAGAGAGATGATGTTATGGGATCATGTGTGAAATGAAGCTGAAAAGATGTAATACAAACTCTAAGAGGATCAGTTAATTAAAATTATTTATATAGTGATTCTTTCAGAGCATACTCTGCTGGTTACGTAGGAATATCATTTTATTTATATATTACATCATTGAAATAAAGCAAGGCTTTTATAGGAATCAAAAATATAAAACCACCATAAATACCAAACCTATGAACCTTTCCACAAAATAAAGGCAGCACCCAGATTAAAAAGCCTCCCCCCAAAAACCCCCAAGAAAAAAATGGAACCAAAGAGGCAGTCTGATTTATTTGTATTTCAAAATTTTAGGCCACCCAACTCCATTGAGTCTGAACAGCTTCACATATAAAAACCTGCAACAACCTAAAATAAACCCCCAAATACAGTACCATGTGGAAAGGACAACAACAGATTCTCTTCCTCACCCACAGAGATACCATCATAGTGTCCAAATATTCCATGGAAGATAACTGTTTTCAATACCTTTTGAGAAAGCAATAAAGTTAAAGCATTTGAGCCTCAGAAGTAAGCTGAGAATGATTGCCAGATACAATGTCACTATAATTCATCATTCAGCATAGTAATTTTAAGCATGCATCTCCCCACTGCATATATATGGATATGGACAGTTGAAATTACAATTGGAGATTAAATTTGTTTTCCTGTTATCTATTTCATGAAGTGTTTAACTAGGTTACCGGTGGGAAGTTTTACCAATTCTCAATCCTACAAAGCAATAGAAGAGAAAGATCTTATAACACATTGTGGATTATGACATTCCTTGACCTTTCATTGCCCTGACCTTTTGCTAACTGAGATTGACAGCTGATGCCCACTGGGCATTGGGGACATTGCAAAACAGCTGCTTTCCAAGCGCAAGGAACCCTCCCAGCAAATAAAGTGGCATCTCATACCTAGTCTACTAATAGACTTCGACGTGTGTGACCGCCTGAACTTGCCGAAAGGAGGGACAGAGCAATTAAAAATAAACAGTGACATTCTCAAACGCCCATACTCTCTGATTGAGGTTGAGAATGCAGGCAGCACACAGATTCCTTTACAGTGTTGACTATGTAAATTGCCATCTGGGGTTGATTATTTGAACTGCAGTGAGAGAATGTTGTGTGCTGTGTGTGTGTGAGAAATTTCTGACGTAGCAAACAATTCTTCAATGGAGCAGTTAAATACTAGTTACTCAATGGTACTGAACATGCTAAAGCACACAAGTCCCTTATTTGTGGTTGGAAAATGTAGTGATAATACAATTTTTTTACTAGCCCTCTGATACTATTATTTTTATTTTTAAACTAATTATTTTTAAAATTGCCATGCTTGTGATATGTCTGTTGCCATTTCCATTTTAGGAGTAACATTTCTGAGTGCTAATATCCAATAGGACATTTTCTCTCTTTCTTAGATGGGAAGTGATTTAATACAATTGGGATTTCTGTTTGCCTAATATTCCAGTATGTGCACCATTAGAAGATATGAAAGACCAGGTTAGGAACAGATTTTTGTCAAGGGAAAAGCCTGTCTATGTGGTCATTAAGATCCAACAACAAATTGAAGACATACAATCAGTCAATTCAAAAACACTGAAGTAATCTCTTAGCTTGATGACTGGGTAATCGCTATATTTTATAGGCTTGGTTGTCCTGTTAAAATAGTTGCACGCCATATTATACAAATTGATTTGTGATTAATTGAAAGTACCATTTTTCAAATGAGACCTTTACTTCTCTAGGTCCTATATTTTTTTCTGAAACTGAATTTATCAGTTGGAAGTAGGTGATCTATAGTTGATACAATCTATGATAAGCACTTTATAGGGGGCATTCTTTTGCTATGATAAATAGTATGCTTGAGTTAATATTCATATTTGAAATGAATGGCTATGTGCCCCTGCAATCCAGTTGAGATAGTTTTGGAAGAGCAGTTTGATACAATTTTCCACTATGGTTTCTAGAGTTTATTTTTGCTATGCTTAAGTTGGGTTGGCACATTTTTGTTATTTTTCTTAACTGTAGTTGCATATTTGCTTATCACTGCTGTTTTGGGGTTGTGTATTTATTATAATTTGTCTATTGCATCTTTCTTCACTGAGTGTTGTTTTCAATTGTGATGTGATATAAACTTATAGATAGGTACATCAGGGGATACATTTTGAGTTGGATGTAGAAACTTCAAATGTCTTTAGTTTTGTTTCTTGTCTTACAGTACAATTTTTGAATATAATGCATTTCTTAAGTGTAATATTCTTAAATCATTTGTATAAGTGCAGGAAATAGTTTTATTGAGAACATACCTCTCCAAAAGGTTTGGAGAGGGGTGATAGAGTGATTAAAAATTTTAACTATGTTACAGTAATTTTTAAAGCCTATGAATAATAGTAGTTGTACACATTTGTAAGTGTTTGCAAATTTCAAATCAGTGGTTTAGTAAGGCAAACACAATCCTCATCATTCTCTCTCTTCTTTTGACTAAAATATCCCTTCAAATTGTCTCTTGCTGAACTGCATATAAAGTTTTATTTTTTAAAGGAATACTTTTAATTTAGTGATTTTAATAGCTTTTAACCATAATTTTAGCACAGACCCCTAAATTTAATCCATTTTTATATTGTTACTGTTTGTATTGTCTTTTCATTCTTTCTGTGCACCACCCTGAGTCCCACTGGGGAGATAGGGCGGTATACAAATACGATTAATAAATAAATAAATAAATAAATTGTCCTAAGTTGTTCCTGACAGTACACGTAATTGTTCAATGGGCTGAAGAGTTTAAGAGAATACACTGTTTTGTATTCAGGTTTATCATGTTCATCTTGATCTGCTTTTTTACATTCATAACTTGTTCTATGTTGGAATGTAAGTAGAAATTTAAACATGTTGAGTTTATTAATTTGCTGAACTGACATTAAAGCTGAATTTATGCATTTCTTTCAGCTTTCAAACAGGTGGACATTAAAGCTCAACATCAGTGCCTTAAATTGTGTTTGTGAGCAATTGATAATCAGATCAAATATGTCAGTCGTGGCATTATATGGTCCTTGTACATTGCCCTGGTCCTTGTACATATGGTCCTTGTACACTGCACTGTCATCATCTAAAATTAACAAGCTCAGCAAATAGGAATTTTTAAGAGGCTTGGAATGTACAATTAAGCTATTCTCACAGAATCTTGAAAGCCTCATTCTACCTCATTTTATACTTAGCATAAAGGAGGTGGAGTTGTTCTGAGTTTCTTTCACATCTTTTCTACTTTCTTAGGACTCAGATATCTTTTCTGTAATGGCTTGGATCTCTCCTTTAACTTCTCTTAGTCAAAGCAACTTTCTATCACAGGTCAGTTAGGGGTCCACAGGCCAAAAGTCACCCAATGAACCTTTATGACTTAGCAATCTAAGCCTGAGTTTCTAAGTCAAAACTCAACTTCTTAACTGCTAACACCATTCTATGTAACCATAAAAACTGATCCTGACTTACTGTAATATGCATGTATCTTGCATGTGAACCAGAAGTAATAATAGAATCCAAATTTAGTGCCTTTTTAAAACAAATAATTTTTATTAGAATTTGAATATCTGAGTCTTGTAATTTAGTCATGGTGTATCATTTTCCACTGATGATTATATCTATGTTTGGCTTCATTGATGTTATGTTGGAACATAGGTTGGTTTAATAGATTTATTTCATGTGGGATCAGTTTATAATATGGAATAAGAGAGCTACTGAATAGATACACAGTTCATTTTTTTTTTCTTGATTGGGACAGATGGAAAAAATAGTGGAGGAAATGCTGCAAAGCTTGGTAGCATTAATGTAAACTGTATGTTCGATCTCCTCTACTTGTGTAGTTAATACAGTCATGTTGAACAGGAAGGAGCCTGATTACTGGTTGTTGGTTTTTTTTAAACTCTATATGTGATAAATTCAAAAATTTGAATTATTTTGTTTACTTTAATCTGCCAAATATCTGATTGGAGTCTACTTTAGGATAAACATATGTTAACCTGCTGTTTCTAAAAAAAGGTTCTTTTCAATAAAATATGTTTATGAAGGAAAATTCATTGTTCTGGTCTTCTACCAAATAAGATCAAAATACAAATATAGTAGAACCAAAATGTTTAGAAATCTTGAAAGTTGGAAAACAAATTGAAATACTCAAATCCTGGGTCCTTGCAAGGAGAAGGGCGGGGTATAAATTTGAAAAAATAAAAAATAAAAATATGTATATAGTTCTGCCTCTGCGGAGAAGGGCGGGATATAAATGTAAATAAAATGAAATGAAAAAATGAAATGCCTTTCGATTTATCTTTTTTCATTCAGTTTAGGATTAATTGCTATTTTCCTGTGTCAATTTGTAATGGCCGTATTATAAAATGTTAATTCTGAGCTTTAAAAAAAAAAATCATATGTAATGTAAGTTATAAGGAATCATGGTTTGTATAATGATTTCTGTCAATTAAGAGTTTTGGGAATGTTGAGTTCATTTAAATTTATTGAATTATTAAATGGATCATTTTGACTGTTTTGACTTTATATATTTTTCTACCTTATGTCACGATCTAAAAATGAATATAAATTTAGTATAAACAAATGGAATATTTTCATTCAGTGAAAAAGTATATAAATTAAGGAAATCATATACATGTATGTACAGTACGTACAGTATGCACATCTAATTCCTGGCAGACTTTGATCATTAACATTTGAAAAATTCCATATCTATTATCTTGGATAAACATTATTTCCACCAGGGTCTCTACTCCAAATGGGTTGTGCTGTACATTTGTCTCCTTTGCTACATGTTGGGTCTTGGCTAAGTTAGACAGCATCAGTTTCTTCCCTGGCTCCAGCTCTTATATTCTCTTGGCTGACCTACTGAACTTTTGTCCTGGACTTGTTTAGCAGGGAACAGGGCTGCCTCATTCTTAAGTTGCAGCACTGCATCCCAATAGAAGCTTGTGCTGTAGAGCAGACTGCTGACATGATATGTAGATTGATCGATGTAGATCTGCTATTGGAGATGGTGAGCTCTTCATCCAGCCTGAACTTTCTGGCTTCTATGCTTAAACATGATGCTGTATTTGTGTATATGCTTAAACATGCTGTAAATACATGATGCTGTATTTCTCATAGACATCTTATGAGTTGTTGGGAGAAGAAAAAACTTAGTTAGGTAAAGCTTTATTGTAATCCTGTGCAACTTGTTTTATGATCTTATTTCCAAAAGATGTTTTACTTAACTACTATATATTTTCAATATTGATTCTATTTTTTTAGATGTAGTATTTTAGTTTCATGTGAGCATTCATGTTAAGTTTTGCAAGTATTTGTGAGATCTACCATTATATAATGAAAAGAAGGTTAACACTGAATTTAAAATGGGTCTCTTCCAATCCCAAGTATGTATACATGAACCAAAAACCATAGAGACAAGACTCCTAGGGCTGTCAGCTTCAGCTGAAACTCTTTAAAAAGATTTCCCTCTTTCTGATAAATGTGTCTATATGTCACTTGTGTGTGCACAAACACAAAGCCACCCAAAGGCAGGGCCATGCCTCCCTCACAAAAAGCAACAACTGTTAAATAGTTATTTATTAAAATTAGTTGAAAGCAGAATAAGAAATGCCTTTTATAAAATGAATCCCCACATGCGTATACTGTCTATATTCTCATACACAAGCACCAATTTTCTACTTTCCAGCAGAAGCAAAAAAAATAAAAATAAATTTAAAAAATAGGATAATGTTAGAGCAAAAGCACTAGAAAAAGAGGAGAAAAGAAAGGGGAACAAAACTGAATGAGGACAAGGAGAAATGGACAGAAAAAGAGGAAAAAGCTATAGGAAAAGGGTTAAATTCACCAGAAAAACAGTAACTCTGACTCCAAATCAATAGCTTACCCTCAGTCTAACCTTCAAAGGCATTTGTTCTTTTTCCATAGTGGGAGAAGTAGCATCCAGGCTGGGTTGACTTCATCCGCTCATTTATTGGACTGAGTCTGACAAGACAGTTAAGCCACGCCCATGTTGTCAGGCAGACCCAGCTTCCGACTCAGTCCCTTAATGTGGACAGATGTGTCATCTCAGTGTTCCAGAGAACTTTAACTTTATTCGGATTAATTGTGAGAAATTGTATCTTGGTCAGGCTGTGGGAGTACCTCTCTTAACACCAGAAATCTCAGTGCTGGGGTGGTGCAGTTTTGCCCTTATTCCCTTAGGGGTGCCGTGGAGGGCTCAGGTATTTTATTTTATTTTATTTTAATCACATTTATATCCCGCCCTTCTCCACAAAGGACCCAGGGCGGCGCACAGGAATTTAAAACATACAAAAGAATAAATACAAAATTTAAAAAACATATTAAATTATAATCCTATGCTAAAATCAAATTTTAAAATCCCCAATTTAAAACTATCTAAAAATAGTCCCCACGGGAGGTTAGGCTAGGCCGGCTTGCTGAAAAAGATGTGTCTTTAGACACTGGCTGAAGAGGCGGAGGTCAGTGATGGTATGCAATTCAGGGGGTACGTCGTTCCAAAGGGCAGGGCCCGCCACAGAGAAGGTTCTTCCCCTGGGTGTCGCCAGACGGCATTGCCCAGCCGATGGCACCCTGAGAAGGCCCTCTCTGTGGGAGCGGATCGGCCGAAGGGATGTATGGGGCAGAAGGCGGTCTCGCATATAACTAGGCCCCGAGCCATGGAGCGATTTAAAGATGGTCGTCAGAACCTTGAAGCGCACCCGAAAGGCCACAGGAAGCCAGTGCAGCTCGCGCAGGATCGGTGTTATGTGGGAGCATCTAGCGGCTCCCGTAATCACCCGCGCGGCTGCATTCTGGACTAACTGTGTTAGTCCAGTGTTAGGAACCAACCCCTTTTTCCACAGCTAAGTTTGCAATTGTTTCTACTTCTTGCTCATTTCTTTGATTTTCTTCTTTGGCTATCAGTGAATGTGAGATACCCCTATCAGTTCAGATAATTAGATGGTGGGGGGATCTCCATTTTCACATGGGAGATGGCAATGTGAAATATTGCTGTGACAAATAAAGTGAGTTTAAATGTTTTATTTTATTTAAAGAACTTAATTGTATATATAATAATAATAATAATAATAATAGTTTAATTTCTTGACCGCTCCCTCTCCCCATAGGGACTCGGAGCGGTGCACAGGGAAACTAAAACAACAAATATACAATAAATATACAGACATTAAAAACAAATTAAACGATACCTGTGCTAAAATACCCATTTACATACTAAAATTCCCACTTAAACAGCTAAAACCCCATAGAGAGAGACTAACCTAGGCCGGCCAAGCAGAAAAGATATGTTTTTAATTTCAGACGGAAGGAGCGGAAGTCCGTGGTCGTTCTAATGTCGGGGGGAAGGTCATTCCAGAGGGCTGGGCCCGCCACAGAGAGAGCCCTCCATCTCACATAATGATCATAGGTGGCTCACAAAAACCAATAAAAACTAAACAAGCCTTCCCATCAAATGCCATACCAACCAAATTATCGACCTCCTGACTTGACTGTCTCCCCAGCCCATGTTTGGGCTGGGTCCCAGCTCTTTAAGGCTTTCTATAGCAGGGGTGCAGGGATATATTTTGACTTTCTCCCTCTTTGTTAAAACGGGTGGGCATGGCTAGTGCATGATGCATCTGGCCTCTGGGCCACGAGTTCAACACCCCTATTCTATAGGCTAAAATGGCAGGGACCCCCTTGAATCTGAGATGGGAAACTATTGCAAAGGGCTGGGCTGGCTAATATTGAAGGTGTGCCTCTGAGGTCCCTTCAGACAATATTTAAGGGGAAAGTCTTACAGTGCAGCCATCTATCTGACAATGAGATGGCCAGATATCATTGGGAAGAGGCAGTTCTGCAGATAATGTAGCCCTGTGCCATGTAGGGCTTTAAAGATGATAATCAGAATAATAGAATAACAGAGTTGGAAGGGACCTTGGAGGTCTTCTACTTCAACTCTCTGCTCAAGCAGGAAACCCTCTATATCATTTCAGCAAATGGTTGACTGACCTTTTCTTAAAAATATTCAGTGTTGGAGCGCCCACAACTGTTGGAGGCAAGTTGTACCATTGATTAACTGTTCTAAATGTCAGGAAATTTCTCCTTAGTTCAAGGTTGGTTCTCTCCTTGATTCATTCCTAACCATTGTTCCATGTGGTACCTTCAGGATATTAAGTTGACCCCATCTTCTTATGGCAGTGGCAGCCCCTTAGATATTGGAACATTGCTATTATGTCACTTCTGTAAATGGTTCCCGGGAAACAAATGGGAACCAAAGCAGCACAAACAAAAGCAGTGTATTTGGTATGAACTGTGGGCCACCCAAATTGTGCACATCTCTGCATTCTTGACTGATTGCAACTTCCAGAAGGTCTTGAAGGGAAATCCCATGTAGAATGCTTTGGATAATCCAATCAGGATATTTAGTCTTTGGTTGTGATGAGCAGTCATGTTCTGAATATAATCACTCAGCCAGGTTATTATATGAACTAAAATAAACTAAAACCACGCAGTCTAGTCATATAGGTCGTGTTTTATATATTTAAGAAAGGCAATTTAAGTGACATAGAAGTCATATTTGAGCTTGGGATATGTGAAGTTCTGCATCTAAAAAAGCTGGTCATCCTTGAATTGCCTTTTGCATTTTTATCTCCAAGACTGCGTTAAAGCAATCAGTAATGCAGTTCAGAAAACTGAACTGATTTAAATAGGGTGTAACTTCATTTAAATAACTAATTAAGTACATTTTAAATAAGTAAATTTAAGTAATTTAATAGGATGAGATGATTTAAATAGGCTGCAAACATTTGTATATTCTGGAAATGTGTTTCAATATTACTTTATTTTACAAAATTGTTTTATAGAAGATTATTTTTTATAATTTCTGTGAACTAATTATGACTTCTTCAAGAGGAAATGTGGTGTAAAAATAATAGTAAAAAGATACCATAAAATTCTTGTAGATTAAAATCATATAATCTGTCAAGAAAGTTAGGAGTCAATGCACAGATTTTTGTTGTGCCTCTAATTTTGTGTTAAAAAATTGTTCACAGCAAAAAATATTTTGAAAATAAGCCATCCAAAAGATATTAGAAGTAATGTTATAATGAGAATATATATAATTAAAAAGTATCATTGGAGTAATATATCATTGAAGTAATATATTCCATAAATAATGATGTATTTCATATATTATATATATAAATAATATTAGAGACATTACTTTATAGTGTACATTAGGGAAAGTTCTATCAGACCTTGAAAGAAGGCCAGGGCAGAAAAGAGATCCCACAAGAATGACTAGAACTATATAGGCTGTAAACCTTGGAAGGCTGATCTGTGTTTTCCCCCCCTTGTTTCTCTCTTACACCCTAAGGTACCTATGACCACTTTTGAGACTGGAATTGATTGAAGTGATCATTAAGCAAGATGCTCATGTGACTGCTTTACTCAACAATTGCAATCCAGCACTCCCAGTTGTGATACTTAAATCACCTCCTGGATTCTTAAACAGATTGAGTGAAAGGGTTGCTTGTCAGGAAGACATCTCATTTTCATCCATCAGGCAGTGCTTCAGGAGCTGAGAGTTTTCAGCTGAGATTCCCTCCAGGCAGGCAGCCTTTTTTAGAGTGAAAAGACAGCCTGCCAGGAGGAAATTTCAGCTCTATAGAGGTAGGAAGAGAGAGATTCCAAGTTCCATGCATGTTTGAATTTTGGCAGCTGAAGTCTACATGTATGGAACATGGAGTCCTCCCCTCTCAGAATATGTGGAGAGCTCTAGGAAGCGGGGAGAGAGAAAAATTTAAGCTCTGTGCCTTCTTGGATTTCAACTGTCAAGTTCCAAGCAGGCACAGATTGGCAAGGAGCTTTTACAACTAATTCCCTGAGATGAGAGGAAGTCTTCTTGGCAGGCAGCTGCTGCTTGCAACCTTCCCTAATGACTTCTCCTTTGACTTTTGGGGGAGGCCAGCAGGAAAGATTGTAAATGGTGATCACATGATTGTGAGGCACTTGGCAACTGGTCCCAAGCCAAGAACTCAGACCATGATCACATGATCATGGGGGAGGGAGTGGCATGACATTTTAAGATGATCAGAAGTTTTTTGCAGGCTATGAAGTGCCCTTTCCAAGTCCACCATAATTTTGATCAGTCATTAAGTAACTGACTATTAAGGGTTATCTGTAGATTCTCCTTCCCAGGCTTAGAGCTTCCTTTTGTTTTTGTAACCATTTTTGCATAGTTTGTTCAAGATCAGCTTTCTGACTCTCTACAAGTTCTGTACAAAAATGTTTATTACAGAAAATTATCTGCAGTAACAAAGATTTCCAGTTTTTACTTTTAATTTGCAGGCAATATAACAGAATGAAATAATACATTAGTAATTATAATGTGAATGGATTCATATATCACAGTAATCCATAATTTGATTTGATTTGGTTTAGGGTATTCTATGAGTTAAAAATGTGGTTGATTCAGTAAGACTACAAATCATGGCTTGGATTGATACACAAAACAGGTCTCTCTGTTTCAACACTTGTTGCTTTGCTTTTAGTTTAGGATTTTTTTTTAAGTTTAACTTGATTCATTTTAAAAGTTCTGAAAACTGGTACCTAGGCTGTGTTCCTGGATTAGCTTCATGTAGTACTACTAATCTGAAATTGCTCTTCAATTGTTTCAAACCATTTCAGTGATCTGAAGTGCTCCTCATGACTAAAAGGAATGACCTTCAAATTAAGATTCTAAGACTAATGCTTCAGCCATTATCAATTACTTTGAACATTAAAAGTCAGCAGATGGAGCCAAAGACTTATAGAAAAATTACTAGAGCTGAATGAATGTTAAATTACAAAGTGATTTCCTTTCCTGTAGTGCCAGAGCAACAAATACTTAGACAAGAAAAATGAACATATACAGAATTCTCCTTAGCCATTTTAAATGCAAAAATATTAGGAATTTGGAAAGGAATAAAACTGTTGCTGAAGTTACTTTTTCTGTTTTGGTCAAAAGGCATATAAATTATTACCATAGGTAAATTATAAAAGCCTTTAAAATACCTAATAATATTTTGTAGCAGCTATTATTTTTGAGGATCCTGGCAGTTGTTATTATGCGATGAATTCAAACTGTGAAGTAGATTTTTTATTTATTTTGAGCTCTATAATAGACTACTGCAACTTTTAAAAGACATCTGAAAATGTCTTTTTTTTCTCCCTGGTAATTTAGGGGAAAAGAGCACTAAGAAATCAGAGAAGCACTTATTTTTTCATTCAAGGTTAAATATTATGAAAAATGTAGTGTACTACTAAGTTAATGAATGTGGATAGCTTAACTGATGCAACTGGTGCTCTGTTCTTGGTGTTTTCACAACATATAAGAGTATAAATGAGATGTGCTAATTTAATTGGTTAATTTACTTGTTTTACCAACATTCTCTCATTTCTAACATTCTTCCAGTTTGTAAATAAGAACAATCAAAATATGGTTTAATAGGCCTGTGCATTAAGTTTTTGCACTTTTCTAGGATAAAAATATATTTGAATATTTTATGAACAGAAGAATAACAAGCACAGTTCAGTATAATTTTAAGAAAAGAAAATTGAGGCTTATTACAACCTTATAAAGCTGAGAGAGGACATTATTAACACAATCTCTCTTCAAAGAATTGAAGCATATAATCACCTTTTAAAGCATGTGTGTGAATTTTCCGCATTTTAAGTCTGTTATTTCCTGACTTATAGTTAGGTATGCTTCATCTCCAAATCCCGTTCTGATAAACGAAGAAACAATTGAATTTATACTGTCTGATATTGGCAGAACCTGCAGTATAGGAGCCATTTTCCTATATTGTAAGAAATGTATTTGGATGAGAACACCTGGATTTATCTTAAGATATTTCCCATTCAGTTGGTTTCCCATTATGAAAGTACACATTTTGTGACCAAATGTGTACTTGCCCCTGTTTTTTATGCGATTACATTATTCTGTGGTGCAGCCCTACAGTGTGGATTTGCATCACATGGAATTGTGTGTTTGCTTATCTCTAATGCTGATCTTAGAAGTAAAAATATGTTTCCCTTTGTAGCTTTTGTGTGATATAAGTACAAATATTTCCCTGCAGATTTTGTGGTAATGTGTCTATTTAGCTCCTGCAAATAATGAATTCCATTTCTCCTTCAATTGTATTAACTGTTTGGAGTATATTTTGAGATTCAGGTTTTCACAAAAAGATTCCCAAATGTCCCATTTTAATTCTTTCCCTAATAAAGACACGCTAGTTGCATGTGTTGGAATTTCAAATTGTTCAATTGTAATGCTTTTAATATATGAACAAGGTTGTCTTACATTGATACAGTTTATTTATCTCTCCCATTATATAGCTCACATGGCCCTTCCAAATTTTAAATGGAATTTTTCTATCTCTGCCAAAGTAATTTTGACAATTGATAAATAAGAACAAGTCAGAATTAAAAATAGACATAACCACTTTGCTTTATCTTTTTAAAAAAGTATATTGTTTAGATTTTGCATCCATTCTTGCTAAATTGCACTTGTAGGATATATCTCCACAAAAAATGTGCACTAATGGACCATACTGTTGTTGTAAGTGTAACTGTAAATTTTAACGTCTATTAAATCATTGTACAAATCATGATACCCCATGTGTGGCCTAGATCTCTCAACACTGAAGACATTTCTTTGCTATGTGAGTTAAATTAATTGTTGAAAACATATATCTTTTGGGGGATTATTTTTGTGCCTTTTAACTGTTTCGAAGTAATTGTCTACAAATGAGGGAAAATATCAGTACTACAATCCTTTCTTTCCACCTTTCCTAGTTTCTAGTTTTATTCATTCTAAAATGCTCTTCCGCCATTGCAGAGAGGACATGTGTTTTTAAATGTAAATATTTGAAATAAATAGTTCTGAAACAAATTTGAATTGATTAACAAAGCATTCCTTAATCTTAATTTCTAGCATGTTTTTTTTTGGGGGGGGGGGGGGAAATGTAGTATATAGATTGATGTCCTGTAGGCTTTTATGGTTAACTTTGATCATTTTATATATCTGGCTGCCTGATGTTAATTATGGACAGATATAAAAACATGAAATATATGAGTGTACAGTATATGGGTTATAACATTTTGTTCATATTCTCTAGATTTAGTTGATTTTTTGGACATTAAATTTTTATATTGGAAATTATTTCAGTGAGACAGTCTCTCATTGTTCTAGGAATTCTGGATTCTTATTTCTCTGGCTTCCCTTCATCTTTCTTACCCTATTAATTCCTCTTGCTTTGCATAAAAAGTAACAATAGGAAGGAATAGTTCTGTAATTGTTGTTCTAGAAGGAACACCTCAGACTTAAATTTTATCTGTTAAGTAGTGAACTAATACTGAGATGAAGAACTTGAAGTTCCAGAGCTATGTGTAGCCGTTGTATAAACTTGTTGCAGCCTATGAAATTTTCATTGATTGATTCTGGGATGGAAAATAAGAAAACTATGATATAAATTCTAAAATAAGCATTTTTAGTTCAGAAATTTTAAAAAAATGAACATCCCTAATACCCAGTCCATTCATTTAATGGATTTCATAGGTCAAGCCCTTCCATCCACATGGAAAGAAGGAAGGGGTGTGCAAGAGAATGCACCCCAGAGTGTTTTTTTAAACTTAACATGATACCTGTTGCTTTTTCTCTCCACCTTGTTAACTGTTTAAATTCTAATATCCTTCCGTTACATTTTAAATTCTGTTTCCAACTTTTTTTTTTGTTATTCATGGTTATGCTATGATATGTTTATTATTATCCATAGTAGCTTAGATTATACAGGCAGAGTAGAGTTTTTTCATGTGATGATGAAAAAACATGGGTCCTTCATGTTTTTAGATCTTTGAGAGAGGGTTTTTTTTTTTAAAAAGTGTGCTTTTTGGGTCAGTAAAGGTCTGTTATACCTGTTTTACTTGCTTTTTCTTTTCACTAAAAACATTTTTACATTTTACAATTTATTTTTTGTTTTGGATGGAAATTAGATGATACAAAATAATAAGGGGACCTTGCCCAGGGCTGTATCACTATTGGACAGGCAACTGAGTATTCTCCAGAGGTTTTGTGAAATACATATTCCCTTGGTTTTGGGTAGGCTGGTTGGAATTGAAGTCAAAACATTTAGAATATATATGAATTCCATTATTGCCTCTCTAATTACAAGTCCATAGAATCTACTCTATAAGTATTTTTTCTCTACTCTAGAGAATAGCCTAAACCTAAATGGTGTTACCATTGCTTTTGAAAATTAGATTATTTTTCCATGTGTAGCAATAACAAAATACATTTGTGTAAGCATCCTTAAATACAGGTTCTCATGTGGTTCAACATGCAGGCTAGGTCTAAGACCTCCCTGGATCTTTGGATTCATGCACAAATTCTTTTCTCCTATGGTTGGCAAATATTATAACTTGACTGAGATACATATTTTTGCCAAGGTTTCCAAAATGTAAATAGAAAAATGTGGCATTTTCCTAGCATAACATAAGAGGGTAGGCATATTGGTGATATATTAAAATGTAATAATTTTAGAATAAACATTAGCTTTTATATGCTCTTAAAATAACAGGAACAGAATGTAATAAGCAATCTGTCCTGTTTAACTATTTGGACTAATTCTGGACAACTTTTCTCTCCAAGTTTAATAAATTTCCATGCTTAATATGTACAGTATATTCAGTATTATTTAAAAAATGGTACTTTTTTTAAAAGACCAACTATTATAACAAGTCTACTTCTGTGCATTAAAGAAGGCTTATGTAAACAAAAGCGTATTTAAAAATTAAACAATGCGATCAGACCTTTCCTATTACCTATAAAACTCATTCTGTTAAATGTTTTAATGTGTAAAAATGATATTTCATTAAGCAACATCCAAGAATAATTAATTCATCAATGATGACTTGGAACAAAAGTCATTTACTTTTAACTTTATAAGTTAGGCACATTTGATGTGTGGAACACATCTGGAAAAATATTGAATTGTTTACCAAGACTGTGGGTGAAAGTTTTCAAATGACAGTATCCCTTTGGTTCCATAATGCTGCTTGTAGACTAAAAATGGCCAATTTATACTGTGCATTAAAAATATTATATTATAATGGTTTATTGCACAGTCATCCAGATGTTCAGCCTGTATTATTATTTGTTAAATTTATTTGCCACCTATCTTACTGTATCTTACTGTAGTTACTCTACATGATGCTTTACCATGATAAATGGTACAATTACAATTTCATTGTAATTTTTACAATGACAATAAAGATTATTATTATTATTATTATAAATACCTAAATGAATTTTTCTTCTGTGCTGAAAATATTAGTTATGTTAAAGTCATTTTTGTTTTGAGCCTCTTTTAAGCCTTCTTTAATATTTTTCTGTATTTGAGTTTAGAAAAACGTAGCAGGTTGAGCCTATTTTTTCTATTAAAGTGGCTTGTCTGTTGCAAGTGCATCATTACTCATTTGTAGAAATACAAATGACCACTATAGAAATACTGATAATAAACTCTTTGTATCATGTATTCCAGAATTTCAAAAAGGCAAAGTTGCAGGTGTTTTATTATTCTGAAAACTAGTTTTTCACATTTCTGAAAGATTAATTTCTTGCTTTTTCAGATTGTATTGTTTAAAAAATGCTTCCTTCTAAAATTATATAATAAAGCAATTTTGTTTTCTTTTTGCCAAGATATATAAAAAGCTGTTTTCTATTCACAAAAAATCAGCACTGAGATACTACACTATATTTTTTGATATCTTTTAAAAGCATCTTTTTATATTTGAATAATTTGGCTTAGCTTTTTATCTCTAAAGTCACCTTTAAAATGGGCCACTTTACCAGATTTCAAGCAAAATCTCCACAGGTAAACATTACTAATGAAAGGAAACTTATGTGGAATTGTTTTACATGCTTTATTTTGCTGGCTTCTTTCATTGGAACGTGTTAATTGACACCAAATTTCTTACATTAAAAGAATATTACAGTTTGATAAAAAATAGAATTTTATTTCCATAGAGAAATTAATACAAACATTGCTTTTACATCCCAGTGATTGTGAAAGCATTAAAAAATGTCCTTTCTAAAGAACTGATTTTATTTTAACTCCTGATTTCTGTGTTATGATGGCAGTGTGGTTTTGGTATTGTTTTATTTTTAATTGCTCTTTTTACTACAAGATGGTGAACTAATTGTGACCTCTATCCTCCATTCTCAATTGCTTCTGACTTACTCTGCTAAGTAAAAAGAAATAACCTAACAGAGCGGTAACCAGATCACCACTGCCACACCAAGGAAACAGGCAAGCGTTGGGATGCACTTTAATCTCTCTATCCACACAGCTCTCATTTTAATTTGCAAAATTGAACCCAGATCGAGAGCAGTAAAGCCTGAATACGGTAAATATTCATGCCTCAGTGATCTAGAGTAGCTCCATTACATTTCAGAGATTGGGAGAATTACCTTTTGGATTATGTATATTCATGGGCTGATTTTTATTTGAGATATATTATTACTCACATTGGGCTACATGTAACACATTCTACCCAAACCAGCTGCCTGACAAAGCTCCAATGTTGCTTACACATAAAAAGTTTTACTTCTGTAGCCTATACTTTCCCTTCTTTTAGGCTTTTTAAAGGTTAGTAACAAACAAAACAACTTTGTTAAAAGAGGGGAGGGAAAATCCATTCCTGTGGATGTTCTATAAATCTTTCAGCCCTATGTTTACTCTGATACAATATTTTGTTGTGCTCTTTGAAGTTTTAGGATGAAAGTGCTGCTATTGTTTTCAAATATAAGACGAGCGAAAAAGAGTAATTTGGTGGTTTTTTTAAATAATTAATTTCTCAGCATTTTGTTTTCTTACCTGATGTTTTCTTTGTTTATCTGAAAGGCAGCTGGGAAGAAAATAGTAACTTGCCAACAATTTGGTTATATAAATAGGTATTAATTATGTACTTATTTTATAATACTGTATTGCTGAAGAACAAACGTGGTGTTTTTTATTCTGCATGGTACTTTAGATTATTTGATCAAATGATTCCAACAAAAACGATTTTTTCATATTTAATAGGACTGTGCAAATCTTTTGGAGGGCCTTCGCAGCAAAGCCACAAGCAATGCACTATTGATTAGGGTATCATGACAGTCACATCTTCCCCAAGAATACAGTAATGAAATTAGTTGAAGAAAAATACATGGTGACAATCTGAGAAGCTTGTATGATGTATCCGAACAGGCCATTTTGAATCACCAAAGGATCCAGCCAAGAAATGGCACTTTGCTTGTGGTGTTGCTACTATAAAAATATGTCCTTTGAAATGTCTCCCCCCTGCCGCAAGTGAGAACCACAGCAACTTTCCTGACCTTCTGTAAGGGCCTAAAGACCTTGCTCTGCCAGTTGGCCAGGAGCCACAGCATGGTGGGTGGATATCATTCTGGAATTGGCTATTGAAGTAAGAGAAGACCCCATTGCTCCCCGTGTTCTTCGTGCTCCCTTCTCCACCAAATCTTTTAATGATAAATTATTATTATTTGTTTTGACCCTTTTAATGTTTACTAATTTTAGTGTTTGTAAGCCAAACCGAGCTGCCTCTAGATGGAATGGATGGCACACAAATGTAACAAAGAAACACATTTATTAATTTTATTTATATCTCACTTTTCTTGGAAAAAACATAGATACCTTCCTCATAGGAGGACTATTTTCTCTATAACAAAAACCCTATGAGACAAATTTAGAGTGACCAGCCCAAAGGCACCTGCTACCCTGCGATTTCTTAGCTGAGGGAGCACTTGAACTGTATCTCTCTGGTATGTTTCTAACAATTTAACAAATATGTCACACTGGCTTTCTTTACATTTTCTTTGCACATGGAGGCATTTATCTTAAAAATGAGGGTACAGTGAAAAAAGCTAAAATGATTACCAGAGAGAATTAATAACATTTCTGTCTTAAAATTCCTGTCTGTAAAGCTAATGTCTCTTGGTTCAAACTGAATCATGGTTCTAGCTGAGGATTTTTCAACAGATAATGTTTTTCCATTTTGCTTAATTGAGGGACTGATTTTTATTTTTTTTTATTTTATTGTCCTGTCCTTTGAACCAGTCCAACTAAACATAGCTCAATTTTCACAATTTATAGTTATTCTGGAAATTTTTACTAAAAGGGCTAAATGTAGCTGCCAAAAAATTACAATTGTTACATTTGTGATCAACAAAACAATATCAAGAATGTTAGCATTAAGAAAGTACAGCTGGATCTGATGGATAGTCTTAATCCATAAACATTAGGACTGTCTGATAATAAATGGGTTAGTCTTTAAAATGTCACAAAGCTCTTTTGCTTGGTTTCCCCCCCAGAAAAACTAATTCTTTTATGAAGATACATAGTTTCTTTATGCAGATTCATGGCTCATTTATCCTGAGAAATCAACTCTTAATTTGCTTATGCTCTTCAGGAGATTATCCAGGGGTTGAAGAGGTTGCAAGTGAATAAAGAACTTCCAGTTGATTAGGTGCTCTGGGCTTGCTTCATTTTGAATAAGAGCTAGAATAATTAGTAATGATGAGGACCTGTTACAATAGAAGCACAATAGTGTAATAAAATAATAGAAGCACAATAGCAGAATAAGAGAGTGATTCAATAGAGTCCATGAAAAGATGCTGCTAAACCATGTCTTCCTGAAGTCTCTGTATGTGGTTGCTTAGTCTGTGGAACTGTTTTGAATGAATCATCTTTACAATCATTTTTATGACTAAGAATTTGATTTTAAAATATTCTATTTACGTGTGTTGGAATTACTTGGTGACTTTAGTTCAGTTCTTCCCCAGCTTTGTCTTCAATTATTTTAAACTGAAGGTAGTTTAAAATAGAACAGGGCATTTTCTAGTTGAACCCAATGTATGGAGCGCCTGTCCTAGAAAAGTTCTGTAAAGCTTTAATGTTTTCTATGTTTAGAATGGGCACTATGGCTTCATTAAGTTTCATGAAACTTGATAGATTTCAAAATCTACTAGACTATTTAAATAGATCTGAAATAACTGTTTAAATATCACTCAGTATTCATTGTGATTATAATTGTATTGTTCTATAATTACCATGGAAGAAATTTGACTCCTTTTTCTGTCCACCTCCCCCTTCCTCTATCCATCCATTCATCCATCCATCTCCAACTTTATTATCAAGGTTCACTTATTTATTTATTTGATCTTTCAACCAGGATTGTTTAAACTATTTCAGAAAATCCTGGGTTGCCACAAGAACTTGATGAGGTTCCATTGCAGACAAAGGGAATAAAAGAGCTTAACTTTAATATAGCCAATTTGCTATTACAATAGCTTTTTTTTAAAACAGGGATTGGGGGATTTTTTTTAAAATTAACAGTCTGCATAGCCTGAACAAGTTTGTAAATAACTGTTTTAGATTAGCAATCTAGTTTTTGAAACATTCTGAATGTGCATGACAGATAGATTAACTAAAATTGTAAAATGGCTCTATATTCTGTTAAATGCTTAAAATGAATTAATAGTATCTAAAATTCAATTTTACTATTGGTATCAGAATGAGTTTTGGGTAATTCCAAATGTGTGATACAGACAATTATAGAATATTTTAAAGCAAATATTAGTTATTTATAAGAACTCTGGATTAAAGATTTTTCAATATCTCATATTATCAAATAAAGAATATTAAATTCTTATTCTTGCAGGATTATGTTTCTTATCTTAAATTGAGATTAATTGGACAAAATATTGTTTTTTACAATTCTTGACCTCTCCAAAGTATGCTGCTTATATTGGCAGTGTAAAATGGTTTATGTGATTTATGGTATTTGCAGGCAGCTATACATCTTGAAAATAAATATAATTACATGACTTATTTATTTATACAGAATAAATATAATTTAATATTTAATGATTCCATTTAGCTCACAACAATGTGATATTGTATGATATGGTCTTGTCCAATTTGTTGCCTAGTTTAGTTTATCAATCATATTTTATAAACAGTGTTAAAAGATTAATATGATGTGAAGGTACTTCTGAATTTTATATAAAGTATTTTAGATATAGGAAGAATAATGAATATGCTGATTAAGGAGTCAGCAAAAAAAAGTCTCTAAAGTATTGGAAAGGCAATAACATTCCATACTTATAATTTTGGATTATTGTCTATCAAATAAATTATCTGAATTATTTTCCATTTTCTGACAGAGATGTTAAAATATTTCCTTGGACAGAATCTGTGATTGGCAGCAAACATCTTTAGACAAATCTGATGTTCTTTTTCATTTTTAGCAGTCTTCTCTTAAGCAGTCTCTTTCTTCTCTCTTGTCTAAAGAGAAAAGATTGGTTCTTACCACTTAGAAAACAAAGAAAGTTAAGAGTGTATTTTTCTTTTCTCCCTGTGTGTCCACTCCATTTTATGTCTGTTATATGTAATCTATGTCTCACTTAAACAGCTGGCAACCTTCCCATTTAAATTGGGTTAGATGTTAATAACTTGATTAAAGTAAGCAACAGATGGATGGATGGACAGACAGACGGGCCAATGGATTGATGAATCGAAACTGTAGAATAAATGGTATAAACGTAGTTAACACTCAAACTACAGTGTTTTGTTTTGGTTTTTTGTTTTGTTTCTTACTTTATAATTACTAGTTAGCTGAATTTGCTGTGATTCTACTTATCAGAAAGGGCTGGTTATGTTTATATCTTGTAACAATAAGATGCAATGACAGCACTGGAGGTAGGAGATGCTTAGACTCTTATCTGAAAACCTAAGAGCTATAGCATATGGAGTACTGATAACTTAATGAAAGTTGGATAAATAAAGGAAAAGAAGCTTCATTGTATCAGAAGAAAAATCCATTAGTGAGGTTTTGTATGCTGTTTTCTATTAGTTAAACTGCTTTGAAAATCTTAGTGAGCTTTTCCTTTGGTCTTCAAATAACAGGTTCTTTTCTTATATTGAACACATTTGTTTATCTTAAGGGCCTGAACAGTTTGGGTGCTTTTAATTTATCTCTCCTTTTTGCATTTTTTATCTGTGTATGAACACATGGACTTCCCAGTCCTCCTCCTCCACCAAAGCAGTTCCACAAACCTCTACATCATTCTTAGAAATATTAATGTGATCATGAAGATAAAAATATTAAACATTCTTTCCTGATTTATTTTCAGGCATTACAAGATGCAACACTCCCCCCCCCCCCCCCCCATCCCTGTTCACATGAAGTCTCTCTGAGCAGTTTACTATTCTGGCAGTATTTGTTGCAAAATCTAAAGATATTACTTCATTGATTTTGATGAACTTAAAGTTACCATATGATTTGCTTTGGATAGACACAGTAATTTTCTGCTGACGTTGGTGCCCAAAATTGATGCCAGACGTGCCATTTGATAATATATTTGAGTGACAGAAAATTAGGAAGGGAGGTAGGATGGAAGTAGTTGAAATTCATTTTCACAATGTCATAGGACATTGTGATGACCGATCGTTTTGTGACATTTATAAATATGCATGTATGTTTAGCTATGGTATTATTCATTTTAAAGGGAACTATACTTAGCAGAAAAAAATACATTCTTGAGAAAGTGAAATTAGCTCCTTATTCAAGATAGCTCTATTGATTTTTAGATCCTAGATGATATATAAGTCAAGTATGGAGATGAGGAAGCTTAGTTTTCCAAATGTTAAAGTTAATTCATAAAGCTTTCTGGGTCTTCTCAGGACTAGTTTTATTGCTTAGGATTAGTTTTATTGCTAAGTTCATAGCATAGAATTCTTAGGATAAATCAGCCTTTAAAAACCATGTACACCATTCCACTGACTGTGGAGTGATGTGCAAATATCATTTTTTATTTTATTTTTATTTTATTAAATTTATATCCCGCACCTTCTCCTACAAAAGGACCCAGCGTAGCGCACAGGAGATTAAAAGTCATACATATATACAAATACACCATTACTAAAACTCCTATTAAACTTAAATTACCCTGTGCTAAAAACATTTTAAAATCCCTCTAATTAAAATTTACAGCTAATGGAGAGTCCATATCGGGTGGTTATGCTAGGCCAGTTTGTTGAAATAGATGCGTTTTGAGACACTGGTGGAAAAGGCGGAGGTCCGAGGTAGTGCGGAGTTCGGGGGGCAGGTCGTTCCAGAGGGTAGGGCCCGCCACAGAAAAGGCCCTTCCCCTGGGTGTCGCCAACCGGCATTGCCCGCTATGGGAGCGGATCGGTCGAAGGGATGTATGGGGCAGGAGACAGCCCCATACATCCCTTCGACCGATCCGCTCCCATAGAGAGGGCCTTCTCCGGGTACCATCGGCCAGGCAATGCCGGTTGGCGACGCCCATGGGAAGGGCCTTCTCTGTGGCGGGCCCAGCCCTCTGGAACGACCTACCCCCCGATCTACGCACCACCTCGGACCTCCGCCTCTTCCGCCAGTGTCTTAAAATGTATTTATTCCAACAAGCTGGCCTAGTATAACCCCCCGTTTCTGACTTTTAGTTGTATAAATTTTAAATTCTTAAGGTTTTATAAGGGTTTTAGCATGGGATATAATTTAATAGTTTTTTAATAATGTATTTTTGTGATTGTGTATGGTTTTTTAATATTGCCTGTGCGCCGCCCTGGGTCCTTGCAAGGAGAAGGGTGGGGTATCAATTTGGAAAAAAAAATGTAGCTAGGTCCCGAGCCATGGAGCGCTTTAAAGATGGCAGTCAACACCTTGAAGCGCACCCGAAATGCCACAGGTAGCACAGTATCCACTACTGTAGGGGTGTCAAACTAGATTTTATTGAAGACTGCACCAGGGTTGTGTTTGACCTTGGGGGATCGGTAGGGGGGCATGACCAGGATAGGTGTGGCCACCTTGACCTTACTCATATCAGGGGTGCCTGTGGTGGCCCAAGCACTCTGCCAGTGAAAATGGGCTCCCAAGCTCCATTTTTAGCTGTGTCAGTCTCCTGCAACTTTCTGCCAGTGAAACAGAGCTTGGGAGGGCCACAGGAGGCTCACCCAAGCTCTGTTTTTTCTGGTAGAGGCATTGCAAGCCAATCCTTTGCTGTTTCCAAGGTGACCAGATCTAAGCACCCCATGGGCCGGATCTGGGCCCCGGCCGTTCAGTTTGACATACCTGCACTATTGGATGGCCCTGATTCTCTTCTATAAAATACACTGAATCTTTTTTAAAGTATTAATTTACTTGAAAGGAATATTGAAACATTGTAAATATCCAAAGAATATATTGGCAGTTGCTCATAGAAGAACAATTTTCTCTTTTTTGTGGGGAGTTTAATGCACATAGAAGTATTTCTGTATATGCAAAATTAAATGGATAAGCTTGTAATCATTTACTTTAGACTTGATGGGGGAATCAAGTTTTTTAATTTTGTTTTTGATCACGATACTTTTCAGTGAAAACTAAGAACGCCAGAGAAAGGCAGACCAGGGATTTTATGCATGGTATGCTAGTTAATAGAAGTTTTAAAAGTAGTATTATACCTAGCTGCCAGTAATAAATTCCTCTCTAATTTTCTATTTGGCTTCTATGCCATGGTAATGCAATAGTATAAATTCAGTTAATAATTTCTTCTAGAAGTGTAGTCTGATGGATGTTTGTTTTTGGATTTACAGTACATGGGTTCATTTTTTGATTAATGTTTAATGGATATGATTTTGTATCTGTTCATAGTATTTGTATATTTCGCATCATCTTATGTTTATGACCTATAAATCATATGGAGAGAGAGAAGAGCAGAATTTCAAACTTGGAATCATAATCTATACAAAATACTTCATTTTAAATATATTGAATTTTTTTTATGAAGACATTTTTTTTTTAAAAAGATGTATTCTGTATTTTAAAAAAAACACCACATTGAATCTTCTGAGTTCCTGTAAAATGCTACATTTTACATATTTTTCAGGGTTATAAAGATGAGTGCAATATATGTGCATGGGTAATGAATGAATGAAAAAAATATTGAGTTAAGTCTGCATTGAGTTGTGATCACTGTGCTAGCAGAAAAAGCAACTAGCATTAGCTGAAGAGGGAGGGACATGATATTAAGTTCTCCCCCCTCTCTCTCCCCCTCCCTCCCCCTCTCTTCCTCTCCCTCCCTCCTTCCTCCCCCCTCTCCCTCTTTCCCTCTGCAGACTCTGTATTCCCTAGACCTTCTCCAAAGTTATTAAAGGCTACTCCAGAGAATAGTTAGCACAGAGGGAGGGGAAATTGATCACAGATGAATATAACTCTTAAGGTTGGAGTAGTCGGTTTTCAGGATTATAAGATTTTAAAACTGCTGCCCAGCAAATGGAGTACAAAATAGGGGTTCAGGAGGATGAACAAGTACTAAGAATTAAGGAAACTTTGTTTCTGGCAACCTGCTCAATTGAGGGAATTGTGATTGGTACCAGAACTAAGATTATAAGTCTTTTCGCATACATTCCATTTACAATTTTGTCGCAATTAATCCCATTACCCCTTCAGAATCCTTTCCTGCAACATAATTTAGTCAAGTAAATCTCCTTAGTTCTTGCTATTGCTGGATAATTGGATGTCAGAAATTTTGCAGTTTATTGCACATCATCTAGGGACCTACCAGTAGATAGAAATTTGTCTTTTGCCCACCCCTGGCTTAAAGAATAAATGTAGAACAAAAGAAAAAAGGAAAAGAGAATCAAACCATATTAAACCAACTGGTTTGTCTTAATCAAGCTGAACAAACTTTGATAGTTTTAAAAAGCTTATTTTCCTGCTACTGTTTCTATTCTAAGATGCTTCTGAAATAGAATAACTAAGAAGATTCCAAGTGTATTAGCCCTAAACTTTATTTTTTGTGCGTGGTGTTAAACTGTCTTATATATTATGGAAAGATTAGAGTCATAACCAGATAATAACCATTATCATCATATACAGTAGAATATCGTTCATAATCACTAAATCATATTTGTGTTTATTCTTTACAAATCAATGAAAATGAGATTATAAAGTATTTTTACACATTATATAATATATTTCATTATTATTTGACAGATTTAGGGAAAAGGCCAAATGTGATAAAAAGGATTGGAAGCTATATAAAATAAATGAATAAAGATTATTCTTTAGAAATTATTATTTTTTAAAAAACATTAATGTCTTACAGTGCTGTACGTGTTAAAACAAAAACATGTATATACATTGTCTTGATACATTGAGATATGCTATCACAGAACAGTCAGAAAGGGAAAATGCTTACCATTGGAGATAATACAGCCTGCTTAAGAAGAAGAAGCAAATGTGTAGGGGAAATGAACAGGAAAGATAGTGTGTTCAACTATGTAACTCATTTGCCTTTAAAAAAATAAATGGCCTAATTATTTATGCTGGTTCAAACTCGTCTTCTGCATACTTTTGACTACTATGGAAGTTACTAAATTCAACAGAATAAGAACTCATATTATTTTCTTGCATAAAAAAATTGAGCATTCCTTTAGGTAATTTAAGATAAATTTTCTGGGTAATTAACGAGAATGTTATAGCAAAAATGATATCTTACTATTGTAAATGTATACACAGAGTACAAATATTTTAAATTACTATTTTAAAATACAAGAAAAATGCTAACAGGTTTTTTTGTTATACTTTTCTCCATAAATAGGTGACAAAGAAAGTAAAGTCGATGCAGATGTTTCATACTCCAGTAACTTATGCCATACAAGGGGATAGGGTTGGAATTTGTGTAACCCAGTTTGATCCAAAGCTGTTGGAACGAGGCCTCATTTGTACACCTGAATCTCTCCAGACGATCCATGCTGCCATTATCTCTTTAAAGAAAATCCCATATTTTCGAGGGACTCTTCAAACCAAGGCGAAGTTTCATATTACAGTTGGCCATGAGACTGTTATGGGAAGAGTAATGTTCTTCAGCCCAACTCCTGATGACTTCAGTAAAGAACCTCTGGAAAATTATTTTGATTTTGAAAAGGAATACCTTTATGAGGAGGAATATCTTTCCAATGATTCAAAGTCCTCAGAAGAAAACAAGGAAAATGGCCAAATTGAAGAAAAACTGCTCCCAAAACAACAGTGGGCGTTACTTGAATTTGAAAAACCAGTTACCTGTCCTAAATTTTGTCTTGTAATTGGCTCAAAATTGGACACTGATATTCATGCAAATACTTGCAGACTAGCTTTTCATGGGATACTTCTCCATGGAATGGAAGAGAAGAATTATACAGAGGAATGTCTGCCAAAACTCAAGGTTTACAAGATGAAACATAAAGAAGGACAAGTAGAACGGGTAAGCTTGCATGATATAATATAAAGTTCCCTTGGATGTGCAAGGATCTTTATATGGGAAAGGGTAATTAGGAATTGATTATAAGAAAAGTAGATTCCCATCATTTATTAAGGAAGTGTTGGTTTGCCCCTTCTCAAGAAACCATCACTAGATCCAATCATAATGGATAATTTTCATCCAGTTTCCAACTGTCAGCCAATTACTCTTGGGTTCACCAGGATACTCGGTAATCCTAAACTGGAACAATAGTTTTACACAGTCAGCAGAATTAGGGATGACTTTCCTATAGAAGTTAGCAAAGCCCAGAAAGTGCTGGACATCTTTCACATTATGGGGGAGGGAGAAGATGCCATGATATCATAGTCTGTAGCTTTGATGGATATACCTGTATGCCTTCTTTGGATTTTCTGTAGCCCAAATAGTGCAATTGAGGCAAGTCAAAAAGTGAATTTTTCTAGTTTGGCAAAGAGTGTATTTTCCTGTAATTTTTGCAATACATTTCTGACATGGGTGACATGCAAGAGGGCACCTTCAGAATAAACTAATATGTCATCTCAGTACATATTAATACACTACTAATCAGCTTCAGCTTCTAATTTTTAACCTGTTTGGATCTTTATAATCATGAATGGTACCCATGGTTCCCTCTAGAGTGGTTGATGTTTTCCCTTGTTTTTGGGTGCCAGTTCTGTTGAGTTGGAAGGCTAATGAATCCTTTTTTGATATTGGTATGCAAGTATTTATTGAGAATGGCTAAACTGGCCTCCTGTCTTTAAATTGACCATGCAATCAGATGCCTATTGTGAGGGTAACATGAATACCTCTTTGTTTCCAAAGTTTGCATAGTGGACATGGCAGTACCTGGAGACAGCAGGACTTGCAAATAGAAGCAGAAAAACTATTGCAAAGAAAGCAAAGACGGTACTACTAATAATAGGTGCCTGAGTTACAATCCCAAAACATGTGGAGCACCACATGAACACCATTGGCACTGAAAAAATGCACATCAATCAGTTGCAAAAGGAAGCTTTACTTGGAACAGCTTTTATCCTGTGATGATACCTTTAACACTTCTAAACAACATCTGTCTAGCCCAGGTCATTGGGAAGGACTTGATAGGTGGTTTAAAAACTCCAAACCTAGTCTAAACGTTTAGCTGACTGTGTGACAAACTATTCTACAGCTGAAATGAACTAAATGAATATTGTTAGTTAGATCCAGAGCTGAATTCCTTGGCTAAACCGCCACATATTTCAAATAGGGCTAAACCTTTACTGGAAACTCTGCAAGAATCTTAGTCTTCTGAAAAGCTCAGAATAATAGAAAAATAGTATTTAGCATGCTGCTATTTTTTTCTCTCTTTTGCTGGAGTATTTCTTTAACATAAATTTATTATTATTATTTATTAGTTTTTTATACCGCCCTACTCCCAAAGGACTCAGGGTGGTGTACAGCCAAAATAAAACAGATGTATAAAAGTTAAAAACAATTAAAAAAACATATTAAATAATTTGGCCCCTAGTAAGATTAAAAACCAACAAACTCCAATTAAAATTAATAAAATTCATATTTATGCCAGCCCGGCTTGTTGAAAAAAAGTGATTATGGAAACATTGATGTATATCATTATTAATATTATGTTTAATTTTCTAACAAACATAATTTGTGTTTATGCAGAGTATAATATATAGATGGCTTGGAGAAAACAGCAACTTGGTCCCCATGGGGAAAAGTATAAACAAATGGCTGATGAAATCATTGAGTGCTTTAAGAAATGTCCAGCCTCTGGTTTCATAGAAATACTAATTCAGGCGGTCCCACCCTATTGCTGATAGATGTCTGGAGATTAGAACAACTGAATTTACAGTGTCTATTCTTGACATTGATGGAGAAAAACTATGTTCTCTTTGTCAAGGAAGGAAGTGGGTGGTTGCCCTTCTCTCAATGCTGTAGAAAGGCACTAAATAATAATGTCTTTTATATATGCACACATATATCTCCCGCTCCCAGGAATTGGTGTTCCTATTAGCATATTAAGGGGGGGAGGGGCAGTTTAGCTTCAAAACATCTAGGAGAGTTCAAATAAAAAAAATATCAGACTTACTTTCTGTAGCTTGCCCGTTTTATAGGGTTCTGTTTCTGGAAAAAAATGGGGAAAACTCATTTCATGTAATTTTAATTGACCTAGTTCTTCACCCTTAATGATAAAATGTATGCAACTTCTTCATTATTTAATGGCCAATTCATCATGAAATTCAAATCAGGCAATGATGGATAAGAATTTCCTCTTGATTATTAGGTTACCACACTACTTCCATTGCTCCCTCAATATCCATGGCTTTGTTCTACTTTTCTACAAACAGAACTTGCTAAAGATTGTTATGGCACTCACCAGGCAATTAACAGATTTTTGCTCAGTTGTTTATTTTCAGGAAATATAATGATTTAGGTAGCATAAGCTAGGTTATAGTAAAGAATTGGTTTCAGACACTTTTTATTCTACTGCTATAACTCCTGCTCACAAGAATCCTGCTAGCCACAAAGCTATAGAACTATCAGCAGCTGAGAAATCCAGTTGTAAACATTCCATCCATACTCCGTGTCCTGGAAATCACATGGAACAATTCTTAGAACTGCTTAGAATTTCATTTCTTTCAGTAGTAGCTGGTATAAGCACTGTAATGAAGTCTATTAACTACACTCCTGCCCAGTGCTGTCCCATAGGATTGAATGTGTGTGTGTGTGTGGGGGGGGGTGTATGTGTGTGAAAGAGGGAGGGAGGAGGGAAGGAAGTGGTAAAAAGAGAGAGAGAGAGACTGAAACTATATTAGCTGTGACAATAATGCCTAGCTTTCTCTTACCCAAATAGGTCCTCAGCAATTAAGGAGTAACACAATTTATCCAATCTGTTTTCCACATATTACTGCATAAGTATCTTCACATAAAGGAGAAAATATTCCTTTACATTAAACTTGATGGTTACATAAATTTTACACCTTTATAAATTACTTGGTAACATTATGCCAATAATTTGTCAGTGCTTTCTTCTAGGATGGAATATGGTAACAGTCTGTGAGGCAGCATGGGTTGTGATCTGCCTGAACATGGGAATGGACTTTTATTTGAAACTATACCATGGTTGGAAGAGCAGTAAAGCATTCATACTTCTCCTTTCTTATTTTCTCATGTTGCCCATCAGCTTTGTTTAAGGTTGCTTTTTTGAACAAAACAGGCAGGAAGTGTTGCTATCTGGCTACCGGGGCTTGTAGATGTAATATTTTGCTGATGAAATTGCTCATATTCAGTGTAGTTCTGACTAATCATAAGTGGAAGCTGCACAATGTCTTTTGCATTATCTGGGACTCTCTTCAGCCTGTGAGCTCCATGAAATGGGGAAAAAACATTCTTGCCCTTTCTGGCTCCTTCAAGTTGTTGGGCCATCATGAAAAGTTGGCTTTCATCCTTCTTTGGGGAGAGATCTCTACTGTATGCCTTAAAAGAGAGACTATTGTGCCACATGAAAAAAAAAACTAGCTGTTTTGAACAACCTTCCCCTTTATTAAGAAAGCCATTGCTAAGCAGATATGAAGTCTTTACAGAAAGTTGCTAGAGGACTGTCTGAATTCAGATCTGGGCATAAATTAGCATTGATTGCTCTGGTGGATAACCTTGGTCAAGGCCTAGAAGTCATTAAGATACTTCTGGGTTTAATAAGCTTCTCAGCAGCAGCAGTTTATTCCAGTGATGGCTAACCTTTTTCTAAAGGTGTGCCAAAACTCTGTGCTTTTCCTCACCTGTGCATGTCTGAGTGACCCACCCCCCACCTGCACATACATGAGCAACCCCCACCACACATGTGTGAAGGAACATTCTTGCCCTTTCACACCCCCTAGGCTTCAGGATAGCCTCCAGAGTCTGGGGAGGGTGAAAACCAGGCCCAACAGGCCAACCAGAAGTTCAGAAACAAACTTCTAGTTGACCCGTTGGGCCTGGTTTTCGCCCTCTCTAGACTCTGGAAGCTTTCCTGAAGTCTAGGGAGGCCAGAAGGCGAAAAATCAACTGAGGGCTGCCAAGGGCTGCCATGCTGGCAAATATGGCTCTGCATGCCACCTGTGGCACATGTGCCATAGGTTTGTCCTCACAGGTTTATACCATTGGCCATAGTAGCCTTCTGGACTGCCTACATGGGTTGGAAATGAGAGTAGTTTGTTGCAGTGTCCTATATGAGCAATTTAACTGGGATGATAGCAGAAAAGGAGTCAGCCCAGTAAGCATTAATTTGATGTGCAACAGGAGTCATTCATTTCCCTCATGCTATTTAATATATTTGAAATTGCTGGGACAGATCATTCCCACGCTGGAGACAAGCTGGAGTTGTACAAGTCTTGACATAATTTAGAAGATGTTGAGGATTGGGTGAGGGGAACAAACTTGAGATTGAACTGTAGAAAAAAAAATGCATTTTTCATTGTTCAGAAGGGCTTTCTGTCAGCTCCTCTGATAATACAGAATGAGTTGACATTCCCCAGAAAGAGAGAAGGTATGTAACTAAGATATCCTCCTAGATTCCTAGTTACCGATAGGCAGACAATCATTACTCAGCTTCAGTTAGCGAGACAGTTATGATTTTATTTGGGATGAGTCCCATATAGATTACTTTTCAATAGTATAAATGAAATATGACTAGAACCTGAGTAACTTTCTGACTTAGGAACAGGCACAACTGATACAGCAGGTGTAGCTGGTCAAAGGCCCTTTTGGGCATGGCTATCACTTGCTCCTTCAGCAGGAAAAGTGAGTGCAAGATGACCCACATATTGTACACAGTTTTGAGTAGGAAATGCAACCCCATCTAAGACTAATGATAGAAAGTCTTCAGATTGGGAGGGGAAGGGCAGGGTGGTGGTAAAAATTCCACAGCCTGGATTATGATAGGATTGAGCCTGAATCTATTTCTCTCCACCCCAATCCACACAGTCTCTGGATTCTAAGATTGGACATCTACAGCATAACTTGGCTGGGCCCAGGTTCAATCAATATGGCTCATGCATTATTTGCATGTTGATCATAGTGGATCCTGAACTGATAGATGTGGTTCCCTGTAGATATTAAATCAGGAAGAAGAGAGTGTAGAGCCCTGAGGTACTGTGCACTTAAGGGACTAAATGTACTAGCCATCTTCCTGCCAAACGTCAAATGAAAACAGTCACTGAGAAATGAGGAGAACCACCAGGATATAACTGTTTCCAACTTCCAACTCTGTAGGTGATCCAGAAGGATACCATGATTGGTATAAAAGTCATTGTGAGATCAAGGAACACAAGGATGAATACCCCATCCCCATGCTGACTGATGAGTGATGGGGTGGTTTCTTCTCCCTTGAAGAAGATGGTGATACGCTGTCTCCTCAGACAGAAGTCATCAAATACTATCAATGCTATCTCCAGTACTGGATCCTGGCCTAACATTTGAGTGAAATGGTGATACTTTTCCTTCAGGATCCCCTGAAATAGCTGTCTAACCACTTTCTCAACTGATCTTCCTAAAAAGGGAAAGTTGGAGATGGGTTGACTTTTATTCAAAGTCACTAGACCAAGTATGGCTTCCTGAGGAGACAGCGTATCACCATCTTCTTCAAGGGAGAAGAAACCACCCCATCACTCAACAAAGCTAACACCATTGCATGGAACCAATGATACTTTATTTGCTGGACAGTCTTAACAACTCAAGAAGCACCTGAATCTAATAGATAGATGACCAAATTCACAGTCTGGACGACTCAGGCTCATCCCAAATAACTTCATAAGACTATGTTTAGGTCCTCTTAAGAGTTAATCCATCCATTAGAATATTTGAAAGAAAGAAATTTAAACGGGTCACAGATACATTGTGATATTTAATAGTAACAGAGAACAGGAATATACTTACACTTTTATAATCTAACCCTCTTTTTCTGCCTTAAACCTGACTAATGGGATTCTGTGTTGCTTCCTTGGTAAAGCTGTCATTAGGGACTTGGCAGGGATTACAGTTTTATGATACTGTGTTGGTTCTAATGTTTATTTTTTTATGGATAAAGTAATCAAGAATGGTGTTTAAATATGATAAACAAATGCAAATTCTCTTCTTTCTGATTTTGTTCAGAAGTGGGAATCGCCAATTAACCATGAAAGAACAATGTAATTTCATATATTTCTCTGTCAATGAATTCTCTAAAAATCGAATAATTTAGGATTAACATTTTGTAATGTTATTACATTAACATTATAAAATTACAAAAAACGAAAAGTTCCGAAGGTGGGGAGACTAGGAGTTGTTAATACAAGGGGGAAAGTAGTTCTCATAGGACCAACCAGCCCTATGGCTCCCTATGTGTCCCTACGCAAGACTGCACACCCAGGTTTTGACCCCTTTGCAGAAGGCGGAGAGATTGAGGGCTTTCCTCAGAGACAACAGCAGAGAAGGCCCTCTTCCTTGACCGCGTCAGTCAAAATATGATCTACAAATTATAAACACCTTCCCAAAGATGGACTCTAGTAATTGAATTATGGACTTCTTGCATGTCTCTATTTTACAGATGTTTGCACAAATAACTTTAAATTCTCAAAATGTTTTGGTTGGGTGGGGGGAATCCTGGTTAATAAGTAATATGATAGTGAAATAAGAAGAAAAATTTCTTAGTTGTATTTGTGAAGTGAAAACATCACTGCTTCTTTGTTGTTTGGGCCTGTTCAATGCCTCAAGGAGAATTGCTTCCTAGTGAAACCATAGGCAAGGGCTTTGACATGTGAAAGGCCTGCTCAAAGACCATTGGTCAGCAAGGTATTATTTTAATAGGCAACTTGAGTGCAGTATTTATTTATTCTGGCTTGTATACTGTTCCAGTTGTAATAGCTTTACCTGGCTAAAACATAAAGAACTGCATTTCTTGGCAACCGTAGTTACTGTACTCTGGCTGAACTTAAATTCTTAGTAAGATTTTTTTTAAAAACCAAGTTATTCTAGGTTTAACATTTTAGTCTGCATATAGATAATGTTTATAAATGCTCAGGCATTCATCATAATGTACAGCTCATAAACAACTGCCGTACATCTGATCTCTAGTTATTTTCTGAACACATTGCTATCATGCACATCGGTAATCATACAGTTTCGGTTTTTTAGTAAAAAGAGGAAGTTGTCATTTTAAAAATGGTCTCTAGGCAACACAATTATCCTTGTAGAATTTGTATTAGCTATCTAAGACCTTATGTATTTTATTCCACTTTTATTATTTTTATAGATAACTCAAGGTGGCAAACATACCTAATATTCCTTCTGCCTCCTATTTTTCCCAACAACAAGTTTGTAAGTTGGGTTGGGCTAGGAGAGAGTAACTGGCTCACGGTCTGCTATTCATGTCTAAGGTAGAACTAAAACTAGCAGGTTAGCAGACCAAATTGGCTTTCTCACATCTCATCTCAGTATCTTACTTTGGACATTGTATGATGGATTGTAAAATTATCTGATTCTTTCCTTGTTTTAACATTTTAGATTTATAAAATTTACTCTATGTATATGAACAAACATATATGTATTTATTTTGTGTTGTCTAGTATGCAAGTGCCACTGTGATGTCAGCACCTTAACAGTAAACTCAGTGCTTGGCAGAATCATTTTTGCCACAATTTATGTTTCAGCTGCTTTAAAATCTGAACACAGGTTTGCCTGGTTGTGCTTGGCTGCTGATGGCATGCTAAATAATGATGATAACACTTCAATTAGGGCAATCACTGAATAAAAATGCACAATGCTTTCACTAGTTAAAACCCACAGTAAAATAAGAGCATAAGAGAGATATTTATTTTTGGGCTGCTATTTTGTTTTCAATTGAACACTTTTGTACAGCTTAGGAATGTGGAGATAATTTTATTCTCATTTGAAATACCATTGTATTTAAAAATGCAGACAACATGGGGAAATTTCAGCTGAACCGGTAGAAGAGTAAAAGATATAGGCATTAACAAACATGCATTAATATGGCTTTGGCTAATCTGTCACCAAATTTTCTAATGAAGTAGCTGTAAGAAAACAAAAATGCCACATTAAAAAAAATGTATTAAAATTACTTCTTTGGATGGCAAGACTGCATTTGGCATATCAAAATTGTTGAATAAACATTGTTGGGATTACTATTAAGATATTTATATACTCTTAAAAAATTTGGTTTGCAGAGCTGTTTGGACAATTGTATTAAGTAATGAGTAGGGACGTGGTGGCTAAGTGGCTAAGACGGTGAGCTTGTCGATCAGAAAAGGTCGGCAGTTCGGCGGTTCGAATCCCTAGTGCTGCGAAACAGAGTGAACCCTCATTACTTGTTGCAGCTTCTACCAACCTAGCTGGTAGAAGCTGCAACATAAAAAATGCAAGTAGAAAAATAGGAACCACATAAAAAGCACATAAAAATGCAAGTAGAAAAATACATAAAAGCACATAAAAATGCAAGTAGAAAAATAGGAACCACCTTTGGTGGGAAGGTAACAGCGTTCTGTGCACCTTCAGCGTTTAGTTATGCTGGTCACATGACCACGGAGACATCTTCGGACAGTGCTGGCTCTTCGGCTTTGAAACGCAGATTAGCACTGCCCCCTAGAGTCGGAAACAACTAGCACAAATGTGCGAGGGTAACCTTTACCTTATTAAGTAACGAAGTAATGTAATAGACCAGTGGTAGTCAACCTGGTCCCTACTGTCCACTAGTGGGCCTTCCAGCTTTCATGGTGGACGGTAGGGGTTTTGTCTGATACTGAAGCACTTTCTTTTCTTTTAATTTAATTGACTTCCCTACTTCATAAATCACCATTACTGTGGAACTGGTGGGCGATTAGAAAATTTTACTACTAACAGAGATACAGAAGTGGGCGGTAGGTATAAAAAGGCTGACTACCCCTGTAATAGACACTTAGTTCATATGTAATAGTACTTCAATCTTATTTTTATTTTTCAAATTTATACCCCGCCCTTCTCCTTGCAAGGACCCAGGGCGGGTCCTTGCAAGGAGAAGGGCGGGGTATAAATTTGCTGTTCTGCCTCATTATGGTAGGAAGAGATGTTTCTGGGAGGAGTGAACAAAGAGTACTGGGAGCATTTGCACAGGGTATATTTTCCATCAGCATTACCCAAAGCATGAAGTCACCCAGCTAAAGCATTCAGGCAGCTCTCTTGGGCAGAAACGATATAGAAAGATGTTGGAGGTCACTTCAGTGACCATGACAACTGAAAACATCACTTCACATTGCATGGGAAGAAGCAACAGTATACCAATCCTATATTTTTTCCCAAGAAAACCACCTGCATAGAAAATATAAAATGATTGACAATATAGGTCAGAGGGCTTTAATATACTACTGAGGAAGAGCTGAGGAGCTTTTGAAGTACAAAATAGGGCTAATGCACGGCTAGTTAAAAGCTCTGGGATATCTAGTTGCTGATGTTGACATACAGGAAAAGAAAATCCAAAGCTACAAAGACAGAATTACATTGGGAACATGGAACATAAGAAGCATGAGCACAGGAAAGCCCAACAAAGTGAAAGGTGAAATGAAAGGACTACAAATTGACCGTAGGCATCAGTGAATTAGATGGACTAGGAATACTTTCAGTCAAAAGATCATACTGTTTACTAAGGACCTGAAAACCAAAGAAGAAGTAGCATTGCTTTTATAGTTAGGAAGTATATACTGAGAACAGTGTTTGTCTACAATTCAGTCAATTGTCAAATAGACTTTGTGAACAATTATTTAATATAACCATGGATACAGAAAAAGAGGAGGCTTCTTAAGTCTTCTTAACACAGGCTAAGTTCTTTTTGAAGTCAGATGGCGATACACACCTGCACAGGGATCACTTTGGTTGTTTGAACACAATTTTAGCTATGAGGAAATAATTAGAATAGCAGAAATTCTAAATCATTCGCCTGCTTCATTTTCCTAAATCATCAAACCTTATTATCCCCAACATTTCCAATTTTGTCATGCCAGTCTCCAATGACAATGAGGACATCTTGCTTACATATTTAATTGATTTCAGACTGAACTTGCTCATAAAACTCAAAAGCCTCCTCTTTTTCTGTATCAATGGTTATATTAAATGATTGTTCACAAAGTCTATTTGACAATTGACTGAATTGTAGACAAACACTGTTCTCAGTATATACTTCCTAACTAAAAATGAGAGGGAAACGACCTGGTTTTTTGTTCATTTTGCCCCCCAGCCCCCAGGAGTACTCTACAAGCCTCCCAAAGCCTATGCATGCCCTGTTTTTTTTGTAAAAAACAGGCCCATTTTCATGAAAAATGGGCCATTTTTTGCTCGTTTTTGCCCAACCCCAGCTCCCAGGAGCACTTTGCAGGCCTGTCAAACTCCCTGCATGCCCTGTATTTCATAAAACGGGCCTGCAGAGTGCAAGCCCTTTTTTTAAAAATTACCTCTTCAAAATCTTGGTGCGTCTTATAGTCCAAAAATAGAGTAACCTTGGAAATGACAATGAAAATATCAGATAAATTCTGTCTTTTAGGATCAGTAATCAACATTAAAGGCACAACCAGTCAAGAAATGACTAGTACTTGGTAAAGTGGCCATGAAAGTCTGGGAAAAGATATCTTCCTTGCTTGTTTATATGCTATATTTGTGCATCTTAATTGCTAAGCAGACTTAGCGTTGTCAAGATTGCGCTTCAATTCTCAGAATTTTCTTCAATAACCATGCAAGATGCAGATTTGAAAACTAGTCATCTGGAGGGCACCTGAGATTATGGAATTTGGGGTATAGTTACTGAAAGTGTTGGCCAGTCTACTGCCTTGTTTTTCTTCCCTAGTATCAGCCCTACCAGGCAGACCAGACTAAGAAACCAGTGCCATATAGGTCAGGGCAATTTTTACTGTAATAGTTTCAGTAATAGAATCTTACAAATCTGAATATGTGTTCCTTTTTTATTTTAATATGAACTAGGGAAGGGCTTATCTGAGATGTTTTCTCAAATTAGTTTTGTGGCCCGGACTCAAGTACCACATATCTGACTGATTTCTGGATTGCAGCTCTTCCTTACGACCTTTAAGGTCATTTCCCAATGTTAGGGTGTGTCAAAAAATTTCAACTTTCAATTTCCAAACATTAGGGGTGCTCAAAGGTTGTGACGTGCCTTGGGGTTTGCAAAGATATTTTGGTTACTTTAATATAATTTAGATGTGCTTGGTAAATAATATCATAACTTTTAAACATTTTGTTTGTTTATTTGTCCTCCACATCTCAGTCCTCCTGTTTTTTGTTCAGATTAAATTAATGCTTTTGAACTTGGACTGTAAAAGTGAAGGTGGACGATGTGGACATGATCCCCAAATGTGCTGCAATCAACAATAATGTAGTCCAACCATTAATTGCCAAGCAACCTGAAGAATTGGAAAAGAAAATTCTGTATTCTTTTCCCCATATATCCAGAGAAAATATAATTGCTTGAGAAACGCTTTTATCAAATCAATTTCAGTTTAGACTCATGCAAGGAATTAATGGATATGTGCAACAAACATAATTTCAAATTAAAGTAGATGGAAATGTCTGTTGATGAATTCCAGATACAGGTAAAAAATGAATATCCACAGACTCCCCCTTCCCCCCAAAGCTTCTGGTAATTCTCACAGTATTTTTAACATTTTATCTCTGTGAGCTTAGGTTTTCTGCTCTCACAAACATAACATTTGCAAAGTACGATAATTAACAAAGATTGAGAAAGAGTGTGGTTGTCCAGCATTTTCCTAATATTAAAAGTCTCTGTAAATCTCATCAAGCCTAAATATCCTGCCAGATGGCAAAATAGTAATTTAACTCCAGTAAATTTCTTTTTGTTTGATTCTTTCTTAGTAACTTAAAATTAGAAATATACTGGTAATTCGTTTCCTTGTGAGTTTTGCTTTGTTTTTGTAGTTTTCCATGGTTTTTTCCCCTTTGGAGGGGGCTTGTTTTTGGTGGGATTACGTTTTTCCCCCCATTTCTTTCTGTAAACCATGATAAGAAATAATAATGAAAGTACTTATTAAATATTTTATACCAGTATAAATATACCAGTAGCACAAATAAAGGTAATAATTAAACAATTCTGAAGGTTGCTCATATATGTACAATACCTTTTTAATGAAGTTGTAATTGCAACAAATTGGTTTTCGGAAAACAAACTTTATTAGTTTATCTGTAGGCCAGGGGTGTCAAACTTGTGTTGTTATGGCGGCATCACATGATGTATTGGGACTATTCTCTCCTTCGCTAAACCAGGCATGGGTATGGCGTGTGTATGACGCAATCAACCTGCCGGCTGCGAGTTTGACAGCTCTGCTTATTATAAGCTTCATTTCATGCACTGATTCCATTCGTGGCTGCAATATGCATGCTTGAAGTAATTGTACTGGTGGGCAATGAAACAGTATATGAGTATGAATTGCCTTCAGTGAAACAAAGTTGAAATTGCCACTGATTTCCCATACAGTCAGCATACAACTTCTTGTGTCACCTTTTAGGTATTGGAAGAAATGTTCATCTGGGTTCAATTCCAAGTGGGGAAAAAGACACTGGATTCATGGAAGTTGCTTCCAAGTTGCTTTGGAAAGAAGGGTTTAATGGTTGACAGGATCACATGCCTTGAAGATGTTGGGTAAAATATAAAAAGGGCAAAGATGCTGAGAGTGCCTGAGGTGTATACCCTCTCTGGGCTTTTGAGTTTGAGGTTGTATTCTGATTGGTTGTCAGACTCCCAGGGGCAACTCTGTAGGCTGTCCTGAGTCCCAGACTTGGTTGAGCCTTGCTGGATGATGTAATCTTCCCAGGTGCTATGTGGTGAGATGGATAGAGGGCTAATCAGAGGTGGGTTGCTGCCAATTCGCCCCAGATTGGGTGAAACGGTAGTGGCGGGAGTGGGAGGCTCCGCCCACCCACCTACTTCTGCACATGCACAGAAGTGGCACGCCATCATGATTGTGCACACACACAAGCGAACTGGTAGTAAAATAAGTTGCAACCCACCACTCGGGCTAATCCTATCATGTCCTGATGGCCATGTCTTAATTCCATCACCATGGAGCTGAAGGGGGTTGGGCAGGGAGCTGCAGGAAGCTGCTTTGTCTTTAAAACATGTTTCTCCTTTTCTCATGCAGGGAAACAATATTCTGCCTTTTTAATATTGCCTAGAATATTTCTTCTAGGAGAGGGGTGGGTACTAACTTCCTACATAGGAAAAGCACTAAAGTTGTGTTCTTCATGGGTTCTGAGGATCACAGTGCCTTTCTGTGTCTCTGCAGAGCCCTCTTTGGAAATATTTTAAATCCTTTCAAGATAAACATGCCTATAGAGTGTGTGGTGTCTACATATCCCTTCAATTCGCCCCCAACCTCTGACCTAGCACTATAGGGAACTTCCTGGCTTCTCTGAAAGGAGTGAGTTGAGGCAAATTGTTCGTATGTCTTCTACGTTTATCAGTCTCATTCCAACACAGCAACTAGCTGAAACTTGCTCCAAGAACATGAGACGTCTATGCTTCATATGCTTCTATATTTTTAAATCTTCACGAAGTGGTCAAATTAACAATAATTTAATGTAAACTCTAAACCAGGGTTTCTCAAACTGTGAGGTGTTCCTCCAGGGGACGTATATTCCAGGGGGAATATGCATTAAGCTAACAGTAAAGGGAGGTGTAATGGCAAAAAGTTTAGGAATCCCTGCTTTAAACTTAGTGACAGCTGATTGAAATAGCTATCAGGTTTGAGCTGGTTTTTGACAATCATATTGAAAATCCTTTTAGATGCAGTGAGTTGACCTGAACTCGCTTTGAACTCCCACTAACAAATAAATTCTTACTATATTTTTTCCTTTTATTCAAACCAGGACATTATAATGAATGATTTCTAATGAAACAACTTTAAACCTAAGCTGTTATGAATGCCCCAAATGGTCATAAGTGTGAAAAATGATCATGTCACTTTTTTTCAGTGCCTTTGTAACTTTGAATGGTCACTAAGTGAACTGTTGTAAGTCAAAGACTATCTGTACTAATTTTTTTAGTAACATACTGTAAAACATAGGATTTGGAGGTATAGAGACCCAAACAGTTAATAAACGAAGTGAGCAATGCTAAGTTATAACTGACCTGTAAACACTTGAAGAAGGTAGAGAAGGAAGTTCTGTTTAAATGTGCTTTTTTCATGCAGAATTAAACCATGTGTTTGTGTTGAATGTCACAACACAAAAGGCAGCTCTTTGCAAACATAATAATGCAGTGCAAATAAATTAAATTAAATGAAATTAAATCAAAAGGATTTTAAAACTGTGTACTTTACATTAAAGTTTGTGCAAGGGAGAGAGAGAGAGAGAGATGACTGATGCTTCACCTGTGTTAATACAATAATATTTTCCCCCTGCAAACAGAAAAGTCAAGAGGGAGGGAATATTTAATAAAATGCAATGCTAGTGTGCCCTCTACTCTAAGCCATAAAACAAGAGCAGCAGAAACAGTCTCTTTGAACTGGAAATCCCTTTCTAAGCTGCTGATCTAACCTAAGCAAGAGAAGGAGAATTTACTAGTCAGAAACATTTGTTCTTCGCCCCCCTTCCATTTTTCTATTTTAACTCCTTAAGCGAGTTTGATGCTACAACTCTGCCCATAAATTTAAAAAAAATATTATTGTAATGTAGGTCAATGAACTGAAGCGCCACTGTACACCATGGCGGATTAAAATCAGAAAGTCAACCCGCTTCCACTCCCACTAGGTCATATGACAATATAAACAAGAAATGCAAGGAGCCTTTAGCTTTTTCTTGACCTAATCCTTTGTTTACGCAGCACTTAAACTGACTTTTGGGGTCGTCTCTGTCTGGCATTAAAGGCCTTAAGCTTTTTGAAGTTCCCCTGAAGTTAATAAAATTAGTCTGCCCTCACTGTGAGGCCTCTGTGTCTACAGGCTCAGAAGAAGAGTGTGCATCCGTTGTTGTCCGCAGTATTTTTCAACTTCATATTTTATAACCAGTGGAAACGAGAATGTGAGAGAGAAGCAAAGCCCCAAAGACTGCTCAGCTAATGGCAAAATGATGGCCCTGGTAGAAGTTCTAAGAATGCAGGATTTAAGGCAGAATCCTTCTTAATTGCTGATAAAATAATAAGAATTGAATTTCAGTAAGAGCAAAGAATAACATTTTATAAACATTAAAGAAGTGTGTGGGAAGGTATGTAAAAAAAGGCGTTTTGAATGTAATAGTGCTTCCTGACCACTGTCATCGAGTATAATTGTCTCTACTAAATCAGCTATAATAATTAACAAGCATATTTTAAAAGGACATTTACAGCCAGTGTGCGGCATATTGGTTAAGATATTGGATCAGTACCAGAGAAACCCAGGTTCAAGTCAATCTTTAGTCACAGAGGTTCACTGGGTAATTTGGGGTAATTGTGCTTGCTTAGTCCAATAATCACAAGGTAATTATTGTGGGAAATATGGCAGGAGAAAGTACTATATATGTGGCCTTGTAATAATCACAATATATAATAGCATTGTCTATTTGCTAAATTGGCACTTTTAAAAGGCTTCTGGATCCAAAGCCTATTATTTGATGATTTCCATAACATCTGCTTTAAGACTAACTCTAACAAAATTCTGAAATAGTTACAGAAATTCTAAGAATAATTCTGTGCAAGTCTTGATGTGCATCAGGGTTTTTCAAACTTGGCAAGTTTAAGATGTATGGAGTTCAACATGTTGGCTGGGGAATTTTGCAATTTGAAGTCCACGCATCTTAAACTTGTCAACTTTGAAAAACACTGTCATACAAAGTTTGGTCTGCTTTTTATTTCAATTGATCAGCGTGATGTATACTCATTTTAATGAAGAATCAAAAACCAATTTTCTTTAAGTCAAACAACACTTTCTCTTATTTTTTTCAACATTTTCTTTTCTTTTTCATATCAGAACTCTTTGACATAACACGAAGACCTGGTATCTTCAGGGGTTAGTGGTAATCAGAAATATTCATACCTTGGGAATTAGGCTCACTTGGTTGCATCTTTCCTTTGCCAATGCCCAAGGAAGCATGTTTATCTTTCCCTGTGCAACAAGCTTGCTGCCTCTTATATATGATTGCTTAATTATGAATCCAAACTTGACTCCCACTGGTTTAATAATCTTTAAATTAAATTCAATGCAGCTGGTTTAAAACATTAAGTGTAATAGACGTGATTACATTTTAACTTCCAACTTGAAGTTTTGAAAGTTGGACTGAAATATTTTGTCTTATTCATGCAGGCCAAACATTTTCAAAATAGGACGGTGGTGTGAAGATAAATGTGTCAATACAAATAGAGACTGATATCTGAGGACTTTTCTTTTGAATGGTCTCTTTACCTTGACTGCCATATAGTTTCTTCAAAGCTGTAATGTATTGCCTTATGGTGTTTTAATTTCCTATATTTTCCTGCTTGTTTTCTCAGCCTTTCAATGACTATTTACTCAGATTCTCCTAACATTTATTTCAACTCAAGCTAATTAAAGTAGAAAAGACTAGTGGAAATTTTCATTAAAGAGCCAGATTGCTTCCTGGTTCACTTGCTGAAGATAATATAACCCTTCCCTTATCCAAATAATTTTATTTCAAGGACTGATCTAACACTAACTCATGGCATTATGAGCGGTTTCCAATTGAGACTAATAGATCCATACTGTGGATCTATGAAAAACCCAAGCATGTGCCCACCTCACTGCTGTTAAAAGATAGACATTTCAGTGGGATAGAACAGGAAAAAAAGAAGAAGTTGAGACCTTCACTGAAGGGAGAAAATACATCAACAGTCTAGCCAAGGTTCAGAAAATTAGCCAAGGGAAAAAATTGACAAGGGATAGGAACAGGGATTTCAGCTGGCAGAATTGGGGAGTGCGTGGAGGCGCAGGAATTCTGGCTATGGAGGCTGGAGGGCTAGAGAAACCACAGTGATCACAGTAGTGACCTTGGAAGATCATGGTGTTGGCCTTGGGACTTCTGAAGGCTGTGGAGGCCTGAGACACACCCATGCAGAGGCTCAAAGCAGCAAAGTTTTCAGCTTACCAACAATTCAACTTTTGGAAGTGTTGCTGACTCCAGCCCTCTGAATGTTTTGGGTAGAGAGGAGGTCCACAGGTGCTAACCCTTTTGTTAACCTAGGGGGTGATTTACCCTACTATTGAACTGGGGGAAGGTAAATAAACTGGAGTGTTTTCTTCTTTCTTTCTTTTTTCCCCCTCTGCAGAGCTTATTTCAACTGAATCCATAGTCACCAGAGATAACTGAGCCCCTTGTGGGTTGGTTGGGGTGGGCTTGCAGGGCTATGGTTTTGGTTTTGTATCTAATGGTTGGGTTCATTGTCTTTGGGCCTGGGAGAAGGATGTCAGCAGTGGGAATGGACCGCGGGTGCTGAGGGAACAGCCACATCAATGGTGACAGGCAAAGGGCGATATGGTGGGAATCTGAGATAGGTTGACTCTGCAACACCAGCTCTTCTGTTTTGAAGTGGTCCCGCTGTCTAGCTCTTGCATTCTACCCTCTCTGCCAGGCACCCAGAATCTGGAACTTTTGGCTTCTGCCTTTTAAATAACAGATCAGCGTGTAACAAGAATTTATGATTCTTACCTTGGAGGAGGGCGCCAACCTGGCATGTCTTATTAAGACCTGGTTAGGCCCAGAAGGTAGGGTTCTCCTCTAGGAAATATGCCCACTTAGATTTTTTGTTTTGCAACAAACGAAGAGCCCTGGAAGCAGAGGTGACTGTTGTCATCCAGGATTTGATACAGCTCTTCACAGACTTTCTTCCTTTCTGTTCTTATCTGTCATCATTTTTCTTTTTCTTGTGCTATTTTTCATGTTTTCTGTATTGTTTTTTGGTTTTAAAATGTTTTCACAATTTTAAACTGTTCTGTGTTAGTAGGAGTCAAGTGACATATATATTTAATAGATTATTATTGTGATTGGTCTCACAGTCAGCCACAGGTTTAGGCTGGATTTGGCATTTTTGCCCAAGCTATTGAATCCTTCCCAAGGACCTGGGATAGGCAGATGTTGTTGCCTAATAAACACTAAAGTTATCATCACGGAATATAAGCTGTTCCAAATAAAGCTGCCTTTTGCAATTGCCTGATGGTAATTTTGTGGAATTAAAGGGGTGCTTCAGATGTTTTGGAATTGTACCCAAAGTGCCTTATTAATTATTATTAAATGGAAAGCTTCTGCAGAGGTAGAGATAGAATTAAATTTGAAGGATTATGATGGTGTCCCTAGTGCAAGAATGAGAGTTTAGATCTGCTGTTATTATAAAAGATAAATAAAATATTACCTTGGTTATCTAATGTATGGTACCTGAGCACAAATTTTTATTTAGTTGAAAAGGCTTAAGTTTTTTTAAAAATTCTTATACATTGATTTTTTTTCGTGAAATAGTAAATTATAGATAGGCAGATGTTACAAATATGACCCAGGGGAATAGTATCTTCCTTATAAAATAATTGTGAAATAATTGGCTCTTAATAAATATATCTACTTAGGTTTAGGTATCAGGGATGTATTAGCCCAGGGGTGGGCAAACTTTGCAACTTTAAGTCTGAAGGACTTCAGCTCCCAGCAAAGCTGGCTGGAGAAGTCTGGGAGCTGAAGTCCTTCAGACTTAAAGTTGCAAAGTTTGCCCAGCCCTGTATTAGCCACTCCTTACCAACAGACTAGCTAACAGAATTGACAGACCAAGTATGACATGGCATTCAAATCCTTTGGGGTTTGATTTTAGTTCAGAATTGATCTGTTGGATATGGCTTAGAGGTTCAATCCAACTAGGACAACTGTGGGCATATTCTAATTAGGTGTAACATGTATTTTGCCATAAATATAATTTAGCTTTTGGTTTCATGAGACATTCCAAGTTTGGGGATTCCTGTGGGGCTTTTTCTCTCTCATGGATAGACTACCAGCTAGCAATGGTTGGATTTAAAACAATTAAACATTTCAGTCAAAAAGGCTGGTAGAGTCTACAATGTCCTAGAAGCTTTGGAAAAGGTCTAACATTGGTGCTGTCAATGATCTTGTTATTCTTTTCTATTAGAAGTTGGGAATAAGAAGCTCCGTAGGACATTCACACCACTGCTTCCAAACACCTCTGATTGGATTCTGAATTACTTCTACAATATCTAATGTAATGTAATAACTACAGTAACTGAAGCAATGGAATAGAAACATCCTTAATCGGGTTATGAATAAGTTAGAATCCATGCATGAACTGAAGTAACAAGGAAGTAGTTCTGAGCTACGAAGGGGTTAAAAATGTCTCTTTTCTCCATGAACTCAAATTTGAAATGTTGGATGATCTGTGATGCTTTTGATTACTTTTTTTTTTTTCAAATGAGATGTAATGTTAAAAAAATATATTCAGAAATGTCCAACGACATGTCTTGTGCAGTTAAATTAGCTGTGCTTAGATGACTTTGACAAATCTTTACGGATATCTGCAAACATTTCATGCTTTCGTCAAAATAATGAAAGCAGCATTGTACCTCAGGCTCCTCCCTTTCATATAAGCATGCAACAACATTACAACACAATTACAAAAAAGCAGATGCTTGGATTGAGGCACCATTTTTATTATTCTGTTCTGAATCTGTTCCACCCCTCCCCCTATAAAGGTAGTCCTATACAGGTATAGTCTCTGTTGCTATATGGGTAGTCCTCGACTACAATAGTTCATTTAGTGACCATTTGAAGTTACAGTGGCACTAAAATGTGACTTATGACCATTTTTCACACTTAAAATTGTTGTAGCATCCCCACGGTCATGCCATCAAAATTCAGACACTTGGCAACTGACTCATATTTATGATGGTTACTGTTCTGGGGTCATGTGATCACCCTTTGCAACCTTCTCACAAGCAAAGTCAGTAGGGGAAGCCAGATTCACTTAACAACCCTGTGGATAATTTAACAACTGCAGTGATTCACCTAGCAACTGGGGCAAGAAAGGTTATAAAATGGGCCCAAAGTCACTTAACAAATGTCTCACTTAGCAACATAAATTTTGGGCTCAGTTGTGATCGTAAGTCAAAGACTATACTGTTCTGATCCCAAAACAGCTAAGAGAAGTCAAGGCTTATTACTAGTTACTTGGATACAAAATCACCAAGACATTCCAGAATTGCAGACAAACTTGGGAGATGTCATACTGCTTATATATGGTTGTCCAGAATATTATGTGGCCATATGAATTTAGTCACTATTAGCTGACTCTGATTGAAGTTTTAATGTTACCATAAAAGCCTCATTTAAAGAAGGAATTATTATGCCTTTTAGCATGTGCTACGTTTCTCAGATTGGCAACTGCTAAAGTGACATGTAAACTTGATTTAGAAAGTTCTGGCCTTTGTAATTCACACAGTCTCTGGAAGAAGGTCATTATCTGCACTCCATATTTTCATTTTGACAATTGCTCTGTAACAATTAGAAATTGTTAGTGTTAATTGTTAGAGCTTCTATGATATTTTTTTTAGTGCTATGAACTTGCCTCTTGTCTGAGGATGGCATCTTACTATTCAAGGTGGGAGCTTTTGATGGCATATCTGCAGATTTCATTCCGTCTCCTTTACTATTCAACATCTTAAAACACCATTCCAATATGTGAATGAATTGGGAGCTTGGTGCTGGGCAATATCAATATGCGGATGATACCCCAAATTAGTTCTCCTGAAAGCCTGCTTGTAAGTGATAATGGGCTGAAAGATGGTTAATAAACTGAAATGGAATTTAAACAAGATTGAAGTGTTTGCTGAGTGTGAAGGGTAATAAATTTAGAGACATAGTAGATATTTTGTTCTAGATGGAGCTATTTTTCTGCAGATGGAAAAATTATGCAGTTTTGAACTGTTTCTTCATTCAAGACATGCTCTGTATCTCAGATTAAACCAGTGGTTAGAAGTGTTTTCTATTCCCTTTAGTTGATATATCAGATATACTGATTTATTTTTAAAAATGATGCTAGAATAACGGTGCATAATCTTTAGGGTAATTTTCATAATGTACTTATGAATTTCATTGTATGTGTAAACTGTGTATATACGTACAATGACAATAAAGTAAAGTATGAAGTATGATGGATTATACTATCTATCTATCTATCTATCTATCTATCTATCTATCTATCTATCTATCTATCTATCTATCTATCTATCTATCTATCTATCTATCTATCTATCTAAATGCAAAATAATTTTCTTTCAATTTTTTCCCATTTGCAGTTGTGTGATGATTATAGCGTGATTGGTCGTTCATTATTTAAAAAAGAAACAAACATCCAAATGTTTGTGGGTTTGAAGGTCAAGCTGTCTACAGGAGAAGAAGGTGTAATAGAAGGAGGCTTTGGACAAAGTGGAAAATTTAAAGTCCGTATTTTGGGTAAGTATTTATTTTTACCACTTTTCTACATCGAGAAAAAGGAATTTAGATTCCTGTTGTGGCCCAGCCGGCTCCGGATGAGCTGCTGATGGACTCCTCTAGTGAGGAATCCTTTGAGTCTGCTCTAGAGGAGGAGGCCGAGAGTGAGAGAGCAGAGAGCCCGGCTAGGCATCAGGAGGCATGTGGGGCTTGGAGTAGTGGTGAGGATCAAACCCAGTTTGTCCCTGATGTCAGGCTAAGATGGTTCGATAGAAGGCAGCATCAATTGCAAGAGAGATGAACCCGGAGGAGGTAATCAGTCTCAGCTGCCTAATTGACTGGCCCCTCCCAAGAGGCTTTAAAAGAAAGCCTCTGTTAAGGGAATGGTTGCAGGGAACAACATATAATTTGCAGAATCAGAGCTTTCGTGTCTCAAGTCGTGGTGCATTCTTTTGTCAAGAAGCTTCAAGGTCAGTTCGGGTGAGCAGCCAAGAAGCAGTCAGTTTAGTTATTCGTCTTGTGAAGGAGGGAGTCAGAACAGATTCCTATCCATGTGGGAATATAATATAGTAGATAGCATGTGATTAACTTCAAAAGAAACCTCTAGGTTGGTAAGGTTATATCAGGTACTTCAGTGCCACTTACCAATTCAGTGAAAACTAACCTGGTATAATTTCTCAGTATAATTTATTTCAGGAAGAAGGTAGGCCATAATTTAAAAAGTTCAGGAAGATACATCTGTGTAAAACCACAGTGACACCAAATTGACAGCATGCACTCAATTATGTAATTACACAAATGTCATGATTCTATAGGGAAGAAGGTAATTTGTCCCCCTTTCACTGTGGACATTGGTAACTCAGGATTTATTAAAACTGCACTCTCATCCAGCACCTAGATCCCTTACCAGTGGCAGGCGGGAGAAGTCAGTGAAGATCAGCAGTGGGCAATAAGAGTATTTTTTTATTTTATTTATTTTATTAAATTTATATCCCGCCCTTCTCCAAACGGACCCAGGGCGGCGGTAGATGGTAGAGCTCAGGATGGCCAAAATAATGGTGGTAATGGTGGGTTGAAGTGAAGTGAACATGGCAGAGCAGGAGAAGCATGAGGTCCTCACCTAATAATGTTGCGGTCCTGGCCTAATGACAGCAACTGGGGGTACTAGAACTGTCATTGCTAACCAGTGCAGTCATGTGATATTTAACTTTCAGCTATATAAATTCCAATCTCAAGAAAATTAAGGAGGACTACCTATACTTTATACACTACTATAATTTGTTTTCCCCACTGTAAAAACTTAAAAGTATATGTATGAACTATGTTCAAATAAAAGTGCAACATTCTGGAACAACCTATGATTATTTTGGGGTTTGATTATTTTTCCAATCAATTAGACAACAAACAGTGGAACCTCTTATGTATTGCTGGTCTGTGACTGTAATAAAGTTTATTATTTATGTAAATATAAAATCATCTCAAAATTACTTAATAAATATAATACTGTTAGTTCCTAAAATGCTAAAGTAAAATTGAGAACATAGGAAGTATTTTACAACAAGGGTCATTTTGCCAAGCAGATTCAAATGTAAGCACAAGATGCTGATTAGAGCATTGATAATACATGTGCATTGCTAAGGCATTTTAATTTTTTTATGCAATGTATTTATTAAATAATTTATTTTCATATATCAATACAAATGTTGATAGCTCTCTTTTTGAGGAGATAATGTTTTATAATAAATGCTTTCAGTTTCCTTGATGATGAAAACTTAATTTAGAAATTAATATATTAATTCTCAGGGCTTGAGTTTTCATACTGTTGCAACATGTAGTCTGAAATTCATGTAATATTGTTTTCAGAAAAAAAAATTAAAAGTCTATAATATAGAAAATATTAATGTATCTAGTATTATGGATACTTAGCAATGAGAGAAAATTATACAACATTGCAATGACAAATATATATCTAGCTTGTAACAGTTGTTGATAAATGTTTTTGTCGACATTTGTACTGATTTTCTTTTAATTGGGCAGCAAGAAAGAGGATAGCTTATTTTATGTGGGAGATAACCTTTAGGAATTCCAATTAATAAGGAGATTTAACATTCCAGTCAGTGAGCTGTGCAGTTTTATGTAGATTATGAGAATTAACATCTAAACGTACTTTGGTTTTAATAAAGAGATTTTATATTGGCAGTTAATGTCTCATTCAGTAGAACCTTAGCCAAAACAAATGTTTTTCAAATAACAGAAACAGTAATGTTGTATTTGAGTTTTATTATATTGGAGGTGGCATGTTCTCATATCAAATGATCCTTGACATCATCTGGTAATGTACTGTGATTGTCTCTATAACTTATACAAACTTTCCTCCTCTCCTCTCCCCTCCTCTCCAATATTACATTAGAGGTTAAACAATAAAATATTCATTTGCCTTTCTCCTTTCATTAAATGGCTTGTGCAATTAATAATAATTTTGTACAACAAATTTCTTCCCACCCATCTTCTTGATGAAAACAAGTTTCCATGTTTTTCTCACCGTTATGTTGCAACGGTCAGTGGTGTATTAACCATTAAGAAGACTGAGCATGTGCTTTGGGCACCAGGCCCAAGGGGTCAGCACAAAGTTGAGAAAGAAAGAAAAAAGAACCCCAATGACGATTTGTACAGTATATATAAAGGAGGGGCACCAAGATTTGTCAGTGCTTAGGGTACCAGTGAGCATTAATCCGCCACTGGTAACATAAATAAGATAGTTTGTAGAATCAAAACATTATGCTCTGTGGAAAATAAAAAGCAGGTTAAGACGATTGCCAAATGTCTGTTTCTTTAAGAGTGACCAGCATTTCATACAGAGAATAGTAATGTGTGTGACGTTGTTTAAGTCAAATATAGTTCACATTCCACTGTTAGACAAGTGCTGCTTTTTTATATGCATCCTGTTTGTGGGGGTTTAAAAAAAAAGTTCTTTATTTAAGTCTAGCTAGCCTTATTCCCTTTTCTGTTTGTCTCTTTATATCTCTTTTGTTTTGTTTTTTCATAAAAAGCTAAGTTTCATAAAAATGTAATCATGTAGCCATTAAAAGCTAGTTTGGAAAATTCTTAAGGATTCCTAAAGGTACTAAGGATGCCTATGTAATACACCTCTTATTTCTGAGACAACTGGAAAGTGTAATTTGTTAAAAGTGACCTAAGAGTAAGAGATACAAAAACAAAAACCACCTGGATATGTGTGTATTTGAGTTCTTAGAGACAGTTGCAAAAAAGAAATAAATAAATTGAGGCAATATGAATAAATTACTTGCTACACGTGAATAGAATGCACAAAAAGGAAGCAAAAAAATCAGGAGGGACCCAATAGTACCTTTTCCAATTAACAGATTTATTAAAAGGCATATGCTTATGAAAGCTTGTGCTTTTTAATAAAATTGCTACTTGAAAGAGGTGTTAACGGAACTCCTATTTTTTTGCTATCATAGACTACAGCTTTCCTTCTACAGTGCCTTTAAAAAGAAAAAAAGTTACATTCAACTTATGAAGGTGTTTTAATAATAATCTTTATTGTCATTGTAATAAAATTACAATGAAATTGGTTTGAGTGTTGTGCTAACATTTGCATCAGGTGGAATATTTTGTATATTTAGTCTGAATAATATTAGAATTATATTTGCTTTCAGCTAGCCTATTCACATATGCTTTCCTGGGTGAATCCTATTTTATTTACAGAGTTTATTTCTGAATGGACATATATAATTTTTCTAAAACTTACATTTTCAAAATACTGGAATCTTAATGCTGGAAAGACAAATTTTGTACTTTGTGAGAAATGTCTGGCAATTTTAAAATTTTCCAGAGAATTTGATAGAGCCTTTGATTGTCAAAGAATATATTTGGCTTCCTGCTTTTCCTTTATGATATTTCCTATTTCTTCTGATTTCCTCTTAACATATAATATCCTTGTAATTGTGCCTAAGAAAATGAAAAGAGGACTAGAAAAAGGTTGAAAGGACTAAAAATGGTTTTTGTTTTGGAAAGATATAAATAAGTATAGTTTTCTGGATGGTGGAAAACTGAATTTTAAAATTATGCATTATTATGCATATACAAATTCAGTCATCCAAAAAAGTATGACAACATTCACTCTGATGCAGAAGTAAGTTCGTAGAGCAAGCTTTTCATTGCAAGTGCATTATAATATCCATAATTTGACATAATTGTATTCATTTAAACTTGCCAGTAGCCTCTTCCCTTTCAGTTTTGCAGTAATCTCCAACATGCTTAATCAGAGACAAGACTCACCTGTGCAAATAGTCTACCCAGCCAGGAGGAAGAGAAATGTTTGGATGAGGGAAAAATTCGCTATTTTTGCTTCTCTTATGGAGCAATTGAGAAACAGATCCCTCTCATTTGTAGTTAAGAAATTAATAATCAGGTTGTTTTCATTTCCTTTTTCTTTTCTTTTTTTTTATATTGAAAAAGTTTTATTGAGTTTACATTTTTTGTGGGGTAGGGTAAGGGATACATAGAAATTTTGAGAGTGGTCACGTCAAAGTCGTCGCCTCCTCCGGTACCTCAAGTTACATTATTAAAAAGAAAGAAAAGAAACATTTCACATAACACTACAAGCTGGGAGCAAGTACATATTCCTAAATTTTTCAGTTATATACTGTCAGTCAATTACAAAAATCCAGATTACAAATATCATACAATATTACTCAAAAAAAAACCAGGACAAAGTTATTTTTTAGATCTAAGTCTCTTGGCAATTGTATCTTCCACCTTCTCCCCCGGGCCCCCAGCGGGCGGGGCCATGGCTCCCCCTGCCCCCCCTGGATCTTCTCCCAGGACAGAGGAATGTTTTTTAAGAAAGGCTTCCGCCTCAACGACTGTTTTAATCTTCACTCTACCTCCTTCCCAGAACACCAGCATCCCTTCGGGTATCACCCACTTGAACCAGATCCCATGATCAAACAATGTTTTAGACAAGAAGGAAAATTTCCTTCTGGCTTCTCTAATCTTTCTTGGAATCTGCTTCAAGATGGTAACCTCCTTTTGTTGGTAAATCATAGGACTCCCTCTTTGCGCCTTCAAGATTTCCTCTCTGGTTGACCTTCTAACAAATTTTACATGTATCTCTCTGGGTACTTCATTCATCCTGGCATATGCAGAATTTATTCTGTAGACTAGGTCAATGTCCCCTCTGATCTCATCTTTTGGTTTATGTAAATAGTCTGCAATAATTGTACTCATAAGATCAGGGAGACATTCACCATCCATCTCAGAAACATTCTGAAATCTCAAAAAGTATGTCATCCTTTCCATATCTATCCTAGTCACATGCCCATTTATTTCCACAACCTCATTAGAAACATTTTTAATCTCTCCCTTAGCCCCCTCCAGCCCCCCTTTCAATTCTTCATTCTTCTGTGTATTCTCAAGCACTTGTTTTCGAGTGTCCAGTAATTCCTTTTTAAAATTGACATTTTCTGCCCTCTGGGCCTTAATTTCTAATACCAAATTTTGTATAACAGATTCAAGGGCAGTCATTCTTTGTTCAAGGCTTGCCAGCGTTGCTTCTTGTGCCATGTTTAGCTATTAAAATCCGTGCCAGTAAAATGGCGTTTTTAGGGTGGGGCTGGTGAGGCAGATCAGGAGTCCAAAGTTCTCAAAGTTGTAGAGCTGCAGAATTCAGAAACCAGTAGAGAAACACTTTTCCAACTCCATAGGTATAATAACGAAGGTAATCCAGAAAGGAAAACACAAATCCAAAAGAGAAAAATTCTTCATCAATAATTAGAGGAAGTCCAAATCACAAAGAGACACTGGTAATTTTCCATAGGTCATAGTCAGTCGGGGACAAAGAGAAGCCATTTTCCGCCCAAACTCAGAGCCCGAGGGAGAAAGCGGTTAAAAAGCAAAAAAGAAACTGTTTCAGCCAGACCTAGAGACATAATTGCAAACAAGCCACAAAATACTTTCCCTTGTTAGAGACCATCCGGATTAAAAGTTTCCGATTCCTCGCAACGAGGCATTTCCAAGTGCCGCTTTTAGTCCAAGGGGGGTTTTTTGGGAACAAACACCCCCCTCCTGTCCCTTTCAGCCCGGCTGACAGTACAAAAAAAAAAAGTTTTAATAGCTCACTCTCCGCTCGCAGCTGAGGTCCCGAAAAGCCTCCCGACTCTTCCGATCGTCTCTCTGCATAGAATTAAATGGTGCCGCCAACCTTTGGCGAAGGAAAAGCCCCCCGCAGCATGTCCTCTTCCGCCTAAGCCGAGGATCGGGGTCGCTTTCCCCACTGCCGTGGGGGGGGGGCTTCCCCGTCGAGCCGGCTTTACGGGAGAAACCCCAAACAAGGGGCTTCTCGCCCCCGTGGGGGGGCAGGAAAAGAAACAAAGCGGCGAGCGAACCCTAAGTTCGCCCGTCGCCGCCGGAGCCGGAACCGGAAGTCTTCATTTCCTTTTTCTTATTGTATCAATTACTGTTATTTGCTATAGAATGATGGTGTATTTTATCTAAATTCACACAAACACACACACACACACACACACCTTTATGTTTTGATTTTGTTATACTAGATAATTCCCAGGTTTCAAGCTGGTTTTCATTGTCCTGAAATGGACCTAATCAAGTAGCTGTTAAGAAAAGATTTGTCCTTCCTGTTGCTCTGTGGCCCTTTTGTCTGCAGGGGTTTTCTCTACTCTTTCTGAGCTGAATAATGAGATATTGCTGTATGTATGTGTTGTTTCAAGCTAGCAGTGTTTTTCATTCAGAGGAAGCCATGCATATCCAACATATTCTTAACTATTTTGTGAATGCTTCTGAGTTAGTTTGACTTTAAACATAAAGCATCTTTTACTATGTAAGAACAAATGAGATGCGCTGAGAGGAATATCAGCTATGGGTTGGTATTCATTTCAGTAGTCTAGGGCATTTTCTTGGGGGAGCTAGACAAATCAAAAATATGGTTATTTTTCATGATGTATTATCTTTGCTTTTCCAAGGCTATATTTTATGTGCACATTTACTTTCTCTCAATAAGGTATTATTACTGTTATTTTGTTCAGTCTTTAAAAACTTAAAGCACCCTCTTCTTTTTAAAATGAAAATTTTTGTGATTGCTCTCAACACGAAGTGTGCACACACAGAGATGGGAAAGATATTTTGCTTCTAGACTCAAGACAGAGGTATGATTTTTCAAAGTAAACTTACTCTAAAGTGGTAAAAGAAACATTTATTCAGATATAGTTTGTCCAGCCCTGATTTCTGAGATTAGGTATTTTATAAACAAAATTGTAGCTGAGAATTTTTCTTCTGATGCAGAACATCTTTGAGTGTATACTAGGCATCATGGTCTTTGGAGTTCATTTGCATAGCCTAACTAAATTTTTCTGCTAAGAAAAGCTTTATCTTTATCAAAGTTTACCTATTTCTGAATGTTTGATCATTATCCCATGTTCAGTATGTTCAACAGAACTATAGGCCTCTGAGAGCTTAATAGAGCTCAGACCGTTGTCCATTCCTAAAATTTAGCATCATAGCTCTTAAGAATGTTCTTTTTTTAATGCTTAATATATGGTATAATCTCTGAATGGATCTAGTTATAGAAAATATGCAGCTCAAACACAGTCAGCAGCACTTGCTATCTGGAAAGGCAATTATGGGGGGGGGGGGGAATGGAAGCAGAGCACTTACATTTTGAACCCATTTACATGCATGGGAACAAGCTATTTAGCATCTATAAATCCAGAAGGAGTTGCTTCAAACATCAGGAATTTAAATGCACATGTGTGTTTTCTGATGTTTTTTAAAGCACTCCAACTGCTGACTAAAAATGAAGACTCTTAGATTGTATCTAATATTGTCTTGCTGACTTTTTGTATGTGCACACTCCTTATTTGTATGCAGTTGTATCTTGTACCTTGGTTTCCTTTAGCATTTTGTTGGGAAAAACCCTGCAGAGCTGATTAGACAACTGCTAAGAATAATGCCACAGGTAAATCCAGAGGCATAACAGCTTATTTATTCATGTACTTCTAGCATTGATTAGATGAAATGGAGTAGCAGATGCAGTACATACAAATGTTTGCCTGGCTGATTACCAGCTACTGCTATCTTTTTATTCATCTGCTAACCCAAGAGGACATCTTGTAACTAACCATATATCTGACCTTCCTTATTCTATCTGGAGGACCCGAATAGGTTGAGAGTTGGAGTGCCTAAATGTAAAACCAATATGCTCAAGTGGAGGCTCTTATTGGATAACAACACGCTATGTGCATGTGGAGAGACACAGAGCCTAGCCCATCTGCTGATATGTCAGCTACTACCAAAGATATGTACCAATAATGACTTCTTTTGGCTAACGACAAAACTAAGAAGGTGACTTCATTCTGGCAGTTTAAAATTTGATCTAGACGCAGGAGAAGATGAAGATCTGGTAACTAGAAGTTTAAAGACTTGGTATGGCAATGGCTTCAATCTGAATTATTTCCATATCCAGATAATTCAATTATCAGAGTACCATCTATCGTATTTTTTTGGAATATAAGACACACCTTTTTTCCTCAAAAAAGAGGCTGAAAAATACTGTAAAACCAATAAAAATTGTTTTCAAAAAAAAAAAAAAAAGAGGCTGAAAATCTGGGTGCATCTTATACACCAAATACAGCATTTTTTGCCTCCTGAAGCCCCGCCCTCTTCACCAAAATGGCCATGCATAGGCTTATGGAGGCAGAGAGCTCCTGGGAGCTGGGGAGGGCAGAAATGAGCAAAAAAAAGGCCAATTTCTGTCCCCTCAGCTTCCAGCAACACTCTATAAGCCTCCATAAGGCTATGTGTGCAATTGTTTTGACAAAAAACAGGCCCATTTTCGCGAAAAACAGACCGTTTTTTGCTCTTTTTTGCCGCCCCCCCCCCCGAGCACTCTGCAAGCCCCCCCAATGCTATTCATGGCTTTTATTTGGAAAAAAACAGGCCGTTTTTCGGAGGTTTGCAGAGTGCGAACACTTTTTTTCCCTTTTGGAAAGCTCTTTAACTGATGAGAATTACATTGATCAAGTGCTATGCCAGCAGAAACAAAGTCTTAAGGTTTGTCAGCGATTTCTTTCTCCAGGACATGGATAAATACACCTGGAAACATCTACCTACCTGCCTACTTTCTGTCTCTCCCTACCTACTGTATTTCTCTCTCTCTATCCTTTTACCTACCTACCTACCTACCTATCTACACACACTCTCTCTCCCCCTACCTATCTACGGTATTTCTCTTTCTCTCTCTCTTTCTATTTCTCTCTCTCTATCCCTCTACCCCCTACCTACCGACTCTACCTACCTACCTATCTATCTATCTATCTATCTATCTATCTATCTATCTATCTATCTATCTATCTATCTATCTATCTATCTATCTATTTCTCTCACTCTATCTACCTACCTGCCTGCCTGCCTGCCTGCCTACCTACCTACCTACCTACCTACCTACCTACCTACCTACCTACTCTCTCTCTCTTTACCTACCTATCTACCTACCTACCTACTGTATTTCTCTTTCTTTCTCTCCCACTCTATCCCTCTATCTACCTACCTACTATTTTTTTAAATTTGCCTCTTTAAAACGTTGGTGCATCTTATACTCCGGTGCATCTTATACTCCGAAAAATACGGTAATATTTCTTTTGGTTTTGAACAAAGATGTAGGATTGTTCTTATAAGCTTCACGAGTCAATAAACCAGGAGAAAACATTTAGAATGGAGGTGTTGAGGCCCATGGCAGTTATTCAGCTTAGAAACCTGTCTTATATCCATTTGGGTGTCCCACAGAAATATCCAGCAATTCTCTTACACAGTACAATTTGAAATTTGTGCCCTTCTTTTTTTCATACTCCCGAGTTTACATCAAATTGATGATTGCTGTGAAATTTAGAATGCTGGCTTTTATCCCAAATGTGAATGTTGTATATCATGGGCACAGGTTATCCTTTTTTATACCAATACATAAGTAGACCAGTTATTTATACCAATCCTCCTGTGTTCAATATTCATTTGGCTCTTAGGACCAGTGTTCAGAAATTATGTATTTGTATCCTATATTATGTGACACAGGAAGACGTATGACATAAGCAGATAAATCAGGGAATTCCTAGTTCTACATATTCATTTCAAGAGTCATGGGGTTCCATAGGATATTCTGAAACAAGTTTTTGCAGCTTTGGATGCTAATACCCTACTCAAGACTTCAGATAAAGGTGTCAATTGATCAAAGAATTATACATCCATTCATAATTTTTTCCATTATTTCCTCCTATTTTCTAAGCATTTTGTGGAAAATTACTAAAATTCCATGATATACATATAATTAACTTTCCCAGGTGAAGTCATAGTCTGTGAATGAGATATAGAAATCTATTTTGGACTGCTATCTCAAAGAGGACAAGAAAGCCTTTTCCGTATGGGTTTACTCTGTTGAGCAGAGACCCTAGCAAGTTTGATTTTTCGGTTTTATTACTGCTCAATGGATCATACAATTTGATTTTTAAAATATAATTTTATATAGAAAAAATTAGTTTTGAAGACAAAGAAGTACATGATTATGTTAATGTGGGTGAAGACACATGTTATAATGAGAGAGTTCTATGTGAAGGAAATTCTATTGAGATTTTTAATCAATTGTTGATCTGCTGCCAAATCAACAGCAACAGGTAAATTGATCTTTCTATTCACAATTAATAACATATGGTGGTTTCTAAGGTCAACGAGACAGTGCAATTTCAGTTAAGTAAGTAGAATTAGATTGTTTTGGTTCTCCAGAGATGAGTTGACATGTTCAAAGAATTCAACAGAGAATGGCTTATCACTGAAATTTTGTGAGACTTCCTACTATTTGCAAGTTTTGCTTGTGTGTTGCAATACGACAGGATAACCTTAGTCTTTAGGGCAAATGGAATTTAGGTGAGTTTCCTAGCATCTTGTCTTCCATTTATTTGAAGAAAAATCAGAACCAGTGACCAATATAGGTTTTCCTATGTTGATCTGAAGCTGAAGCTGAGCTGGATTTCAGCAAGAAATGAATAAAAAAATTCCAACGGCAAATTGCTGTAACTGTAAATCAATAAATTGCATTGTATTTTAAAAGGTGGAGATAAACTTTGTTTGCTCTTTTATAATTCCCATTCTCTTTAGTCTCTGAAATAAACAAAAATGAAAATCCTTAAAGAGTGTATTTGATGCATAAACCTTTTCTTTTGCTACATTACAGACAAAAGCCATCGGAGGGTGATAACCAGAGATGCACCACTTTCCCTTTATGAATCTTTTTTGAACAAATTAAACTATGGAAGGATAATATGAGGAAAGCTGGATTATATTGAAAGATTTATACAATCTGAAGAGAAATCAGAGTCTTGTGCTCATTTCAGCAGCACATATAATAAAAATGTCTGTCCTATAAGTATGTGGAGAGTTGGCTTTATAACATCTTCAGGTGATTAACTGACTTGATTTCCACATCAAGACTTATTTTCTTGATTTCTGGATCAAGATTTATTTTTTGTGCTCTTCAAACAGATGCATGTATGTGTATTTCTGTTTTGGAATACCAAGCTGCTCTGCTGTTTTAGAAAACCCAGAAAGCTTCCTAAAACTGGATAATTATGTGAAATAAATATATCTTATTTTTCTCTAGCAGCTTTTTGGTCTTAGTTACAAGAGGTGCATAATCTGTGTTTCCTTCTATGTTGACATGTTGTGTTTCTCCGTGTTATTTCTTCATAACTAGGAAAATAATGTTTGTTACTTCTTTTATCCAATCCTTGCTTACTCAGAGATAACTACCATATTGCCCATATTGAGAATTGATTAATATAACTATGATTATTTTAAACCAGCTTTCTTTAGAAAAACAGGGCTTTTACACCAATTCATCTTGCTTTAAATTAGCCATCATTAACCAGTGGGGGGGGGGGATGTTCTCAAAAGCAAATAAACTGTGTTAACCAAAAGCATAAATGAAAATGAATTAAATCCTCTGTATTGTTCAAGAGAAGAACTTTATATAAAAGAGTTAAGGAGTTGGAAAGAATAATAGCAATAGTACTTACACTTATATACCGCTTTACAGTGCTTTTACAGCTGTCTTTAAACGGTTTACAGAGTCAGCCTATTGTTCTCAACGATCTGGGTCCTCATTTTTACACACCTGGGTCAACCTTGAGCTGGTCAGAATTGAACTTCTGGCAGTGAGCAATGAGTTAGCCTGCAATACTGCATTCTAAACAGTGCACCACCATAAGAATAATAATTGGATCTCTCCAAAATGTCTGGAAAGTACCAAAAACACTAAAAAAACACAGCTAGACAGTTTGTGGCAAATCAACAAAAATACCATTAACTGACCAGCAACGTATTTAAGAAGTAATGTCGAGCAAAAAATATTTTTTTTTTTAGGAAATGAAAAGTTTGCTTAAATGACACATAAAAGAAAAAAACCTCAAATTGCAAACAAATAAAATATGGTAAGTGATGTAGTTTTTGAAGAGTACGTATGTTGTTTATGACATTAAAGCAGCTAGTTATAGTTTAAAAAATGTTATATCAGAAACAGGAAAATAGCTGAGGGAGAACTTGAAGCACTATATGACAAAGAGGAGAAAGAGATTACAAAGAAGCTAAATTAATCCCTTAATATCCATCTTTACTGCAGATACCTTTCAGTGTAGGTATTGTTGCATGAACTGTTATTTTCAGCAGCAGAGATTAAGGAGCTGAGGTGTAACGGGGCATGGATGTAAAAGACAGGATATGATTGCTTAGGCCTCCCGGATGCTCATGAGAGGGCTTCAGATTTTTCTTTTACAATCTTGTGTGCCACAATCTTTTACAATCTTCCCCACAACTTCACTAGCACCATTTTACTAGAAAGAAATGGCACACTCTTACTCTCTATAGGCTTTGCTGATGAAAGTATATGTTTAAGGCTAGGTCCTTCTCAAAATGAATATTGACCGGTTCATTAAGAATTCTAAACCTTTTAGATATAGTGAAGTCAGACATTAGAAGTCAGTTGAATACGATAGGACAAAAGAAATGAGCAGTTGTTCTGAAAGGTTGACCTCAGTCAGCTGCTCCTGCACAACCATAGAACATACTTTTATAGCTCAGATATCAGCCCATAAAATACAGCATAATCTGTACTTCAAGTACCTTCGCTGACTATAGCTTGCTATCCAAATTGCTAGCTCCAAACTCCGAGCTATGTGTTAGCTCATATGTCTTACAATCAACATTGGAGAAGATTGATTGATTGATCATGTGCCATCAAATTGGTGTCAGTTTTTAGTAACCTCATATCTAGACTTTTTCCATGACAATCGGAGAAGAGAAAACATCAAATCAAAACAAAAGGCAAAGACAAAATGTCTTCTATTTGTGTAAAACTTGCCCAAGACCAAACATTCACTCTCTTGACTGACTCCTTATATTTAATTTCCTGGAGCTTTAATTTTCTGTTCCTATTTTATTTATTTATTTTATTTATATTAAATTTATACCCCGCCCTTCTCCTTGTTAGGACCCAGGGCGGCGCACAGGCATTATATAAAACCATAAATACAATATACATCTATTAAAAATATATTAAATTAACTCACCCGTGCTAAAACCCGTTATTAAAACCATAGCCAAATTATAATTTATATTTAAAAAGTCAGAAGCGGGGGGCTATCCTAGGCCGGCTTGTTGGAATAAGTACGTCTTAAGACGTTGGCGGAAGAGGCGGAGGTCCGAGGTAGTGCGAAGGTCGGGGAGTAGGTCATTCCAGAGGGCCGGGCCCGCCACAGAGAAGGCTCTTCCCCTGGGTGTCGTCAGCCGGCATTGCCCAGCCGACGGCACCCGGAGAAGGCCCGCTCTGTGGGAGCGGACCGGGCGAAGGGATGTATGGGGCAGGAGGCGGTCTCGTATATAGCTAGGCCCCGAGCCTATTGCCTTGACAGGTCACTGCTATCCTTTAATTCTTTCGGCATCTGAACCTGTTGAAGGGGGATTTCTTTGTATTCACTGCTTGTTGCAAATCACATGTTCAATGGTAGCCTTATTTCCATTGATACCTTAGTATGTCCATTTTATCTAGTTCCATACCAATATGAAATGTTGTAACATATTTTTCTGAACTTTTCTTTGTTTTGGTAATGGGCAGTAGGATTTCTCAAATTCAACCCTCATTTGTTATGAGAGCTTACATTGATGTCTCCAGCTGCTGGCAATATTTTCCCTAACATCATGACAGGCTATTCCATTAAAAAATATCTTCATGAAGAAGTGTAAAGTAATAGAACATACTAATTTATTTAGAAAACCTTTTGTCCAACATCTTCATTTTAGCAGAGATTACAGGTAGCATTACTGAATTTCTTTCACTCTTCAGTAGAGTTGAATATCTTGCATAAAGTTAGGAAGAAAGTCTTTGAGAACTTATTGGTATCCAATATATACACACACAGTTATGTATATGCATATGTGATTGTGTCACATTTATTGAAGTGAGGGCCTCTCTAAGACTGGTCTCAGCTATGCTTGGTAATTCTAGATAGGCAAACACAGGAAGCTGGTCATTGCATATGAATGTGCCTATTTGTGATTCTTTAAAAAAACAACCATGAAGTACGGGACTTTGAAGTTGCAATAACAATATGCTGTAAGAATGGCTGTACCTCTCCTATTTGTATTCTGCCCTTTCTTTCATTAAAAATATCACATGTGGAGCTAAGATCCCTCAAATCTAATGATGGACTTGATTTATTGAGGGCTGTTTGAAACCTATGTGATTTAATAACTGTCTATGTCTCCTACACGTTTTGGGCAAAAGTTCAGTTTTGAAAGCAAGTTGCCGTGCTTAAGGTTATTAGTGCAGTTGGGGGCATAGGTTGCAGATTTTCTTCTATTTCTCTTTTACAAACAAGGTAAAGAAGAAAATAAAGAATAGCTCCTATCTGTGAGCAATCTAGGGTAGAGTTTTCTAGTCCAACCCCACCAAAGAGTTTTAATTGGAGCTGTCTGAGCCAGCCTTAATACAATTTAGTTATCGCCAAGCAGAAGGATTTTATTTATGGAACAGGCCTCTCCAGAACTTCCTTCGACCTCTGAGAAACTGTGAATTTGAGAGAGCTGTTTCAGCCAGCATGCCAGGTTGGTGTATGCATTTCTTTAATAAGGCAGGGATTGATGTCTCTTACAGTGCAGAGGTTAGGTAAACAAGAGCCCCGTGCTTCACTGGTTTCCATGTTCGGTTACTTGTCTTTAGGGATCTCAAAAGGTTAGGTTAAACTCCCTTACAACTTGCAATTCAGGGTAAACTCCCAGCATTTTTGTTTAGGAAGGTTTAAATGCTAATTACAATGATCAAACAGACTTTCAAGATTTAAATATATAAGCATTCGTCGTCTGGTATAACAGTTTCTTCTGGTTTTTCTTAAAAACACACTATGTAGATGATATTGCTGATTCAAAGTCCCCATTACTCAACAATATCTCTGAATCCATTTTAAGTTGCTTATCTTGTTTTGTCTCCAATGTAGAAAATATGTTTTTCTTTCCCATGAAAATGCATTTATTTTTTAAAATTAATTTCAAACCATTAATATTGAAAATTAAATATTCCAATATTTTTGAGCCCTTCCTTAATCCGTTTTAAGTTTTTTTATAGCCAAAACTTTGTTTTGCTTTTTGCCGTTTAGTTTGAATTCCTAAAGCTTATGAAGATGCAGTTTCATTTTTTTATATAAGGATTGAAGGCACTAACCTGTTTCCAGCCTTGTCATTTTGAAGGTATCTAGCTTCTCTAAAGCAGTCAGGAAATTTCCAAAGCTTCCTTAGCAAAGGAAGTATGAACTTAATGTCCTTTCTTTCATAGCTTTGACTATAGGTGGAGCAAGAATGGCAAATTCCTTTGGCTCCTGGTTCTCCAATCCTTTGGCAACCACTGCCTTGCAGCCCCTTTGTGAGGAGCAACCTCCACCTATAGCAGGGGTCTCCAACCTTTGCAACTTTAAGTCCGAAGGACTTCAGCTCCCAGACTTCTCCAGCCAGCTTTGCGGGCTGGAGAATTCTGGGAGCTGAAGTCCTTCGGACTTAAAGTTGCAAAGGTTGGAGACCCCTGACCTATAGTACACCATGTGGGCAATCTCACATGCTCTCTTTTTCCAGAGAGGGACGAAGGAACCGATTTATTCATTAGTTCCTTGTTCTTAGCCACAATCATCAGCTCCTCAGCCATTTCTTCTCTGGAAGTCACAATCAATGGAGTTCTGAGTACTACTTCCTGGCTTTAAACCAACTCAAAGGGATCTGAACAAACCGTTTCTTTTGGGCCCCAGCGCAACTGCAAGCAAACAACATTTCCGATATCCTCTAAAAAAAACCAAGATGAGAATTAATGGATTATCAAACAAGGTAAATTCAATCCTTTCCCCCCCTTTTGCATCTTGTAATACCTTACAGGTAGTCATCGAGTTATGATGCAATGGAGCCTGACCATTCCATTCGTAACTTGAGAATTAATGGGAGTGAATCTCATACCTTGAACGAAATAGTTCCCTCCTTTTGCTCACGCATTCACTAATTTAATATGTGGCTTGTTCAGTGCACATGATGTATCTTGGGGTGGAAAGCCATTGGGGGGAGGTAGTGAGTGAACAGGCCAACTACTTCAAACCACCCAAGGCCTCCCCTGACCCACAGATACCTCATTCTCCCTCCCCTCGGATCCCAAAAATTGCTTCCCTCCATCATGCCATGCCAAGTAACTTACCTTATGAAGATCTGTCTCTCTCCAGCCTGTTTCTTTGCCTGCTCCCTCCTTTCTCCATCAGCAAAGGGCTTGATGAGGCCTCCAGCACTGAGAAAACAGCCCTGTAAGGCCTTCTGCAGCCTTCCACAGCTGCTTTCTTGTCCCAGGTCAGTTTGATGAAGGCTCCGGCCCTGAGAAAGCAGCCCAAAAGTACGCTGGGCATATCCATCAGTACGCTGATTATACGTAGCTGTACGTTTCGTCCCCAGACCACCCCAATGTTGCCCTTGACGTGATGTCCCAGTGCCTGGAGGCCGTGCGGATCTGGATGGGGAGGAACAGGCTCAGGCTCAACCCCTCCAAGACTGAATGGCTGTGGTTCCCGGCATCCCGTTACATTCAGCTGGTTCCATCGCTGGCTATGGGGGGTGAGACCTTAGCCCCCACAGGAAGGGTTTGCAACTTGGGTGTCCTGGATGCATGGCTGTCCTTGGAAGATCATATGATGGCTGTCGCCAGGGGGGCTTTTTATCAGGTTCGCCTGATCTACCAGTTGTGCCCCTTCCTGGATCGGGATGCCCTGCGCACAGTCACTCGTGCCCTCGTCTCTTCCCGTCTGGACTACTGCAATGCTCTCTACATGGGGCTCCCCTTGAAGAGCACCCAGAGGTTCCAACTGGTCCAGAATGCAGCCGCGCGGGTAATTATGGGGGCGATGTGACGCTCCCATGTAACACCCCTCCTGTATGAGCTACACTGGCTTCCGGTGGTTTTTCAGGTGCAATTCAAGATATTGGTTACTATTTTTAAAGCGATCCATGGCTTAGGACCTGGATACTTACGAGATTGCCTTCTGCCATCGAGAGCCTCCCACCGGCCAGTACGCTCCCATAGAGAGGGTCTCCTCATGGTGCCGTCAGCTAAACAATGTCAACTGGTGACACCCAGGGGGAGAGCCTTCTCTGTGGGAACACCTGTCCTCTGGAACGAATTGCCCCCGGAATTAAGAACTATCCCTGACTTACGCACATTCCGCCGTGCTCTCAAAACCTTTTTTTCCCAACAAGCCGGGCTGGCATAAAAATGAATTTTTAAATATAAATTTTTATTAATGAATTTTATTAATTTTTATCGGGGTTTGTTTGACTTTTTTAATTTTAAGAGAGGCCAAATTGTTTAATATGCTTTTAAAACTGTTTTTTTAACTTTTATATATCTGTTTTACTTTGGCTGTATACCGCCCTGAGTCCTTTGGGAATAGGGCGGTATAAAAAACTAATAAACCTAAACCTAAACCCAAAAGGCCAGCGAGGCCTTTCATGGCTGCTTTCTCACCCCAGATCAACTTGACGAGGCCTCCCCTTTTGTGTATTGCTGTCGTGCACATTTTTCTATTTATTTTAAAATTGTATGCATGATCATTACTATTTCCTGCAGGAATGATCTTGTTCCATTATTGTGTTGTAGGCCATCCTAAGAGTATCACAAGATGACAAAGTGATAATAATAGCAATAGAGGTATAAAACATAATAAAATAAATTAGAATACAATCCTCGTTCTTGGCTGGAACTCAGAAACATGTTAGGCTGTTTTTAAAAAAAAGATATATTTAATTTCTTTAAAAAGATAGATGTTATATCGAATCCGCGTGCTTCAATTCTAACAGTGAGAATGGGCAAATCTCATTTGCTTTACTTGATTAAGTCAGGAATTCATTGTAGAGTTTTTAGTTAATTAAATATGAACTGTACAGTGGTTAGCTTGATTTGATTTAAAGTGCAGTGGCCTGTATTTGCTAGTTATAGTAGTTTTGTATAGGTATCATGCCATCAACCCTTTAGGCGCTTTTGTACATATGCCAAAATGTGCTAAAATATATTTATGATAATTTTCCTAATGTATACATGTTGTTTGCAGTAATTGTGTTATAATTTTGCTCATCTCTCCTAAGTATGTGAGTGTGTGTGTCTAAGCATGTACATAATTTTACGTACTATTTATTGTAATCTCTTTTAAGATTCATATTCTTCTATTGTTAAACTGGCCTGTAACCCTATTTTACAAATATAAATGCAGGAATCATTCTATCAGATTGACTAGAGATCAGGCTATAGATTGTGAATATTTTTTTTCAATTTCTTTCTCTTTATGTATTTGGATATCTGAAATTTTGAGCTGCATGGGTCAACTGAGTAGATTTTTGTGTTATGGATGTTAACTTGCTGTTTCCTGAATGATACCCTGTAAATATTTGAGAACAGGAGGATGAAATGATTACAACCATGATTTGTAGCTTCTTCTGCTCTATTTAGAAGGGAGAGTAGAGGAAAATTGTGTATTAAATTATGAAAAAGATTTGTGGATGATAGATCAGGTCCAAAATTTGGCCACTCAACCTTTTTACTTCATAACAAAGTCCTTGGCTATCACTGCATCACAGGTTTACCCCATATTTAATGATATTGGGTTAAAATAAATACATTGGAACATAGTTGCAATTGAGAAAATTAAAATTGCCACGTGGCTTTAAAAATAACTTGGCATTTAGCGAGGTAGCATGGTTATTTGAAGTGGAAAATCTGACATAATTGGGTAACCCAATGTTATTTTGGGGGTTCAAACTCCGTACACATGAATCACCGCCCCGAGTCCCTTTGGGGAGAGGGGGCGGTTTATAAATATAATAAATTAAATTAATTAATTAATCTGTGCATTTTACAGTGCACAGGCTTTAGGAGCTTTTAGTGGAAAGACCATTTGTAGGGAAGAAAAAACTTGCTACTGGCTCATGAGAATGAGTAGTGCCATTGTTCAATGAAATAATTAGAATATTTTTGACCTGGTTTCTTCCATTTACTATACTTCAGTCAAGACAAAATGCTGTTGCCAGAAGAAATGGGGTAGTAACCCAGTTTTTGTTTTCCTCCCAAGTGTGTTTGGGGATAGGTGTCTTGTCTTATTTGTTCTATTGTTCTGGAGTGTCACATCTTCAGGCAGGTGTATACTTTTAAGACATGATCCAGTGGTGGGCATTGTGCAATAAAGCTTTGGGAAATCTCTTCCTGAGGCCATAAAAACTGAGATGTCCTTGTGTTAATTGGGTTTCACCAGACTCATCTGCAACAGTTTCACACAAGGCCATGTTTCTTTTCTATGAACTTCCCATTTATTGAATGTAGCAGTTTGAACCCTTTCCCTTCCTATTTATTATGCTTAGTAAACTGTTGCCTGTAGGATCAATTCTTAGTTTTCCAAATTCTCCCATTACAATTAAAAGTTAGTGTGGCAAGAGTCTTCAGTAATTCTCCTACCAATATTCTGAATGGTATCACAAACAATTTTGATATATTTTCTGAATTTTATGATAACTTCAGTATCATTACTAAAGTAAAAAAAACCATATTTCTTAAAACATAGTATTCTACTTAGGATAAATGGTTTTTGAAACTTTAATAGCATGCCTTGTTTTGTGCATGTGCTTTAGTTGAGAATAGTGTTTTCTTTTTAAGTATAAGCTTTATTTCAAAATCTAGCATCATGCCAGTTTTATTCATTTTTCTGAATGATGAAACCCAAGATACATCTTTGAATTACTTTAAAAAATCTATTCCAATTTTAAAAAATCCAGGTGGCTGCTTGGACTCCATACATATTAGAGGTTTTTTAATGACACAATGGGATGTGGTGGCTCAGTGGCTAAGATGCTGAGCTTGTCGATCAGAAAGGTTAGCAGTTCAGCAGTTCAAATTCCTAGTGCTGTGTAATGGAGTGAGCTCCCGTTATTTATCCCAGCTTCTGCCAACTTAGCAGTTCGAAAGCATATAAAAATGCAAGTAGAAAAATAGGGCCCACCTTAGTGGGAAGGTAACAGCGTTCTGTGCGCCTTCGGCATTTAGTCATACCGGCCACATGACAACGGAGATGTATGTGGATAGGCTGGTTCTTCGTCTTTGAAATGGAGATGAGCACTGCCCCTTACGTTCAGCCAATCATAAGTCTGAACAGGCAATGAGATTTGCATCAACAACATGTAATTATACTCTGTGCATTCATGTTATTTTATAGAGACCCATGCCTTTTGAAGCAGTGTATTATGGTTGCTGAAGTTAATAATGTATAGTGTTGGTCTCATGCATCCTTCAAATAAGACTCAGTCATTTTTTGAAACGGGCTGTTTCTTTATGCAAATCAGTGTGCCGGCCCAACATTGTCTGCTTTTGTCGTCCTTAAATAATATGTGCAGTCTCACTTAAATGTTGTGCTTTGCATTTAATCAGTATTAATATGATAACAGGGATGAAACAAGTGAAGCGAGCCCAAAGAGATTATCTTTCCTTAGCCAAGTGCATCCATTACCTTGGAATTATAGGTTTCTATTAAATGAAACTGACAGATGGGCATTTGGAGGTAGCTGTGGAAGAGAGCAGGAAAGGCTGAGATGAAGGGGAGAGCAAGGGCAAAGTTAAAGTTGAGGAAATATCTGCGAAAATAAAACAAATCATCCATCTTGATAGGTTGGCATTTTACCCTCCTGGTGTAAAATTGAATCTAGCAGAATTCAGAGATTATACTAATGTGATTATCCAGAAATAAGTGGCAGTTTCAGAACAAGAATTCAACATTGACTAGAAAAAAATCAGTCCTGTTCCTTGACCGAACTAATGTCCTAAACTTTTGGAAGAAAGCAAAGGGAGGGAACTTTATGAAAGCGGGGAAAACAAAACCTCAATTGAAGCATTTCCATCTAGTCATTAAACAATAAATCAAATAAATATCTCCATTTAGGAACTGTTGCAACAATGTTAAAAGCTGTGACTAGAAAGGAACCAAGACAATAATACTATAAATAATTGTAGATGTGGAAGATTGCACAGAGAAAATAACATAATTAAAATGATTTTACAAGATGGGCAGTTTACTAAGATAGATAGTGTAATGCAATATGTTAAAATATATGTTGTTTAATGCAATATTGTAGATGGGAAGCATCTGTCTTGGCAGTAAATTACCAAGAATGACCCTTGCTGTAGTACTATATTGGAGAAATCTTTTGTTTTCAAGAAATAAAAAATTATATACATAGTGTGTTTTATAAGTTAATATAATTTGGTCTAGTCACTCTAGTGTATAATCAGTTTAGTCTAAGGGTTAAGGCATCCAGCTAGAAATCAGGGGACTGTGAGTTCTGGTCACATCTTTGGCATGAGGAAAACTGGGTGACTTTGGGCTAGTTACCCTCATAAGATTGTTGTCATGGGGAAAATAGAGGTGGATAGAGCATTCGGTATGTTCACCGCCTGGAGTTATTTATAAAAATAATAAAGAGAGGATTTAAATCAATATCGATCCAAAAAAGTAGGTGGGGCTTTTCTCTGGCAGCTCTTTTTAAGCAGAACATAAAGCAGTAGTAGTGGTGAATCTCCAATATTCAGGTTTGAATAAGTGTTAAAAGAGATGAGTAGGACAGAAGAATAGCCTCTTCAGCGAATTCCTTGGAGTTTAGAGTTTTTGCTGTTTTACTAATCTCCAAAAGCTAAGCAGGATCAGACATACTTATATATTGAATAGGAGACCATCAGGAAATCCTAGAGTTGTAGGCTAGGAAGGAAACCTTTTAAACAAAATGGCAAAAGAAAGCAAAAACAAAAGTATTATTTCTGAAAAAAACTACATGAATATGCTGTATTATTGATCATTAGGGTCTACTCAAGGAAGTATTTAGTGTTACGCATTACTGTTAATATTCATATTTGTTCAGAAGAAATGTAATAATATGATTATTATCATTATGATCTCTTTGGTTATACTTTGTGAACATAGATCTCCCTTTTTATGATGCTTTTGGTAAAGTTGGATCAATCACATTATCTGTGAAATAAATAGAAGTACAGTAAAATAAAATATTCTTTAGTATTCCATTCAAAAAGTTCAAAACAGAATTTGAGTCTAGGGAGTTAAGTGTATGTTTATTTACATAGTTTGCATATTTTGATGAAATCATCAAATTTTCACCAATTTCCTGAAGAATGGGAGGGAGGTGTTTATTTCAATGTCAGGTTACTATTCTGTAGACAGAGGGCAGCAACTGAGAGAACATGCTTCTGTGGCCCATGAAGATAGAAGTTTCTGATCAAGGGACACTTGAAGAGGTGCCCAACTAAATTTTATGAGGCAGGCAGATAGGTTACTGATATAAGGTGTTACTACTGATACCCAAGCTCTGACCATGTAGACCAGAGGTGTCAAACTCACATCACGGTGGTGTCATGTGATGTATCGGTACTTCCCCCCACCCATTGCTAAACCAGGTATGGGCATGGCCAGCGTGTGATACATCCACCTCGCGGGCCGGGAGTTTGACGGCCCTGATGTAGGCCTTTAAAAAGTGACAACACCTTAAACACCCTTGGAGATAATTGTGATGGCCTTAAGTTTGATGTTTAGAAAAGTCTTAAATTCCTTCTTTCTCTAACACACCTGCCAGGTTTTTATAGGAATATTAACATGGATTGCTATTTTCTGTTTGATTTTGAAAGCTTTTCAAGAAAATAAATATCCTTTCTACTCTATCTATGGTGATAAATGATCATTTAAATAAACATTCTATTGTTCTTGGTTATGTCCCCTTGAATGCTAAGTCCAGGATTTGTTTGTAGTCCATAGTGCATCCACTGATTGATTGTTGCACAAAAACGGTATAGCACAAAACTCATTAAAAATATAGGAACATACTAGATTTCATTGGCTACTTTTGTGAATGTCCATATCCTAAGCACATAACACCTTAGTACTTCCTGACCTACAGGCCACAAGGGGGCACTAAGGTGTAGATAAAGAGTTAAGAGATTTACCCCATCTTATCTTTTACTCTGCCTATTCTTGGTCTAAGAGTTTGCTAATCAAAGATCACTTCTTTCTGCCTTTCTTCCCAAGAATACCCACAGACAGAGACAGTCACACACAGAGTACTTGGACTCTCTTCCTAATAGGAGTAGCTAGCTGGTTATTAGGCTTTCCTTGTCTCTCTGATGTATTTCCTGTAAATCTCTTCTCTGTTATAGTTATAAAACTTGCATTATTAATCAGAATGCTTCAGCCTCCAACCATGAATGCATACCATGCAGAAAATCTAAATTAATTAAGTTTTGTGACATCTATAGGTCTTAAGTTTTTACTGAACGTATTAATAACATATACCTTAATTGGAGTTGACTGACTTCAATCTTCAGCAAAATTAGCAATTTTCAGAACTCTATGCTATACATTTTTAACTAAAGCAAAATAACTAATTATTATAAAATATCCAATAGTACCAGTATGCTTTTCATTAGCAAGATCAGGCAAACAAAAAAAAAACAAAAAAAAAAGCCAGAGCAGAAATAATCACCCACTTCTGTCAAACATCAATAGACGGAAACAGTTGTGAGGAAGAAAACTTTTTGTGCCCTCCATACGAAAACACTTGTCCCATGATGAACCTGAGGAAGAAATTAAAAATATCTACCAGATCCAACAATAAAAACTGAATGGGCCTTCAGTTTTCTTACATTTTCTTTGATCCATTTCTGAAGGGGAATGATTCATTTGTAGTCTTATTCTTACTTAATCTCACATAATACTAGGATTTTTTTGTAAATGCAGTTTGCTAGTAATAGTATCCAATTACAGTGAAAATAGATGGAGGCTTCTATGATTGTCTCAATCTGTCTGGGGTAGCCAAGGTCTGTTTAAAAGGAATGGACCAGACGGTTGTCATGTGAAATTAAAACTAGACACTTAGAGCTATCAGTTGACATACATCATTGTTGAATGCTGCAATATGGTTGTAGCTGCATATTAGCTTAGCAGATCAGGGGAATGTCGTAGACCTCGTGTACTTGAACATCAGCAAAACTTTAAACAAGGTTTCAATAGTCTCTTTAATAAAATGATTAAATACAGCTAATGATGTTATGGTTGTCTCGCAATTGACTGAATACCATATCCGAAGGGTACATTTTAGTTAGGAGGAAAGTATTGAATGGAGTGCCACAGGGCTTTCCTGAGTGAGTTGAAGAGGTACATCATGTTTGTAGATAGTACTAAATTAGGAGGAATTAATAATAACTTACATGTAAGAGAAGATTTAAAAAGATCTAGACAAATTTAGTATAAATCAAATAGGATGGAATTGTAAAGCAAAAATGTTTTGCATCTGGATAGAAACAATAAAAGGTTTAAAACAGGGAAGGCCTAGCTTGGCAGTAATGCATCTGAAAAGTTCATCACAAGTTAAACATGAGCTAGTCGTGTGATGCAGCTGCCAGGGCCGTTGCTCATTTAATGTTGGATCTTTTGCTGCTTCCAATGTAATTATATCTTGAAACAATTTTCAGATTGAGACTACAGGCTCCAGAATTTCAAATTAGCATGTTAGTGTGTATGAAAAGAATCAAGATATCCTTGTGAATCACAAATTAAGAATAAGTCAGCAGTGATATAGCTGCTTAAAAGAGAAGTGCTGTCTTGAGATGCAGTAATAGGAATATAAAGTTCAGACCACAAGAAATAATTGTTCTATCTTATTCTTCATGTGAGTTCACACATAAAAAAAGGACCACCACAGTTTGGATTAAATTCAGAGGAGGACTACCAAATTTAGTCAGGTATCTAGAAGCCAAGCTCTACAAAGATTATTAAACTTCCTGGATAGATTTAGTCTAGAGACTAGATGAATGATCTCATTTTCAAATATCTGAAGAGTATACAGAAGAAGGAGAGGACTTATTCTCTATTGCCCCTAAGGCCAGGACCAAAACCATTTAGTTAAAGCTACATGCAAGTAGTTTCCGGCTAGACTTCAGGAGGAATTTCCTGACTGTTTGAGCTGTTGGTTAATAGAACAGGGCACTTCATGCAATAGTAAATTCTCCTTTGTTGTAATAGAGGTTGGATGGTCATCTGTCTGTGATATTCTAAAATTGAATACTTTATTTGGCCAAGTGTGGTTAGATACACAAGGAATTTATATCCGGTGCAGAAGCTCTCAGTGTAATCATAATCATACCAATAAGAGGGATAATAAAGAAGATAATGATAAATAATAATATTACAGCCATACTAAATATACATAGACATTAGACAGCACTGTGAGAATTAGATGTTCAGCAAAGAGGATCTTAAATACTCTACGGAGAATTTGACTATGGTCGCTTCCAAAACTATGGTTCTTTTGACAATGTATAAGGCTGGCTACGACAGGAAAGATGACTTTCTATTTGCTTCATTTTAGTTGTCAGTGATTTGAATAGTGTTTTAGAAGTATTATCAAAACTGTTCCATTGATGTTCTATATTGACAATACCTAATACAGTGATACACATAACATCTACAGCCTTATAGCAGCTTGTGCTATTCATATGCAGCCAAGTGTTGAGAGCAGTGATTGAAATGAAGTATTACATGATAGGTGGAAATGTACACCAATTGCAGATATTCTGTGAAATATTTTTTATGATAAAATGGATTTAAAAGCATTGAAGCTTTTTCATAGAACTGTGAACTTACTGAAAAGAGACTACAGAATATGTTAATTAAGTTGCAATAGAATGGAAATCTTGTTTAAAACATACCCAGTTCATACCTCCTTTAATAAAAAGCTCTGGAGTGATAAATGCAAGGCGTAAAGTACTGCAGCAGCAGCATATGCAGGCTTAAAATTATTTGTGCTTTGATAATAAAGTCATTTTGATTTTATGAACATATTTGCTTTCTACATATGTTTATTACAAATTATCTGCATGTACTCTATGTGTATATATGTGTGTATATGTGTGTGTGTATATATACACACACACATGTATTCATGTAGCTGCTATTCGGTAATGCTTTAATTAAATTAAAGTTAATTAACAACAAATTACTTAAGAGATATAATGAAGCATTACAATAAAACTGAATATTAACAAGATAAACTACAGAGAGGCAAAATAAAATTATCTTAATTACTGTTTAGACATTGTAAAATAAAATGGTTTGCATGGAATCAAATAGATAATATAATGGATTCTGGATGATCCACCTTTTCTTGGCTATAATAAGGTTTCAGGGTGCTCAGGTGATGGAAGCTAAGGTTGAGGTCTCCCCCCCCCCCAAGTTTTACTAATTTACATGCCCCAGTTTCTCCTTGTTGTAGGATGGCAATTATCATTCTGCCTGATCTTATGATTGAAGTCAATAAATAATGCAATCCTAATAAATATACTCTAGTTGTAATGTTACTATTTATAATTATCTGGCTTGTACTTTATAAAAATAATTTCTTGATTAGAGTTATTATTTAATACATTATGAAACAGACAATAATATTCAATATTCTATATACATGTACAATACATTAAAAAAGACTTTTTGCTGAAGAAGATGCATACAAATTTCATACAAAAAGGCAAAGAAAATACAATTTATTTAAATTTAACTGTACTGTAGTAACACCAAAAGTCTGCCATTTTCCTCTGTACTAGTCCACTTCTCCCTTCTTGATTGTAATTATTTTATTATATTTAAATTTAATTCCAATTTGAATAGGGGATTGGTAGTTCTCTTTGTTATATGATTTATGTATTCCCAAAAGTTGACAAATTGCGATCCTTTTGTATGCAGGTGACACTGATTTGATATCTTGGACATCAATAAATTTAAAGGGAGTCTCGTATGCCTCAACTGCATATTGAAATGAGGAGGTTCTGAAAATCAACTGCAGTAAAACTAAAAGCTTGGTTTTTGCTAATCATAGAGTTCATAGGTGGCAGTTGAGTAGACATCCAAGAGTATGTTAAAATCTTTAAATATTTGAACATTATGTTTTATGCTTGTGGTAAAATGCAGGGCAGATCTGCATTATGCCAAGATATTCAAAACTTAGTGTTTTAAATAACATCAGTTTAATTTTAGATAATGTTTAGATAATATATATATATCTTATCCATTTGATACAGTGTTTTCAATTGTAGGTTTCATATTGAAAGTTTACTGTTCAAAAGTCTTGATATGAAATTTGCCTCATTAAATTGTAATCACTCTGGATCCAAGATCAAGTGTCCACTTTTATGTATATGAAATTACAAGATAGTACTTTACTTAATTAATGTAGTTACAGCTTCATTCCATAAATTATATAATTGGGACACAGAGGTGAATTTAATTTGTTAGCTAATAAAAGGAGGCATGTGAGATAATTTACTAACTACCCAAGGACCCATGATCACTGTATTGATATTAATATTGGAGATGATACAAAATAAATTAGAATTACTAACTATCATTGTATAAGTTTTAACTTATGTAGACAGATCATTATCTTTTCAAAACAGAAAAATATATTCACATTTTAGACATGCATAAATAATTGAACACAAGTATGTTTTGACTGGTACCTTATGTTTGGGCCTTGACTAAAAGCTTAATACTTTACAATGCAATTAAAATATTTCAGTGTGGTTCATTGAGAAATGTATAAATATGAGAAAATGTTGCAAGCTTGTTCCTTTTAGAGAAAGAATAAGATAAGGTGAGTAGGCTTTTGGAATTTTGGAACAATTTGCATGAATATAACAGAGGATTGATTCCAGAATAGTAATAAGAACGATAGGCTCCCACAGAGAGGGCCTTCTCAGGGTGCCGTCGGCCAGACAATGCCGACTGGCGACACCCAGGGGGAGAGCCTTCTCTGTGGCGGGCCCAGCCCCTTGGAACGACTTACCCCCTGAACTTCGCACCATCTCCGACCTCCGCCTCTTCCGCAAGTGCTTAAAGACACATTTGTTCCATCTAGCCGGCCTAGCGTAACCTCCATAATGACTTTTAGATAGTTTTAAATTTTGGGGATTTTAATTTGGTTTTAGTGCAGGATTTTTATTAAATAAGTTTTTTAAATTTTTTATGTGATTTTGTATGTATTTTAATATTCCTGTGCGCCGCCCTGGGTCCGTTTGGAGAAGGGCGGGGTAAAATAAAAAATAAAAATAAATTACAGTACATTGCTTAATGAATGGTTTAGTATTGAGCAGGGAGTAAGACAAGGTTCTGTGATGTTCTGTTGGGTGGTTAATGTATTTATGGATAAATGTATAAAAAATTCCTCTGGTGACATTTGAGGTGATTTGATTAGGAACATAAAAGCAGGAAATAAACAAAATGAATGAATGTGTACTTTTTTAGGTAAATGATGCCTGGCTATTGGCTGAGAACCCAAATGATTTTCAGAGATAGACTGTATGCAACAGAGCATGGCTCTGAATAGTTGCATTAATATATCAAAGACCAAGGAACTTCTATTGGGCAGGGAAATTGCATAAGCAATAACAATAAATAGAGAAAACCTAGACCAAGTAGATGAATTTATGTACTTTGGTAGAACGCTTAGTAAAGATCTGAAAGTACATGGAGAAATTTTAAAACTTGTACATACTAGCAAAAACCTAGAAGGTTGTATGTATATGGTTGCAAGGAACGAGTATTTTTTCAAAGAAAATGGTGCATATAACAATTTGCTTCTGCTTACTTTTTTATATGGAAGTGAAGCTTAGTGTCAAAAGAATCATAAAAATAAGAAGAATGTACCATATTTTTTGGAGCATAAGAAGAGGCTGAAAATCTGGATGCGTCTTATACACTGAATACAGCAATTTTTTGCCTCCTGAAGCCCCACCCCTTCACCAAAATGGTGGTGCATAGCCTTATGGAGGCTTTCAGACAGCTCCTGAGGGCTGGGGAGGGCAGAAATGACCCCCCCCCCAGCTCCCAGCAGCACTCTATAAGCCTCCATAAAGTTACATCTTAAAGGTACACAAGTATGTGTCATAAAACAAGAAAAAATAGGAACAGGAATGAGTGAGTGATGAATGATTGTGAACTGAATACACAAGTGAGTAACAAATAAGAAAGAAATACATTAAGATAGTTTGTCATATAGGGAGAATAAATGAGGGTCAGATTGCAAAATAAATATATAAAGAAAAAGTGAGTTGAAATGGAGGGAAATAAAGTTATGTTTGGGTGAAACTGATGACATCCTGAAAAAGAGAGAAGTGAGAATTCTCAGGAATGAAATGCAGTGAATGCAATGATGTGTAAATATGGAAGCAAAGATGATTTCCTATGATCGAATCCAGAGATGTACAGTGAATGCTGTGGTGTGAACTAAGTTATACTACGTTTCCTTTCCTATTACATGCCTTTAATTTCTTTCATACATTATTATGATTATTTCTTACTCATGTTCAGCACTCTGCACCCCAAAGGAGAATAGTATGATTGGAATGTATACATGTAAATATAAATAGCAGAAACTGTACAATAGGTCCAGATATGTGCACAATGGAAAGACATAATTTTATTTATTTATTTATTTATTTATTTATTTATTTATTTATTTATTTAATTAGATTTATAAACCGCCCTATCTCCCCGAAGGGACTCAGGGCGGTGCACAGGAAACAATAAAACCACATTCAATAAATACAATGCAAGATAATTAAAATGGATTAAATATACAGGCCTGTGCTAAAATAAATTTAATACCCTAGTATTATGCCAGGCCGGCCATCTGAAACAGGTGAGTTTTTAGTGTCCGGTGGAAGAGGTGTAGGTCCGTGATTATACGGAGGTCGGGGGAAAGGTCATTCCAGAGGGCGGGGCCTGCCACAGAGAAGGCTCTTCCCCTGGGCGCCGCCAGCCGGCATTTAGCGCAGGATTTATTTAATTTATTTTTAATTCTGTATTTTGTACTTGTCTGTGTTTATTTGTATTTTTAATTGCCTGTGCCCCGCCTCGAGTCCCCTCGGGGAGAGAGAGCGGGATATAAATTAAATTATTATTATTATTATTATTATTATTATTGGCTAGCTGATGGCACCCTGATGAGGCCCACCCTGTGGGAGCGAACAGGTCGAAGGGAGGTGTGTGGTAGGAGGCGGTCCCGCAAAATGATATTAATGTAATCTAGTTTTAACTATGTTTTCTTTTCAGGCCTTTAATTTATTTGTTTTAGTATTTTTTTTTACTCTTTGCTGAAGACTTCATAATGTTACTTGCCCTAAAAAAGAATGGACTTGGGGACCGATCTACGTACAGGGAGTCCTTGGATAGTGATGACTCATTCAGCGATGTTTTGAAGTTACAATGATGCTGACTGAGTAGTATTTACAACCAAGCAAACTCAGTGGGGAAGCCGGCAGAGAAAGTTTGCAAGTCTCTCCTGCCAGTTTTTCTCTCAAACAGCTCTGTTATGGAGTATGATATTCCAGGGATCTTGTAGTCTGGAGCTCAACACTGTGCAGCCACGCTTACATCTTGTAGCAACACCTCTCCCCAGTCCACAAACACTTGTACCTTCCAGAAAACATTGACTTAATTTGTGGGAAGTCCATAGGAAGTTGCAAGTCGCAGTCACGTGAGGTCCTTGTTTAATGACATGTGATCTTCACTTAATGATAGGAACAAGGACTGCTAGGAGGGCATCGTTAAGCAGTGTGGTCCTGTGACATTGAACTTTACGATTGCATTGCTTAGCAATGCAAATTCTGGTCTCAATTACCATAATTAAGCAGGAACTACCCACATATCTAATTGGGTGCTATATTAACAAGGGGTGGGATGCTGCTATACAAGTTCCAGTTTGTGGTGGGAATATAAAAACTGTTGAAAATAATTGAGACTCAGGAAGCACAAACAGAAGCAAATTAATGAATGCAAATATGGCTTCAGGGAAGAGAATGTTCTTTACATCTTGTTCTAGCATAATTGACCTTCTGTAGCATGCATGGAGGCCTCAGAAAGAGGGCAGGAGCTGCACAGGCTGCCTATGATTTGACTTTAAAGTTTGTTATGACCTTGAGCTATGTTCTTGTTTGACAGCACTTAACAAAAGCACATTTGATGTAACATTAGACTTTCAAATCCCCCTCCAAGAACAAAATGTTCCTTTAATATATTGTTAAATCTAGAAATTAAACGACATCAATGGAGACACGACGGTCTTAGCTTTAAAAGTAGCATGACAACAAAGCATCACACAGAAAAATTTCACTATTATTCTTTTCTCCTTGCAATGAAAATAAAATACCCTGTCAGAATGAAAAGTTGTCTGGAGTGTGGTCCCTAAATTATTTTTCTTATGATGGAAAGGAAAGTTTTCTGTTCTTGAAAAAACAGGTGGGGATGAACAATAAATCTCTTAATGTACCAAAAGAATGGTGTAAATGACCAAATAATTGCTGTTTTGCCCCCTATAATCCTATAACTTTTCTGCAACATATATTTGTACTGATTTGTTAGAAAATAATATTTTTGCTAGTGTGCCATTAGTGTAAAATTAGCAGAAAAGCAGACTCAGTGTACACGTATCTCTTACTATATCACATCGAAGAAACATTTCTATCATAATAGAGCTACTATAGCCACAAAATCTGAGATAGCAACCATAGAAGAACAAATTTGTTTCTCATATGAAGTTAGAGACTGCTTTATTTATAATAATCATTGCATTCTACTTAGTAAGACATTACTATTGCCTACTTTACTGATGGATAACTAATGATGGTAAACAGGAACTTGGTCATAAGCACCTAATGAACCCATGGTACATACACACACACACAAACAAACGATAGTAGTTATCTGGATATGTCCAGCCCATAGTTATTCTGAAGTTTTTTACCCGAAAGAGTTTCCATGAATACAGTTGTTCATGTTGGTCAATATCATAGTTAGAACAGCACTTGATTATTTTTTAAAAAATGTTTCCCCCCAGTTTGCAAGTACATAAAATCATCCTATTGTTTAAAAGCAAATAATTCATTTGTATTATTGACAGAAGTAAAATGTTTCCTTTTGAAACTTCTTTCACAGAGCTAAGATGTTCATAGACATTAATGATCAATAACATTATTCTGTATGGCCCAGACTTTTAAGGGTCAAGACTTTTTTTTACATCAATCAAATAGTCTGGTTTTCATAGATTTGTCTTCTGTAATGTCTTTGTGCAGATTGCTTTTTCCCAGGATACCAGCTAGTGTCTTAATTGCTATTTGTTTAGTTGCTAATGTATGGGCTATTTTGTTAAACAACTTTCTTTCCTGTACCATTTTGTTGGTTTTAGGGCAACGTATTGTACTTTGCATTCTATAACTAATTGTATTATATGTTTAATTTTATATTTGAGGTAGTAAAATATCATTTTGCTATATAATAGACTAAAAAAGATTTCAAGCCTAATAATTACTGTTTTATTGAGTTTATGCTGCATTATGAACAATGGCAAAGTTTTTGTTTATTCAATACAGCCACACTTACAGGTCATTCTTAACAGGAAATTATCAAAATAGCTTATTTATTTATTATTTATTTATTTTATCCCATTTCTATACCGCACCTATCTCCCCAATGGGACTCAGGGCGGTGCACAGAAAAATTAAAACACTACAAACAATCAAAGTATAAATACAGTCACATCTTAAAATAGAATTAAATTTGGTGCGTCTGTGCTAAAATATGATTAAAACTATTAAAACCTATATTAAAATTCAATCACTAAATTTAAAATAATTAAATCTGGATCTAGGCCAGGCCAGCTAGATGAAAAAGATGCGTTTTAAGCAACCGGCGGAAGAGGCGAAGGTCCGTGATGATGCGGAGTTCGGGGGGCAGGTTGTTCCAGAGGGCTGGACCCGCCACAGAGAAGGCCCTCCCCCTGGGGGTCGCCAGCCGGCATTGACTGGCAGACGGCACCCTGAGGAGGCCCGCTCTGTGGGAGCGGACAGGCCAAAGGGAGGTATATGGTAGGAGGCGGTCTCGCAGGTAGCCAGGCCCCATGCCATGGAGAGATTTAAAGATGGTTACTAACACATTGAAGCGCACCCGGAAGGCCACAGGCAGCCAGTGCAGCTCGCGTAGGAGAGGTGTTACGTGGGAATACCGTGAGGCTCCCGGGATCCCCCGCATGGCCGCATTCTGTACTAACTGGAGTCTCTGTTTTACTATTTCTTCCACAAGTTCTATGTTTGTCGTTAATGGAAGTAGTCAAATAGGTAATGGAATCTTTCACAAAATTGGAATGGATGCCACAATGGAGAAGTATTAAATGTTGGATCTCCAGATATAGATCTGAGTTTCCATAATCCAAAAGATTGTCTGTGGTATGCCTAACCACGTCCTAAACCCTTTCAGCAAAAAGGGAGGATAAACTTTTGAACTTGGACATTTTTGAACAACAGCATGGGTGAAGACTACCAAAGCTGGAACTTTCTGTATAGTTTAGAAGTCCTAGATACCAAGCCTCATATGCTAAAATCGCGTAGAGGCAGGCAACTACTACTTCTAGAATAAAGGATGATTTTTGAGGAACACACTATCCTTTTTGCCCTTTTTTTGCCACTAGAAAGGACGAGTGGCAGTTCAGTGACTTCTCCCTTCGTTATGGAAATAAGACTGATAGAGTAATCAGGATGCTACATATGGAGCTTTTTAAATTACTGCTCCTCACTTCTTTGTTAACCTTCATTATTCCTGAAGATTTTTAAGTCACAAAAATGACATTCTTAATATGTAGAATTAAAAAAAGGCAATATGAAAAATACTTTTTTCCTTGTCAATAAGCCTTTACCCTTTAAACCAGTTATCTTAGTTTCTGCTCTAAGTATTTTAATTGAAGATTAACTACTGTTAAAGAGTACAAATTTAGGCAGGGTACATTTGAAATATTAAAATAGGCCACAACAAAAGGTAAGAATGGGGTAGTCTTTCTATTTTAATTCAAAATTACTAAGCATACTTACCTTTATGACAAGTCAGTGGGCGGCTCTTAAGGTTCCTTGAGCACTTTTAAAACTGATAATTATAACTAAAATATATTTCCCAACAATACGTTTAGTATATTCAATAAATGGTGGAAGAAAGGTGCATACATTATTCCTATCATAATGTAAGCCCTTGTTTAATTTGTTAAATACAGAACTTTTGTGAAAAAAATACGTATTCTTTCATAGCAGGTGGCAGCACCTAACTAAATTGGCTGAAAGAAAGATGAGACAATATTATATCTGGTTATTGGATGGAAGATAAGTCAGAGATCCTAGGGTTGCAGCTAGATTCAATTATCACACACACACTAAAGAAGGCCTGCCAAACCATTTCCATGTTGTGACCTAGAAAACAGTATGTTTGCATCCATGCTATCATCAGGAGTTTTGCTCAAATCAAGGAAGACATTACCCATAAATATTTTTGCTATTATAATATACCTGTAGTACAATTGGCAGACAATTAGATAATTCCAACATGTAGACAAAATGCAGTAGAAAGGCAAGGGCTTCATTACTTGAGTTGCATATGTGTTTTTAACTGTTTTGTATATCTATGTATATTTATTGTTTTAATTTCCCTGTGCACCGCTCCGAGTCCCCTTGGGGAGAGGGAGCGGTCTAGAAATTAAATATTATTATTATTATTATTATATGATTTAGGTTGCTTTTTGTCTGAATATAGTTCTGCATGGCTACTTATTTTGGAAAAATGAGTTTAAAATCTTAATCACATTACAATGGCTGAAATTGAAAGAAAGAATTGAATATGTTGCTAAGTATTCTAGCATCAATATGCATGTTCTTGGGTTGGCATGCTCCATAAGGTATAAATAGGCCATTATATTATAAAAACATAAAATTGGAAAAGAGCGCAGAAGGCAAAACTATTTTGTGAGATTACTTCAGCAAGTGAAGAAGCTACTTCAGCTGCTAAATTGCCTTACTGGGCTAGAAAGATATAAGGAAGGAAGGAATTTATAGAATTTTGAAGCATAAAATTTTGCAGTATTCAATGTGTTATTACATAAACATTGTCCTTTCCCAATACTTTCGCTGAAGTTATGTTTAAATTTTTGTGTACTTATATGGAACAAGGCATTTCCAAGACTCTTTAGGATTACTTTATTTTTTCTTCCAGTCTTTATTTAAAGTAAGGGATTTTTTAATGACAAAAGCCATGAATATATTATAATTTCAATTTTCATAGTGTGAAAGATTTCTACACTAGGCCTTTATTGTTTTTGAAGAATTCCTTACTGTAGTTAAGAAGCTTAATATAAATTAAAGAAGGTATTAAGGAACATTAAGACATCAAAATGTAGAGCACTCTTTTTTTCTCTCCTCTGGATGCTCCAAATAAAAACATGTTGAATAAAATGTAATCAAAGGGCCTATTTGGAGAACATTGAGTGGCTTTACAGCTGTGTGGTAGAGAACCTCTGCTAAGAGCACAATTCAAATGAAAAGCCCTTTCTTTTCTCTCCCTAATTCCCTTTGTTGTGGTGACGGCAGAGTACAAGTCTGATAAAAATTTAATCGCCTTATCTTTTTAAAGCAAATTACACATTTGTTTACACATACTTTTCATAACATAAAAGTCTTCTATCCAGTATCTCTTCCTTTCTAATGAAATGCCTAGAAATAATCATAATCATAACTTGTATACCATTGGCATTGACAAAACTACCATCAGTCAACTGCAAAAGGCAACAGCTTACATCCTGCAATAGTATCTTTAATATCATCAAACATCAAGTTCTAGTTATGCCAGATCCTTGGAAAAGACTTGCTAGGTGAATAAAAAGGCTAAACCAAGTCTAAACATCTGGCTGACAATGTGACCAACTACAATAATAATAATAAAGCAGCAGTGGTGATCTTAGTCATTATCAACATACTGGATACCTTACCAAAACGCTTTGGATGACATTGGGAAAATCTGTGCATTCCATTTGTTGATTGGCTCCACACATGTAAATACACTGATACATTACAGCATCCTAGTTCTTGGACTAGGAATCACATCCTGAACAATTAGTGCTAGTGCCATTTTCAATTTTACCTTAGAAATTGTTCCTCTCGTGGCTTCCTTACCAATGCTAGCCCTGATTCCAGCAAATTCAAAGTCTTTCTAGGTGTAGCGTATCAGTTTTGATGGCTTGGCATAGCTGCTGTTCTGGTGGCATGATCCAACCATTGGAGTATGGAAAAGGGAAAAGAAGCTGACTTTTGGGCTTGAAAAGCAGCTGTGCTGTCACAAGTGCTGATGAGATAACCTGGTTGTTAGCTAGGACTCTGACCGTGAGATTTTTAAACAGCAGTCCTTTTGGTCAAGAATATAAGGATTAGAATCTGAGGGGGATGACACTCTCTTTCCGGGCCCAAGAGCAAGAAGGACAAAACTGGCTGGCAACTTCAATACTCCAGAGGGGAAGGAGAGGATCAACGGTCAGTGGAGAAGCTCTGGACTCTGAGGAAAGACTGGGCAGAAGTCCCTGAGCAGAGAAGCAGTAAAGTAGTTGGCAGAACAATTCCAGGAGGAGGTCAATCCACGCTGAGCCCACTGCAATAAATTCCAGTCCGCTTGTTGGTTTGTTTGTTTTGTTTATGAATGAATGAATGAATGAATGAATGAATGAATGAATGAATGAATGAATGAATGAATGAATTTTATATGTCAGCCAACCTCATGCAAAGTGATTCTGAGTGGCATATAATAAAACAGAGTTAAAACATTCTACAGAACTGCTTAAGAAACATTTTTTAAAAAGATACAAGAGAGAATGCTATATGTGATGCAACTATCATGTGAGCTTCTTGTTGCTAGGGGATCCTCAGATCTGTTAAAAAAAAACATTTTGAAGAGGGATTTTTAGAAGGTCATAAAGGTTTGGGGTAACTTCATCTCAGGTGGATGATGTTCCAAAGAGTGGATGCCACAAAAGAAAAAAATATCCTAGGTCCATCAGAAAGAACTCCTTAGTAAATGGGACCCAACCTACCTCTCTTATTGGACTTGGTAGATAACCAGACACCAGGTAAACACAGTATTGTATATATCTGTTGCAAATATTTACTGAAAATAGTATTACTTTATATATTAAAAGGATCAAGGTCTTCACAGATCCATTTCTCTGTGTCAATGGCCACCTTTGCAAAAGCTTAATTCACCTCTAGTTCAGAAAGGAAACCTGTCACGCTCTGATGTTAGATCTCCACATATCATTCCATCTACTCAAGGCAGTCTATGTCTCTTCTTTCAAAAGTAAATGATGATTGTTCTGACTCTTCTTTATTCTTTACTTGCGAAACAGGGATGGGTTTCAATTTTTTTTTACTACTGGTTTTGTGGGCGTGGCTTATTTTGTGGGCGTGGCTTGGCAAATTTATGTTTCAGATTGGAGATGGGAAATAAAATATGCTGTAAAACTTTTTTTAAAAGGCCAAAGAAAGCAACAACCTGAGCTGCGCCAAGCTGAATGCAGGAGAGCTGGAGGGTCCGAAGAGTGTGTGGTTTTGTTCGCTGCCTGTGAGCTCCGGGGGGGGGGGTGGTAGGGGGCAGCAGCCGAGGGAGCAAGCCAGCAATCTGCCAGCTGCCGAGCACCCTGCTCATGAGTGAACTTGCTCATGAGTAAACTGCAGATTAGAGGCAGCCGGCAGATCCTGGCATGCTCGCGTGGCTGTTTCCCCCACCCCCTCAAGCTTGCAGGCAGCAAACAAAACTGCTGTCTCCTACCTCCATGCATTGAGGAGGCGGGGAGGCTTGATCCCACTTAGGAGGTGGTGGCTGCAAAGCCTCTGGGCTCCCTAAGCAGCCCATGCTGCTTACCTGTGTGTAGGCACTAGGAGGCAGTTGTGTGGATGCACTTGGCGAAGACGAGGTAGGGCGAGCTACCGGTTTGGCGACCCACACCCAATTGCTACTAACGGTTCTCCTGAACTGGTCTGAACTGGACACAACCCACCTTTATTGTGAACCCACCCAGAATCACTTAGATGAGGTGGGCAGCCATACAAATTGTCATTGTCATCATATTCAACACCAGGCAACCTTTGCTCTTGTCATCTTATCTGGCAGTTGGAGATCAGTCACAGTCCTTTCTCTCAGAGATTACTAGAACTTAATAAAAGTAAGACTCTTTATGAAGGATTACTTGTGGCAATAAGAATGGCAACACACAGTTATTTATCACATCTGCAGATAGTTGGCACTTTTAAAGGTCGCTCCGAATCGCTCAGATTCGGAGCGAGTTGGTCCCCACTAGTGATCTGGAGGGGACGTCGGAGGCGGGTCTTGAGGTTCCATTCTGGGAGGAGTTTGACTCTGTTACTTCCGACGATATGGACAGGTTGCGTAGGCGACTGCGAGCTACCACATGTTTACTGGACCCGTGTCCCTCCTGGCTTGTACTGGCATCCTGGGAGGTTACACGAGGCTGGCTCCAGGAGGTTGTCAACGCTTCTCTTAGTGAGGGTTTCTTGCCTACCTCCCTTAAAGAGGCGATGGTGAGACCCCTCCTGAAGAAGCCCTCTCTGGACCCAGCTTTATTAGTCAACTATCGTCCCGTCTCCAACCTTTGCTTTCTGGCGAAGGTTGTTGAGAGTGTGGTGGCACAACAGTTTCCACGCCACTTGGAGGAAATTGATTATCTGGACCCGCGCCAGTCTGGCTTCCGGCCCGGCCACAGCACGGAGACGGCATTGGTTGCGTTGGTGGATGATCTCTGGAGGGCCAGAGATGGGGGTTGTTCCTCCATCCTGGTCCTATTAGACCTCTCGGCGGCTTTTGATACCATCGACCATGGTATCCTATTGCATCGACGAGGGGTTGGGGGTGAGAGGCACCGTTTTGCGGTGGTTCTCCTCCTACCTCTCTGGTCGAGCGCAATTTGTGTTGGCAGGGGGGCAGAGGTCGACCTCGAGGCTGCTCACTTGTGGGGTGCCACAAGGGTCGGTCCTCTCGCCTCTCCTGTTCAATGCATATATGAAGCCGCTAGGCGAGATCATACGTGGGTTTGGGGTAGATTACCATCTGTACGCGGATGACACCCAGTTGTACATCTCTACCCCAAACCACCCCAACGATGCCGTCGAAGTGATGTCCCGGTGTCTGGAAGCCGTACGGATCTGGATGGGAAGTAACAGACTCAAGCTCAACCCATCCAAGACTGAGTGGCTGTGGCTATCGGCGCCCCGGTTCAACCAGTTGATTCCATCACTGGCCATTGGGGGCGAACATCTGGCCCCCGTGGATCGGGTACGCAATTTGGGCGTCCTTCTAGATGCCCGGCTGTCAATGGATGACCATGTGACAGCCGTGGCAAGGGGGGCGTTTCACCAGGTTCACCTGGTGTGCCAATTGCGTCCCCTATTGGACCGGGACGCCCTTCGCACAGTCACTCATGCGCTTGTGACGTCCCATCTAGACTACTGCAACGCTCTCTACATGGGGCTCCCCTTGAGATGCACCCGAAGGCTGCAGTTGGTTCAGAATGCGGCCGCGCGGGTAGTTTTGGGAGTCTCTAGATACTCCCACGTAACACCTCTCCTGCGCGGGCTGCACTGGCTGCCTGTGGCTTTTCGGGTGCGTTTCAAGGTGTTGATTATCATCTTCAAAGCGCTCCATGGCACAGGACCTAGTTATTTGCGGGATCGTATCCTGCCCCATACATCCCTTTGGCCGATTCGCTCACACAGAGAGGGACTTCTCCGGGTGCCGTCCACCAGGCTGTGCCAGCGGGCGATGCCCACGGGAAGGGCCCGATGCCTCTGTGGCGGGCCCGACCGTCTGGAATGACCTTCCCCCTGACATTAGAATGACCACGGATCTCCGCTCCTTCCGCCAGAAACTCAAAACCCACTTGTTTCATCTGGCCGGCCTGGCCTAATTCCAGCTTTCCCACCTCAGTCTGTATTTTTAAATTTTGTGATTTGGTTTTAAGATTAAGTTTTTAATTTTTATAAATTTGTACAGGGTTTATTTAATTCGATTTTAGTTTTATGTATTATTGATTGTAATGGTTTTAATTTCTATCTGTACACCGCCCCGAGTCCCTCCAGGGAGAGGGGGCGGTCTAGAAGTCCAATAAATAAATAAATAAAGGTAACTTTCTGGGTAAAGAGGGGCCAGAGGAGCTGTTAAAGAAGAGGTTCAAAAAGGTTATTTTAGGCACTTGGAATTTGGATTTTGCTTCTACAGATCCCATGGAACTGACAGACCCTGTTGTGCTTGGTTATCTGCATAGTCATTGAGTCTGTTAGTCTTGACAGGGTCTTTGGGTCTTTGAGCTTTGCTAGTTGTGTTTTAAATCCTTTCCTCCTGGTTGGTCAGGGCTTTGCAGGAGACACTGTATTGTTGGATTGATGTAGTGCTGAATGAATTGTAAGCTAACATTTTATTCCTGGCACCCACCAACCAGGAGTACTTATACACACAAACTCACTGAAGGTTATAGGCACATTTATGTCTATCGCTGCTTATCATGTTTAGGGAAACCATTTTTCACCATTTTTCACCATTCAACTTTAAAGTTGCATTTCAGACTCCATCGTGAGGCTGAAAAAGAAGCAGTTGCTTTATGGGTTGTATTAACTGAGTGTACTCTACATCTTTTTTTCAGGCTTGCATAGAAATTTGCAAAATGGTGGGTGTTTTTAGGTGCCTCCTGCTTGTGTGAGGTCCAAAGCAGTTCTGAATTATTTTCAAAGTGTGCGCAGCCTCAGCTTTTTAATCTGAAGGATTACCAAAAATGTGTATCTACAGTATATGCTATAGAAACAGTTGCTAAGCAGGTGAGGGATAGCAGTGTTGGAATAATGACTTCTGCTGGAAACGATATACTATTAGTAACAGTTGTCAAAGCATTATGATACTTGAAAGAATGAAAATAGCATTTGATGGCTGTGAAAGATGAATGGATGCCAGAGTTACTAAGCTACAATGCCCCAAGGCTACTTGGCTGTACAGTGTGTTTCTGCCCATGCTGCTCTAATATTAGTCTGAGGTGGTGGCTAATGTGCCATTGATTCCATAAGTATATATGCCTTATATCTTTTTACTTTAGTCCCATTACATACATTTCGTATAATCCAGAACTAGGGTACAGGATAGTTCTGTATTTGAATAACAGTTGCTAACAGCAAGTCTTATTCAAATAAATTTCTCTCCATAAGGACATTTACGGTATCAGGAAGAAAGAATCTTTTTGCTCACTGCTGCTTTGCGTGGTTTGAACCAAGCAGAAACAATGTATTAGTAAACTTTTACATGTTTATAGTCTTCAGGCTCCTTTAGCTTTGAAACGTAAACTCTGTTATGTGCAGTAGATGAAAGTAGAGGATTTAATTGAAAAGAAGGATATTACATTATCGGCTGTTAAACTCCTTTAAAATTACTTTCCCCCAAATTTGCTATTTTGGCTGTGAGAACTTCTGAACTGACCCTTCTGAACTGTTTAGTGTTGTAATTATTTAAGTACTAGTTGCTGCCTTTCAATTACACAGAAACATTAGATGGCAATTGAAATTGTGTCAAGAGTGCCTGGGGACCTGTTACAGTGCAAATTATCCTAAACTGTTTAGCAAAGATTTGTTCTCACTGAAAAGGTTTAGGGAAAGAAGGTCCCTTTTTTTGAGCGTCTGGCTCTGCACATGAAAGTGACGCCAGCAATTGGAAGCAATTTGTGGAATTGTTTGATTACATTAATTATGGCACCAGCAAACAGGACTTTGGGAAACAGTTTTGTTTTCTTGCATTCTTTCTGGATTGCTAGCACTGAAAGCCAAGGTACAAATGTGCATTTCAGTACTACCAGAAAATACTATTGTTTAAAATTGGCACGGTGCATGAAAGAGTTATATCCCTTCTTGATGTGAGGATACGCCAGACAGCTTCAGCCTGAATCTACCTGTTCTTTTGTTCTTGCTCTCAAACAGGTTCTGTCATCCCTTGGTTGCCAGAAACTTAGAGTAGATTCTACACTAGCATTAATATTAAAGTAGACCTGTATAAAACATTATATAAGATGTGTAGAATATGTAACATATTTTTATTTAATTTTCTGCTTAGCAAGGCATCAGGACTTATATTGAGTTAGGCATACAGTATATGAAGTGTAATTTTAATTACTGAAAATGTTTTTTTCTAAGAGACTGTCTGTTATAAATTAATAACAAAAGCTACATCTGCTTTTGCTGCAAAGACATTTTAAAACAAGTCCTTGTTCTTTTCCCTCTAACAACAACAATAAAATCTTATTCAGCTCATTTAACTTCATGAGACAAAAATAGAAATCGCTTCCTCTCATATTCCTTCTAAGCAGAGGAAAATCTCTCACACTTTCCTTTGTGGTTTTCAAACACATTTCTTATGGTGCTGTTTCACATTTTGTTTTCATACATTTTCAAGCAAACATTTTAATATCTTTTTTGCTTTGCCCCTAAGCTCCTCTAATTTACTATTGACTTAGTCATATTTGACAAAGAAAAATAAGGTTCTTGGTTTAACTACTGTCTATTCCGCTTTGCATTTGTCAGCTTGTCATCTGATAACTGTCGAACATTGAGATACTGGAATGAAATTTGGTAGCCATTCATTCAGGATACAATTCTTCCTTTTGTGTTTTAATGGCATTGGAATGAAAGTTACGTGTACCTATTCAGGTCAACTGGCTGAAATTAAAAAAGGAACTCCAACTTCACACTCACAGATATGTGCACACAAACCAGAAAAACATGTAAGGTTGTTTTGAGGTATAAGAATAAATTGTCAGATAATTTTCTGGATGTTTAAAGACAAAACCAAGATCAACCTCTGTACCTGTTCTCAAAGATCCAATAAGATACGTTTTAAAACATGAGTACAATATTGCCTTTGTTGAGATTTTGTAATGAAAATTTCAGAAGAGTGTCTCAGGACGGCATGCTTAATTTCAAAAACTAATCGTACTTCTATCACCATACCATGTCAAATATATACTGTTTTAGAATAAACTTGTTTTTGGGAAATGTTGAAGAGACATTTCAGAATAGAATAGAATAATAGAGTTGGAAGGGACTTTGTAGGTCATCTAGTCCAACTCTGTGCTCAAGCAGGAAAAATTGTATCATTTCTGACAGGTAGCATTTCTCCAGTCTCTTCTTGAAAGTTTCAAGTGATGAAGCACCCACAACTTCTAAAGGCAAGCAGTTCCATTGGTTGATTGTTCTTGCTGTCAGAAAATTTCTCCTTATTTCCAGGTTGAATCTCTCCTGGATCAGTTTCCATCCATTATTCCTTATCTGGCCTTCAGGTGCTTTGGAAAATAGGTGAACCCCCCTCCTCTCTAAGACAGCCCTTCAAATATTGGGACACTGCTGTCATGTCACCCATGATCCTTCTATTCACTAGACAAGCCATGCCCAGTTCCTGCAACCATTCTTCATATCGTTTAGCTTCCAGTCCCCTAATCATCTTTGTTGCTCTTCCCTGCACTCTTTCTAGAGTCTCAACATCATTTTTATAGTGTGGCAACCAAAACTGGATGCAATATTCTAGGTGTGATCTTACCAAGGTTTTATAGAGTGGTATTAGTACCTCACGTGATCTTGATTGAATCCTTCTATTAATGCAATTTAGGATTGCATTGGCTTTTTTGACTGAAGCCACATACTGCTGGCTCATAATTAATTGATTGTCCACTAAGACTCCAAGTACCCTCCCACAGTTGCTGCTATTAAGCCAGGTTTCACCCAATCTATATGTGTACTTTTGATTTTTCTTGCCTAAGTGTAAGAGTTAGGCACCGGGGAACTGCCAGAAGACTGGAAAAGAGCTGATGTGGTTCCCATTTTCAAAAAAGGAAAAAAAACAGATCCAGGAAACTATAGACCCATCAGCCTGACCTCAATACCAGGAAAGATTCTGGAAAAGATAATTAAACAACAAATAAGGGAACACCTAGAAGCAAACAAAGTAATAGCCAAAAGCCAACATGGGTTTGTCAAAAACAGATCATGCCAGACGAACCTAATTGCATTCTTTGACAAAGTGACAAAATCAGTGGACCAGAGGAATGCTGTTGATATAATTTACCTGGACTTCAGTAAGGCATTTGATAAAGTAGACCATAACCTACTATTAGATAAAGTAGAAAATTGTGGGTTAGACAGCACCACCACCAAATGGGTTCGCAACTGGCTGACCAACTGCACTCAACGTGTAGTCCTCAATGGAACTGCATCTACATGGAAGGAAGTATGCAGTGGAGTCCCCCCAAAGCTCTGTTTTAGGCCCAGTACTCTTTAACATCTTCATCAACGATTTGGATGAGGGGATAAATGGGGAACTCATCAAATTTGCAGACGACACCAAGCTGGCAGGAATAGCCAACACTCCAGAAGATAGGCTTAAGATACAGAAGGATCTAGACAAACTTGAACATTGGGCACTATGTAAGAAAATGAAATTCAATTGTGAAAAAAGTAAGGTCCTACATATAGGCAAGAAAAACAAAATGCATAAGTACAGTATAGGTGGTACCTTGCTCAATAGTAGCAACTGTGAGAGGGATCTAGGAATCCTAGTGGACAACCATTTAAATATGAGCCAGCAGTGTGCAGCAGCTGCCAAAAAAGCCAACACAGTTCTAGGCTGCATAAACAGAGGGATAGAATCTAGATCACGTGAAGTGTTAATGCCACTGTATAGTGCCTTGGTAAGGCCACACTTGGAATACTGCATACAGTTTTGGTCGCCACGATGTAGAAAAGACGTGGAGACTCTGGAAAGAGTGCAGAGAAGAGCAACCAAGATGATTAGGGAACCGGAGACTAAAACATATGAAGAATGGCTGCAGGAGCTGGGTATGTCTAGTTTGATGAAGAGAAGGACCAGGGGAGACATGATAGCAGTGTTCCGATATCTCAGAGGGTGCCACAAAGAAGAGGGAGCCAAACTATTCTCCAAGGCACCTGGGGGCAGGACAAGAAGCAATGGGTGGAAACTAATCAAGGAGAGAAGCAACTTAGAACTAAGGAGAAATTTCCTGACAGTTAGAACAATTAACCTCTGGAACAGCTTGCCTCCAGAAGTTGTGAATGCCCCAACCCTGGAAGCCTTTAAAAAGATGTTAGATAGCCATTTGTCTGAAATGGTATAGGGTTCCTGCCCACGCAGGGGGTTGGACTAGAAGACCTACAAGGTCCCTTCCAACTCTGATATTGTATTGTATTGTATTGTATATTGTATTGTACTTTACTTTTCTCTACATTGAATTTCATTTTGTTAAATAGAGCCCAGTGTTTAAGTGGGACTCTTATAGGAAGTAATTTTAATTAGTAGCTATGAACTTTATAAGGCTAATATGATTTTTTTCTAGTTCTGCTTTTTGGGAATATGGCCTCTTGCCATATACATGCAGATGCTTCATTGTCACATATGGACACACACACACACACACACACAGACAACCCACACAAAATGGAGGAAAAACTCTCATTGTCTTCAGCTGGAGTGGAGGAAGCTGATCATTGCACAGGACTTATCTGTAAGTTCTATCCGCTTTTTAAATTTCTGGAAAACTTTCAGAGAAATCTTTTCAGATATGTTACCATCCATTACTATAATTTAAAATAACTTATTTTAAATTATAGGTTAAACATTATTTTGCATATCCATTATGGCTAAGGTGAATTAACATCCACACAGCAATAATAGTAATGATATTACCTTGATGTTGTTGAGTATTACAATGCTTTTTTTGTTCTGGAATAACAACAACAAAATCCCGAAGATGGTATTAGCACCTATCAGCATTATATTTCTTAATATATTAGGCTTCTATTGTTTTATTCTGTATCTATATCCCACTGAGTAAGAAATACATAAGTACTATTAATGCTCCTACAACTTTCACACAGTGTGGTATTATATAAAGAGTCCTCCTTTTTTTTAACTTATTGTCAATTGCATAAAGGCAACCTTCAGAATTTAAGCTATTCTTTTAAGAATCTTAATATTGCAGCAATGTTTTAGTACTCCTAATATAAGTACATCCCAAAATCAATCTTGAAGCAGTCTCAAATTTATTTTAAACCTGCAAATGTTTTTCATCAAAAGCAAGGAGTTGATATTTGCAATATCTAAATATTATGATTTATTTAAAAAAAAAACATGACTTGAATCTGAGGTAAAAATATATATCAAAGATCCAGACACTAAATTGTATATTCACAACACTAAATTTAGATATTGAGTTTAGATACTGAATTTCTCAGGCTGGGAATGATAGTTCCCATTTTTATCTTAACGAAAAGGCAAATGGGGAAAATCCTTCTCTACTGCTTGGGAAAAGCTCAGATTAAATGCTGACAGTGAATTGAGAAAACAACTATTCCAGTTCTAAACCTCTTGGTTAGATAACTGTGTTGTAATATATACCAATATATAGTTCACAGTCATTCATTGTTGGATGGAGATCAGCAATCTGTCTTTGAGTTATTGAAATTATGAAATTTGATACCTGAACAGAATCAGTAACTGAATCATAATAGAATATTCATTAGAATTTTAAATCCTTCAGAATTTTTCCAACATATAAATGAGATTAGTATCTAACGTTATAACTGGATTCTAAAACTGATGGATGATTCTGAATCCTTAAGAGACGGTTGTGTACTCTGTAGCTTCCCTAATATGATTGGACATGGCAGTCATTGGCCGTTCAGGACGATGAAATTTACCTTTCCCAACCCTGAGTTACAGTTATGCTAAATTACAGGTATTTTTGAATTAAGATATCCTAAATGAAAGTTTTTTCTGGTTTTTTAACATTTGCTCTATCTCTTCAGGAATAGAATGAATATTCCTACTTATGGGAGTTATAGTTTCATTTTTCTAGGCTTAGTATAGTCATTTATGACTGGAAATCTTATATCTTATGGGAAAGTGTGATGAATGCTCTATTATAAATGAATAAATGAAGAGATGTTGTCTAACATTTTCCTTGGGGGTGTTGGGACTGATCAGTTTTACTGTTCCTAGGTAGAGAGAGAGAGAAAAAAAAAAGTCCATTTTCCCATTTGAAATGCAATACAATTGCCTCATATAATCATTACTTATTAATGAGTTTTATGCTCTTTAGTTTGTTTCCTGTCATGTGTAAATGGAGATGGGAAGCAAGAAGCTGCTTTTGACAGAGTTCTTCCAGTCAAGGTATACAAAAGAAGTTAATTGGGCATCCCAGTTACAAAAGCAACTGATAGTGACAGTCTTCATGGACCTCTAGTACTTTAAGTATTACAAGTCTGTATTCCAGAAATGAGTCAGATAACGCACATGCAGAGACTGGCAGTGAATTATGAGTGGGCTTTAGATTTTATTTTTTTTACACTGTTGAGCAGGTCTAAGCTAGAAAGAGCAGCAGCCTCATTTCAGCCAAGTCTTTATGCATAGGGGTTGTAAGTAGTTAAGGTAAAGAAAAGTGCTGTGTGGTAGATTGCCATATTGTGATAAAGACCTAAGACCTATACACTTGTCCCTGTTACTACAATTAATAGAATGAATAGCAGTGCACAGAGCTGGTGCATGTCAGTTTTAACCAATATAGTCTCTACCATAGTGATAAGTAGCATTTTTTTGCAGCTAGTGTCAATATGTCAAAATTATTCTTGCAAAAGTTGAAATTTTCCTGAAAAAAAAGAACCAAGGGCAGAACCTGACTCAGTGCAGTTGACTATGCAACTGAAGAGGTTTCTCATGTCAAAAATGGGTCAGGCAGAAGAATTGCTTTGGTCATGAATTCTTGTCTCAAGGATCAAGAAGATGTGCAGTCACATGTCTTGTCATGCCATGCATGGTTATTTGCTTTCAAGGAGGTGTTTCAACTGTAGGGAGGTGGAGTTCTAATGAATGAGGACAGCCTAAAAGAGTTCACAAGGCAGCTGATTGTCAGCCTGGTTCAGTTTATTCCATTTGAGAGCATGCACCTTTCTGCTGAAATATTCCTACTGTTCTTTCCTTACTATTTAGATATTATAATTAGTTAGTTTTAACTGTTCAGTCTGTCGAACTCTTGGCGACTTTATAGGCAGGTGCTTTCCAGGCTATCCATGTCAAATATATTGTAGTAGTCGTTGGCAAATAGCATGGCTCTTTAAAATACAGTGTGTAGTGTTCCCATAGTATGCTGCTCTTAGGTCCACAACATGTCAGTGTTAATAGTGATGGGTTACCTGCTGATTGTTCTGGGCCTACTATCCACTGGACTCAGATTCAAAAGAGATCAACTCTTTTCTATTACTCTTAGGTCCTAGAGAGGAGTAGGCTAACTAAATGAAAAGGAGCCCCATCACTTTTCTTTAGGTAGAGAAGAGTCCTGCTTTCTGAGCAGTGGGCTCTGACTTAGCTTCATTTTACCGCATTGCTGGGTTACACCTCACTGCTTTTGCAGGACAAGTAGAAATATTTATACAATTTAACTTTCTACAGAAGTTGCCCTTCCACTATTAACTAGTAGGCTTTACCTTTCTTTTCTCTAACAGTTTCACTACCTTTCCTAATCATACAGTGTTTCCCCGAAAATAAGACAGGGTCTTTTTTTTTTTACCCCAAAATAAATGCTTGGCCTTATTTTTGGGGAGGTCTTATTATTTTTGAGGTGCAGGAAGCAGTGAGTGTGGTCACCTTGTGGCTGGGGCTGTGTTGCAATATTTTTTGGGAGGGCTTATTTTTATGAAAGGGCTTATTTTAGCGCATGCGCTCAAAAGTCCATTTGGGCTTATTATCCAAGGAGGTCTTATTTTCAGGGAAACAGGATAGTCTAGTCTAGATTTAGCCATAACCTATTTTATTCTGGAAGAGGGCTTTAAATAGGAGACTAGGATAGATGCAGCTAGCCCTAAACTAGTGGGAAAAAGGAGCAGAAAAGCTTAAAAGCAAAGGAAAAAATATTTGCATAACTAGTATGCAATGGGAGTAGTGATACATACATATCACCTAATGGGAAAAAATAAAATTTTCAAAAAAGTAAGCAGATCTCATTTGAGAGAGTAGTATTAGTGAAGAAAAATGTGCATTTAAATGTCAAAATGCTTGGATTTTGAAGTGCTTGAAATGGCTATTTTGAAAATGGAATGAAACACAACGGAATAAAGGATGGTCTATTCTATTTTCAGTCATAGGACATATGAAACAGCCATTTGAAGCTTGAAACCATTGAGTTTGAACATTTTACACATCTGTCCTGCAGTCCATGTCTTCAGTGTTGTTTTGCTGTGGCAAACTAGCATCTGTAGATCATGCAAACACCAGTTTAATAAGCTGAATATAAATAGATCATAGAGAAACTAGAGGTTTGCAAGAAAAGCCTAGGTGACATTTGATAATGCCGTATGTTAAACAAGAAAGAAGGAGATGGACGAGATCATCTTTCAATAGATTCTGTGGTTTTTCAACAAATCGTCAAGACTGAACATAAGTGCTCTGTACAAAAAAAACCTATATTTACACATGCAGCTTTTCAAGATAAATGGTTAAAAAATAGCATCCCCATCTGTACGAACAGTTTTATCTCTGTTTCCTCTTTTGGTTCATACATCTGTCCACCATTTGCATTTTGCAATTTATAACTTGGTTCTTTTGTTGGTTTTCTGCAGTTCCACATATCGTTTGGTTGTTTCTATAAGTGAGGTGTATGAATGCAACAAACTTCATGGAATTTTCTACTTGCACGTTGATTGGCTTGGTGTCATTCGACATGAAAAGCCCTTTCTTAAACGAGTAGCATTGAATCTGAATTATCATATTTAAAAATAGTGTTTTTTATTCTTCGATACATGATATGGCCAATGCACAGGCCTGTTTTTCTAACGGTTTTCTTTAGAATTCCATTGTTTATTTTATTTTTTTTCAAATTTATATCCCGCCCTTCTCCTAGCAAGGACCCAGGGCGTATATGTTCATCCCCATCCCCACTCTTTTCTCGAGGACTCTACAAGAAACTGGCATCTACAGCACTGCTCCCACTTGCAGGCCTGGCAAAACACCTCTTTCTAATCAATTTTGAACCATGCGCAGCCCAGTTGCTCTTCAGTTGGATGGCTAGGCTAGGGTGATGGGTATAAGTCATCAGCCATGTTTTGCAGCTTGCCATCATGGATTGTAAGAGTCCCAAATTATAATGAGTCATCTGGCAAGCCACAAACCTTACAAGCTCCTTTTTAAAAAGCAACTTTGCATCTTATTTAAGCAATTGGGAATGTGCTTATAAAACTCAATTCTCCAATTCTTCCTCTCTGCAACAGTAAGAGGGGGAAACCCCCCCAAAAAATTCAGTAATAGCCTTTTCTGACGCTATCAATGATCTCCAGAAGCTGAACAAGATAACATAGCATGGTCCCTGATTGCCAAAAGGTTGCCTTCCCCATGTTACAGATAAAAGCTATTTGCTTAAATAAACGGTGAGTGTGGTTGTGTATACACTTCCTCGCATGTTTAAATTCTGGATGAAAGGTTTCCTGCCCAGTAAAGTATCAAGACTCACCTCATGCCCAATATTAGCTGCTGTTGGATTTCTTTTCAAGACTTGATTAGGAAGATGTGAACAAATTGGCAGTAGGTAGTTGCAGGTAGAAGAGTAAAATGTTTAAAAGCAACTTCTGCCTTTCCTTCAGTTTGTTCCCTGAAGAAATAACAAAACCTATTCTTATGTGTTATTTGAATACCAAATTACTGACTGCATATGTTTATGTTCAGTTGTACAGTCAAGCTAGAGAAGAATTGCCACAATAAAAATGTAAGTTTCAACTGATTTTCAGAGAAGAAATTAACTGTTGAACTAAATTTAGTTTGCTTGTATTGGGAAAAAGTTATAGTTACAACTTTAACTATTTTCTTACATTAATCCCCCGATTGGAATTATTATTTTTTATGTGGAGGTTTGCTTTTCCCTTTGAAATGAGTAAAGCTTTTACTGAAATAGAATACGTAATAATATATATTAATTGGTATCATAGGTGAGTTCTTTTACTTTCAGATGTTCAATCTACAAATGGTATTTACTGCACAAAGCCATTGTGTTTTCTTGCTTTGGATACAATGCAACAGTAGGAGGATCATTGCAAAATATAATGGCTTGTAGGAAACATAAATATTACTTCAATTTATAAATATATTTGTTTTTGCAAATTAGTTAAAGGTAATGTGAGGAAACCATGATAAGTGAGCAGACCATGAACAAGTGATGTTAGGAGTAACAGGTGTTTACATTTCTATCTATGAATATACAATTTATGCCACAAAGCTAGAATAAAATTCCTTTTTTTCTTTTATAATTTTGTGCATTCTTTTTGTTTTTATATCTAGTTAGAATGGGAACACTACAATAAACTGGTTAAGTGAAATGTAGGTGATGGGTGGCTCAAATTGAATTAATTAAACCTCCTGTTCTTCCCTTGGCTCTAGAGTGCTACCCATTAGTAACACACACACAAAACACACACACACACACACACACACACACACACACACACACACACAAGTATAGGTATTTCTGAGCAAAGTAGGCCACTGGGCCACTTGCTTATTGTAACTTTGAACCTAATGTCTTCTCTTTCTCACACACAATACCTTTCTTTTTAAACACATGGACCTTTTCAATTTAATCCATTAGCAAGTTGGCAAAATAAAGTAATTGTGCAACAGAGAAAAGGGAGAGAAATCTATTAACATTTGTTACAAATCCGAGTAGTACAGGCAGCACTTAATTAATGGAACAGATTTCTTACTATTTATTCAAGCTTACACAGTCATTGTTCAGAAGAGATTAGACTCTTAATGTAAGTAAGTTAAACTAGACCTCCATCTAAAAATATCAGTCATTTCAGTTATTAAGGGGCTGATGTCTTATTTGGTGAAAGATATATTTTCCTTCATTTCCTTGGTCTTGTAAAATGTAAAGTATGCATTGTGTGTAATACGAGAAATCCACCGAGGTAGATGAAACCTAGATTGTGGCTCCCAGCCTGTCTGCTTGTGCTTTCCCTCTTTGTGCTGCCTGTATCACAGAGCCTCTTCAGCCCATAGACCTCCTGGCACCAGAGTGAAAAAAAACCCCACCATGCCATTTGTCAGGGTGTGATGCCAGCAACTACCTAATCAGTTTGCAGAATAAGGGCCTTGGGATTTGATTAAGTAATTTAAATACCTAGCTGTAATACCTGAGCTGCTTTTGGCTGGCAGCCCATGATTCCACTTGGTTAACTACCTACCGTATTTTTTTTTTCTATTTCCCAGCTACAAAATGCCTTGGAGATAATTCTCTGCTAAAACACGATACAAATTTGCAAGCAAAATGCTCTTTAGCTTTTATTTCTGCTCTTTTTTTCTCTTCCAAAGTTTAATATGATTATGCTTTTGTAAAGCTTGGTTCCCTGTCTTTTTTCTTCTTCTTCTTTCTATTTGCTCTGTCTGCTCCTTCTCCATGTAAAAGCAGTGTTGAAACGAGTGATTATAATTGTATAATTGTTCTGATGCTGCTGCTGCAATGGTTACTGCTGGGAACAATTGAGTTTCTGTTTTTTAAAGTTTAAATACAGGGGTACAGTGGTTTAGTTTCTGTTTCCAAAACTTGCATTAGGGTACAGAAAGCAGAAATGTTAATGCCTCTGCATAGTTCTTTAATGCAGCATTGTTTCACACACACCCCACAGTTTTGTGAGAAGACACTGCTGCTTTAATGAGATGGAGGCAGGTGCTATACTGGTGCTTTTGCATGCTCTGAAGTGCTTGTTTGGAATTGAGTAGAAAGTACTCTGCCAGTCCTGTTTTAAGGGTTACAGAGCTTCCTTGTAATCATCCTTACAAAGCAGAGCATCTCCTTCCTATAAAGATTCTTCTTCACACAAAGAATATTCACCAGTATAAGTCAATAGCTAGGAATCATATTAGACAAGAATAAATCCAGTATAATAGAAGTACAAACTGAGGCAATTAGTTTATTTTTAATTTACTGTTAAGAAAGAGCAGCTTGACTTTAGGGAGGATTTGATCAATAGATTTTGTTGCAAACTGCTTTGAGTAATTGGAAAAGCAAGAAGTTTATAAACATCAGTATATAAAATTTATTTATTTATTCAGTCAAATTCTCCCCATCACAATCAGATTAGTGTCAGTAGTGTACATAACTGTTCATATTTCCAGCAAATATTATAATTTAGTTATACTAATCATTGTTAATAGATGGATTAATGGATGGATGAATTTGTTACACTTCTCTCTCCTCGCAAATACATCTTCTAATATCCAGAGGTGAAAACTGGCTTAATCAGAATAAATGGATTGTATTGTTCCTTGTTTTTAAATGTTTTAACAATTTAAACCATTCAAAGTTGGAGTCAGGTAACATATACACTTCATAAATTATTAGTTATTAATATTTATTAATATTGAAGTAGCTGCCTACAGTTTGCATGAAATATTATTCTCCTGATAAAGTTCTAGGTAAATAAATTGTTTTAATAGGAGTATATTGCTTTATGTGAGTCTTAATTCCACATCCATTGTGCACAGCTATAGGCTGCCACGTATTTGAAATTATTTTTAGTTACAATTGAAAGTAATGTTTTAGCTGTATTGGCCTGCACAACCATTATTTAACAAGGAGATGGCTGGATTAACTAAGAAGATAAAAGTGAACATACTAAGCTGAAAAAGTCCATCCGGCGGAACTAGCTTGTAAAGATAGCATGTATGGCAGCAGTAGCAACACCCTCGTCCTCGCCCCCCCCCTCCAGAAAGCATTTGGGCCTGACTTTGCTGGTGTTTTGTAAATCCTTGAAGTGATCCTCAGAGTGAGTCTCTGAGGGATTTTTTTTTTCTTTTACATTGCTTTTTAAAAAAATAATCATTTTTTAAAAGACAGTTCTCTCTGTCTTTTAATTGCAAATTTTAATGGGTTTTAATTATATATTTTTAGCATAGGTAGATTTATTTAATTTTATTTTAAGTAATGTTTGTATTTTGTATATTGTTTTTAATTATGCCTGTGCACCGCCCCGGGTCCCTGTGGGGAGAGGGTGCGGTTAATAAATCTTAATTTGAATTTGAATTTGAATTTGAAAACAGACAAAAGATTGAACAAACAAGTAAAGGGAGTAATGTGGTATTTATAAGGGTTACCAAGATTCTACAGTTAGGGTTCAGTGTATCTTTGACTAGGAATTAGCCTTACAAAACATTAGATTGCATCTAAATATATTCCATTATTTACTGATAATTTAAATCTCTGAACTTAGCGCTAAAATGTTCCCTGTTCTTTAAAAAATACAAAAAGAAACCTACTAAAACATTTATTTTTTATTTTATCGAATTTATACCCCGCCTTTCTCCTTGTTAGGACCCAGGGCGGCGCACAGGCATTATTAAAACCACAATATTAGACATTATTAAAACCACAATATTACACATTAGAACAACCACGGACCTCCGCTCCTTCAGTCAGAAATTAAAAACATACTTTTTCTGCTTGGCCGGCCTAGGTTAGTCTCTACCTTTTAGGGTTTAGGGAACATTAGTTTTAATATGGGGATTTTAGTGCAGGGACAATTAAATTTAATTTGTTTTTACTTATTGTATCTATTTTTGTATATTTTTATGTGTTTTAATTTTTCCCTGTACACCGCTCCGAGTCCCCTTGGGGAGAGGATGCGGTATATAAAAATAAAATATTATTATTATTATTAATAATAATAAAACAATGTACATCATTAAAAAACATATTAAATTATTAAGCTTGTGCTAAAAAACCCATTATAGATAAATAGATTATAGATAAATATTATAGTTGAATTGCTAAAATGCACGGAGAAGACTTTTTGATAGACAAAATAAGTATGCATGATTATGAAACCCTGTTCAAATGTTGAATAACAACTTTTACAACAATATATAAAAACATTGTCTTTTACATTGTTGGCATGAAATATTTCCTCTAGCTCTTATAAACACATATTTTTGAGTATGGACTTAAAGCATGTTCTTTTTCTTGACAGAAAAAAAACATGATACATATAGAATTGTTTACCTCATTTTCATCAGTAAACATATTGAATCTGATATGATTTTTTTAAAAAACTTGATGACTTGAAATACTGGAATTTGAAAAAGCTTGTAAAAAAGAGGGGGCTGGGGAATAGATCTTACTTAAGAGCTGATTTGAAAAATCTTTCACAAGTTAAGCTAATAATACTCACAAACAAGAGTAGCAGCCAATTATAGTGACCAGACCAATAATTTCTTATACTGTACTAGCTTGCTGTATTCACATTTTACATTTTAAAGAATTAGTTTTGTCCTTTTCCAAATTAATACAGAACCATATCTTAGATGCCCACATTAAAACTCACTATGTTGACTGGCTATTCAACTTTTCTAGTAATATTTACTTTTCCTATTGCAAGATCATGCTTGAAAGAGGTGGGAGTTTGACTTACATTATCATATTTCATAGTCTAAAGGAACCATGAGGAAGTGTTGGATTATATCAGAAAAAAATGAGCGAAATATTAGGAAGAAAAGGGACTACATTTCTTGTCCTGTTTCTTCTTCTTTAGGTCTTTTTAATATGCCTTACCTACCTCATGGTGGACACATCTTTTCTTGAATATTCTGGTGCTGAATCAACACAATTAACTGTGAATGGCCCTTTAGTTTGTCTGCAATGGAACAGATCACTTGTGCTTGTAGACGACCTGTCTCCAGTAAATCATAAACATCTCAGTCTTATTGTTGGGCCATGATATAAGAATCTGTCTCTGTATTTCAATATGAGAGGAGAGAAACTGATTAAGTGTTTGAGATAACGTTATGTGACACCACAGGTTAGAAATACCTGAGCTGAAATTGGATTACTGCCCAATATCTACATTTGCAGAATATTCAGCTGGGTGGGACTGACTATGCTTTTAAGGAGATCTCTGCTAGCAACTTGGCCAAAGCATTGCCAAGCCCTGAATAGCAGTTACTGTTTTTGTTTTGATTTATTTATTTTATTCATTTATTAAATTTTTATACCGCCCTTCTCCCTTCCGGGACTCAGGGCGGTGTTCAGGCACTAATAAAAGGCAATGATATAAAACATAAAATACAGTTAAAAATCTATTAAATAGCTAGCCTTACTCGGTCCCCACATATTAATCTCAAATGTAACAAGTTAAATGAAGACATTTAAAAGAAAGTTCTTGAGTAATACCGTATTTTTCGGAGTATAAGACGCACCTTTTTTCCTCTAAAAAGAGGCTGAAAATCTGGGTGCGTCTTATACATCGAATACAGCATTTTTTTGCCTCCTGGAACCCCACCCCCTTCACCAAACTGGCTGTGCCTAGTCTTATGGAGGCTTCCAGAGAGCCCCTGGGGGCTGGGGAGGGTAGAAATTAGCCTCAAACGGGCCGTTTCCCCCTCCCCCAGCCCCCAGCAGCACTCTATAAGCCTCCATAGGACTATGCATGCAATTTATTTGACCCAAAAATGGCCCGTTTTCGCGATAAATGAGGTGGTTCTCCCCCCCCCCAGGAGCATTCTGCAAGCCCCCCCAGGGCTAGTCATGCTTTTCATTTGAAGAAAACCGGCCCCGTTTTCGCAGAGAAAGAACAGTTTGGGGGAAGTATGCAAAGTGCAAAATAATCCTTTTTGCCTCCTGGAACCCCGCCCCCTTCACCAAACTGGCTGTGCCGAGCCTTTGGAGGCTTTCTGGGTAAACGGGGTGGGGTTTTTTGCTCATTTTTCACACACACACCCACTCCCCCAAGAGCACTCTGCAAGCCCCCCCAAGGCTACTTATGCTTTTTATTTTAAAAAAACCAGCCTCATTTTCACGGAGAAATGGGCTGTTTTGGAAGTTTGCCGAGTGCAAAGGCTCCCCCCCCCACACCTTTCGGAAGGCTCTTTAACTTTTTCTGAGCAAGCAGAAATGAAGTTTTAAGGTTTGTCTGCGATTTCCTTCTGCAGGACATAGATAAATACACCTGAGAACATCAACCTACCTACCTAATCTCTCTCTCTCTCTCTCTCTCTCCCCCCTACCTACTGTATTTCTCCCTTTCTCTCTCTCTCTCTATACTTATATCTACACACACACTCTCTCTCTCTTCCATCCTACCTACTGTATTTCTATTTCTTTCTCATCCTTCTACCTACCTACCTACCTACAGTACACACCCACATTTCCCTCTCCCCCTACATACCTATTGTATTTCTCTCTCTTTCTATTTCTCTCTCTATCCTTCTAACCTACCTAGCTACACACACACTCTCTCCCTACCTACCTACTGTATTTCTCCCTCTATTTCTCTCTCTATCTTTCTACCTACCTACCTACACACACACACATTCTCCCTCTCCCCCTGCATACCTACTGTATTTCTCTCCCCTTTTATCTACCTACCTACCTACCTACCTACCTACCTACCTACACAGACACTCTCTTTCCCTACCTACCTACTGTATTTCTCTCTCCCTCTCTATTTCTCTCTCTCTATATCCCTTTACCTACCTACCTACCTACTCTCTCTCTTTACCTACCTACTGTATTTCTCTCTATTTCTCTCTCTATATATATCCCTTTATCTACCTACCTTACATATTTGTCTTTCTTTCTCTCCCTCTCTCTCCCTCTATCTACCTACCTACTGTACCTACCTACTTTTTTTTTGTAATTTGCCTCTTCAAAACCTTGGTGCGTCTTATACTCCGGTGCGTCTTATACTCCGAAAAATACGGTATATGTTATTTAAATTTTTATTCTCCAATAAAACATTTGAACTTTTAAAAAAAGCAATTCTCCTTATTGTCACCACTTAAATATAACCTATGCCATATACAAGGTAGGTAACCAGTATTCAGGAAGCTGGTATATTTATCCTGCAGATCAATGGTAATAGATGGTAGATTTGTCCATTTTGCTGGTTTTCTGCGGTGCTGTTCTTGCTGTGGAACACTGCAAAAAATTTGGATATGGAGCTCATATCCAGAAGAGAACAGAATAAGAGTTGGAAGGTACTTTGGAGGTCTTCTAGCCCCATCCCCTGCATAGGCAGGAAATCCTACACCACTTCAGACAAATGGTTATCCAGCATCTTCTTAAAAACGTCCGGTGTTGGAACATTCACAACTTCTGAAAGAAATAGTTCCACTGACTGATTGCTCTAACTGTCAGGAAATTTCTTTTTAGTTCTAGGTTGCTTCTCTCCTTGATTAGATTCTACCCATTGCTTCTTGGCTTGCCATCGAGTACTTTGGAGAATAGCTTGTTTTCCTGTTCTTTGTGGCAGCCCCTGAGATATTGGAACACTGCTATCATGTCACCCCTAGACATACCCAGTTCCTGCAGCCGTTCTTCATATGTTTTGGCCTCTAGTCCCCTAATCATATTTGTTGCTCCTTTCTGCACTCTTTCTAGAATCTCAACATCTTTTTTACATCATTGCGACCAAAACTGATTGCAGAATTCCAAGTATGGCTTTACCATGGCATTATAAAATGGTATTAACACTTCACATGATCTTGATTCTATGCAGCCTAGAACTGTGTTGGCTTTTTTGGCAGCTGCTGCACACTGCTGGCTCATATTTAAATGGTTGTCCACTTGGACTCCAAGATCCCTCTCACAGTTACTACTATTGAGTGAGGTGCCACATATACTGTACCTGTGATTTTTGTTTTTCTTGCTTAAATGTAGAATCTTACTTTTTTCACCACTGAAATTCATTTTGTTAGATAGCACCCAATGTTCAAGTCTGTCAAGATCCGTCTGTATCTCAAGCTTATCTTTCGGAGTATTGGTTATTCTTGCTAGCTTAATATCGTCTGCAAATTTGATGAGCTCCCCCTCTATCCCCTCATCCAAATCATTGATGGAGATCTTGAAGAGCACTGGGCCTAAAACAGAGACTTGGGGTAACCCACTGCATACTTTCCTCCATGTAGGCGCAGTTCCATTGAGGACTACACTAATCGTTGAGTACAGTTACGAATCCATCTGGTGGTGATGCTGTTTAACCCACATTTTTCTATTTTATCAAATAGTAGGTTATGGTCTACAAGATTTGGAGATGGTTGCCTGGAGATGTTTCCTTTCTAATAGTTTTTTTTCCTTTTATCTTTTCAGATGGGGTGAAGCCAGAAACAAAGGGACTTCTGACTGCCATTTCTAAGAAGAAGCCCAAGGCAGGGAAGGGAGATTCAGCAAAAGAGGATGAAAGTAGCAAGGTGGACTCTGCCCATCCTGTTCATATCACTCTTTTTTTTAAAAGATATGTCTTTGATTCACAGAAGAAAATGATTCAGTCTTGAGCCATGTTTGAAGTCTTAAAGACTGAACACCACAATGACTTGATGGCAGGTTCCATAAATGGTGCACATTGTCTTTCTCCTCCCTCCCTCCCTCCCTCCCTCCCCCTTCCAGTTCCAGCCTGCTCTGATATAGGTACATATATATGATACTTTTTTGCAGGTAGTAGAAATGTTTCCATATTAATATATACAATTTAAATTTTTTCATATTTTTGATAATCAGATATTATAATTGAATCAATAAACAAAATTAATGGAAAACTTGATGACAAGTGAACTGCAAATACATCTGAAATTAAATTGTTTACATTCTTATATGTTTCGGAATACAAATACGCTAGTTATAGGGCAGGGATCATTTTCTGAGTGAGGTTTGTATTTTTAGTATCATTTTAATTGGCTTCATTTTCAAAACATCTTCAGGGATGTACATAATTTCATGGCATATCATTGTTTGCTGTTTCATGGTTCATAATGGCTTTCGTATAATTTTTGCGTGCACACCTACCTAAATATGAAATGAATCTTTTCCCCCCTCTTTTCCCCCATTCCAGAAAAAGAATAAAATCTCCCTGCTCATTTCCCTGAATAAAATAAATACTATTCAACATCACAAAAACATCTTCATTTTTATTAGCAAAATAACAAACTAAAGTTAAGTTTTTAACATTTATTAGTTTTATTTTGGTGAAATAATAGTAAACTGTATTTATAAAACTTATTAAGTCCCAGTTTCAGCCTCCTTTTTCTCTCCCCATACAAAATCACCCATTCTCTAGCAAAACCAAAAATCGGAAGTGGAAATCTAAAATCAACCATATTTAGGGAGTGGAGCAAGGTCAGTGTTTCTTTCATGTTTGTTCAAAAATAATTTTACTTGATGAATGGAGATTTGTGTCACAGACCTTAAGCAAATTTTCTTTCTAACCATTATTTGTTGAACAAATTTTGCAAATGAGCATAATGGTCAGGAAATAAATTTCCAATTTCTTTTTCCTCTGTGCCTGGTGGTGCCAATAAACAGATAAAATTTCCTAAGAGCAATAAAGACAGTGTGGAAATGTTTGTACGGTTGTTATTTATTGTGATTTCTTTCCTGTTTTTTGGGGGTGGGGGAGAAATGTATATAGAGTGATCTTTTTTACTACTTTTATTCCACCTTTTTTTCAAAAGGTCACAATCCTGTATTTTTTCCTCTGAGGACATAATCTTAAAAACTTAACCTAAACTTAAAACTATATTATAAGGTATTGTCATAAGTTGACTAAACTCTTTCAAATAGTAAAGTAAAGTATAAATATAATACATAAATAAAATATTAATAGAGACAATCAGATAAAATAAAGTACTCGTGAATCTTAAGAGCTATTGTATTTTCAATTGCTCTACAGGATGAAATACTTGGTAGGGAGACCTATAGGGGGGAAAATCTTGAAATAAGGATTTCCCTATTGTAGCCTTGAAGAATGACAGATTTGCTATCTAACTTAGCTTGGATTGGATTCCTTTAAAGCAATGAGTACCTTTAAATCATTTCCTAGAACTTGAGTGATGAACTTGGGTGCTTTCTGCTGAAGCTTTAGTTACAACTCCTAGGATTACTTTCAGGATAAACTATAAGTAATTCAACATTTACTTATTGAATGAGTAACTTCTGCTATTCAGATGTACAGGGGAAAAAGTTGTAGAGGAAAATAGACATTTTATTTTCATGTCAGAAGTTTTCATTGCAATCTTCATTGTTTGCCAGGTGATCCAGATGGGATTGAGAGAGTATAATTTCTATCACCCCACAACTTCTAATCTTTTTTTTTTCCAAAATGCATAAATAGTCTTTGTAATAAGAATTTTCTTACATGCATATAAGTGAGCATTTGCATGTATTGCCAATAATGCCTGCAACCTTATTTTTTTCATGGCAATATCTTTATTTACATATTTTAAAGTATAATATAAGTGGTCCTTGATTTATGACACAAATGAGCCCAAAATTTCTGTGCCTAAGCAAGAGTTATTAAGTGAGTTTTTCCCCATTTTATGACTTTTGTTCCTACAGTTCTTAAGTGAATCACTGCAATTGTTAAGTTAGTAACGACGTGATTGTTAAAATAATCTGGCTTCCCCATTGACTTTGTTTGTCAGAAGACCCCAGGGCACTGAAAACTGTCATAAATATGAGTTAGTTGCCAAGCATCTGACTTTTGATCACGGGACCATGGAGAGTTGTAAGTGTGAAAATAGTCATGTCCCTTTTTTTCATTGTAATTTGAATAATCACTAAACGACCTGTTGTAAGTTGAAGACTACCTACATTGCTGTTGCTCAAAGGACATATGTTAGTGGGTGGCAAAATATATATTTTAAAAGATGTTCTGGGGCAACAATGGTTTAAATCTCCAGCCCACTTAATGTAAGTCTCTGACCGTGGAAACCCTTATCCAATTGTAACCAAGTTGTGGAAAAGAGTCGTTAACCTACCTAGCAATTATAAAATAAGGATAGAAGGAGCTGAAGAGAATCAGGTATTCCAGGTGCAGATTCCAAAATAAATAGCAGCATAAAATGTGCAACATAAATGAGCTGAGCTGAATGTGAACTCTGGACATCCAGCCTTTACTTATAATTAGTGTGTTACACTCTACTGACCCCCAGTGTTTCATTAAAACTGTAATCTCCCTACTACAGTCTCAGTTATTATTTACAATTATATTTGCTTAGTATGTTTTATAGCACTTCCAATGTACAAATAATAGAAAAAACAATTACAGAATTGCTCAGAGAGGTGGTGGACTGCTCTTCCTGGAATGTGTTCAAATGGAGACTGTCAGGAAGCTTTAATTTGAATTCCTGCTTAGCGGCCCCTTCAAGTTGTAGGAGAGAGAAGGTCTGACACATGAATGCCATCCATAGCAGTCATAGAAAAAGGACGAAGTGGTAAATTTTCAGTAAAAATCTGAATAATAGGTGCTTGATTTGCCATTCAAGGCCCTGAAAAGAAAACTATGATATTTTTCGGAGTATAAGACGCACCTTTTTTCCTTTAAAAAGAGGCTGAAAATCTGGGTGCGTCTTATACGTCGAATACATAATTTTCTGCCTCCTGAAACCCCACCCCTTCACCAAAATGGCCACGCGCATACCCTTAGGGAGGCTTCCAGACAGCTCCTGGGGGCTGGGGAGGGAAGAAATGAGCAAAAAACAGGGCGTTTTTGCCCCCCAGCCCCAAGCAGCACTCTATAAGCCTCCATAAGGCTATGCATGCTCTTTTTTGGCCAAAAAGCCGTTTTTCCTCGTCTTGTCCCTCCAACCTCCCGGGAGCACTCTGCAAGCCCCCCCCCAAGGGTATTCATGCTTTTTATTTGAAAAAAAACGGACCCATTTTCGCAAAAAATGGGCCATTTGAGGGAGGTTTGCACAGTGCATAAAGGGTGTTTTTTTCCCTTTCGGAAAGCTGTTTAATTAGTGATTGATGAGAATTACGTTGGTCAAGTACTGTGCCTGCAGAAACAAAGATTTGTTCCAAAGGTGGTCGTGATTTCCTTCTCCAGTACATACAATACAATACAATACAATACAATACAATACAATACAATACAATACAATACAATACAATACAATACAATAGCAGAGTTGGAAGGGACCTTGTAGGTCTTCTAGTCCAACCCCCTGCGTAGGCAGGAACCTTATACCATTTCAGACAAATGGCTATCCAACATCTTCTTAAAGACTTCCAGGGTTGGGGCATTCACAACTTCTGGAGGCAAGCTGTTCCAGAGGTTAATTGTTCTAACTGTCAGGAAATTTCTCCTTAGTTCTAAGTTGCTTCTCTCCTTGATTAGTTTCCACCCATTGCTTCTTGTCCTGCCCCCAGGTGCCTTGGAGAATAGTTTGACTCCCTCTTCTTTGTGGCACCCTCTGAGATATCGGAACACTGCTATCATGTCTCCCCTGGTCCTTCTTTTCATTAAACTAGACATACCCAGTTCCTGCAACCATTCTTCATATGTTTTAGCCTCCAGTCCCCTAATCATCTTGGTTGCTCTTATCTGCACTCTTTCCAGAGTCTCCATGTCTTTTCTACATCGTGGCGACCAAAACTGTATGCAGTATTCCAAGTGTGGCCTTACCAAGGCATTATAAAGTAGTATTAACACTTCAAGTGATCTAGATTCTATCCCTCTGTTTATGCAGCCTAGAACTGTGTTGGCTTTTTTGGCAGCTGCTGCACACTGTTGGCTCATATTTAAATGGTTGTCCACTAGGATTCCAAGATCCCTCTCACAGATGCTACTATTGAGCAAGGTACCACCTATACTGTACCTGTGCATTTTGTTTTTCTTGCCTAAATGTAGAACCTTACTTTTTTCACAATTGAATTTCATTTTGTTAGATAGTGCCCACATGGGTAAATAAACCTGGAAACATCTACCTAACTACCTACTCACTCTCTCTCTCTCCCTACCTATTTACTGTATTTCTCTCTATTTTTCTCTCTCTATCCCTCTACTTACCTACCTACACTCTCTTTCTCCCTGCCTACCTACTGTATTTCTCTCTCTCCCCTCTATCTACCTATCTACCTACTCTCTCTCCCCCTATCTACTGTATTTCTCTCTCTCTATTTCTCTCTCTCTATCCCTCTATCTACTTATCTATCTACACACACTCTCTCTCCCTACTTACCTACCTACTGTATTTCCTTCTCTTTCACTCCCTCTCTATCCCTCTATCTACCTACCTACTTAAAAAAAATTGCCTCTTCAAAACCTGGGTGCGTCTTATACTCCGGTGCATCTTATACTCCGAAAAATACGGTACATAAAAATATAAAAGTGGGCTGTTTTTTCATTTACTGTTCCCCATTCAGCTAAGTAGATATGAATCTTTTAGCTCCAATTGTTTATAAATGTTGGAGATTTGAATTCAGGCGCTCTTGTTAAAAGATATGCTCTTGAAGCAGTGCTGAAAAAACCCCCACCGAGCAACTAAACGTTGTATTAGAGGAATTTTAGATGTCTTTTCTCTCTTCAATGATCTCATTTTGTCTATCATTTTCACCATCCATTCCTCTATTATAGATAATGCTGAATCCTTCCATCATTGTGCATACAATAATTTTGCTGAAGTAACCTTGTCCAAAAAGAAAGCAGCATAACTTTTCCCCCCAATTGTTTATCAATCAGTTCCAAAAGAAAAGCTTCTGGTTTCAAAACATTTGACCCTTTCCTGATACATCTCAGTTTCTCTCCAGTTGTTGGACTGGCCCTACAAAGGTATTCAGCTGCTCCATCAAGAAAGCTAAATTGTTTTGCGTGCTATTTCTTCTCTTACTGCTATATTGGCTTTCAAAGTCCAAGCGCAAAAGGTCTAAAGTTACATTCCCTTCACTTTTACACATGTTTAAAAGTGGACCAGTTCTAGAGAAAATATACTGAACATTTCCAAATGTGTGTGGATGCTCACACGTAACAAAAGCAGAATGGGACAACTCACTATGGCCAACTCACCATGGTCAAGCTGCCATGGCCAATTTGCTGTAGCCAACTTACCACGAACAGTTTGCTGCACGACAAATCAACAATTCAATTTATTTAAAATATTTGTAAAAAGATGTTATATTTTGTCATTCATATTTCATTTTGTGTCCCTGGCGTCCTTTTAAAAATTTTATTTATTTTTTATTTATTATAATTTGTCAAATGGAAACTAAAACAGGAATAATATTAAAATGCAATGACAGGGATGGTAGGCACATTAGTTCACTTATGCACGCCCCCTCTATGGACCCCTTAAGTATGAAACGAGGTCCACAGAAGTCAGTATGTGACTGAAACTGTGAAAATTGTAGCTGAGACAACTCAACTACAGATTTTGACAACTCTATTACCCAAAAAAAATTCTGGCCACTTTAATGATTCTATTCCACCATTTCTTTGATATTAGTGTAACTCTTGTGCCACTAGTTGCCCTGCAGTGAGTTGGCCTCAGGAAGTCAAATGTTTTTATTTGACTACACATATGACTGCAGGTTAAAACAGTTAATTCAGGTTTGCTTCCTCTCATTTTATAGCACGTGATGCCTCAAGATCATTTTATGCTGAAGCTACTGTATAAGATGCTTATCTTATATTTAACCTTTTTTTTCTATTTCCCTTTTTTCCCTGCTTTCATCACACTCCTTTGCTCTTCTAGATGATCTGGGATTTAATAATTGCTGCTTTGTTTGGCTCTGTTGGAAACTTTACTCCCAATACTAATGAAGACCCTATAACTGTTTAAATGTGTAAAACACCATATTTTGTACTATAGTGCAAACATCTGGAAAGAAGGCATTTTAGGCATATTTCAATTTATTATTTGTAGTGTCTCCCTATCTAATCTCATTTAGAATGGACTGTGGGCAACAGGAATAGTTCTAGACAAACAGAATACACTAAGTTACCTTTAAAAGACAGCTTTGCTTTTCAATTCTCTCAGTATTTCACTATGAACTCTGAATTAATAAAGGAGAGGAAGCCGTTTCTCTCTCCCCCCCCCCAGCCCCCCTGCCCCCATCTACAGTAGTTAATTCTGAAAGAAAAACAGAAGTGCACCCAGGAACTTTGATTATAATGTACTATTACCCTGATCTCTGGCTACTGTCCTGAGGCTGTTGGATATACATTCAGAAAATAAGTGAAATGGTGGAACCAAATGATTACAAGAAAATCAAAGCTTTTAAAGACATTTGTAGAATGAACAGATGTTCAAATGTTCTTTTATTTGGGCTCCAGACAGACGCAGCTGAGATTTTGCTTTCATCCTGGTAATCGGTGCATTATGGTGTAATTTGTAAAAATGGCATTAAAAATATTAACAGGGTCATATTGTGATCTACTGACTCTGTTTCATTAAGCCGTGAAGCTCCAGAATGGCAGCAAGGGAAAGGATTAAATGTTGTGGAACATGTCGTACCGCTAGCATCTGCTGCAGGAGACAATACCCGTAATTACTGCAAAAGTAAAAGGTTTGAAGCAGATACTGAGCAAAGCCAGAAAATGAGAAAATGAGAAATTGATGCCGATATCCAGGGCTTAATGCAGCATCTTGGTTGAAGAAGAAGGTGCCTGTTGAATTGGGCCGGGTGGGGTGACCCTGAGGGCACAGATGAACCTCCCAGTGACCTTAAGGACCCACTAAAAGAATGCCTGCAAGGAGTCCCAACTGCCTGCAAGGAGTATAATTCCTTCCATTCCCCACCATCCATTCACAGCTGAAGAAGCTTCTTGGATGAGAAGCAAAACGTCTTCAAAGAAAAACCAGAAAGTACAATTGCCTCACGAAAAAAAGCACCTTTGGGACAACCATGACCTGGGTGACTGAAAATCTCCACAGACTTCTAGGAAGGGAGTTTCTCTCCTCTGGTGGAATTTATTTTGGCTTCATTTAGAGTTTGATCCCAAAGAGTTCTGTTGCCAGCTCTCTTTGTCCCAGCTGGTTGATGGCAATCATGGTAATCAAGTTTAAGCTGGAGCTGCAGTTGTGTTTGAAATACTGAGTAATTTGCAGCAAATAGAATGGGGCTTTTAACAACATAGCCAGGAACACCCTTTGTGTGGCCACAGTTTTACTAGTGAAGCATTGGGGGCTGAAAGGATATCCGAATATTGCCATATTGTGGCCTTTTATGCCCAGCTCCCTCAGTTTAAATATTTAACAGCAAGTCTGTTACCAGAGTTGTTTCCCCATCTAGGAGCCCTTCAAGATCCTCAAGGGACAAATTGTTCTCTTATCAGCTGAAAGTGTAATACAGTTAAGATCAAAGGATAGGATGTGGCAGTTCCCTTTTGCCCCTTCTTCCATATCTGAGTCACCACAGTTGCACTTGGAAAACAAGATGTGATTAATATGGTGCCTCAGGCACTAGGTTCGTAACAAAACCCAAGCCTTGGGTTGTACTTGTGAGGGGAAAGGAAGGGCTGGAGTGGTGAGGTGTTGGTTATCATTGAATGAATGCAGAGCCGATTCATAATTACCACTCTTTAAAGCCATTCAGATGAACTTACATGGCTATTTGAAGGGTTCTGAGCACAAAAACTACACACTTTTGGGTTCCAAAAGGTTCTCCAAACTCAGAAAAATGGAATATTTCAAAATGGGCTGTTCTAGCATGTCTCAACTGCTTGCCTTTTTAAAAAAATTTTTTTTCCAAACCTGTGTACAGGCACATTGGTAGCTCCAAAGACTTGGGAGTCAGAGAGAAGATCTGCCATACAGAAACTGCTGTATTGCCATTTATGCACAGTAAGAGGGGCGCTCCATTCAGTGATCTTATTGTTGTGTTTTGTTCTTAGTACACCCACTGCAAAACACCCCCCACCTTCCTCCGCCTCATTAAAAAGTGGTTTCTGTTACCCACCAACCCCTCAAATTAAATGCAGGAAAAATCACACCCTCCTCCTTGCTTCCAAAATGTGTAACTGCTTTATTTACGTTAAATTGTTGCTTCCTCCAGTACATTGTTGTCTAGCTTTTTGGACCTCCCCCCATTTAAAAAAACCAAAATAAATAAATAATAAAATCTTGTCCCTCCAATCACAATTAATTTATTAGCATAAAAAAACCTCTACTTCATTGCTGTGAAACAAACTCTTTAATGTAAATAAAATAATCATGGGGGCTTGGTTGTTATTCTAAAGTGGAGGGTAATTGGTATTCTCATTTTAATATTCTTTTCCATCTGGATTATGGAATGATGGCTACATTTGGGTAGCAACCATCCAAATAAACAGTATGTATGTATGTATGTATGTATGTATGTATGTATGTATGTATGTATGTATGTATGTATTTACTTATTTACAGTAAATGTTTCTCCCTCCCATACAATCAACAGATAATGAAATCACTACTAGATGACCTACAAGGTCCCTTCCAACTCTGTTAATCTGTTACTCCAAGAATTAAACTCTGACATGTCATAAACAGATCCCAGCAACACAAGGGAAATTCCCACACTTTGTGGAAGTTAATCCTAGTCTATAACAGAGCCGGCATCCACATTCTATCAAGCAGAAGAGAGGCAAATTTGGAAACTCTAGGCAAGAACTGTCAATCAATCCCAATCCTGTACAGAAAGGTTTTTTTTATATGCCCACACAGTGCCAGAAAAATGTAGAACTTGCCCCTAAACTAAAAGAAGCGATGGTGAGGCCCCTCCTTAAGAAGCCCTCTTTGGATCCAGCTCTTTTAAACAACTACCGTCCAGTCTCCAACCTTCCCTTTGTGGCGAAGGTTGTTGAGAGTGTGGTGGCACAACAGTTTCCCCGTCACCTGGAGGAAGTTGACTATCTAGATCCGCGCCAGTCCGGCTTTCGGCCCGGGCATAGCACCGAGACGGCATTGGTCGCGTTGGTTGATGATCTCTGGAGGGCCAGAGATGGGGGTTGTTCCTCCATCTTGGTCCTATTAGACCTCTCGGCGGCTTTCGATACCATCGACCATGGTATCCTATTGCATCGGCTGGGGGGGTTGGGAGTGGGAGGTACTGTCTTACGATGGTTCTCCTCCTACCTCTCTGGCCGATCGCAATTTGTGTTGGCAGGGGGGCAGAGGTCGACCTCGAGACCACTCACTTGTGGGGTGCCTCAGGGGTCGGTCCTCTCGCCTCTCCTGTTTAACACATACATGAAGCCGCTGGGTGAGATCATCCGTGGTTTTGGGGTAGAATACCATCTATACGCTGATGATACTCAGTTGTATATATCTACCCCAAACCACCCCAACGATGCCGTAGCGGTGATGTGCCAGTGCCTGGAAGCCGTGCGGATCTGGATGGGAAGTAACGGACTTAGGCTCAACCCGACCAAGACCGAGTGGCTGTGGTTTCCGGCTGCCCGATTCAACCAGCTCACTCCATCGCTGGCCATAGGGGGCGAACATCTTGCCCCTGTGGATGGGGCGCGCAATTTGGGTGTCCTCCTGGACTCCCGGCTGTCCATGGAAGATCAAGTGACAGCCGTGGCCAGGAGGGCGTTTTACCAGGTTCGCCTGGTTCGCCAATTGCGCCTCCTATTGGATCGGGACGCCCTGCGCACAGTCACTCATGCGCTCGTGACATCCCGACTGGACTATTGTAACTCTCTCTACATGGGGCTCCCCTTGAGGTGCACCCGGAGACTTCAGCTAGTCCAGAATGCAGCCGCGCGAGCAATTATGGGAACCGCTAGGTTTACCCATGTAACACCGCTCTTGCGCGAGCTGCACTGGCTACCTGTCGTCTTCCGGGTGCGCTTCAAGGTGTTAATTATCATCTTTAAAGCGCTCCATGGCTCGGGACCTAGCTATCTGCGGGATCGGTTCCTGCCTCATACATCCTCGCGGCCGATTCGCTCCCACAGAGAGGGACTTCTCCGGGTGCCGTCCACTAGACACTGTCAGCGGGCGACACCCAGGGGAAGGGCTATCTCTGTGGCGGGCCCGGCCCTCTGGAACGACCTCCCCCCCCGATATCAGGACGACCACGGACCTCCGCTCCTTCCGTCTTAAATTAAAGACTCACTTTTTCTGTCTGGCCGGCCTAGGATGAGTCTCTCTGCCTCTGGGGTTTTATGGGGAATTAGTATTGTTTAGTTTTAATGGGAATTTTAGCGCAGGTTATATTTAATTTGTTTTTAGAATTGTTGTATGTATTTGGTTTTTATTCTACCTGTGCACCGCCCCGAGTCCCTGTGGGGAGAGGGTGCGGTTTTACAAATTAAAAATTATTATTATTATTATTATTATTATTATAAACTACGGAGCTACAGTAATGTGCCAATAAAAGACCAAGGAAAGATTCTATTCTTGTAATTCTTGTTGGGGCTGATGGAAAATCAGTTAAACCCTTGTTCAAAGACTGGGAACTATGTAACAGATAAGAAAAATGCTGACAGATATGTTTATAGTCTCTCAAAAACATCTTTGCTACAGGAAAATTAGAGTTCATGAGTTGTAACAGAACATTGCATGCATTCCCCCATCTCTTTCCTTTCAGGTGAGTTACTCAATGCAGAAATGTGCATATATAATATGGTTGTCAAATGCAAGGAAAAAAACAAATTTCCCCCAAAATGTAAGCAGGACCAAACACACAAAATAATGTTGTTGCAAGCATTATACATTAGGAAGAAACTCAAACTGATGGAGACGTTTTCACTATTTATCCATTTTCGATGGGGCATGCTGAAGTGAATCCACTGTTAACCTCCTTCCTATGTTTAATGCCATATGTATTATTGTTTAATAATAATAACTAGACAACCCATTATTTGTTGGTAATCATTTTGGAGATATTTCCTGGCCTAAACAGAGAAACAGAATGATCATGGGTGGGGCAAAACAGGAGTGGGAGCAACTACCAACTTCCTGACAGCTTCTCCTTTGGCTTCCCTTGTATCAAGCTGGCAGGCAGTAGTATTTAGTATTTTAGTAGTATATAGATTTATTTACAGTTGCACACTAAACAGGGCAGCCTGTGACAATAATGGTTCTGAACATGTTTAAAAATCTTCCCCTTGACCAATTTTCAGTAGGTTGCACTATAAATGGAACTCACTTAATATTATGACCATGGGTATTGACACTACTTGGATGTTACATTCAATTGCAAAATGGATGGAGTTTACATTGCCAACACCATGACACACATTTTGTCATTTGTCCCCTTGTTCCTGCCATAGATGCCATACTATGACCATACATTTGTGAATTTATAGGGGTGGGTGGGATAAGGGGCTTGTCCACAGTTTCTATTGTTTGCTATAGTGCAGTAATGGCAAACCTTTCTGTTGTTGGGTGCCAAAAATGCGAGGGTGCATGTGCAATAGCATGTGGGCATGCCAGCACCCATAATGCAAAGCGCCCCCCCTGCATTCACGCACAATCCCTCCCATGCCACCACACTACTTGCCTCCAAGCTGAGCTTGGTATTTCCTTTGGGGGGGGGCGGGGGAGACTGATTTTGCCCTCCCCAGGCTCCAGGAAAGTCTCTGGAGCCTGGGAAGGGCAAAAAACAGGCCCAAAGGGCCAACTGGAAGTTTGGAACTGAAAATTCATTAGGCCCTTTGGGCCTGTTCTTTGCCCTCCCCAGGCTCCAGAGGCTTTCCTGAAGCCTGGGGAGGTCAAAAATGGCCTCCCTTGGCAACCCTGGAAGGCTGAAAATCAGCTGGCCAGAGCATGCATGTACGCTGGAGCTGACAGCTTGTGTGCCGATACATATGGCTCCGCGTGCCACCTGTAGCATCCGTGCCATAGGTTCGCCATCATGGCTATAGTGCAATAATTAAAACATTTAGAATTTTCTACCATCGGAAAATAGAATGCATGGAACAAATTAATAAGAGTAGAGAATCCTGAGGGAAGTTTAACTTTCAACAACAACTACTACTACTTCTCATTGTATGCATTCCCTCCTATTAACTGCATGCATACCTCTGCATTTATTTTCAGGCATGCAGTACTCACCCACCCCTCCAAATTCGAGAATGCTTGGATTCCAAATAAATCTTCTCTTAGGAATTAACACATTGTTGGTCATGGTTTCACCTACTAGTAGTTTTCTTTGTGTTCCTTTTATTTTTGTCCTCTTCTTTGTCTCTCTCGTGGAATTATGTCAACAATTTTGCTACTGGAGTATGTAAACTTTCATTGTCTATTTGTGTAAAAAAAAACGGGGGTGGAACCTTGCTATCCACTTGATTGCAAGTTCAAAGACAAAAGTTACAGTGCAAAATTGAATTAGGCTGTGTAGATGGGGATATCTTGAACAGTAAAACTGTTGTTTAAAGATACTATTAGGGTTTCTGAAGTGGTTTCGTTCAGATACTTTCATTCATAGCATCCAACCCACTTTTGAGCCATCTGAAAATACACAGTATATGAATATTGGACATGCAGAAAAAAATCTCAATGTAGCTGATACATGTTTTCAAGGAGGGGAATAGGTGTGATTCATAAACATTTCTTGATGCAAGGTTTCTCTGTTGATTAAATAGCTGAAATTATGGGTGTCCATTCATTATCTCAAATTCAGGTGCCATTTTAGAAATGAAAAGTTCTTAGGTTTTGAGGTTGGTTTTGTTGTTGCTACTGCTGCTGCTGTTGTTTGCTTTTGCCTTCATGTTCTGAAATGCCACCTCTGATTTCTCTGGGAAGTAAATGCTTCTCTGTTCTTGGTGACTCCATACGTTGTTCACTTCTATAGTGTGTTACGGGGACGTGGTGGCTCAGTGGCCAAGATGCTGAGCTTGTTGATCAGAAAGGTCAGGTGTTTGGTGGTTCGAATCCCTAGCGTCGCATAACAGAGTGAGCTCCCGTTACTCGCCCCAGCTTCTGCTCACCTAGTAGTTTGAAAGCATGTAAAAATGCAAGTAGAAAAATAGGGACTATCTTTGGTGGGAAGGTAACAGCGTTCCCTGCGCCTTCAGCATTTAGTCATGCTGGCCATATGACCATGAAGATGTCTTTGGACAGCCCTGGCTCTTCGGCTTTGAACTGGAGATGAGCACTGCCCCCTAGAGTTGGGAACAACTAGCACATATGTGTGAGGGGAACCTTTACCTTTTGTAGTGTGTTATCGGGTGAAAGAGGAGATAGAGAAAGACCACCCAGTTTATTTATGATCCTATATCAATGTGCAACAAGAGTCGATAGACTAAGAGAAACGTCGCATTTCTGGGTCTCTCTCCACCCCCTTTCCCTCTCCCTCCCCATCTCCCCCTTCCTCCCACTTATTTTTGCAGGCGTTATCTGTAATTACTATATGCTTCTTCCATCCATATAGGTACGCTTGGGACCCAGTGGCTTATAATCAGTAGTTCACCAACATAGATATTCTCCTCATGATTCGAAATCATTCAAATTTATTACTAAACCAGGAAACTATTATTATTTGGTAGATATATTGCTTTTCCTCCAGGAAAAGCTTGAAGCAACTTCTATAGGGCCCTCCCTCCATTTTATCTCTACAACAGCACTCCTTTGAAGAAGTTACCTTGCCTAAGAATGGACTTGAGTTTTGAGCCTTCCCACTCCTAAGATAACATCTAAGCTGTGCACCACATTGATGTACAAAAATTTGGGGAACTGAATTTGTCAGATGCCTTTTCAATAGGTTCTTAAAGACCAACTTCCCCTGTTCCCAAACTCTTTAGTTCAGAATTGCAAAGGATGACTCTTTCTCAAAAGAAGGAGCATGTGAATTTTGACTTGTATTAGTCCGTACAATTTTTTCTATCCCAAAATTTCACAATTTCATTTGTGAATTGTTTGTTCATTGTGATTGCTAATGATTTTCTCTCTTTTGAAATGGAAAATGTTATTTTAAAAATGATTATAATAGCAAATTGTGATACAAATACTAACTGTTTGTGAAGTTCCCATTTAACCCATAATCTAGGATTAATTTTTTCCCCTTTGCCAATATTTCTATCCCTTGACCACAAGCCATACATGCAGAAGTTCTGAATGTAAAGCACAGTTGATATTTGCCTAATTGGATGAGGAGCTCTGTCCTGGGGATTATACTGAGCAATGCACTTACCCATTTTTGAGAGAAACTGAGCTCATGTCATCATGTCAATATTTCTCTGTTTCTCTCTTTCCTATAATACAATTAAACAACATTGAAGAGTCTGTTTTTTTTTACAAAAGAATGGATTAAACTGAGTACTGTAATATTAAATCTGTACATTAGAAACTCTAGGTGTTACATTCTTTCTCTTGGAGGCACCATCTTAAGTGTTTGGTATTATTTGCATGAAATGCTTGAGTGCAAGATTGAAATGAAATAGAATAATTTTTTTTATTCATAAAGCAAATAATTGGCAAATATTCTTTCAAATAAGTGAATAGAAGACATGTAATGAAAGCTGAAGCAAGTCATCAGATTCCAATATTTATATCAATAAGAATATTGATTATTTTTAACAATATAAACATTGGTGCTTTGGTCCATATTATTTATTTAATATAGTGATATTACAATAAGTCATTAATACACGCACACTATATGTATGTGTGTGTGTGTGTGCGTATACATACATACATACATACATATATATATAATCTTTGTGGTATAATTTCCTGTCATAACACTTATATTCAAAAAATCCAGCAAAAATGAATAGCAAATCTATGTAATAATGAAGTAATTGTATTGAATTAATAGTATTTGCCTGTTTTCTGGAAACATTGGAAACCACTGACAAACTTCAAAATGAAAAAAGGAAGGCCTTGAATGCATGAAATTTCTCTCAAATTGGCTTATCAAAAGAGAAACAAACCAGAGTTCTTTATCCATGTCTATGTCAAATGCTGGAGAAACCAGGAGATTCGGGCAGTTCAAATGAGTATAAAGTTTTATTGCAAGCTTAATCTTTCTACAAAATCTGAACTACTAGTGGTCAAGGGAAATACAGTAAATAATAATAATAATAATAATAATAATAATAATAATAATAATAATAATAATAATAATAATAATAATAATAATAATAATAATAATAATATAATTACATTTATAAACCGCCCCCCTCTCCCCGAAGGGACTCCGGGCAGTGTACAGGAAAAATAAAAAACTATCTAAAAACATACAAGACATACAAAGTTAAAAACGAATTAAATTACCCTGTACAAAAATTACCCTGTAAAACATTAAAATTATAACCCATTAAAACCAAATCGATAATTTGCAAAAAACAGACTGGGGCAAGAAGCGTCGATTAGGCCAAACCGGCCTGATGGAATAAATAAGTTTTTACTTTTTGGCGGAAGGTGCGGAGGTTGGTGGTCGTTCTAATATCCGGGGGTAGGTCGTTCCAGAGAGTCGGGCCCATCACAGAGAAGGCCCTTCCCCTGGGCGTCGCCCGCTGGCATTGCCTAGTGGACGGCACCCGGAGAAGTCCCTCTCTGTGTGAGCGAATCGGCCGAAGGGATGTATGGGGCAGGATACGATCCCGCAAATAACTAGGTCCTGTGCCATGGAGCGCTTTAAAGATGATAATCAACACCTTGAAACACACCCGAAAGGCCACAGGCAGCCAGTGCAGCTCGCGCAGGAGTGGTGTTACATGGGAGTATCTAGTAACTCCCATAACTGCCCGTGCGGCTGCGTTCTGGACCAGCTGTAGCCTCCGAGTGCATCTCAAGGGGAGCCCCATGTACAGAGCATTGCAGTAGTCCACTGGTTGAACCGGGGAGCCGGTAGCCACAGCCACTCAGTCTTGATGGGAATTAAGAAGGCATTCAAAGTGGGAAGGACTTCGATCTCTTGCAAGAGCGAAGGGACTCATGACGGATGATGAGTTTGACTCCTCCCTCAGGCTAGCCTTTGCCATCTCCTACAGTTTAAGTGAACTGCAGTTTGAGCAAACTTGATGTGTTTAATTGCTCCTTTTTAGAAAAAGCCAACCAGGAGCAGGGACTATGAAGTAGCTCCATAATAAAGTCAGAATTTCTAGAAATCTGACTTAATTATTGCCTTTGGAGACATAAATGTCACTTTGAGACATTGTGTGTGGGAGAGAGAGGGGGGAGGGGGAGAGAGAGGGAGGGAGGGAGGGAGGGAGAGAGAGAGAGGGAGAGAGAGGGAGAGAGAGGGAGAGAGAGGGAGATGAGGAGAATTATTATCATGAACTAATTCGTGGTCAAAAATGTGAAGCACTGGGAGACTGAAAAAAATCCATCTGACAAATCTTACAGGTAGATACGACTACTAATGGTTAGCCAATGAAAGCTAGAAGTGAGGGCAAGATGTCAGGTATCCAGGTTTTGTTCCTGATTGATTTGATGTGTGGTTGTGTTGTTTTTAGGCAGCCTGAAAGAGGAGGCCTTATGAGATACCTTGCCCTCTGACAAAAGAGATTTGTTCGGAAAGCGCTATCTGTCTCATGTTACTGAAATGGGTACCAGGAGTGGGAGGCACAGTAGCTTTGTCCAGAATCATTTACTTCAAATGCTAACACAGCATGCTCTTTGAAAAAGCAACAAAGACTTCTTCAGTTGGTACATAAAGCTTGCTAATTTACAGCATTAGTTTTGCTGGCTAGTTCTCTTTCTTTAATTAGGAATTTTAATCAGGACATGCAGTGTATTTATTTTATTTATTTTTTATTTATTTTTCAAATTTATATACTGCCCTATTCTCCGTGGTAGGACTCAGGGCGGTGCACAGAAAAAGTAAAAACCACAACACATATATATATAATATAAAATGGAATTAAATAGTAAAATCTGTGCTAAGAAAAATTAAGACCACTAAAATTAACTTTAAAATTAAACCCTTAATCTATGCCAGGCCGGCCAGATGGAAAAAATGAATTTTAAGCATCTGATGGAAGAGGCGTAGGTCAGTAATGGTGCGAAGATCGGGGGGCAGGTCGTTCCAGAGGGCCAGACCCGCCACAGAGAAGGCCCTTCCCCTGGGAGTCACCAGCCAGCATTGACCGGCAGACAGCACCCTGAGGAGGCCGTCCCTGTGGGAGCGGACAGGTCGAAGGGAGGTGTGTGGTAGGAGGCGGTCTCGCAAGTAGCCAGGACCCCTGCCATGGAGTGCTTTGAAGATGGTATTAAGATGTTGAAACTGTAGTGATGGAAGGATCATCTCTCTCTCTCCAGGCCTGCCCCTTCACTGGGCTTTCGCCTGCCCCTTCTACCTGTGGGCGTCTTTCATTCTCTCTGCCAGATCATCTATTCTCTGAATAGTGAATATAAATCTCTTCCAGCTTGATTGGTGGATTTTAGATTAGAAACAGTAAGGAGAATTTTCTTTCTGTTCCCCATTATTTTTATTACTTGAACATAGCATACATAAGATGAAAATGGGCATCCAAGCCTTTGTCACATGGCACATCAATCTAAAACCATAGAGAATTAATACAAATTGTCCAGAATGCTAGGCACATTGACTGCCTATCTGAGAACGAGAACTTAAACTCGAAATTTATTTGTTAAACACATTTATGTGGCTGCCCAACTCACACACGGTGATTCTGATTGGTTAAAATTCCACAGTATAACCCCACCCTACCCTCTAAATCCAAACATTATGGCACACTTTGTCAATTTAAGCAAGGAAGACTGTTTGTACATTGTTCGTTCCCCCCAGAATAGTCTCCACATTTGTTTATTTAATTTCTTGCAGTAGTCATTACAACCCATTTTTTAGAGCAAGCTCTCATAAGAAGATGTAGAACAATTAAATGTGATGAATCACACATGAAGCATCAAAGCCTTAGGAAGATCGGATACAACAGAAACTTGGAGGCTCAAAAACCATACGGCATCATTTACCACTGTTAAAGAAATCAAGGTACATTTGTACAAGGCATGCTTATACCGGTAATTCTGTAAGAAGGAACTTTCGTATACCTTAAATCAGTGTGTAGCCAGAAGGACCCTGGTTGCAATGGGATTTGGCTTTGGGGCCATTTAGATTGAGGAAATCCTGCTTGCTGTCCTTGGAAACTGGCACCATATATTTCCCGTGGGTTCTTCCTAGTAAGACAGAAACGAGAGCCACAGACCTTTGTTTTCTTTCGGCATGTTATTCAAAAGTGTCATTTATAGAAAACCAAAGAAAACAACAACTCTTGCCATCTCCCATTTTCTACTTTGCTAAGAAAGACTGATTAATGAGAAATTGGAAAGTTGGAAACTGCAAACCTAGCAACCTGAGGTCAAATTCTTACATCCTTGTCTTCCCTTGTTCCCTGGGCTTTTTCAGTACAAAGTACTAAAATTTCATTGCTGGGATCAATGCAGCGCGAGCTGCATTGGCTTCCTGTGGTCTTTCGGGTGCGCTTCAAGGTCTTGACGACCATCTTTAAAGCGCTCCATGGCTCGGGGCCTAGTTATATGCGAGACCGTCTCGTGCCCCATACATCCCTTAGACCGATACGCTCCCACAGAGAGGGCCTTCTCAGGGTGCCGTCGGCCGGACAATGCCGACTGGCGACACCCAGGGGAAGAGCCTTCTCTGTGGCGGGCCCTGCCCTTTGGAACGACCTACCCCCTGAACTCCGGACCATCACCGACCTCCGCCTCTTCCGCCAATGTCTAAAGACATACTTTTTTCATCAAGCCGGCCTAGCCTAACCTCCCATGGGGACTGTAGAAAAGTTTTAAATTGGGTTTTAATTAATAATTGGTTTTAGCACAGGTTCGGGATTTAATATATATTTTAAATTATTTATGTTCTATTTTTGTATGTTTTTTAAATTTCCTGTGCGCCGCCCTGGGTCCTTTGCGGAGAAGGGCGGGATATAAATGTAATAAAATAAAATAAAATAAATAAATACTTGCCAGATAGATGATAGATAGATAGATAGATAGATAGATAGATAGATAAGATTAGATAGAAAGAAAGAAAGAAAGAAAGAAAGAAAGAAAGAAAGAAAGAAAGAAAGAAAGAAAGAAAGAAAGAAAAAGAAAGAAAAGAAAACCTACTTTGGCAAAATAGGCAATGGCAATGAAGGCTGGTGCTTTTCTGCTGATTTGTGGACTGGAAAGATGTATGTATCTTAATGTGCCTGTGAGAAAGAGTCTCTCTCATTCCCTCTCTGTCATCAGGCAACTACGAAAGACCCCAGTAGACTTCATTGAGAGTGTCCAATGATATGCTATGAGGTTTTATTAAACTTGATGGTTCTTTTAAATAATTTACAACTTTTTTTTTCATTTCCCCCTTGTCATGTGATAGCAACAACAGTGTTGCTGGTTGAGGTGGTCCAGGGAAAGATGCTTTTTTGAGGATGGGAGTCAGCCTTCCCAGTGTTCCACCTCTTCATTTCTGTCCTCTTATCCTTCCTTTTGCCACATCGTTTCTCCCTGTTCTTTCCCTCCCCCATTTACCAAGTTGTGGTACCCATTGCTGACTATTTTTAGAGGTATGACACTAAGATCAGGATAGTGGTGGTCAAATTCTAGCAGCACTACTGCACAGGAAATCACAAGATAATTATTATTTTGTTTCCACAGTAATTTCAATAAACAGGAAACACAAAATTTCACAGTATTCAAATAAGGTTCAACAAACATATTTAAAAACTATCAATAAGACCTTGAATGTTGGGTTCGTACCAACTATTCTAAGCACATTCCTCTCCATGCGATAATAATATTGAAAAGGTTTGTCCAGTTATTTTTACATTTTACATACAAGTTCATCTTAATGGCTGTTTTGTCTGAGGAATCTCGGCAGGATATGCTATCCAAGACTTGGAAAATAGCCATGAGTCCTGCCTCTTTTTTATGAAACCCATAAGCGGTGGAAAGCCATTTCTCAAAGCAGGAATTAGCCTGGCTATATTTTACACATCAACTAACAAATGAGAAGAAAATCTGAGCGATCTTTGGGGACCAGAGTTTGTTTGCAACCAGGCTATTCTATCTGCCACTAGCACTGATGGAAACCTGAGCGCTCCATTAAAGCTCCTTGCCCTCTGTTTCTGAAGGCTCTTTGTGAACCTATGAGGTTGTTCCTGAGATTGACAGACTGTATCTTTCCTATTCAATGCCCATCCCCCCATTCCAAGTCATAGGGGACAAATGACAAGACTGGGGGGGGGGGGGGGCGGAATCCTTGAAAGTTGGACTTGTTCCTAGCATCCTACACCTGTTGTGCCAATGAGAAAAAGATCTGTGCATTCACAAAGTCCTTTGTTAGCAGTGTAAAAGTACAAGCAGACAATGCACGTAACACTGGGGATTTTCTGCAACAGCACTATAAAAAAACAGGCAGCTTGTTTCTCCCCAGACTCGTCCCCCCCCCCCCGACTGGTAGGAGATGAAGGGCTAATAATTATTATTTAAAAGTGGTGAGAGGGAAGCATTCTGATGATGATGATGTTACCTAGTAGGGTAATGAAACATTTGTATGAAAAAACCAAGGTCAGAGAATACCAAGCACCCCACAGCATTCATACCAGCGGTGGGATTCACTTATCTTCCCTACCGGTTCGCAAATGTGAGCGCACGCATTGCATCTGCGCATGCGCATTGCTTGCTCATTAGATCGGGGTGGGTGAGTGGAGACTCACGCAGCCACCATTACCAGTTCACCCGAACTGGAGAGAACTGGCTGAATACCACCTCTAATTCAAACTTAGCCAAAAAAGCAAAAACATTTTCCTTGCTTGCGCTAGGATCTGAATAGAGTACTTTACAGGTACGATCATAGCTTGAGTTCAGACCATCAGCTTGTCCTATTTAACTCGACATTCTGTCAATGGTGTAATGTCTAGCTGTAAACATAGTAATTTGAATTGATTTACTTATTTAATCACACTGCCTGCTAAAGAGATATCTTAATAGTTAAAACAACTGAATAGAACATATTCAATATATGATGCTGTACCATCAATATTCATTTAGATATATTGGTTGTGTGTACTGATTATTGTGTGTACTGATTATTATAATTCACATGTAGTGAAGTGGCCTCAAAGGTGAAACAGGGACACCTAAGGTTATCCAAATCCCTGCCCAGTTATGAAGGTCAGCGTGTGCTCTAAGGTAAAATTAATTTTACAAGTAGTGTTGAGAAGATGGCATATTTGTGTTGCTGTTCTATTAATGCAAAGAACATGTGGGCTTTCAATTTTCCGGTCTCAATGAAGTTATTATTTTTTTATATAGTCTGTAAATGACTTTCAGTAAATTAATTACTGTTCATCATTTCTTTACTATAGGGGTATACTTACCATATTAGCATCCAACTGTTTTCTATAGAATTATACAGGCGTGCTGTTTATAAAAAAACTTATTTTTAGAGTTTGAGCTGTGTTCCTTCACTTTGTGAGGTTCTTTCAGTTTACAGCTCAAATTAAAATGTCAGGCTGTGCCATGCACTGTATCACTCTGCTTGCCAACTAAATGATTCCATGGAGCCAGGGGCATATAGAGTACAGCTGAGGTGCCATATGGGGTTGCATATCAGGTGATCTGAACTGGGATATCTTTGCAAGGAAGTGAGGCATTGGATGTGAGATTTCTCACACAACAGTACTAATCCCGCTGCTTACTTTCTTTTTTTCCATTTGTCACCTTATTCACTTGTCATATCAAGGTGGTTTTGGGTGAGAACTATTACAAATGTTACAACTTTACAATCTAGCCAATGAATTTGTCAAAAATTGTGGATTACTCATTCATGGCAAGCTCAATACACTATCAATTCAAGACAACCAAAAGATCTAAAACTGAAAGTGAAATTATAATTTCAGTTGATGTTCCAGCATCTTCACATCCATAGATCCAGAACTAGGAAAATAATCCTTTGCAGAAGTACTACACAAGCCACCAGACCAAACATTGAAATACTCAGGCTTATGAAACCTCTTGAGTTTTGAATCAGTACTTATTTCCATTTCAAAGGAAATCTTTCTTCCTTCCTTCCTTCCTTCCTTCCTTCCTTCCTTTCTCTCCTTCCTTTCTCTCCTTCCTTCCTTCCTTCCTTCCTTCCTTCCTTCCTTCCTTCCTATAGCTTAAAATATAAAAACAGTGTGTAAAAATTAAAAAGTTAGAAGAAAGCAAGGTTTATTAATATTAAGGATGATTAATATACAAACCAATCACAGAAACATCCATGCCAGGATCCATAGCTGAGACAGTGAATCAATTCTAGAAATAATAGCATATCCCCACATACAGCCAAAATATGGCTCTGCTACATAGATGCTACCACTGTCACAATAAAAGAGGAACTGTTGGAGAAGACAAACAAGACAATCAACATCTTTAAAGGAACACAACATACAAAGAAAAAAAAGGGGGGCAAACTATATTTCCTGGTTATTCTAATCAGCAGAAGATATAATGATACGACTACAAAACTAAGTTTGTAGAAAACAACCCACACTATATGCTTTACTACCAAAGCAACAATCCAACTGCCCACAAGAGGAGCTGCAAGATCAGAATACCAAGGAGACAAACAGATTACTTCCAATGCAATAAATACAGTCTTATTAAAACAGTGCTTAGCTACAGAACCTATTGGAACACAGTCATCACAATCTATTAAAAGGAGCACTTTCCTTCACATCAAAAACTGTTGTGAGACATCTAACAGACTATTACAATCTTTTGATATTGCAATAGCACATGAATCAACAAAATTCCTTCCAAACATGTTAAACAAACTCACAAACTAAATAAGCAAAGAAGAAAAAACAAGAGTAATCTACAGAATCAATAGAAGGACCTATGTAGAAGAGATAGGTAGAAGAATGCACCCATGAACATCAACTCGTTGTCAGAGGATATTTTGAAAATTCCACAATTTCTCAAAATATAGTCGAATTCAGTTCTAATTTCAATTGGGAAACTGTTGACATTTTTGGCCAGAGTAACCCAAACTCTTCCACTCATCAACCTCTTCATGAAATTTTGGATTGTTCATTGAACCCCAAATATTTTGTTAGTATATGAAAATAATTTAATAAATATTGCTTTGACTAACAGTATTATTAATCCCAAACCACAAATGACTTCAGCCAGCAGTTTCATGTGGTTGGTGTATAGGAGGGAGAAAGAATTAAAACCCTGCACCTGCACCATGCAAAGGATGGGCCTGGGGAACTCTCTCTCCCTGCCAACCAGCCCTGATTGGAACCAGCCCTGGAGAAAGGAAGAGAAACATCATAAAAAGGTGTCCCGAATCCCCCAACCCAGCTCAAAAGCATATTGTGTCAGTCACTAAGATGTCAAGGAGGATAAGAATGGATGCACCACTGGCACCTCAGCTCTGATACAAGTCATCACATGTCAGATGTGGAAGATCAGGTCCATATGTTACGTTCCAATTGAACTGATTCATTGCCTATGCACAGGAATCTAATTAACTAACAGCTAGCACTGTTTTGGAGCTAGATAAGAGTTAAAACAATTCAAGAAGGGTTGCACTTAGTCCATTTGTGGCTACGTAGTGACTCTAGGATGATTCCTCTTTTGACTCCAGGCTCCTACATCAACAAGCATGACCAAATCTGTCTTTGGCTTTCTTAATTATTCCACATGCAGCAATGATAATATCCCCTTTTCCTCACCTTTTTCTAAAACCATCTGCAGTGCATGGCATATTCCTTTCCATATAATATGCGCTGGTTAATGATTATTTTGCTAGGAAGTGCAATTAAGGTGCCTGTATGGCAGTTTATACAACCAATTAAGTCTACCTTTTTTAGTATTCTTATGTTAGCTGACCTCTTTCAATTTGCTGGCCACTTTGTCATTCTCCAGATTTACAGGCATAGTTTCCTTAAAATCTTTTACTTAATTTTCCCCATAGCACTGATTTTCTGCATCATCTGTACTAGAGGTTTTTCTAATTAACATCTTTACTGTACCAAATTTCAGAATACTCTTTCCATTTTTGCTTTTTAATCAATTGCTATCTCACTATCTGTGTCCTTTACCATACCAATTTGAGTTCAGAGATTGGAGTTATTTTGGAAGACTTTCCTTTCTTTTGGTGTGTCTGTTTCCATCTTTGATGTTTTTACAGAAACCCTTTTTCTACTTCTTCTTGTCTCTTCTAACAGTTTTCTAAAATTTTTGGATAAGTACCTTCCTGAGATCTTTATTTATCTTGGCTTTTATTTCTTTGTTTGGCAATTTCTACTGTTTCAGTTTACTTCCTTCTGATTCTTGGTCTTTGCTAGTCACTTTTCACATTGACTTTAACAACTTCTTGGATTTCATTCCACATTCCCACTTCTTATTCATGAGGTTCAGGGCTTTAAATTAAATTCCCGTTTTTCCTCCTTGAAAATAAAGGGTATATGCATGAGATCATATTGTGAAAACTGGTTAGCTTTGTTCTTCCACTTTTTCTAGCCTTGGAATTTATACATGAGCAGTTTTTGATCTGTTCCACAGTCTGCCATTGGCCATTTATTTATTTGTATATCAAATTTAAAGTCCACCTATCTGACTCATGTTGGTGGCGCTTGCTGTTATAATTTTTCCCTATTCCTGTGCCATAATATATTTCATTTTAATTTTCATTTTATTCGATTTATATACCGCCCTATTCTCACCTAAAAGGGACTCAGGGCGGTGCACAGAAAGACAAAAACCCAACAATACATACAAAATATAAAAGACAATTAAATTATTAAATCTGTGCTAAAATTTAGATAATATAAAATTAAAACCAATAAATATCAAAATTTAAAATTATTCCCTTAGTCTATGTCAGGCCGGCTAGATGAAAGAAATGTGCTTTTAACGTCCGACGGAAGAGGCGTAGGTCTGTGATGGTACGGATATCGGGGGGCAGGTCGTTCCAGAGTGCCGGACCCGCCACAGAGAAGGCTCTTCCCCTGGGAGTCACCAGCCGTCATTGACCAGCTGACGGCACCCTGAGGAGGCCCACTCTGTGGGAGCGGACAGGTCGAAGGGAGGTATGTGGTAGAAGGCGGTCTCAAGTAACCAGGACCCGTGCCATGGAGCACTTTGAAGATGGTGACTAACACCTTGAAGCGCACCCGGAAGACCACAGGCAGCCAGTGCAGCTCGCCCAGGAGAGGTGTTACATGGGAGTAACGAGAGACTCCCAAAATCCCCCACGCGGCCGCATTCTGCACTAGCTGGAGTCTCCGGGTGCACCTCAAGGGGAGCCCCATGTAGAGGGCGTTACAGTAGTCCAGGCGGGAAATAACGAGGGCTTGAGTGACCGTGCGTAGGGCATCCCGATCTAGAAAGGGGCGCAACTGGTATATCAGGTAAACCTGATAGAAGGCCCCCCTGGCCACGGCCGTCACATGGTCGTCTAAGGACAGCCGTGAATCCAGGAGGACGCCCAAGTTGTGAGCCCTATATAGTGCATTTGATTTCTTTGTACTATTCAATCTGATGATGTCCATATATATGTGTAGTTCTGGTTGTTGGAAGACTGTGTTAGCAATGAAGAAATCATTGGATTGGCAGAAACTGACAATTCATTCTCCTAATTCTTTTTTTGTTTTTCAGTTCAGTTCAGTGCTGTACAGTTCAACTACTTCCTTGTTATTTCTTTTGGCATTCTAGTCTCCAACTACAAACAGCACATCCTGTTTGCATGTTCTGTCAATTTCAAATTGGGTTGACCATATAATTTGTCAACTTCCTCTATGCTGATTAGTTGCAGTATAGATAAGCATATTAATGCCATATTAAAAGGTTGTTCATAAAGTCTAATTCATATTATTCAGTCATTGACTGCGTGGTACCCAAGTACTGCCTTTGCTATGTCCTTTTTGGTTATGAAAATCATTACCTTTTCGATTTTGAGACATGAGTAAAAATCATTGTGATCTTCTGACTGGAACTGTCAAATTCTAATCCATCTCAATTACGGATGTCTAGGATTTCAATATATATGTTGATTCATTTCATCTTTCACTGTGTTGAGTTTTCATCCATTAATGTTCCACTGAAATTCCATCTTTGCAGCTTTTTCTGCCCATCAACTAGACATCTAGAACACTTCAATGAAGCCATTTGTTAAATACTATTCGTTCTCCCAAAGATCCTCAGCTCTTTCTCAGTAGCATGTTGATTGCTCTCTGACCTGAGGATCCCATCATCTAACACTATATCTTCAATTTCTTCATACTGTCTATACGTCTGGTTTTCTGGTAAAATACAGGAGTCATTTATCATTGCCTTCTCCTAAGCATTATGTAATAAAATCTTTGCCCTTGTCCATAACATGATCACCCACCTTTAGCATCTTCCTACTGGCTTCTATAGGTGCCTATTTGCCTAAACTGGACAATAGTGTTGGCTTCATAGAAGGCCTGGTGGCACAATGGTTAGAATGCAGCATTGCAGGTAAACTGTACTCACAGCTTGGAGTTTGAGCCTGACAGGGCTCCAGATTGACTCAGGCTTCCAACCTTGTGAGGTCAGTAAAATGAAGAACCAGATTGTGGGAGGCAATATATTGACTTTATAAACCAGTCAGTACTGTAAAAACTATGGGGCAATAGATAAATATAAGTGCTATTGCTATTACTATTACTATTACTTTCACACCTGGAGTGGCCCTGAAGGAACTAACCACTCCTGACATTCTTTGCTCATCCTTCCCAAGACCCCACTCCCAATGATGAGGTGGCACAGCACAGGACATAGGGGATCCCAGAGATTGGATGGGGGTAATTCTGTGAATCCTCCCCAAATGTTTATTTAATACCTCAGTGGGACTGTAATGCCAGAAACTGATGTGAAAGAGCATATATTGTCCTTTTAGGCTTACTGGCCCTTCCAGGATAATGCAAACATTTCCCTGCCTTTCCCGGCTTCTTCCGTGTAGGTCCTCGGTTACCTTTTGGCTTCTGTCTTCGGATGTGTTTATAGAGTGCAAGTCCAATGATGAGGACATTAGAGAGGATTTGGCGGTCCAACAATCCCTTGAGTTTGAAATTCTCTGGCAGGCTTTCTCCACATTGCCTGCCAGGTAAGTGGATCATCTGTCCTTTTTTGGCCTAAGCAGCTTCAATTACTTTGTGTGGCTGTCATTCTTAAGCTGTGAAAAATAGCATGAACTATTCTGCCACAGAATTTTTATTGTCCCGTTTCCAAGACCCTTTTGAGGGGTGGGTGGCTCGGTGGGAAGTCCCTATATTTATCACCTATTGTTTCCAGACAGACCAGCCCCTCCCCATATCTATCCATTCATTCACCCTTAACTTATGAATGCTTTTCTAAAGGAAGGTGAAAATAAACACAGTGAAAACGTGCCTCAGAACTGAGATTCCTCCTCATCTCCCATTTATCTGTTTATCTTCTGATAGTGAGTGACACGAATATAAGCAGTGTGCAAAGGCCTGACATACTCTTTTCAAACATTCTGTCATTATCTGGACATAAATATCCCACTGAAAAATAAACACCTGCTATATATGCTTATATAGGATTTTACTGCTTTCAGATCTACATGAGAAAATGCTAGAGTTCAGGTCTATTTTAATTCCTCTCCCTGGCTATTAAATCTGGAGTGCTTCTCCTGATTGATGATTTTATTTTATATAGCTAATTCTAGACTTTATCCTGATCTGAATGCCTATATATTTCTTACGCTACACTTTGACCACCTTCTGCTTTAATTTTAAAATACTAACAGGGTAACTGTTGAATTGATTCTCTGCAGAACAATGTGTATTGTCCTGATTTTTGATTGGAATTTGAATTGTTTCCATGGACAATTGGCAGATAACTTTAAAAAGTATGGCATAATTTTATATATTTGTCTGTATACCTCAGCTGAAAGCATCTATAATTTCTTCTTCTACTTGACTCATAATATCATTATTCCTATTTCAGGAACTGATTTGATTTAACCAGCATGTTTTCATGGTCAGACCCAAGTCCTTCTTACAGAGATTAATAAAACACACATGGCACAAAGAAAAAACAAAAACAAAAAAACACAGACTCTTATCTAATTGCAATAGCTTTTTACCCTTTCATCATGAACTTCAGGGAGTTGCAGTTGTTTTGTCTCTACAACAACCTTCTGAAATAGGTAAGTCTAATGCCTGGTGCTCAGCTCTCAGATATACAAGCAAAGCAGGAATTCAAATAAAAATACTGTATATCCAGCTCCTCCTTTGGGAGGGAGGAGTGTGGGGGAGAGAAGCAAGCGGACGCTTGCTTTCCATGACGTTTGTGCCCTTCCAAGTAATATTTATTCTCACCAGAATCGGTAACCCACTCAGTACACGGGTAATCCCGTTTCCATTCCTGGGAGGTCTGCAGACTCTGCACCATGCAAAATCATTCCTGAGAAGAAGGAAAGAACCTGTGAAACACAAATGATTGGCAGGAGCCCTTCAGATTTCTGTGGTTAATGTACCAGTAATAAGATAAGCCTTATCTTACAATGTTCGTGGAATGGAGACCTTGATGGAAAACAGGCTCTGGGGTTAATACAGTTTGATAGATAAATGAGAATAAAATAGAGTGAGCAGGAAAGTCTACTGTATCTGAGAAAATAAACATAGAAAACTCCCCCCTCCTCAATATGGGTGTGTATATGTTTAATATATATGTATAAATTATTTGGCCCTGTGTGTATTTGCAATGTCTGCACCCTGTAATAAGAAGGAGCCATCCAAGATAAAAATCTCGCTCCACATGCCATTCAAAATGACAAATGCCACCATCCATTGCCTTCCTTCTGCTCAAATCAAGATACCAACCGAGAATAGACAGGCGACACCAGCAGCCTTTGAATGTTTCAGATGGCCAATTCAGTTAGTCTGAGTGCGGGTGGGAGGAACCCTCAGTCTTTAGAATGGCAACGTTCTATTGGTTTCTGTCCTTTGTTTAATTAGTTTAATATACCAGCCACAAGACAGCATTAAAAGTGCTCAGTTTTATCATCTCTGTTTTAAGGTGCCACTGGAACTATGAGGCAGAGAAGGAAGGCAATTCTTGAAGAACAGTGATAAAAGCTAAAAGCTTGAAGAACAGTGATAAAAGCTATATAACTCAAAGCCAGATTTTTCATCCTCACTCCTGGCTCCCTTGTGTTCTGAAATTTGCCAATTTGAACAGCTCCTGGAAAACTGATTTTATCATAATCAATGCTGTGGATTCCATCAATACTACATTGTTTATTCTGCTTTCATTGTACTCGCCAAGCGTGTTTATCAGTGGTGGTGGGATGTACACCTCTACTGAGAACATCACCATGTTGCCTCTAAAAATGTATCAGAAAGATAGAATGTTGTAGGAAGCTTAGCTTTGATAGATGGATGGATGGATGGAGGGATGACAGCAATTTTAAACAAGAGTATCATTCATTCATTTTTATTCGTTTGATTTCTAGGCTATCAAGTTGCCAATTAATATAAGATGATGTATAAATAGAGTGAAATCATATAACAACAAATAATCAAGCAGACGAACCACATGGAAGAAGGCTGATACCCCAAGCACATGATGTTACCATTGCTTCACAAATCAGCCTGGCTGAGTGAGTGCCTGTCAGATGAACCAGATTCTAAAAGTTGAATGAAAATAAGGTTAGGGTTATAGAGGCTTTAGGAAAAGAGAAGAGGGACACTATTCCAGATAACAGGCTGTTTCTGGTCCCATAAGATGACACCATTTGGTTGATGACACCTGGAACACATCAACACTATTTGATCTTGTAAGATTGCAGAAACAATTGGAGAAAAGTAGTCCTGCAATATCCAGGCCCTAAACTCAGCTCCTAGAGGCTAACTGGTAACTGGGGCAACATGTAAAATAGAAGTGTAATACTCATAACCTACTTGCACCACTGCTTTTTGAACCAGATATACTTTTTCTGAGATATCTTCACAGCTTCATGTAGAACAGATTTCAGTGGTCCAAATGAGGAATGAGTATTACATTACAAATTAATTCCCTTAATCTCTAAAATCTTTGCTAATCTCTACAAAAAAATAATTGTATTTAGTTATTATTTCCTGCTTTTTCCTTCAAAATAATCTGCAAAACATAACATATATACAGTAATTATATGAAATATAGTATTAAAAGAAAATAATGTAAAACATTACAATAATTAGCATTATTTTTAAAATCTTTAACATTTAACTCCATGCTTAATACTCATGCAAAAAGCCAAAAATATAAAAGTAAACCATGTTTCTAAAAGTCAATATATAAAATTCATCTCAGTTAACCAACAAAAGAGGCAAATTCATTCTCGGATCAAAGAATTCGAGGAAAAGGCTAGACATAATCAAGTAATGACTTAATAATATGGAACAGAAATTATTCACCATCATGAATAATTACAGAAGCAGGACAAGGGGAAGATAGGTTGCACAACTTCCATGCCAAATGCACAAGCTGATTGGGGTAATTGGCTTTGAGATCACAATTGTGACTCTAGCTGGAACATAACAGGTGGCAGTGGTATGCTTCACTTTAGGACCAAGCAGACAGTGTCAGCCACTCAGTAATTATACTCTGTGTTTGAGACAGATTACACGAGAATTGGCTGGTCTCAAGATTACAGTGGAAGTCAAAGTCTTCCATGTCCATCTCCATTCTTTTACAGTTGCTACTTCTTTCCTCTGCTACAGCATTTATTCCTGATCTTTGCTAAAGTTGCCTTGCCCACCTATTCTTCTGGGATTTTAAAATTATGATATCTATAAACTTATCATTGAAAGTAACCAAGAAGCATGCTTTCATGAAATCAAATGTTCACGCTGTATTCCATATATAAGATAAAGTGGCAAAATAACCTTATTTCAAGAAAAAAATACGTAACAGATTTTCAAGAAAAACTGGGCCGTTTTAAATGTTCATGTTTTCATTCTGATTCTATTCTGAAAATAGAATTAAGAATTAAAATCAATTTTATTGACAAGACTACTCGTCAGTGACCCTTGTGGTGAGTGTAGGGTTATCAGTCTATTTTCTTGCATATTGCATTCTGACATTCAGAATGAATTGGAATTATTCAGTTTATAGGGGGAGGAGTAAAGTATCTCAGAGATTTATCTCCTTGGATCAATAGTCCATAGTAGGGCTTATGAGAGAAATTAGATTGATTAGCTCCTATTTAATAGGAATTATAAAGTTTCAGGGGAAATTAAAAATGTGAATGTGCTCTGAGCTAGGATTTTTGTTTGAGAAACACTCAAATCCATAATCTTCCCAGTCAAAACACTGAGCCAAGCAAGGAAGATATTAAAATTCCATTTTGATTAGCTTGCTTCTGGAAAGGTGACCAAATGTAGACCACAAAAAACATATATGAATCCATCTTTTTTTTAATCTTAGGCATGATTAACCATTTACTCCTTAAATTCTCTGCACACACAAGGCCACTGTCTGCTCCGGCAGGCTCTGGAGACAGCCAAAGTCAGATTAATTTTTTTGCCTCTTGGTTTAACGGTGGCATGTTGTTGCAGTTTGACATCAACTTTACTCTTTCTCAAGTTACCCCAATCTCTGTTCTCATCTGCTTTTTCCCCAGAGCCAAAACATTTAGATGCCTCTACTGTGTCAACCTTTTTTTTAAAAAAAAATGTTAATGGTTTATTTAACAGTTTCATAGTGGCAACGCATAAACAATCATCTAGAAATAGGAAGTTTACAATACTTAAAATGACCAAAGTGTCTTTCTGTGGTTCTGTCATATCACTCTTTGCTGTCAGCTGCCTTCAGTGGCCCTGTACTTGTTTTTTATCTTTAAAGGATGTGTGAGAAGTACAATATGGTCATCTTTCCTCCTAAGAAATGATCTATAGATATGGATCATGTGAAACTTTCATATCAGATATATCAGTTGTTAGTGACAAGCAAACTGATCAGGGCTTGGTGACTAAAAAAAACACGTTTGTGGGGCACAGATTGGACCAGATGCAATGGCTTTGTTGTCATTTACTATTGTGCTTTGCAAACTAGAAGTTATGGCTCAGCATAATGAATGAACCCCCCCCCCCCAATTTGTGGTTTATTCAATAAATCATGGTTAAATTAATCACAGCTTAGTGTGTTGCATAAACCAGGCTACCGCGATTTATTATCTTCAGACTCATGTAATGGTTATATTGACTGGCTGTAGTTCATATGAGATCTTACAAATATTTTGGTTTTGCACAGGTTTTTTTAAAAATAAAAAGAGCAATACTGTCTTTCTATTAATTATAACAAATATTATACTAACCCCATGTCTTATTTTTATGTGTTATTGCTGCCTATTAAACTAAACTCCTTTTGTTTGTTTCTCTAGATTATAGGCCAAAGTTTATTTGGGTTCAGTTTATTATAGGATAGCCATATAACATTGGCATTAAATGTTGATTTGCAAATAAGAATAAGTTGTTACCAGTTATTATCACAAATAATATTCTATTACTCAAAAGCATTGCCTTCTAGTGGAATCCATTCACACCTTTAACGGTGAATTAATCAAGAAATATAAAAACATCTGTGACCCAGGTTTTAGTTTGATCATAAGCTCGCGCTCTCTCTCTCTCTCTCTCTCTCTCTCTCTCTCTCTCCATTTGATCATATAGTGCCTTGCAGATCTCAGCATTCTTTGTCACCATTTCTATATCTCATGCTCACATATGACCTTTCTGGTATTTCAAATAAATGTCCCTGCACATATTTTCTTGTAGCTTCCTTGCACACATATTAAAAGAGTATCCAGGAAAATGGAAAACAGATTTCAGTTGTGCAGCAGATGACAAAAGGTGTCCCTATGAAGAGAAGCCTTCTGCATCAACAGAAGTAAGTTTTTTTTGAAACAGAATTTTCTCACAAAAACACAAAATACGGAAAAATAAATCAGAAGCTCTTCAATTGATTTTCTTTCCTTTGGCGGCCTCCCATATCCAGAGAGCACATTCATTCATGTGTGGATTGGAAGATTGTTTTTGCTCTTACATACGATGTCTAAGATTAATTTCAAACGATTGCATGGAAATATATCAGGTTCAATCACTGGATAATGAGGCAGACTGCTGAACAACCCTGCTCAGCCTCGCCAACCAGGCTAGTCAAGAGAGAGAGGCTGGAAGCTTTAATTAGCCCCATCAAGATCCCAGGTTGTGCAGAGCTGTAGTCATGCTTCTACTGAATGGTCTTTCCCTGGTGCTTGTGGTGGCCAAATCAGGCAATGTGGCGGCTGTAAAGGAGAAAGTGCTTGGGACCATTTCCACTGGAGCTGGACAAACATTGCAAAGGTCACTAGCAGCAGCAGCAGCCCTGAAGCACCCTGGGCCAGTTACAGCACTTTCCCAGGGAGTTCCAGGATGGCTGTTTAAAAGATGCACCTAAGCTATGAGCCAAAGCGGGAAAGTTTCCTCAGCTTTTCAGCAGTTGCCCTGATCTCCTCTGCTTTTGGGGAGAGGGAGGGGGGGGGGAGAGGGATGGCTTTCTGTATAGGCCCGAGAACAGAATCAGGGCCGGGGAGAGAAGCCGCCATTCGGCGGTGGTGAGGCAGGCACGAGCACTCCTCGGCAGTCCCTTGCCTCGGCAGGCAGCCCGAGAGCGGGAAGATCAAGGAGAGGCCCCCAGTCTCCCCTTCCCGCCGATATGCCCGGTGGCTGCGCGAGCCCAGCGGAGCCCTTTATCTTCTGCGCGCTGCTGCAGATCCTGATTGCCTCCCCGCCGGCCCCGCGCAGGAAGGTACACCCAGGCGAAGGGGGGGGGGGGGGAGAAAAGAAAAGCGAGCGCGGAACCAGCAACTGCGGCAGAACGCGATTACAAAAAAAAAAAAGCATCATTAGCATTTGCCCTCGATAAATGAGCAAAAGCATTAATTAGACTGATTTACTCTCGGCTCTTTCTTCCACCCCCACCCCCACCCTCTCCTCCTTCCCTTCGCCTTGCCTCGTGCCGCAGTTCCCCCCTTCCTCGTTATCAAATCGCAGCTCGGCGACTGCCCCGTTGGTACATTTTCATTAGCTTGCAGTGGTTGTCAGAGCTTAACACCCTACTTTCCCGAAGCCCAGGCAGGCTGCGAGAGCTAATGGATATGGAAAGCAGCCAGAGCTGATAGCTGCTCGATCTCTCCTCTGCCTTACAGGTGTTTCCATCCTTCCTGCCACGTTATCGGGGGGCCTTATTTCCTCTCGCCTCCTCTTCCTCGCTATTTTGAGGCGCTTTTCTCTTCCTCGCCCCCTCTTTCCACAGGCAGCCCGCCTGAAGTAATTGCTTTTCTTCTATATTTCTTTCCTCCTCTTTCTTTTCCTTTTCCTCTTTCTTTTTAACCCTAGCGGTGTTCTCCCCCTTTTTCATTTAATTTAATTTTATTTTGTGCGATGTCCTGGTGATCAAATGAAAAAAAAAATTTGGCATGGTAAGAAGCAGCGATGTTGCTGCTGTTGCCTGTTTGAATGTAATTACTAGGATGAAAGGGAGAATTTTAATTAAGATAATTTTCCTCATGCACACGCAGTGGTGTGCATGCACACACACACAGAGAGACACACACAGGGAGACCTATTTTTGTCCCTCTTTGCAGTCATGAACACTGATTTGCTATTTTTGTTGTTATTAATTATAAGGTAGGGATAGTTGCATCAGCTAATGCTTTTTTTAACCCAAATTGACACCATGTCAAAGGTATGTAATGATTGAAGAGGGTTCGAAAGGAATAAGATGGATATAACCCCCACCCTCCAACCAGATGGAACCACTGAATAACTGATCCAACAACTAGGAGAACAAAAAAAAATAGTCTTAGTTGCATATTGATAGTATATAGAATTTAGTTGGTTATAGAAGGGGACCATTGGGTCAGTTGTTATGAACAGACCTTTACTTTGTCTTCTGAAAATATAATCTTAGCAGTGGAAGTGAAGACAGGCACTACATGATCAGGGCATATTGCCTGGTTAATTTAGGACAGCAGTAACAAATTTACTGGGAGAATACAAGGATAACTTTGTTTTCCTAACTCTAATATGTCTCTGTGTGTCTGTCCTTATAAGATCATTGGGCATCAGCTTTCATATTAACAAGCTGCATTGTCTGCCGGCATGTTTCTGGGTGCACTTCAAGATATTTTAAAGTCTTACTTAATGTGTAGGAGCTAGCTGTCTCCAGGACCATCTACTCCAGGTAGAATTTGCTCACTAAGGCAGTGGCAAATGGCTTACTGAGTATCGTTTCCTCACAAGAGGTACAACATGAGGGACTTTGAAGTGAGCCTTTTCCACGGTAGCTCCCCTCTTGTGGGATGTCCTCTCACCAGACATGAGATCTGAGCCCTCATTCCTAAAGAGACTTTTTAAAAAAAATATGTGCTTGGGGAGCTAGGCAAGGACCAGAGATATACTTGAATTGGGATGAACCTGACTACATGATGTTACACAATGTTATGGTTTTTAATATTGCACTTATGTTATATTTGTGTTGGTAGTATTCAGTATTATCATTCTGTGATAGTAACCTGATAGTTTTCATAGGCAGAGGCATAACTGTAAGCTGCTTAGAGTTGCACAATTGAAATGCCATAGTAATGAATAAAATAAAAATTTGATGCAGCACCTAAAATATGGCATCAGTAATATAGGGACATTGAGATGTAGTGATTTAGAACAACTGTGTTGTGAAATAGATAGACATCACCAGTGGATTTAAAAATAATAATCTTTGTGACATTTAATTTGCTTGCGGAACGGGGATTTCCAAAATGAAGTGTGCTGTAGAAAGTTTGGGATTCCCCATTTGGACTGGAACTTTGCTCCTCCAGTAAAAGCTCTTTAAAATAACTGCGCCAGTTACACATTGCTGATATAATGCACCATGCACCTTGACCTTGAAAAAAAGAGATCAGGTAATAATATGGAGTTGCCTTCATAATTGGTCCTAATGTGCCAATCTAGTTCTTCTCTTAAATGGCGATTGAAATTCTAGAAAATGCTTTGGCTGATGCTTTAGAGATACCATAATATTAGGAAATATGAAGGATTCCTTCCTACTTCCTGTTCTGCTATTACCTTAGAATGACGCATTTGAATTATGGGTGAATAGACAAGGAAAATAAAACTTTCAAATGATGTGATCAAAAGTTGGGAGGTGTTCTGTTTATATCTTATTTCATCCCCCCAGTTCTTTTCTTTTGCCCTTTTAAAATGATAATGATGATGAAATTTTAAGTTAATAGTATTTCATCAATATGGTTGATTAATATTGTCGTATCTATTTCCACTTTCATTTTGTTAATTAGCATAATCATAATTGGCATAATAAAATTATTTCCAAAATGTGTATGCGTGATCATAAATGGGTCTCTTGGGGAAAGCACAGTTCAGTTTTGAGGCTTGCTTCTAAGATCAGCTCATGGGTGAACTTGAGAGTGGGAACTCCGGTTGGAAAGACTTTGCAAAGAGTCCTCATGGATTGGCTTGTAATGGCTGGCTGCAACTAAAAAAACAACAGCCATAATTGAAACCAGACCCAAGTCTGTCCTGCTGCGCAACGTGCAGTCTCTCAAGTATTCATGACACAAGTTCAGGTCAGGAGGAGAAAAGAGGAGAGGATGGGTAGGAGTGACAGCAGCACAGTTTCTCTGGGTTCCATGGTTACTTTGGAAAACTACTTCTTGGTAGTTCTTTTGTTCTTTTATTCTCCATCCTTCCTTGCGTGCCTCAGCAAGCAGATGGGAAGAATATTAGGAGCCATCTAAATGCAATTCAGACACACAGTCTTAAGGAAGAGTGATCAGAACAGCAACCTCAACATGAGTGGGGGGGAAAAGATAGATGAGGTTCAGAAAAAGATTCCAGATAAGGCCTCACTATTGGAAGAGAGAAATATATAAACAGTTATTACAAATTCTATCTGGGTGGCATCACTTGCTGCTTGCTGCTTCATTATAGCAGAGAATAAACTTTAGCAGGATGTGTGTCATCTTTACGACTCTCGCAATAGTACCTTGCAAATGGAAGTTAAGAAGTACATCTTAAGGTGCATTTTTTTCTGTGCTTTATTGGAAGATGTCGCAAAATAAGTATTTCCTTAAGAATATCATTGTACCTCCAATTAGGCCAGTGTTTCTCAACTTTGGTAATTTCCAGATTTATGGACTTCAGTACCCAGATTTCATTTGTTAGCTATGCTGGCTGTGGTTCTCTTGACTGAGAACCTGAATGATTTGCAGCAAATGTTAGGTAGACGGAATTGAAAGTAAATGTATTTTAAAACTCAAAGTAGTTATGTTTGATGGGAAAATGGAATGAACAATCTCAAGCTATAATACACAATGGAAATCATAGAACAAGTAGATGAACAAGGCTACCTTTGTGAAAAGTTAACTAATAATATAAAATACTATATTTTATAGTATATATAAAATGGTGGAACCTTAAGATGCACAAATGCTAATAGAAAGTACTAGTGGGTTGTATGGATGTTGTGTGAACCCAGTGAAGTCTGGCTGATATGGTGATGAATTATTAAACATTTAGAACTTGGTGAGTTATGTGAACTGGGTCATTGGCTGAATTCAGACATACACAGAAGTCTTAATGCGGTTTCTTAGGTTCAGCTTAAATGTTGTTCTATGAACTCAGTCACTGTAGTATGAAAACTATAGTTTATAATTTGACCTATTGCATAAACCCAGTGAACTGGAGCTTATTCAAAAAAAGCATCAAACTTCAGAAAACTGCCATTGCTTCATTTGCTCGGTGCTGCTGGCTTTCTTTTCTGTAGGTTACGAGAAATCCCAATAAATGCTGAACTAGTTAGAAACAAGTTTGTTGGTGACAGTGGTGTGTTGTCTGGATCAGTACAACCAGAATAAAAAAACCCATTGATTTCCTGAGTAGTCTAAGAATATAATTTTTGACGTTTGGACCTGAAAGTTTGGGCTTTCAATGGACAAGGTACTTTCCTTAATCTTAGTGGGAGGTCAGTTTGTGGACGAACCACTGAGATGCAAAGGAAATCTGACGGAGGCCCCAGCCTTACCCTGTAAAGCCCTCCGGGTCTCTCCAGCCAGAGAAGGAAACAGATTTTTGAGTTGGCAGGCCTCCATTACACCTCCAAGCTAGGGGTGGCGGGCAGGCGGGGGTGGGGGTGGGGAATGTTGAGGAGGAAACTGCTACAGCTATAGCAACTTGGCTAACTTTTGATTGCCAAGCTTAACTTGAAAATGGCAGTTTACTCAGCCTTGGAGCTTGATGTACCTGAGCTGTCTGGCAGTGGCTGGTTCTTCCTTACTGGCCGATAGATGGACGGATGATAAAATAAATTCCGTCATGAACTGCATTTTAAAGTAGTTTTTTAGTAGACATTTATAACCTTTGTCCCTGCCCTGCTTCGTTCTCAGAGTAGGCACTGTGCTTGAGTTGAATGCACTGGGAAGACTTGATGGGAAATGTTTCACAATTTAAACAAATAAATCTGTAGGTATTTTTTCATGCTTGCTCCCCAGCTCTTCCTATCCCGTTAAGCTAAATATTTGCACAGTAGTACTATGGTAAATGGGGGTGAGCAAGGCCTGAATGTATTTCATTTCGGCGGTTTCACGTTTGCCATCAGCTGCATTTTCTCTCTCTCTCTCTCTCTCCCTCCCTCCCTCCCTCTTTCTCTCTCTTTCCCCCACCCCACGTCTGTGTGTTTTTCTTAGCAAGGTCAAGACGAGTTTTGCAGTCCAAACGGTTCACTGCAATTCTCTACAGGATATCCTCGTTTTACTTTAATGGGGAGGAAATTAATGAAACATACAGGCCCTGGGGCTTTGAATACTATACATTAATATTATCCCAACTCGTTGTGGTATGCGCTCTGTCTCAGACTAAACTTTACACTGGACGGAGGAAGCAGTGATCAGATTCAGGTGCCTGTGAAATTTAAGTTGGGGGGCTGGGACGTAAAGAGGAGGCATGGGTGGGTGGGTGTGGGGGGGGGGGAGAAAGAAAAGCAAGACTTAAAGTAGTTTCCTTCCGTTTCAGCTCTTGTTAGTGTGAGAAGCAGGGAGGGCCAGTTGAAACCAAGTTGCTGCATTACAAGTGAGGACGACTCTTGTTCTTGACTTCAGGTCTTTGAACACCAGATGTTGAGGAGAAACAGTTGATTTTAAAGGGACCAGATCCACCTATTTGTCATATGAGGTGAATGGAGCTACGTCCATGTTTAGCAGAAGTGTACCTTGGAATACCAGAAGATGGGGGCCAAATAGTAATTTCAAGTATTTAGAGCCCCAGCGGTGTTTTTTCAAAAGGCAACTGGGCTTCTTTTGTTTTTCCTTGAAGATGTTTTGCTTCTCATCCAAGAAGCTTCTTCAGTTCTTCTTCTCCAGTTGCCTTTTGAGAAAGCACTTTTGGGTCAACCTTGACTTGGATGGCTGAGAATCTCCATAGACAAGTATTTGAAGCATTTATCTAGCCATTTTAAGAATCAGGACGCTTGACTTGCTTCATGAAGGTTTTCTTTCATTCATGGGTTGCACTTCATTGGTGAATTTCTGGTTGACGGGCTTGAAAAATAAATTACAGAGCGTAGTGTGATTTAGGAAGGTCATTCTTGGGGGAGGAATTGTGACTCTTTTGTAGTACTAAATCTTTTGCCAATCAGCCATTCAACTGTCCCAGAGTTTTGTTCAAATATAACTTTTTTGAATCAAGGGTTTGGATTTCTCCCCTGGTCCCTGCTAGCAGCCAAATGATCTTTGTGGTCCAAGCCTGGTCAAAGACCATCTGTTCCATCTATCCTACTTGGAGCCAGTATATTCTAATCAATGTAGTAGAGGAACAAACAATAGATTGGCCGCAGGGGAGAATTTTACCTCTGTTTGGTGCTTTTGATTATTATTCTTTTTTAGCAAGAGAAGGGAAGCATGTCCTGTAAGGCTGGAGGGAGGCAATACACAGTCTCAGGAAGGCCGGGGGAGGGGGGGGGAGCCTAAAGAAAATAACACTCAAAAAATAGAAAAGTATCTTAGGAAAGGAGATGACATACTTCTCCTTTTGCTTTCTTCTGACATGCTGCAGTGCACAAGCTTGAATGAAGATGCTGTTGAGCTCAGGTCCAACCTCCACTGGAGGGACAGGCCTCTCCATCTAACCTATAAAGCCTAAAGTGAGTCCTCCCTTCCTAAAACCCATTGTACCTGGTCCCCTCGTCAGAGCATTGTTTAACATTTCCCATCAGGAAAGATGAGAGCTAAGCTGGGTCATTGGACCATCAGAAAATTTGAGTGCCAAAGAATTGAGACCTTTGAACTATGGTGCTGGAGAAGACTCCTGCGAGTCCCTTGGATTGCAAGGCCATCAAACATGTCAGTCCTAGAGGAGTTCAATCCTGACTGTTCTTTAGAAGGCCAGATCCTGAAGATGAAACTCAAATACTTTGGCTACCTAATGAGAAGGAAGGACTCACTGGAGAAGAGCCCAATGCTGGGAAAGATTGAGGGCAAAAGAAGGAGGGGATGACAGAAAATGAGGTGGCTGGATGGAGTAGGCGTGAGCTTAAATGGACTCCAGAGGATGGTAGAGGACAGGAAGGCCTGGAAGAACATTGTCCATGGGGTCACGATGGGTTGCAACTAACAACAATAACAAAGCTAGGTCATAGGGGAATTCTTGCTTCAAATGTTTCCTCACGCATCTTCTGTGCTTTGCTTTTTCCAATAGACAGGAAGGCACAATATCTGTCCTACTTGGTAGTAGTTATTTGGAGCACCTTGAAGGACAATTTTCTGATAAATCAGCTTGATGTATCCAGAACCTTATTCCAAACCCTTGGAATTGCAGAATAGAAGAGACCTCAGAATGCTCACTGGTTTTCTAAATGACAGTGCTAGTAATTTTGTGGCTTTGACCTCACTGGGGAACATGGAGATGGAAAGTATCATTCACACCAGTTTCCAAGCATCCATTCTGGACTTACAAATCTTTTTGATGTTTCCTGGTTATCAGATCTATGTGAAATGAAGTAAGGTTGGCAAGAACCAAGTCTCAGTGGTACAACTTAAGGAACAAGTTTGACAAAACTCATTGGAGAGCACATTGTCTGTCTCTTGGAAGTAAGAATTTTTTATGGCCTTTATTTCTCTTTTCTGTTGCTTCTTCAAGATGTTATCCAGAAGAATTGTTTGGCAAGCAGGAGATTTGGCTCAGGAATTGAATTCTCAGTTAATGTCTGGATCAATTTGTTAAGTGCTTTAAAAAGAAACTTGTTTATCATCCTACAACTTTGCATGCGGCAATTATGTAAGCATCAGAGATACTGTCTGAAGCACTGCCAAAGCCAGAGTTTGGGGTATCAGTTTTAGTTGTTGCAGCCTAAGGAAGCAGACAAGATGCTTGAATTAGTCCTTCTCACCACATGTAGGCTTCCATGACTAATAAGATTTAGCTGGAGATGTGTGTGTCTGCAGGGGCTAAGGATGAGGAGAAGAGTGGGGAAAGAGGAATGACAGTGCTTAATTGGAGTTAACCAGGGATGGTTAATTCAGGTGCTAGTAGCCCCCGTCTTCTGAAATAGGGCTCCTTTTGCTAATATCTCATTTGATAACATCACCCTCTGGGGACAAAGGAAATTGATAGAATTTCCAGCTTTAGATTATTTTGGAAGAAAGATTTCTCAAGTTTAGACTCTAAATTGAAGACAGGCATCCTTTCTGTAGCTAGAAATGGCTTTTTTTTAATTAAAAAAAGTAGATTTGAAGGATCACAATGTAGGGGTTAGGTCTAGGTGGACTAGCAGTTCCCAAATTGGAACTTGAGCAAAAAAAATCTGCTTTGAATAGAGTTATGTCCTGCCTAAGAACAGCTCAGTGTGTTTGTCCATTTGTTTGTTTGTTTGTTTGTTCATTTATTTATTTAACCAAATTATACAGCTGCCCATTGCACAAACAAGTGACTCTGGCAGCATTCAAAAGAACTAAAAAGAATTCATAAATGCATTGAAAAGTATAGAAAACTAAACTAAAACAAAGAATAATAGACAAAGGGATGTTAAAAACCTCTCTAATTCACCCATTCCCTAGGGGCCTAAGACTTGCTGGTATAACCGAGTCTTAAGGAACCTTTGGAAGCTTAGAAAAGATGAGGCCAACCTCAGCTCAGGAGAAGATTCTGTAGAGGGAGTGCCACAGTAGAAATGGCCCATTGCTTAGAGCCTGACAAATGTAGTTAATGGAATCTGTAATATACCCTTTCTGCTAGATCTGGTGGGATCGGCAGATAAAATTAGGGAGAGACAGTCCCTCAAATAATTCAGTCCCATGCCACAAATGGGTTTTAAAGGTCAAAAGTACCTTGAATTGAACCTGGACACAAACTGATAGCCAATGCTACTTGCAAAGCAGACATGCAAGTGTGTTCTACCATACATAATTGCTTACATCCCTTTACAAGAATGTAAAATCAGTAACTTTCTATATACTTCCAGCTCAAAATCCAGAGTTCTTAGTGATGATATCTAAAGCTCTAACTAGTTTAAGATTTTGAAAACTTGTCCCTCCAAGCAACTTGCTGGGTATTAAGATATTACACCAGTCCTTCGACAGCTTTGCCCCATTGAGAGTAGTGCTTTAACTGGAAATATAAAACAGAACAACTTCTAGAATTGTGTGTTCAGTCATAGAATGGCCTTTCTGAAGGGATCACATAGGTTTAAAATGTGATGGCATGCTAAGACTTAGCAAATAGTTATAATCAAATTATTGATTATAATTTAGTTGTGTTTTGTCTCCTAACCTTGGGGCCTGTAGTTATTTCCTGTTATTTACCTTTACTGGGATTTCTGCATATAAGGCAGATTGGTAATATTTTCTTTTCTTTTATTGGTAATATTTTATTTAATACTTAATAAGTGCATTGGTCACATTGGTCATCTTTCATAAGAGTTATCACAAAGGCTTGATAAATTGGTCAGACAGATATAACTTCACATTTCCCAGGCAAATGTGCAACTTGCAAGTAGGAAATAAGTCCTGCATTTGATGGGATTTACTCCCTGGTAGGTGTAGGTCAGATTGTGACCTCAGCCCTTCCTTTCAGCCAAGGTTTCCCTCCCGTGCATGAATATGGTACAGGAGGGTACCTGCAAATCACTTTGCTGCCTAAAAACATCAAGTTGGTGAAGAAAGAGATTAAGTATTATGACCTGCAAGAAAGATTCTGGCATTCTTGGGCTGAGCAGCATAGCTAAGTCTTCCTTTTGATTTATTTCTTTGAAAAATGGGAAGGGTGGTAGCTGGACTTATCTCAGGTCACACTGAAAGTTAATTAGGGAGAAAAGCTCTCATTCAGATTTCCACTGACTAGCTATTTTGGAACTTTTGTGTCTAAAGGTTCCTTCCATTTTGATGATCAGAGATCTTTAACATATTGTAGAAAGTTAGCACCCACCCCTCTCCTAGAAGAATGAAATATTTTGGGAAATAAAGGCAGACTATTATTTTTCCCTGGATGAGAAATGGAGAAACATGTTTTTAGAGAGAGAAAGCAGCCCCCACCTTTCTTAATAGCCCTCAGCAGATGTCAGCACTTAAGAGATACGGTAGATAACTCTATTATTTTATTTTATTTTATTTTATTAAATTTATACCCCGCCCTTCTCCTAAAAAAGGACCCAGGGCGGCGCACAGGCATCATTAAAAACATACAAAATACAAAAATACAAAATTTTAAAAACTAATTAAATAATTCCCTGTGCTAAAAATAATAACGCTCTAAAATTTAAAATTATCCCTATATAAAATCAGAAACGGGGTTATGCTAGGCCGGCTTGTTGGATTAAATAGGTTTTAAGACGTTGGCGGAAAAGGCGGAGGTCCACGATGGTGCGTAGATCGGGGGGAAGGTCGTTCGAGAGGGCAGGGCCCGCCACAGAGAAGGCTCTTCCCCTGGGCACCGCCAACCGGCATTGCCCGGCCGACGGTACCCTGAGAAGGCCCTCTCTGTGGGAGTGGATCGGTCGAAGGGATGTATGGGGCAAGAGGCGGTCACGAATATAGCTAGGCCCCGAGCCATGGAGCGCTTTGAAGATGGTCATATTCATAAGCAAATATCCTCACTCAGGATTCAACCCAGGGCAAAAGCCATTACGCCATAATAGGAATTGCCCAACACCGTTTCAGAACACAAACCTTTCAGCAGTCCAAACTTCAATCAAATCAGGGAGCTCAGACAACCAATAGAGCCAGTTATGACCCCTACATTACTCCTGACAACAGCCCATAGAATGCATGTTCCTATACAGGAATAGGAAGCTCAAGTGAAAAGCCCAAGAGAAGGTATTTAAAAAATTCCATTCTCAACTCTATGTGGTCAGCTGCTGAGAATCATTTGGTTCTGCTTCATCATTAAAACTTCTTTGCAATCAGCCACCATGTTTCCAGTGTTTTCCTCCCGGCTTGGAACTGAACCAGATGGATATTTCTTCCAACAATATAACCTAATATAGTAGACCCACTGGTGTTTTTAATCATTGTTTCTATTATTTTCTTTTCATGCTCCTCTTCATGGTGCAACTGACTCCGATTACAACCTTTGGTAGTAGCCTTCCATCAAAAGAGAACAAAATATTTGACATTTCTGATTGGGAGTTAGAGAACAAAAGCTTGTTTGGAGAAATTAAAAAAAATATTGGAAAGGTCACCCTGGTGGGTTTTTCTATGAAAAAATATTGGGGCATTCTTTCCCTTCCCCCAGATGTTAAAATTCTGCATATTTTCTATAGTCTCGAAGAAGGGGTGGAAAAATCTCCCAAATCATTGCTCCATCCATTTGATTTTAAACACTGTTGATCTGTTTGCCTTGTGGAAAAACCACAGCTTGAATATTACCACATTTTCTAGAGTAAAGGCCCTGCCTTGGGATACAGGGACAATTTATTAAGGGAAATATCTTTAATTAATTTGTGCACAAGTTCGTATTTTTCTTTAATTCTTCTCCCCAGGCTCTTGACCCATAGTAATGAAATCTGAGAATCCTTTTTCAGAAAATGACTTTCTCAGCATTTTTGTTCCTTTTAAAGTTAAGTGTATCACATAATGACCATGAAATGTTACCCTTTATTAGGAACACACTTTTCACTGAGAGTCTTCAAATAGACTTTATTACCAAAAGCTTGACGTTAAGCTGCCATCTGCTTGCTTTACCAAATTGGATGTGGCTGGTTCCTATGCCCTAACTCCTGTTGGAAGATTTTGCTTAACTCTCTGGATGCCAATTTTGAATAGTAATCTGGAATACAGTTTGATTTAAAACACTGACCTGCTGGATTATAAAACACCTGTAATCTTCTCCAGTTTATCCACAGCAAAAGATGCCTAAAATAATTAAGTATTCGATTAGCAGCCAGCTGAAGGGCAGGGAATGTGTTATGGGGGCTAAATTAAGCGCAGAAAGACGCAGCTTGTTGCCCTTTGGAAGTTTGGAGTTACATCCCCATCAAGAACTGCGAGCACAGCCTATGCTCCAGAATTGTAAATGTTTGGGAGGTTCTCTATCAGGGGTGGGTTTCTGCCAGTTCTAACCTTCTATAGAAGAGGTTCCATAAATCTACAGTGCCTTTTAGTGCGGTTCCAGCTCCCTCCCCCTGCCCATCTGCCCATCACCAAGACGAAGAGCAAAAGGAGGAATTCTGGGAGTTGAAGTCCACAAGTCTTAAAGCTGACAAGTTTGAATACCCCCTGGGTTTTTTTTTCTAAAGGGCTAGGGGTGCAAGGGTCTTGTAACTTGACAGCTTTAAGACTTGTGTGCTTCAAATGCCAGAGTTTTTGAGACAACATTTTGGCTGCTAAGCAAGATCATTGTTAAGTGAGTTTCACATTTTACAAGTTGGCCACGCCCACCCAGTCACATGAGTGCCAAGCCACTCCCACCCCAGTCACATGGCTGGCCAGCCACTCCCACAAAGCAGGCCACACCTACAGAAGAGGTAAAAAAATTTGAAACCCACCACTGTTCTCTATACATGTTTTTGGACAATATAAACTTTCATCTCAGATAAGTAAGTATCTATCCACAGTATCCTTGTATAAGTATGGCCTCAGTTTGAAAGGATCGGGTAGGAAGGTGTTTTTGAATAGTATGTTGAATTCTATGGAGACCTGCTTCATGTACTTACTGTTGGAATTGAGCAACTACCCACAAGAATTATGTTTGCCAATTATAGTAGAGAGCCTTATTTACAAATGGTTGCTCCTTTGGAGGGCCAAATGTGGATGGATTTTAGGAAGCAAATTATTGCAGTGAGTAGAATTGGAGATGGATATTGGGGTAGCAAAGAGATTCTCTGCACAGCACAGCCATGAATCCTCCAACTCTACTAATTCACCACACTATTGATTTTGAGGCCGAAAACTTGTCCATGCATCAACCCATTTGCTCTTTGGAACAAAAGCAACATATACTTTATCACCATTGATTTTCAAGGGCTTAAAATGTGAATTCTGCAGGCTTCCTTTTTATCTGTGGAAATTCACAGATAAGTACATTTGCTCAGTTCCGCTGGAAGGCAGCAAGTCTTTCAGACGGTTTGCTCAAACAGATCTTCCCTCCTTTCCAGTATTTTACATCTTTGGTTCCCTTCAAAGGGCTGCAGCTTGTGTCAGCATTTGTATGTGAGAAAATTACAAAACCCTTTGAGAACCTAACCTTCAGTTTTGAGCTGGCACTTCATGCTATGTGGGTCATGTTTTCCCTGTTTGATCACAGCCTAGGCATACAAACCATTGGTGTACTTTTTGATGACAAACCACAGGCTTGTTGGCTGCACATGTTCAGCTGCTGTTCTTGTTGCCCTAACGCTGCAATGGCGGCCTGTAATTTCTTTTGTTTTGTTCTTGCTTTGTGGTTTAGACCAGTAGGTAGGCTCTCTCTGCCAACCCCCTCATCCTCTCCCAACTGGGTTTGCCCCAACTGTTACGTCTTGACCCGTCCGTTATTTCAGCCTTCGTTATTAAACTGTCCCCCAGTTGTTATCAGGAAGATTCAGGAAGGTGGGTGAAAAAGGAAACATAATCTTATCTGGAAATAGAAAATATGATAAGGGCCCCCTATCTCAGAGCTGCAGGGTCCCTCGTGGTGGGGCTGCAGCAGTTCCTTTGAGCATAATCACTGGTTCCATCTCTGCTAAATCACCTTTCACACAGCTCAAGCCTTTGATAGAAAGGCCTCCAGCAAAATTAGAGCAGGATTGTACGAGACCCCATAGCCAATGTATTAAAGACATGGCTGATCAGAATTATAGGGGAGCACTCAGCTGTAATTGCTGTAATGAAGGCGGGAAGTTGGAGAGACAGTGGGGAGATGGAGAAAGATGGCCCGTCTGTGCCTGGACTGTGACTTGATGGATAAAAGAAGATAAGTAGTGAGAGGGGGAATGTAACTTAATTTTAATTTTGTTTTTTAATTTTGTTTTTAATCTAGGAGTCTGGGATACCTTCAATAGGTGGCAGCACCTGGCTGGATTCAGAAGCTAAGCATGGTTCAGGACTAATTAGGACTCAGAAGTTCAATTAGGGAACTATAAAACTTAGAAAACCCTTCTTAGCAAATCATTTCTATAATGCTGTCAGCACCAAGAGCTGACCTAGACTTAGCTTCACATTCTTTAAGCTCTAAGATAGGGGTGGGCAATTAATGTTACCAATGGGCCACATGGAAAACTGGGACTGTTGTGGAGGGCTGAGGCAATAGGACTGTGAAAATGTGTAGTCATGAAAGCATGCAGGCACATCTATAAATTGGAAAAAAAATAGTCATGTTCAAAATAAAAGCACTGCAGTTGTTTTGCATGCATGCTGTACATTTATTTATATTTGATTTTTGATTCATGTGGGCTGGATAGGGACAGCCAAAGGGGGCTGTAAAATGGCTGGGTCACCTCTAAGAACTGAAAGCAGTGCTGTTCAGTATTTCAACACAGTTTTGCTTGATTTATTTATTTGTATCCTGCCTGATTATTTTTATAAACAACTCAAGGCAGCGAACACACCTTCCCCCTCTTATTTTCTCCACAACAACCCTCTGAGGTGAATTGGACTCAGAGAGAGAGATTGGCCCAAAGTCACCCAGCTAGTTTCATGTCTAAGTAGGACTAGAACTCACATTCTTCTGCTTTCTAGCTTGGTGTCTTAACCACTAGACCATACTGCATCATTGTTTTTATAGTCCTCTGGTTAGTGCCAGTAAGAATTCCAAACTAATCAACAGAAACATCAGTTCAGTTCCTTACCTTGCTGGTTTTAAAATGTCCTAGCTTGGCAAATGTGTTCACAAAAACACAAAACCCAGATTAATAAACCAGATATATTTCTCTCAGCCCTGCTATGCAGTTCAGACCAGGGAATCAACACCAAAGGAAGGGTAAAACTACTTCTCATGAAATTGGCTAGAATAGCAGAATCTAAGACATCTAATTCTCCCCTTTACTATATTCCAACTGGTTAGGGCAAGGGTCTCCAACCTTGGCAACTTTAAGACTTGTGGACTTCAACTCCCAGAATTCCTCAGCCAGCAAATCATAATTATACACCTTCTGATGCTCTTAATGGGAATGTCTTTGAAGGCAGCAACCCGACAGCATATACCAAAGTTTCAGCACATGAGTTTGGCAATGCGCTCAACCCACAAACCACTTCTGAACTGTGTCCAGTGACTGCACCAAAGACCCCATCTCAAACAAAGAGTATTCAAAACAGCACTTGAAACTGGCTAAGCCATTAGGTAAAAGGGATTGTGTAATTTTTGTGTTCATCAAATCACCTCCAGAAGACTACAGAAGTTCTGGGATCTTCTGCAATCACCCCCAGAAGACTACAGAAGTTGAAGGGATGGCTTCTATGCAGCAATCAAAGGCATGAACTAGATAGAACTCAATCTCCTTATCAAAAGACTGGTATGAATGCATCATGCAGTATTAAATACCAAGGCAACATTTCCAGTGATTCAGAGAATATTATGAAGTCAGTGTGCAGTAAACTGGAGATTTCTTACAGTACATCTAAACTAGCAGAGATCACTAATAATGTAATGGGGTCATGAGAAGAACCTTGGGAGACAGGAGGAAGAGCTGCAATCTCTATAGTGATATTAATACTCATGTTTTAGTTGCTAACTGGACTACCTCAAAGGGCTGACACAAATAAAGGGACTGAAGAATTTTCAGAAAAGAGCAGGGAAATAAAATGATTCTGAAACCAGGTTGGTAACTGCACATTTTTTTCATGGGGGGTCCTTATGCCTTGTCCATCAGTCCCTACATTGCCATTTTGATACCACTTCATTCATTTCCTCCATTGATAAATTGTACTTTCTAATATTTTAGTTTTTCTTTGATTCCATTTTAAGAATAAAATAATGCAGTGTCAAAATTTTATGACCTTCCTCTTAGGCAGTGGTTCTCAACCTGTGGGTTGTGACCCCTTTGGGGGTTGAACGACCCTTTCACAGGGGTCGCCTAAGACTCTAGGAAAACACATATTTTCGATGGTCTTAGGAACCGAGACACCAATTTTATGGTTGGGAGTGACCACAACATGAGGAACTGCATTAAAGGGTCACGACACTGTTCTTAGGTGTGGGCAGGGCCAGATTTTGGCTAAGGCCAGGCAGGCACTGGCCTAGAGCACAAAAGTTTAAATGGCAACGTCCTTCCTTTTAAATCATTCTTAAATGTTCCAAAGGTGCTTTTTCAAGAGGCAACTGGACTTTCTGGTTTTTCTTTGAAGATGTTTCGCTTCTCATCTGAGAAGCTTCTTCAGCTCAGAAAGCAAATCACTCAAAGACCTTTCTCTTTATGTTTTGTCTGTGAACTTCTCAAGGGGCATGATACTTGTTAGGGGATATCTCCGTTGGGAGACAGAAAGTTGTGCAGCGGAATGTGCAGCTAGAGAAACGTTGCTAGTAAACACAAAAATAGTAAACAAGACACTTAGTAAAAACAAAATAGCTTTACTGGTGTTGTAAAACTATACTACTGCTTCACAAGCAGTGATGGTAAATTGAGTCAAACAAAGTCTTAACAAATAGTAGTTTGCTTACAGTCAGTAAACCACACTTCTTCCTTCTTCCTTCTTCAAACACAGTTAGTCACAATGAGCAGTCAGTTATCAAACAGAGAGAGCAATTAGCAGAGGTATCAGCAAATCCGGCAGAGAGAAAGCATGCGTTCTGCTGGCTTCCTCTTATAGTTGAAGATAATTACATTCTCTAATTACAGTCTCTAACATTCCAACATCCTTAAAGCCACAATGACCATTTGTCATCGTGGTATTATATATTGCCTACCCAACTCTAGGAGTCTACTCCTAACAATATTCACAAGACCGCATGGACCCAGACCAGGGCTGTCACAGTTGTGGCCAGATGCATCACACCCTGGCCATGCCCACTCCCAGTTTAGCAAAGGTGAAAAAAAACCCCATTATGTCAGGTGATCCTCTTGTGACAACACAAGTTTGACACTTCTGACCTAGACCATTGCAACATGGCTTGGGACAAGTGAAGTGCTTCTTTTCATTCAGTATCCCCATCAGCCATTTTTTTTGAAAACATAAAACATGGCAAGACTTTGGATATTAAAGCAACTGCCAATATCACAGTTATTTGTTCCTATCAAAATTATCAATCCTATCAATCTTGGAATTTTCTCTTTTAAAATAACTTCATAGATGTTTTATTTTGCAAAATAGAGCAATAACAATAGATGTTCACTGATTTCAAACAATTTTACTTATTTCTTAAGCTTAATCTTTTCCTTCTCTTTGTCCCCGAAATCTGTTCCTGGAGAGGGAATATTCTGTGATATTTAAGTTAGAAATAATAATAATAATAATAATTTTTAATTTGTTTACCCCTCCCTCTCCCCGTAGGGACTCGGAGCGGTGCACAGGGAAAAACTAAAACAATAAATATACAGACATATTAAAAACAAATTAAACAATACCTGTGCTAAAAATACCCCATTTACATACTAAAATTCCCAATTAACAACTAAAACCCCATAGAGAGAGACTACCCTAGGCCGGCCAAGCAGAAAAGATATGTTTTTAATTTTAGACGGAAGGAGCGGAGGTCCGTGGTCGTTCTAATGTCGGGGGGAAGGTCGTTCCAGAGGGCTGGGCCCGCCACAGAGAGAGCCCTTCCCCTGGGCGTCGCCCGCTGACAAAGTATATCAAACTTTCTTTCTTTGGTTCCTTTCTGATGCCTAAATTGTATGGTGAGAAGCAGCATGAGGAACATGATGTACCTAGGCAATATTGAAATGAGAAGTAAGGATAAACTAAACCGCGATTGGGAACCTATGTCACGCGTGCCCAAAGTGGCATGTGGAGGCATGTCGCCTGGCATGTGTGGCGTTGCCCGTTCCTCTCCCAGGTTCCATGTGTGACGATCAGTTGGCCTTTGAGCATGCAGCAGTGCTAGAAACTGGAAAAGCTGGTCTTCCATTTTCCAGCATAAGCATGTCTGCTGGTCAGCTGATCATCGTGTGTGCATTCCCATCAGTGACTGGAAGACTAGCGCACGTGCCCCCTGGGCACCTCCTCTTCCGGGTTGCATCCCAGACAAGCGTGCGTGTGCACTCGGTGCCGAAAAGGTTCGCCATCACTGAACTATACTTTATAAACCCACTCGCATTCCCATTCTGGCTGCTGCCTTATATTCAAAACTTTTTCTTACTGTGCTTGTTGTTACCAGCAACAGCTCTTCTGTCCTATAAAAAAAATTGTGTTTGCCAGGTGTGTCTTTGGAATATGTAAAAAAAAAAAATCAAAATAGTGATTGCTACAGTGTGATTGGAGTCTGTCTGGTTCTTATGTGCATTTCACAGAAACAGAAAAACATGATACAAATGAAAACATTGCCGTAAGAATCGGGTAGATGTTATGTTATATCATCATGGCTGCCATTTTGATTTTTTTAACTACACCCTGTGGGCCACCCCTGATGTGAGTGGAGTCTGCTATGCAAATTACACTGGAAAACCTCAGGGGCTGTTCTCTAATTGCTACTTCCACTAATGAAATTTTCCATCTATACTGTAAGTTACTTTTGCTCTACTGCAGATGTTCTCTTTTGCTGCTGGCAAACGTGTGTAAATAGCTCTTTTCATCTAGGATATCCTCCTAGATCTACATTCCCTTATGGGCAAAGTATTCAATCTAAAAATGGAGGCTACCAACTGAAATACAGTAAAAGAAAATAGCAAATTGTGAGGTATAATGGACATTAATCCTCATTTTCTCTCTTCTCCAACCACATTACCATTTCTACTCATTGTTAGAATGGTTACATTATCTAAATTTTTATTGCTCTTCAAATGGCAACTTGGAGCCATGGTGGCGCAGTGGTTAGAATGCAGTATTGCAAGCTCATTCTGCTGACTGCCGATTGCCGGCAGTTTAAATCTCACTGGCTCAAGGCTGACTCAGCCTTCCATCGTTCCAAGGTCAGTAAAATGAGGACTCAGATTGTTGGGGACAATATGTTGACTCTGTAAACTGCTTAGAGAGGACTGTTAAAGCACTGTGAAGTGGTATATAAGTCTAAGTGCTATTGCCAGTACAAAAACATGAATGCAGTGAATTCTGTGAAGACAAATGGAACAATAGATTCTCTCTCCCTCCCTCCCTCCCTCCCTCCCTCCCTCCCTCCCTCCCTCCCTCCCTCTCTCTCTCTCTCTCTGTGTGTGTGTGTGTGTGTACATCTGGTCAAACTGAAAATACCCAAGTTCATTAGGGATAACCATTAAAGTTCAGCCTTCTGAAAGTTATGTGAATGGGGAGTCCATCTTGAATTTTTTTTCGCTTAAAGATGAGGAAGTACTCCAAAGTATTACACTGCTGTTGGAGTTGTGATTGTAGTTTTTACAACATATTGCTTGGAGAATTCTGGAGGTTGAAGTCCAAACATCTTGAAGCTACTAAAGTTGGGTATAACAACACAGCTCTTGACCTTCATGTGAAAACACCTCCTCTTGCAATTGTGAGCCTTCCAAACTCTGCATACACATGGCCTGTTTATCAAGAGTTCATTTGGTGTGGGGTTGTTTTCTTCCCCTTGTTTGGAAAGGGACCTGCAGTTCTCAAACTCTAATGCCCCGAACCAGAAAATATGCCTTTGAAGTGTACGTCCCCTCCCCCACTGCATGTTAAAGACAGATTTTTGTGCATGTTAAACAAATGATTGCCTTGAGCCAAAGGCTATTTTTCTTTAATGAAAGGTATATGCTGAACCACCCGCTTCCAAAAACAGTCTTTATTTTAGTAGTAATATCATGTGTAATGATTTCTGAGCCTTGTTAACTGGACTGAACCACCTTACTTAATTCTCTCACTTATTGGATTTGAATAGAGTATGTGGTTATCATTCCAGGGCAAGTGGGAAGTGGCAAATAACAGGGTGTAATTACCATATTTGCAAAGCAGGAGCCATTTAAAGCTACTTAGATTTTCTTTGGCTTGTTTGGATCATCAGCTTTCATTCCACAGTAAGGATCTACTCAGCCTTTTGGAGTCTGAAGTCCATCAATAAGTTGACTTAACAAGATGACTTTGGTATCATGGTAGCTTACAGTAATGTTTTTGTATATATTTACAAACTCCATTTCTGTAGTCAAGACATAAATATTTCTAGAATGAAATACTTGAATTAGTTACCCAACTTTCTTCACTGTGAGCCTAGCCTTGAACATCTGGAAGAGAGGCTAATTCTCCTCTGGTGAATATAGAAACTATTCTCTCTGAGGCATTGGGATGCTAAGGCAGTTACCCAATCAATAATACAATCAGTCCTGTAATGCATAAAGTCAGGCCAAGGTTTTTGAGATTCAGACACAGTGAGGCACCAAATCAAGATAGACTCTGCTCAAAGAACAATAAGGCAACTCATAACACAATCCAACATAGCTTCTAGAATTTTGTTTTAGGGACTCACTGTGCAAAATTGAGAATGTATAAGGTTAAATATCTTGGGAAGGGATTAACCCCTGTTCTAATTGTCAGCCACTAAACTTTTCAGAATAAATTCATATTCACAAATAAGGTTCTGTTGCAGAAAACTTGTTCTTTAGGCATCCGTAATTTTTATGCAAATGTGACATTCCTTAAACTCACTTACATGACTCTGATCACTCAATGACAATTGTTGAGCTTGGTTTCTGCCTTTATTCTTAAGATTAGTAATACCTGTGGACCATTAGTTGAGTTAAAACATAATCTAGTACATTTACTCACTTTGCAAATAGAATCTGAATTAGAGTTCCATAATTTGGGTGCTACTACAGAGATGAAATATTCTTGGGTTTCCCCATCAAAAGAATAATCAGCACAGAGATCAAGTGCAGGATTGAGTATGAATCCAAGTAGAAGCATGAAGACATTGGCTTTTCACCTGGGTCCCAAACCATTTATATAAAACTATAATTACTTTAAATTATGTCAGAAGTTTAATCAAACCTGCCAACCTTAGAACTGGTTCTATAAAATCTGTACATGCAACACCTGGAATCGATAGCACTCTCGTGCATACAATCCAAAGTATGTATCTGGTCTATAGATGATAAATCTGTCATAATAAAAAAAGACCAACTAGAGAACACACACAAAACTATCAACAACATCTTCAAAGGAATCAAATTCACAAACGAAAAAGAAAACAGCAACACGCTACCCTTCCTGGATATCCTCATCAGTAGAGATAGTGATAGCAACTAGAGACACAAGTATATTGAAAAACCACCCACACCAACCAAGCATTCTACTATCAAAGCAACAATCTAACATCCCACAAGAGAAGTTGTGTAAGACCACTGTTGAGATGAGCCCAAGCACACTATAGCAATCCTGAACATCAGAAGAATGAAGCAGATCATCTGTACAACATCTTCCAATAAAATGGATGCAACCACATCAAAAGTGCCTAGCCATTCAACCCAATATAGCACAACCAACACAAACTGAAATGACACCACCACCATACATTCAGACATCTGAGAAATCTTCAACAGACTATTACAGCCACATGGCATCAGCATATAACACAAACCAACTAAAGCCCTCCAAAACATTCTAAGTAAATCAAAAGATCCAGCAGCCCCTGAAGAAAAAATACGAGACATCTACAACATACAGTGTAAGTACTGCAACAGCCACCATGCAGTACATAGGGCACAGGCAGAAGACTTGCGGAATGTTCAGAACCACTGAATTATATCTTTCAGAGATCCTGGAACACTGGGGAACTACCAGAGGACTGGAAAAGAGCTGATGTGGTTCCCATCTTCAAAAAAGGAAAAAAGATAGATCCAGGAAACTACAGACCCATCAGCCTGACCTCAATACCAGGAAAGATTCTGAAAAAAATAATCAAGCAGCGAATTACTGAACACCTAGAAGCAAACAAAATAATAACCAAAAGCCAACATGGTTTTGTCAAAAGCCGATCATGCCAGTCTAATCTTATTGCATTCTTTGATAATGTGACAAAATTAGTGGACCAGAGGAATGCCGTCGATATAGTTTACTTGGACTTCAGTAAGGCATTTGACAAGGTAGACCATAACCTACTACTAGATAAAGTAGAAGAATGTGGGTTAGACAGCATCACCATCACCAGATGGATTCGTAACTGGCTGACCAACTGCACTCAACGTGTAGTCCTCAATGGAACTGCATCTACATGGAAGGAAGTATGCAGTGGAGTCCCCCAAGGCTCTGTTTTAGGCCCAGTACTCTTCAACATCTTCATCAATGATTTGGACAAGGGAATAAATGGGGAACTCATCAAATTTGCAGATGACCCCAAGCTGGCAGGAATAGCCAACACTCCAGAAGATAGGCTTAAGATACAGAAGGATCTTGACAAACTTGAACATTGGGCACTATCTAATAAAATGAAATTCAATGGTGAAAAGAATAAGGTTCTACATTTAGGCAACAACAATGAAATGCACAGGTACAGTACAGGTGGTACCTTGCTCAATAGCAGTAACTGTGAAAGGGATCTTGGAGTCCTAGTAGACAACCATTTAAATATGAGCCAGCAGTGTGCAGCAGCTGCCAAAAAAGCCAACACAGTTCTAGGCTGCATAAACAGAGGGATAGAATCAAGGTCATGTGAAGTGTTAATACCACTTTATAATGCCTTGGTAAGGCCACACTTGGAATACTGCATTCAGTTTTGGTCACCACGATGTAAAAAAGATGTGGAGACTCTAGAAAGAGAGCAGAGAAGAGCAACAAAGATGATTAGAGGACTGAAGACTAAAACATATGAAGAACGGTTGCAGGAACTGGGTATGTCTAGTTTAATGAAAAGACGGACCAGGGGAGACATGATAGCGGTGTTCCAATATCTCAGGGGTTGCCACAAAGAAGACGGAGTCAAACTATTCTCCAAAGCACCTGAGGGCAGAACAAGAAGCAATGGGTGGAAACTAATCAAGGAGAGAAGCAACTTAGAACTGAGGAGAAATTTCCTGACAGTTAGAACAATTAATCAGTGGAACAGCTTGCCTCCAGAGATTGTGAATGCCCCAACACTGCAAGTCTTCAAGAAGATGCTGTATAGCCATTTGTCTGAAATGGTATAGGGCTTCCTGCCTAGGCAGGGATTTGGACTAGATCAGGGGTCCCCAACCCCCGGGCCGTGGACCGGTGCCGGTCCGTGGCTGGGTGGGAGCCGGGCCGCAGGGCTGGAGAGGAGGAGGAGGGAGGAGGGGGCAGCCCCCTGAGCAGAGAGGGGGGTTGGACTAGATGACCTCCAAGGTCCCTTCCAACTCTGCTATTGTATTGTAATGCATCAATGAACACTATCTAGCAATCAGAAGACATAATGAAAAGCCCCTTAATTTCACAATGCATGGACATAATCATAATTTCAGCTGGAAAACTGTGACCATCCTAGTCCAAGCCAAATCTAAAAATGCTAGATAATTTTTGGAAGCCTGGCACTCTGACAAATCAGCCATCAACAGGCACATAGACATAAACAACATCTACATATTATTGAAAAGAGACAATAAACAAGCCAAAAAGAACAAAAATCAAAATATCTTCTCACCAGCAGTCAATGCCCAGATGAGGAAAAGATCCACACCAAAAATAACATTGCACTAAAAATCAAGAAGCAAACAATACTCCAATCAAGAAAGTAATAGAAAAGAGCCAACCAAAGAATCACCAAGATCTCTCCCACCAACACTGGTAGGACAAGCCGCTAGAATATAAAATGAGAGCAAATCCTACACCCTGTTAGCACTGATGATGTTACCTAACTTGGGTAATGAAATGTCTACAAGAAAACAACTAAGTTCAGAGAACATCAAAGACCCCTCGACTCAACCCTGAGCTACAAATATTTTCTTCTAACCCATATATCATTGTAGCAGATGTTCTGCTGAACAAAAGAATGTCTGTCTTGTGTGAGAACCTTCTGTATATTGATGATGTCCAATTCCATATCCCCTCACTATAGGTTCATGTAAATATTGACATGGAGAACAAAACAATCCTAAAGATCTATGTAAGACTGATGTCATAGATGTGCTGTTTAATCCCTCTGATTTCAAGAGCTCTGCAACCAATTTTGGTTGGGTTATGATCAAACTCATAAACGTTCATTCCAGCTAGGAGAATTGTACCTCCTCCTGTGTCACTGCTCCTTGTCATTCTCCAATCTCTTGTGTAAGGTAAAGGCCAGCTGCAGACATCCCTTGTAATTATTCATTTTAGACTGAGTGGTATCAAGTGACTATACTGACAGCCTCCAAGCTGCTGACCTTAATGTATTTTAAAAGTTTATCGGATATTCAACCTCCGCTAACCCATGGAAGGATCTAGAATAATAATTTCCATAATCCCCAATTCATTATCTTAAGAGGGAATGCATTGTTTTCTTAATTAAGTCTGTGCACATGCTCTAAATCTTCCCATGCAAATATACTTCTGCACAAACTAATTAAAGAGAAAATACAGCCATAAGGACTCAAGCTGTCTTTTATTCAAGCTCTTTAAACAGTTAGAAATCTTTTCCTCCTGTTCTTACCTTGTTACGTAGAGCTTCGAAGTCACAAAGATGCACTTGTATTAAGAGCTGCTCCCACAGAAGGGAACAGTTTCATTATATCTATCCCACATTGAATAATAATGTGACTTACTGTATACGGAATTGTTGTTGCAGAGGTAATAAATATGAGGCACTTTGTTCAACACTCTAAACCAATACGTGACTTTATTTCCCTTATTTTTATTTACCTGGTCATTGATGCTACATCAGAGGGACGTGATAGCTGAGTTGCTAAGACGCTGAGCTTGTCGATCAGAAAGGTCGCTAGTTTGGCGGTTTGAATGTCTAGTGCCATGTAATGGAGTGAGCTCCCGTTACTTGTCCCACCTTCTACCAACCTAGCAGTTCATACATGTAAAAATGCAAGTAGAAAAATAGGAACCACCTTTGGTGGGAAGGTAACAGCGTTCTGTGCGCCTTCAGTGTTTAGTCATGCAGGCCACATGACCATGGAGACGTCTTCGGACAGCGCTGGCTCTTTGGCTTTGAGACAGAGATGAGCACCACCCCCTAGAGTCGGGAACGACTAGCACATATGTGCGAGGAGAACCTTGACCAAGATGCTACATCAGCATATGATTTTATATGTTGTTGGCTCTCATTTAAAATGTGCTGATCTGGAAATGCTTCTTTAACATATTTATCAAAGTATTGGAATATTTCAGGGATGAAGAATTGGAAGCCCGGAAGTTGAAGACCTTCTTTGATTCAAACCATGGCATTTTTAGGAAGGACTGGAAAAGACTGTCTGGAACAATCTGAAAATTCTTTGAAAGTGTCACTGAAGTATATCTGGTAATTGTGCCTACCTAGAAGGACTGATTTCGGTCACCCAAGATGCCGCCAAGATGCTTTGGTTTACAACTAGTAAGATCCTTGCTGCTCTCTTATCTTGGTTGTTTTATTACAGACATTTCATTATCCAACTAGGTAGCATCATCCATACTAGAAGGTAGTAGTATTTGCTCTCTATTTATTTACAAGTGGCAAGAAAACAATCAAGCTCAGAGAGCACCAAGGAATCACAGTTGAACCATGAACTACAACTATTCTATTTTATTAAGCCAGGTTAGGTACAAAGGTTACATGTTCTCTCTCTGGGTAAGTTGCTTATTTGGCTTATTTAGTTAGTTGCAAACTCTGAGTTTTAGACTCACAGAGTTGTGTAGCTGGCCATTAAATCTCTGACGTTCTTACCCAGTCATATGGAAAGCAGGTAAGGGACTCTAATTTGAACATCAAAGGGGCAATAGAGCCTTTATGGCCCATTGATTTTTAAAAGTGCATTCTTTTTCTGTATTGTTTGCTTGTACTGAAAGGAACCGATACCCAGAAACATAGCCACTTTCTTGCATAAGAGATGGCACTCAGTGAACTAGTGATCTTCTATGAATGAACCAGGTATGAATTAGGCTTAAACAAAAAAGAAGTGAAAATGTCAGAGAGCTTCAAAAAAAATTGCTGAATCATAATGTCCAGTTATTTATATATTCTCTCTCTCTCTCTCTCTCTCTCTCTGTGTGTGTGTGGGTGTGTATCCACTTTTCATCCAGGAGTTCAAAGATATGGGCATAATTTTCTTCCAGTTAATTTTTCCTCACAAAATACCTGTAGGTGGTAGATTGAGCTGAGGGAGAATGACTGGTTTATAATCACCCAATGTAGATTGTTTAGTGTCCACATGAAACTCTGTTTTCCAGGTTCCAGGGTCACTTTAACCATCATACCCTAATGACTCACTATTCAGTTGATGGTAGGTTGTTTTACTAGTTACATGATGAGATATATAACTAGTAACTGTTATTAGGTACATGGAGATACTAAATTTTTCTACTGTGTGCAGTAGTATACCCCACTGATATCCTTTCCTCTTTTCTGTAAGGGTGAAGGAACACTGGATTTTTTTCCAATTGGCTTGATTTTGCATGCCATGGCTAGAGTTTCTGAGATTACAGCTTTCATTTGGGCATCCCAATAACATGAAAGTGCAACACATGTTTGCTTGTCTTCATAACAGACATCCAGGAAGTAGGAAAGAGATCTTGAGACCTCTAAAATACAGCTTCAAACTCAAAGGGTGAAGAAGCATACAGCTTCCCAGCTCCCTCCTTATCTGATATAGTCTCCAGAGCAGACAGATAGGTCTCTAGGAGTTAGTATGAAGGGAATGTGGGAGTTGGCAGTATGCTAAGTGAGACACACAGAAAATGAAAGGAGCTTTCATTTTGAGGATGCTTCCTGCGCCTTAGTCTTTGGTTGCAGTAAGTGGGAGCATCCTTGATTTCCCACTCAAAAGACAAGATGAAAGAATGCCCTGCACTTGACACTTCATGAGTTGGCTGAACCCTATAACATGGTCTTCATAAAATCCAAACTCCAAAGCATCAAAGCTTTTCCTCCTGACTAGTGAAAGCCCTAAAAATTCCTGGAAGGATTGCCAAAGGCCAACAGGTCTTGATTCCATCAACCGCTTTTGGTTGGAGCTGGACTGTGTTATTTATGAGGGCCAGAGGGAGGAAAGATCTTTCCAGATGGGTGGTGGAATCAAATATAGCAATGATAAACATCAAGGCACTCATGTGAAGAGGGGAAAATGTCTGCAGTGAAGGACTGCAGCAGGCAAATACAGAGAAAGGCTGCCAGATCATCTATTAGGATGGCTATGAATAGCTCCGTACTGCTGCTTGTACAGGACTGGAAAAGAGTGAGAAAAAGCAGGGCAGATGGTTCTCAACTCCCAATGATCACTTGAGAGTAAAAATCCAGGAAAAAGCAGGAGAGGTCCAGTGCAGTGGGACTAAAGCACATACCTGTATACAAGAATCAGTTTGTAAGGCAATGGACCATGAGTTTAACAATGCACGTTCTTGCTTGTCATCAACCATGGCAGTTCTCTGAGGGGCTTTAGCTCAGGCACAGTTTAGCAGCCAACCTACCTCAAAGGGTGATTGTGGTAATGAAAAAAATAAACCCTGCATTGTGCTTAAATATAAGCACATGCCAAATAAAAACACTAAGATGGAGAAGTCACTATAAAAATTGCTAAACTATATAGTTGATCACATTAAGCTAATGACTTATCAAAATGGACACTGCAATTTTTGTAGAAAATGCTAATTATTGAATAGGGAGGAGACATCATATTGTGACATCCTAATACATCCTTGGATTTGAAGGGGAAAGAGGCAGTCATTCTCCAATCTTCATGTCTAGCAAAATGAGGACAGATGTCCAAATGTAGTAGACCAGGGGCGTCAAACTCAAGGTGTCCCAGCAGCATCACATGACATATTGGGACTTTTCCCCCTTGGCTAAACAGGGTGTGGGCATGGCCAGCATGTGACACATCTGGCCCATGGGCTGCAAGTTTGACAGCCAAATAGTAGACTTATAAAAGCTTCATATATCTCCTTCCTCCAACAAGAGTAAAATGAAGACATGTTGAATGTCTGGCAGGTGTTCCACTATACAGGCTATCCTCAACTTGATGGGTCATAACAAACTTTGCTCTCGCACAGTTCAACTGATATAGCCCACATGTTTGGTTTAGGACAATACACCTGGATGGCTAGGTGGGAATTCTGAGCACAATCTGGAGAGCATCAGCCTTGAAGAAACTGCCATTAAACATTTTTTTGCTTCCAGCTTTCCTCCTCGGTATTTGAAGCACCATGAAGATGGAGATAGCAGGTGCACCTGCCCTACCTGAGGATTCTTTCTCAGGCTAAGGAAATGAGAGGCAGATGAGCAGAGCTGTGTCATCTGCCCAGCTCTCTAAGGCCATGATTACTTCCTCAGTTAAACCATGTTTTAGGGGCCCACTAAGTGCATAGTTATACTAGGAGCCTTCTATGGGAAAACAGAAGCTGCCTTAAATAACGCCGTCTGTAGCTGTCTCTTGAATACAGCCTTCCACGGAATGGCCAGCTGCCACCAAGTTAGTTCTCCAGGTATGAATTAAAATAAAGTCTCCAGCCACTGAATGGGCAGGAATAGTTTTGAAAGGGGGCTCTAGACTTCAAGTCCCTTCTTCTTTCCTTGTTAAAGGAGAAAGGGCTTTTCTTTCACTGTATAGAAAGTGCACCAAAGCAAGTAAAACATTTGATGAACCATTCCTCCCCTCCCTGCTTTGTATAGAAAGTGCACCAAAGCAAGTAAAACATTTGATGAACCATTCCTCCCCTCCCTGCTTTGTGAACAGTCATAGTCCTTTAGCCTTCAGTAAATAAGTTGTTCCAGAGGGATCGTGCATGTGATCATAATTATATTCAATTTTAATAATCATAAGCACTCTTGTTTTCCACGATGCTGCAAACTGATTTCAAAATGAATTTAATTTGAATGGTTAATGTGTGTGTGTGAGTGAGTGTACTGTTTGTCTACCATCCCTCCACCCTATCCAAAGTGAAATAAACAATGCATTAAAAAAACAACAGCAAGGGAAAAAAAGCAAGGATGGTGGAAAACCCCTTGGAGAACTTTAAAAGACTTGAAAGCTAAAAGCAAAGCTTGGAAGGTGGGATCCGCTAATTTGTCCCTCTTTTGTGTAGTTTATTAAGGCTTTTGTTCTGGAACACATGGGTTCAATGGAAAAAGCGTTTTTTGATATATAATGTATTTACTTCTTGCTAATTAATTAAAGCAGTATTCATATGAAAATGCTGACTGATAATGGCTTTCATAGCAACAACTGTGTATTTTTTTTTGTAAGTAGCAACTTTTAATTACAAATTGACTGGCAGAAATATATAAACCCCAAATATTGTTTCACTGATTTTCTTTTAACCGTGTTACTCTTGCTTGATTTATCGGATTAGGGCTTTTCACACATAGTGCATACAAGATACTGTTTTTAATGAGAAATTAAAAGATTACCAACAATACCCATAAACCATTAAAAACACAAACTCCAGATGAATGGTAATTAGACCGAGTGATTTGAGACTGATAAATTGAAAGCAATTAATGTATTGGTTTAGGATTTACGAGATAGCTCTTAGTGTTGCAGAATGTATCTGCAAGATCCAGATTTGCAAATGGGTAACAGTGCAGGAATGCCTGCACTGTTCCAAACACCATTCTGTTATGTGGTGTGAGAAGAGAAAGCCTCCCCCCCCCCAAAAAAAAACCTGGGTCAGGCCAAATACCCATCTAGAACATGGAAGGAGAGACCATCAGCAATGTGGGAGAGCAGTAACACCCCTCTTATGTTTCAGAATCTTTGTTAGTCTCCTGCAAAAAGTTGCCATAATTATTTTAAAATAAAATAAAAGTGCACAGATCTAAAACAAAATTCTACTTAGGTAAACCGATACATATGTGAAGGCCAGCATGACCCAATCGCAGCTAAAATAAAATACAAATGTGCTTTTAAAGGCAAAGAAATATATGTATTCTGCTGTACAATCTATAAAACAAATCTATACAAATTCAAATTTTATAAAACAAATATATACAGTACCTCCGTGTAAAATAAGACAAAATATTTTTACGTTGACTGGACGCAGCATACATTGGAAGGGACACCAATATCTGGAGCTATCTGAAAAAAAATAACCATTTCCCCCTCTATGAAAAAAAACCTGCAGATTGTGGAATACATTCCAAAACTATTCCTATCTACTGTTCTCCCTGGGGAGTAATGGGCACAGATGTGTATTCTTCGATTTTCACTTTACCTGTTCATATATCTTAGGTTGGGTAACAAGTTCCATAATTCTCAGGATCAATATTCCCCATTTTTGGATCATCAGATATTTTGAATAACAACATTCCCAACTTTCTCAGCAATTATGCTAATGGTCAAGATGAAAATTCCACCTTGAGAGCTGGGAATGTTTTGTTGAAAGAAACACAGAAATGTCCTTAAAGCCTCTGTAGGAAGATATGAAATTTAGGGCATGTCTATCCATCCCAATTGGGAATACTGAGTAGCTTATTCTTGAACAACCCAGTATTACACAGCCTTCCTTTCACCCTCCCACCCCCAATTTCAGAGGCATGTAACTTCAGGCTTTTCTGGTTGGATGTATTTTATACCTTCTCCCAACTGTAGATTAGCTGCCTGCACAATTTGGCAGAAACCACAGTAAGGCTTGAGATCTGCCCAGCTCATGTTGACTGCTTTTGACTGTAATAGGCACATCTCCTCCTGTTTAGTTGTCTTCTATTGCAGACTTCTATTCATTGGCTTTTGTCCTTCTTTCCTGTCCAATACTAAGAGAGGGCACATCACCACTAAGATAGCCAAGCATCATGTCTAAGCGCTTTCTCTAGGAACTTGAGGATGTTAGTATTGGAGCAGATAACTAGGAAACAGCCGCCCTGGGTCCTAACAAGGAGAAGGGTGGGGTATAAATTTGAAAGTAAAGTGAAAGTAAAGTAAAGTCTCTCTTAGAAAGCTTAGAGAGGTCTTGGTTTGTTGCTTTCCATATTGATATCAGTATTAGTAGCCCAAAACTGTTCTCCATCTTATTCTGGGGAAAAGTAAGAATACAAAGGGCACCATAAATTCTGGTATTTTTGTCAATCATCGGTGGCAGATTGGAATTATATGATTCCTGACCTGGTTTATGAGCACTGTGCTTGCTTCCTATTTTATTTCTAAAATGACATCCTTTTTTAAAATATTACCTCCATGTGAATGCACAATGCAAGTCCATTCTTTCCGGTATATTTGCCACTGCATTGCAATCTCAGTGCTTAATTTTGAGGTGGAGGGGACAAGGAACTGCTCCCCCCACACTGTTTCCTGCAAGATTCTACAGGAAAGGGGTCTTGACCCTTAGCTAGAGGTGATGAAGTCACAGATTTCAAATGAAAAAGCAAGAAAGACACAGCATATTGTATTCAAACTTCAAGAAATGGCAAGCAGCCATGTCGGAGACGTTAGCAATTGTGCATTAAGTTGGTCTGGTCTTCAGATACGAAAGTTTGAGGGCTGGGAATATTTTCTTTTAAAAATCACTCCAGGAGACAGGTTCCGAAAAACATGCACACATGTGACTTCCCTATCGTCACAATTCCAGAGTAAAAGTTTCAGGAGTCTGGAATGTGGAAGCCACCCCATCTTTATAATCCATCTCCTGAGCATTCAAGGCACTGAACCTACGCCTGCTGCTGTAACAAGTAAAGCCAGGGCTTTTTCCTAAGGTTTATTGGGATTTGGCACATCTGTGCAAAAGTGTGTGCTGTAACTTATTGATGCCTGCAGTTGAAAATGAACTTCACTTAATATTTCTCCAACACAGCAAATATCACTTTGAGATCAAAGCTTTTCAGAAGACAGGATTTTCCTCTCCTTCCTCTCAGGATGCACTCCTGGTGTACAGTACGAAACATCCCCCCCCCCCAAGAGGGGGAAATGGTTGGTCACGTCACAGGGGAGGGCTTCTTCTCTGGCAGACTTCTTGAGGTTTCAAGGGGGTGTCTAAGGCTCTTTGGACAAGACAATTATGGAGATGTCAGGGAGCTGGCTTGGGGCAGCCTAAAATGACCCATTAAAGAGAATTTTGGTTTGCCATGGAGAAGCTTAGCTTGAGATCACAATTTCCAGAATTCCTGGTTTAGCATTTTAGCCATTCTAGCTGAGAACTCTGTAAGCTGTAGCCCAGCATATTTAAAGGGATTTTTTTTTGGGGGGGGCATAACAGGAGGAGTTAAAATTATGCTCAGGTTGAACTCCTGGCATGTCCAAAGCCAATTTAGCCCAGTCAAGCATATTCTGCTTCATGGTGAAACAGCAAAAACATACATAGATTTGAGGGTGGGTTTTTTTCATTCATTCATTTGGTTGCAAATATTTGCATACCACTCGAATAATTCTAGGCTGCAGACATCATTACTATGAAACACAATCATACAGTGCCAGCCAGAGTTTGGGCATGCTGTTGGGGGCAAACCCACAGGCAAGATGAACCTGGCTGCGATTTGTGTCCCATAGACTTTAAAATCTGTTTTGATCTTCAAGTTAAAGGGAAGTTTGGCATGGAGATGGCAACAGGAGCCCAACTCCCTCCTCCAAATGGTCATTTTCATGCATTTGTTATGTGGCAAAGAGCAATGAAAATTTAGACTATCCTTAGAGGAAAGAGTCTATAGCTTTCCTTAATTCACTCCAGAGTTCTCTTTGCCACAGGGGTCATTGCAGGGGTAGTTCCTCTTTTATGTTTGCAACCTCTGATCTTTTTATGTGCAATCTCCCAGATGATTTCTTTTCATTTTTACATTTTTGAGGTTCCAGATTCAGGGCAGTGGGCTACACAATAGGAAGCCTTTCCCTCAGCATGCAAATTATTAGTGATGTGGCATTTCCTTGCTTTGCTTGGATCCAGATGGCTGTGTGAGACAGGGTGGCTGCTTATCAATTCATCACTTGGTAGTTTGGAGAGCGGTACAAGGGTAGCATCCTGCTATGAAATGAGGCAAGCAGATGCCAAATTTCCCCTGCTCTAAAATTTTATTGAGATGCAGACTGTTGATTCCAGATTTATGGAGGCCATAATTAAGATGACCCCCCCCTCCCACTAATGAGCTGCCCTTTAGAACAATGCCGTTACTGCTCTTCTAGGGGCATTATCTATCTACTGTCCAGTGGAGATGGCATGGAAAGTTAAGAGCCAGCCCTTTCTCTTTCTGTTGCTATGGTTTATATGCTTGAGGACAGCAGAAAAACAGGCTGAAGAGGAGCAGGAATGGTGCCAAGCAATGCAAGATGAGCTTGGCAGGTGCTCTACTGTTGTTGCTCCGCACACTGCCATCCTCACAAATACACAGCTACAAAGGATCGCCAGATAAACTTTTCTCCAGATAGTAATAATTCTGCCCTGTCTTTTGTAAATAAGCCCTAGGCCAGTGGACTAATAAATCATTCGTATTTATTCATCTTTTTCATTTCCCCATAAAACTAATGTTCTCCTGCATCAGAATAATTTGTTTTTCTGTTCCAAACGTTTTTTGTTAGATCTCTCCCCCTCCCCGCTTTCTTAAGTAGTGGGATTGTTTGGTTTCAAAGAAATGGATTAGCAGCTGTCCAGTACCACTAGATCAGTACCATCCTGATCAGTCTAGAATGGCTGCGGTTCTGGTCCCTCTTAAATGCTCTGGTTAAACTACGACTATTAGAAAACAGCTCCTTCCTTAGTACTATTTCACCTACTGAATGTACTCCATTACAATAAATGCCTCGCCTGAAAACTGATCAATAGAACCTAACACCCTCCAACCATTACCTTTACAGATACAGGTTATTTCCAAGATTATTTAGGATTCTAACCCCTGCACACGTCTTTGGAATGTGTTAGAACAGGGGTCTCCAACCTTTGCAACTTTAAGTCTGAAGGACTTCAGCTTTGCTGGCTGGAGAATTCTGGGAGCTGAAGTCCTTCAGACTTAAAGTTGCAAAGGTTGGAGACCCCTGTGTTCAGGTTTTTTTTTGACATTTGTAGAGCTAATGTTAATACAATAATTTTTTTTCTGCTAAGATCTCTGGAAAGGCAGGGTTAATTCAATTATTATAATGTTTGATTTAAATGTCAATCACTTGAGAAAACGCATCTGCTGTTATGTACAAAGGACCGAAAATTTGCATTGATCCCTCCATGTATTTCAAGCCCAATCAAGTGGTCATGCTTAGATTCAATTGAACAACTGTAATGCAAAAAACCATGGCACCCATTGACTGGTGTGGAGGGAAACCTAAACAGAAAAGGCAATATATGAGAAAGAAGGTATGTGACAGGTAATAGGAACAGATTATTAGGAACTTGGAAAAAAGAAACTATGAGAGACAGGAAAAGGGGAAGTAAGAGCTGGACCAATGTTCTGAGAAGGCAGTGATGCACAAAAAGTGGATGGGGTTTTAGTTGCGCTGCTGGCGCCAGCTTGACCTTTTTGACCATCGACCCCCAATCCTCATACATCAGAGCCATGATACAGTAAGAAAGCTTCCCTGGACCTGTATCACCATTCAGGTGGCTTCATTCTACCAAAGTCTGCTTTAGACTAGTCAATCTGAGCATTAGAAGGAACAGATTCAAAGGAAGAGACTTTAGGCTATTATTCTTTTCTCCATCTTTACTTTCTGAAATAGTAAACTAGTAAAATATATCACATGATGTTGATGTATCTACAGTTCAATGTGTGCTTTGTTCTAAAAAGTCATTTTTAAAAGTTTTAAATTCTGTTGCCCATTAGATGGAATATACTCCCATGGATCATGCTATATAGGGCAAGAAAAAAAATATATTGGATTCTCGTAAAAATGTTATTGAACTACATACATGGAACTACATGTCCTAAAAGATTCACACATGAAAGGAAAGGGATTGATGCTTGCTTTCCCAGCTCAAATGGGAAAGGTAAACAAGCAAAGGAAGCCACCAATCAGAGGCTGTGGTAAATGTAAAGTTAAATCAGAAAAAGGATTTCTTAAGCTATTTTCATTTCTGGCTAGTTTGTGAGCAGGAGTCAAGCAGCTTAAGGCTGGAGGGCAGAAAAGCTTTTAATGGGTAGACTACTTGCTGAATGAGAGCATTATGGCTGAGTGGAAATTTGAATCTCAGTTTTTGTGGTCTTCCTTTAACACATTAGTCATGCTGGCTTTTTTAAAACCCCATTTACAACTACTACTATCCTGTTTTAATAACGAGGGGGTAAGCACCACCCCTTGAAATGACCCTGCTGAAGCTCAGAGAAACTATTTGTTTGTTTAACAAATTTATATGACCACCCATCTACCAATGGAACACTGGGTGGCAGACAACAACACAAAACATAGTACAAAAATCAGTTTAAATATTAGATGCACTTAGAATCCATAATAATAAACTAATGTAATCAAAGACACTATTGAAAAATCATCAAATGATTCAAACTATAGAGTGTGCAAAGAAGCAGAAGAAACAGTTCACATACTCAGCTTGTGCAAGAAGATTGCCTGAACTGATTACAAATGACAAAACACAGTCACCAAAATTATTCACTGAAATGGCTGCATAAATTATGACGTGTTAGTCATTAATAAATTAGTGTGAACATACAGTTGAAAAGATAGTCACAATGAGCAAGTTAATATAAAGCATTGTGGGATTTCCAAATACAAATGGATAAAGGCATGGCATAGCACATCAAATTTAACTGTGGTTGAAAAGAAGGAAGTGTGGATTATTGAAGTGCTAACACCAGGGGATAAAAGAACAGAAGACAAAGAACTGGAGATGATTACAAAATATCAAGATCTGAAAATTGAAAACCAAAGATCATGGCAAAAACTGGCTATGATGGTCTCAGTAGTTGTCAGCCCTGTGGATGCTGTGCCCAAAAATCTTGGATGGTGCTTAAAAAAATCTGTGCATTGGCAACATTTCCATTTGTCACTCACAACAGGGGTCTCCAACCTTTGCAACTTTAAATCTGAAGGACTTCAGCTCCCAGACTTCTCCAGCCAGCAAAGCTGTCTGGAGAATTCTGGGAGCTGAAGTCCTTCAGACTTAAAGTTGCAGAGGTTGGAGACCCCTGACTTACAAAACACAACACTGCTTGAATCCACCACACGTATACTATGCTGATCTGTTATAACATCCTAGGTTCTTGAGAAGAACTGGATGCATGCATCGAAGAAGGCCAACACCAGCTAAAAAGCTGGCAGCAGTGATTTCACATTTTGTGTCTATAATAATAATAATTAATAAATAGATAACCCTTTAAATTCGAAGAAGACATGCTATTGTGCAATTCATCTGTGAACATGTGGTTGGTTCTGTAGTCCCAGTCTGGAAATAGAGAGGCTAGTACAATGGGGGATCTTGAAGTCCATTACTGTAATAAGTATGGCTGTTATTCTAAGATGCTGCTTCATACAAGATGATCCATGTCATTCATATTCCAAGAAGATTTTGATTCTCCAAACAGTGGCATAAAGTAGCTTATTTTATACTATACAGTATATAATCTGTCTACCTTGAGATCAGTCACTCTGTCCTTTCTCTTAATCAGAGGTCTTTTCATCATCTGTTATCCAAATCTTTGAATGGAAAATGCCAGAAATACCATAAATAAATTGCCACTTTCCTATGTAGTGGTAGAACTATTGCATATGTTAATGAATATAAGAAGCAAGCATATATACCAGAGGTAGATTGTAATGCCTCTTGTGATAATTAATGTGTCTAACAGAATAAGCATGAGGAGCTAACATGTATTCTCTTCACAATACGTTGGAATTTATAGAAATCTGTGGGATACCTTTTGAAACCCAGGTAAACCCTTTGAATTATTTTGTATTTACATATGCAGCCAGGTCCTTTTCATCTAATAAAAGGGGGCCAACATATTTGGGGATAAGTTTTGTTTCCTGCATTTGGTGTATAAAGCATTAACGTTACTTCTGCTCTTTCAGTACTATAACCTTCACCTGTGCATGTAAAGCAATGAATATTTAAGACATTTTATATGTGGGTAGGTCATTCCAGAGGGCAGGAGCTGCCACAGAGAAGGCTCTCCCCCTGGGGGTCGCCAGCCAACATTGTTTGGCCGACAGCACCCTGAGGAGGCCCTCTCTGTGGGAGCGAACTGGTCGGTGGGAGGTATTTGGCAGCAGGAGGCAGTCTTGCAAGTAGCCAGGTCTACTTGACAAAGTTCAGATGCAAAAGGATTAAAAGCAAAGGAACCCTATAAATAATTTTTAAAAATGAAATACCTGCCATTTTTTTCCTCAGTACTGAATGCTGAAACGCTGGCCAGTTTTTTCTAGAGTGACTTTGTATTTTTCTACTACATAGCAAATTTGAGCTTTCTTCTAACGAAGGATAATAAAGTAGTGGGTACTCCATCACTGGAAGTTTTTATGAAGAGATTGGATAGGCATTTGTCTGGAATAGTATAGGATAGGGCTGTGGGCCGGATGCGGCCAGCGGGGCCTGCTGGGAAATATCAAAGGACCTGCCTGCGGGTCTCTGCTGGCCAAAACAGGCCATGTACATCCCCACACCCACAGCCCATGTTTGGCCTCCACAGTCTCCTGCAGCACTCTGCCAGTCAAAAATGAGCTGCACAGAGGCCTCACAGGGGGTTGGACTAGAAGACCTCCAAAGTTCCTTCCAATTCTGTTGTTCTGAAGTCTTGATTGCAGACATTAGAACTATCACAATGTACTCTACATGAATTTATTCTTGAAGACCACTTGGAAGCTGCAGTTGGTCCAGAATGAAGTGACATAGGCAGTTAGGACATCCTCCAAAATAGCTTGTAATCCCTCTGCTTTGAGAGCTGCACTGGTTATCTGAAGATTTCTCTGTGTAATTCAAGGTGTTGGTTATCGCCTCTGAAGCCCTTCAAGGCATAGATTTACCTGAAGGAGTGCTTGAATTCTGTGCTTTTTACCTGTTCCACATGATTATATAGAGTCAATAGTCTCTGGATCCCATCAATTAAACACTGTCATCTAATGAGACCCCAGAAAGTGTCTCTCTAAAATAATAACTCCTCAGAGATTCCTATGAATACCCCCCCCCCACACACACACACATCTTCCCCTTATTTAAATGAGCTCATAAAACCTAGCTGTTCTCCAGGCCTTGAGCTAGGATAGGGGCAGACCCCATGGGGGGTGGGAAATCAGTGTGTCAATTAGTGTGTTATTTTTTTCCAAGACATTTGTTTTTGTATTGTTTTAAAATGCATTGTTTGAACTTGTCTTGTACTATTTGCTTCCCAGACCTGTGAAGTTATAGGGCAGTGTGTAAATTTAATAAATAAAATAAAATATATTTCAAAATTAGGAAGTTTTTTTCCCCCCCAGAGGGAAGGTTATTCAGTTTTTCTACACTTACGGTATATTTTTTCTTTTATTCTTTTCCTGTGCTTTACCATTTCTATTTCTAATTTTTATTTTGGGAGTTATTTGCTTGTGTGTTGTGTATATGGGTGACACATATTTATTTATTACCCTATGTTCTTTTTTAAAAAAAAATCAATTTCAACAGCTGGAATTAATTTTCCTGTTACTGAATGTTCACTCAGACCTGTCATAGAGCGAAAGGCGCTCTATTAGCATAAACATAACTGAAAGCTTTGGTATTTGCATTAATGTACTTTTAACAAGTTGACAGGTTTCTGGCACATATTGCCAAGATCTGAGAACCAAGGAGTGGTGTGTGTGTGTTGGAAACTGGAAGGCTGCAGCCTTCCTTACACTGGCTGAATTGTGTGAAGTTGTCAGGTAAAAACCTCAGGTTTCTTTTTCCACCACAGAAATGTCTGGCAAAGTTATTCACCGCTAAGCAGGTGCACAAATCTGATGGGTGAATCTGCTCTAGGAATTTTTACCATTTTCCTCCTAGCCAGTCAGTGGATATGTATTTGCAACTGAAGGATAACTTTCTTTTAAACTTCTTTTTAATGAACGTGGGGTGTAACGCTTGCTGGAGGCACTCTCTGATACAAAGTCTGTTTCTCTGTGTTTCTTTAAATACAGCGTGATTTCTGCCACATTGTTTTTTATAAATGGCTTTCTGGTAGCTTTCAAAATGGATTAGGAACTAGAGAGTCCTTTGCAAACTCAACAGCTCATTTCAGTAGTCTCACAAAGATGGCAAAATAGAGAGGCAAACAAGGAATAGGCAGGGTCATAGAAATGCTGGCTCACTTAACATGGCAGCCCAGGGCTTTCTTAAAAAAAAAAGAATTATTTGACAATTATTTCTTAATATTGTACACTTGGAAGAACTATTGCACTAATACAATCTGCTACTAAGCTGAAAGATGGGACTATATCTGTTTAAATGAATGAAAATATTAAATGGAATGGGAACTTTGTGTTAAACATAGGAAGACATTTTGTGCTTATGGGTAGTACAAAAAAGTGAGGATTTTTGACAGTGGGTCACATGTGCAGTTATAAAATGCCTGCCACATGGGAATGTCAGTGTGAGAATAGTCAACTCTGAATGTGGGTCTCCTTCGCCCTATATTTCCACTCGCGATGATCCTGTGCTCATGCCATCTTCCCAGAACAAAATAATGAATGGCAATCATTCTCAACGTTTCTGTAAAAACGCATGAAAAGTGGCACCAAAGGGGGTAAACGTAAACATAGATTTTAACATTGGATTACTATGATTTATGATACAATCTCTATGAATTGAATCAGAATCATTCTGTTTTCATTGTAAGTGTATTGGGCAATTTGATGCTATTAATTCATTTGAGAATCTTAAAAAAAAGATAAAGCATGAGTACATTAAAAATAATCTATAAAGATAAGTCCTAGTTTCAGTTCTTCAAAAAATGCCGTTTAAAAAGATCTTTAAATGATAGGACTAGGGGGAAAAGGAATTCTGTTTAAAATTCAAAGAGATGCTGCAGGTTTGATCTGATTGTTTTTCTCTTGACCATCCTTCTCTGGTCATAAACATACTACCCTGTGGTAAAATGGACAGCCAATAAATTTAACAAGTAAGTAAGTAAGTAAGTAAGTAAGTAAGTAAGTAAGTAAGTAAGTAAGTAAGTAAGTAAGTAAGTAAGTAAATACAGCCAGCCAGATAGATTGATTGATTACTGATTTACAGGAAGATGGTAAGATTTGTAAGCCAACATACCCTGAAGGCATCAGGTTATGAATATTAGATTTGATCACTGGATCAAACATATGTGACTGTTTTCTTTCCTACCTAAGGTTCTGCTTGAAGGCTAGAAATTGAAAAATCTGACAATCTCTTCGGAACACTCCTCTTTTAAAAGACCATTCTGATATCTGCCCAATATGCAAATTAGAAATTGTTTTAAAGGGCACCTGGATTAAAAAAAACTTGAACTGTCCTATGCCAGATTATAGATAATTGGAATATACATACATTTGACTTCATTTAAATATGCTTTTGGTGAGAAAAGTCACCTGCCAATTGAATTAGAGAAGTTTAATGGAGGATTTTCTCTCTCTCCCATGTGGCCAGCTTCCCAGGACAAACATGGATAGCAGAGGAGCTCGCAAGAGAGAGGGAAATTTGTTGAGAAGATTCCTCACCTGTCTGTTGATGCCTATCTTCTTGGAAGCAATTGTGCACTTTCTGGAAAAGTCCTAGGAGAAAGTCTACAAATGTCTTTCCTATAATATTCTCCTTAGTTTTCTCTCTTATAGTATATTTCAGGATCATTGTCCTAGTGAATGTAAATACAGAAAATATTCCATTTAATTAAGTGAATCTGGTTTCTTTTGAAATAAATGAAAATTCCGGTCAGTTATTGTAACAAGAGATATAGATTTCATCATCAGAACTACCGTCATTCAGATTTGACTAGATTCAACCCATACAATCTAAATAAATGTTTAAATATTTTGAAAAATTCTGTTTCTTCCAAAATGCATATTTAAGTGTTTAACTATTTTGCTAAAAAAAAAAAGCAAGCAAGATTTGTATTAAACCAGCTGAAAGTTTATGAAAGTGTTATGACTTTGATTTTGCTTTAAAAAGACAGATGGGTTGTAGAAGTTCTTATAGTTAAAGCTTTTTCTTTCATTGTAAACTTTGCCGATCCATCTGGTTAATTACTATATGATACAGAATTCTGGATGAACTGGCATTTTACCTGTTGGGTCAGAGCTCTTATGATGTTTTAATGAAATGACTTGTTTAACCTTTGTTTAACCAGTAACCCTTGCATCACTCTCATTTTTTGCATAAACATGGTGCTTGACAATCTATTCAAGAACTTTGCCAAGTATAAATGACAACCTGATGGGTCTGTAGTTTTCTTGATCCCCCTTCTTCCCTTTTTTGGGGGGAATAATTTCCCTGTCCATGTCTTTTGGATCTCACTTCCCTAAGGCAGTGTTTCTCAATCTTGGCAACTTTAAGATGCGTGGACTCCAACTCCAAAATTCTGGGAGTTAAAGTCTACACCACTCAAAGTGGCTGAGATTGAAAAAAAAACATTGCTCTAGGAGTTTTCAAGAATTCCTGAGTGATTCTATAAGCACCTCAGCTAGTTCTTCAATATGCTGGGATGTAATCCGTTTTACCCTGGAGAGTAATTCATTACATTAGTTGAGCTTTCTCTTATCCTTTCCATGTCCTAAGCAGTAATTCCTTTCTTCTTCCAGTGACATAAATAAAGAAGCATCACCCATTACTACTTCATGACCGTCATCATGCAACAGGCCTATATTCTTTTAGGCTTTTTATTTCTGACATATCCAAGGATCCTTTTTCATTGCTTTTGATATTTCTCACAATCCTCAATTCATTCTAAATTTTAATCTAAGTCGACAGGATTCTTACAGTTTCTAGACATTAGATTCTATTCTTCTTTTGGTTATATTCCCCTCCCTACATTTCCATTTTTGTTCTCTTCAGCTCCACCGCTATCCCCAACTGGACACTTTGAGATTTTTCCCATGTATTCCTTCATGTGAGGATTGCTAGAAGTTTTGCTTGCAATTTTTTTTGTGTAGAAATTTCCCATTCTTCCCTTCAGGATTTCAATAAAATTGGATCAGAACTACTTTTCCTGAGAGTGACCTATATTCATTCTTCAGTAGTCCAGTATGGAGGTCTGAACTGAGAATAAATGACCACTTTCTCAAAAGCTGTCAATCACCTTCACGTCCTCAAACTATTCTTGGCAAGTATTTGGCATGGCTAGTCTAGTGAAGAGAAGAGAGACATGATAGCAGTATTCCCCTATTGAAGGGCTGCCACAGAGAGGAAGAGGGTCAACCTATTTTCCAAACCACCCGAAGGCTAGACAAGTAATAATGGATGGAAACTGATCATGGAGAGATTCAACCTAGAAACAAGGATATATTTTATGGCAGTGAGAACAATCAACCAATGGACAACTTGCCTTCAGAAGTTGTGGGAGCTTTATCACTGGAAGCTGTCAAGAAGAGACTAGACTGCCATTTGTCAGAAATGGCATAGGGTCTCCTGCTTGGGTGGGGGGTCGGACTAGATGACCTACAAGGTACCTTCTAATTTTGTTAATCTGTTAATCTTTGTTTAGGTTTATGTTCAGGATATCAGATCCTTTCTTCTTTCTCTTCTGCTTCTGATTCTTGGAAACTGTCTGGATCTATGTCTGCAGATTTTGTTGACAAGTTTTTTTCAAAAGTGGTTTGCCCTTGCCTCCTTCCCAGGACTGAGAGAAAGTGACTAGGTCAAGGTCACCCAGCTGACTTTGTGCCTAAAGTGGGATTAGAACACAAGTCACAATCTTATGGTTTCTAGCCGGTTGTCTTAACCATTACACCAAATTGGGTCTCTTCTATGTTTTGACAAAGTTATCACCAAGAAAGGAAAAGAAACTGTTGAGCCTATGACTCCTGGTCTTGGCAGAATTATATTCTTAGTAGATGCCAAGATAATTGAAATCCCGCATTATCATTGTTACTAATCATTTGATGGAGAAAAAAGTCACCAGTATCTTCAGCCTGGCCAGGTAGCCTATAATAAACTTTCACAATGGGAGTTTTGCTCCATTTATTTGTTTGTTTCTGTTTGTGTCAATGTTGATTTCTGCTGATTGCTTGGCTTGGACACTTGGCAAGATTTCAGAAGTGGCTTCCCATTGCTTTCTTCCTAGACGGAATGAGAATGACTGACCCAAAGTCACCCAACTTTCTTCATCTTAAGGCAGGACTAGAAGTCACGGTCTCCTGGTTTTGTAACCTGGTCCTTTAATCAATACTCTAAACTGGCTCTACTTTTTATTCTTATCCAAACATTATATTTCTATTTGGTTTTATTTGAATTAAGCTCATATTCCTCCTCCTTCTCCTTTCAGAATTCTTCTACCAAAATCTTAACATGAAACTTTTCTACTGTTGTGATTCTGTTGTGCAAATGAACTGGTTCACAAATACTGCCTGCCCAAAGTATAGACAAATACCAACATCTGGACTAGATAATGTGCATATTACAAAGTTACTTTGGGATGGCCTGAAGCCAGTAGAAAGAAGGCCTTAAGCTTCAAGCATGCGTCTCAAGTTAGACTTGGCAGGCAATCTTGAGATTGTCCAAGTTATTTTCCGGAGATTTGTGTATGTCCCCTTTTGACCAGTTTTTAGTTGAACATCCCATCCAAGTACTTTATATGCACAGAATATTTTTATGCTAAGGCCAAGAAAAACGAAAGCAAGAAAGTTGTCTTAATTGTATTGAATTGAAGCAGAGGCAAGGTTTTCTGTATAATCAGGGCATTTATTTCCTCCTAAAATACTTTCCTAGATTTTTACTGTTCATGAACTGCTTCTCAGGGGTCTTTTGTTGTCCTGAGTGTTTTCAGACTATGTGAAATGAACATGATTGGCTCTTACAGCGAAACAGGTGAGTTGCGAGGCAATGCTGAAAATGAAGGAATATACTTTAAAAGTAAAAGATTATTTTCATTTGTTAACAATAGTTTTGTTGATATATTATGAACAGATGAGAAACAAATATAATATACCTGAAATACTTCAGTGTTATCAATTACTCAAAGGATTGAAAAATAGAGGCAAAAGTAGCCATAAGAAGAAAATGTAAGAAATGAAAAGTGACTCTTCTTTGATCAAAATCTAAACAATAGATCGGGAGACAGATAAAAACAAGTCTGTACATACTGAAGATAATTAGAGATTTAAAAGTGCAAAAAATACAAATGTGTTTCAGTAAAAATCTACTCTTCATTCACATTTACAACTAAATATTCAGATCTAGTATTTTAAAGGGAATTATTAAATCTGTAGAAACATTCATAATTATTTATGTTTGCAGCATCTCTTAATATAGAGAAACTGTACACAACTCCCTCTAATATACCTAGTTATTAATGAAAATTGTACATAATTTTCACTGCAAATTATCCTGCATCTTTTCATGGAGGCAGGAATTTAAAATGCAAATTCCTCCAGGATAAATAATTTTAAAACCAGTATTTCTTAGATAAAAGTTTCAGAAGTACAACTCATTGCAAATTGATGAAGAAAGATGATGCCCATTTGATTCTAATGGTCACTGTCTTTCCCACTAAAAGATGCGATATGAGACTTCCAATGACATATTTCTTTTACATTGCCAGGAAGAACAAAATGAGTTAATACAGGTAAGGACAATTCAAGAATGATGAAAAGCCCAGTAGGATGGGCTACAGTAGGGTGAAACGGTAATATTAATAAAACGTACACTACAGAGTTCAAGGAGAAAATGTATGATTAAAATTTTCATTAGCATCTTTGAAATATATAAATGGAAACGGAAAAGGAAGCAATCGTTCTGGCAATTATGAAGTTGGAAGATTCAGATGTCATTCAGGGTACATTAAAAATGTCAGAGAGAACCTTAGGAAATATTTTCTCTGTATAGCCCCTCCTCTAATTGTTGTAATTTACAGTGTTTCCCAAAGTGAAGAGAAAACCCCATTATTTTTATAGAGGAAAGTGTATTCAATCATTCTCATTTAGGGAGAATCCCTTTATAGAGGGATTATTACAAGTACAATGCAGAACTTGAATTGGTTCAGTTTTTTCCCAATACAGCAAGTTAACATTTTATTTTTCAGCATGTTTGTTGCTATAGGGGTTGATGCATTTCAAACCATTGTTTTAATGTGTAATTGATCAGATTTTTTGTTATATCTGTCTGCTTTTTTAAAGCCAGCAGTATTGAGTGGGAGAGAGAGAGAGAGAGAGAGAGAGAGAGAGAGAGAGAGAGAGAGAGAGAGAGAGAGAGAGAGAGAGAGAGAGAGAGAGAGAGAGAGCAGTATTGAGTGGGGGGGAGAGAGAGAGAGAGAGAGAGAGAGAGAGAGAGAGAGCAGTATTGAGTGGGAGAGAGAGAGAGAGAGAGAGAGAGAGAGAGAGAAAGAGAGAGAGAGAGAGCAGTATTGAGTGGGAGAGAGAGAGAGAGAGAGAGAGAGAGAGAGAGAGAGAGAGAGAGAGAGAGAGAGAGAGAGAATTGGAAATGAAACCTGCATTATTTTCTGACATTGCAATATTTGTATTGATTTCTGATGTTCCCAGATTCAACTGATTCATTGTTTAAATGCCCTTAAGTGGGTAGAATAGTCCCAGATAACTTTTATTATAGGAAGGATAAACTTTCAGTTCAATTGGGTGGGGGCAACCATTGGAGGTGGAAATGAATCTAGTGGAAAAATAAAGGGTCCCTTCTCTGAGGGAGATAGTTTAGTAATATGAAATATAAATAAATATTTCTAGAGACTCGGTAGTTAACTTAACCTGACCTATTGGAAAAAAATCTTTTCTTCCCTGTGGTCATGAAGAAACTTCAACAGTCCCTTTTACTGGTGATGGAACTATTTTTTTTTTTACCAGAAGGACCGAGAAATCCTCAGAAACACATGCACGAAGAACATCCCCAGAACAAGTGAGGAAACCCAAGGCCGGAAAGGGGGAGTTTGAGATGCTCTTGCAGGAAGTGATGAAGCAATTGTTTTCTAATCAAATGAACAAGTGAATGATCCTGCAAACTCAAATATGAGCATTCCTCTTATCAGCCTCAACCTCAGCTTGGGCATGAGAATGGGGAGAGGCTGCGGGAAAGGGGTTTTGAAAAAAAAAAGAAAAGAAAGAACAGGGTGCAGTCGGGGAAAGGAAAGGGTGTTGGGTTTAGAGATAGTGTCGGCACTGCTGATTCATTAGCTTTAATCAGATTTCAGTTTTATTTCCCCATCAAGGGTGTCTGTTGTTGTTCCTGAGAAAATCTTTTATATCTGAATTGGGGTTTCTCACATTTTTTATTTATTTTTTACTTGAAAAATATTTACAAGCACACTACTCCTTATCCTCAGGGGTAGCGGTATTGGCGATGGGATAGATGTCCAGGACACACATGGCAAGGTTAGGAGCAGCCCTCCCTTAGTGCAGCAGTTCTGGCTCAATTCATTTCGGCATGAAATGTAATACACGTTACCAACCCCAAGACCGAGATGCAAAAATACTGAACTGGACCGTGGCTTATGTGAAAAACAGGCTTATAGGCTGGTTTTCAGAGAAAGGAGAACACAAGGGTCATCCACCTTGTCCTTTCACCCCATGCAAGCTTCATTCCATGCAGGCCCTTGTCCTGATATCAGCATTCTTAGTTTTCTACTCAAAACCCATCACCTGCATACCAATTTTGCTACTTATCTAAATTTCCTCTGATGCGAGAACTGCACTCATGAGACCCCCTGTAGAGTATATTCAACCATCGCACACAGAATAAACATCAGCTGTACTCCTATGGCACCCACTGCAATCTGGGGATGGAGATACAGGTGAACTTATGCCTCGGATCTAAAACAATGTATCTGCTTCCGTGGCCCAGACCTAAAACAAATGTATTTGTGTTTATTGACCTTTGCTGTAGAACATCTTCTCTGCATCTGTGAGGTTGGGGAGCCTTGACCAGTCTTGGAGACTGCAAGGATGAGTGTAAGGCACAGTAGCCCAATGATGGGCAACAAAACATAATGTAGCAAAGATGAAAGGCAATTTTCTGATAGAGCTCAAAGTCACTTAGATCAGGGGTCTCCAACCTTTGCAACTTTAAGTCTGAAGGACTTCAGCTCCCAGACTTCTCCAGACAGCTTTGCTGTCTGGAGAATTCTGGGAGCTGAAGTCCTTCAGACTTAAAGTTGCAAAGGTTGGAGACCCCTGACCTAGCTAACACCTGATTCCTAGGCCATGTTTCCAATCAGTAGATGATCAAAAAGTGTAAACATTCTGTATCTGTTTGCTATCATCTAGATATCATCCAGATTTGAATGCCCAAATATAGTCGCTTTAGGCCGTCATCAGGGAAGGTCAGTTAACATGTCCTTAATGCTCTTGTAAACCTATATGATTAGGGAAAACTCATAAAAATTTGTGATTCTAACCAAATTATAAAGGCTGCCATCATTTTCAGGTGAAAAACACGCACCACATTTAACTTTTATTTTTTAAAAACAGGTGTATTTATATATTCAAATATGCTTCTTCTCAAGGTTGCTTACATAGGACTATGTGAATTGATTATCAATGTGAATCAGAATTTGAAGAATATCTTGGAAAATTATATCAATAGGAGCATTATTAGCCCTTGGTGGACTAAAAGAAATGAGTGAGCAATGATGGCCTGAGCGAGAAATTTGGGATACCTGATTGAGCTCGAGAAATGGGAAGAAATTTGGAAAAAAAACTTTAAAATTAACAATGTCGGTCTGATATAAGGAAAATATATACAAAATGCTATATAGGTGGCATATCCCGCTGGCTAGACTATCGAAGATGTTCCTAGAGACCTACCCGACTTGCTGGAAATGTAAGGTGGCTCTGGGAACTTATTTCCATACTTGGTGGACTTGCCCTTGAGCAGGAATATATTGGACTAGAATTCAAAACTGGGCTTTTGAAATTACAGGATGCAGGATTAAGCTGATCCCGGAAACGTTCTTGTTAGGCATGAAGCCAGATAACTTAAATAAAACTAACTTGTACTTAATTCTCCACATCATCATTGCGGCTAGAATCTCGTTTGCCCAAAAATGGAAAACTAGCAATATACCATCAGGGACAATGCTAATTGCTAAGATTATAGACTGCATGGAAGCAGACAAATTTACCAATCTGTTGCATGATAAACAAGAATTGGTATTTTATACGTGTTGGGATTGTTGGTATGCTTGGCTACAAAGGAGGACCTCAAAGAAGCTGAATTAGCAATGCTAACTTAGAATCTCTCTATGTTTCGATAGCACCTCTTTGCTATGTTTTCTCTTCTCTCACTTTTTTGTTTTCTGTATTGGAGATATGCACTATATATAAATAAGTGGTAAACCTTAGCTGTATTGTATTACTCTCTGCAATCACTCTGTATTATCTAACTCTTCATTTTGTACAGTTTTGTTTTTAATGACTTAATAAAATTTATTTTAAAAAAATGAGTGAGCATTTAAGTTCTAAAAAATATTGATGTAGTGGTGCAAAGGTTATTTTTGGGAAATTTAGCTCACCATTGATGGAAATACCTTCTCTTTATCTTGTTAAACTACTTGGGTGTTACAACCTTGTCAAATGTCATTTAATTTAACACTGGGAGAAAATCCCCCCCTAGGTTTCCCCAAAATGGGCTGAGCAAAAATGTGATACACCAATGGGAAATGCTATAAATCACCCTACTGTGATACGAGGTTTGAAGAAGGAGTGGTTTCTCCTCCAATGATAGATACTGTAAGGACAGAGAGAGCAGCAGATGCAGGTGAAAGGTGAAAGTATTTGCCACAAGCAGCCCAGGCTTAGTAAAAAAAAAAAATTACACCATTTGATTCTATGGGTGATTAGACTCGAGCTGTCATTCCTTCAAGGTTAGGTCCCTAAGAGTAAAATTCATAACAATGACAAATTAAGTCCCTTTGAGATATTGGAAATATGAAGAATTGTCTGTGGGAGCACATGGCTATTTCCATCTTCTCTTCTGCCATTCTTTTAATATCTGTAATCAAGATATGTCAGATTTCGGACCGCACATTCTCCAGGATATGAGAGAACTTATTTCTATTCAATGCTTTATGCACAACTTTGGTGCCCCATAATTAGGAAAGGCATTTATCCTCTTAATCCAAATGAAATGAGGCAAGTGCCAATTCTGCTGAGGCTATAGCAATCTGCAGCCCAGGCATGCTTTGAAAATGTATGTCAGACCTCACCTGAGTGCAACCTCTTTGTTATTAATTAAACATGTATCTATCTTTCAGGCTTAAAAGCGAAAACAGGGTTTCTGCTTTAAGACTCCCTTAAAGATATACTGTTTTAATGATCTGAGCTATTAATGCAGCTGCATATTTTTACATGCATTTTACATGCATCTAACAAAAGACACACCAGTATGTGCAATGGTAGGACTCAAATAATTTAACAACTGGTTCTCTGCCCTAATTATTTATTCCAACAACCAGTTCACCAAACTGTTCAGAAAGTTAACAACTGATTCTCCCGAAGTGGTGTGAACCGGCTGAATCCCACTACTGGGTATGTACTTTATTGAACAATAGACAGGCTTAGATTCATGTATGGTCTGAAGAATTTCTTCTGAATCTTTCTGAAGCTTGAATAGCCTTAACTATTAATTTTATATTAGAGAATTTTGCTAAGTTTATCCAGTCTTCATGATAAAAAAGTTAGTTTTTTGTTTAGGTTCCTGCCATGAATTGGAACAGAAGGGAACAAACACAAGAATGTATGTCTTTTCCCATCCAAATTAATTTAAATAATTTACCTCCACAGAGTGTGTTGATAATTATTAATTTGGGTGATTGTTAAAGAAAGAAACAAATGAGTGGATATTACATGGAGTTTTGGTCTGGAGTTCTTTTCAATGTTCTTTATGGCAGTTTAAGAGAATGTTAAGGTTTGGGAGATGCAATAAATATATTTCTTTGAGTATTGATCTTCAGTCCTGGAATTGCTTGAAGGGTGTTCCACCCCATCTTCATAAAATAAAAAGCCAAGTTCTGAAGTTTCTCAACATTCCAAAGGGTATAGTCAAATATCAAACTTATACTTGGTTCATATAATGTGCTGAACCACCATGTGGTTTATTTGTTTTATTTATTTATTAAATTTATTGGCAGCCCATTGCCACAGTTAACTCTGGACAGTTTACAATATTAAAAGGATAAAACTATATAAAACCAATACTTGGTTTGTCTGACTTTTGCATAGTGTATTTGTGTGAATGTAGCCACTCTGGTTTGGAAATTATGTACTACTAAAACTCTCATTACATTTATCTCTGTATCCTGATTAGCCAAACAATGCATCATACGGCAACATTTCGTGAATCAAGGTATCTAAAATCCATTAATTTAAAGAATGCATAAAAATCCAACTCATTATCTTCTGGAACTGAAATTTCCACAATTTTCAGACCAGTTTTATTAGCAAAGTTGTGGCTATTGCAATGTCCCCATAGTCACATGATGACGATTTGAAATACTCCCTGCCAGCTTCTCACAAGCAAAGTCAATGGGGAAGCCAGCAGGAATTTGCAAGTCACTTCTGCTCCTAGTGCTTTTTTTTTGCCCACAAATGGTCATTTTATTTTATCTGTTTAGGTGAGTAAATATTGATCTATGATTGAAGTATTTTTGCCATTAGGATTATTATTCAATTTATGATATAAACTGGTCTTAAATGTTCACAGGATTGTCCAGGATTGGGGTAGAAATATACAGTTAGCCTAAAATGTAATGTTCATTCTGGTCACATTAGAGTCGATTACTTTTATCTCCCAGGCTGACCCAATGGGCCACAAGGTTGTCTAATTATAATTAACAGCTCAGTATGTTGAACCTCAGCTTTGCAATGACTATGTAAATGCTTAGTTAATCAGAATGCTGATTGTTTATACTACAAATGACTGTCCTCTACTCTTGCATCTGCCCACTTAAATAATACTGACACAACTGGGAGGAGGCAGGCCTCGTGTGAAATGTTTGAAATGTATACGCCTCAAGGTGATTTGCAGTGCATCCAAATATTGCATGTGGGCAGAAATGATTTATAAGGAAGAACAGGTGATCAATTGGATGGCATCTGCAATCCTCATCACCAGAATAGACCAGGTGTAAATGTTCCAGAATAGGGCACAGAAAAAGCCCATAATGAATAACCATCAGATTTCATTATAGTATAAACCAAGGCAGATACAACAACTAAAATTGGTCTTCTCCCACCCATTCTGTTAGGGCTTAGCATTTGGTTGCTAGAATTTCCAATGCCCTGGTAATCTCCATAGACAATGCCCTGGCATTTGAGCATGCATTATTTACAGTTTCTGTTTCTGCAACTCCCAAAGTTTGCAGCAGGGCTGTCAAAACTAAACTGCAAAACCTCAGGTGACCACTAGGTGATGGCAAATGGATTTAATGGCCCCAATTTGTAGTCATCTGAAAGACCGTATGAATTCAGATTTGTCACCATGCCACCATACCGCTATAATTGCAGCTACTCAGACGGGCATCTGCATGCAGGCTAGTGTAGTGCTATATTGCTATAAATTAGACTAAGGCAGCCATGATGTAAATGTTCCAGAATAACCATTTCATGACCATTGTTGCAACTAATGTTAATAGGCAGAGATTTGGGAAAATCAAATGGTACTATAAACAAAATAATGTTGCACCAAAGTGTTCAGGAAGTGGCTGGCCTCTACTATGCACTCAGAAGCAAGATGTGTCTGTGTGTGTCTTGGAAATAATGATTTGAGAGCTAATCAGTATGACAGGCTTAGCTGGAGTTTTTGAACATCATCTAGAAGATAAGTCTCTGATGCTTGATTCAATTCAGTTCTTTTGGAGGCTGTTATAAAAAATTAGGGAGGGGGGTTGTCAGGGTTATTCTCTCTCTCTTTGGAGCAGTTTACTCAGCTCAGAGCTCGTTTAGATAAGACAAACATCTAAATGCCATTTCCAGAGATCCAGTCCACCCGTTGTGCTCTGGCGCTGCTAGAGTCTCGCAGTTGATTACCAGAAGCTAAAGTCACTGATCTTAAGAACTATAAAAAATGACTGCACAGTCAACTTTTTGAATCCAGGACAGTATATTGCTTTGTTCCAGAAATCCTGATTTCGGAATAGGAGGATTAGAAGCAAATACTGCCAGCTAAATTGTGTTCATTATATTCCCTGTCCCCAAATCATATATCAGTTTTTTCCTAGACCCTGATGATGGAGCATCTAGGGATGTACAGTGTTTTTCCAGGACCTAATCTTAAAAAAATATATGGCACAGGGATGAAGCAGGGCTGAGAAAATAGCTGCAGACCCCTCACATCCTGGACATAAACTGTTTCAACTCCTCCCCTTGGGTGACACTATAGGGCAGTGATGGCGAACCTTTTTCACCTCGGGTGCCAAAAACACACACGCTTGCACTATTGTGTGCGCTAATGTGCCCACTCCCATAATTTATGCCTCCCATGCCGTGTCCCCTGTTGCTCCGCGTATGTCCACACAGCTTTTTTTGGAGCCTGGAGAGGGCAAAAAAAGGCCCAACACACAAACTGGAAGTTCAGGAATGGACTTCCAGGTTGCCCATTGCCCAAAGCCTCCAGAGGGATTTTTCTCCCTCTGGAGGCTTTGGGAGGGCAAAAACAGACCGAAAATCAAGGCCAAAAATCAGCTAGCCAGCAGGCTCATGTGCGCTGGAGCTGACAGGGCAACGCCTCGCGTGCCCTCAGAAAAGGCTCCACGTGCCACCTGTGGCACCCGTGCCATAGGTTCGCCATCACGGCTATAGGGCATTGCACACCAAAACAACTGGACACAGGGACAGTTTCCCCCCTCATGTCATCACTCTGCTGAATACAAAATTCTCATAGTGCTTCTAATGTCTATGTAATTACTCATCTAGTATGGCTGTAGTATTATTATTTATTCTTATTATTCTCTTCTTTATCCCCCTTTTATTGGTAGTATTATTATTATTCTGTGGTTAATCTTTGGTGAGGTTCACAGCCTTTGGGGCTGGTTGGTAGCTCAACAGCTCGAGTCCTAACCAAGGACCTAGGAACTGTCCAGGTAACGTCAGAGGATATAAGCTGTTCCAAGCAGGGTGGCCCTTTGTAGAGTCAGAATGTTCAAGTCCGGCAAACCTAGAACCTCCACATAGCGAGGCAGTCCCCTAGGTATTGCTCCAAGAGCTCCAATCACAATCGGGACAACACACGACTTTCTCTTCCACAGTCGTTCAACTTCAATTTGCAAGTCCCGATATTATTATTATTATTATTATTTACTTTATTCATAAAACATGAAACTCAGCCAACTGAACATTTAAAAATGCATATTACAAATACTATTGACTGGTGCTAATTGTTGATACAGTTTGCTGCCAGCATCCTAGGTATCAACCAAGTATCTTTGTAGAATATAACATGTGCCAAGTAGCACCGTTTTTTGCAGTTCCGCTGGTGTTATTGCAGGAAGCTGCAATTTGCTGAGATATTTATTAAAATTCTTGGACATGGTGCCAAGTGCCCCGATGACAATGGGTGTCACTGTGACATGCTTCATCCATAGCCGTGTGGTTTCGATGGCCAGGTCGCGATATTTCATGATTTTTTCTTGTTCTTTTTCTTCGACTCTGGCATCTCCAGGAACAGCGATATCAATGAACTGTACACTTCGGCCCTCTACAATCGTGATATCTGGTGTGTTGTGCTCCAAATGACGGTCTGTTTGTATTTGAAAGTCCCACAAGATCTTCACCCTCTCATTCTCAATAACCTTTTCTACTTTGTGTTCCCATGACTTTCTAGATACAGGTAAACCATATTTTTTACATAATGACCAGTGGATTAATTTAGCAACTCGGTCATGTCTAGCTTTGTAATCAGTTTGTGCGATTTTGCTGCATTCACATATTAAATGTGAAACAGTTTCGACTTTGTTATTGCAAAGTCGGCAGTTTGGGTTGTCAGTGGATTTTTGAATCTCCGCTTTCATGGCATTAGTTTGTAGTGCTTGTTCTTGAGCGGCCAGTATTAAACCTTCCGTTTCTTTCTTGATAGTTCCCATCTTAAACCATGTCCATGTCAAGTTGTCATCACATTTTCCTTCAATGTTTTTCAAGTGCTGTCCATGCAAAGCCTTGGTCTTCCACCTATTTAATCTGTCATCCAGCTGTTTTTCCTTATACTCTGCCTTTGTTTCTGTTGTTTTTATGCTGTTCTCCAGTTTTACAGCCTGCAGCAATTTTTCTGTACTTTGGTTCACATAATCATTCAAACTTCGTTTTTCTTCTTCTACAATTCGATGGATTTGCAATAGCCCCCTGCCCCCTATTTTTCTTGGCAGGTACAACCTGTCAATGTCACTTCATGGATGTAAAACATGGTATATATTCAAAAGTGTCTGTGTTTTCCGGTCCAGGTTTTCCAGTTCATCCAGAGTTCAGTTGATGATTCCAGCTGGATAGCGTATCACTGGAACTGCCCATGTATTAATGGCTTTAATTATGTTTCCGGCATTCAGCTTTGATTTTAATATTTTGCGGACCCTCCTGATGTATTCCTTTCGTGTTGACTCTTTGACTTTTTCATTCAAGATCTTATCTGCTTCCCAAATGCCCAGGTACTTGTAACCACCATCCTTTGCTATTGCTTTCACTATATTTCCATTTTCCAGTTCTATTCCTTCTGTTTTTTCCATTTTTCCTCGCTGCATGGATAATATAGCACATTTTTCAAGTCCAAAGTTCATTTTGATGTCACTGCTGAACAGTTGAACTGTGTTGAGTATTGATTTAAGTTCAGTGGGGCTTTTCGCATACATTTTTAAGTCATCCATGTATAGTAGATGGTTTATCTTGCCATGTTGTCTTGAGATTTGGTATCCCAGTTTTGTGTTCCGTAGGATTATTGTCAGGGGAACTCATGCAATGTTGAACAGTAGTGGTGAAAGTGAATCTCCTTGGAAGATTCCTTGTCTGATGTTGACTTCACCAATGTTCTCCCCATTTGTTGTTAGAACTGTTTTCCATTTTTGCATATTTGCTTTCAAAAATGTACAGATATTTTTGCTAATTCCAAAGTTTTCCAGACAGGTGTTAATCCAGCTGTGGGGTAATGAGTCAAATGCCTTCTTGTAATCAATCCAAGCCATATTTAAATTTGTTTTCCTTCGTTTTGTATTTTTAGTACCATTTTGTCTATGAGCAGCTGATCTTTTGTTCCTCTTGATTTTTTATAATTTCCTTTCTGTTCTACTGGATACAAACTGTTTTCTATCAGGTGATTGAATATTGAATTTGACAGTATCCTTGTAAAAAGTTTGAACGTTGTTGGCAGACAAGTAATTGGGTGATAGTTGTTTGGTTCTGTGCCTTTTTCTGGATCTTTCATTAAGTAAGTTCATCCAGCTGTTAGCCATTCTTCGCTTGTTGCGTTTTGAAGCATTTGATCAAATTGAGTGGCCATGCGATGATGTAGGCTGGTCAGATGTTTTAGCCACCCCCCAAAGTTAAGAAACGTAATGACTTCTGACTTTCTCTTCAATAGATATTAACAAATTTATAATCTCCACTCCCTGTTAACTCTTCCAGAAATCCCTTCAACCTCTTATTTAATTTTCTTCTGTTTCAATAATTAAATGTGGGTTGTTTATTCTCACATTGCACATGCTTCTTATTAACTTAATTCACTGATATATAGTTTTTACTCATAATGCCAATGGGGCCTATATGGGTTCCAGAGGAATTTTTGCATATAAAGATAAGGCCAAGGATTGGTGCATTGTTTTGCTGCAAAGCCAATTAAATAACATTTAAAATTTAACATTATGTAGGGCAGGTTATGTAGCAATTTCTCCTAGTCAAGAATTGGAGTGGACAGTATCGTGAGGTTTGAGGTGGGCAGCCATATAAATTGAAATAATGAAGAAAAAAACCCTAAAAAATAAATAGACAATAGCCTTAATTGTTAGACCAACTGCTGAGTTTAGTACATTAGTAATTGTACATTAGTACAATTATACTCCTAAACTCATGTGGATTGTGATGCAGAGTTTCCAAATCCACAGCCATATTTTCTTCTCTGTTTTTGAAATGGATCAGACATTATATCTGCATTGGGCAATAATGGATAACAAAAAAGTCTTCACAAGCAGCGCGTAAAAGGTATTTATGGACTTCCCAGTCATATCTGGACAGCAGTGCCCTTATAAACCTTGGAATTGGAGGAATTGTGTGTGTATGTGTATGTGGGGCAATCATACTAGCGTGAGCTTCTGGGGAATCTTTCCAAGGCACAGATAATGCACTACCAAATACATAATACAGGAAGTCCTCAATTTACAACCATTCATTTAGCGACTTCTAAGTTACAACAGCATTGAAAAAAGTGACTATGGTCATTTTTCACACCTATGACCCTTGCAGCATCCCCATGGTCACATGATCAAAATTCAGATGCTTGGCAACCGGCTCATATTTATGACAGTTGTAGTACTCCAGGTTCATGTGACTTCCTGACAAGCAAAGTCAATGGGGAAGCCAGATTCATTTAACAACTGTGTTACTAACTTAAGGATTGTAGGGATTCATTTAACAACTATGGCAAGGAAAGATGTAAAATGGGGCAAAACTCACCGAACAGCTGTCTTGCTTAACAACAGAAATCCTGGGTTCAGTTGTGATCAACAAGGACTACCTGTCACAGAAAACCAGTGAGCTATCCGGGAAAGTAAATATTGCTGAGGAAGAATCCTGGCTAGTGAAGTAATAAAAAGGGGTTCTGAGTGGCTAACTGCCTTGCACCCAGCTCTCTTACACGGGAAATTCCACCATGAGAGACTGTCCTGTTTTTCTTTCAGATCCAAGCCAGGTTGTACAAACCATTTTGTACCCACATCACCCGCTGCTTTTGTCTCACATGAGGGAGCTGCAGTCCAATATTACCAAGGCAGCAGGAGCATTATCTGCCAAGTGAACATTGTCATCCTTCCATAAAGCTATTCTGACCTATAGTTTTCTGTGCAGTCTGTTGCTCTTAAATGTGCATCGAGAAAGGAAATTAAAAATTAATCTTTATTTCCATCTCAAAAGAAAACCTTAATTCTCTGCATTCAAATTATACACGTAGTCCAGAGTAATAAATTACATTTTTAATTGCAACTAGTCATACCCAATCATGACCCCCTTTCCCCACCTTCTCTTGCTAGATTTAACTTCTCAATCCTAAAATTTAATGTCTTGTTAGGGATGAAAAATCAAGCTCTGAAAATATGTTATAAAGAAACCTGGACTCCGATTGTTCTTGTTTAGCATTGTGCATCCAAGGTTTGTTGTAAATGTATATGCATACATGACAAATTATTATCTTCTGTCATTGCGTGTAAGAAGTAGGGATATCTCATTTCTGCCTTTCAAAACAGATCTGTGGCAGTATCATGTTAAAGCTCAACTATAGGTGAGGCTCTATTCTTTCTGCTTACAAGTTCTATTGGGTAGACTGGCAAAGTGGCGCCTTCGGGGGCCAATGACAGTGTAGACATTTCCCTTGCTACCACTGGTTTGCCTAACTGCTTTTTAAAATATATTTTTTCCCCACAGATTAAGTAAAGAGAATGGGAAGCTGCTATGTTACAAAATAAGAACCAGACCCTACCAGCATCATCATTTATGAAAATGTCTTAGGGTCCCATATAGGTACTCTTAGAAAATAAAAGTCATAGCTGGCTGAAACCCAGTGATTGGTTTAAAAGTAGGTCTTCCTTGCCCAGGTGAAGGTAGACATTAACTAGGATAGTAACAGATCCTGTAGGAAAAGAGGTGGCAGGGAGGACAGCAACCGCCAATAGTGTGTCTTCTGGACAATTGATTGATATGCCACCCAGAGTTGCTTCTTGTGAGATGGGAAGCCATATAAATGTACTGTAGATAATTAGATGATAGATAGATAGATAGATATGTAGAGATATATAGACAGACAGAGATAGATAAATAGAGATAGATAGATAGATAGATAGATAGATAGATAGATAGATAGATAGATAGATAGATAGATAGATAGAGCAATTACACATTAGATAATTAGATAGATAGATAGATAGATAGATAGATAGATAGATAGATAGATAGATAGAAATAGCAATTAGACACATACCATTTAACAGTGCTTTTATAGTTCTCTCTAAGTGATGTAAAGAGTCAGTCTGTTGCCCCCAACAATGTGGGTCCTCATTTTACCCACCTCGGAAGGATGGAAGGTTGAGCCAACCTTGAGCTGGTGAGACCCGAACTGCCAAACTGGCAGTCAGTGACCAGCAGAAGTAATCTGCAGTACTGCATTCTAACCACTGTGCCACCAGAAATGAATGGATGGATGGATGATTAATAGATAGATGATAGATGGATAGATGATAGATAGGTAGATGAATAGATTGTAGGTAGACATACCTTTCTTTAAGAGCTGTTGCCAATCAGAGTACACAAAATTTGGACTAATTTTCTGGACTACTTTCCTGATCCTTCACAAAACCCATCACGAGACCCTCATCTGATGTGACCCTCCCATCACAAGTCCTACTGATCACACCAAGCCTCACCATGTAATCAGAAGAACATCATTTCCTAAATTCCACTGGAGATGTTACCTAACCTGGTAGCAAACATTCAGAAACCAACCCACAAGCTCGGAGAACAAACCTTTGCTCTCATCCTACATTCGAGCTACAGATATTTGCCACCATCACAAGGAAAAATGTATTTGTTGCTCCGCTAGTGATTATGTAAATGTTTGTAATCCAGATCTAATAGCCCCCATTTGCAGCCATCTCAAAGAGCTTATGAATTCAGTTTTGTTACCATGCTATCATACAGCCATAATTGCAGCTACTCAAATGGGTATCTGCATGCAGGCCAGTGTATTGCTATATTGCTATTCAGGTAGTCCTCGACTTACGACTACCATTGAGCCCAGAATTTATGTTGCTAAGTGAGAAATTGGTTAAGTGGGTTTTGTCCCATTTTATGACTTTTCTTGCCATTTTTGTTAAGTGAATCACTGCAATTGTTAAATTAGTAACACGGTTGTTAAGTGAATCTGGCTTTCCCATTGACTTTTCTTGTGACAAGGTTGCAAAAGGTAGTCACGTGATCCCAGAACACTCAACCATCATACCTGTAAATATGAACTAGGTGCCAAGTATCTGAATGTAAATCACGTGACCATGGGGATGCTGCAACGGTCATAAGTGTGAAAAATAGTTGTAAGTAATTTTTTTCAGTGCCACTGTAACTTTGAACGGTCACTAAATGAACCATTGTAAGTTGAGGACTACCTGTAATTATGGAACTGCAATGTTTAGAAATTTTATACATGGGTTTATGTCAAAAATTGCTGGATCAATTTTCGATCACTGCCCACCCATCTTATTACGATCTAGAGAGAAAATCAACAGACACATATATGTGGATGAATATAATATAATGTTTTATATTTATATATTTTCCTAATTAATTAATACATGATACTAATGGGGGGGGGGGGCAGATATTCTCTTACCCATGATCATCACTCTCAGCCTAGATCTAAAAAAATATGAAGAGAACTCAGACGGATCCCAATTTTCTTTCAACATGCACTATAAAGCTTTGGCAATAGATGAGCTAATGGTGTGTTCTTTAAAATGGTCTTAAAAATGGACCTGGAAACACCCAAGCTACAATTTGGCCTACATTGTGGTGTCTTATAACAATAGCTTGTCCCACATATTAAGGAACCATTTCCTTCCCTTATGCCCACTTTCCCTCTTTTCCCCCATATCAATCGCTCCCCACCTTGAAAGCTTCTTTAGGTAGCTGCTTATTCGAAAATCTCTATTAATGAATTTGCTCAGGGATTTTGGAATTTAATTAGCCTTTTTTGAACCGCTCATACTATGTTTGACTAGAGAAACAGAAAATCCCCTGAGTTGTTTGCTTTCCGTTGCCTCTTTATTCTCACAAATAGGAACAAAGGGAGGGTTTTGCAGCAGCTCTCCTGATTTCAGCTTGGTTCTACTCTGGCTTTTAAGTTATGGGGGGGGAAAAACATGCGAAGCAAGCAGTTTGCTTTCTGTGATGGCCAGATAAGGGACACTGCTCTCCAAAGGACACAAAGCAGTTCCACTTTGTTAAGTGTCCGGTGGCTGCTGGAGCCATGATGCAATTAAGCATCCCCTCTGCATCCAGGCTTGTTAGGATCTGCCACAAATTGCTGAGCTGCTCCTGCAAGACTTTGACTGGTATTTCAAACCCCCTCCTCCTACATTTTCAGAATTCTAAAAAGTTCAGTTTGTGCACGCAGCTATGTTTTTAATGAAGTGCCGTGTTTCCCCAAAAATAAGACAGAGTCTTATTTTCTTTTGATCCCTGAAATAGACACTTGGTCTTATTTTTGGGGCGGTCTTATTATTTTGGGGGCGGAGGAGGGGGAAAGCGTGGTCACCTCATGGCTGCTGCTGTGTTGCAATATTTTCGGGGAGGGCTTATTTTCAGGGAAGGGCTTATTTTAGCGCAAGCACTCAAAAAAGCCGCCCTGGGTCCTTTGTGGAGAAGGGCGGGATATAAATGTAATAAAATAAAATAAATAAAAATAAATAAAAACCTGATTGGATTTATTATGTGGGGAGGGCTTATTTTCAAGGAAACAGGGTAGTTTTGTGCTCTGACACCAGATTAGAATTAGAGGTTGGGAGGGGGGTTAACCTTAGTAGGTCAGAAGGAACTCCAGATGTTAGATACTATTATCCACATCCAATCATTAGGACTAGACACAAGCCACCTTAAGTAATTTTTAAAGCTACAGGAATACTGACCCTGAAAGCAGAACCAAATTTCATTTGTACGCACATTTCTTTGGGAATAAGCCCCACAAATAGATATTAGCACTGTTAGATGGGTTCACAGAGGAGTCCAGACCGGTAAGATTTCAAGGCTTTATTTTAGCAACAGCAACAGTAAATCAGTAAAACAGTAACGAGGTAAAAAGCACGCGCCTTCTGTCTGACAGCTCCTTTTATATGGAGCTGTCAGACAGAGAACCAATCGGCGCGTCTCCCGCTCTCGGCTGCAGCCAGTCGCATCTTAACCAATCAGACGCGACTGGCTGTTGCCGGGGAATTTGAGCAGCTGTCAGTACACAACAGCACAGAGAGCCTTTTAATGTTTGGGAGGATCACGTGAGACAGGCCAATGATTCGAAGTAGACATATCACTAATACGGCCAGTACTTTGTCTTTATTTATGTGAAGGAGATTTGGGACAGACCAGGTCAGGTTCTCTATTGCAGCCATTTCTTCGAATGAAGAAATAAAGTAGCTCAGCAGGCAGTTGGAAATGCACACTGCAGAACAACCACTGTATTCCAGAGGGATGCCAAATCATATGCTGAAGTGGAGCATTTATTTAACTGGGGAAACACTGTAAAAATCAGAAGTACTTTACTACCTTACACTCTGGAACAGAGCTGTTTATTTCCTGTATTTTTGGCTTTTAGGCCTATTAACTACCTCTGAACCTCATTAATTCTGTGGTTATTTGCATCTTCAACCCATTGTTGGTCTACTTTGGAAAACAGAAAAAGAAATCAAGGCCTGTCCACCCATCTTAATTGTCCAATTCTTAACAAAGGATTTAGTTTCCAACCAGCTTGCTCAAAAACTGGTGTTTCTTGGTTCTGTTCATGGAATGTTTTGATATTTCCGTATTTGTCTGTCGGCCCTTTGACTGTTTCCCTTCTCATCAGTGTCCCATTGGCTTTTCCTTGGTAGAGATTTCCTTTTCCCTTTGACAAGAATGCGGGGGGGGGGGCAATTCCCTACCTTGCCCCCCATCAAGCTTTTGAAAGCTATAGGCCAAATTATGCCTGAGGTGAAAAATAAGATGGTTCTCCCCACCCGCCCCCATCCCTGGTGAGCCATTAAGCATGTGTTGAGTCCACTAAGGCAGACTTTAAGTCTGAAGGACTTCAGCTCCCAGAATTCTCCAGCCAGCAAAGTCCTTCAGACTTAACATTGCAAAGGTTGGAGACCCCTGCACTAAGGGAAGGGGGCTGCACCTCAGAATTTTTTTCTCCCTTAACTGTTTTACTGAAACACAAAACTTTAGTTTTGAGCATTCGTTGAGTCTTCTCACTGAAAGAATGGAAAGGCCAAAGGACATCATCGTTAGGCTGTGGTTACAATCTCATTGGTTTGGCTCTGGTGTTCCCATTGGCTGATTGTGAAATGGGGCATAACAGCAGTGTCCTCTCAAAAATAGCATTCTAGTTATTGGGCTTGGTACAATGGACTTTTTCATCTTCCACAATATATCCTCCCTCAGAAAACTATGAGAGTGTTGGGATGGTAGCTGGCAAATTAATCTTCTACAAAAAGAAGGAATTTGTTAAATGGGGGATGATTCCAGCTTCCTGAATGATTCCAGCTTCCTAAAGCCACCAATAATAGCAGGCAACTGGTCTCTTTTACAGATGAAGATCACATTGGTTGGGTTTGTGTTCTACCTTCAGTTTTGCTCCTACTTTCAGTGGTACTCCTAGTTTCAGTGGTTGAAAATTGTTCAATTCTTGGTAAAAACCTAGTCATAGATCTTAGATCTTGGATGGTGAGACATACAACTTTGACTAATTAGAGGAAGCTGACATTTTAAGTTTGCAGATAAAACTAACCCCCACCCCCAAAAAAGATAAGTGTTGCCCTGGTTGGTGAACTAAACTAATGCACACAAGCAAGAAGGAGCAATGAGCAATGAATTGTGATTTAGGAATCCTAATCCCTGATGGAAAAGAGGCATGTATACACTTCCTGCCTTTTCTGTGACTCAGCCGGGAATTCCAATTGCAGGAGTAGATCTATTTTATTCTCTTTTTTTTCACAACAACTGGCAGAATAAGCTTGGCTTGACTGAAAGTGTCAATGAGGTGGTTTTCCTCTATAAAAGCTTTCCGGTATTTAGGTGAGGGGGACTGTACAACCATGAAAACATTGTTCCTTCTAATCTGAAAGAATGGCATTCTTCCAGAATGTGTTGCATCCCTTGTGAATTCCTCAAACAACACAACGTTTATGTGCAATTTGTTTCAGAATTTGGTGTCCCCATTTCTGCAGTGTACTCAGCCTTGAGATAGAAATGTAGTGTAAGATGTGGATCGGTACTGGCTACATTTGCTCTCTTATTTAAATTTAAGTAAAACTCATCCTAATGTCTTCCTATCATCAGTAGAATATTCAAAAGCCATAAGTGGGTTTTAATGTGGTTGATATTATTATCTGAATATTTCCTTCACTTTAAAAAAAAAAGGAAGTTTTTTTAGTCAAGAATGATTCCATTGTCTTTTATCACTAAAATAAAGACAAGATCACATAAACTAAAAAACTGTATATGAGGAAGGAGGTCTGTTGTTTGCCTGTATTTGCTTAGAAATATTATTACCATCTTTAATGGCGCTAGTACATTAATCATGACACCATCACAGAGTGAGACCTATATCCCACTAGGAGTCTTGTTATTATGACCTGGAGCCAGTACCGATCCACATTCTGCTACCTGAACTAGAAAAAGTTGGCATTAATCCGTTTTTGTACTCATCTTGGATTTGAAATAGAAAATAAGGATAATGTTGACCAATGACTGGATAATTTTGAAGACAGAAACAGCACCCTACTATATTAATCCATAAACACAATGCTAGGATTGTTTGTAGATTTGGTTAAATTTTACGAATGGTATAGCTGTTTAGTAAATGGAATAGAATTTTTTATTTTTATTTATTTATTTCCCTCAGCACCTTCATGGAAATATTGAACAATAGAGGGAAAAGAATTGAACCCTGTGGCACTCCATATCTTAGTGACCATCAAGCCAAAGTCATGTCCTCAACATCACCAGCTTGAATTGCCCATTGGGGAAAAGGCTGGCCTACTCCAGAGCCACATCTCCAATGTCCAGATCATATAATACCTGGTTTATAATGTGCTGAGAGTTTTCTCATTTTTATTTTTTATTTTCCAGACATACCCCAACAAAATTGCCCAGGTCCAGATTAGACTTGGAATTTACCATATATCCTTGTATAGTCATGGACGAATAAGAAGGAAGTGAGTAAACACTACTATCTGCATTTGACAAAAATCTTAGAAGCTGTAAGATAAAATTCATATATGGGTGTGTACTAGTTTCAAATAAAAATTTCAAGTGTTTCTTCAAATTCTCAAAGAAAACTATAAATTTTAGAGTATGAGCATTTGACTAGGCTACAATTTTTGCTGTATTTTCTACAGTATAAGGGTATTTTGTTGCTGCAGAAAAATATTGAAAAGACTACTGAACCTTTATTCCTGTCTCCAGAAGTACACAAATTGCTCATTCTTTTTGTATTTTTTTAACTTTTCCAGCAGTTTTTGAAAGAAGAATGCAAGGTTAATATTGTTTGTATCCTGGTGCCTCAAGAATACCAGACTGATTAGAGATACACAGTATTGATTTTGTTAATACATTACATTTGTTACTGGGCAAAAGACTACTGGTTTCTTCTAAATAATTAATGTTGTGATCTACATTGGGATGAAAGAGGCAGACAATATCTTTGAATCTCTGCTACCTTTTTCTGCTTACTCTTTTTTTCCTCTACCTAATTAGGAATGATTTAACAACACAAAACAACACAAGAAGCAGAAATCAGTAAATCTGATCAAAAGTTTCTGAATAAAAGTAAGAAAGACTACATCCAAGTCAAATAGCTCATAGAAATTAGTTTCTGTAGTTCCACAATTCAGATGTGGAAGTAGACTTCCTATATCATAATTACTGAAATAAGAGAGCCAACAAGTGGCAGAGGTGGTATTCAGCAGGTTCTGACCAGTTCTGGAGAACCAGTAGCAGAAATTTTGAGTTCGGAGAATGAATAAATGTCACCTCCGTCTGGCCCCGTCCCCATCTATTCTCTGCCTCCCGAGTCCCAGCTGATCGGGAGGAAATGGGGATTTTGCAGTAACCTTCCCCTGCCATACCCACCAAGCCAAGCCACACCCACAGAACTGTTAATCAAAAAAATTGAATCCCACCACTGAAGTGAGGGTATGCTGGATTGCTGTTACAGAGTTCCATTTATATAATTTTAAAACTGAAATAGCCAACACATCCGCACAATATTTTCCTAGTTCCTGTAAACTTAAGTAGTACACAGGCTCTATTTATTTTATTTTTTTATTTTTTATTTATTTTTATTTATTTTATTAAATTTATACCCCGCCCTTCTCCTTGTTAGGACCCAGGGCGGCGCACAGGGATGTTAAAATACATACAAAATATATAAAATAGATAAAATTTAAAATACTTATTCTAATAAATAAACCCTGCGCTAAAAACCGAATTAAAATCCCAAGTTTAAAAACTATCTAATAGTCAGTATGGAGGTTACGCTAGGCCGGCTAGATGAAATAGGTGTGTCTTCAGACACTTGCGGAAGAGGCGGAGGTCGGAGATGGTGTGGAGTTCAGGGGGTAAGTCGTTCCAGAGGGCTGGGCCCGCCACAGAGAAGGCTCTCCCCCTGGGTGTCGCCAGTCGGCATTGTCCAGCCGACAGCACCCTGAGGAGGCCCTCTCTGTGGGAGCGTATCGGTCTGAGGGATGTATGGGGCAGGAGGCGGTCTCGCATATAACTAGGCCCCGAGCCATGGAGCGCTTTAAAGATGGTCGTTAAAACCTTGAAGCGCACCCGAAAGACCACAGGAAGCCAGTGCAACTCGCGCAGGATAGGTGTTATGTGGGAGTGTCTAGGCGCTCCCGTAATCCCCCGCGCGGCTGCGTTCTGGACTAGCTGCAGCTTTCGGGTGCACCGCAAGGGGAGCCCCATGTAGAGAGCATTACAGTAGTCGAGTCGAGAGGTGACAAGTGCTTGAGTGACTGTGCATAAGGCACCCCGGTCCAGTAAGGGGCGCAATTGGTGCATCAGGCGTACCTGATGAACCGCCCCCCTGGCCACGGCTGCCACATGATCTTCCATAGACAGCCGGGAATCCAGGAGGACACCCAAATTGCGCGCCCTCTCCATGGGGGCCGGTGTTTCGCCCCTAATGGCCAGAGTTGGAATAATCTGGCTGAACCGGGGCGCTGGAAGCCACAGCCACTCAGTCTTGGACGGGTTGAGCTTGAGTTTGTTACCACCCATCCAGATCCGTACGGCCTCCAAGCACCGACATAACCTCGACGGCATCGTTGGGGTGGTCTGGGGTGGATATGTACAACTGAGTATCATCAGTGTACAGATGATATCCCACCCCAAAACCACGGATAATCTCACCCAGCGGCTTCATATATGTGTTGAATAGGAGGGGCAAGAGGACCGACCCCTGAGGAACCCCACATATGAGGGGTCTCGAGGCCGACCTCTGCCCCCCTGTCAGCACATATTGCGACCGACCAGAGAGGTAGGACGAGAACCACCGTAAAACGGTGCCTCCCAGCCCCAACCCCCCCAGTCGGCGCAATAGGATACCATGGTCGATGGTATCAAAAGCCGCTGAGAGGTCTAATAGGACTAGGATAGAGGAATATCCTCTATCCCACGCCCTCCAGAGATCATCAACCAACGCGACCAATGCCATCTCGGTGCTGTGACCGGGTCGGAAGCCGGACTGGCGCGGGTCTAGATAATCAACTTCCTCCAAGTGTCACGGAAACTGTTGAGCCACCACACTCTCAACAACCTTCACTAGAAAGTGGAGGTTGGAGACAGGACGATAGTTCTCTAATAATGCTGGATCCCGGGACGGCTTCTTGAGGAGGGGCCTTACTATCGCCTCTTTCAAGACGGCAGGCAAGGACCCTCACTCAAAGATGCGTTGACAATGCCCTGGAGCCAGCCTCGTGTCGTCTCCCAGGATGCCAGTACAAGCCAGGAGGGACACGGGTCCAATAAACATGTGGTAGCCCTAAGTCTCTTTGACAACTTGTCCATATCCTCGGTGGTAACAAAATCAAACTCCTCCCAAGATGGTGTCACAAGAAAGCCTCGGCCCGCTCGACTAGGCCACTGTCGATGGAGGGTAGCTCGTTCCGAATCCGAGTGATTTTCTCCTGCAGATAAATCCCAAATTCCTCTGCTCGACCCTGTAAAGGGGCTTCCCGCGGCCTCTGTTGAAGGAGGGAGCGGGTCACCCCAAACAGGGCGGCAGGGCGGTTATCTGCGGATGCAATAAGAGTGCCACAATACTCACGTTTGGCCACTCTTATCGCCACTAAGTAAGTCCTAATATGGTCTCTCACTAGTGTTCGGTCGGCTTCGGAGCGTGAAGATCTCCATCTGCTCTCTAGGCGTCTCTTGTGGCGCTTCATCCCCCTAAGCCCCTCGGTAAACCAAGGAGCCCAGGTGGTTCGTCGCTGCAAGAGAGGCCGCAAGGGTGCGACTCGGTCCAAGGCCCCCGTGGCCGCACTTAACCATGCGGCCACTAGGTCCTCAGTCGAGTCGCAGGGCAAGTCCACAGGAATTGGCCCAAGCTCCCTTTGGAACCTTATCAGGTCCATCAGGAGCCTGGGGCGGAACCATATAGGAATGTCCGGTTCCGCCTCCCCGCAGTGAGGTGCGGCGATCAGAAAGTCGAGCCGAAGGAGAGCGTGATCTGTCCATGACAGGGGTGTGATGACTAGATCCCCTATTCCCAGATCACTACTCCACTGTCCCGAGACGAAGATTAGATCCAGGGTGTGTCCGCCCTCGTGGGTAGGGCCTACAACTACTTGGGTCAGATCCATGGCTGTCATGGAAGCCATGAACTCCCGAGCTAACCCAGAGGTTTCGCCTGCTAACGGCAGGCTCTAAAAGAGATGCAGGTCCTATTTACTGTACAACTGATCTAGCCCAGAGGTGTCAAACTCACGGCCCACAGCACGGATGAGCCACATGCTGGCCACTCCCACCCCCATTTTAGTGAAGAGAAAAAGGTTGCGATAGATCACATGACAAAATGTGACACTGCGAGTTTGACACCCCTGCTCTAGCCTTAGTAAAACACATGTACAGTAAAACAATAAGAAAATTAATTAAAATCAAAAATGAAAAAGGGCCCAGTTTAACTCTTAAATAATGTTTTAAAAATGAACTCAATCCAGACACCATGACTCAGTTCTGTATATATCTTACTCTCTCCACTATGTACTTACTGCAAGAAAGTGTTAGCATGGATAGAGGTCTGGAGAGAATCTGTGCAAACTGGATAGCCACTCCCACCCCCATTTTAGTGAAGAGAAAAAGGTTGCGATAGATCACATGACAAAATGTGACACTGCGAGTTTGACACCCCTGCTCTAGCCTTAGCAAAACACATGTACAGTAAAACAATAAGAAAATTAATTAAAATCAAAAATGAAAAAGGGCCCAGTTTAACTCTTAAATAATGTTTTAAAAATGAACTCAATCCAGACACCATGACTCAGTTCTGTATATATCTTACTCTCTCCACTATGTACTTACTGCAAGAAAGTGTTAGCATGGATAGAGGTCTGGAGAGAATCTGTGCAAACTGGATAGAAATTGCCCTCCAAATTGCCTGGTTTATGAGGGACCATACCATTAGTCAGTTCAGAATGTGTCTTTGCCCATTCTATAAAATGTGGCTCTAAGGGTCATATTAAATAAAATTGGAGTAACTAATTCTTGCACGCTACATACATCGATTCATGCATATCCATGCCTGGAAGAATTTTGTAAAGAAACAAGAGGAATTCATTCAGTTTCTCTCTCAGTTTGGCCCCTGGATCTAGACCTGTATTGTGTCGATTAAAGTGCAACAGCCTCAATTAACTCCAAGGTAAGAGGATGCTAGACAGCATACTAAAAAGCAGAGACACCACCCTGCCAACAAAAGTGCGTATAGTCAAGGCTATGGTCTTCCCAGTTGCAATGTATGGCTGAGAAAGTTGGACTATAAGGAAGGCTGAGCACCAAAGAATCGAGGCCTTTGAACTATGGTGCTGGAGAAGACTCCTGCAATTCCCTTGGACTGCAAAGTGGACAAACCAGTCAGTCTTAGAGGAGATCAACCCTGACTGCTCTTTAGGATTAGATCCTGAAGATGAAACTCAAATACTTTGGCCACCCAATGAGAAGGAAGGGCTCACTGGAGAAGAGCCTAATGCTGGGAAAGATTGAAGGCAAAAGAAGAAGGGGACGACAGAGAATGCGGTGGCTGGATGGAGTCACCGAAGCAGTAGGCGTGAGCTTAAATGGACTCCAGAGGATGGTAGAGGACAGGAGGGCCTGGAGGAACGTTGTCCATGGGGTCACAGTGGGTGAGACACGTCTTCACAACTAACAACAACAAGAGGAGGGGGCTACCCTTTCCCACTTGCCCTCCTTGACAGTTGTTGTTTGATTGTGAATGCTCACTGGGTTGGGACTTCAAAGGGTTTTCCCAGTGGTAGAAAGTGGAGCATCCCAGGCTGTGACCTGCTTCAATGACTGTACAGAGCAAATATTCAGCAAATATTTATTGCAATAAATACTGGGGTAAGGTATTTATTTTCTGCTTTATTATCAGATGATTGTAAAACATTATATGCAAGACAATGAAATAACAATTGTACAAGATTCTGTAATCTGTTTCTGTGATTGCATGAAGCTTTGTTGGCACCCAGAAAGATATTGCTACTTTGAGAGCTCAACTTAGATTTTTCGCATGGCTGTGCTGGCTTAACCATAAGCAGGTTCGACAGTTCCCGTCTCAGCAAACCTATATTGATTAGATTTTCGCTTTACTTTCCCTAAAAACATTCACACAAAAAACACATGATGGCCTCTTAAGATACTTCCTAAGCAAACCTGCCCGAATCTGCATGTGCTCCTAGGTAGGGGCTGAACTGCAAAGCTGTAGTTGTACAGAGTTGAGGCAGGAGATGGAAAAGACTGCATAGCCCAGGATTTCACAGATGAGTGTCAACAATTTACCTGTCCTGAGACTGAGGTACATAGTCCAGGATGGAGAGTTGTTCAGCTGAAAGTCTGACTGGTTTGTGGACAATAGATATGGAAAAAAAAATGTTATAGGATGATGAGTTATTAAATCTCCCCCATTGGTATTTTAATGAGGAATCCTAAGTATATTTTTATCAATGAGGCCACGATGGTCGGACACGACTTCGCAACAACAAGAAGTATATTTTATTATCACATAAAGGAATTTTGAATAGGAAATAAGAATTGATGATGGCTCTATTTCCATATATTATACATTTCTAAGTATTTTAAACCTGCTTTTTGGATTTTATTATTTTATTGTATTTATGGAGAGAGGAGCTACAATGCTAAATTCAGAGGTATGAAGCTAAGCTCAGATTAAGTTCAATTAAGTTCAGAATTGAACTATACTCCACCTTAATTATAACACAAACCATAATTATAAATTCCACTAGTCTCCCTATCTGAAAGCCTAAACCAAATCTTTGTTCAAAGTCAGGAGCAGTTATACTAAAGCTGGCTGGAGAATTTTGGGAGCTGAAGTCCTTCAGACTTAAAGTTGCAAAGGTTGGAGACCCCTGAGTTATACCATCCATTATTAGAAGTCACTCAGCCTTTGCTTAGACAGCTTTAACAAAGAATCCCATCACCACACAGGGGTCAATGGCAATGCATGGCCTATATACGAAACATAGCTTTTGTCATGCAGTTTACATTTGAAAAATAGGTGTTAGTTAAGTAGTGGGTAAGAAAAAGAACAAAGAACTAGGGGGTCACCTGTTTGAATCTTACCTTAGTGTCACCTCCTCATTTGCCACAAGTTGCAATCAATTTTTCAACAAATCGTGCATATAAATCACTTTAACACTGTAAGGCTGAAGTCCAAAATTCAGTGTCGCTTACATTCTGAAAATATTTGTAGGTTTGGTGCCATTGATTGCTATCTAGTGCTTGAACTATCACTCTCGGTTCTGCTCTATGACAGTGTATCATAATCCTATGCACACATATTAGGAAGCAAATGTTGCTGACTATTTTGTAGGAAATTTTCTCATTCCTTCACATTGCCAGCCCCTCTTCCCACATTCCCTCCTATAATATAGCAGCTGGCAGCACTAGCAGGAACTGCCTTCCAGCAGCCAATGAGTAATGAGGTGCTGAAAACAGCTCTCATCCCCCCAATCCCTGGACCCCACAGTATCAACTCAGCTTTTGACAAAGCTTCTGTGCCTTCAGAAGGAACTCTGCTACTGGCAGTCCAGCTTCTCCACCCCTCCCTCCCCTGCCTATTCTGTTATGTGAGTCTATATGTGCTCCAGGGTTAAAAGAGACGGCAGGCAACCAACACTACTTTTGAAACATTAAAAGGGAGGCGGGGAGAGGAATAATTACAAGATGATGAGCAGACACAGTTTGATCTTGATGTTCTTTGCCAGAGTTCCCTCCTTTGGAAGCAGTGAACTGTCAACCTCCAAGCTTAGACTGGCTGCGGTGCACTTACCTGCCTAGGTATTACAGATAGAAATTTCTGTCTAAGAAAAGGAAGTCCAGAGAAGCAAACCAAATCTAATAGACCAGATAGGCACCACACAGGCACCAGTGTAGCCCAAGGGCTGAGAGAAGGGTCAGGTTTTAAGGGCTCTTTTAAAGAAGGGCAGAAGCCCTATGAATACCAGAAGGACTGTTGTTCCAGAGGGTAAACATCCCAACCAAGAAAGGCCACTGCTTGGATCCCACAGGTCGCATAGTTTAATTGATGGGACACAGAGCATGCCAACATTCTCAGAGCATAGAGGATTGGCAGAAATTATTGAAGACAGGCATTCCCTTGTATAACTGGACCCTCTGCCTAGAAGGGCTTTCTAGGTGATAACTGGCACTTTACGTTGACCAGGAAGTCAACTGATAAGCCAAGACAGCTCTCAAAACAGAGATGGGACATTTTATTGCAGGATAACCATAACTGCAATCTGGACCACGAGTTAATGAATATATTATGCTTTAGCTATAAAATCTGCATTGCCTGTTGCAAGTTTTTCCCAAGTATAATTTAAGGATTTAAACTTTAAACCCTAAATGGCTTAAAGCTATTTAAAAGGCAGTCCATCTCAGAATCTATCTATCTAGACCAGGCATGTCCAAAGTCCGGCCCGGGGGCCATTTGCGACCCGGGGGTCGGTTTAATACGGCCCTCCAACAGCCCTCCCTGCTCTGTGTAAATGTGGCCCTCCCTTCCTCACTCTGTCCCTGGGGCTGTGTGGCTGGGAGGGAGGTGGACGTGCGGCCCCAGAACGTGCGCTTGGTGCCTGCCGGAGGGAGCCGCGATGGAGACGCGACCGGCTTCCCTGCCTGACGCCCCTGCCGGGCGACCTGCCGGGCGACAGCCTCGGTGGTGCTTAAGATGACGGTAGCCTTGGGTGCTCGCACAAGGTCGCCCGGCAGGTCGCCCGGCAGGGGCGTCAGGCAGGGAAGCCGGTCGCGTCTCCATCGCGGCTCCCTCCGGCGGGCACCACGGCTTACGTTCTGGGGCCGCGCGTTCACCTCCCTCCCAGCCACACAGCCCCAGAACGTGCAGCTCCTGCCGCACAAGGTCGGCCAGCAGGGGCGTCAGGCAGGGAAGCCGGATGCGCGGCCTCAGAACGTAAGCCGTGGTGCCTGCCAGAGGGAGCCGCGATGGAGACGCGACCGGCTTCCCTGCCTGACGCCCCTGCCGGGCGACAGCCTCGGTGGTGCTTAAGATGACGGTAGCCTTGGGTGCTCACCCCGCCTGCTCCCTCGCCCGCTGCGGGAGGAGGCGTCTGTAACCTCCGGCATACCGGCCCTTCTGCTGCTTCCCGGGGTGGGGGAAGGGAGGAGAGGGGAGAGAGGGAGTGACTGACAGACACAGAGAGAGACAGAAGGGGAGGGAGGGAAAGACAGAGAGACAGACAGAGACAGAGAGAAAGAGAGGGAGGGAGAGAGACGGAGAGAGAATGAATCGGAATCGGATTGAATCGGAGATAGACGGGGAAAGAGGGAGAGACAGACATACAGAGAGAGGGAGGGAGGGAGAGAATCAGAGAGAGTGACACACACAGAGACAGGGAGAGACAGAGAGAGGGAGGGAGAGACAGATAGATAGAGACTGATTAAGTGAGTGAGAGAAAGACAGACAGACAGACAGACACACAGAGTGACAGAGAGAAAGAGAAAGAGAAAGAAAGAGAAAGAGAAAGAAAGAGAAAGAGAGAGAGAGAGAAAGAAAGGCAGAAAGAGAGACAGAAAGAAAGAGAAAAAGAGAGAGAGAAAGGAAGAGAAAGAGAGAAAAAGGGAAAGAAAGAGCGAAAGAGAGAGAGAGAGGTAGAGAGAAAGAGAGACAGAAAGAAAAAGAGAGAGGGAGAGAGAAAGAGAGACAGAAAGAAAAAGAGAGAGAGAGAGAAAGAAAGAGAGAAAGAGAGAAATGGAGAGAGAGAGAGGAAGAAAGAGAAAGAGAGAGTGAGAGAGAAAGGGAGACAGAAAGAAAAAGAGAGAGAGAGAGAAAGAGAGAGAGAAATGGAGAGAGAGAGGAAGAAAGAGAGAGAGAGACAGAAAGAAAGAGAGAGAGAAAGAGAGAAAGAGAGAGAGAGAAAGAGAGAGAGAGAGTGAGAGAGAAAGGGAGACAGAAAGAAAGAAAAAAAGAGAGAGAGAAAGAGAGAGAGAGAAATGGAGAGAGAGAGAGAGAGGAAGAAAGACAGAGAGAGAGAGAGAGAGACAGAAAGAAAGAGAAAAAGAGAGAGAGAGAAAGAAAGAGAGAAAGAGCGAGAGAAATGGAGATAGAAATGGAGAGAGAAATGGAGAGAGAGAGAGGAAGAAAGAGAGAAAGAGGTAGGTAAGTTTTTTTAAAATTTATTTTCAATACATTGTGAAAACTCAACTGTCAGTTGATCTTAATGTTATGAAATGAAAAGTATGTCATTTGCAATTAACTTGGCATAAAATAATTTATTTGCATTTAATTGTAATGGTTCAAAGAATGTTCGGAAAAATGTTCGGCCCTCCACCATGTTCACTTCATCCAATCTGGCCCTCTTTCAAAAAAGTTTGGACACCACTGATCTAGACACAGGTGTCACTAAAAGAGGCCTTAAAGCTGGCCTTAGTTTTTGAAGCCCATTGGTAGGACGCATGGAAGAGGTCTTCTCCTGTGTCACTGCCAAATGACACAGCCCAATCACAAGACATTGCATTACATTGTTCCACTTTCTGCTATAAATGGATAGCACAATTTTGTAGATAAGCCACAAAAATCAATTTCATTAGTAAAAATCCATTTTTTAACATGGATATCCTCTGTATATTGATATAAACCAGTCTTGACGTCACTAAGTTTCAGTAATAATGTTGACATGTAGGATGTGTCCTACGATTAATCCTTGGGTTATGACCACTCATCCTGTGACCATTCAAAGTTATGTGTTGAACAAAGGGGACATAAGACCAGTCCTTGAAGTTCCAGCTGTTGCAGTATCCCCATGATCACGTGACTGATTCGGGCATGTGGCAACCAGCTCACAATTATGACAGTTGCATTCATGTGATCACCATTTGCAACCTTCCCTGCTTGCTTCCCAAAAAGCAAAGTCCATGGAGTAGAAGCAAACAGGACGTTGCAAGTCATTCCTGCAAGTTACTCCTACCCTGCCACTTTTTTTTTTTTGCTTGTCCACCTGTACTCCTTAAAGCCCATGCATGGCATCGACCCACCTGTGAGCTTGCTCACTAGCTTAGTGGTTCCCACTGGTCTTTACTTAATGACCGGAATGGCCCTTGCTTAACAATGGCAAAGGGGACTACTGGGATAGCCATCGCTATCATCTGACTTTGTACTTTATGAGTGCATTACTTAGTGGTGGAAAATTCCAGTCCCAATTGCTCTTGTAATCCGAGTGCTACCTGTATTTATTTATTTTTTGTTAATGTTGGTATCAAGATTCCTTTAGCCCGCAACATTATTTCTCTTGCTTTAATTTAATACAAATAAAATTAGATTTAGGCAGAATATTTCAAATCTCTTTGAGCATCTGAGATAAGCATGATTATCTTGAAGCTAACTTTGAGGAGGATTACTATTTCAGAAAACCTTTCATATTTATATTGTCATTGCAGGTGGCATCAACTAGCTGACCCTGGCAAACCTCAAGAAAAGCTAAACAGGCTTGAGGCTGGTTAGTAGTTGGGTAGGAAACTACCAGGAAATCCCAGGACTGTAAGACTGGGAAGTTTAAAAAATGAAAGGAGGAAGTCGAATATCGAATATTTATTTGTATAACCGCGTCCTCTCCCCTAGTGGCAACTATTTCTATATTGTTGTCAAGCAAATTACAGGGATAAATAAAATATTACCTTTCCCTATGTCCGTTTCCTGGTTATTGTAGAAGAGGGAATATCAAAAATTACTGCCTTCTTTAGGAGCCTTGCAGAGAAAGAATCGTTAGTTTCTGAGCTTTTTCCTCTTTCCAGGCCATCGGCCTGAATCAAAACCTTGGATTTGTGAAAAGTTGTTAAAGAAGCTTCCAGGCAAAATAGAGGATCAAAAGGGATCTAATTTTCAGGGTGCTTATGAATTGTGGATGTTCACCTAGTTAAATAAATTGACATTTTTCATATTAGCTCAAAGCAAAAAAATAATAATAATGATGTAATTGTTCTCCTCCCTCTTTTTCTTTCTTTCTGAGGCTTAGGTTTAATATCTTTATTGAAAATTGGGTGCTTCTGTTACATGTCAAGATGCTTTATTCTCTGCAATCTAAAGTGAGTCTTTTTCATGTTGATTGCGATATGGCTTAAATAATAAGGACCTGATTCAGAAAGCTTTACCTACCCACTGGCAGTCTGACAAGCAAGTTCACAGCATACTAATAACTCTGAAAATCACATTTCTTTGTACGTTACTGCTCCCTGTTTCAGGGAGGGCGGATGTCAGCAGGAAGGGGGATTTTGTTAGCATGACACTAGGAAGTCATGAACTATTGGTTTTATTAACATCGTTTCTATGCCACTTAAAATGTCATAGCGCTGTATAACCTCATTTTATTCAGCAGCCCAAACAATCCCATTCAGTGGATCACTGTTGTTCCCATTTTAAAGCCGAGATGCTAAGGCTGAAAGAGTGTGACCTGCTCAAATCTGCAGCCAAAACAGGATTTAAACCCCACGTCTCCCAACTAACTGGCTTACAGTGTGCATAAGATATGTGTGTGTCAGTCTAAAGCTAGCATTCATACACCTATCTTCTTTCTCCAAATCATATTTTGTTGGTGTATATTTAAGTGTACCAACTGGGGGACGACGACGACGACGGACGGACACGAGAGAGGAGGCAGGCAGTTTTCAATGTCCGTGGAAAAATGCAGAAGGAATAAAAGCTGATAATATAAGAGATCTGCTAAAAAGACTTAGAGAGAGGCCATTTACCCAACAGTGATTTACAGCAGGGGTCTCCAACCTTTGCAACTTTAAGTCTGAAGGACTTCAGCTCCCAGAATTCTCCAGCCAGCAAAGCTGAAGTCCTTCAGACTTAAAGTTGCAAAGGTTGGAGACCCCTGATTTACAGCATCTTCACAGTCTCACCAACCATCATTGAGCCAAAATTATGGTAACAAGGACAGGCTTCGTACTTGACTTAAGCAATGTGAGAATGAAATGGAACGAAACGCAGTTCTGATGCAGATTATTTGTAGTGTTTTCCTCCCAAGGATCAGGTAGGGGGTTTGTTTGTTTGTTTACAATAAAGGAAACTCATTGAGAAGTTTTCCCAAGCCAGCAAGTGCTGGACAAATCTCATCACACAAAATGCTGTGGTTGAGGATGATATAACTTTTTCCTTTTCAACATCTGGAAGGGACCAAGCTGCAGGAAGGCTGACCTAATATCTTGTACTTAAAAACACACACACACACACACACACACACACACACACACGAGCATTGAACAGTCCTCTTTCTATTTTTCCCCCCTGAATTTCCCCATTTTTATTGCTGGATCTGCTTGTGTGTTTCATTTGCTTCTCTCTGATCATTTGCTTGCACTGTGTCTAATGAATTTTCATGGATTAAATCTTTCCTGTTGGTTTAATGTGGCACCAAGACTACAAACAGCCAGCAGTGCATGACAGAAGACCTTGCATCTTTTTAATCCTAGTCAAGGGCAGCAGATGATGGTGGTGATGCTGGCTATACCCTTGGAAAGTAATTCCAGCAAAAGGACAGATGTCCTTATTTTCTTTTATCCTTTGTTGGTGCTTAGCAGTTTATTTTATCTAGTACTGATATGTAGGCAGTTTAAAAATATTGCTTCATCGTCATTTTAACAGCTTTTTCAATAGCAAGGAAGACCAATAGTTCAGCTAATCATTCGGCTATCCTTATAAAATGAAAACTCAAAGGACAACATGCATTCATGTGTTTTGCTCCTAGCCTTCTAATGTGTATGCATCACAGCCCAGCGCTTGCTTGAAGAAACTCAGTTCATAAGGGAGCTGCATAAGGGAATTCATAAGCCAGTAACGTTTATACTTGAGAATTCTGCACCGTTATAAAACCAACTCAAGACTTCTGTGATCCCATGGCATCAGCTGTATTCAAAAGCAAAGCTGATTTTTATTCTGGCTCAGTTGAGCTATATTTGAAACTACTGAAAACTTACTTTCTCTGGAGTTATATGTGATGGAATGTAGTAAGGAGGTGGATTCTGAGGAGGGAGGAGTAAGAGGCAATTCAGTCCAGATATTATATATGGAAAAAAGAGGATGAAGACAGTCTCTACCTCATAGTTCATAGTTTATATATTAGATACAGATAGTAGAGTATCATCTGGCAAGAATTTGTTTATAGGTCTGAAACAATAGAATAATGCAGTTTGGAAGAATTTTTGGTTTGGGGCCTGATATATTTTTAGTTCTGCAGATGTTATGTGGAGTTCATTTTCCTATTTTCATGAATGTTTCTCTCACCCTGTTTCCAATTTAGCTGGGTTCAGCCATCCTCTTGTCTTTCAAATGGAAGGTGGCTTGATGGCTTTGTAGCCTCCCCTTGTAAGAATTACTTGGCTTTTTTCATACCAACAGACAAATGTACAAAACATGAAATATAAAAAAAATATGGATGGTGTAGGCAGGGGTCTGGTGGACTTCAACTTCTAGAGTTGAAGCTGGCTGAGGAATTCTGGGAGTTGAAGTCCACCGCAACAGCTTAACAGGGTTTGAAAGTGCCAATAGATTTTTGATGCAGTTATATACTTTTCAATAAAGAAAAATTGAAATAGAAAAAATCAGTGTGTGATATGTTCATAGAATCACACCAACAATTGACTTGGGAGAATGAAATAGCAAACTGGAGATGGTTCTGCTGACAATGACCATGGCAGAATGAAAGGCAGCAAGTGGACCAACTCTTTGTAATACCTCCCTGGGCAACTTTTCAAATTCATGGACATACTTGTTGGCTTTGGAGTTCTCTGGTGCCATACTGCCCTGCAGGCATACTTGAATGGTTCACTCTAGGTGCCTGATGAACCATATTGGGTTTCAAAGAGAGCTTAGGATTGTTCTTAAACTCTGGTGCCTGGTTTGATTGATTGAGGCTCTTCCTGTCACTTGAAATGGGAAGGTGACAATGGTTTGGACTTGATCGTGCCAGTTACTGTACATATGCTTCTGGGTGCTGGAGGATTTTCAGAGGTGCTCTGGTGATGAAATAGAGTATGAGATAGTTAGATGTGCCATTGGAGAAAGACAACAATGAACTCAATCAAGCTCACGTAAGGGCTTCTAAGGGTTACTCAAAACAAAGTCTTTCTCTCCCCTTTTTGAATTTGAGGTGACCCCTCATTGCTATTTAACATCTACATGAAGCTGCTGAATGAAGTCACCATTTGGCATGGGATAAAGTTTTGTCAGTGTGCTCTTTGGAGAAGCACACTTCTTGGAGGTGAAGCAAAGTTTCTAGTTAAATAAGGTCATTTGCAACTATGATCCTACGTCCATGCCCTCTCCTAGTTCAATCATTACCTAAGCTTTTCAGGAGTTTTTAAAAAATACGAGAACTTCTTATGGCTATTCTGAAGTGATTATGATCAGACACAGAGCTCCAAAGGAGCAATTGAGTGATATTCCAGTAAGTGGCCAAACCTTTCTCTAGATAGAATACCCAAGGGTACTGCTTAATGATCCAAGCTTAATTACCGTGGGTATGAGCCAGCCACCATGAAGCAATTTTAAGTCCTGTTGATTTCACTGGGAGGTTAAGCAAATGTTTTGCTTACACATTTCTAATGCAGCAACATCCAGTGCCAGGAACCTTTTAAGAATTCAGAGAGCACAGATGTTGAGGTAACTCACCTTTGTATTAAAAGCTCCCAAATGACAAAACAGAAACGAGTCCATCTACTGAAGACGAAGGCAGAAGAACACCTTCAAACATTTCAACCATCAGTTTGCATTTCATGATTATTCACCACTCTATCTTTTCCCCTCTTTGAGTATTTACTTTTGTTGTGATATAGTTTGTGGTCCTGGACCTGGATGACCTGCATTTTGTGCTTGGAAGATGAAGATATTTCATTATGGTTATTCTGCTTGTGAGAAAATAACAAATACCTTAGGTTTCGTATAGACTCTTTACAGTCATTTGGTGGCTTCACAAGATCTCTTCCTGCCATGGAAAACAAACAGTTGAAGACACACCTATTTTTTAAGTGTAAAAATGTTATTATTTTCTTGTCTCAACATGCATTTTCAATCTGTGTACCACAGATTGAAAATCTGTGGAATGATCACCCCAGCCCATAGAAATGTTGGTGGGCACTTGTTTTTGGTTACTAGTGAGAATATATTATCTGTGCTAAATTACAATTTCTGGAGTGTGAATCGATGATGGCACATTCTCCATTGAATGGGTAAGAAGGGTAACCAAAACAGTACTTCCCATGCAAATATTTTGACTTGTTTCCCAGGATGTTAGAGATCGACAATACAAAATACCCTCAAGGTTATGCAGAAAAGATTTCCATCTTGGAAGTTTACCAATTGTTCTTTCACCACATATTTGAGGTTTTTGTATGCCTACGACTGGCTTAATTTTACCTGGAGCAAATTGTCACCATCACTGCAGTTCACTTGGCCATGTACTAAGGAAATGATAGGAGACCATGGTTCATGTAATATCTCCCCATTTTCCTGATGGAAAGAAGCCGGCTTGGACAAGGTGATGCAGAATAGGAAGGCGAAACAGAGCCGCTTCTAGAACAGGTGCCTTTTTGAGTAGGCATGCCTTGCTAAGAAGAATCCATGTGAGCAAAAGAAGCTCATTGTTCCCTGCCACCAAGCATGACCAGCCTTCAGGGAAACTCACTGTGGGTGGGAGGAGGCAAAGGAGAAAATGTCCTCCTCTCAGAATGGAAAGGTTACTATTTAATGGAAAGAAAATTAGCAAAGTTACGCATCATCCATCCATCATCCATGATCCTTTATGTTCTGAAGGAGTGTGTATGTGCATCTGTAAATAATAAAGAGGTTGTTGCGTGTAGTTAAATGTGAAGTCTCCTTCAGGCTGAGGACAACTTCTGCTGACTCCACAAATATGCCGAAGGAATCAATTTCTTGGATGGACATATGAAAATGTCTGTCTGCCTTCTTTTGAGATATTTTAAGTAAGCAGATAAAATTGATTCAGCCGACTTGATGGTGATATTCAAGTGTGAATTAGGAGTGCGGTTTTTCTCATTGATAGTTCCTTGATTAGGATACTGTTTTCTACTTGATTGTTTGTTAACACCACACAAATCCTGAACTCCAGAAGATAGCACTAGCACTTTTACGTACCGCTTCACAGTGCTTTCTAAGCAGTGGGGGGATTCAGCCGGTTTGCACCACTTCAGGATAACCGGTTGTTAAATTTCTGAGCAGTTTGGTGAACTGATTGTTGGAAGAAATCATTAGGGCAGAGAACTGTTAAATTATTTGAATCCCACCACTGTTTCTAAGTGGTTTACAGAGTCAGCCTATTGCTCCAACAATCTGGGTCCTCATTATACTGACTACAGAAGGATGGAAGACTGCGTCAAACTTGAGCCACCGAGACTCGAACTGCCAAACTGCAGGCAGCCAGTAGTCAGCAGAATTAGCCGGCAATACTGCATTCTAACTACTGTGTCCTCGTGACTCTTATGGTACTCTTTGATGGAAAGGATTGAGAGTGTGCTCTTTTTTCCTAGATCTGGAAGGTCCAGAAGAAACAAAAAGAAGATTCTTCCATCTTACAGCACTGATTTATTTTTTGTTTTTTATAAGGACTTCAGATTTAATTTAATATTTACTGTATATTACTGTTTATGCATGATAAGATTAGAGTAATAATAGGATTATCACTGCTTTTCATTTCCACAATCCTTCAGGTCCTCTTGAGCAAATGGGGGCATTGCCTACTGAGACATATATCCAAAGTTTAATCTACCCATCTCTCAGTCCCCATAGAATAAAGTCATTGAAAGAAAAGTATTTTTGTCGCATGGATTTTAAGGAAATATCTGAATTCATGACAACTATATGCTGAAGTCCATGGTGAAAAAGTCAAGAGTTTATTGATGAATTCTGCATCTTGATCTTTCTTGCCTTTTCTCCCTAAGGCTGCTTGAAATGACAAGCAACAGGGACTGCCTTAATGTTTTTGCCCCTCCCTATAACTTCATATTTCCCTTCTGTGGCTCTCTTTACTGACTGATCCTGTCATCACCCTTTCATAATGCAGAACAGAGCAAGACCCTTGGTAGAGTCGTATTTTGCCTGTATCTGTGCTTGGAGTGATAGTCTTAGCCTATATAGCGAACTGGGGCATGTGGCTCTGTGTTGCAAGTTTCATGGAAGAAGCTTCACTGAGGCTTATTTAGCAGCACTAACTCGACTTGCCTATCAGTATGGAGAAAGTTGTCTTTAATAGGGAACTTGAAGGTAAAAAAGCGGATAGTGACTTTCCTGTATATCAGTCTAAGCCTTAATGTGATTTGTTTGGTTGTGGCTTAGCTGTTGTCTGGGTCCAGGAATATGATTTAAATATCACAGCATGACCAAAATAGATCTCTCTGTATCTTATGGTCCTTACTGGCACTTAAGACCAAGTCTTAAGTTCTTCTCATGAAATTTGATGGTAAATTTTGTTCCTTTTCATTCTTATCTGGATTTTTTCCCCCTGTGTCATCTTTGGAGGGGTTTTTTTTGTGTTCTTTGTATTTTATTTGTTTTCAAATAACAATTTGTAAACCATGGACTGGTAGTCAGGTGGCATATAAATTTAATAAATCCTTATTATGGTCCATCACAGTCAGCCAGATGTTCAAACTTAATTGTTATTGTCATTGCCATTTGTTATGCATCTTGTCACCTGCTCCTGCTGACTCAGCAGTTCAAAAGCAGACAACTGCAAGTAGATAGATGGGTACCACTTCTGTGGGCAACTTAATGGGGGCATAAAAGGAGCCCCCAACTGGACAACGGTGATGTCACCATTCAATCTTTTCAACCCAGAAGCACCTCAGTTCTCCTGACACAAACGTAGTAGTATTATTATTAAAAAGGGCTGGAAAGATTGAACCTGTAGTCCTCAATGTGTGCATTTGTGTGGGGATATGTTTTTCATTCCTAGTTTCTGATTGGAATCATGTGTAAACCTGTGACAATTTTTTGGCAACAAATCATACTTATAAAACTGTTCTGATCCCCCCTTTCTCCGACTAACACAAGACTGGCTGCCTGCCACTAACTCTCTTGGCTGCTTGCCTGAATGACTCTGAACAGATACGAAGCTTCCTAACTCGACTAAACACAAACCTGAAAATCAACACAAATAAACACAAACCTAGAAATCCCAAGTTGTTCTCTGCAAGGACTTTCTTAGCAAAGACTTCCTTTTCAACCTTTTTGGGAGGGGCCAGTCATTAGGCAGCTGGGACTAATTCAAATCCTTCGAGTTCGTTTCTGATGCAATTGAAGCCTCCTTTTTTCAGCTCTTCTCAATCTAGCATCAGGGACAAACTAGCCTTGATCCTCCCCACTACTCCAAGACCCAGGTGCCTCCTGATGACCAGCCGGGCTCTCTGCTCTCTCAAGATCACCCTCCTCCTCCAGAGCAGACTCATAGGACTCCTCACTAGAGGAGTCCATCAGCAGCTCATCCGGAGCCGGCTGGGCCACAACATAAAACCATGGTTTAGCATGACATGTGAACTTAGTAACTTCAGAGGAGTTTTGGATTGAATAGCAGTATTTATTTTCTATAAATACTGCTTATTCCTTGCTAGAATAAAATAATGAACACATCAGGTTCAGAGGTGGGTTTCTGCCGCTCCAGCTTGGATAGGGCGAACCAGTAGTAGCGGCGGCGGCAAGCTCTGCCCATGTGCCCAGACGTTTCTGCACATGCGCAAAAGTGGCGCACATGTGAGCACGTGTGGGAGCACGCCCGAACCGGTAGTAAAGAAATTGGCAACCCACCTCTGATCAAGTTTATACTACTTTCCACCACTTATGGTCAGTTGGCCCTTGTAGCCTCTTGAGTTTCTATAGCACATCCACTTTCCATTTTTTAGAGTGGAAGTAATTTTAGAGTGGAGGTTTTAAATGGAAGTAATAAATTTTATACATATTGATGCATAAAATAAATTAATAAATTTTAACACATTAATTAAATATATACTGACTTTCATAGTCAGAAATGGGGATTCAGACAAGCTTTTGTTGAAGGTAAGCGAAAAGGGTACAAAACTCATTCTGCTGCTAGTTATTACAAAACTGAGATTGTACAACAAACAATGTCAGCCTAATTCTAATAGAGAAGATGTTAAAGTGGCAATACGTTTTACTTCTCTAGGCTCTAAAATTCCCAGGGATAATAAGAGTAGCCAAGAAATAAAGAGAGAGCTGCTACTTGGGAGAAAGACTATGAGAAATCTAGGTCCAGTAATTTCTCCACATCCCAAGGCACACTGTCTCTCCGCCATTTGGAATAGAGCTATTAACTTAATATGGAGGGAGAGCTATTTTCTTAGCTTTATGAGGCATTTTCAAGCTTTTAGTCCCTAAAATTTTATTGTAGCTAATTTATCAAAATAGACTTTAAAGAGCTGGACATAAATAGTTCCCTGTTGAACAACCTAGTTAAGCAATAGCAATCACAGGGTCAGAGTAGGGTGAGGAAAGGCAGTTGCCTAAACCACTATTAGATGGGAAGTTGGCTAGAGAAAATTATCGAAAAAATTTTGGACTACAAGAAGATGGGGAAAAATCCATCCATACTAGAGAACATAAGACCAGGCTGCTTGCTGGAAAAGCTACAATCTAATGCTTGGAAAAATCAAAGACAATTGAAAAAAGAGATTGATGGGAAGATAGTATCGCAGAACTTATAAGAATGCAAAGCAACATTAACTGAGAGAGACAATCCAAGCAAAATAATGCCCATCAAGTCACAAATAGTTGGAAACTACTGAAAAACAGCCACAGCAATAACAACAGCAAGGAAGTATAGCCGTTGTAGTCAGGATGAAGCTTGAGTGCAATGGAAAGAACTGGTAAGAAGAAAGTGCAAACTTTCTCTGGAATTGCTTTGCCCTAGAGATAAGGATGACCTTGCCCCTTATTAGTATTTCACAGAGCTGTGAAGACCTTGCTCTTTATGGGGAGCTCCGGGGAGGGAATAGAAGCTGGACTATTCTCCAAAGGGACTGCTCTCATGGGGAGAAACAAGTGAGATTATTCTTTCCTGGCTATGAGCATTTTGTCTTTTAATCTTAGTTAATTATCAGATTGGGGTTAGTAAAATGCTCAGAATCAATCAATTGGGACAGCCTAGAAGCCTGTGGAACAAATAAGAAATGAATATAATACGAGCCTGAGAAGCAATGAGCTTGAAAATGGGGGATTAAAAACTAAAATTCATCTGGAATGGATCACAAAGATAACCCAATAAAAGAATTCTATTCTATTCTATCAGAAGCAAAACATTTTCAAGGGGGAAAAAAAAGAAAAAGTGCAGTTGCTTTTTGGAAAAGTACCTTTTGGACAAGCATGACCTGGATGATTGAGAATCTCCATAGACATTTGGAGACCAATAACATTTGGGGACCCATTGAACATTCAATCTAGCATTTCAATGCTAATGCAGGGTCTGCCTTTATTCAGGTTTATCTATATGGTACCTTAAGTAACAAGTATCAATACAGCATCCCAATTTCATTTCCCAGTCTTTTTATATGGGAAAACTTCCCTTTCCTAGTTAACAGTTTAGCTAGAGTTGGAAGCAACAGTGACAGCATCTGCATATAGAACTAGCATCTAAGAACTATTCAGATAGGATTATCTGAGTCCAAGAATATTTAAACTAGCAGGAAGGCAAGAACAAACATGAACAAAGCAAAGGACAGTAGAACTACTGGTAAAAGTAAAGGGCTATTAAATCTAATCTGCAAAAATCCAGATGATTTGTAGTTGGCAGCAGCAGGTATGGTATCTCTTGTGTTTTCTGTCTTTGGCCCCACCTGGTTGCTACCTTTTGGCTTGACAATCGTTGTTTGGGGGCTCTGCTGTTTCCTTTTGCCATATCTTGGCTGCAGAAATCCCAATTACTATTAGATGGCAACAATGAGATGCAAGAAAGCTCGATCTCCTATCAGCTGGATTTTTTGAAGCTCAGATAGGGTAGCCTTAAAAAACACTAAGGATATGCAATTTAAAATAATAGGCAGAGGGGCAGACAATGCTCCCATTGTCAACATGCTTTGTTAATAATGATAATAATGATAGACATCTCTCTGGCTTGCAAAGATAGGATGGGGGCAAGATACATAGGTTGGGTTTATATACTGTATTATGCTAAAGAGGCCTGTTTGATTTTGAATCAGTGTATTATGTGAACCTTATGTTCTTATGATTTGTAAACCATGTCTTATCAAGTTACATAAAAATAACATTGTGGCTTACACAACGACCCACAATTGACTAAACCACATCTAGCATAATGCATGAACCAAGTCACTCCTCTTACTCACATGGAAAGCTTCCACCATTTCCAATTACTCCCCAATTTTGATTATAAAACCTGTGAAAGTTCAGCCCAATCATTAGGTACAATGAAGTCAGGGCTTACATTATAACCTCCTTTTTACTTCTCTTTCTATGGATTGTGGCAGTTCTCACCATTGGCCAAATGGTTCCAAGTTGTTCATTCAATAAAGAAAATGTTCAATCAAAGCCAGTGTCAACCTCTATATCGCTTAGTTGCTATCAGCTGCCATAGTAATGGGGAGGAAGGGGGATCATGGTATTTGGGAGGGGAACTCTGCTGGTGGAGACATGTCGAAGAAGGGAGTTTTGTTCTCACCATCTTCTGTGCATGCTGAAGGTCTATGTTTGGATTTGGTCAAGGGCAACCGTCTATGCATACCAACTGAATGAGGCCACCTGAAGATGCATCCCACATGACACCCTAGGGGGGTTGGTGATTGGACATTGGCCTGGGTAATTGGGGGGAGGGATTTGGGTAACTTTTGATATGTACAAGTTTGTGCCTTTTTGCCTCAGATCTTGTTTCACTTTCGCTGTTTTCATTTCATATCCAATAAAAGTACCTTTTCTCTAACTAAATGGAGTTGGGAGTTTCCTTTCTTGGATGTTAAATAAGGCACACCTGACAGCCAGGGGTCAAACAATAAGAGGTATTTGAGAGTCAAAGTTCTCCAGCTTTATTAACCAACTATCGTCCAGTCTCCAACCTTCCCTTCCTGGCGAAGGTTGTTGAGAGTGTGGTGGCACAACAGTTTCCCCGTCATCTGGAGGAAATTGATTATCTAGACCTGCACCAGTCCAGCTTTCGACCCGGGCATAGCACTGAGACGGCATTGGTCGCGTTGGTGGATGATCTCTGGAGGGCCAGAGATGGGGGTTGCTCCTCCATCCTGGTTCTGTTAGACCTCTCGGCGGCTTTCGATACCATCGACCATGGTATCCTATTGCATCGGCTGGGGGGGTTGGGGGTGGGAGGCACCGTTTTGCGGTGGTTCTCCTCCTACCTCTCTGGCCGGTCGCAATTTGTGTTGACAGGAGAGCAGAGGTCGACCCCGAGACCCCTCACATGTGGGGTGCCTCAGGGGTCGGTCCTCTCGCCTCTCCTGTTCAACACATACATGAAGCCGCTGGGCGAGATCATCCGTGGTTTTGGGGTAGAGTATCATCTCTACGCTGATGATACTCAGCTGTATATATCTGCCCCAAACCACCCCAACGATGCCGTAGCGGTGATGTGCCAGTGCCTGGAAGCCGTGCGGATCTGGATGGGAAGTAACGGACTCAGGCTCAACCCGACCAAGACCGAGTGGCTGTGGTTTCCGGCTTCCCGATTCAACCAGCTGACTCCATCGCTGGCCATAGGGGGCGAACATCTTGCCCCTGTGGATGGGGCGCGCAACTTGGGTGTCCTCCTGGATACCCGGCTGTCCATGGAAGATCAAGTGACAGCCGTGGCCAGGAGGCCGTTTTACCAGGTTCGCCTGGTACGCCAGTTGCGCCCCCATTGGATCGGGACGCCCTTCGCACAGTCACTCATGCTCTCGTGACATCCCGACTGGATTATTGCAACTCTCTCTACATGGGGCTCCCCTTGAGGTGTACCCGGAGGCTTCAGTTGGTCCAGAACGCAGCCGCGCGAGCAATTATGGGCACCTCTAGGTTTGCCCACGTAACACCGCTCTTGCGCGAGCTGCACTGGCTACCTGTCGTCTTCCGGGTGCGCTTCAAGGTGTTAATTACCATCTTCAAAGCGCTCCATGGCTCGGGACCTAGCTACCTGCGGGATCGGATCCTGCCCCATACATCCTCACGGCCGATTCGCTCCCACAGAGAGGGACTTCTCCGGGTGCCGTCCACTAGACTTTGTCAGCGGGCGACGCCCAGGGGAAGGGCCTTCTCTGTGGCGGGCCCAGCCCTCTGGAACGACCTTCCCCCCGATATCAGGACAACCACGGACCTCCGCTCCTTCCGCTTAAAATTAAAGACACACTTTTTTCGCCTGGCCGGCCTTGGGTAGTCTCTTTTTAGGTTAGGGGTTTTAGGGGTAATTTTTAGTTTAGTTTATGGGTTTTAGCGCAGGATCAATTTAATCCATTTTTAATTTTGTATTTTGTATTTTGTCTGTGGTCTTATTTGTATTTTTAATTGCCTGTGCCCCGCCTCGAGTCCCCTTGGGGAGAGAGAGCGGGATATAAAATTAAATTATTATTATTATTATTATTATTCTGCTGAATGGAAAACAATGGCTAGGTTCATACACAATCTTAAATCATAGTGGCTTGCTTTAGCTTGGCATGACATATGAATCCAGCCATTGTGGTTTACAAACTACCGTATTTTTCAGCGTATTAGACACATCTTTTTCCCTCAAAAAAGAGGCTGAAAATCTTATACACTGAATACAGCATTTTTTTGCCTCCTGAAATCCCGCCCCTTCACCAAAATGGCCGTGCAGAGCCTTTAGGAGACTTTCAGAGTGCTCCTGGGGGCTGGGGAGGGCAGAAACAGCCTGTTGTTTGCTCAATTCCCCCCCCCAGCCCCCAGGAGCACTCTACAAGCCTACTAAAAGCTATGCATGCTCTTTTTTTGACCCAAAATGGGCCCGTTTTTGCCCCCCCCCCCAGGAACACTCTACAAGTCTCCTAACACGGGCCCATTTTTGGAAGGTCTGCAGAGTGCAAAAACTTTTTTATTTATTTGCCTCTTCAAAATGTTGCCTTATACTCCAGTGCATCTTTTACTCTGAAAAATACGGTATGTTTCCAAATTAGGCTTAACAACTCATGATTTAAACACACCATATACAGCACAGTGTGAAAATTCAGTTATAATGTACAACTCCTTTCTGTTTTTATCTAAAGTAAACATCAGAAGTGGGAAAACATCTCTAACTGGCCTATATCTGTGTGCATCATTTCTCTGAGTTTGGTTCTTCAGCAAATTTCCACCAGAACATCTTCAGTTCATACACCAGCAGCAAGAATGACAATAGCAGGATCTAGGAGAATAACATGCACACTGTGTTTATATGACCCATTTCTTCTTGCCTATTGCAATCTTGAAGTAAACGCTAGTCTGGAAGTGAATGACAGATGACCAGGTATATTCCGATGAAGTAGAAAGCAGCTCTCTTTAAGTAGCTGTTATTACAAGGGTGGTTGGGAAAGCTGTTCTGTTTGAACAAAGTTGGGATTTCTTATAATGAAGAAAGACGGAAGCTATCACTCCCACTACAACGATGTTTTTCAGGATAAAAGCAGAAAAGTGTTAAGATGACTATATTTGCATAGCATTAGTCTAAAATGTGATTGGCTTCTCGGACAAACTGAGCGATTCGTTTATAGTTCAATGGATTGTGGCAATCCAAATTAATTCAGTAAAATATAGTCCAGTGTATTCTCAGTGATTGCAGCTGAGTGAAGTGAAAGACACTTCTAGCAAAACTTATGAACAGCTCTACTTACAGTATGTATATTTGAACTGCTCTTTAAATGTTTTGTTTGGCTTTAGTTGAGGGTGAAGACTTAGAAATTAAGCCAAAAGTTCAGTGGAAATGGGGCATTTTAAGGGAAGGGATAATGTAGCATTTCACAGACGTTCTCTTTGGGTTAATAATGATGATAAACAATGATAAAGATTTGAATGCATGGAGAAAAAAAGGGGAGAAACTTCTTGAGCTATGATGCTTCTATGTACTTACTTTAAAGCTAAATGTCATCATCACATCATCACAAAAAGGGGTAGAATATAGAAATCTTTGATCTGTTCAGTGTAGACATCCTTATTTACATTATTGATAAATATATTGCCAACTTTTCATTTGAATCATAGAAGTTTGAAGCCAAGGGATCATTGGGAGAAAAATGAATTAAGCTGGGTCTTAAAAGAATTGGAGAAAGAACATGAACAGCAGGAGCCTATGGTTGTCTTTGAGGGCATAAATGGACTCTTCCAACATTATAGTTCTGTGAAATAAATAAGGGAAGAAAGTGAGATGTCAGGGTTCCGACCAATGCCCTAATAAAATTAAGAGTCTCAAACCATTTAGCAAGAAAAATCCAGTTGTTTATTAGGACCACCATGTCAGCACGACCTAGTTGAAGCCAGCTCTGGCTCCACCCATTCGCACCTTGCCTCTTACCCTGTTTCCCCCTCCCTCCGGAGTGTGTCATCAGTCACATTCCCCAATGAAACAATTTCACGGGTCGTAGAAGACACTCCCTCCAGCCGTTGCGGGTCTCTGTGGCCTTGACTTCAGCTGGCTAGGCTGTATCTTGTTTTGACTGAGGTGTGAATTCCTTGGTGCAGCTGTGAGGCGCGATTCCCATCCCCTTGCCTATGGCAACTTGGGAGCAGGTCAGGAAAGTGTCGCAAGTTGACACCATATATTTATGGTTAACTTCCAATATCCTGCACTCTACGACCTCTCCTACTCAAATTATATTTGATGGTAGTTGTAATGCAAGAGGAATAAATTATAGAAAGGCTGAATCAATTATAAATAGAACACCATTATGAATGAAATATCTAAGATAAAGTCAGAAAGTATGATTTGGTTTCATATGGATTATTCTATGAAATTAGAAGCCCTTGGGGTGGTGAGAACCTACAAGTTACATCCCAGTAAACAATAGGAATGGAAAAAGGAAGGTGATTTGGGAAGAAAATTATGCAACATTTTGAATGAATACAATCTCAGAGAAAAGTTGTTGTCAAGTGACATGAATGAATGAAGAAAGCAAAATGAGTTAATTCAGAGAAAGGTATTCATTCATAGTCCAAAAAATAAATGAGAAAGGTGACTGATGAGTAGTTTTTTGCAAAGTTGATTAACTCTAAGTATATGGTTTAAGCACAAGCGCACCAATATGTAGACATGACAAAGGATAGAAGGGTAATGAGACATTCTGAATGTGGGATCCTTGTTAGTGTCAAGATTAAAACGTGGGGGAAATGGAAGTTGTAGAAACACGAGTGAAAGTCGAATAAAAGCACAAATGCTATAAGAGTAGAATGAAAGCAAAGCATGAGCACTATTAAGAATAATTAGAATTCTTAGTGAATACATGGAGTTCAGCAAAGATATATGATGTTTCTTAAATGTATGTATGGGTAAATGTGTAGGAAATGCTTCAATCGACACTAGTGGTATGTTGGTTGGATGTGCATTTATACACACTTTTGTAAACTATGCCATGTTGTTGGCTGATGAATTATTTGTAGCAAATATTTGGCTTTATGATGGAGCAAAGAAGAGGAATCAGAAAATTAATGTATCAGTATCTAAGGTAGTTGTGTTTGATAGGGAAAATGGAATGATTGGAATTTGTATAAAAATGCTGAAGAAATTGAATAAGTGACTCCAGTAGATTGACGATGAGGAAATAGATGGGAAATGTTATGGTGTGGAAATGGTAGAAGAAAGATAGAAATAGAATATGCTTAACTGTAAGGGATTTATTTTACTGAAAGAAGTTAAAAAGACTATGTATAAGAATGTGCTTCTGCCAGCTTTGTTATATGAGTAAAATATAAATTCGCTCCCAGAGGCTAAAATCCTTCTATCTTAGGTGACTGAAAAAAAAGGTAAAATATTGAAACACTGGAGGGGTTTTTTTTAAGCATGGGGAAAAGTAGGAAGCTCAGGGGATGAAGAACATTTCAGCAAGGTTTCAAACCAGCTAACGTCTGCTTGAAAAACAATAATTTTAGCCATTATGCTCTTTCAGCACTTGTGGTAAAAAGAAGCTTTAAAAGGTATTAGAGAACAGGTTAAGCACCAGTTCAATTTGAAGGAGTGTTCCTGCCTCTGTGAAACAGCTGAAGAAGGGTGCTCTCTGAAATGGACAGGAGCCTCAAGGTGACATAATATATAAAACTGAAGCTCAGATGTAGAGCAGAAAGCTGCAACCTGTGGTCACTTTGAAGCTGTGTGGGGATCACTAGAGGTGAGCGTAGTAATCCATTTCTGCCCTCCAGAAACAGCCGCCTGCCAACTGTGAAGGGTGGATAAGCCCTTACAAAATTAAATCTAGTCTCTTTAAAAGCTGATTTTTGAAAAAACAAAAAAAACCCCTTCATTTATGCAATTTGTACCTTCCACTAATCCCGTCCCAGAAGTAAAATTGTAGATTGCAATTTTGAAAGATATAGCGCTCAGCTGTGCATGTGATGGAAGTCTCACTGTTTGGAAAACCCAACCTAAAAGCTCCCAGGAGGGACAGCTGACTTTAGGGAATGCCAACATTTTGTCACTTGCAAAGCTTGTTCCACAATAGGCTATAATGCCCATAAACCTCTCAAGTCTATAGATCCAAAACCCACGCCTGTAAACCAGAGGTGGGATTCACTTACCTTCCCTACCGGTTCGCAAATGTGAGTGTGCACTTTCTATGCATGTGCATTACTTGCGCATTACATCGGGGCGTGGGGGGGTGGTGGAGCCTGAATGGAGAGAACCAGCTGAATACCAGCTCTGCTATAAATTTAGTCTTGTGCCATAAATCCATACACCCCAAAGCACTGCTGAAATGCCTCCATTTCTCTTGTCTATGGAGATTCTCAGTCATCCAGGTCATGGTTGTCCCAAAAGTGCTTTTTCAAGAGCTGAAGAAGCTTCTTGGATGAGAAGCGAAATGTCTCCGAAGAAAACCAGAAAGTCCAGTTTCCGCTTGAAAAAGCACCTTTGGAACTCCCTTTCTCTTGTTTATCTGTTACTTCAGTGAGCTCAAGGGATATAATTCCAACAATCATATTTATGGAAATATTTGCCCAAATATTTGTGGTCTAAACAGCGAAGGTGCATGGAACACATTTACCTTCCCACCAAAGATGGTCCCTATTTTTCTACATGCTTTCGAACTACTAGGTTGGCAGAAGGTGGGACAAGTCACAGGTGCTCACCCCATTATGGGGCACTAGGGATTCGAACGGCCAAACTGCTGACCTTTCTAATCAACAAGCTCAGCATCTTAGCCACTGAGCCACCACATCTCGGTGGCTTAAGGAAATCTTTTTCTGGACACCTTTTATATCCCATCTCAAGCCAGAGAAAAAGGGCCCTGTTTATTTTAAGTGACAAATGTTGTGGGGAAGAAGAAGCTGGGGAGGTGGGTAGAACTTCAGCCTTTGATTAAAGTACAGCCCCTCTGGCTCTACATCTGAGGAGACAGAGCTTCCCGACCTCTTACAAATGATTTTATTTTACTGCAGAAAGCACCAGTTTTTTTTTAAAGCCACCCCAAAACAGCAAGCTCTTGATTATGTTTTCTGTTTGCCAAGACTTTTCCTGTGTTTGACCTTTGGATAACCTCCAAGACTTACAAACATTTGAAAGGAGTAAAGGAGCTCATTTTATTGCAGGGCCTCTGCATACATTCTTTGCAGCCTATCTTTAACATCAGTTGACAAGAATTATATAATTGCAGTCTGTAATCCCTTTAAGGCTGAAACAGATTCATTTGCTCTTGCACAACACTTCAGGGTTTAGCTTTAGAGGCAGGGATACAGGTTCCCCTCTCCTGCTCCCAGCCAAGCTTCATGTGTAAAAGACGATGTCCCTCAACCAACATTTTTCCCATTATCAAAATTGTCCAGATCAATCTTTCACTGGGCTTTGAAGCAGTAGTAGCAAAACAGAAGTGCCCAAGCTATCCATGGGGCGTTTTGCCCATTCTCATGTCACAATTTTGACTCAAATTTGGGACTCTTGGATTTTGTTACGAAGCAGCCCTTGAATGGATTGTAGTGACTGTGTATTGTACACCCAGTACAGTTTCTGGAGTAATGTTGGCTGAGATGTGGATATTATGTTAATTCTTTTTTTTTTTTTTTTAAAGAGAGCAACCATTTATTGATCACAGGTGGCACTCAACCCTTTTCTGGAGAGCCACATCACACTTGTGGGTGAAGGGAAGGGTGATGAAAGATGCTTTGTGAAAATATATTTTGGGCTGATGCTACACTTGGAAATTTCATTCTGCCTCACAATGAAGGGAAACTGTGTAATCATTTTTCAGCTTTGAAGGTGGGGTGTGTGGGCTGTGTGGGCTGTGTGTGTGTGTGACCGATAGGCTGAAAATGTGGACAGGATTATCAGGAGCTGCAAGTGAGTCTATCCAGTCTGTAACTGAACTGCCCCAGATACAAGAGATTCGTGTACGTTGAGTTGTGACAATGCAACAACAAGCATGCAGAACTACTACTCCCTGGTGTCTGGCCTCTGGAAGACACCAAAATTGGGGATTGGATTGAAAATACCTCATCTCCGGAACTTTTTCAGGACTGTACTGCTAGGAAGTAAACAACTATCTGAGTAAACGTTTCAGTAAATTAAGCTCAGGCAGGCTGGGAAGAAGGAAAGAAGCAGATGGTCCTGCATTTTTCTTCTGGTCTTCACAGAACAATAGTTGTCCTTCTCTAGTGATGGCCATTAGAATAAGACCAATCTTTTAGTTTTTGAGAGGCACTACGGCCCCTCTATAGGGATTTCACTATATAGCATACACACTCTACTTCAGGCTTACTAGATGGTATGGTATGGTATGATGCACATTTCCCTTCACCCTTCCACCTCTACTCCAGTAGAGTCACGTATGCATTTGATGCTTTGCACAACGCTGCACAAAGGTAAGAATGCCTTTTCCGATACCCAGATGTAATAATGAGTAGAGTGAGTGGAAACAGCCAGATTAGGGCTTTTTTTCCTCTTTTCTTTTCTTGCACCTTCTTCTTCTTCTTCTTCTTCTTCTTTTTCTTTTTCTTCTTCTTCTTCTTCTTCTTCTTCTTCTTCTTCTTCTTCTTCTTCTTCTTCTTCTTCTTCTCCTTCTCCTTCTTCTCCTCCTCCTCCTCCTCCTCCTCCTCCTCTTCCTCCTCCTCCTAATTTGTCTTTTACTTTATGTAAAATTCTTAATGATGAAATAATAAAAGCTCATCTAGTTGACTGTTTTTCCTCATCAGGATTATTTGTTTGGTATTGAAGACAAAACAAATAGTGAGATGCAGTGAGACTTGTAGTGAGATGCCAGCAAGTAGAATAGACTCTAGAATTGCCAGCAAGTAGAATGGACTCTTGATGCCGATACAAGGCACTAAATTGAAATGGGACATGTGTGTGTGTGGAAATCCTGCAGGTTTGCTGAGATTCTCTCTGCTTGAGTGATGTCTCAGTACCAGCTGTGCACATTCTTTCATTTCAAAGAAGAAACTTAGAACATAGAATAACGGAGCTGGAAGGGAACTTGGAGGTGTTTAGTCCATCCCCATTTGATTCCCCCCCTCTGCTTTATTTCCTCTTTCTTTGAGACAAAGGATCAGTAATGCCATTTGCTTTTCTCCCCACCCCAGTTAATCTCCTCTTCAAGATGTCCATATGACAACAGAAATAAAAGGTTTTAAGTGGGTATTTACCCCTCTTACTTCAGCACTTTGATGAAGAGGCCAATCTAGAAAGGAATCACCACGTGGGAATACCAAATTCCAGGCACTTTCAAGACAAAAATGTAAACAGAAGGAAAGGTCTGCTGAAGAAAATTTGGCACAGAAAACATTGCTGAAGGAAGGACAAGTCCATTAGCAATGCCTTCCATATGGTTACTTATATCCAGGAGAACAGGATGCTTGGTCTATGGATCGAGAGCAAACTCAAACTTTTCTCATTTCTTTTCTGTGGCCACTAGGATTGCCTTGGGCCCAGTGGCGGGATTCAAAATTTTTTACTACTGGTTCTGTGGGCGTGACTTGGTGGGCGTGACAGGGGAAGGATACTGTAAAATTTCCTCTCCAGGGGAAGGTTACTGCAAAATTTCCATTTCCTCCCGATCAGTTGGGACTTGGGAGGCAGAGAATAGATGGGGGCAGGGCCAGCCAGAGGTGGTATTTACCGGTTCTCTGAACTACTCAAAATTTCCACTACTGGTTCTCCAGAACTGGTAAGAACCTGCTGAATACCACCTCTGCTCATGCCCATGTGATCGGTATCAGTATTATTATTCTTTTGATCATGTGCACAGATGTGTGTGTTATCAGTGCCCATTGTGGGTAATTTCCTCCTCCTCCTCCTCCATCACCACCACCACCTCCTCTCCTCCTTCTCCTCCAAAGCAATGGTTGTTCCCGAAGTTTTGATTCAATCACATGCAGAAGTCTTAAAATTACAACTGCTTAGAGCTCAAGATTGCCCTTTCATGAAATAGGAAGATCAGTGATCCTAATTCAATTGAGTTGCCATTTCTCCTGAGTTTGAGATTAGAAATCCTGAAAATTCATTCCAGAATTGGAGAAAATGTATTTTGGCATACCTTTCCATTCCTTCAATTTACTGGCATCCTATCACCACATTTCTTCACATATGGACCATGTGCACATGTTGCTTTTTTCTTTTCTTCTTTTAAAGTAGAATATAAATTAGAAGGTTAGGGGAAAGTTTGAAAGAGCAGAGTAACTGGAAATGTTTCAGTAAAGCTTACAAGTATGTTTTCTGTGCAAAGGTAAAACAGCACAGAGAAAAGAATTGTGATTTGATTGTGAAGTGCAATCACAGCAGAGTAGCTGGTTTTTTTTTGTGGTTTCAAACCTGCCCACACATCTTTTGATAATGTGCATGTATACTTCGTGTATATGTATGTGTGTGGGGGGGTGAGTGGGGGTGGGATGACTGATACAATCCATACAATTTTCAGGAATAAAAAAGAACTATCTATGTCCATGCCAAGTCATTTGGAAACTGTAAAACCCTGGAGAAAAGCAGTTTTGGAGAATGTCCGACCCATCAGTAATTTCATAAGTTCCATGAACAGTGAATGGAATAGAAATCAAAGCTACAACTCTCTCTTGCACTTGTACAGTTGCAGGACTTTTGAGATTAGTCACGTGGAATATAGAATTGCCGTCCTGGAAGAGACCGCAGAGGCCTTCTAGTCCAACCTTCCACTCAAGGCAAGAGACCTTAAGTCAAATGGTTGTCCAATCTATTTTTGAAAACCTCCAGTGATGAAGCACTCATAATTTCAGGAGGCAAGCTATTCCATCGATTAATTGTTCTCACTGTAAGAAAATGTATCCTTCTAGGTTGAAGCTCTCTTTAACAAGTCTCCACCATCACTTCTTGTCCTGTTCTCTGGTGCTTTAAAAAAATATGTCAATCCCCCTCTTCTTTGGGAGTCCCTTAAGTACTAGAAGACAGTTATCATTTCCCTCCTAATCCTTTTCTTCAATAGGCTAAACATACCCAGCTCCCTCAACTGTTCATTATATGAGTTTGCCTCCGGACCGTTTATCATTTCTGTCCCTCTATTCTGCATACTTTCTAGGGTCTCAGCATCTATTTTTTATCGTGGTGACCAGAACTGTACACAGTATTCCAAATGTCACCTCACCAGTGCATTATAAAAGGTATCATTGCTTCTCGTGATACTGATGCTATCCTTCTGTTGATGCAGTTCAGCACCACATTGGCTTTTCTTGGTAGCACATTGCTGGCTCATACTTAAGTGGTGGGCTTCTAAGAAACCTAGATTTCTCTTACAGTTACTACTGTTAAGCTAGGTACCACTTATGCATTTGATTTTTTCTGCCTAAGTGCAGGTCTTTAGTTTTCTCACCACTGAACTGCATGTTGTTGGATAGAGCCGATGCTCAAGTCTGTCAAGTCCTTCTGAAACTTCAGTCTATCTTTCAAAGTGTTAGAATTCCCCCCTAATAATAATAATAATAATAATAATAATTTAATTTATAACCCGCTCTCTCTCCCAGAAGGGACTCGAGGCGGGGCACAGGGAATTTAAAATACATATAAAATACAAACAGTATACAATAATAAAATGAAATTAAACTAACCCTGCGCTAAAATACCATATTAAAACTAACCCCAATCTAAAAAGAGACTACCCTAGGCCGGCCAAGCGAAACAGATGTGTCTTTAATTTTAGGCGGAAGGAGCGGAGGTCCGTGGTTGTCCTGATATCGGGGGGAAGGTCGTTCCAGAGGGCTGGGCCCGCCACAGAGAAGGCCCTTCCCCTGGGCGTCACCCGCTGACAAAGTCTAGTGGACGGCACCCGGAGAAGTCCCTCTCTGTGGGAGCGAATCGGCCGTGAGGATGTATGGGTGTTATCTACTTGGTGTCATCTGCAAATTTGATGGGTTTCCCTTCTACCCTCTTGTCCAGATCATTTATAAAGATGTTGAAGAGCACTGGGCCCAAGACAAAACCTTGAGAAAGCCCACTGCATGCTTCTCTCTGTGTAGATGCAGTTCCCTTGAGGACCACGTGCTGGGTGCATTTGGTCAGCCAGTTGTCTAGGGACAGATTTTCATATCCATTTTTAATATTTCTTCATTTGGTTATATACATTTTCTCCCTCCCTCTCTTCCTAAGAGTTTAGATTTTGGTAGACTTAGATGTAACATAGGAAATTAAAGCTATCATTCAATGTATGGCCACTAAACTTGTGTATCATTTCAGATTCAAAGGCACAAAGAAGTTTATGGGTGTGGATGCTGTCTGCAACATCTAGACCAGCCAACCCTGTTCTTGCTGGCTGATGTGCATCCATTGAAAAATAGGCATTTGGTCAAAGGAGCTGTGGTCAAAAGCATCTTTTTACCTTCAGATCTGATGTCACCCTGAGACGACATCAGGGTTGTCCACACAACCCTGATGTCATCTCCTTTAACATTGTGTATCTAGTCTTGCAGACTGTGGCTGCCTGGAGGTTCCTGCTCAGTCATCAACCAGGCTTTATTGCATCCCTGAAAACAAGTGGAAAGAATGAAAAGGGGTGGCTGATGATGAGGGGCTGGGCACACACAGCTGCCGGGAGGATGTTATTTGGGGGTTTGACAAATGGTTAAAGTGGTCTTCTCTTATTTTAAATTGCTGGGCTTTAAGAATTGCAATTATAAATAGATACAGGTGCTGATATTGCTGTTATGATGAGTAAGGATGGATAATGTATTGTCTTGCCAGCAAAGCTTTTAGACTCTCCAAGCGGGGAGACCCTGGACAATTCCCCCCTCCCATTTTCATTCCTTATTTGAGAATGAATCACAATCATCTTTTCTTCTGCCAACATGCAACAATGGAAAGCAAAAAAAAAAAAAAAAGGAGTTCATTGTCTGACCCCAATTTGCTACAGGTTCAACATAACAAAAACCCTTCATTTCCACAATTGGCACAAAAAGGCAAGAATGGAGAGAAATAAGAAACCCAAACAATCTGGCACTTTGGGTGCATTTCTTCCTATTGAGAAGAAGGGAAATGTTGTTCCCTGAACCACTGAGGGGGGAATGCAAAGCTGTCAGGCATCCATTCCCCTTATAGCAGGGGTCTCCAACCTTTGCAACTTTAAGTCTGAAGGACTTCAGCTCCCAGAATTCTCCAGCCAGCTTTGCTGGCTGGAGAATTCTGGGAGCTGAAGTCCTTCAGACTTAAAGTTGCAAAGGTTGGAGACCCCTGCCTTATAGGACTTACAGATTCTGTTTATTAGAGTGTTAAGTCATGAAAAAAGATGTTTTAGAAACAGTGAATATGAAATAAGTCATGAAACCAAAGGAAAACTGTCTCCCACATAGTGAGCAACAACAGATTTCAGTAAGGGGTGCCTTATTCCCCAGTGAACAAAATATGTTGCTGACAAAACAGAAAACTGAACTGAATTTCAGCTCTTCATAATAATGAGAGAAGGAAAGAAGGCAGCACTGTAGAAAGTCAGCTATTTAACCTCCTAATAAAGATGGCAAGGTCAAGACAATTATTAGACATTAAGGAATATAATCTAGTATTGGAAAAGAGAAAATGCCTGCTAACTTATGAATTAAACTCTGTTCCGAGGTTTCTTAGCTTGTCTTAATACAAGGTTAAGGGGACGCGGTGGCACATTGGCTAAGAGCTGTGCTTGTCAATCAGAAAGGTCAGCAGTTCGGCGGTTCAAACCCGTAGTGCCACATAACAGAGTGAGCTCCCTTTACTTGTCCTAGCTTCTGCCAATCTAGCAGTTCGAAAGCGCATAAAAATGCAAGTAGAAAAATAGGGACCACCTTTGGTGGGAAGGTAACAACATTCCGTGCACCTTCGGCATTTAGTCATGCTGACCACATGCCCACGGAGACATCTTTGGGCAGTGCTGGCTCTTTGGCTTTGAAACGGAGATGTGCACTGCCCCCTAGAGTCAGGAACAATTAGCACATATGTAAACGGGGAACCTTTACCTATAGTAACACGTTCTTAGAATGTATACAAAGATTTAAATACATTGCTCAATTTAAGACACATAGATACTATACATACATACTTCTTAGGGTGTTCTTAAGAAAGGGAGAAATTCTCGGTCTCCTCAGGGTGGGATTGCTTTGGAAATCTCTTCAGTCCCTGGGTCAATATCATAAGATACACCGCCATTGCTGATGCTGAGTATTTTAAGTACTAGATATGGTCAGTACCTGAATGGGAATATGCTTTCGGAGCAATGTGTTTATTTTATTCTTTATATATGCATAAAAAGATATGGTCTGCTCTTCTAATAAACTGCATGACTCGGTGTTTAATCCAAAATTAAATGGGGAAAAAAAGACTAAACATTAATAAAACTATCTAATAAAAACAACAGAAAGAGACTTAGTTGCATAGAAGAAAAGTGAGTTGCATTGTACCAACTGAATAAATCAGTCAATACTAACAAAAACTTTCAAATCCTTGGGTTCTATCTATTAGAATGGGGACATTAGTATGCAACCTGTCTAACAAGGTCCAGTTTTAGTGTCCTGAGAAGCAGAGACAATTCTCTTTTCCCTGAAGCTACAATATTAAATGTAAATGGCTACAGATCCATCAGAGAAATTTTTGAACCAGAATCTGAAGTTTCTCTATCACTGTGAAAACTAGGTAAAGCATCTTTGGAACAGGCAAGGGGACAAACTAATAGGAATTGGGTGCCTGTTGCTATTATTAATCAACTCCTTTTAAAAAAAAAATCTAATGGTGATTTTTTTAATGATTCCAATTCAGGTTGAAGCTTCATTGTTGCCAAGGAAAGGAATGAATCGTCCACTTTGTTTCAGAGAAATATTTTTGTAAAAAAGGAAGAGGGGAGGGAGTCGTTCTGGAAAATGAAATCTCAGCAGGATTTTCAGATGATACCTTGTTGATGCAAATGGACCGAGTGGTTTTGCAATTTTTTTGACTAGGAAACCATTGGTCCCAGACAGACAACATTTGCCTTATAGTGTATGATAGATTTTTGGCTTTCACATGTGAGTGTCTGAGTGTCTAGGTGTTAATAAGCACCATGCCTTGAGCCATACAAGCAAACAAACATCAGGTCTTCGGAGCTGACTAAAACAGTTTTAATTTACAGGGATAAATCTCATTAAACCAGATCCATTACACTTTACCTTTTTTATTTATTTGTTGTGAATTCAAGCATCTATCTCAAATAGCAGGACCAAACTGAAAACACATTTCGCTTTGTCAGTCAAGGACCCCACTATCTCAGCCTCAGCATTACAACGGCAACTGAGAATTACCAGCATGTGTGAAAGAGTTGCAGATGTCCGTGACTGTGAGGTTTGTGTGTGCTTGTGACAAGCCATCAAGGTTTATAACGGGGTCACAAAGGCAAAAGAGCCAAGAACTGTGTCTCCTTAAGTTCATCTGTTTTCCAAAGGTAATGAGGATCAGAGAGATCGAAGTACTGATTCTGCAGTCACTGTTTTTAAAGTCCTTCTCCCGTTTTCACCCCCTGACTTCTCCTTATTTAGTTAATATGACCAATTTTCTTTTCAGGGCTAAGTATGCTTGTCCAGACCAAGAATATTATGGAGTTGATCTAACAGGTTCGGGTTAGATTAGGGTGTGGAGATGCCTAGGTATTCTAGGAGCTGCAACTTTGGAGGGGGCCAAGGGAAGAAGATTGCTTTAAATTGTCAGCTGGTCTTTAGTGTGAGGAAGGCTAGTATAAAAATAAAATAAATAATAATATGTGTAGTCTGTTAATTGCTGTGCTGGTGCAACTTAGATTCTTCTTTATGTATTATATTTCACAGCCCTTCAAAATAAGGGCTCATTCAAAAGTTGTAATATGCAATTAATGAAATGACATATTGTGTAATTAACATAAAACATACCACAGTTTATGTCACTGGGCCACTGAAAAATGGTTTTGATGTAGTGCAATCACTAAGGGTACGAGAATGCCAAATCCTCATTTCACACGTAATATTATCCATAAATTCATTTGGAGCTCTTAAGTAAGCAATAATCTTCTAGAATACCCTTCTCCCAGCCCAGTAACCTTCCAGAGGTGGGGGATTTTATTCTCACAATTCCCCAATTCGTATGGTCATTGTAGGGAATTTTGCGAGTTTATTTCATGCTTTTGGAAGGTGCCCAGGTTGGGGAAAACTGCACATACCTCCCTCCGTCCAATTCGCTCCCACAGGGAGGGCCTACTAAGGGTGCCAACCGCCGGTCAATGCCGGCTAGCGGTGCCCAGGGGTAGGGCCTTCTCTGTGGCAGGGCCGGCCCTCTGGAACGACCTACCCCCCGAACTTCGCACCATCACAGACCTTCCCCTCTTTCGCCGTTCACTCAAGACATATTTTTTCCAGCAGGCTGGTCTAGCTTAACGTTTAGATCTTATTTGTGATATAGCTCCTGCCAATTAGTAAATGGACTTTGGGTTTTATTGGGAATTTTAGCCCAGGCTTCTAATTTAATGCTTCTTAACTATATTTATTGTATTTTCTATTATTTATTGGTTTTAATTTCCTGTGCACCGCCCTGGGTCCATCTTGATGGAAAAGGCGCGGTTTATAAATCGAAATAAACTCAAACTAAACTTGATGACATCTCCCCTCCATTTATTATATGGAGATACTGGAATGGTCAACCTTTTAAAGTTAGACTGAGAAAGAGAAGTTTGGCATGTGGAAAAGCTTCATTTTCTACTGTAGAGCAACAGTCTCTAACTTGGTAGCCTTCATATCTGTACAATTCATTTTTAACTGAATGAATTCATTTTGACATCTGACCAGATTAAATAGAGAAACTGTTGTAGAGCCTTGAAATCTTATGAGAGAACCTACTCGCATTGTGGTAGCTTTATCATTCTATTTTTTGCTGTATTTATTTTGTTACATAAATTTTGTAATTAAGAGAAGTGCTCTGGGGCCTTATGGCTTTAAAATAAAATTGATTGATTGAATTATGAGGGTAATTTGTATTGTTATTTCCCTTTTCTCCCTTCTGTGTGCATCCCAGATCAAGAGAAACTTACAAGGAGAAATAAAACATTGCAGTGCAGAATTTTCCTATGTATGGTTTCCATTTGTGGCCTCTTTCAGGAGACTCCACTCCATCCTGTTTTGCCTTCCCTCTCAATACAGAAAAAGAACCTATCATGGCTATGAGAATGGTCCTAGTCCTTATTTAACTTATTTTTGTGAGGGCTTGTCTTTCTGTGTTTTTCTCTGCATTTTTTCCCTATTTTTGCAACCTTAGAATTCTTCTAAAAAGATGGATACTTTGGTAGCATCAATCAAGTCCAAGCTGGTCACAACAATAAACTGCAAAAATACCCATGAACAGAGAATTCATAAGGTGAATTAGAATGTTTTTTCCTTTAACTCTCTGAGTTTCAAAATAGCTTCTAGCAAAAAATTCTGCCTTGCTCCATTCCTCCATTCCCTATTCTTATTATCTTATAAACTCCATGCCAGAAGCACCTCTCGTGCAGCCTGGATGCACTACTCAAATCTTACTAGTCTTTTTTCTTGTCTGATTACCACAAGCAGCCCCTACCCTGCAGTGTCCATTAAAAGCAGGAAGCAGCCTATCTACACACATTCTCTCAGACCAACTTCTATGTTTGTTTTGATTACAATTCATTTTATTCTGGTATTTTAGATGTCACTGTTCAGATACTGGTTTTAAAATGTAAGCCATGCTAGAAAAAGTTCAGGTACTCAGTCACCAAAACCAGGACAGAGTTGGAGCATAACTGCAAACTCTACAGCAGACATCATTTCACAGAAATGGGTGCCTTCAGATGACCACTGATGGGAGACAGGGAATGGGAATGAAATATTGGAGGACAGAACTGTGTGCCACCATAGCCTGCACCTTTCCTAAGCTTGCCCAATGCCTTCATGTGTGATAGTGCTTCACATGACTACATTTAGTGCCAGTTCATTTAGCTTCTATTTATGAATCTGAAGGAGAAGGATTTTTTTTAACCTACAGAAGCATTTCCAACTTGACTTTCTAAAAAAGTAAAAATTGGGCAATGGTGCACCTAGCTTTTTTTGGAACCTGAGGCTTTTGACCAACTCATAAATAACTGATTCCAGTAAGGCAAGTTCAAAACAAAACAAAACAAAACAAAAAACAGGCTGTAGTTTGTAGTTATACGGAACTGAAGAATCACTAAGGTCAGCAGACAAGTGTGTTCATTTTTAATGAGAAAAATCGTAAATCCAGTGAACATCCAGCATTAAAACCTTCTTTGCACTGAGACCATGTTTTTTAGAATAGAATAGAATAGAATAGAATTCTTTATTGGCCAAGTGTGATTGGGCAGTCAAGGAATTTGTCTTTGGTGCATATGCTCTCAGTGTACATAAAAAGACAAGACAAGACAAGATGTTGATAAAAAATGTGTAGCTGGACTGCGGTTGAAATTCGGTGCAAGAATTCTTTTCCACCTCTCATTTCTCTTTTCTTCCTTCCTTTTTCCCTTGTGTTCATGTGTGTCTGTATGTCGTTGAGCCCTGCATCTTTTGCTTTGCTTTTGAGATTCTTTTGCATGAATTTCCTTCCTCGCTTCTCGTTTCCTGGATAGTCTCTATCGCTTATCTGGATCATTTCATAGCACATAAATAAAGTGGTGAGATAAAACACAAAGAGTTCTTGATAAAGTCCAAGTTTTGTTTAACAGTTAAAGATAGTGAAAGTTTACAAGAGTTGTGCTGGGAGAAATCTGTGTTGTGAATAGAGCTATTATTGCCATTATCACATTGTTTAGACTGCAGGGCAAAAAAACACAGGCATTTTCATACTTGTTTAACAGCTTCATCAGACTGTATATTTTCATTGTCCTTTGGACTCAGTTGTCATGGGGATGAAAATGACATAATAAAAAGAATCAGTGATTCCTTCATGACAACTGATAGCTCCAAGAAGTCTTTAATTAGCAGTAGAGATTAAGCATGTCAGTCCTTTTCCTTCTCCAAAAACTTCTCTTCAATAATGGGGTTTTTTTTCTGCTCAAAGACCAATAGAGGGCAGTGCTATCCTGTTTCTTCCCATGGCAGCCTTCTCCTCCCCTCTTCTTCTTCTTTTTTTTTTGGTTTTTGATGTCTGCTGCTTTTATTAAATAATCAAGCTGCAAACAAGCCTCTGCTTTTGCTACATTGGCCTATAAGCCAGACTCACTAGGAAATGGTCATAGATTTTCTTATGGAAGCAACTGCTTGCTATGTGCAATCATGCATTTACAGCCAATTTTCAGGGTTCATTCTGATTGCCTCTCCTTCACCCCAGCCAGGTCTGAGCTTGCTCTGTCAGTCACAAAAATAAAGGTGTTTTCTTCAAAAATGGGAAACGCTATCCAACTTCAATCCAAATAGGAAGCATACACCTCAAAAGTTTAATTAAAGAATATAAAATGTGAATTTGAATTAGCATTGATAAAGCTTTGCATCCATTATCACAGGTAAAGTGAGTGTTCTTGTTTCTATTCCTCAATAAGGCAAGATTTATGGTTAGTTAAAAATATTTATGGTTAGTCAAATTGATTATTACTCTTTCTTCTCCTCCTCTTATTATGATTATGCAGCCACATGTTGGCAACTATATCAGTGGCGGTCATCTATTTTTCAAAGATATTCTTATTTACAAATAACAAGTAGAAAAGTGTATGCCGGATACCCATAACTCTTTACTTGGCTCAGTTTATATCAATATAGTTCCCTCTCATACACAATACCGAGTGGCTGTGGTTTCCGGCTGCCCGATTCAACCAGTTGATGCCATCTCTGGTCATAGGGGGCGAACATCTTGCCCCTGTGGATGGGGCGCGCAACTTGGGTGTCCTCCTGGATACCCGGCTGTCCATGGAAGATCAAGTGACAGCCGTGGCCAGGAGGGCGTTTTACCAGGTTCGCCTGGTACGCCAGTTGCGCCCCCTATTGGATCGGGACGCCCTTCGCACAGTCACTCATGCTCTCGTGACATCCCGACTGGACTATTGTAACTCTCTCTACATGGGGCTCCCCTTGAGGTGCACCCGGAGGCTTCAGTTGGTCCAGAACGCAGCCGCGCGAGCAATAATGGGAACCTCTAGGTTTACCCACGTAACACCGCTCTTGCGCGAGCTTCACTGGCTACCTGTCGTCTTTCGGGTGCGCTTCAAGGTGTTAGTCATCATCTTCAAAGCGCTCCATGGCTCGGGACCTAGCTATCTGCGGGATCGGATCCTGCCCCATACATCCTCACGGCCGATTCGCTCCCACAGAGAGGGACTTCTCCGGGTGCCGTCCACTAGACTTTGTCAGCGGGCGACGCCCAAGGGAAGGGCCTTCTCTGTGGCGGGCCCAGCCCTCTGGAACGACCTTCCCCCCGACATTAGGACAACTACGGACCTCCGCTCCTTCCGTTTAAAATTAAAGACACATCTTTTTCGCCTGGCCGGCCTTGGGTAGTCTCTTTTAAGGTTAGGGGTTTTAGGGGTAGTTTTAGTTTATGGGTTTTTAGCGCAGGATTAATTTAATTCATTTTTAATTTTGTATTCTGTCTGTGGTTTTAACTGTATTTTTAATTGCCTGTGCCCCGCCTCGAGTCCCTTTGGGGAGAGAGAGCGGGATAAACAAATAACAAAAAAAAGAAAGAATATAAGCAAGGATGATCAGAAAGTATCAAATGTAATTCCCCGTGTAAAAATGCAAGTCCTGCTTTCCGCTAAGACTGCCATTTTACTCCTTTGCATTACTTGAATATGATAAAGCATCTATATCCAAGGCATTTTACCAGATAAAATATCACTCTTTAATCATTTTATTTTCATGAATTGTCATTCGGCTCTGGTTAATTTTGCAAGAGTCTTCTGGATATGGGGCAGACTCTAAAGCAAAAAGGGGAGATTATATTATTTAGCACCAGTGGTCATATTTGATCATGGACTGGAAATACCTATTTCAGACCTTCAAATGTCAAGAGTTTTTTAAACCTCCTCCAAGGTCATAGGTGAAGGAGGCAACAACTTGGCTATAAATGTTTTACCTATACTTTAGTTGGCTTTATATCTTTAACATACACATAATGAACAACTGTTGACTGAACAGTAAATATATATATATACTGTACCCAGGGTGCTGATTCAAAATGCAGTCTACCTAGCAAGGTATTAATGCTTTTAATTGTAATATAACAAGCCTAAAATTGCAATGTTCTACTCATAAGCTATCTTTTAAACAAAAGCATTTTTTAAAAAAAGAGACATGTATGGTCAATCTTCCTCAAATAAAATAGTTAACTGACTATCTTTTATCTCACTAACATTGCAAGTATTTGGCGAATTCCTTTTATATATATAGTTTTATGAGCTGATCAAATATACATATGCATATACATATAAATATACATATATTGGGGCCCTAACAGGTTGTTGTGGAACAATTACACACACACACACACACACACACACAATTGTTCCACAACACCCTGTTAGGGCCCCAATTAAGGGAGGAGACATACTGTTTCCTTTTCTGCCTTTCGGGTCATCACCAGAGACCATCTAGACAGAAAGCCTTGAGTTCCGTTGTGTGATTTTTTAAATATGTGTGTTAGTTTTATGAGCTGATCAATAAATAAATCAGACAGACTAGGATAGATCTATTTCGAGCTTTTTAGTTCTCATCAGCTAGCCATACCCTTACTGGGATTTGAACCGGGGCTGTATTGCATATCAGGCAAGAGCCTTTAACCATTCAGCCAGCCAGGCTTTCCCAATTGCATCAGCTGAGACAGGAGGATTAGTATCTATAATTGTTCCACAACACCCTGTTAAGGCCCCAATTTTGTGTGTGTGTGTGTGTGTGTGTGTGTGTGTATGGATATGGATATATGTGTATATGTATATGTATGATGGTCTTGTTGTATGATGGTCTTTTTACACAATCTTACACAGGAAAAGACCCGAATACAATAAGAACATCATACCTACACCTGTGAAAATCTACGAGAACACACACACACTCACACCAATTTTACTATTTCTGTTGAATTTGGATTTTAGATTTTCCACCTTGGTATCAACTATTGCTTGTTTGCTCTTTCATTCCAGCATTCCCTATGAGAAAGTGCTAGAGGCCATTTGGAATCATCATGGTACCTGGGAGCCTACTTTTAATGCCTGCAATCTCCTCCCAGGTTTCATCTGTAAACTGAACAAATGCAGACTCCATGGCTCCAACGTCCACCACTTTTCCCCTCCTTCCTTCCTTCCTTTCATTTTCCATTGTGGCCAGTGAAGAGTTCTTGGGAACTCAAAAGCTGGCGCACTCTTCAAGATTTTTGTATCAGCATTATAACAGTGTTGCCTAATATAGATTTGGAATCTGTTTAGCAAGATGATAGCGTCTAGCCAAACTCTTCCTTGACTAATGCAACCTCTGGAAATGCAATTAATTGCAGCCACAATTGTAGACTCTGGGTCTGTGGGATTGTCTCTCTGTTCATTTAGATGAAGGCATTATCAGCAAAGGAGCTGATCTTGAAGGCATGTTTACTGCCAGGGTGATATATCCTGCATTATGTTATCTGTAAATATTTTTGCTATTACCGAAACTTTTTCTCCTGGCTGGAGCATTTTGTTGCAGCAAATTGCAGAGCAAAAGAAGAAAAAAAATGAGGAAAAAAGGGAAGGGAACTTCATTTGGCGGCACAGAAAATTTGCATAAAATATTGCTCTAAGCACTGAAGTATCTTATTACATAGAGTTTTGATGATAATCTTTGTTGAAATAATATTTAACACATGCTGCACTTTTAATTAAGTATCTGAATAATCTCAAATTAATACCAGAGGTTTAAAAATAAGTTTTCATTTTAGTGAACTGTAACATAATAGCAGGCACCATGACCATTTCTCTCTCCCATACCCTTTGATTTAATTAAACACCCCTTTGTGTCTTTCTTGTCACTTCAAAAATGAGCATAAAGAAACACGGCCTGGTAACATTTTTATTTGTGATTTTAAAGCAAACGTCTGTTTATAATCCATTATCTCATTTATAATAAAAATAATAATAATAATAATGGTGGTGGTAGCAATTCTGCATTTTGTTCTGGAATTCAGTGGTTCTTTTGATTAGGATACTTATTGGGACTCAACTAGATTGGTGCTTTGCAATTTGCTTAGGTGCTTCAAGGACAATGATAACATGTTACCTTTAGGGAGAGGCTTCATGGTATTGGTGCTGAGACAAAGCATCGGTTTGGAAGGAGCACTTCTGGCAGGAAAGTTGGTTCTGGTGGGGAGAGTGTGCGTAGTCTCTTACATCCTTCGGAGTAGGCTGCACACCAGAGTTGCGCTTCACAGATGAAGGCTGATTAAGAGAGAGCATAAGAGTAAGAGCTTCAGATTTTTTTGATCAGGATCAAGTTATTGCAAACAATTTCCCTTCTATTCTATTTATTTTTTGAAATTAAAAAGCTCTCATCTGTCAGATGTGTTTGCCTTCCACTTTAGCGTATTTGACAAAAACTGCTGTATTATTTCCTCTGCAGAAATTCCGTTTGAATCAAGGTTCGCAGGAGTGAAAATTTTCCACTGCAATCATTTCGATCTCTTCTTTGTAACACACATGGAAACACATTGCTTGCTGTGCATAAGGGGGGAAAATATTCACCATTTGGAATAGGGAGGATGCAATCAAACAGGCTTTGAAGGCTTTCTGTTGGATTCCCCCTTTATCCCATCTCATCTATCATTGTAAAGGAGACATATATAACTGCTGCACTTTGTATATTGAGGGAAGCTGCCTGCTTTCTCCCTTTGCTGAGATAATGACACTGTGGGTTGTTGACTGCTGTTATCTCTGATGACAGCCTTATCTGCATGGCTCTGATTCTAGCTTACAGAGTTGGAGATATACAGTACTTATGAAACTGACCAGTGCACCAATTATGTGGGAGAGAAGAAGAGAGTTTAAAACAAGCAAGGGGGAAAAAAAACTTCGCAACTACTTCTACAGAAAAATACACAGACACAGAAATATATATACATACATATACACACACACACACACAGACACACATTACATACATATATATTATACACACAAACATATGCATACATACATACTAACACACACAGAGAGAGAAATACAAATACACACACATATAAAACACAACATAAAGAAACAAAAAGACATACGTGGCTAAAAAAAGAATAATCAGTATTCAAAATAGAAGCTTAATCAAATATATTACAGCTTAATTACAAGAACTGAATCTACTACTGCATTCTGGGCATCATTTTCTTGTTATTTAGGTGGGCAAGCAGAGCACAGTGGCACCCAGATTAAACTTGCCTTCGTAATCATTACAATTACCTCTTCATTCATACAGGCAAAATAATAATACTGAACAATGCTACTAGGTAGCATTGTTTTCTCTTTGTTCATTCATGATGAGAGGAGCACAATTACATGGATGGCTTTCTTTATGAGTGCACTTTTTCCCTTTCTTCACATTTCCAAAATTTGCAAGCAATTCTGATGAAACTGGACTTCATTCCTAATCTGGGACTCATCCTGTTAGAATTCCTCTCCCCCGCCCGTCCCCCTTCAAATGGATTATCCATTCTGGCCCAGGCATTTTCTTTTTATTCAGTCTAGTGGTGATCTGGAGTTTTGGAATAACTCATAAATTCAGGTGGCAAAAGATAGATTGTAAAATTGGAAAGGGAAGCCAATTAATAGGTCTTGAGATCATCTGTGTGTACAATGAGGAAACTGTGACTCTGAAAGCATCCCAATTTATCACCATAAATACTTTAAAGCTAAAGCAGAATTTCAGATCACCAGGGAAAATGTGGTTTAGCATTACAATGTGAGAAATATAAGGTAGCAAGCTTTGTTTTCTCCAAATTTTATTCCTATATAACATTTTTGCCCTTGGGGATTCTGCAACTGACACTCCCACTCCAACTTTTTAAATTGAAAATGCATCTTCAAATAAAGATTTCATTAAAACTAGAAATAATATGCAAATCTAAAAGTAATTATTATCACTGATATAGGAATATAATGGATCATAGTCTGCTGGAACAACTACGATCAGGTGAGTTCTATGACTGTTTAGCCTGCCATCCTGAAGCTCATGATTTTTCTTTTTATTTCCTTGCTTTTAAATCCAACTTGGGTTGATTAACTCTTCTAACAGAAGACTGTTAGAATTAAGTTAATAGCTTCTTGCATCATGTTTGAGTACGCTACAGTAGTTCTCCATTGTGCCCTAGAGCTAATTTGCATTATCTCTCCGCAGACAGTACTGTGTATTATATGATTCAGCTACTTCAAATCATAAGATAAATTTAGAGATCTTGCCAGCTGATAAGAAGCATGGGTCTTCTGCCCAAGAACATAGTCTCATTAGGTATCACCACTTTTATTTCTTCTTTCACAGTTTCCAGTTCAGTAATGGACAGTGTCAGAGCAATTCTGATGTTTTTGGCAGAAACCCCAAAAAGCACAAAAAGAAATGGGGGAAAATAGCACCATGTTTCAAATGACAGTGGGATGTGTAATTCTTTCATTGATCAAGTTGTTATAACATTCATCCGCATCTACTAAAAGCTCTACAAAAGTTAGGACATATTTTTCTGAGACTCATTCTGTGCGAACAATCTGCAGACACCAAAGAAGGTCAGAAGTAACGCTTCGAACTTCATTTTGACCCAGTTATATATTTTCAAAGTAACAGGTTTATTGTTTAGCAGATGACTGAAGTATTTCAACTTTAAACAACATAGTTGGTTTGCAATGGTTATTAAGCCAGTTTTGCAGTGGAATGGAAAGTTTTCTCTGCAGTCTCAAAACACACGCTTTACCCCCATTCCAACATGTGCCTGGTCTGACCACAAATGGTCACTTTTCAGCAAGATTGCTTTGAAATGATGTCAGTAATTAAAACCATTCTCTCCTAATAGATTTCGTAGGTTTTTTTTCCATGCAGAAGAAAGCTGCTTTCTCACGTCATGCCTCTTCTTCTCTGGCCAGCCTTTTCCTTTGCTGGGCCTGTATCCCACAACAGCCCTGTCTGCATTCCAGGGGAGCCATTTTTACTTTGGACTATAAATCCAGGCAAAGTGAAGTCGATGGTCTTTCTACAGCAAATATTATTCAAATGAGGAAATGTATTTAAATGGAACATGCAGCATTATCCTAGGGCAGGAATGTCCAAACTTGGGAACTTTAAGACTTGTGGACTTCAACTCCCAGAATTCCCCAGCCAGCATAGCTGGCTGGGGAATTCTGGGAGTTGAAGTCCACAAGTCTTAAAGTTCCCAAGTTTGGACATCCCTGTCCTAGGGGTTGGGGGAGCATAGAGAAAATGGAACATGTATGGCAGGCAGGGTTGCAGTCTGACAATCTGAAATAAGTGCTACAAAAGCAGAAGCTGAAGAGCAGGTGTGCAATCTATAAGACAATAGCATGGTTCCAGGCTTCCTCCCCATTGGTCTACCTCAGAGGTGTCAAACTCAATTTAATTGAGGGCCGCATCAGGGTTGTGTTTGACTGGGAGAAGTGTGGGTGGTGTGGGCATGCAAGCTCAACATCACTTGTGTCGGGGGTACTTGTAACGGCCCAAGCGCTCTGCCAGCGAAAAGGGGCTCCTGAGCTCCGTTTTTGCTGGTAAAGGCACCATGGACTGGTCTTTCACTGTTTCCAGGGTGACCCCACAGGTCAGATCTAAACACCCCATGGGCTGGATCCAGGCCCTGGGCCTTGAGTTGGATGCTGCTGGTCTACCTACTATGGACATCCCCAGGAAGTCAATGAACGCCAGCATCTACTTAAAGCAACTACAGTATATTAAATGTTGTACACTATGCCAGACTACCAAAATTATACAGTAAAGGGTTTAAGATTTCAGGTGCTATTGTTTGGAAACAAAGGAACCTGGATGCAGAACCGAGTGTAATTCAGAACTTAAACCCAATTCAAGTCTCAATTGGTCCCTAAACCAATAAGTTCTCATTGCTACAATATCTATCCTTGTCCTTCACAGTTGATCAATGATAAAAAGAAAAGAAATACTGAAAAGGTATAGGGTTTCCTGCCTGAGCAGAGGGTTGGAGTAGATCTCCAAGGTATCGTCCAACTGTACTATTTCTGTTTCTATTTCTATTTCTATTCCAAATTGTCTTTCATTGCACAAAGCTATTTTTCTTCTGTCAGCTGGCCAATACTGTTACTAGTCAGAAGCAGCCCTAAGACTTTTTAAAATTAAATTAGGCATTAAGAAAAGACAAGAAAAGCACTTTCCCCCCCCTTATAGAGACCTTTATTTATTTATTTTATTAAATTTATACCCCACCCTTCTCCTTGTTAGGACCCAGGGCGGCGCACAGGCATTATTAAAACCACAAAAATACAATAAATATCAATTTAAAATATATTAAATTAGATTAACCCGTGCTAAAACCCATGTTAAAAACCTTCCCAGATTATAATTTTTTTTTTTTTTTAAAAAAGTCAGGAACAGGGGGCTATCCTAGGCCGGCTTGTTGAAATAAATACGTCTTAAGACGTTGGCGGAAGAGACGGAGGTCCGAGATAGTGCGAAGGTCGGGGGGTAGGTCGTTCCAGAGGGCTGGGCCCGCCACAGAGAAGGCCCTTCCCCTGGGTGTCGCCAACCGGCATTGCCCCGTCGACGGCACCCGGAGAAGGCCCTCTCTGTGGGAGCGGATCGGACGAAGGGATGTATGGGGCAGGAGGCAGTCTCGTATATAGCTAGGCCCCGAGCCATGGAGCGATTTAAAGATGGTTGTCAACACCTTGAAGCGCACTCGAAAGGCCACAGGCAGCCAGTGCAGCTCGCGCAGGAGAGGTGTTACGCGGGTTTGCCTTGAGGCACCCATAATCACCCGCGCGGCCGCATTCTGTACTAACTGTAGCTTTCGAGTGCACCTCAAGGGGAGCCCCATGTAGAGAGCGTTGCAGTAATCCAGCCGGGATGTCACAAGCGCTTGAGTGACTGTGCGAAGGGCTCCCCGGTCCAGTAAGGGGCGCAACTGGCGTATCAGGCGTACCTGATAGAACGCCCCCCTGGCCACGGCCGCCACATGGTCCTCCATGGACAGCCGGGAATCCAGGAGGACACCCAAGTTGCGCGCCCTCTCCACGGGGGCCAGTTGTTCGCCCCCAATGGCCAGTGTTGGACTTAACTGGCTGAACCGGGGTGCCGGAAACCACAGCCACTCGGTCTTGGACGGGTTGAGTCTGAGTTTGTTACTACCCATCCAGATCCGTACGGCCTCTAGACACCGGGACAGCACTTCGACGGCATCGTTGGGGTGGTTTGGGGTGGATATGTACAACTGAGTGTCATCAGCGTACAGATGGTATTCCACCCCAAAACCACGGATGATCTCGCCCAGCGGCTTCATATAGATGAAATCTAATGATGACCTGCCAAATCCACAGGAAATCTGACAAGATGTGAATAATGTTCAATTGTATAGACACATCTACACATTTTAAAGTTACAAAGTTTGAAATACACAGATTTATAAATTCTCTTGACAGCATTCCGTTTCATCAAGCATGACAGTCCTTCAGAATTCTCTATAAGGAATAGGAATAGGGAGGTACTGTTTTTCCTTTCTTTTTTCAGAAGATGTGTCTGGAAACGTTATCCTTTATTTCACAATACTTAATTCAGAGTGATTCTGCAAAATTCTGTTTCAACCTCAAATATTATTTAGCACCTACAAGAAACTGCTGTGGGATGCCATGCAGAGTTTTAGGCCAAAGGTCATAATGAAGTGGACACTTCTTAATTCAGTGCCTTCTTTTCATCCATTTCGCAATTATTTCAGGCATTTTGATAGTCAGAAACACAAGAGAATGGCTGGAATGTGAATTCCATTCCTTTAAACTTCAGCCTCACCTATTTAGTGTAACCACAAGACACATAATTAAACATAAGAATAGTTTCAATTAGTGATTCATACCTTGTAATCATTATCCACTACTGAAACAGGTTCAAAGGCCACGAATTATTCTTTTTTTTAAAAACAAAACAAAACAACCCATTTTAAAATAATAATAATCCATTGTATCAACAACCACTTTCAGATCTTAAAATGATTATTACAATGTATATGATAAAACACACTCTGCGTTAATTACAGAATAAAGGAACCAAGCATAATATCTCCATTGGTTTTGGATGGCAAGATCTATCAACATGTGTTGTGTAGTCCAGGGGTCACCAACTGGTGGTCTGTGGACCACTGGTTGTCCGCAATAAAATTTTGGTGGTCTGCAGAAAAATTATTTGCATTATTATTATTATTATTATTATTATTATTATTATTATTATTATTATTATTATTATTATTATTATTAATAATAATAATAATAATAATAATAACAACAACAACAACAAATTTTAATTTATAACCCGCTCTCTCTCCCCGAAGGGACTCGAGGCGGGGCACAGGGAATTTAAAATACATATAAAAATACAAACATAGTACAATATAAAATAAAATTAAACTAACCCTGCGCTAAAATCCCATATAAAGCTAAAAATTAATCATTAAAAACCCTAAAAACAGTTGATTATCCTAGGCCGGCCAAGCAGAAAAAGTGTGTTCATAATTTTTAATTTAATATTAGTGGTCCGTGGGATTTAAAATTATGAATTTAGTGGTCCCTGAGGTCCGAAATGTTGGTGACCCCAGGTATAGTCTAAACTGGAAAAACCTCTTTCTTCCCATTCTATGCCCTATTCTGCTTTGAACTTTAGGCCAGCATTTAGCCTCTGCCTTACTCTATTATCTACGCTGACTGTGAGCGGGAATTGGAGAAAGGAAAGAGAAAAAAAGCAGCTGCTTTTTAAAAAGCTCATTTAAAAGCAGGCGCAGTCTCTGTAAAGATGATTCTGATTGTCTACATCCTTTTTGAAGGGACAAGGTTAAATCCATTTGTATTCATAGTATAGAATGAGATATTCATACAAAATGAACTTTTCCTTATTTATTTCTCATTTAAAATGGACCAAAATGGTCAGTCAATTGCCGATCAATTGGGAATGCCATAGGATGTTTGACTCTTTCCTCTCTAAAGCGATTTCTCTTTCTGGTCAGTATGTTAGAAAACTTGTGAACTGTTACTATTTTATTTGTCCAGTTTTCCAGCAAAATGCTGAAATGGAAATAATACCTCATCTTAAAGTTACGCAAAAAAATAACTATTCCAGAGTTGTTTGGTGGAATGGAATGCAATCCAATATGGTGTAATCCTCTAATACCAGATGTTCTTCTTTGACTTCATTCTGTTTGTTAGAGATGGGCTGTGTTAAGAAATGAACACTACTGAAGGGTTTTTTAAAATCTGCTTTTCCAATTTTAAAGATATCATTTCTGTAAAATCATTCTGATAATCTAAGGTTAAATCTGAAGTTAGAATAGGCTTAACCTGTTCTTAACCTTATCGCTGTACTATGAAAGACTAACATTAGAAAATAGCTTGGACTGATATAATGCTTAACTTTAAGGTAAAGTATCTGAAGGAAGATGGCTCCTTTCACTGCAAGCATTTATGGAACTGTTATTTACTAACCTTGTTAGAGCTTGATCTGCCATTCATACTAGCAGGTATCAGAACAGATCTAAGAACTATAATGAATATTCTTTGGGACAAGGAGAAATCATCTGAATATGTTTATCTGTCCAAAGTCTTCTGTAGCAAAAAAGTTTTGTGCATAGGATAAAAGGCTAAAAGTCTCAAACCTTGCTTTCTGGGCAAAGGCATTGTTTGTTGAAAAGTCGTGTCCGACCCAACGTGACCCCATGGACAATGTTCCTCCAGGCCTTCCTGTCCTCTACCAGATGTTCCCCTGGAGTCCATTTAAACTCACACCTACTGCTTCGGTGACTCCATCCAGCCACCTCAGTCTCTGTCATCCTCTTCTTCTTTTGCCCTCAATCTTTCCCAGCATTAGGCTCTTCTCCAATGAGTCCTTCCTTCTCATTAGGTGGCCAAAGTATTTGAGTTTCATCTTCAGGATCTGGCCTTCTAAAAAGCAGATAGGGTTGATCTCCTCTAGGACTGACCGGTTTGATCGTCTTGCAGTCCAAGGGACTCCCAGGTGTCTTCTCCTGCACCATAGTTCAAAGGCCTCAATTCTTTGGTGCTCAGCCTTTCTTATGGTCCAACATTCATAGCAATAGACTGCAACTGGGAAAACCATAGCAAAAGCATAATGGGTTGCATTGTCTGATGAGGCTGTCTGAAGGGTTGGTAATGGGTATGAAGTAGCACTGTTGCTTCCATCATGCCAAGCAGCTGTTCGAGCAGCACAAATATGAATATGAGGCACAATAAGCTGGCAATGAGGTGGTTGGGCCAGACTGGATCCTGCAGCTGTCCCATGATCCATTCTGGGTATAAAACACACTATGTACATCAGTCACACCCTAGCCTACCTCCTGTTTTAGGATAGAGGTTTTGAAGCTCCTGTTTTTGCCATCTATCTCCCAAGTTAGTTTAGTTTAGTTTAGTTTTATTCGACTTATTAACCGCCCCCTCTCCCCGAAGGGACTCGGGGCGGTGCACAAGAAATGTAAAAAACATAATATATCACAAAATAAATACATAAATACTTAAAACTATATTAAATTACCACCCTGTGCTAAAATCTACCCCATTAAAACTAACCCATAAAACCAATGTAAAAATTTCTCTACTAAAAACTAAGGCTAGGTACGGTAGGTTAGGCCAAAGGACACCTCATCTGACAGCACTGGTGGGATTCAAATTTTTTACTACCAGTTCTGTGAGCATGGCTTAATGGGCATTGCGTGGCTTGGTGGGCGCAGCAGGGGAAGGTTACTGCAAAATCCCCATTTCCCCAGATCAGCTGGGACTCAGGAGGCAGAGAATAGATGAGGGCGGGGCCAGTCAGAGGTGATATTTACCGGTTCTCTGAACTACTCAAAATTTCCGCTACCAGTTCTCCAGAACTGGTCAGAACCTGCTGAATACCACCTCTGGCATCTCCCCCACTCAGGGTATTTGAGAAAGATAGAGATATCACACCAAGTGCTGTCTTTCTGGTGATTAAAAATTAAAATGCGAATTTTAATCTTTAATCACTATAGAAATACTTTTTATAGTGGAAGTTCTTGGCTGACATAGCTATCCTGCTAATTTCACAAGAGATGGACAAAACCAAATTTTACTTTAAAAAAAGATAAAATGGAAAAAATTATTTTAATGTTATACATTAATATGAAAAATTCACTGCTATAGGAGAGCTGTCCAAATCATGAGATTCTGCCTGTGCCAAGAACAATCCAAAAGAAAATTAAAAATCTTAGGACAGTTCACAAGATGGCATCTGTCTACCACAAATAAGCAATTTCTGGCAAAATCTTAGAAGAGATTTTATTTTTTTCACAAGCTTGGCATATTTTGGTACAAGCCAATGTAAGGAAACAACAGTAGCCCTTTGGTATATCTCCAGTCAGGATGTTCCTCAGGAGCCAATGAATAAAATATAACCCACCTCCCTCCATTCAAACTTGATACAAGCAACATACTACTTACATGCTTACTACACACAAAAGCAAATGTATGTTTACCTGTATTTCTCATTCTTCCTCTTGTGGTAATATCATCATCTGCATCTTCCCATTTGTTTTCAACAATGCACAGTGGCTTAAATATAGCTGATACTTTTTTTTTTATGCTTGCCATGACCCAATAAAATAGATATGGATGAAAAAGAGGCAATGTTCACAAATAATATAAAGTTCTTGATTGCATGAGGTTTACATTGTATAGCTAGAACAGAAATGCACGATTGTCTTAAGAGTAAGGCTAGTGGCTATACACAGCAAAACTCATCTCACATTTTTCCTCATGAAGCAGTGAGATATTTCAAAGTACATGGCAGGTTATTGGGTTCTGTATTTTTTGTCCATGATAGCTCTAGAACTGAATTGTTATTTGTATAAGTGTTTCCTGGAATGTTATTGGAAGTGTGGCTTTCACTGACTAGGAAAAGTACTGCATACCTCACTACAGAAATACAAGGATTTTAAGGCATCTTGCCCCAAACTGCCCATAATTCTTGTCATCCTCTGCACAGCAAATTTGCCTTGTCCAATTCTGATCAGGTTGAAGCCTCTCCAACTGCCTGAGATTTTGCTAAGGCTGTTCTTGCTTGTTCCTTTTTCCTTTCCTCTCCCACACTGCAACTTAAATAAGCTTTCAATACATGCATCTTTATTTCAATTCTTTCTTGTTTCAGTCAAGCGGTAAATAAGGCAGCATGGATACTCAGCTCTCACTGCAGCACAACACGCCAATGTTCCCAATCTGTTCTTCTAAGCCTCTGCCAGAGCCCCTTATTTAGATAATGCCTGTTGTTCCCTACTGGATACATTCCAGCTCTTCATAAGTTCTTCTCTTTTCTCCCACAATGAAGTTTTACTCCTGGAATCCCATCTGCTTTCCTCTTTATCCCAAGAGTTACTAAAAAGCTGCCGCAGGGAACAATTGGGCCCTTAGAGTGGGTCATCCTTCCTTAGGACAGGAATTCTCAAGTCTGTATATTCAGGTTATGGGATGTTTTCTGTCTCTTTCCAATATGCAGACAGCAACGCATTAGGTAAGTCATGCTTTAAGAATGTAAAACTAAATGCATTTCTCCACCTTTAAACTGACTTTCTTTTTCTTGAAATCAGTCTGATCATTTAAAATGTTCATGTTTTTTTAGCTTATTCTTAACAGTCAGTATGTCACCAACTAACCAACCAGCTTAAAATTTCCATTGCTAAGCAAGACAGTTGTTAAGTGAGTTTTGCTTCATTTTACAACCTATCTTGCCACAGTTGTTAAGTGAATCATTGCAATTGTGCAGTTAGTAACATGATATTTGATGTTGATGTTTGATGTTTATTGGATCTGTATCCCGCCCTATCTCCCCGAAGGGACTCAGGGCGGCGCACAGGCAAATATTAAAAACAATACAAAACAATACATTGTACAATATATTGTACAAAATACAATATAACTACAATAACAATATATTGTACAAAATACAATATAACTACAATAAAAATATATTAAGTTTAAACCCATGCTAAAAACATCTTTAAAACCATCTAAAAACCCTTAATAAAATCCCCACAATTTGTTAATAAAGTCTAAACCAGGCCAGCCAGATGGAAAAAGTGAGTTTTGAGCTCCCGGCGAAAGAGGCGCAGGTCCGTGATGGTACGAATGTTGGGGGGTAGGTCGTTCAAGAGAGCCAGACCCGCCACAGAGAAGGCCCTTCCCCTGGGGGTCGCCAGCTGGCATTGGCCAGCAGACGGCACCCTGAGGAGGCTCTTGCTGTGTGAGCAGACAGGACGGAGGGAGATTGATAAGCAGGGCCGCCAAGAAGATTATTAAGTGCTGGAACAAGACTAATATGGGCCCCCTCACCTACACATGAACACATAAATCAATAACATCATAATTGTACATTTATTAATCAAACATACTTGCAAATATATTGAAAAGAGGACAGGTACTTCTGTAAAAGATAATTAAAACAATAATACACATTGCCATATAAACCAGAGGTGGTATTCAGCAGCCCCCTTCCTTCAGGCCTTTTGATAAGTGAATCTGGCTTTCCCACTGACTTTGTCAAAAGGCCGCAAAAGGTGATCACATGACTCTGGGATATGGCAATTGTAATAAATACTTGCCAGTTGCCAATTCTGATCATGTGATTTTGGGGATGTTGCGGTATAAGTGTGAAAAACAAGTCACTTTTGTCAGTGTTGTAACTTTCAATGATCATTAAACAAATGGTTGTAAGTTAAGGACTACCTGTATTATTGATCATCCATAGATTTTCATTATCTGGGTGGAAGGATTCAGTTATCCGAATGCAAGGATTAAATCTTTCCATCCTAATAATGATCCAAGGATCCACAGATGTAATTTTTGATCTAATAAAGTTTTGAAATAAATAATGCTTGGGGTGGATCACAGCTATTGCAAACATTATCTATGTAGATTTTAACTAACTCTTAAATAATAAATCAGATAAAACTCATTTAATGTAAAAAGTAAAAATATCCTTAAAATGCTTGATACCAAAATCAGTAGCTGACCAATTAATTTGGTCATCTCTATGAAAGCACTTGGAGTAGTGCTCCAGGTCTGTGCCTTATTCTTTGGTTAAAATGTATTTAGGCAGGTTCGCTTGCAAGGGGTTAGAAAGAGAAGGGGTTTCTGCTACTGCTTTTTAAAATCTGTGCTGTTTGTGCAGCCTATATTTTAGTTCTTATTAGTCTCTATGTCCAGAGACCAGTTGTAATTCCTCATCACTTTTAATTCTCCTTTCATTTGCCCCATTTTCTTCCCACGAATCATAATAATTTTAAAAATCCCTTTTTCTTTCTGCTACTTGTCTATCCTGCACTTAATGAGTCTTCTTCACTGCATGATTGGTCATGATGTAATGTGCTTGCTTTTAAACTACTGCATATCAATACAGAGTATTTCTTTATATCATTTTGTAGTTTATGCGCAAATGTAATAACCCAATTCTTCTCAGATTTTTCTTTAACTGCACAAGCAGCATATTAGTTCTGAAATAGGCTAAGAGGCCAGGCAAAAAGGATGCACTTTATTTTTAGTTAAGATATCCTTTGGAAAGCTTTCAGTTTTAAGCTGAAAGAGAATACATCTGAATTGGTGTAGATCTACTAGGCTCTTGTTGAAGAGCCTGGAGGGTGCTATACTATGCTTCTTCATCCCATTTGGCTTAGGACAGGTCATAGGGGTGTCAAATTGTCAGCCCAAAGACTGGATGCGTCACGCACAGGCCACGCCCACCCCAGCTCCGCAAAGGGAAAAAATGTTGGGAAAAGTCATGTGCAGCAACGTGACACCAGCAAGTTTGACACCGGTGACTTTGGAGATGCATATGAAGACTTTTCAAAAATATTGTGGTTAATATCCTTGGAGATATCTGGCTGAAAGTTTACTACATCACCTTTCCTGCTATTGCCATCCTACTCTGTCAAAAATATTACATAACTATGGCCTTTTTGATACATCTCCATTATAATCCACAACTAAATGTGTAATTTGGTTGAATCTTGTATAGATTCCAACTGAATCGTGTTGATCCCAAATTTCAGGCCATATTCAACTTGAATCATATTTCTTCAAATCTGGAAGTGACTAGTTTGCATTCCCCAACTAAATACAATGTATATTGTAACAGATACTGTATCTGCTTCCAACAGATACAGTATAGATATCATATCAGAGTACATCATGAAAATCCTACTTTATTTTTATTCCTTTTGTAAGATTTGATTGCGTATGGTTTCCAAATAAATACTTATTTTACTATCATTCAGATATTCAAATTTTAAATTTTAAAGGTATAACCTACTTGTAGAAGCCCACTATCAAGTGCCTGGGAAAGGATGCTCTCCAATGTTCTTTTTTTTTTATTGGTCCTATTCTCTTGATCAGACAGCTTCAGTGTTTCAATGAGGTGCGGTGGTTAGAATGGAGGCTTGACGATTGGCAAGCCTGAATTCGAGATGCAGGTACTGCATGGCAAGATGAGCTTCCATTACTCACTCCAGTTCCTGCTCACCTAGCAGTTCAAAAGCATGTAAAAGTAGAAAAACAGATATGACTTTGTTGGGAACCTGTGTGGGCATCCCCCAAGCAACAGTGACATCACTGGCTAATACTTCTTGACCTGGAAGTGATTTGGTGGCTGCTGTCAGGTTCCGTCAGCTGCTGGACTTGTACCTTCTCGGATGCAGTAGATTCTCAGCTTTCTGTACATCACCATAGACTAAATAAATACATGAAATGTTTCAGTAATTTTGATTTGTTGTCTGTGCATCCAAGTATATGCACCATTTTGATGGCTTTAGAAGCATTGCTTCTATTTATTATGGTTTCTTTATCAAAATATGATAAAGAAACCATAATAAATAGAAGCAATGCTAAAAGATTTAAGTACTATTCAGATATGATAAAATAGCATTAATATATTTCTTTCAACGTTGTTAACTTATTTGGGAGAACAGACAGCAATAACTGATCTCGAACAGTAAGGAATTAATATTGTGCAGCTGGACTTTTCTTTAATAGATGTAATTCCTAATCCTAAACTGTGATTTAATAGTGTGCGTTAGAGCAAGCATTAATTTTCCAAGTTTATGAAAATAATTTAGTGGAGATATAGAAAAAATCTATTTGTACTATTTGCTAAGGGTTATTAACACTGACTGGACGGCACATAAAAAAGTCTGTATCATATATAATATGAGGGTAAAAATGAAAACTGGATGTGATAGGATCACAACTCTTAGAATCTTAGCCAGCAAGACTAATTTTCCAATAAAAGAAAGTAGTAATTCCACTTTATACTCTGTTGCTCAGATAACATAGCGAATACTTATTTGTTAAAAAAAAAAAGTTCACTGCTCACTCCAAAAACATCAAGCAAGGAATGCTGAAAATCCTCAATATATGCAATCTCCCCCAAATAAAAACAGCAATAGAACCGGAGTTACAAAAATAGATCATATCATAAAGGTAACCCACATTCACCCTCAGCACCAGTATTCTGTCTTAGTTTGGAAATGCCATTTGAAGAAGAACTCAGTCAAACTGAATCTATGTTGGAAAAGGGCAATAAGGATAATCAAGAGATTAATTTGTTTTGTGGACCAAACCATAGAGAACTGTAGCTAGCCTGTGTGTGTAAAAACTAGAGAAGACAGGAATTTTTGCAGGAGCTACTTTTTTCCTGGGGTCTTCTTGGATGGAGTTTTTCAAAGTGTAGAATGTTATGGTTCTACAAGAGCCTAAGAGCAACAACAAAAGTTCACTTGAATGCAGTCAATTTTTTTTACTAGAGTTTTGCTTCTTAATGGTGTATTCTGGGAATTTTTTTTTCAACTAACAGGTTCTGCAGGCTAAAAACCCTTAACTAGGTCACCATCAAGGCTCTAGAGTAGGGGTTCCCAAACTTGGCAACTTGAAGACTTGTGGACTTCAACTCCCAGAATTCCACAGCCAGCATAGCTGGCTGGGGAATTCTGGGAATTGAAGTCCACAAGTCTTAAAGTTCCCAAGTTTGGACACCCCTGCTCTAGAGGAAAGTCAGCTAACACATCTGGTAAGTACTTTGCACACAGATGGAGAGTTAATTCATTGTCAAACAAATGTTTGGAGTTTGAGAGTTTAAATCCAACCAGCTTTGGGTTAGATCAAAGATTCATTTCTAGTTATGGAATTGGCACATTAATCCTTTCCCAGATGACCGACCTTGTTAAACAGTCTTTTTTGCAAGTCCCACAAACAATGCAAAAATGTAATTCTTGCAAGAGGTGAAGATTGTTTTAATTAAAATAAATACAAGTAGTTCTCAGTTAACAACATAATTGGGATCATAATTTCCATTTCTAAGCAAAGTCATAAAGTGAGATATCACATGACCACATCTCTTAACGAAGGCAATCCTGGCAATCTCAGTGACTATCATTAAACAAGGTTCACAGCGGTTAGAATGCAGTATTGCAAGCAAAACTGCCCACAGCCTGGAGTTCAATCCTGATGGGTTCAAGGTTGACTGATCCAGACAGACCGCCCAGAGAGTTCTCGTAAAGTACTATGAGGCAGTATATAACTCTTAAGTGGTGTTGATATTGCTATCCACAGTTCGCAAAGTGACAACCACTTTGCTGCTTCCTGCCAGCTTCCAACAATCAAAGTCAGTGAGGAAGCTGGCATAGAATTGCAAGCCCCAGGCAGCTTGAAAGGAGGTTGGCAGGCAGATAAATGACTGCTGCCGTGTGGGAATGGGGGTTAGAGTGCATGGGTGGCCGGTGAGCCCAAGCACAGCAGCCAGGATCGGGTGCACAAGGGACTGTTGCAGTGTTGCATGAGCACAAGACTTGGGATGGATGCTGCTGGGTGAGGCAGTCTTACCAAAATGACGTACAACTTTCACTGCAAACATCCTCATTGATTTTCCTTGCCGGAAGCTGGCAGGGAAGACTGCAAATGGTGATCATGGGGCATTGCAACTGTCTTTAAGTGTGAGCCAGTTGCCAAGTGCCCAGATCATGATCAAGTAACTGCAAAGGAGCTGGGATGGTCAGAATTTCAAGGACCAGTTGCAATTACCAGTTCAGTCATCATAGGTTTGAATAGTTGCTGAACAAATTGTTGCTAACTAAGGAGTACCTGTAAATGAAAAAGTCACACAGAGACTCTTCTCTTTAGGTTCTTGGCATCTTTAGCACCATTTCACCCCTTCCTTCTATGAACATATATTGGAAAATCCAATCGGTAAGTAAGCTACTTGCACTGGATTTGAATCCAAGGAAGGTGACACTGAAATTAAGACACCCCCCCCCAAAAAAGTAGGGCAAAACCCCTCAAACCATTTATGATCAACCTCTCAACAAATCTAACCCAATTCCTCCCTTGAAAAAAAACTTTGACAGGGTGGGGACTGGAGGCTTCATCTTCCATTCCATGGAGTAGGCTCAGGACTAAGGTTTGATGCAAAAAGCGCCATTGAAAAGTGTCATACCAAGACTCCAATAGGGTTATTCTGATCCAACGGGAGGAATGGGAGCCTCTCTCAAGGGGAGGAGCGGAGAACAGCATTGGCCTTCTTTTGCTCTCGTATTCAGGGAGACCTGCCTCTGAAGCCAGCCCCAAAACAACGTAAGAGAACTGGGAGGAATTCAAATGTGCAAAACCCTCGGGGTGGGGGTGGGGGCGAGAGGAAGTAGGGTCCGAGGGCCCAGAAAAGGCGGGAGGGAAGGCAGAAGAGAACCACCGCTGCGTCCGGCCTTCAGCTGCGCCTGAGGACGGAAAAGGCCTTCTGAGGGCTCATCCCGCACCAACTTTCTCTCTGGAGCAGCCACCACGTGCGCCTTTGCCTCGCCCTGGTTTTTTCAATGCGCCCTCCCTTGCTAATTCCGGGCTTCGTGGCTCCAAGGCGGTCGGTGGTCTCCGCCTTGCAGACACCTGCAGTTTTCTTTTCTGGCGTGTGGCATTTAAGTCTCCCCCCCCCCCCCTCTCTGGCGCAACTCGCTTGCTTACCTCTTTTCTCTTTGCCCCTTTCATTAAACAAATACAGCTGATCCGGCCCGGGCCCCTCCGCACGTGCCAGATGAATAAATCGCACGCCTCGACCGCAGTCGCCTTTCTGCCCCGCCGCTGTGTTTGCTTATTCTCCCTGCAGCTGTGGGGTTGCTAGAGAGAGAGAAATGACCCATAGGCAGGCTGGCTGGCTTGTTTAGGATTGCTAGTTGTGCAATCCCCCTCAGCCCCTTTGAAAGGCCCGGTTGTAAGCCCTGGCTGCTTGGCTTTTTCATGCATTGTGCCGTACCCCTGGCTTTTTGTTGCTAAGTGCGAACACAAACACACGCAAGCACCGGCAAGTGGGGGTGGGGGTGAGGACGGTGCAGCAGCCCCTTTGCAATCTATTGCCCTGTCCAAAGCCTACGGGTTAAAACAAACATCAACAGTGCGTCAAATAGTTTGCCCGTAAGACTCTTTTGTTATGAAGATAAGCTTGTTATCTCTTTCATTCAGATTTTAATCTGACAGGTCATTTGCATACTGCCAGCTGACTTCAGGGTGTGTGTTAGATCCACTTTGCATTTAAATCCTCTGTCACTCAGCAAAATTAAAGAGAGAGAGAGCGAGGGAGAGTAAAAGCCTTTCTTTCAGTTCCATTACTTTTTGTCTGAGTGTAATCGTCTAAAAGGAAGCGCTTTCTTCCAATCTCTTGAACATCTTTGTTTATTTCCAGTGCAAACCCAAAATAGAGATAGCTGGTTAGATTTATATTTGAAATGGCTGCCGAGTAAGTATTCTGCAAATCGTAATGAGACTCCAGTGTTCCACTTGTAGGGAGAAAAATATAAACATTCAGAGCAAAGAATTAAAGTGTGCCCATATCTTAGTGAAACTTTGAACAGTGCAGGCTATCAAATTTGGGGGCAGGCATCTGAAGCTCCCAGAGATGATAGTTTAAATTCTCTTGACTTTTCATCTTTCAAGATCCCAAATAAGCTGCTTGAAATGATAGGCTAACTTCACATTTACTAAAGCTGATAGGTGCTGAGTTGAAATTCTCTTCTGGACTGCTGCATCTTTACAGACCTTGTAATCATCTCTGCTCTGACTTGCGCACCGAGAGTCCTTCCAGACAGAAATTAATCTTTCAGAAATTCTTGAAAACAATCTTGTGCATCACATTAGAGTCCAGGATGTTCAAATTGCATAAATCTACAAAAACATTACACATGTCATTACCCTTATTTATTTATTTTTAGATTCATGCTGGTTTGTAATAGTGTAATAGGTTATATCCCGCATAGTTGAAGCCCAATGTCCATACAACATATTTGTTTATGTTATATTTTTCTGCCAGTCTCATGCACCTTACGATAACAGCACAATAGGCTTATAAGCAATCTAGAACATCTCTCTGTGTGTCTGTGTATAATATGTGAAAGTACTGTGTATGTGTATGTATGTATACACACACACACACACTCTTTCATATTCCAGGGGCTCTCAGACTATGAGTTAGCACCCTCAGGGAGTTGCAAGCAGCTAAGAATGGGGTTACCATTTTTTGCAACTGTTGCCTAAGCACAGTTGTCAAATTTAGACTCCTGAGCATTATTAACATTAAGAAAATAATTAATATTATTCCTGGGTGGAGGTATACACGAATTCACAATATCATAATATTTGAAAATTCAGTTATTCTTTTTTGGTAACCTTCTCAAGTTTTGAAAAGACTAGCTGAGTTGTAGATTATGCCGGTCCTTTATTGTATTTGGTCCTGGACTGTACATAACATTTTGATTTAAGTTGTTGATCGCTGTTAATTCAAATTTTACAAGGAAACATCTACTAAGATGAGTGCAACAGCACAATTCTAAAGATTGACTATTGTGCAACAGACACACTATTCAGGCTCACTTTTAAAAATAACATACTTCTGATTCAACATAGTAGTAAGCTGATGAAAGAGAAACATCAACCAGTTTTTGACTTGTTAATAAGAAGAGGAAAATGTTTAGTCTTATCTTCCCTCATCTGGATATGTTCCTATGCTGCTTTTTGGCATGTCCTATCCATTCCCTCTGCCTAAAGCAAAGCACAGGGCACACCTGTCAGAGCTCCACAGAACATTTTTTATGGCAGATTTAAATGGCAGATATGATGAAATCTGGAACAGAGACCTATTCCCACCAAAAGAAAGAAGGCTGGCCAGTGATTGAAACTTGCATAAAACTATGATTACAGGTCTAAGCAACAATCAGCATTTGCAGACATTGTACATACGTCAATGTTATATCAGAATTTTTTGTTTTTCGGTTAAAAGATGAAAACCTGTATAGCAGTTTTCTGCTTTATATGCCAGCCTGTTTGCTGAATTGCCTATCTTTATTTGAAGCTTGTAAGAAAAGAATTGTACATTCGTAGCTGAGGCAGTTTCCTACAGCCTTTCTCAGTGTGAACAATTACGTAAGTGAAGGTTGCTTATTTGTTTATTTAAAACATATCTTACAATAAACTCTAGGCAGCTCCCAATCAAAAAATTTAAAACAACGTAAAGGCCATATTAAAATTATAAAGGGCAAGCACATTTAAAACAAAAACCTGGCACCAAGTCAAACTTCTAATATGCAGTCACCTCATCCCTGCACTTGGGGGTGGGTGGGTGGGTGGAAGCTAAGTCTTTGGTGCCTTAGGGAAGGCCAGGAAGATGGAGGCCTGCTGAACTTCAGGGGGAAGGATGTTCCATAGGGCAGGGGCTGGGATGGGAAAGGTCAAGTCTTACCAGAAGAGTTCCAATCCTGTTCCACCCATTTTGGAAGTATTTAAGATGGTGTGTCTGCAGAGGTAGGTGTCAAAATCTGCAAGATGGTGGACGTGCTACTGAGATTAAAAAAAAAACCTGCCCTCCACCCTAAGGATTTTGACACTGATTTTACGAATCCTTGTGGTTTCAAACTCAAAGCAATCCTATTTTGAACTCACGTTTCGAGCTAGAGGGAGGACTTACATGGTCTCAGACCATTTTCAAAATGTTCTGAACACTATCAGAACATTTCCAGCAAAGTCAGAACAATTGATTTAAACTTGAAAGTATTATGAGGGGGGGGGGGAGGGAGGGACATTGCAGTTGATGAGTTTTTGAGGGGGAAAAGAACCATTCTAATCCGTCAAATGCTTCAAAGGCACTCAGAGAAAACAAAGAGAGTGGCATTTTGGGGGGAGTTCTTAGGGTGAGGATGACCAATTTTTGTTTTACCTATTTGATGTAAATCTGCCTTATTCCATCAAAAGTGTGTGGAAATGAAAGTCAGAAGTCTGCTTGCCAGAGACACTGTTTTGAGTTTGGCATTTCGATTAAAAAATAAAAATAACTCCAGATATTTAAAGTGTTCCCATCTTTGGTTCCCAGGTCTAGTCATGCTTATTCCCAAGTCTCTCCAAATGTCATTTAAAAGGATTTTCAGGTGGGGAATTGATCCTTCACTGAACAATTTATAGAATTCCCCAGCAAAACCATCCGTGCCAGGAGATTTTCCATGCTTTACTTTGGTAATAGCTGCTTTTATTTCAGTTCCAGAAATTGGTTGGTTTAAGCACTCCCAGCGGTCATGCTTAGAAGATTTTATTTCAGGACTGTTTAAAAAGGAATCAGTGGAGTGCAAGTCAGGAGTGCTAGCTGTGTATGAATTCTCACAGAGTTTGGCAAAAGCTCAGTTTATTTTCTTTTGTGGAACAGGGGACCTTTCCATTTCCGTCTTTTATATATACAGAATAGATTTTTCTGGCTCATTTTCCCCCTCTTCTTTTCTTCACTGCCCTTGTTAATAGTCTAAAGGGTTTGTTGCCAAATTTCTAGTAGTTTCTATTTAGGTAAACTAATGCTGTGTGTATTTTATTTATCTCATTCCTAGTTCTTGCTGTTTTCTTATTAAGGACGTATATGTTTTGCTATGACTTGTGGGATTTGCTGTTTGGTTTTCGTGTGCATGTGTATTTTAAGCTCTGTATTCCCTTTAGCTATTTTGTCTTAGCTGTTTCTTTCTTTTGTTGTGGAAGTTATTAGCTTTCTTAATACCAAGTTTCTATATTATGGTCCTCATAGTATCTTGTATACTAAAACTTAGTTTTGCCCATCTATACTCCTGTTTTTCAAAGTTTAAACAAAACTTTAAAATGTGTATACCTCAACTCTCAAAATTCCCCAAACCACATGCTAGCTGGGGAATTCTGGATGCTGAAGTTCATACATCTTAAAATTGCCAAGTCTGAAAAAACTGATACAGACTTACATGGGGATTTATTTATTTTATTTTATTTATTATTTTGTATTTCTTATGTCATAACAGAACACAGCATTAATACCTCTGAAAAGAGCTGTTGTTTTTATATTCATGCTGCTTCTTCTTGCTGGGAGATCCTTGTGAGGTCCAGCAGCTGGAATGTGTAGAATATGCCTGCTCCAATTGGCAAGGAGGATAGTCTACATTGCACCCCTACAAGGGGGTGATTTGACTGGGTCCCTGTCTTCTGCTACTGTACTAATAGAAAGTTGTATTTTTCCTAGGCAGATGAGATTTGCTAATACCGTAATTACTCTGCTATTTCTGACTGCAAAGTTTAGGAAGAAAGCTCCAACTGGCAAGTCTAAGGGTTCTTTTCAAAAAACCCTCAATATATCTGGAGTGAAGGGAAGAGTGATTAAATGTCCCCTTTCTGTACTCTGAAAATGATATCCCATCTGGATTATGATCAGCCTGTGTCAATTCACTGCAAGATAAAGGTCTATTAACAAAAAAATAGGAGCCATAATACACACTGACCCAGTATCCAGTATATGGATATATTACACACAATATGCTAAACCCAGTTACTAAATTCATTTGCTAGGTTCATATAATACATTGAAAGGGTTGGATTCCCAAGCCACAAGAAAGGACTGGAATGGAAGGAAGATTAAGAGTTTAACAGTCTAGTTTAATGAAAAGAAGGACTAGGGGAGACATGATAGCAGTATTCTACTATCTCAGGGGTTGCCACAAAGAAGAGGGAGTCAAACTATTCTTCAAAGCACCTGAGGGTAGAACAAGAAGCAATGGGTGGAAACGAATCAAGGAAAGAAGCAACTTAGAACTGAGGAGAACAATTAACCAGTGGAACAGCTTGCCTCCAGAAGTTGTGAATGCCCCAACACTGCAAGTCTTTAAGAAGATGTTGGATAGCCATTTGTCTGAAATGGTATAGGGTTTCCTGCCTAGGCAGGGGATTGGATTAGAAGACCTCCAAGGTCCCTTCCAACTCTGCTATTGTATTGTATTGTATTGTAAGACTTGAACATAGCACGTGCAAAAGCATCAGTTAGGTCTTCATCTTCATAGCCTATTTCCTTTGTTTTTGTGTCACTTCAAGCATTGTTGATTTTCTTTTAACATTTACTGGAATATTTAGTGCCAGTTGCACATGATCTTCATTTTGGGTCTTTCAAGATGAGATCAACAAATGGGCTGACATTTCAGAGTTTGATGACACTATCAAAAGTTTCCATTGTGGTTGACAAAGAAACCCAGAATGGCTACTGCTTCCTTTTTAAAGCTTTTCTTCAAAAAATGCCTTCAAAATACCTCTGTTGAAAGATCTGCACAATTTATAGTCTGCTATTTGGCATCTGCAAATTGATAGGGAGACCGTTTCCTTCTAATAGCATTTTAAAATATGTGATTGGTCATTTCTAGATAAAGGTACCTACCCCATCAAGGTGCACCTACCATACTGCCACATCCTATGTCTAGATCAGGTCAAACTCACGTCACCATGGCAGCAGTATGTAATGTATCAGGACTTCCCCCCCCACCCCTTTTGCTAAATTGGGTGTGGGTGTGGCCAGCGCATGATGCACCTGGCCCATGGGCCTTGAGTTTGACAGCCCTGGTCTAGATCAATCAAGCTGGTGTGGGTGATTTAAGAAAGCGATTACTTTTTCTTTCTTTCTTTCTTTTTCAGAATGATAATAAAGTAACATTCCCCAAGTATCTTATTTGTGCTTTCTGCTGGGAGGAAGGGTGATGGATTTTGTATTGATAGAATCCAGCTTACTCACTTCCTAGTTCCTGGTTTTACCCTAAGCACATTGCAGTGGGTTGTAAAGGAGCTGAAGTACAGAGTTCCCGGCATGCCAGCATCAGCAACTGAGGAATGGAAGAAGGAAAGTCACTGGGGAAACGCAACAAAAGAAGTTTGTTTACATCTTTAGAGACACAGAAGGGAAATGTTTCAGTATAAACTGGGGCTAGGTAACAAGGCTATTAGCAGAGCATAGGTTGACTGGTTCCCTCTGAGTAAATAGCCCTGGTCCTCAGTTTCTGGGTGTTTGTAACTGGCCAGAGCAAACCAGAACAATTATCACCAGGGCTTTTCAAAAGTCTGTGGCTGGAAAAAAAAAGTCACTGTCTGGAACTGCCCTAAGAAATCTCTTGATTGTGTACTTCTTTGAGGTTCTAAGGTTCATGAACCAGTGAATATTTTGGGTGCATATTTCTGCTTGCCTTTTTTATTTCTGCAGTTCTTTGAATACAGATCTGCAGTTCATACGGTACCATTTCTCTTCTCCACGTCCTGGATAATTATTTTATTTTAAAACCTCTCGGGGTATATTTGATCATTGTTTCTGGCTGAATTCACTATCTCAGCCCTATCTGAAACCTCAGGGTGACTTCATTTCACTTGGTTTCCTATGGGAATACAACTAGCTCACTGTCTGTTTCAGCTTCGCCAATGTTATTAAATCCCTCAATATTTGATCAGCCTTCGGAGATGTTATGTGATTCAGTGTTGTATCTGAACCTTTCTTCACCCAAATGGAAAAGCGTCTTGGTAGAAAATGGTTCTCTGATTCTTGTTTGGGCTGTAGAAGAGGGCTTTCATAATAAAGGGTTGCTCCTTGTTGTTCTTACCATTGTTTTTTGAAGGCCTGGTCTATCAGAGAACTGTCATTGCCTGTTGGCAGGCTATATCCCAACAGAGAAGGTTTTTCTTAGCAACAGAGGTAAGATTTAATGTTTATTCAAGAGAGGTTAAGCAGAGGACTGAGGTTAAATATGAAAGGGCATGTATCCATTTTCTCCCCTGTCCCTTAAGACTGTCAGCACTTAGCAATGTTGAGGATAAGGACAACAAATGAATGAAAGAATGAATGAACACTGACAGCCTTGCAAAATGTTCTGGTTTGAGGCCAGGTCTCACTTTGTTCAGCCAAGAGAAAAACCTTAGTTGGAGTCTCCAGCCAAAAGGCTGTGGCCTTGTTTATTGGAGACATATGCACACTCTAGTTATCTAGTGCTTATCCATTTTCTCTATCACAACCGGTACTTCCATTAGGCAGAACAAGACATCTCATCAAACGGGCTGGTTTGGGATGTCACGAACCACAGCAAATCACTCGTTATTAAAGCTGCAAAACCTAGAAGGAGGCTCATCACAATATGCAAATGCATGTAGGAATTATCTCTTCGTAAGTCATTAAAGCAGCAGTGCGATCTGCAGAGGTCATGCAGTTGCTTTAGAAACTGCTCTCGGCTGCCTTTACAAGCTAGCTATGCATGCACAGGGACTTCACCTCTGCTTTGCTTCAGTGAAGATAGCTGGAGCGGCTTCTGCAGCGGCCACCCGAGCTTTGCAAATGATTTCACTGTTCAAAAAGAAGTGCTTCATACCACATTCTTACACGGTGTGAAGCACCTCTTTCAAAGGCTTTGCACAGCCCTACTACTTGTATAATGACTTTATTGATGTTTTGCCAGGAAAAAATTGAGGTGCTTTAAAGCAGGGGTCACCAACCTTTCGGACCTCATATTTTCAAATCCCGTGGACCACTAATATGTCCTGCCTAATGACTGGCTGGGTGGGCGTGGCTGGGTGATCATGTGACTGGGTGGGCATGGCCAACTTGATGTCACTCACATCGAGGGATGCCTTGCCGACGTCTACTTGCCCCTCCCCTCCCAGCCACTTCTCATCTTCCCACCCGGGCTCCTTTGCGTCCCAACAGGAAGAAGTTGTTGGAGCTAAGAAGCCACCATGGGAAAGAGTTGGCAAAACAGCTGGCTCAGTTCAAATTGGATCTGACTGAGAAGGAGGTTCAGCAGAAGCCCTTCACTGAGGACTACCAGCAGAGGCTTTCCAAGCAGAGTGAAGACCTGAGGGAATGCAAGATCAGGTACCGGCCTCTGGAGGCTCACTGGGCTGAGATGGTCAGCCAGTTCCAGGCCATGATGCAGTCCCACTGAAACAAGGCCCTCTGGCTCTTCGCCACCAGCAGCGCTTCCCTCCAGCCTTCGCCCAAAGCCCTGCACCAGGAGGCTGAAGGAGACCCCAAGTTGGAATTTCTGCCCCCCTCTGACTGAAGGGGGAGACTCTCTGCAGCAACTTGAGCGTTCTTTGCTTGTATCGGCCCAGGGGCCATAATTTGAGGACCCCTGGTTTAGTGCAATATAAAAAATGCAAATAATTTTTCTGCGGACCACCAAAATTTTCTCATGGACCACCAGTGGTCCATGGACAACCAGTGGTCCATGACCACCAGTTGGTGACCTCTGCTTTAAAGCTTTTCTACCTTATGTAAATAGAAAATGGATGGCCTAGGTTGGTCTTTTATATTGAAAAAGTTTTATTGGTTTTACAATTTTTCATTGGGATAGGGTAAGAGATACAAAGAAATTTTGAGAGCTTTCGCATCAAAGTCGTCGGCCCTTCCGGAGCTTCATAATAAATCATTAACAAAAAACATTTTTCATAATATTACAAAGTGAAAACAAGTACATATTTCTAAGTTCTCAATTCAATGCTGTCAGTCATTTGCAAAAATCCAGATACACATGTTATACAATATTACTCAAAAAATCAAGGCAAAGTTATTTTTTAGATCTAAGTCTCTTGGCAATTGTGTCTTCTGTCCCTCCTTCCAGGCCCCCAGCGGGTGGGGCCATGGCCCCCCCTGCCCCCCCTGGATCTTCCCCCAGGACAGAGAAATGTTTTTTAAGAAAGGCTTCCGCCTCAGCAACTGTTTTAATCCTCACTCTTCCTCCTTCCCAGAACACCAACATTCCTTCAGGCATCACCCACTTGAACCAGATCCCGTGATCAAACAATTTTCTAGACGAGAAGGAAAATTTCCTTCTCGCTTCTCTAATCTTTCTTGGAATCTGCTTCAAGATGGCAACCTCCTTTTGTTGGTAAATTAACGGTCCTCCTCTTTGCACCTTCAAGATTTCCTCTCTGCTTGACCTTCTAACAAATTTCACATGTATCTCTCTGGGTACTTCATTTATCCTGGCATATGCAGAGTTTATTCTGTAGGCTAGGTCAATGTCCCCTCTGATCTCATCCTTAGGTTTATGTAAATAATCTGCTAAAATTGTGCTCATGAGTTCAGGGAGACATTCACCAGATTCCTCAGAAACGTTCTGAAATCTCAAAAAATATGTCATCCTTTCCATATCAATCCTAGACACATGCCCATTTATTTCTACAACCTCATTAGTAACATTTTTATCTCTCCCTTAGCCCCAGCCAGCCCCCCTTCCAACTCTTCATTCTTCTGTGTGTTATCCAGCACTTTTTTCCGTGTATCCAGTAGCTCCTTTTTGAAGTTGATATTTTCTTCTCTCTGGGTCTTGATTTCTTGCACCAAAGTTTGTATAACTGATTCAAGAGAAGCCATCCTTAGTTCTAAGCCTGCCAGTTCTGATTTCTGTGCCATAGTTAGCTGTTAAAGTTAATGCCACTAAAATGGCGTTTTTTGGGTGGGGCCGTTGAGGCAAATCAGGAGCTGAAAGTTCAAATCAGGATTGTGAAAAGTTCAGGAACCAAAAGAGAAACAGTTTTCCAGATCAATAATTCTAATAACGAAGGCACTCCAGAAAAGAAATCACATAATCCAAAAAAATTCTTCTTCAATAACAAGAGGAAGTCCAAATCACAAAGCGATGCTGGAAATTTTCCATAAGTAAAATAGTCATTCAGGGACAAAGAGAAGCCATTTTCCACCGCCCAGACTCAGAGCCAGAAGGAGAGAGTGGTAAAAAAAAATGTTTCAAGTCAGCCAGACCTAGATACTTTGTTTCAAAGACAAACCGCAGATCACTTTCCCTTGTTTCAAACAGTCCGGATTAAAGATATCCGTTTCCTCGCAGCGAGGAGCCATTCTTAAGTGCTGCTTTAGTCCGAGGGGGGGTTTAACAAGCAGACACCCCCCTCCAAGTTCTTTCAGCCCAGGCTGACAGCAAAAAAAATGTTTAAAACCACTCACTTTCCCCCTCGCAGCCGAAGCCCCGGGAAGCCTTCCGACTCAGACGGCCAGCTCTCTCCATGTTCTCAAAACGATGCCGCCCGCCATTGGCGAAGGGGAACCCCCCCGCAGCATGTCCTCCTCCACCTAAGCTGAAGACAAGGGTCGCTTCCCAGCTGCCGCTGGGGGAGGGCGACCCAGGCAAGCCGGCTTTACGGAAGACCCCCAAAAACGGGGCGTCTCGCCCCCGTGGGGGGGCAGGAAAAGAAACAAAGCGGCGAGCGAGCCCTAGGCTCGCCCGTCACCGCTGGAGCCGGAACCGGAAGTCTAGGTTGGTCTTAGCTTGGCAGGAAGGAGAGCAAATGTTTTGACCTGGTCTTGAGGCTGGCTCTTCAAAATAGCAGTCCCGCTACCTACTTGATGTCCTAGCTTCAAGTTATTTCTATATCTCCAGTCAAGAAGTTTATGCCAGATCCACACTCACAACATTTTCTATGGCACCTATCATAATATCAGGAACGTGATTCTTTTTATTCTTTATTTTATTTCCCCCTCTCTCCAGTCCTTCTGCAGCTATGTCCCCTCAGTTTCCTCCCTACATTCTCATATTTGACACTTTTTATTAGCAAAGGAAATTGCCTTAGAATTGATACTGATTTACTGTTCTGGACTTATAATGGTTGTTTCAACTGTTATCAGAAACAGTGATGTTGGAGTGGGTTCCAGGGTTTTCAGGCTGAACAAGACGGATTGGATTAAATTTAAAAGAGGAAAGTGAGAGATTGTAGTTCACATGCAATTTACAGGGAAACAATCAAATGTGTAACTTGGAGCAACAAAATGTGTCAGCCAGAAACCACAACATCTTTTGAGAAATCATTTACTCATGTGAATCTCTTTCTGTGCTTGATGCCTTTCCAGCAAATATGCTGCAGTTGACAGAACATGAAGGAATGTTTTATAGCAGTGGGATCATTTTTTTATGTTCATGCTAACATCTGTTCCAGGGAGCACCTCATTAATGATATGATGGACTTATTTTGTAAAGATTTGAGAAGTTTTAGCCGTCAGCACCAAGCTGATGATATATTCAGCGTTCTGCCAGAGCTTTAGGAAGAAGGAGTTGGTAGGAAATGCAAGGCTAAGAATAATTCTGTCTTGGCCATGGTTTTGCCCGCCTACAGTGCTCAAGAGGAATGGTGGTGAGGAAAGACACTTCCAGCAAAAAGAAAATAAAAGTCATTTTTGAACATATGTAACTGATGTGAATTATAATTCCCTTTAAAAAGGCATACGTGCAGTCTTTGGTTCATATATTCCTAAAGACGCACAGCTGCATAAGCTATGCTTGAATCCCTCTGTGAGTATATATTGGGGGGTAACCACATTTACAAACATTCATGGAAGCTGCATCAGCAGAAGTGATGATAGGTATTACACATCAGGGAAGGTCTCTATTGGTTATGTTGCTTTGGGTTGATTTGTACTGCTCAAGCCATTACATTTTTACATGGAATGAAGCCTCAGTGGCTTCATTCAGACATAATAATAAACCACAGTTTATTGTTGTAAAACAAGCTATGGCTAAATTTATGTTCTATGTTTTTGCACCACTTTGTATTCATTAGTTTGGAACTTACAGCTACAGAATATATACAAACTATATTCTTATTGAGGAATATACAGTAAGCACATGGGTAGAAGAAATCAAAACACTGAGCAAATATTTTGGTCACTCCAACTCATTGTTAGCTTATGGTAACTAGGCAAATAGAGCCAATTATGAATTGAACAAACTTGATGTATTTGCTGTCCTTAAAAAAAACAATTCTAAGTTAAAAAATATCCCCCTGATGATATGCTTCCCACACACCTAGAAGCTTCAAAGACATTTCAGTTTTATTGTGTTACGTAGTACCAATGCTAATGCTTTCAAGATTCCTTATAAATTTTCTTAAATATTTAAATAAACTTGTAGGAGAGAGAAAGGAAGGGAGAGAAGGAGAAGAGGGGAAAAGAGTGAGAATGATTCCTGCAGCCTTAAGAAGATTGACTTGAGATGGGATCCAACATTTCTTATTTGGGGCTGTGTGGACCATTGATTTCCAATTCAGGAAGACGCACCGGAACATTAGCCACTACAATTGCAGGATGCCTTGCAAAATGCAGGAAATAGGAACTAAGACAAAAAAAAAATCTCTGCTACAGAATTAGAGCCTCATGGTCTGAGCAGAAGAAAATTGGTCTCCAGCCAACAAATGACTTAAAACGTACAAGAAACAAAAGAAAATTATTATGACCCCAAAGTCTCCCCCATGCTAGTCTAGCATCTAAATTTGAATACCACTGTGGCTCCAGAAAAATTTCAAGCAATGCTTTGAAAAATATAGATTCGCATGTTGATTTGCTTTGGCAAAGTCTATGGGGTTCCCCCTCCCCCTTCCTTGAATCTTTATTGCTAGTTCCTAATTCATTGAACGTACATGTTCAACATCAACTGAGTATTTCTGCTGACAAAACTGCACGTGGCAGTGCTGGTCATAAATACTAGAGAGTGGCAGTACAACACCTGCTTTCTTAGTTCGTTGAGCTGTGTCAGGACATGCATCTAAGTCTTCATTGACTCCAATCTAGAAGAATGACATGAAAGTGCTGGGGGCTGTTCAGACATGCCTTGACATTAGTACAAAGCCTTTGCCATCAGCATGGGTGCCTGGTGTTTCCCAATTTGTTCAGAATTCAAGGTGTTTCTACATAGCTTTGAAACTGCATCCGGTAACGCAGAATATGGTTGCATGCACCCAAGTTTAAATAGTACAGGATCCATCCCACACCACAGTAAAGGTAGGAAGTTCTCTTTGCCTGCTGCACAGGTGCAAATAGCTGCAAGCTTTGTGCAACAATAATCTTCTTTTGTTGGGAACATTGAGTCGTTACCCCCATTAATTGTTAGGCAATTACTGTATCACATTTATTTAGCTCTGAAAGTGAGAAGTGAAATTCCAATACTAAGTAATGGCAATTAACTCTTTTAATCTTATTGTTGTTTGTTATTAGCTTTTGTATTTATTGCAGTACATGTTAGCCTTCAGCTTATGATGATTTTGTGCTGATTCATGATGTCATTGTTTTTCTATTTGTGTTGATATTCCATCTATTGTTTGTATTATTTTTATAATTTGTTTATAACATTTATATACTTCCTTTCCCCCAGGAACTTGCACCAAACTCTCTTCCCAATTTCTTGCACAACAACGACCCCAAGAGATAGGTTGGACAGTGAGATACTGCTTGTCCCAAAGTCATCTTTTTATTGGGAAGTTTTTTAGCATAGCTTAGTTTTAATGGGGAATTTTAGCACAGGTTTAGGTTTAATTTGTTTTTTAAAGAAATGTTTGTATATATTTATTGTTTTTTATTCTTCCTGTGCACCGCCCCGAGTCCCTATGGGGAGAGGGAGCGGTTTACAAATATTAAATTGAAATTGAATTGAATCTACTGAGTTTTGACTCAATTGCTTGAAGAATATGCATGTAAATGCACTAATAAATACAAGAAGGGGACATCTTGGATAAATACTCCCACTTCCTTTAGATTATTCCATCTATTGGTCACACAACATAACCAACATTTTCATCATCTTGTACCTCTGTGTGCTGGTAATATACAATCTAGGATGTTCAATTGTTCCGTAGCCTTTTTGTCAGCACTTCCAGCTACTGCAAAGAAGGCAGGGAGGTCGTCAACTCATGTATTTTTCTTGCTAAGTAGATAAATAATCAACACATCCCTCTTCTGCCCACTGTGGCTATGGAGGAGACAATGGCACAACTAAAATGACAGCAGAGGTGGGAGTGCCTCTCTGATGGGCAGCACTATGCAAATTGGAATGTGATCACTGACAGGAAAAAAGTAAGTTAACTAAGGAGAAAAATGGTAGTGGTCTTCCAATAAATGAAATAATGCTTCAGGACTGAGAGTGAGGATTTATCTCCATAGCATCCAAGTAAGACAAGAACCAATAGGTGAAAACCTATTAGATAGAAACATGCAAATTTGCAAAAATAAAAGAGAGGGTGCCCTGACTACGAGAGCTATTAATGAGTGGAGCAGCCCACATCCTGAAACTGTGGATGCTCCATCACTGCAAATTTTCAAGGAAAGGATGGACAGATGTTTGTTTGGGATGATACAAAGATTCTTGTACTGGGCATGGAGTGTGGCTAGATGGCTTTCTGGAAACCTTACGATTCTGGCTTTCTGGCAACCTTACAACCCATCACCAGCAAGTCATATGGTAAAGATGGCTAATTGGAGCAGAATCACTACAGCCTGCAACAACTGCTTAATAGCCAAGAATAAGATTTAAAATTCTACAAGATTCAAAGGAAATAGGTAGAAATGAAATGTTGTAGGGTTTCCTGCCTAAGCAGAGGATTGGACTAGAAGATCTCCAAGGTGCCTTCCAACTCTGTTATTCTAATTCTAGATTAGCTGTCTCCAATTTAAGATGATGCTCCAGTCCAAACTACTTATCATTGGATAACAGGATAAGATACCTGAACTGCAGAATGTCAGTAATAGAAGGAGCAGATCTACCTAATGGACCTCTCAGGTATGCTATAGGACAAAGAAACAAGAGGCAAAGAATTTGAAAGGGCATATAATAAGACAAAACCTGCTAAAATCTGGAATCTCTTAAAAGCAAGGTTATATCCGCCAATTTTACCATTAGCTTCACAATCAAATGCTTTTTATTCTAAGGGCAATTATAGTAAAAAGGATTTAATTATACATGCCAATATGTTACATCCAAATTCAGAAAACAGATTAAAGACACAACAGCAACTGCACAATGAAGGAATTCGCCATGGTTAATGCATTTACAAATAATTCGAAAAATAAAAGACAATTGTAAAAGGAGGGACCTTGAAAAAGATGACAGAATTTGAAATGCTTCTACGGAACCAAGATAATTCACTAGGATTTATTGCTGCTGAAATACCGCACAGAGAACAAATTAAATCTTTATGACAAAATAAGTGCAAAATTTGAGAGAATTACAGGGAACCAATGGAAAAAGCTATGGGACAATTTACTCCAAGTTATGATTTGAGGGGAAATGATGTAAAGATGGTATATAATTTCATCTATGATCACAAGACAGATGAACATATAACAATAAATGTTGTAAATGCCATAATGAAGATGGAATATTTTACTGCATGTGGCTGCCATGCAAAAAAGCTCAAATACATTGGAAAGAAATGCATAAAATCATTTCTAAACAACAGCAAAAGATCTTGAACTGAACTCACAAGTAGTTCTACTAGGCACAATCCCAGAAAATCAAAATGAAAAATATTACAGTTGCCTAAGATACTTGTTAACCACCACAAGAATAAATCTAGCACAGAATTGGAAAACAACTTGCCAGGAGTATTAGACTGGGAGACTAAATTTGGAGAATGTAGTGCAGTAGTGACATTGACATTGTGCAGTATATTCATAACAGAGATTTAACTTCAAGCAAGAATTGCTCCTTGTGCACAATGTATCCCAGAGCAAGGCAAATTTAGATATCTGGAAGACAATTTTTAGAACTTAAAAAGAAACTAACAACAGTTACCAATGAAAGTGAATATTTGTAGCTCAGAGATGAAATGAGAGATCCTCATAGAGAGCTACTCATCCAGCCTTGATGATGTGGAATGGGACAACTTGCCACAGCCAACTCACTGCAACCAACTCACCATGGCCAAACCCACCATAACCAACTTGCCACAGCCAACTCGCCATCGGACAATTCACGGCCAACTCATCGTGGGACAACTTGCCACGATGGGACAAAAGTTACATAATATCAAAGAAATGATGAAATAGAATCATTAAAGAAAGGATACAAAGAGAAGGACAAATGAAATGTGAATGGCAATAATTAAAATAATTTTTAAATAATTTTAAATAAATAAAATTGTTGAAATGTCCCCTGGTAAGTTCTCCCATGGTGAATTGATTGCAGTGAGTTGTCGCATGGTGACTTGTCCATGATGAATTGACCACAATGAGTTGGCCATGGCGAATTGGCAGTGGTGAGTTGGGCCATGGGAACTTAGATTGAATAATGAAAACAATCTGTCTGCAAGAAAACAATCAACTCAGAAAGCACCAAGGTCTTCCCCCAACAACAATTACTAAAGTTTGATGATGTGCAGTTCAAATATCTAAATGATGGATCATAGCTGGGTATACAAGTGAAAGGGAAAAAGAGGACGTAAACCACGATTTCCATTAAGGCTTTCTTTCTTTAAAAAAAAAAATGAAACAGTCTTTTTTGTATTATCTTGCTTTTTTGGCTTTTTTATAGGCTATGCATTTTAATATCTACTATTTTCCTACTTTGTTCATTAAAAACATTTAAAAAAAAACATTGCTTGCCGTGCGCAAACCATTTTAGGCTGCTTCTCCAATGCACTTCAATCATTCTACAATGGTACATGTAGAGTCAGTGAAATAAGAAAGAAAATGGCACTTCCAGAATATAATCTCTTCTACAATCTCTTGGGCTGCCTCAGCTATGTGAGGATGCTGAGATACAGGTAGTCCTCAATTTACAACAGTAAATTGTGACCATTTGAAGTTACATTTGCACTGAAAAAAGTGACTAATGACCATTCACATGACCATTGCAGTATCCCCATAGTTAGGTCATCAAAATTTGGACACTTGGCAATTGGCTCATATTTATGATGGCTGCAGTGTCTTGGGGTCATCTTTTGCGACCTTCTGACAAGCGAAGACCATGGGGAACCCAGATTTACATTACTAACTTTGCAATGACAGTGATTCGCTTACCAAGAAAAAGATTGCAAATTGGGTCAAAATTCAAACTGTCTCTGAAAGTTTGGGCTCAGTTGTGATCATAATTCGAAGACTACCTGTCATGAGGACAGGTGCTTAAGAAACAATTAGTGGGTTGTCTTTGTACCAGGGCAAGGAAGCAAGCTGAAATTGCCCTTGTGCTGTTTCTGAATAGCCTCTTGTGTGCAATTCATTTCAATAAACTAAATGAGAGGTTACTTACTTACCATGAATTCATGAAGCCAAGCTATTAATAGCAGTGTGGTAAAAGATGTTTTCTGCCAAAAGGGGTCTCTTGTACCTTTGCTGAGAAAGGTAGATCTAAAACAGTTCCCCACACTAGATTTTGTAAGAGGAGATTCCAACATATTGTATTACCATTCTATTCCTTCCCAGTATTTAGTCGCCATCTGAGCCAGCAAGAACTCTTATCCCAACAACACTGCTCCTCCTCCTCCTCCTCCTCCTCCTCCTCCTCCTCCTCCTCCTCCTCCTCCTCCTCCTCCTCCTCCTCAACATAGTGTACTACTAAATATTGGATGACACCTTCAACCATCCTCAGTCTCACATCTCTGGAAAACAGTAAATTGAGGGCTACTTTAATGGCTTTCTGTCCATGTGAAATGAGTTCCAGTCAAAGAGTACTTTCTCCATGCCAGCAACAGATGCTTTAGAGATCTTATTGGTGTTCAGCTGCTCCGAACGAGATAACAGCCAAAGACTCTTTAATGTCTCCTTTGATAAATGGCTGCCAAGGAGCTAAAAGAGTGCAGCTTAGATGCAGAGATGTGTGCCAAACCTTGTGTGGCTTTGTGAAGTTTGTTCCTTAAAACAATGTTGACCAAACAAGTGCTTAATATTGTGCTGTTCCTTCAACAGCAAAGCATCTGCAGCATCCAGCTATGACTCTGAAAAGTCTAGATTGATTTCCCTTAAGCCGTTGCCCAGTTTCAATCCGGATTTGGGATAAAACTCGATTGTACTAGGAGTACGTGTTTCAGAAATAAACAGGCAAGTTCGAACTAAACTTCGTACCGCCCAAGGAGCCAGTGGAATTGCTTCAAGAACAAGACATGATTTAATCTTGCTTTGTAGGCATGAGGTAGTGAGAGGTAGCGTTAGACCTTAGAAAACTGGGCACTCCAGAAGCCAGAGAGCAGTAGATTGCAAAAGACGGGCCTGTTGCTTCAGGGCTTGAGGCAGAAACCAGGAAAAAACTTGCTTGGTGGTTAAAGTTTGCTTGAGCCACCTTATCTAATCTTTCACCTTATTTTATTTCATCATGTTATTTCATGCATAGTTGTGGGCCAGAGTTGTTTTGCATGTGTGTGCTTACCGATGCACAAGGAGATAAGGCCTCCCCAGTTTTATGGCTCAGTCAATCCAAACTGGTCACACAGGCAGATGGAGCAGTTTATTGGTTACCTGTGGGCCACATTTTATCAAGGATGCACATCAGTGGAGCCAGGTTGTGTTTATATATATTCCCCCCAGCTGACAGCTTTAATACTGCTGTGACTCTTTTACCCTGAGCAAGAGATAGTCACTCTGGATGGCAACACCAGTCTTGGCCCACATATAAAACCTCCAGCCTTCTTCTGATTGGGACTGCTGTCGTGAGCTGATTTTTCTCCAGGTCTGACCATTGTTACTTGTGTACCCAGGAGGCCAAAGGCCATTGCATTTACTAGTCAAACAGGAAAGGAACCACTTTCTCTCTTGCTAATTAGTACCCAGACAGACAGGGGCTAGGGATAGAATTGGAGAACTGTATCCATGCCCCCTCTAGTCATGATTCCTAAACACACAAATTTCTACCCTGGTTTTAACAAGGTAAAGCCTTGTGTTGCTTCACAGCAGCGAATTGGTCAGTTTCAAACTTTATTTCTTCTTCCAGGGTGACCTGATTTCCCCACCAAGCTTCCTCGCCCCTTTCAAATCAGTAGCACCACAAGTTGGAGTGGTTGTACGTTCCAAATCTATTGTCCATAGAATCTTGGGAAATCATGATAGTGGCATGCCATTGAAAGACAGGGTGGTGAGGAAAAGGGATATGTTTTGCAGGTATCAGATTATGGAGAGGGCGCGCAACTTGGGCGTCCTCCTGGATTCCCGGCTGTCCATGGAGGACCATGTGGCGGCCGTGGCCAGGGGGGCATTCTATCAGGTACGCCTGATACGCCAGTTGCGCCCCTTACTGGACCGGGGAGCCCTTCGCACAGTCACTCAAGCGCTCGTGACATCCCGGCTGGATTACTGTAACGCTCTCTACATGGGGCTCCCCTTGAGGTGCACTCGAAGGCTACAGTTAGTACAGAATGCGGCCGCGCGGGTGATTATGGGTGCCACAAGGCAAACCCACGTAACACCTCTCCTGCGCGAGCTGCACTGGCTGCCTGTGGCCTTTCGAGTGCGCTTCAAGGTGCTGATGACCATCTTTAAATCGCTCCATGGCTCGGGGCCTAGCTATATACGAGACCGCCTCCTGCCCCATACATCCCTTCGTCCGATCCGCTCCCACAGAGAGGGTCTTCTTCGGGTGCCGTCGACGGGGCAATGCCGGTTGGCGACACCCAGGGGAAGGGCCTTCTCTGTGGCGGGCCCGGCCCTCTGGAACGACCTACCCCCCGACCTCCGTACTATCTCGGACCTCCGCCTCTTCCGCCAACGTCTTAAGACGTATTTATTCCAACAAGCCGGCCTAGGATAGCCCCCATTTCTGACTTTTTAAGAAAATAATTTATAATTGGCAAGGGTTTTAATATTGGGTTTTAGCACGGGTTTATTAATTTAATACATTTTAATAGATATTTATTGTATTTTGTGTTCTTAAATAATGCCTGTGCGCCGCCCTGGGTCCTAACAAGGAGAAGGGCGGGGTATAAATTTAATAAAATAAATAAATAAATAAATTATTATTATTGGATAATCTTTGGTGAGCTTCACAGTCTTTGGGGCTGGTTAGTAGTTCAACAGCTAGAGTCCTAACCAAGGACCTAGTAACTGTTAAGGTAACGTCGGAGGATATAAGCTGTTCCAAGTAGGGTGGTTTTTTTGTAGAATCAGAATGTTCAAGTCAAGTAAATTTAGGATGTCCAAATAGTGAGGTAGCCCTTTAGGTATTGCTCCAAGGGCTCCAATTACAATCGGGACAACACACAATTTCTTTTTCCACAGTCGCTCAACTTCAATTTACAAGTCCCGGTACTTTGTGATTTTTTCTTGCTGCTTATTTTCAATTCGTGCATCACCAGGTATTGCAATGTCCATGAACCATACTTTTTTCTTTTCAACTATTGTTATGTCAGGGGTGTTGTAGGCCAAGTGCCTGTCAGTCTGAATTCTGAAGTCCCACAAGATCTTGACTTTCTCATTCTCTAAAACTTTCTCAACCTGATGTTCCCAGTGGTTTTTGCTATACTCAAATTCAAACTTCTGGTACAATTTCCAGTGAATGATCTTAGCAACGCAGTCATGGCATTGTAGGTAGTCAGTTTGTGAAATTTTGCTGCACCCACTGATCAAATTATTATTATTATTGTTGTTGTTTTTATTATTATTGTTGTTATTATTGTTATTGTTGTTGTTATTTGGTTAATCTTTGGTGAGATTCACAGCCTTTGGGACTGGTTCATAGCTCAACAGCTCGAGTCCTAACCAATGACCTAGAAACTGTTAAGGTAACGTCGGAGGATATAATATGTACATGGATGATTTGAAGCTGTTTGGTAAATCAAAAGCTGAACTGAATTTATTAATTGAAAGCACAAAAGGATTTAGCCAAGACATTGGTATGCAATTTGGAATTGACAAATGTGCAACAATGGCAACCAAAGCAGGCATGGTCATAGAAGATGATGGAGTAGAACTTGAGAATGAAGAAATGATAAAGGCAGTAAAACCAGAAGAAGGCTACAAGTACTTGGGGATTTTAGAGGCCTCTGACTTAATGAATAATAAAGTCAAGGAATTAACTTCAACCAAGTACATTCGACGAATCCGCAAGATATTAAAGTCCAATTTGAGTGGAGGAAATATCATAAAAGCCATAAATACCTGGGCTATACCTGTGATTCAATACTCTGCAGGAATAATTGACTGGACCCAGATAGAGTTGGACAATTTGGACAGAAAAATGAGGAAGCTTATGACAATGAAGCATGCTTTGCACCCTAAAAGTGATGTTGACCGATTATATCTACCAAGAGCAGAAGGTAGTCGAAGACTCCTACAAGTAAAGCAGACTGTGGAAGAAGAAACACACAGCTTGAATGATTACATCCAGAAAAGTGAAGAACCAATGATTAAGGAAGTAAATAAAGGAGGCCTTTTAAAGACAACTAAGTCAAAAGCTGAATATAAGAAAGAAGTAATTGAGAAACAAGCTGAAAATTGGAAAAGCAAAGCTATGCATAGCCAATACTTGAAAAGTATTGATGGCAAAGCTGACCAAACACTAACTTGGAACTGGTTAAGATCGGGAGTACTGAAAAAAGAAACAGAAGGCTTTATTTTGGCAGCTCAAGAACAAGCTTTAGCCACAAACTGCATGAAGGCAAAAATTCAACATGTTACCACCAACAGCAAATGTCACCCATCATCTCTGTAATGAGAAAGATGAGACAGTCGACCACCTGATCAGTGGGTGCAGCAAAATTTCACAAACTGACTACCTACAACGCCATGACCGTGTTGCTAAGATCATTCACTGGAAATTGTACCAGAAGTTTGAATTTGAGTATAGCAAAAACCACTGGGAACATCAGGTTGAGAAAGTTTTAGAGAATGAGAAAGTCAAGATCTTGTGGGACTTCAGAATTCAGACTGACAGGCACTTGGCCTACAACACCCCTGACATAACAATAGTTGAAAAGAAAAAAGTATGGTTCATGGACATTGCAATACCTGGTGATGCACGAATTGAAAATAAGCAGCAAGAAAAAATCACAAAGTACCGGGACTTGTAAATTGAAGTTGAGCGACTGTGGAAAAAGAAATTGTGTGTTGTCCCGATTGTAATTGGAGCCCTTGGAGCAATACCTAAAGGGCTACCTCACTATTTGGACATCCTAAATTTACTTGACTTGAACATTCTGATTCTACAAAAAAACCACCCTACTTGGAACAGCTTATATCCTCCGACATTACCTTAACAGTTACTAGGTCCTTGGTTAGGACTCAAGCTGTTGAACTACTAACCAGCCCCAAAGACTGTGAAGCTCACCAAAGATTATCCAATAATAATAATAATCTGATACCTGCAAAACATATCCCTTTTCCTCACCACCCTGTCCTTCAAAGTTAAGATCTTGTGGGAGTTCAGAATTCAGACTGACAGGCAATTGGCCTACAACACCCCTGATACAACAATAATTAAAAAGAAAAAAGTATGGTTCGTGGACATTGCAAAACCTGGTGATGCACAAATTGAAAATAAGCAGCAAGAAAAAAAATCACAAATTGAAGTTGAGCAACTGTGGAAGAGAAAGTCGTGTGTTGTCCCGATTGTGATTGGAGCCCTTGGAGCAATACCTAGGGGACTGCCTCGCTATGTGGAGGTTCTAGGTTTGCCGGACTTGAGCATTCTGACTCTAGAAAGGGCCATCCTGCTTGGAACAGCTTATATCCTCTGACGTTACCTTGACAGTTCCTAGGTCTTTGGTTAGGACTTGAGCTGTTAAGCTACCAACCAGCCCCAAAGGCTGTGAATCTCACCAAAGATTAACCACAGAATAATAATAGTACCATGGTTCCAGATGTGGGTTCCTACCAGTTTGGACTGGTTTGGCCAAATTGGTAGTATCTTGGCCTGCTACCACCCCTGAACCAAATCATCAGCATTAATAAAAGTTACCCTCAGTCAATTACAAAAGGCAGCTTTACTTACATCCTGTGACAATATTTGCAATATTAGTAAACAATATCTATATATGGCGGGACCTTGGGAAGCAATTCGGTGTACTTCCCAATACGTGGACCTTCTTTTTTTTCTACTGTGGATTTACAGGAAAATTACCTCTCTGGACTTTATAAAATTACAAAATTAGATCACTGACCACTGACTCAGTTTGTTCATGACATCTTGAATTTCGCAGACTGCTTCCTCCTTAACGCCATCTTCAGTGCACGAACTTAAAAATTATAAATGCCTCATAAAAAAAAATCCCCAACTGGAAAGTCCCTTCCAGCTCAAATTTCAACTAGAGCCACTCCGACTACGCAGCAAGGGAAAATCACTACCATGTTACAGAAAGGGGCAACAGGAGGAGAGAAAGAGAAAGAACCAACACTTCAGGACATAAGAAGGAAATACAAGAAATGGGGAAAAGCCTAAGTAAAGACCTGATGAACTTAAGAACAGAGCTACTGGAGACACAAAAAACTATAACAACTAATCAACAGGAAATTGGAGAGCTGAAGAACGGGGCAGCCGAGATGAAAGGAGAGATAAAGGAGCTGCAAAAAGAAACGGCAGAATTTTCTGGACATATGTCTAAATTCGAATTTGAAAGAATGTCTTTCTTCCTTAGGTTTCAGAATGTTCCTGAGAGAGAAGGTGAAGATTTAAGAGATTTGATGAGTGGAATTTTAGCAAATTACATTAAATAAAGCAAACAATACCTTTGGGGGGAAATAGATTTAATTTACAGAATTAATTCAGCATATGCTAGAATAAATGAAGTTCCCAGAGAGATCCATATCAAATTTTTAAGAAGGTACACACGGGATGAGATACTGAGGGCACAACGAGAGGGCCCTTTGAAATATGAGCAAAAAGACATTGCTATATTGAAACAGATTCCAAAAAAGATTAGAGAAATGAGAAGGAAATATTCCTTCCTGTCCAAAAAGCTATATAAAAATGGAATCTGGTTTAAATGGTTAATGCCTGAAGGAATGTTGGTATTCTGGGATGGAGGTAGGATAAAAATTAAAACAACAGGAGAGGTGGAGAACCTTTTTTAAAAAACACTCCTCAATCCTGGGAGATGAAGAAGAAGGAACGGGAGGAGCCACGGTGCCGCCCGCCAAGGGGAGGGAGAAAGAAGGTGCGATAGCAAAGAGGCTCAGATCTCAAAAATAATTAATTTTGAATTATTGTAATTCTTGAAACGGATGTGAATGTAAAACTAAAGATTGAATGTATGAATTTAAAAAACAACAACATGTTATATGTATATATCTCTTAACACTATTTATCCAATAGGATATTGTATGAAGACCCGAATGCAACCACCATTTCTGATATGGAAGCTCTAAAATGTATATTATAAACCCTATTTACCCTTTTCCCATATTATAAATTGTAAAACCAATAAAAATTCTTTTTCAAAAAAAAAAAAAAAAGAATATCAAATCCAATCTAAATATCTGGCTTGACTGTGTGACCAAGAGAGTTCTAGGACAGTGAAAGGCCCTCACCCGAGGCTCCTCAAACTTACCAATTTAACTGCACCTTTAAACATTATTTTAAACATTTTTACACTGCATCACATGTTATCCACTTCCAAAAAGTCTAGAATATATAAAGAAATCATACAATTCAAAATTAAACATATAGAACATGGGTGTCAAACTCACGACATCACGTTGCCATCACATGATGTATCGCAATGTTTTTCCCCTTCATGAGCTGGGGTGGGCGTGGCTGTCATATGACTGGCCCACGGCATCTTGCCCACGGCCCGCCAGTTTGACACTCCTGATATAGAAGGTCCAGATTATTATTTTCTTATATTATTCCTTGCTCTCCCTTATCTAGTGTCCTCCACAGATGTTGGACGATAGGGCATCTCTCAGTTCTGCTCACCATGGTATGGAGACCTTGGCTAACCATTGGAAAAGGCCATATGTTCATGACCTTGCCTTTGTGTTTGTGCCACAAGGTAAGATTAATCAAGGAATTCAACTGCATATGCATTCATTTCTACTTTGGCTTTTGGTGGCAATCCCCGCAGGTTCTTCTCACCTTCAGCCTTATTCATTATAAGTGAGTTCAGTGAAAATACAATTTTATCATATTTTTAGTATCCTAGGGCAGTGTGCTCTTTATATGGTGAGCAACTCAGCTTCATTTTAGAGTTGGGTAGTACGGAAATCAATGAATAAAAAAACTGACCTAAGAAATCAATTAAAATGCTTTCTCCCTGATCTCTTGGAAATCTGATGAAAAGTCTGTTCTAGCAAATAACTTGAAATTTGCCTCTGTGTGTCCAGATTGCATTTTAATCTGGCGAGACTTTGCCAAAACTAAATATCTCACTCTAGCCTTTTAACTTCTGCTTTGATTTATATTCTTCCTTTTAAAATTGAGAAAAAAATATGCTGTTGATTGTCCCTTGTGCTGATCTAGAATGATAATATGTGAAAGAGGCAATAGGAAATGGAGGGAGGCAAAATGTCCTGCATTCAGCACACCAGGCCGCACTACTGACAGCTGATTGACAGGAGAGCTCTGATAGCTCTAATTTTCAGTTCTGGGGGAAGTGGGGAGAGACAGGAGACACTGGTTTTATCCTTTTCCAAAACAGGTGATAAAAGTGGCCTCAGATCAGATCATACAGAAGATTCCCACACACCCCTGCTTCTTCTGAAGGGTGCTGCTACTCCATACTTTTCCTTTTCATTAATATTCAATAAATATCAGTACACCCTAACAGAATTTTTTTTGGGAGGGGGGGAATACAGCCCTCGATAATCATAATTGGAACTGAAAAATTTGCAGCCAACCTGACAGCATGCTTTGACAAGCCTGCGTTCCTGTGAAATGCCCTGCTTAGGATTTTCATCTTTCGCACCAAATATTTTGACATTTTGTGCTTTCTTGGCTCTGTTCCTGAAGCCCAGTGGAACTGGCCGTTCTAATAAAAATGCAGGTCATTATTTTCCCCCTGCCTTTTGAGAATAATAAGAGCTTTTAAAATATAAAAAAAGAAGATAGAATTAATCTGTTTACTCTAGGCTGACTGCTTCCTGACCTGGCTTCAGCACCTAAGGGGAAAGGAGTAGAAAGAATTAGGCTAAGATATGAATGGCTAGGAGGTTTTGTGAGAGTGGGGGTGGGGGGTGGGAGGGCGTTGATATGCTGTTCGTGGGTGTTTGTATTCGTATGTGAAATTTGTATATGTGTATGCATAAGTGCATTTTTGCATCTGCATGGCACCATGCTCCATCAGAATCTAGGGTGAATTGTCCTTCTGGAACCCTGAAGCCTACTTTATATAGAATCCCTCACTGGCAGCAGCCTTCCAGGGTGGTGAGTGGAAATTTTCCAGCCATCTCAGAGATATCCAGTATATTTGTAGAGAATCTTGATGCTCTGACATTGAGCCGCAGAGCCTAACTTGCACTAATGTTCAGCAGCAGCCATTTTGATAACGGTTGGCTCCACACTGAAGGAGGTCCCAGCAAGATTTGTTCTCTTAGGCCTTCTCTATCACTAAACCTTAGAGGGTTCCTTGGTTCAGAACTAAGCAATGCTAAGAGACTAGATCCAGTTAGCCTGATATTAATATCCCACACTGTCCTGTTGCTGACTTATAGAAGGTGGTAGCACATTATTGCTCTCGGCTGCCCTTTGAGAAAGGCTAAGGAGTGCAAGATCTGGTTAGTACATACATTGATGGGAAATTGCCAGAAAAATGCCATGGGTGTAGGCTAAATTAGGAAATAAAAAAAACTTGGAAGGAAAAAGCAGCAAGAATATCTGTCTCTATCACTAGTAAAGATAGTGCTAGGCAGTTCATTTTTGTTATATGTTTTCCTACTTATTCATATTCAATTTGATAGAAAGAGAGTGAAGTTGTTTTTCATTTTTTTTTCAGACCTTCCTGACCAAGGTCTCCAGCAACTGATATTCACTTACTGTGATTTTATAACTGTTCCTCGATATAGCAACAGTATGGAAATTCATGGAAGAAAAAATTCATGGCGATTCCTTGTTCATTTTGCTGTACTTTATTTCTTCTTTTTCTCCAAGCCAAATCTAGAGAAAGAACATGCCAGTTGGAAAAGGTCCTGCATTTTATGCAAAAATAATTCCATTTCAGTTCATATAGAAATGGGCTAAATATGTAAATGTTTTACTGTACGCATGGTTGCTGTATGCATGGTTGCTGTACGCATTGGTTGATACTAAATTTGTGGCTTTTACTACTAGCATTCTGCAATTATGCTCTGTGTAGTGCTACAAACCTACCTCTTGCTTACTTAATGCTACTGCCACTTCCAACAGCCCAGCCATCTCCCTGAATATTTAAGCATGGAAGTTGAAGTAGTTTGAGCTTCAACCTGTGCCAGTTTCCCCCCACATTAAATGACCTGAATATAAATAATCCACACAGTTGTTAGGATTGAATATTTATCTGAGGCCATTTCATGGTATAAGCAAGTGGAGACCAAGCATGAAACTGGTTCCCATCAAATGCTGCCACTATCCCCCAACAGCCCAACGTGGGGGAAGGCAAGGCTAGTTGCAGTGATGATTGTGATTTAGCCTGGAACTTAATCTTTGGCAGATACCTAATAGGTTATAAGTAGTTTATGGGGTAATTTAACTGTGGTTTGACTTCTATTCCAAGTGTTGCTGCCCATTAAGGCACATCACCAGTAGTATTTGAAGGACCAGCAATTAAGGCACCGGGCTAGCGAACTGGAGACCATGAGTTCTAACCTCACCTTAGCCATGAAAGGCAATAGGGCACAGGTGTCAAACCTGATTATGTCACGTGACGTATCGTGATGTATCATTATATTTTTTGCCTTTGTGTGGCCTGTGCTTGACACATCTGGCCCATGGTCCGCCAGTTTGACAGACCTGCAGTTGGGGCGATCTGAGGCAGCAAATAATACATAACATAATGTAATATTGCATGCCTCAACAGCTTTCTGCCCATGTTAATATCCAAAGTAGCTTTTTCCAATCTTGATGTCCTTCAAGTATGTAGACCTCAACTCATAGAACTTCCTTCTATGACCATGTTGCAGGGGAATTCTAGGAGCTAAGTCCACACGTCTGGAAGGTATTCCACTATAAATAATAGTTTGGCTGAAACAGAGAAAGGGAACATTTTGTTCTATAGACTCTTTCCCTCCCATTAGTCTATTCATTCAATACCGCGTTTCCCTGAAAATACGACAGGGTCTTACATTTTTTTGACCCATGAAATATGGCCTTGGACTTATTAGAGGGGGGGGCTTATTGTTTTGGGGTTGCCGGGTGGCTGCTCCCTTGTGACCGGGCTCCTGAGCACAGACCTCAGGGGCGAAGCAGCCATGAGGTGACCGTGCTCATGAGCAGTCACCTGGCAAACTCCCTCTCCAGTCGGACAGAGCACCATTCACTGACCTAGGGAGTATCCTTAAGGCGCCAAGCCATTTGGCGCTCTGCCCATCCCCCAGCTCCTGTGGCTTGGCACATTCGGGATACCCCCTAGGTCAATGCATGGAGCTCTGCCCAGTTGGAGAGGGGGATTGCGCAAGCGCCTGCTCCACCCCCAGCTTTCATACCTCCCAACCTCACCATGCCCTTGGCCAGCTCTCCTTACAGGACTAGGCCACGGCCGCCACTGCTGCTGCCTCCGCCGCCACCACTGCCGCCAAGCTTCAAGTAAAACTTCTCCGGCTGCCAAAGTCCGGAACTCAGCTCCCGATTCTTCTAGCAGCAGCCACTCTAGGAGTGTGTTCTATGGTTATGGACAATCTTCCAGCAGCCTGCCCATAACCATAGAACACACTCCTAGAGCAGCCGCTGCTAGAAGAATTGGAAGCCAAGTTCTGGACGTTGAAAGCCGAGAAGAAGTTTTACTTGAAGCTCGGTGGCAGCAGTGGCGGCAGTAGCGGCAGTGGTGCCCTAGTCCTGCAAGGAGAGCTGGCCAAGGGTATGGTGAGGCTGGGAGGCATGGAAGCTGGGGGTGGAACAGGCACTCGCGCAACCGCCCTCTCTAGCCGGACAGAGATCCATGCATTGACCTAGGGGGTATCCCGAATGTGCCAAACCGCGAGAGCTTGGGGCCGGGCAGAGCGTCACATGGCTTGGTGCCTTAGGGATATTCCCTAGGTCAGTGAATGGTGCTCTGCCTGGCCGGAGGAGAGGTTGTCCAGGGGGCTTATTTGCGGGGGAGGGCTTACATTTTGCCCACAAGGAAAAATGTGGCATGGCCTTATTAGCGGGACATGTCATATTTTCGGGAAAACACGGTACTTCATTGTATCTGGAATTAAAAAGCAGATTAGAGGATGAGGGAATGAATGGATTCCATGTCCAGCTGAATTTTTGTGAACACAAAGACATTTCCCTTAAAAACACATTTGAAGAGGTGAGCAACTTATTTTAAACAGCCACATGGAAGCATGCATTTTATGAACTTTATAGGTGTTATTATTGTTTTATAGTTTATATTCTACCTCTGAATGAAGGAAACACACCAAAGAAATTACAAAGTAATTCCTAGAGATTTCAAGGAGATCTTAAATATCATTTATAATCTTAGTTCAGATAGATTATATGAAGATCTGGCTCTCTAGACAAAGTTGTAATACTGGGAAAGATGGAAAGAAATAGAAGAGGATTGTCAGCAGCAAGGTCGATGAACTCAATTACAATGACCATGAGTGCGCTGTAGAAGACCTAAAAGACAAGCTTAGAGTAGATCATCATGGTGGAAATCTATCTCTGATCTGTAAGAGTCAACATGGGCATGACACCAGATAGTCAGACACTTGGAAAATACCTAGTTAGAATATTGCTGTAACGGTCCAATTATCAATTACTATGAGCCACGGTGACTCAGTGGTTAGAATGCAGTACTGCAGGCTACTTCTGCTGACTGCCAGCTGCCTGCAATTGGGCTGTTCAGGTCCCATCAAGCTCAAGGTTGACTCAGCTTTCCATCCTTCCGAGGTGGGTAAAGTGATTGTTGGGGTCAATATGTTGACTCTGTAAAACGCTTAGGGCTGTAAAAGAACTGTAAAGCAGTATATAAGTCTAAGTGCTATAGCTATTACACTAGGAATAAGACTTTGGGGTGGATTAGGCCCACTCACAGATACTCACTGAGGAGTTACTTGGATCATTCATTCTCTCAGCTTACCCCATCTCAAACAATTGCTATGGTATTGTATGGATAAAAAATCTAGGAAGCTTACATTCCCATGTAGGCTAACTTGGGCTCTTGGGACATAAATTTAACAACTAATAAAAATAAACCAGTGGTGTCAAAAGGCAAAATGAAATCTTTAGGCTGTCATCCTATATACCATTTTTTGATTAAATACTATTGAAACCAGTATGATTTACAGTATTTCTGGATTTAAAAAAGTATAAGAAAGAAAACAATCCCAAGGCCTGCATTAGAAGCAGGGAATCTGCACTCTTCCTCTATGCTCAATCTCTTAACTAGGCTTCTCTATCTTCCCTAGGTATGTCTTGTGACTTTGAATGCCTGCTTCCGGGATTAATCTCTGCCATAAATAGAGGACCTCAACATCCGCCTAGCACTATCGTCCAATTAAAGGCAGTTAGAGAACTCCAATAGGCTGACAGATAAGAGTCCTAGCTTGGTGGTTTAAATACATCAATACGGCACTATAGATTATACTTCCTCATATGGAGAGATTTTATACAATCCTTCTACACCTAGGCCCTAAGCCTCACACCCTAAAAGTGCTATTATAGTGATTGCTGATGACAGAGGAACTGCAATTGTGGTGATTGCTAACATCTCTGCGTTTCCAGCTTGCATGTGCTCTTCTAATCAGTTTGAGAAAGGATTGCTACCTTCTAACTGCTAAGTCAGCTGGTGAGTGCCAATGGATTTTACAGTAAAAAAAGGTGCCACTGAAAAGCGACTTCGGTCAAAGAGTGGGTCCACATCAGGTTTGCTCAGAAACATAGCTTTTATTAGCTAGGCAAGGCTTACAGAGAAGTTAGTGTAGTAAAAGAAAAGGTGCGGTAGACAGGGGCTCCCGCGCTTTGACAGCTCTTTATATTTGGAGCTGTCAAAGGGGGAGCCAATCAGGCTGCAGCAAGGGCCAGGCGCGCCTCAGCCAATCAGGCGCGTCTGTCGGTTGGCCGCCTTGCTACAGCCTGTTGCCAAGGCTCCAAGAGGCAGCCTGGAAGACCTGCGGCCGGTCGTAAGTCGAGACCGGTCGCAGGTCGAGGACACAACACCCCTTTCCCCCCTCGGTCTGCGCATGCGCGAAAAAGCTGTCCATCAGGAGAGCGGAGCATGCGCAGTCCGCTGGATTGTCCCAGAGTCTCGTCAGGAGCCGGAAGAAGAGGACGTGTCCCTGGAAGCTCCTCCTTGCCGGGGTGTAGCTCCAGGCGACGTCATCGGAGAGGCCTACCGGATAGGCGGAGTCCTCTGGAACAGTGAGTCGGGGCGAGGGGGCGTGGCGATTGTTGTGTAGGCCTGGTCGTCCGCTCGGCTTGAGCTAGGCCTATGAAGGTTGCCGGTAGTCAGGCGAGGAGGCGTGGTCTTCGATAGGGAGGCCTGGTCGACTGGTCGGCTTGGGCCAGGCCGATGATGGCGGGAGGCAGGACAGGCCTGACAGGGAGGTGGCAGGGAGGCCTGACTAGCGAAGGCCCTTTTGCAGGTCTCACGGATCTCGGCGTGGTCTTCGATGGGAGGGCCTGGTCGGCGTCAGCCCGGCCAGGCCGAAGATGGTTGCTGGGAGTCGGGGAAGCCCAGGCCCGGCCGGGCGGGGTTGCTGGGCCCCGGCGAGGCAGCCGGATGGTTTCCGCTGCTGCTGCTGCTGGTGCTTCTGGCGCGGCGGTGGTCTGGTGTCTCGTTTTGCTTTTGAAGGCTTGTCGGTTTCTTTTGGGTGCGAAGGCTTGTCAGTTTCTTTGGGTGCGGAGGCTTGTCGGTTTCTTCGGGTGCAGAGGCTGCTTGTCCGGCGCCGAGCCTCCGGTGTGGCTGGCGCTGATGTCGGAGGCCCTTACGGCCGTAGCGGCGGTAGATGGGCCTTGCACGGCGACTCAGGAGTCCCGTAGGCCTTGGCTGCTTCTGTCGGCTCGATCCGAGGAAGAAGCGGTGCGTTTCGTAGTTCCTGGCTGTTTCTGGTGGCTTTGTCCGAGGCCGAAGCGGTGTCCCGCGGCAGGTCGTCGACCGCTGCCGGGGTAGCCACGGCTTGCGCGGTTTCGAGGTCTCGGCCGCCGCAGCTCGAGGGGTCTTCGAGCATCCTGGCCCGGTCGTACTAGCCGGCAGGGAAGCGCTCGAGGCGGGCCGTAGGAGACCCAGTTTTCCGTGGCCGCTTCGATGGGTCGAGCGGGATCGTACCGCAACAAAACAGGGAGGGTAAAATTCTTTTCGCTATTTCTCGATGAGCGCTGCCTGATCCCATCCTTGTCGCCAGTATTGTGACTTCGGTCAAAGAGTGGGTCCACATCAGGTTTGCTCAGAAACATAGCTTTTATTAGCTAGGCAAGGCTTACAGAGAAGTTAGTGTAGTAAAAGAAAAGGTGCGGTAGACAGGGGCTCCCGCGCTTTGACAGCTCTTTATATTTGGAGCTGTCAAAGGGGGAGCCAATCAGGCTGCAGCAAGGGCCAGGCGCGCCTCAGCCAATCAGGCGCGTCTGTCGGTTGGCCGCCTTGCTACAGCCTGTTGCCAAGGCTCCAAGAGGCAGCCTGGAAGACCTGCGGCCGGTCGTAAGTCGAGACCGGTCGCAGGTCGAGGACACAACAATTGCTGATGACAGAGGAACTGCAATTGTGGTGATTGCTAACATCTCTGCGTTTCCAGCTTGCATGTGCTCTTCTAATCAGTTTGAGAAAGGATTGCTACCTTCTAACTGCTAAGTCAGCTGGTGAGTGCCAATGGATTTTACAGTAAAAAAAGGTGCCACTGAAAAGCAGAGAACATCAGAGGGGTTCAAGAAACCCTCAGATTTGCAGAGATATGTTTTCCTCAAATTAAAAAACAACAATAACCCCTAAAAAAATAACCCCTAATGGGCAACTTCGTCAGAAGGGGGGAAAGGTAAACTCAGGGATGGGCTGCTACAGGTTTTCTCGGGTTCGGGAGAACCCATAGTAACATTATAGTCAGTTCAGAGAACCTCCAAATCCCACTCCTGGCTGGCCCCGCCCACCCTGCCCCTCCCGTTCCTCCCACCCTGTTCCTCCCATCCCTCCCCGCCCCTCCTAGGAGTCTCCACATGGCCCATTTTGGATGTGAAGTAAGTGCAGGGCCCGCATGGAGGCTCGGGGAGAGGGAAAAACGGGCCTCACGAAAGGTCTCCAGAGCCCAGGAGAGACAGTTTTCACCCTCCCAGAGGCTCGAGGAAAGCCTCTGGAGCCTGGGGAAGGTGAAAACGCCCCTCTCGGCCATGGTGCAGCAGGCTGACTAGGCCACTCCCACCATGCCATGCCCACCCAGCAATCGGGCAGAGAACCTCTTGCTGAAATTTTTGAAGCCCACTCCTGGGTAAACTGAGCCCGAGAAGGAAAGGGCCTGTAATAGGCTGGTGGATTACTTTCAGTAGATCTGATCCCTCTGTTGATTTAGAAAATGGACACTTCTCTTACAAACCAGCTGGAGGGGGGAGAGGAAAAGGGAGCTGAGACCAAGAGTTTTACAAGGGGTTTTCTACAGTGTCTTTATATTGAGAAAGATGAGGCGGTCCAAAGGATTCCAGGGAAGCCTTTAAGAGCTAAGTTTTCCATCTGGCCAAACCTGATTTGCTAGCTCTCATGGGGGCTCCTGCCTTTTCCATCTGGCAGCCTGATGGCAGCAGTGAACCAGCGGCAGGCGGTGGACTTGTCAAAGGCATTCCTTCACTTTAATCCTATTGACAGAACCTGCTGCCTGAAACAGGAACTATGGGGTGAGCCATGTCAACAGCAGATTCTTATTACAGATAATATTGATGGGGCCTTTACTTGAATAATGAAGGGAAGAACCCTCTGCTTTGACGTTTGTCTCCTAAAACCTAGAATTACAAAGAGTTTAAATAGCAGAGGGGAGCTTAAGATAGTTGCATCTTAAAGGATCTGCTTCCTTGTCGCTTTCAGGACCGGGGAAAAGAGTTTAGCCCGCATGCCGCAAGCTCTGTTCTGACCTTTTCACTCCTCTTAATAAACGCTACAGTTAAATAAAGTCTGATGGATTTTCCTATCTTCTGTAATGTGTTATCCACTTTCTGAAAAAGAAAACTTCCAAATCCCTATTTCATATCAGTGTTGCTCATTATCTCGCTTGGCTGCAGGGCAAAAGAGAGGGCTCTTATCCAGAGTTCCCACCCCAGTGCATTTTTAGATGGGTAGGGCCAGTGCTGGGATTCAAATAATTTAACAACCGGTTCTCTGCCCTAATGATTTCTTCCAATAACCAGTTCACCAAACTGCTCAGAAAGTTAACCGGTTCTCCCAAAGTGGTGCGAACTGGCTGAATCCCACCACTGGTTAGGGCCCAGCTTGGATTCCTGGGTACAGATTCATCGGAATAAATATCCATTCATAATGACTTTCACTTCCTTGAGGATTGGGGGGGACGAACACAAAAAGAGTTGGCAGACATTTCCCCCAACATCATGATTATCATTGCAAATATTGGAGTTATTGCTTTCTTCTTTCCTTCATTCCATTCCCCACTATCCTGTCAGAGCTGAAGAAGCTTCTTGGGTGAGAAGCGAAACGTCTTCAAAAAAAACACCCCAAGAAAGTCCAATTGCCTCCTGAAAAAGCACCATCCATGACCTGGATGACTAAGAATCTCTACAGACTTCTTTCCTTCCTTTTATTTGTGTACTCTATATCTCCTAAGCAGTGTACAGTGAACAGGCATGGCGTTCTGAGGTGCAGATTTCTATAACTTACGGTGTAAATCAAAGCATAGATTCTTCAATCATTTCTCCCCTAATGATTTTTGACATCTTTAAGAGTCATCCACCCATGACTGTTACAAGTCACGAGGGAAGAGATGACCTACACATTCAATTTCTGTAGCATGGAAATCTCTTGCAGAGATTATTCCATGATTTGAAAATCTGTCATATGAATTGGCCCTCTCTTTGCATAGCTGCATATGAAGGCACATATAACAACTTCCCAGTTCTTATTATGATTTGGGGGCAGTGTGGAACATGATCAGCAAACTACAGTAGATAACTGTACTCAACTTACATGAACGAATGAACCCAGGGCAAAGGTAGCATGTAACATTGGTAATACCCCCTGACTCTCGGAGAAAAAAGTTTTCACTGATTGCACGGATAAGAACCTTGATGGCACAGTGGTTAGAATGCAGTACTGCAAGCTACTTCTGCTGGCTGCTGGCTGCCTGCAATTTGGCAGTTCAAATCTCACCAGGCTCAAATCTGACTCAGCCTTCCATCCTTCTGAGATGGGTAAAATGAGGAGCCAGATTGTTGGGGTCAATATGCTGACTCTGAGAGGTTTTAAAGCGGTATATAATTCTGTGCGATTACTTAGAGAGGATTTAAAGCGGTATATAATTCTGTGCGATTACTATCTCAGAGACACTCCACTATTGCCAAAATTATGGACTCTTATTACAGGAAATTATGGAAGCTACTAGCATGGGAATTTTTGAGAGCTACATTATATTAGACCCAGCAACTATTGTTTTGAGTTCAAATGAACTGTAACTCTCCAATGATTTTTGAATACAAAAGCATGCTTTCCATCTGAACCACAGTTCTTGACTTTAAAATGACTTTCTAAAAACAAGTGTTGAAGCTGATGATCAATAAGGGATTTTTGTTTGTTTCAACCTTCACCATTTCCCAATGTCCAACAGCAAAACCATATTATGCCCTCAATTCATTGGGTCTAGGACAATTCGGCAAGGCCAGCTCACCACTGCCAACTCGCCTCTGCCAACTCATCACTACCAGCTCGCAGAGGCGACTTGGTGGTGGTGAACTGGCGGCTGTGCCCTTTCCAAGCTGGCTACGATGAGTTGCCCCATTCTGCAATTCATCACCGATCTGCCTTTGATGGTGTCCCTAAGCCTTGACTTTCCATAATCACTCCTGTTTTGTTCCTACTTTAGATTTATTTTGTAGTATTGCTATGCAATCCAAAATTGGCAGCTTGGTGATTGCAGGGGAGCCAACCTAATCTGAATCTGCTTAACACACACCCTGCAGAATCAGTATCAGCTCCATAATGCCTGATAATCAGCTAAATAAGTTCAGGGTCGGTATGCTCTTGCTTTTGTGAGCTCACAAGAACTGAATTGTAAACCCTGTGCCTGAAATTATTTTGTGTGTCTAACATGCAGAATAGCCCGTAACCTCATGGTTCTTTCATATTATAGTGGAAAGAATAATAGAGATTACTGTAGAAGAGTGTCTCTCAACCTTGGCAACTTTAAGTCCTGTGGACTTCAACTCCCAGAATTCCCAGCTGGCTGGGAGATTCTGGGAGTTGAAGTCCACAGGACTTAAAGTTGCCAAGGTTGAGAAACACTGCTGTAGAGCCTTTCTGCTTTCTATATAGTACTGTTTGATGTTAGTGTTACTTAGAGATAGGATCACCTGGATTGTAGAGAATCTTCTCTCTTCTCATATCTTTCTTAATAAAGGTCACTTCCACCATCAAGTTATAGGTTTATAATGAATCTTGGAGATTAGGATTAGATTAGAATGGAGCTGGAAGAGATCTTGGAGGTCTTCTAGTTCACCCCCCTGTTCAAGCAGGAGAACCTATACAATCTCAGACAAGTGACCATCCGGTCTCTTCTTAAAAATCTCCAGGGATGGAGCATCCATGATTTCTGAAGGCAAGCTGCTCCACTAGTTAATTGTCCTTACTGTTAGGAAGTTATTTAGATCATCTTCAAGGAGAGAAGCAACTTAGAACTGAGGAGAAATTTCCTGACAGTTAGAACAATTAATCAGTGGAACAGCTTGCCTCCAGAAGTTGTGAATGCCCCAACACTGCAAGTCTTTAAGAAGATGTTGGAAAGCCACTTGTCTGAAATGGTATAGGGTTTCCTGCCTAGGCAGGGGGTTGGACTAGAAGACCTCCAAGGTCCCTTCCAACTCTGCTATTGTATTGTATTGTATTGCATTGCATTGCATTGCATTGCATTGCATTGCATTGTATCTAATCAAACATCTTTCCCATTATCTTGGAATGGTGAAACTTTATGAATTGTTGTCTGGGTTAGTGGGTTACCAAGTTTTACTTTTCCTGCTCCATCTTTTGCTTCTTCTATGTTATGCTTTCTCAAGAGATTGGCATTTCCTAATAAGCCCCTGAGATATTCGAGGTTTGTTTTACAGTAACTGGCTGCTACTGGTCTGAATCTGAAAAGCTTTGTGCAAAACACAGTCAGGGGGATTCGATTTGTACAAGAAGTTCCAAACCACGGTGACTGGTTTGCAGTGCTGTCGTCTGCTGCAGCTTCAGGAATCTGGTGAACTGCAAACTGCCTTCCCTCCCTGTGGAGATTTATGCCCTGTGACTTCCTGACAACCGAGGTGTGGCACATAAACTACTCATAATAACTAGGACAATTGAATAGCGCTCGCCTTGACGTCACCAAGACTGTTTAAGGCGTTCGCATCCCAGGAGGAATAGGACTGAGGAGTTAATGGCTCAAGGGAGGATATTTTTTAAAAGGATCAAATGGCTCTGGGCCACCCAAGTCCAGTTTGAAAAGGACAAAAAAAGCCCCTAAATGGCTCTTATTATTGCTGTCTCCTTATGAGGGCAAAACATAGATGACGAGCAGACCATCTATTGAAAAGCCTTGTTCAAAAAAATAGCAAGCAAATTTCTTCTGAACCTCAGCCAGACTCCTACTGATGGATTGAGAGGCTAAGGATAGCCTAGCTGGGTGGTAGCAACTGCTTCCTATGTTGCAAGGGACATTTCCGAGTGGCATAGGAACAGGGCACAAATGTGACCTAAGACCACTAGACCATTGATATTTTGTGGAAACATAGAATACGGCCAGGAGTGGGTTGCTGTCAGTTTTATTACCGGTTCACAACACACGCACCCATGCGTGCACTGTTCAATGTAAATTTGCGCATACACAGAACAATTTACAGTGAACTGCGCATGCGTAGTCACTAAAAATCAAAATGGCGGTGGCCCAATGGTGGCGAGGGAACTCGTTCAGGGGCGTGGCAGGCCTGGGTCACTGCCGGTTCTGCGACCCAAGCCTGAATTCCACTACCGGTTCAGCTGAACTGGGCCGAACCAGGAGCAACCCACTTCTGCATATAGCAACCCCCAAATTTAATGTGAAGATGGGGAGCCTCCTGTATATGATATATACCAACCCTAGGCTTGGCGCTCTTTCTCTGTTTCTGTCTCTGTCTCTCTGTCTCTCTGTCTCTGTCTCTCTGTCTCTCTGTCTCTCTCTCTGTCTCTCTCTCTGTCTCTCTCTGTCTCTGTCTGTCTGTCTGTCTGTCTGTCTGTCTGTCTGTCTGTCTCTCTCTCTCTCTCTCTCTACCTTTGAATCCACCTGGACAGTCCTTACAGTTTTCTTGACAAAATTTCAGAAGTGGCTAATCATTGCCTGCTTCCTAGGGCTGGGAGAAAGGGACTGGCCCAAAGTCATTCAGTTGGTTTGTGCCTAAGGTGGTATTGTCTGATTTCCAGTCCAGTGATCATTCCTTAATGATCACCCAAATTGATTGGCTGGCTATCTTTTAAAAATCATTTTAAGATTTCATATTCTAATTTCCCCTAGTCATACCCTGGTCAACATTTATTTACTGCTGCACATAGTTTCCCATTTCCGTGCTCCTCCTCACCTTGCTAAATGAGCGCTGATAATAACTGTCCGAGTGATTTTTTTTCCTGCTTCAATATGTATTTTAGCTTATGATTCAGTTGTCCCTCAAGATTATCAAAATCACTTCAATTGAGGAGCCTACAAACTACTTTATGCCCTTCTTTTCCTGAGGATCTTTGAAGGACACAACATTGAACATACCCTTTCTTTTAAGTACTTGGGGTTAATCTACCATCATTTGGAGAAGTGCAACCTACTTATCTCAAGGTTACTCTGAATGTTTCAAGTTCAATAGCAACCTTCTGTCATTTTTTCCTTCCAGGGGAACCTTGTATATACCAGCCACTTTTGAATTTAACTTTCTTGAAAAAAAGTTTGAAGCCACGATACTGGTGCAGATGTTGCATGGACCATAGTCAAATTCAGGAGTAAAGTATGAGAAACTCGAGAGAGTTTAAACTAGATTTGTATGAAAGCTATAGAATATAGAATTCTTTATTGGCCAAGTGTGATTGGACACACAAGGAATTTGTCTTTGGTGTGTATGCTCTCAGTGTACATAAAAAGACATGAAAAATATGTTTGTCAAGATTCGTAAGGTACAGCACTTAATAGCTGGCATAGGGTACAAATAAGGAATCGGGAAACAATATCAATATAAATCGTATGGATACAAGCAACAAAGTTACAGTCCTGCAGTCATAAGTGGGAGGAGATGGGTGATAGGAACGATGAGAAGACTAATAGTAATAGTAATGCAGCCTTAGTGAACATTACTGCGGGTAGCAAACTATGTGCCAAATATTACTCTACATTTGGAGATAAACTTATTTGGAGAGAAACAATTTCTCCAGGTTCAGATATTGACTGAAAGCTCTCTTTCAGTCCCCATGTCTGATGCATCTTATCTTCCTGGATAAATATTATTACTCTTGGAAATGTCATATAAATGTCAAATTAACAAAAACTGGGATTCTCAAGTGAAATACCAGTGCATATGAAACGAGGGCAGGCAATGGTAGCTATGTTTGATTCTTCATATAGAATTACAGACAGAATATAGCAACACAGATCTCATTTTAACCTGCATTAAACCAGGCCCAATTTACAAACAATAAATTTCAAAGGGCCTTTAACTCTTGAAGTTTAAATAGAGAGGGGAACTTATATAAACGTAGTTGTAACTGCTGTTAGGAAGACCAGAAGCTGCTTTATAACTTTTTCTTTTCTTTTTCTCTTCTCTTACGGTTTAATATCTTAGTGTCAGCAATACTGGAAGGTAAATGCTGCAAAATCCTCTCTGCTGAAAGCCTTTGCTCTTGTAAAGATGGGGGCACTGAATTACAGGATCAGGTTCTGCTTTATTTTTACCAAGACACTCTCCATGAATTACTAACACTTCTTCTTAATCTGTTTTCAGGTCAGAGAAGAATTCTATATGCGGTTTCTTTTGGCAAATCAAAGATCCCCAAATAAATCTTTTTGTCGCAAACTTTGTATCTCTCTCGCCTGAAGAATTTGTGCATTGTGGACTGTAAAGTGGATTAAGCCCGATTACAGGTCTTTTTACTATGTATGCTATAGTGTGCTTTGTATTATATGCTATATTTTCCTTTACAACATCTGAGTCTATGATCGGTAAAAAAAAGTTTTGGTGTTTTTTAAAAAAAATTCCTGGGTGTTCCTAGAGTTTGGATTTATTGCTGGACATTTTGCTAACTAACTTAATAGTAGTAGTAAGCCTAACTGGAAGATTCAGTATTAGGTCTTCAGTTGTGAAGGGATTGTCTAATCCCCACTTCTTTGCAAAGGCTGAGTTTGTAGCAATTTGCTCTTTGGAATGTAATCCTGCATGTATCAACAAGTACTGTGGAACATAAACGGGATGTGTTGCTTGGCACAATTGCCACTAGATCAATGAGTGCCATTTCTGTTGTGTTGATTGATGTTTTGGAAAAGGGAAAAGACTGAAATACTTTCACGTCTCCAACTACTGTGCAGCACTGTCACAGAGCAGCATCCTGTATTTCTGGGTTCGTTTTTTATAAGGGAAATTAAATAAATGAATTAGAATCTGGGTAGCCTGCCATTTGAGTCTCATCAATTTACAGTAACAGCAAACACAGTATTAAGGTAAAGGTAAAGGTTCCCTTCGCACATATGTGCAAGTCATTCCTGACTCTAGGGGGTGGTGCTCATCTCCGTTTCAAAGCCGAAGAGCCAGCGCTGTCCAAAGATGTCTCCGTGGTCACATGGCCGGCATGACTAAGTGCCGAAGGTGCACTGAACACTTCCCACCAAAGGTGGTTCCAATTTTCCTACTTGCATTTTTACATGCTTTCGAACTGCTAGGTTGGCAGAATCTGGGACAAGTAACGGGAGCTCACTCTGTTACATGGCGCTAGGGATTCGAACCACCAAACTGCTGACCTTTCTGATCGACAAGCTCAGCGTCTTAGCCACTGAACCACTGTGTCCCTTTTATTACACAGTATTATTAACATTAATAAATCCACAAATGTGCTACAACTTCGTATTTCTAGTCGTATTGGTTCTATGTAGATGATCCCTTGGATTAAGAAGAATTTAATATGTACTTTTAATATGTGTCACCATCCTTGTATGCAATGGGTAAATTTCTGTTCTTATGTCTCATGCTTTCAAATAAGACATTCTGAAATATAATGCCATAAAATGATGGCCCAGTGAAAATTTACAGTTTGTTAGTAGTGCTATTTGCTCAAAAATCAATTCTCGGCATAATACACAGAATCCAAGGCAAAGGAAGACTTTGAAACATTATATAATTGATAAGAAAGTCATGCTCTAATGCCATTTATATATTTCAGACACTTTAAAAAGAGATTTTGTAATTATCATGCCTGATAAGAGCAACCACATCACTTTTCATCAATGCATGAGTTTGATTTTTAAAGGAGAGTTTCAGATTGCACAGATGCCTTGCAAAATCAAGGACCATTTCTGCTTCATCTTATTTAAATACAACCCTTCCCCCACTTTATCTGGGCCTAATTGGTTCCCATAGTAGAAAATTGCAGAAAAGGAAACGTATTCATTCAAGAAAAGAATGCTGACCAATGCAGAATTCTGAATTATTATTATTTTATTTAGGTTTGATTAACTGGGTGCAAAGGGCTGACTCTAGCTAATATTAAATACAGGGAGAGAAAGAAAGAACCTTGAAAGGTCTGAGGCAAATTTCACAGTGTTAGTAATCAATGGGATGAAGAAGGTGAGGGTTACCCTCAATTGATCCTCATCAATTTTTTGTGCTTTCCATTACACCTGGCAAAAGATCCTAGATTCAAATGATGCAATGTATTTATTCAGAATAACCTGAAAGAAGGCAATTGTGTGGCACATCCAGCTCTAGCCATTTCAAAGTGAGAGCAGGGTCTGCTATAGAGAGAATTTATATAACAGCCGTGAATATCTGGGTGGAATCCTTCAATGGATCCCATAAAACTCTTTGAACTATTGATATATTATTTTAAAAATGAATATCTTTCAGTGGCCAAACAATTACTAAGATTTATATTTCCACTCAACCATGAAAAGTACTGGATAATTATTGCCCAGGATATTAGTTTAAAAAAACCCACTTCTATTCATTGCTCTATCAACCTCAGAGTAAAATGCTAAGAAGGTGTAATATAACAATAGCATGATCCATATGCTATGCCAGGTGTGTTAAACTTGATTTCATTGAAGGCCTCATCAGAGTTGTGTTTGATTTCAGGGGGGCAGGGCAGGCATGGCCAGGGTGGGCATGGCCATCTTGACATCACTCGTGTTGGGGGTGCCCGTGGCAGCTCAAGGGCTCTGCCAGTGAAAACGGGCTCCCGAGCTCCATTTTTGGCTGTGATAGCTCCTGCAACCCTTTCCCAGTGAAAACAGAGCAGGCAGCCTTCCCAACCTCCATTTGGGCTGTCAACAGCACCACTGGCCAGTCCTTTGCTGTTTCCAGGGCAGTTCCATGGGTCAGATCTAAGTACTCTGCAGGCTGCATCCAGCCGCTGGGCCTTGAGTTTGACACCCCTGTGCTATGCTATACTCTACTATGCTAAGCTATGATTTGCATTGGTAGTTTGGGACACGGGAGGGGGGGGTTTGATCATAAGCAGAAGGACAGGAAGGGTGGGGTCTCTTTGCTACATTGCCTTTGCTGTGGTTGCTCAACATTGACTTTGTATCTTCTAATGCATACATTTTCTTCTTTGGTGAAAGGTTACTTTCCCTACATATATACTAGATGGTGCACAAGCTGCCTTGTCCCACTTAAATGTTGAGGAACATACATTTCAGAATATGCAATCTCTGCCATTTATGGTGCATAGATTTATACTGTACAACGTATCAATTTGCTTTGGTTTGGCAGCCTGGTGCCAAATAGGAAATATTTCTGATTCATAACATAAAAATAGAGCAAACTGCTTTTGTACCATTGTTCCATTCAGTTCAGTACAGGGTGCCCTGATTGAAAACAGCAGCAGATGCCCAGGATTCAGATAGAAAATTTTCCCAGATTGGCTTGGAGAAGCCAAAGAATTAACTTCCCTATAGGCCACATGATATATCACTGTATTATAGCCCTTCATGTCTTTTGCAACTGACAAAATTTTCCTGCCACATTGTCAAGACCAATGTTATGATTTTTAACAACAAAAAACCCAACATTTGAGTGGCAGCTTGTAGATAGATAGATAGATAGATAGATAGATAGATAGATGATAGATAGATAGATAGATGATAGATAGATAGATAGATAGATAGATAGATAGATAGATAGATAGATAGATAGATAGATAGATAGAGTATATAAGTAGACAGATATATATAGAGAGAGAATAAAAGGAATAGATGGTAATGCGGATCATATCGTCATTCTTCTCACTACTTACCACTCTGAAATCTAGCTGTGCTTTTCTTGTCCCTGATTTCCCTCTGAGTATCAGCATTAAAGCAAGTGAAAAATGTTTGAAGGGGAAGACGGTGGAAACCTGAAGGGAGAGGAGCCAAATCCCAGCAAGTGTATAATTTTTTTGCATTTTCCATATTATGCATGATTGAAAGAGATCCGTGATCATGTATATGGGATAAAACAGCCACTTGGCATTTTTTAAATCTGCTATTCTGAATCTGTTGACTTTCATACTGAGGTTCAAATAAACCCGTGTTGAGTCTCTCTCTCTCTCTCTCTCTCTCTCTCTCTCTCTCTCTCTCTCTCTCTCTCTCTCTCTCTCTCTCTCTCTCTCTCTCTCTCTCTCTCTCTCTCTCCTCCCTCCCTCCTTCCCTCCACCTTCTTATTACTCTTACATGTGATACTTTTAATTTGCTGATTCCTTATTTACCCCATTCCTTTGCCACTATATAACCACCAATGGGCATGGTAACTTATAAATCATTACTAGGTACCCAGACTTTCTTTAATCTACAATTAACTTGCCACTCTTCTTTGACTTGGTTGGGCAGTCTTTATTTCCTACTATTTGATGCTCTGTAGCCTTTGCCCAATAGTTTAAACATACCTGTCCTTTATCCTCACTATAATGATTTAAAGGCAGAATATTCAGGTTCAGTTTTGCCAGGTAAATGCTGTAAAAACCTCAGAGCATTGTTGGTCAGTGTAGGCAGAATTGGTCTAGGTGGATTTATACTCTGATTCCATTCTAAGCAGTTTCTGATGAATTTAAAAACTCCTGGTTTCCAATCTCTAATAGTTGCACTGTAAGCCCTGATATTTAGAACACAAACAATAGAATCTTAAGGCTGGAAGGGACCTCAGGGATCCAACTCCTGACTTAAGGCAGGAGGCTTCATACACTCCCGGTCAAATGGCCGTCCAATCTATTTTTTGAAAATCAGTGATGGAGCACCCACAACCCCAGGAGGTAAGCTATTCCATTGATTAATTGTTAACTGTAATTTCAAGAGTTAACAAGCATGATACAACAGTTAGTTCCCTAAGCGTGAAGGGAAGTAAGGTCAGAGGAATGAAAGGATCCATTCCTATAAATATAAAGGATCTGCATGTCACCTTTAAATACTGTATTGCTATAATGATTTTATTAAAGAAAATGGGACAGAAGCTCCACATCCAACCAGCATTGTTCCAAAACATGTTGATTTTCCCAAACATCTGCAATTTTTCTGATACTTCTCGATTCTTTTAGTATTCCGAAACTTGCACTCAAAGGGAACTCAGATATTCTTGTTAAATGAAAAAGACTGAACAAGTCCCTGGTAGCTTAAATCTTCCTCCTCTTCTTCTCCATCTCTGCTTTCTACTACTGAATTATAATTCTATCCAGCCACCATTTTTGAGCAGATAGAAATCCATTCCAGCACAAAACTTGGGGTGTCTATTGTTGATCCCTATCTTGCCTCAATTGCCTGTTCCAAGTCACTGCAGTTACCTGCCTTGCCTCCAGATCAATGAGTGACAAAGCTTAGCAGATTTAATACACCTAAAGGCTATCCTTAGGTAGTGTTAGAATCAGAGGAAAATATTATTTTTACATTGATACAGTTAAAGGCAACTTAAGGCTATCTCACAGGAGGGGGATTAGATGAAGACAACATAAGGAGTCATGGCCAAAACCAATTTTTTTTTTTTTGCGGCAACTTCTTTGTGCTGTGGTTAAAAACAAGTGGGGGTTCAATTTCACTTTTGCTTTTTGTACAAAAGAGTTTGGGAATAAATCCTCGGGAGGATTTTGATCTCTTTCCTTGCATTTTTGCTCCAGTAAAAAATCTGGAATTCTTTATGCTTCTCTTTATGCAGGTATTTTCATTTGATAAAGACAAAGACATTATTAGCATGACTTGAAAGGTTCATAAAAAAACAGTTCAGTGGATTTCCTAAAAATGAACAATATGATAAAGAGATTTATTTATACAGAGAGCATAAAGGAGACTTGTTTTGTAATGTAATGTACTAAAATAATGAAGCATTTCATTGTCCTGAGATCTTGCGAGTCATCAACAGAAACAGAGCAGATTTTATTTTCACCTGAAAAAAATGGTTTGTTTTCACATACGTCCCAAAAGTACCAAGTTAATCAGACCAAGGCTCTTTTTAGATGGATAATACAGAGGTTGTGATGATCTGATATTCGCATCAATTGTACTGTTAGACCATTAGCCCAGCTAGACCAGTGCAGGTGATTCATCTTAACAGAGTTGGAAGGGACTTTATAGATCATCTTCTAGTTGTTCTCACTGTCAAAACAAATCTCCTTATTTCTAGGTTGAATCTCTCCTTGGTCAGTTTCCATCCACTATTCCTTGTCTGGCGTTCAGGTGCCTTGGAAAATAGCTTGATCCCTTCCTCTCTGTGGCAGCCCCTCAAATATTGGAACACTGCTATCATGTCTCCCCTGGTCCTTCTCTTCACTAGACTAGCAATGCCCAGTTCCTGTAACCGTTACTTAGGTGAAGATCTGTTCAAACATTTTACTTGTGATGCTTTGAAATTAATGTGCAGGAACTGAACCCAAAATATTTTTCCTGGATCCATTAACACGTGATAAGATGAACTTAAAGGCAGACTTGTTTGGGGTCTAGGTATTCATATAATTGGCAAGAATTTTGAGTTCTTGTCAATATCATTACAATTAATCCTGCAATTGCTTTGCTTTTTCATAAATATACAATAATTATAAACAGATTAAAAGTAAAAACATAAGAACAAAAACATATCATATATCACGCTGCTGACACCCCTGATCAAGTCTGTTCTTAAAACTTATCAAAATAGATTTAAGAGAAATATGTATTTTAAAGTGGCTCATAAAATTTAAATCCAAAGTCATCATCCCATATTGTCGAAGTATTTTCTTTGAATCAATGTATTTTATGGAAAGGTTTCTGCTATATTGAAAGTGTTCCTTTAATTTTTAAACAATTTGGCTATGAACCATTTTTCAAACATCATCAATCTTCTTGCTTGGTAAAATATCAGGACTTTAAGATGATATCTTTGCAATTGTTTCATTTGAAATGAAGTTGTGATCTGAGTAGTTCTTCTGCGGAACCTATTAAATAATCCCTCAAAAAGGTGCATTTAGATTTAGGAGATATAGAAGCTGCTACATTTCTACATGCTCTAATGCAGGACTGTCAAACTAGCACCCTGCGGATCTGATGCGTCACATGCTGGCCATGCGCATGCCCAGTTTAGCGAAGGGTGAAAAAGTCCCAATGTCAGGGTTCCAAATAACAGCCCATAGAAAATCAAAACTCCAAGGCAGGGTTCCTCAAACTATAGATTTATTAGGCGTGTTATATTAGCTGGTGAAAACCCAAATCTGAAGTTCCCCAGGTGTTTCCCACCCAATTCAAAAGCTAAAGTTCTTCCCCTCATCACATACAACCATCAAATGCCGGCATCAGACCTCCCTCTCCATCTTGGGTACCTTCCATCCACGCCCCTCCAGGTGTCCTTCGTTACCAGAATAAAAAATGTTATTTTGGCACAAATTCCCCCAGCTATCTCTACTCCCCCCTCCCTTTCCCACAGCTCCATCCAGCCTCGCTGTGGCTACCCTGAAGATGCACAAAGATGGCTCCAGGGTAGACACCCGATATGTCATATGTCGCCGCCATGACGATGCGAGTTTGACATCCCTGTTCTAAAGGTTTGAAGTTTTAGATGCATTGCGTAAGTTAGCCCATTTGGGATAACTTGCTTTAAAAAATTATTGCCCTGTGATCAGTAGTAGGTTCCTACTCGTTCGGAGCAGTTTGCCAAACTGGTAGTGATTTGGTAGCCTGGGTTGCTGAAACCGGCAGCGACCCAGACCTGCCACACCCCCAAACCGATTCCCAAGGCGGCAACTGTGGTAGCGCCATCTTGTTTTTCAGTCCTGCGCATGTGTAGAACAATTTTAATTACACTGTGCATGCGTGCACACACACAAAGCACATACATGAGCGAACTGGCAGTAGTACCTGCCGGAACCCACCCTTGTACTGTTTCACCTAATTAAAGGTTACACACAGACAAGCATGAGAATTTTAGTAGTACAGTATATACTGTATGAGTATAAAAATACTTTTTTCCCTCTAAAAAGAGGCTGAAAATCTGGGTGCATCTTATACATTCTTATACAGCATTTTTTGTCTCCTGAAGCCCAGACCCCTTCTCCAAAATGACCATGCCTAGCCTTGATCAAAAAAAGTTTTATTGGTTTTTACAAATTTTTTCAATAGGAAAAGGGTATAAGGTGTTAATAAGACATTTTGAGGACATTTGTGTCGGAGGTGTTGGCCCCCTCCGAGGCTTCATACAAAAAAAAACCCCAATACAATAATTTTTCCATTTCTCTACAAAGTGGAGTGATACATATATCATTTCCCAACTTCATGCAATCAATCATTTATTTCTTAAACATCCAGATAAGAGTTACTATATAATAGAAAGTCATTTGTGAGATCTGAGTCTTTTAGCTATTGTATCCTCTTCTCCCCGGCTGCCAGTGGGCGGAGTCGCAGCGCCTCCTGCTCCTCCATTTTCATCCTCCAGGATTGAGGAATGCTTTTTAAGAAAGGCTTCCGCCTCTGCAATTGTTTTAATTCTTACTCTCCCCCCTCCCAGAACACTAACATTCCTTCGGGCATCGACCACCTGAACCACACCCCTTTTTTATATAATCTTTTTGATAAGAAGGAGTACTTCCTTCTTATCTCTCGAATCTTTTTCAGGGTCTGTTTCAGAATGGCAACTTCACTTTGTTGATATATCAAGGGACCGTCTCTCTGTGCTCTCAGGATCTCATCCCTTGTCGACCTTCTTACAAATTTAATATGTATCTCTCTGTGTACTTCATTTATTCTGGCATATGCTGAATTAATTCTATAAATCAAATCAATGTCCCCCCAAATATCTTCTTTGCTCCTTTTAGTATAATCTGCTAACATCATACACATTACATCTTTTAAATTCTCAGAGCTTACTTCAGGAACATTTTGAAACCTTAAAAAGTAAGACATTCTTTCAAAATCCATCCTCGACATATGACCAGTTAATTCCACTATTTCTTTTTGAGAATTACTTATCTCTCCACTCATCTCAGCTGCCCCCCCCTCCAGTCCATCCAATCTTTGTTTATTTTTCCATTAGTGCTTTTTGCGTCTCCAAAAGTTCCAATTTTGAACTAACATTGTCTTTCCGGATTTCTTTTATCTCTTTCATAATGTTTTGAAGAGTTTCCTCTATTGCTGATAGCTGAGTAGCCTCCCCCACCGTTTCTTTAGATAGCATTGAAATAATCTTGGGCTATTGTGGGTGCTTCTTTGAAGCCATGATGAAAGTGTTAAGTTTTTGCCACTAATATGGCGTCTTTCAGAGGGGTAGTCCATGAGGCGAGAAGAGAGCAAGAGTCAATGTCCAAATTCAAAATGCAATTTGCTTAAAGTCCAGAGAGAGAACAATTTTTTAACAACAATCAAATAGGAAAAGAAAGAAGGCACATCTGGGAGAAATCCTAAGAGTCAATTGCCTTAGCTTGTGAGTAAAAAGTTTAGTCCCATAAAAATGAAGGAGTGTCAGCACATCACAAAGAAAAATATTTCTTACAGCGAAAAAAGAAACGCCATCTTTCCCGCTCCCCTGGCAGTCATGAAGAACTAGTGAAAGTCCATTTAAGTTGTTGCAAGACAGAGATACAAACTATCAGTAGCAGAGTTAAAATGAAAAACTTTCATTTTCATTGTTTAGAAGTCGGATGTAGCTCTTCGTCTTCCCCAAGCCTGGGGAACATTTTAAAGCGCCGCTTTTTTTTCCCTTCCGAGGAGGGGTTTGCAAACTCCCCCCTCCTTCTTCTTTAGAAACAAAAGTTGACAGCATTAATTATTAAAGCACTCACAGTCCACTCTGCAGCCAGGAGCCTCGGTGTTGCTTCAGCCTGGCTTTCAGTCCGTCTTCTTATTGCAGCTATTCCGGTTCTCCATCGGTGAAGGGGACGAAAGGGAACTCCCCCCCCCGCGACTCGTTTTCTGGCGCCTGGGATGAGGCAGGGGCAACCCCCCCGATCGCTGTTGGGGTGGGGGACTCCCTGCGAGCCGTCTGTGTGTGTGGGGCTCTTTAGCAAGAGCCCCCTGCCCCCGAAGGCGCCGCCGGAGCAACCAAGCGGCGAACGGGTCTGGGACCCGTCCGTCGCCTCCGGCAAACCGGAAGGAAGTCCCATGTCTAGCCTTATGGTGGTTTTCAGACAGTTCCTGGGGGCTGGCTTCAGGAGCGCTCCATGGCTTCAAGCACTCCATGGCTTAGGACCTGGGTACCTATGAGATTGCCTTCTGCCACCGAGAGACTCCCACCGGCCCGTACGCTCCCATAGAGAGGGGTCTCCTCATGGTGCTGTTGGCTAGATAATGTCGACTGGCGACACCCAGGGGGAGAGCCTTGTCTGTGGGAGCACCTGCCCTCTGGAAAGAATTGCCCCCGGAATTAAGAACTATCCCTGACTTACGCACCTTCCACCGTGACTTACGCACCTTCCACCGTGGTCTCAAAACCTTTAACAAGCCGGGCTGGCATAAAGCATGATTTTTAAATTTTTAAATTTAAATTTTTATTATTTTAATCAAGGTTAGTTTAGGTTTTTTCCACATTTCAGCCAATATTTTAATTATGTCTTTTAAAAGCTTTCTTTTAACTTTTATATATTTGTTTTTATTTTGGCTGTACACCGCCCTGAGTCCTTTGGGAGTAGGGCGGTATAAAAAACCAATAAACTAAACTAAAACTAAACTAAACTAAACTAAACTGGGGAGGGCAGAAATGAGCAAACAATGGGCTGTCCCCCCCCAGCCCCCAGCAGCACTCTATAAGTCTCCATAAGGCCGTTCATGCATTTTTTTTGATAAAAAAGAGCCTATTTTTGTGGAAAACGGGCTGGGTTTTTTGCTCTTTTTGCCCCCCCCTTCCCCCAGGAGCACTCTGCAAGCCCCCCCCCCAAGGCTATTCATGCCTTTTATTTGAAAAAAACATGCCCATTTTCACGGAAAATGGGCCATTTTGGGGAGGTTTGCAGAGTGCAAAAACTTTTTATTCCCCTTTCGGAAAGCTCTTTAGCTAGAGTGATTGATGAGAATTACATTGATCAAGTGCTATGCTAGCAGAAACAAGCCTTAGGTGCTACAGGTTGTCAGTGATTTCCTTCTCCAGCACGTGGATAAATACATCGGGATATGTCTCCCTACCTACCTACGCTCTCTCTCTCTCCCAACCTACCTACTGTATTTCTCTCTATCCCTCTACCTACCTACTGTCTCCTTACCTACCTACCTACTGTATTTCTCTCTCTCTATCCCTCTACCTACCTACTTACCTACTCTCTCTCTCTCCTTCCCTTCCTAACTACTGTATTTTTCTCTATTTGTTTATTTATTTATTTATTAATTTTATTTTATTAAATTTATACCCCGCCCTTCTCCTTGCAAGGATCCAGGGCGGCGCACAGGCAATATTAAAAACCATACAAAATACAAAAATATATCATTAAAAAACTATTAAATTATATCCCGTGCTAAAACCCATTATAAAACCCTAAGAATTTAAAATTTATCCACATTTTAAAAGTCAGAAAACGGGGGTTATGCTAGGCCGGCTTGTTGGAATAAATAAGTCTTGAGATGTTGGCAGAAGAGGCGGAGGTCCGAGATGGTGCGTAGTTCGGGGGGTAGGTCGTTCTAGGGGGCTGGGCCCGCCAGAGAGAAGGCCCTTCCCCTAGGTGTCGCCAACCAGCATTGCCTGGTCGACGGTACCCAGAGAAGGCCCTCTCTGTGGGAGCGGATCGGTCGAAGGGATGTATGGGGCAGGAGGCGGTCTCATATGTAGCTAGGCCCCGAGCCATGGAGCGATTTAAAGATGGTCATCAGCACCTTGAAGCGCACCCGAAAGGCCACAGGTAGCCAGTGCAGCTCGCGCAGGAGAAGTGTTATGTGGGATTCCCTTGAGGCACCCATAATCACCCGCGTGGCCGCATTCTGGACTAACTGTAACCTTCGAGTGCATCTCAAGGGGAGCCCCATGTAGAGAGCTTTACAGTAGTCCAGCCGGGATGTCACGAGTGCTTGAGTGCTTGAGTGACTGTGCGAAGGGCCACCCGGTCCAGTAAGGGGTGCAACTGGCATATCAAGCGTACTTGATAAAACGCCCCCCTGGCCACGGCTGTCACA